>JAIFOV010000476.1:0-1445217 GCA_020654155.1 Novius pumilus
CGTTTTATATATTTCGTGTACCACCGACTTCGCTTACCTACACGTAAATCTACCTCGAAACAGTCGACCTTTCATTAAAAATGGAACATTCAAAAGGAAAACCGGCCGTTGGAATAGAAAACGAAACGAACTTGTGCCAATAACAAACCCCGACCGGGCTATAACTCCGTCGAGGTTTTAACATTCGATTGTCTATTAGTTATTCAAAAGCGCTGCTCTCTAGGAAATAAATAATTTTCTCTCGGTCACATTTCACTGTGACATATATCGGGTAGTTTTAAGACGAAAATGTGAAACTTATCATTCGGAGGCAACGGGAAAACGTTAAGAAATTGCCTCTACATAATTCATTAACCGAGCGTTACCACAAGAGCAAATTGTTTTCAGTCGAAAGGGTCGTTAAAATATTCAAGCGATTATGCCTATTTTACATCCTTCCGGCCTCCTTTAAAACGAGCAATTAACCCGCGAAGTCGTGGTCGGAATCAATTTTAAACCCGGTGAATCTTAAAAAAAAGATACGCCGAATAAATATTTGACAACCAAACAATCCAACTTTCGTCCTATTAATTAAAATAAAGCGTGCTCCGTTCGTTTCAGCTTGTTCTGTGCACAACGAAACAGTATATCTTTATTTATAAGCACATCTAAAGACCCATTCCCAGGAAATAATGTTATGGTGTTCTTTAGGAACGTGGATCTTTTGTTTTATTAATGAAGCTGGTGTTTCTTCTGTTATAAAGCGAATTCGAAAATGCAAAAAAATTCTGTAGCATGCTGGTCGCGTGGGAAGCGTCGCATTTTTTTAGATTAATAAAAATTCGGATGGGTCGTTGGCGGAGAAGAACGACACGTTTATTTTTCATCGTGTAATTTGCGCCTGTATACTTGAACATGCACAACGAATTAAGTGTTGATTAAATTCCGCGACAAATAATAAACATAGCGGACAGAACGTGATGGAATACTAGGGAGCCCCTAAATATTCGATAGGATACTACACACACACGCATATCCTATTCGACCTGACTCGCCCCTAATAAGATCGCTTCTGCATTAATCATTACATGCTCCGAAAATTACCGCAGAATTTCGACGTCATAACGATGCGACTGGGACGAGTGAAGATTGTAGAACGGTCAAAAATCAAAACACCTCCCATCACGTCGCATTTAGCTCCAAAAACAGCTATTTACGCTTTACTAATTCGCCATATTAAGCCGGAATTGAATAACTCAACGGTAAACATTCCTCCTCTCATTATCTTTCAATCTTGCCATGTTAAAATTGAATACACCGTTTTCGTTCACACAATTAACTGAGATGCTTAATTTACATTCCAACATTAGCATACATTTCGGAGCACAGCGCGGGCTCCCTCCCCAATTCGCGTAGATATTGCGGAAAGTAATGTGAAAACCAACTTATCTGGAAATTGCAGAATTCGATACGTGTTTCCTGCACCGCGCGGTCATTTTGGATGTATGACGGTTATAAAACGTGCTTCATTACCTCATAATGGGGATGAAACTATTTGTAATTGGAGCTCGTTTCCTATAAATCGTGAAGTTTACATTGTTGCATATAGTAGCTTTTGGATGGTGGATAAATAAATAGGCACCCATACTTCTTGTGGGATCGATTTATTTTTATCATATCTCCTAAATATGGGCGTGGACTAACTGAACAGATGACAGTTTTTAATTGACCATGGTTCATGATTGCGATAAATGCATGCAATTTATGCTTTAACTCTTGGCAAAGTTCTTTCTAAGTTAGTCTTGCATCCACCGCCAAGCCAAAAAACTCTTCATCATAGTGCTTAACGAGGTATTTGTTTTCAACCATGATAACTTTATTTTGAAATAAGATCCTTGATTCTTGGTTAACTTCGTTTGTGTAAGGTTTGTTCAGCAGCCTTCACCAGACACGGTGGGTGGAACTTTCCGTCACACTTTACACATTTGATGTATTCTCCTTCTTTAACGGTACATAGAACAACATACCAACATTAAAGAAAAGAGTTGACTTGAACTACTTCTTTCATGAAGTTCTTTGTCTGTTGGACACTTATCCCCTTCTGCGCAAGTCTGTGATGATAATTTCTTTACTTAGAACAAACCTATGAAACATCCAACTTGATTTAATGCCATCACAGAAAAGCTGGATTTGAAGTTGTCATCACAAATGAAAAATATATTCTGTGATATTTATCATCCTTCATTATGGTGTTGTAAATATTGTACGAAGGGTTAAAGTATTATAGAATATTGATTTCTTCGAGCCGAAAAGGGGGCTACTATACAAAACCCGTGGAATATTATTGTCAAAAATTATTCAGAAAATATCAGAACTTTCTGAATTGGGAAAACAGAGATAAAATAGAGACAGATGAAAATTTCATTCCTTTGAATGCATTATCAACATTGTTCAAAAATGTTCAATTTTAACTTTTTTTAATGCGCAAAATTATGTTATTTCGTGAAATGTTCATTTTCTGGTGTCAAAATAATTTATCGTATAATAGTTGCCTGAAAAGTGTCGTTCATTGCTCATGAAAAATCACTTCGTCACACTGACACTCGCATGAAGTCATTTAGCTTCCGCATCCGTTGTGACATTAACTATTTCATTTCCATTCTTCTGTTGAAATACTATTCGGTTGTGAACTACTCGGCCGAATACCGAATAGTCCAAAAAAACCAAATACCGAATAGTTTCAGAATATTCGTGGTATCTCAAGGATCTATCCGAAGCGTTGGCGGCAAGCATATTAAAAAGATGTATTTCCGTTCATAGAATACAAACCTTGAAATACACTCTTCCCTTTATTATTCACCTGTCGAATGACTACCTTTGTTTACGTTGACTCGCCCAAAAGATAATTATATTTGTTAAGTAGACCATGAAACACAAATATTCAACCAACCCATCAATTTCTGTTCTGTTACAAAAAGGTAACGAAAAAATACAAAAATATTAGACAGCAAAAAATCAGAGCAAAGTAAGCGATTACAGAAGTCGATGGCGCCTTCAAAACAACAAACAACTTTTAACTCGGAGAAATTCGCGTGGAATAACAGCACACCTTGGGGAACCATTAAACGCGTGTATTCGGGTTTAGAACATTTAAAGAAGTCATAAACATCAAAAAAATTGAACGAATCGTTTCACATATCGCACGATATTATTTTTATTTTTCCCCTCGCATAAACGAACGTAAACCAGCGAATTTCGTTCCTCGGTCTTCAGTTAAAAGGGCGTGTTCGAAAGGGTCTTTCTACGAATTCTCAAAATACGAGTGGTATTCGAGTTAATTGCCGTAAACAATGTCAAGGACGACCGCTCGAGTGAATGAGTAGGTAAGTAGGTAGAATTTTCTGGGTCCTAGTAAAACTAAAGTGCCAGTCGATCGTTTAACGGTAATCAGAGGTGAACAGCTCGCGAGCGACTTCCTCAATTCGTTTAGTGTCGTTTTTGTCATCTATTAATAGTTGTCGTCGTCCGATAGCTTCAATGGCGAGCATAGACGTAGCTACTTTTTTGAATCCGTTATTAGCTATTTATTTGCTATGTGCGTCTCTACTTGTTCTCAAACTGATGGCTTTAATCGCTTTCACCGTTCTTACACGCATGAAGCATAAGGTAAGCAATTTTTTCTATTTCCTCCATACACATAAACGACTCAAATAGTTCCTCGAACTAAAAATAATCAACTTTCAGGTTTTTATCAGTCAGGAAGATGCCGATTTTTTCAAAGGTGAAGTGAAGCAAGACGAAGACGTGGAACGTATTCGCAGGTAAAATGGTGGCATTTAACTTTTTGTCCCAGAATGAGTAATGCACCAACAATTATTTTTTTAATGAGTTCTAATTTAAGCCAATTGCTGTGGGCGTTATCTCGAGCGCTCTAAGGTTCACAATTGACATTTTTTTCGAATCATCCTATGATATAATTACTCGAGAATGTCTGTGATAATTATAACGTGCGCGATAAAACTTATATCTATGAAGATGTACAAAGTAAAGGTGTGATAACGCAAAAATTTGATAATTAGCACAATTACGGACTACATGATAGTAGTTTAAGTTACAAAAATTTATTGATAGCTTGTTGGTAAAACAATTTAAGAACTTGTTTAGTCAAACTTTCACAGCATTCTACTTGTTGACATTAACGGTTAAATTACTTCTTATTAACCAATACAACTATTCACTGTTCTGTTTCAAATTTAAAGTAGAAAATTCTACTTAAAAATTAGTAACTAACTCATTTTAAGTATTTGGCCTTTGCGCCAATATTGCCTGCTGAGTGATCATAGGATTTCATAAAATGGCATATAAATGACTAAATAAAATCGCAACATATGGTTAGAAATTACTTGAAAATTAATTCCCTCCAAAATTTGCGTAGGATGAGACTAATCGTCATCAAATTAAGAAATTTTCAAAATTACTCAAAATTTGATGGGCTTCTTGAATTTCTATGAATTTCATGAAGGAAGACAAATTCTAATATTTTTCATTATTTTCTTTTAACTCGAACTGTGGAGAGCTTATTTTGAAAATTGATACGATGTATTCAAAGAAAGAAGAAAAATGTCAAGCGAAAATTGGAAATTCCAAAAATGAAAGAAAGAATTGTCCAGAATTCAGGAGGAACTGAAAATGTTAATAACTTTCTGAAAATAAAGCATCCAGTGAAAATGTCGAAGGAAAGTCAAGAAGTTGAAAAAATTAAACAAACAATTCTTCATAACTGAAAACGAATGAAAACTCAAATAACAATCTGAATCCATTCAAGACTAAAACATTTTTTTCGTTTTTTGGTGTGTTCCTTAAACTTTGAAGAGTTTCTGTGGGCACTTTGACATGCACTAGCAGGTACATGATTTACTAATTTCCGTTAATATTTAAGAGAATGAATAAAAATTTCAAAAAAATTAGTGTATTTCCACAGAAGTTCAAGATCTATATTAAATTTTGTGGAAACTCATTTATGTGCAAAAATGGATAACTTTTTGAGTTAACATACCTTTTCAAGGACAAATAACCGAAACAATTTCATTACAGAGCCGTGCAGAATGATTTGGAGAACATTTTACCGTTCCTCGCCATTGGCTACCTGTACACGTTCACAAATCCGCCATCCTGGTTGGGACACCTATTATTCCTTGTCTTCGTGATAGTGAGATACCTTCACAGCATTGTTTACACGGTCGTCGTGACCCCACAGCCGACTCGGGCTGCCCTGTGGACGGTGGGATTCATTATCAATGGATTCATGTCTATTTGCGTTGGAATTCACGGTATTAGGAATTTATAGAGACGGTCAATAATCTGATGGAAGTACACACTAGAAACACAAGACTGAAATGAGTGCGCCGGGAAAGTTTGTTTTACCTGAAGTTCCTTCCGGAAAGTATACAATGGACGATCCTAGAAAAATTTTCCGGGAGAGACTGTTCGAACCTAATTGTCATAACGTTTTTGTACCTTTTTCATATTTTATTATCGCGTCACTGTTTTTGAATAAAGCTATTCCTTAATTATGTTGTTAAGTTGAGTTTTTGCAATTAACACATCAATCAATGACGATGCCTGATTGAATTATTTATCTTATTGAATCACCATCTAGTGCAGCCGTCACTGAACATTGGCGATCAAAGAAACATTTCATATTCGCGAACGAAAAACAGAAAACTATCTAAATCAATAAAAAATGTTTCAAAAATAGATGTATTAAAGGCGAAATAGAAACGTGGTACTTCCAGAATACACAATGGAACTAGAGTCAAAATAAGGAAATGACAGGAGAATTATTGAACAAGTCGTCATCAGTGCCGAAACCCGGGTTAAGTTTCGTAACCAACGGCGAGATAACAACAGCTTTAACGAGCGGCACCGGAATCATTAACAACCTTCGTCAACGACGCCGCCATTCCACCTTCCACAATCTTATCGCCCATGTATGGTTCGAGATCACTTCCTATTACTTCCTATTACTACTAACAAAAACTCTTTATTCCATTGGTTATAGTATACAAACCCCCATATTTCATCGAAAATTCCATTGAATGGACCCCCATCGTGACGATAATTCACCGAAAAACGAATTCAAATACTGTGAATGGACGTAATATTTTACTACCCGTAACGAACGAAAACTTCCTAACAATACCCTCCCGATTATCTCGGTGAATTAGCTGGCCGGATAATCGAGGTAGGAAAACTCGGGAATGAAATCCAATAGAAACAAATTAACCGAGCTTTTCAATCTTCCCTTTCGATTATACGGTGCCCAGAAGGCCGATCATTCAAATACTCTCGGAAGGGGCATAATGGCGTCTTGTCCGAACCGTTAACTGATCTTGCCCACTGAAGTTCGTGCAGGTGATCGATAGTTGTTCGAAATGTGATGTCTTTTTAACTACATGTGGGGATCGAATAGAAACAGATATTCGAGGTTTGGGTTCGCTTTAAAACGTTTATCTCATGAAATATTTCATTTAGAGTGATTTTAAGTGTCTTATTTGGCGTTGAGCTTAGTTTTTATTCTGTCTGCTCTTTGGACGATCACGTTCAGTGTTCAATATTTCGATATTAGTAGAAACTATTTTTGTGCGCAATTGTGTTAACTAATATATAGAATAAACCACACAACGAATGGATTATAAAAATAAAAATTTCTGAGGAAATAAATGTAATGTACTTCGATTGCGAATATTACTTGACAAAAATTATCGAATGACGAATATGTTTTAACGAATTCGATAACCTAAATCATAAAGTAAGCAAAGTGTGAGAGAAAGAATGTAAAATGGAAAAAATTAACTGCAAAATTCGATATTGGTTACAAATTGCCAACTTCAACTCCAGAATCGTTTGATCAAACTGTTGTCGTTGCAGACATTTCCTCGAAGGGGTGTCGAAACGTTGCGTCGTTACGCACACACGTGCGCCGTTCGACATTATAGCGGAATGTCAGTTGTTCGACATTGTTTTCAAGATAATTAAATCCTCTTGGGGGGGCCTTTCAGGCAGCTCGTGCCGATTATTTCCCATTTCGTATGCCGCACGCTCGTACAAAAACTGTTTGTGACAAATAATAATAACAATATCATTCCGCAATCATTTAATTCCCGTGAAACAAAGAGTTATTTACTTATCAAAATTTCTTCCCCCCTTTGGAAGGGCAATCTGTAGAATGGATTCTGAATGGCGAAGTAGGCTTGGTATGCAAATGAGCTAACAACCATCTTGCGAACCTGCTTGGAGAGACATGGGGGAAGGAATTTCCTATTCGCGTAAATAATTCTCTTTGAATACAATATTTCAATTCTGAATTTGAATGCTAGGGGAAAGATTTTTTTAACATGCCCAGGTTAAACACTTTATCATCAAATAGAAGTGTCTTCAGTTGATGAAGATTTATCGTAAATAATGAAACAACTGGACAGTTTTTACACATCCTCACTATTTTAATAGGACGCTGTTTTAAACCAAAGAACAATATTATGAGCAAAAAGAAGAATGATTTGCTTTTATTTAAACCCTGTTTTTTATCAAAGCACAATTATGAAAATTTTTCAACTTCACCCTGAGAATTTATCTCGAGGAATGCTACCGGCCAATGTCACATAGTTTTGTGGTAAAGAAAATGCTAAACAATCCTAAATTTGTTTTGTTTCTCCCTTTTCCCTGACCGAAATTTTCGTTAAACATCGCTGGGTCCCGTTGACTAGTCCTTGAACCTTCGAATTGTAGCTTTCTAACCTACCGCAACAATAGTTTGTATTCATTGAAAACAAAAGCATGCACCAGTATTGTCAATCGTATTAATCAACAAATTATTATGTAGAACGTCGTCAGTTGTTTGTTGTATTTATTTTTCAGAACATAAAATACAGAATAGTCATCAAGGCCATATAACCGGTAATATTGTAACCAATTAACCATACGATTACCCTGGATGGTTGCGGCAAAGGTAAAACAGCATAAACAAACGTGTGTAAAAACCTGGATGCCGTGTATATTCTGAACAGTAAATTCGTCCACTCCAAACTTGGACCTGTCAAACAATAACTGAACGCGACGATGAAAAACAGGGGAATGTTTTCGATGTCGTTCAAGTGTGCCCTAAAAAATAATTATGAATTTTAATGGAGGCGTGATCGATCGTTTCAGCGTATTCATCACCTTCGCACACGTTCGACCTTTTCGTTAGTCGAAAGTTCCACCTTGTGCAAAAGAGTATCCTCCGGATTAATGTAGACCTAGAAAAACAAATTTACCCTTTGGAAAATAATTGTTCAGAATGTTACCTTAAATATAATCCGTTTAAGACCTGTTAATGATGACATGAACATCATCTTCAACACCAAAATACCGCAATAGAAGAAATAACTTCTGAACAAGGGTTCCTGCCCCAATAATTCAACAATTTGACTCATGTCTGAATCGATTGAATTGCAACGATGAACTATTTGCGGTATCGTGTCGCTAATTGTGATTTGAATAGCTATCGAGCCCACGTCGAGGTCGAAGTTTATTCGACACAATAGTTACATTATTAAAATCTACTTACAACAAAAATCATGGGGAATCGTTCTTACTTTTATTCATTTTTTATAAGTAATTATCGGTTTACCATTAGCTCAGATGTTTTCTTACCAAATTACGTTTTCATGGATATTTTTGTTATTCTTCAAACTGTGGCAAGCCTTCATTTTTTTCCACTCAACGAAATGATAATTTTCTTAAGTTACTCGAGATCGTTATCATTAATAATTCATAATTTTCGTGATTGAAAAAAACTGTCCAATTAGAAAAGCGAAACCATAACTAATCAGACGTGCAAATATTTTAACGACGCGAAAAATGAAAATTGATTACGGATTTATTATCCCTGATAGGTGAACAATCATATCAGTCGAACCTCGATAACTATTGGAATCTTCATAACACCTTTTGAGAATTCAGTGAATATTTGAAGTTGCGCATTGCATTTCGCAGTTTCAATATTTGCGTACGATCAATAAGCCTATCACACTGTTAAGGAGTTACATAAGTTAACCATAGTTGACTTTGAATCATTTTGCAGAAATTTCAAAAATTATTATAAAATTTAAAAATATTTTCTGATCTTCAGGATCTTCTCGGAATTTCAGAAAAGTTACAAACTTCCCAAAGTTCTTGAATATTATAAGGAAATCAATTTTTCGAAAGAAACTTAAAAATTCTGGTGAAATTATTCCTCTCGCAAAAATATGAGAAAGTAAATAAGAAATCGCCAATTTTATAATATTTATAAATTTCCACAAGAAAGTCAGAATTCATATTGAATTTTGCAAATATTTTTTTCTATGCTCGAGGAAAAAACAAAAGGACATCGAAGTTTCAAGGTGACTAAATAATTTTGCAGAATGACCTTCTTTAATAAATTTAAGAAAAGGAAAGGTAATATAAAAAAAAATAAATTTATTAGTAGGTACATATTATGGAACTCAAAAAAGATGCCGATAAAATCAAATTAAATAAAAAGTGCATTAAAATAACGATTCAGCGATTTGAAACAAATTATATCATAATACGATAATCATAATTTCTTCTCCAATTCCTCAATAAATTCATCTATTTCCGCTATACTGAATACCTTTTTTTTACCCGGCGTTACAGCGTTCCCCTTATTCGTTTCCTGCAAAACCAAATAACGATAAAGCGAACTTGAATTACCAAAGATTTTACCCAGAATTGAACATACTCCGGCGATATCGATTCCAATTTCAACATTCTATCTTCCAGCAACTTCAGTCGTTTATAAATATTTTTCGGGGCGCAAGTCGTTAAACTTAATTGACTCTCCAAATTGATTAAACGCTCTTCCACACCGTTCCCGGGAATGAATTTTCTAAGATAATCAGAGTTCAACTGATCTCGATGTTGATAGGTATTCAGCACGTTGTCAACTGCAAACGATATTTATTGATAGTCGCAAATTATTTTTTTAAATATTCGATACCTTGTAGATGTCCTTTGGAATCTTTTCGTTTTTTGAGGATGGCGTCGATTCGGGCGCAAGTGAATTCGTTATCTCTCTGATCGTTGCAGAATTCCGCAATATTGTTTATATTTAGCTCGTTGCGTTTCCGTTCAATGAATTTTTCGATCCTTTTCGAGATTTCCAAATTCGACGCTTTTATTTGTATTAGATGAGGTGGTACAGGTGATGTCTCTAGTTCTTGTTGCTCAATTTCCAGTTTCAATTTTTTTCGTTTTGGTATTGCGGGCGCTGAAATTAATTGAGGGTAATTAAAAGATTGTTATTACCGTAACATGATTTATTCAACTTCAGTTTTCAATAACCCCAAAAGTTTCTAAAATAAAATTAGTTATAAGTTCTAAATAACAAATTTTACTAACCACAGCCATAATTACTTGAAACTAAATTAATTATTGTTAATATAACCTGCATTCTGATCACAATAGTTATTCGAGTATTTTTACTTTATTTTATACTTGACCACATACATTCTTCATTTTCTTTCCATTCCGGTTGTCCGTTTTCGTATGTTTCCTTCTTCCATATAGGAACATCTTTCTTCAAAGTATCTATACACCATTCAGTAGCTTGGATTGCTTCTTTGCGATGAGGAGATGATATTGCAATGATAACACTAGGCTCCATCACTGGAACGTTGCCTAACCTAAAATTTTGTGTAATGCAAATTAAGCGTCTCACTTATATTTCTACACCAATTACCTGTGGTAGATCGCTATATTTTCTACCGTCTTCCATTTATTCCGTATTTCATTGCATATATCTTCGAGTATTTTGAGAGCCATAGCATCGTAAGCTTCATATTCCAGGCTGAGTACCTTTTTGTCATCACAATTGTCTCTGGTTGTACCGACAAACAGAGAAATTGCTCCACACGTTGGTGACACAACAATTTGAGAAACATCTTCCACTAATAATTTATCTTTCGTGAGCTTTAGGTAATTCATCTCATCACTTAACCACCACTCAGAGGAGGAATGATAGCAACTTCGTCCCCCTGTTTTAAGTCGTACAAGTCGTCGACGTCACCAAATACTTGATTTACTGCTAGAACAATCACGTGCTCGAGTGGTTGTAAAGAATATTTACCAATTATTAAATTAAGCAACGATTTATAAGTGATTGGGGAGTTTACTACGAGCGTATCTGTACTTTTACCAACAATTTCTCTCGCTTTGGCGAATAATAATAACTTAATCTCAACATTCATATCAAGAATGTTTGTTACGCAACGTTAAAACTTCCATTCCTTCAACTGGTTTGAATTTCTGGTTATATTTACATATTTCTGTTTATTTGTCCTTCAAAATGTCAAATTTGACACGAGCAGAGAACGCTTGAAATTATGAGCGAGATAGATAGCGCCTCTGCAACGAGTAAAAGTGAACCAACGCGAATATAAATCGGTATAAGTTCTATGTTCCTTAAGAACCTAACCTGTTTGTTTTATAACAAAAATGAGCTTATTTAATTTAGGTTTTTTAAGACGACTTATTCGAAGAAACACAATTCCAATTCCTGTGGACAAAGCATCGACATGGAAGAAACGTCTTTCAGTGCTTTATTTTTTGCTTGCTTGGAATGGCTTCGCCTTAGTATTATACCAAATATATATTGGTAAAGGAGATTGGGCTAAGTATCACGGTTTGACGTCTGATGAAGACTCGAACTTAACTTCAGGTAATTTGATGCTCAAAAACCAACAATTCAGTGAGTTGAAATTTTTAGCTCAACAATGGGCCAAACAGTTGGATATCAAAAAAGTAGAAGTCTTCAGTTTTTCAGGACTGAATGTTAAACAATACAGCATCGACAGAGAAGACAATTCGACTGAAATTGATGAAGAACCTTAAAATCCTTTCAAAAAAATGTAAATAAATAGACTTAGTAACATCATAAGGCAGTTTATTGCATCCAAGTCGCAGTGAAAATTTTATGAATATAAATATTTCGAATGAGAGATAAAAAAAGCTACATCGATCACTGTTTATTCACAGCCGCATCCTTATCGACAAATTTTTGCATGGCCACTAATAATGCAGATCTACAAAACCAAGTGTTTAGTGTGACCACGTAATTTTTCAATTCTCACCTATAATATTCATATCTCATTACGATATTTTCCATTTCTTGCATGAACAGCCTTGTAAGCATACCGTTATAACAGTCTAATTCCGCGAGCCGAAACATATCCCATTTTAATTTGTGGTCCAAATCCGGTCGCGCTTAAAAATGATATTCAGGATTTTATATAATTTTAAAGTTAGTTACCTTTAAAGTAAACGTTGAGCCAGTGTGGGATTTCCTCGAGCAAATATCGATTTGCCGGTACTAAAACACTGTGGGGTTGATAGTTTGTGTGCTGAGGAGGATGTAAGTATCGTACCTCCTGTTGGTAATTCAAACAAGGGACTAAGCAGGGATGTTCATATTGTGCTTGCCTTGTTATGTGGCTAAAATAATTCAGTATAGTTTGTTTTTCATTACACAATTAGGTGTGCATTACTTAACGTAATAAACGCCACATTGTGGCGATTGAATACATTGCCAACCAGTTGGTAAACCCTCTCGCTCCAGTGGATGAGACCAGTGTGTTGTTTTAGTATTATGATCGATATAATATTTCCTCCCTCTTAATGTATAATCGACCGACCAACCGGGAGGTAAGGGAAGCTCTTCAGATTGTCCTAAAAGTGAACGGCTACAAAACAAGGAATAAAAAATGAAAAGAAGAATGTGGATAAATGTTAGTCATAGGAAACAGATTAGTAAAATTGAAGAAGAGTAAAATCACCTTGACTGTTGTCATTTGACGTGTTATGTCGCATATGAGCCAAAGACTGGCTAAAGGAACTTTCTAAACTCGTATTACTATAAATTGGAGTATCGTTTTTACGCTCGGCCGTGTTTTGATAAATTGGTGATAATGGTCGATTGAAATTGTGAGTTTTAGTATCATCCGGCAATGGGTATATCTGATCGATTTCCACATAGTTTGCGTTACTCTGTTGTGGAAAATGATTATTTTAATATCAGATAAATGAATAATAACTTACGGCTGAACTGGTGTTGTAAATTGAAGGCTGATTGACATAGATTGGTTGAGGAATTGGGGGGTTGTTTAATGTCATCATTGATACATTATTGTCAATAATCGAGTTTCCCAACGATAAGTTTGCGAAGCTTAAATGTTGCTTTGAAAAGAGGTGGTGGGGAATCGTTTTTCTTACCGAGTTGCCAAGTTTGGAACTGAAGCACTGGGAGTGTATTTGCCTTCGTGAGCGCCCAGCCCTAACTCACTGATTGTCGTTTTCTGGTTACCAAATTTTTGTATCGTATTCGCTTGGTTACCGCTGGTTGTTTGTGGCGGTAATGACGCTCTGCTTTGCGTTGATACTTTTTTTTTAGGTTCCGTGGTCCAAACGTTTATTACTAACAAGTGTGGTGAATGATAGTAGTTAAATTATAGCTGAAGATGTACTTACTTTGCATGTCCGGCGGTGGAGTGTCTTTTTTTACATATTTACCAACGACTCCTTCTTTGATTGTTCTGGATTCTTTGTTCTTACGGGATAACATTTTTTATGAATGTAATTAACTTACGACATCTTCAAGACAGTGGAAGGTGTTTGGTGATTGATTGAATATTCGAGGAATCACGACATTGTGGTGATGAGAAGTACAAAGGAGAAGAAATTTAATTGGAATCCGTTTGTTTTGACTGAGTAATATGAGCAACATAACCTCAATCCGTTGACAACCTGTTGTGGTTGTTCTGTGGTTTCGATATTTCGTTGAAAAGAAGCGCACGTTTCAAAAAATTGATTATCCAAGAGAAACTTTGAAAGATATTTTGATGTAGTACAGAAAGAAAGCGTTGGAATTCAGTATATTGCGTGTGATAAATCATAGTTGGCGGTTAGTTGCGTAATTAGATGTCAAAATTAAAGTATCGTGTAGATATCTCACATTTTTTTTCATTAATTTTTATTGTTGATTAGGGATAAATTGTCCGTGATGCCAAGAAAACGTGAGTTACGAAGAATACCGAGGTTTCTAGGTAGATATAATCAATAGCATCATATTTTGCTCGATTAGATGATCTTTATCTCAGGTGAAACCCCTGGACCGGCTGATTACTTCTTAAGAACAACTATAGGTGATATTGATCGCGATATATCGAAGATGCGAAGTCCAAGTTTTTCAATGGGTGTTCGTTTGCCGGGTTTATTCTACAGGAAAACTACCGCTTGTGTAGAACGCGGACCGAAATATTTGATTGGTGGTCAAGACGCGAATACAAAAAAACCGCGAAAGGTCATCAGTTTCCGAAAAAGTGAGAAAATTTCATTTTCTTTAAGTTATTTGTGTTTTCTCGACCACTGAAACATTAATAATTATAATTCGTTGCAAATTTCGCTTTCACGTAACCAATTTATTCAATTAGAAATGTTACGTTCAGCACGCTGAACTGACAAAGTATAACAGTCAAGCGTCATAGTATAATAGCATCAGTCATTCTTAGAATTTTGGGAAAAAATTGACGACTGGTACAGGCATAAAGAAAAAAAATTTACAAGAGTTGTTCTCTGGGATTAATTTGATTTCAGTCGCTTTTTTACTTTCATATTAAATACAAGATTATAATTGTAGCAATATCTGAAACATTATTATCACATAATTGATTTTGTGTTTTTGCTCTATCAGACCTA
The DNA here is from genome assembly GCA_020654155.1 of Novius pumilus. Lineage (NCBI taxonomy): Eukaryota > Metazoa > Arthropoda > Insecta > Coleoptera > Coccinellidae > Novius > Novius pumilus. The sequence continues at coordinate 14,773 of JAIFOV010000476.1, forward strand.
GATTCAGGAAGGGGCAGCTGCATCATATAGCTTCAAAAGTGTTCATTTAAAAGTATTTTTCGCGTAGTACCATACTTTTTACCAAAAGAGGAAATAGGAATAGGGAATAGTTCCCTTTTTCACTTAAAGTTCTATTATGGATTCTGTTTGAATTCAAGCTATATTTGTAGGCACTTTATCGAAGAAGAACGCACCACAAAAAGTCGGAGATTATGTAGAAAAAAAGATCAATCGCCGCGTATCGGATTCATCAGTTAACTCGAGCGAATTCGATAACTCAAAGCCAACTGTCAGGGAATCAAAAAAATTCATTACGGTTAAAATAAGTAACCTTGGTGGGTTTAATATATTCGATAAATGCCATTTACTTCAAATTTTCACACGATTTTTCAGTTGGAAACGATACTAAAACTTCCACTAGAAAGAGCTTGAAGAAGAGAAGTTCTCAGGGGAAAGCGGAACCCGAGAAGAATAGTAGTTATTTCAGTACCAATGTGGGGGATACGAAAATGTCTGGGAGACGCTATCATAAGAAGATGTAAATAAATATTTCCCCAGGTGATTTCTTGATTATCTTAGTACTTATAGCGTTTATTAATTCCGTACAGTTTTCACAACTTCGTTTGTTTCATTATGCCAAGCACTGTTTTTCTTAAATAGCATTTCTGTTTGAATGAAGTGAATGCCTGAAGCCGGACAAACCTTCAAATAATTTCTGAGGGTGGCACGCCACTGGTCAGTTGGAACTAAAATATTTTCTATCGATGAAAACGAAAAGTAAACATTTAGCAAAATTAAAATTTATTAAGAAACATTTTCATTTTCAAGCAAATAATAAAATACAAAATAAATACTGAAATTCTTCAAATCACGACTTTTTTGGCAATACCTAGATCTTGATTCCTTCTTTCGCTAATTCGTCTTTATATTGTTTTACATACAAATGTTCCGGATCATATTTCTGTTCGATTTTTTCCCACAGATTTCTCTTCTTTTTGATTAAGAATCGAATAATCTTTTTACTACCCTCTTTCTGTTTCGCGCTGCATTTCTTACAACCGTTTCTGAGGGCATCCGGTAGGTCTCCTACGAAAAGAAATATTGTTAACAATTTTTACTTCGTAAAAAATTTGTTACTCACGTTTCAATTCAGCACCATCTGGGGTACAACCAACACCTTTCATCAAGCAATTGTAATAATTGTTGATTAACCGGTCACTTTTCAAAATTTGGTCCAAATCGACATTGTCGTATTTGGTGGTGTACTCGTCAGTTGGTTTTGATTTTACAACCACCACAAAGATAAGACACAATACAGCTGCGACTTTCAACATTTTGACTGAATTTTTGGATTGAACGACGAAGGCTTCAGTATTTATGAGTTTTTGGCTCGTTTGTTAATGAGTTGCACATCGTTATTGAATTCTAAGTATTGAGCGCGAAATGCACGTATTTGTCGTTAATTTGTTCATATTGAGTTGTTATTGCTGAATTTAGGGAAAATTCGATCATTAAATGCTCTACGAGTGAGTAGTCATTTAGGTGACGCAGAAGTCGATTTCTAGGAGTAAGTTGATTACGATAATTATATTTACATAGTGAGAATGGAATAACAATTCAAAAAATGATTGGATCGTTTCCCCCCATCCATCGACGAACAAAAATAGAAAAAAATAAGAATGTATTCTTTGGGATCAATAAGTAAAAAGAGCGGAGTGAGTTTTCATCGAAAAAGTGACAAAAATTGTAATTTTTTTATCGAATAATTTTAAATGGTTGTTTGAAATAATTGTGACATGAAATAACGATCATCTAATATTAATTAAAAAATAAACAATATTCCGAAATACGTCCATGCATTACAAACATCGCAATAGGCACACATTCAGAGACCAAACAACCATAAAAATTACGATCAATTTGTTGAATAAAATCATGTTATTACTTATTAATCGATCAATTCCATAATTGAACCCCTAATGACGCTTTTTGCTTAGTTAAGATACGAAACTACTCGAGTAAGAGAAGTATTTTTCCTTCACCATTAACACCGTTCCAAAGATTTCATTCTGACAACTAAATCGTTCCTAATGACGTTTTCTGCGAACAAATCAAAACTAATAACCGGGAATTACCGGGTTGCCAAAATATTTAATTGCCGGAATATTTGGTAGGTGCGCGAAAAAACAAATTCACCGTAACCGACGTATGAAATTAACCTTCGATCCGTGTTGCGAAACAACCTTAGAACGTACCAAACTAGTTCTGGAGTCGTACCTCTAAAGTAACGTCGAATATTAATTTTCATGTTCCATTATTTGATCGTAAAAAACAGGTCGTCTCCTCGTTCATTTATGTTAGTAGGTGTTTTCAATTTTGTTTTTTCATATATTACATTGAAGAAAAAAATCACCTTGTAATGTCAGGATTGTTTCCTTCCATTGATCTTGACCTGATTGATGATCCAAATCATTGGAATCTGATTTTTTTATGTAGCTTTTTGGCTGAAAACCTGATATCAAAATAAGGATCTGACCATGTTTCGTGGAACGGAATATTCCTATTTCGAGATAATATAAATATGTGCCGAGATGAATCCGGAACCAGTGCCAAATTACTTTGGTAAAATGAAAGTTCTTTTAATCGTCGCGATTTTATTCATTGTAAACGCCAATTCGGTGGAATACGATATCAGTGCTTCTAATATCGAAGCTGTTACTTCGAATCGCCGTTTACTAGATGCTTATTTCGGTTGTGTTATTGAAGGGAAAAAATGTACACGAGATGGGGAAAAATTAAAAAGTAGGTGAAAATCAAATTCTTATGTGTCTTTTCTTGGAAATTTTTGTTTTGTAGAAGCACTTCCTGAAATTATTGAAACAAAGTGCGGTAGTTGCACTCCACAACAATTCGACAGTGCTAAAAAGGTAATAACATTTCTGATCACGAAACGACCGGATATATGGAAGAAGGTGACAACAAAATTCGACCCAGATAAACGTTTGCTGAAAAAGTGGCAAGATGTATTTGATGAACTAGGGGTGAATGCCGCTATATAAGAAGTTTACAATACATATTAATGTAAGAAAATGGAGATGATTTTAAATTCAGATGAATTAAATATTTTAAAAGAATCCACGCAATTTAATCGATTATGACGAACAACTTGCAATTTGTGATTTTTTTTCATAACTTTTCAAATTTCAAAATTTCAATGCTACCAATGAATGATTCCATTAAATTCATATCTATGAAGGAATGAATCCTGAAGGTGAAATTCATATTAGTATAATATACTCGAGGGGTTAAACATATTCCAATATTAAAAGTAAAATTTACATATTCTGAGTACATATTAAATGATGATGCTAGTTGCAGAAGAATTAAATATCAAATCTCAGTTCTGTTTTGAGGACTAAAGTAATCACTTTTTTACCGCAGATGAAAATATGAATATGCCTTTTGGTATCGCTAAAAGTAAGATCGTGTAACCCACTGACCTGGGTCTAGTGCCAGAGTTTTCAGATCGCACAAGTGCCTCTGGCATGACCGAACGACTATATGTATATTAAATATATAGCCGGGACCAACGGTTTTACGTGCCTTCAGAAGCACGATGGCATTCTCAAATTAAGTTGGAATTAACCGGGATTCGAACCCGGTTTTTCTGGGTAGTAGGTCAGTAATACGACTATTGAGCTACCAATGCCATTTTGGTATCGCTAAAACTGAAAGAATTCCACGAAAACATAAACAAATTAAAGAAAATTATATCAGTAATTACTTAAATAGTTATTTTCGGAAAAATATTTGCTCGGGTACCTACATTGATCTACATGTCATACACAACATTGTCCTAAATTGAACATTAAGAACAACCAGTGGACTTCTTAATCCGTTAAATTGTCTATTAAACTGTTTCCACGATTAACAAGAAAGTCGAGGAAGCACATTCATTTGGTATTCCCGGTTTTCGATCGTATTTTAAATATCGATTAATGACCAACGGATTTGTTTTATATCTCCAAATCTTTTATAAACGTTTTTTGGTAACGTTGAATCGCAGTTTTTTCGTCGATTCCGAAATGAAAGTGTGGCTTCTGTTGGTGTCACTGTCGGCCGTAACGGCTGCCGTTTTTGCGGCCAGAGCGAAAAAATACACGACAAAATTTGATAACATCGATCTGGAAGCAATCATGAAAAATGAACGTCTTTTAAATGGGTATTTTGGTTGTTTGATGGGTACGAAAAAGTGCACACCGGATGGGGAAGAATTGAAAAGTAAGTGGATTTGACGAAAATTTATAATATATAATTAGATATCATTTATTAGTTTTTTTATTTTTTTTCAATTTTAGAAGCCATTCCGGATGTACTTACGAACGGATGTTCTAAGTGTTCCAAAGAACAATTAGCTGGAGCGAAAAAAATGACTAACTTTTTGATTGATAAGAAACCAGAACTTCTGCAACAGTTGCTACAAAAATATGATCCTGCCAAAGTTTACAGGCGACGATGGGCATCACAATTGAGAGCACAAGGGTTCAACCCAGAACTTTTCAGCTAATTAAACCAGTGTGCTTTCTTTCTGAGATTTGAAACTTTAAATTGAAAAAAATGATTGTTCAATTATTTCCGAATTCTTTAGGATCGTGAAAAACAAACTATTTGAATAAAAAACTACTTTAAAGCAAAAATCAATTTTTTAACATTGTATTTGGACTTCATTTCCTTTATAAATGTTCATTTGTTAATATTACAAATAGCTTATCTACTGATTCTGTTATATAATCTATGTTTTATAGATAAGAAAATAAATTATGTGACATTATGACAACGAGAATAAAATTGCATCAAGTGATAAAGAAGATGCCCATAAATGTTTCCAAATTTGCTTAATTATCAATTATGAATTAGAAATAAAAATTCAGATGTATATAAATGTGAATCTGAACTGGATTTTCTGTACATAAAATCAAATTAAAAGTGAATATATTAAAAAATAATTTATTTTGAATTCCGCTGTCCGTCTTGGAGGTGTCGCATCCGTGTTTTGGCTTCAATTCGTCTGTCTATTTTTTTTCGAATTTGAATGAAAACTTAAGGAAATATTCTCAAGTTTTCTGAGATGTGAAACAAAAAAATTCAAACGGTCGCGAAACGATTCGTCTTTCAAGCGCCAATCGCTATGATTCATAACTTTTCAATTTCAATTATTAAAATGGTTATACGATGTAAACAACCATTGTTTCCGCTGAAGCGTATCATCGTTTCGATATTTCACCTTGTTAAAATTTAATAGCCTGATAATTATATAATTGATTAAAGATTTTTTTGTACTAATTTATTATTCCACCTTGTCCGTAAAACATATTTTATAACGTCTCAACGTATATTGCTGACGGTGTTACATATGAAGTCCAGCTTCTTCTAATTCTTTGGCGTACATCTTCCTGTAAACCGCGCCGGGATCGTATTTTTCCAAAAATTGTTCCCATTGTTGCGGATATTGGTTACGCATTTTCTCGGCAACCTTCTTGGCTAAATCTTTGTGGTCGGTTGTGCACTTGGCGCAGCCAGTTTTTATTGCGTCCGGTAAAATCTCTTTCAGATAAGTGAACGTTTTTTAATTGTTGGAAATTTTTTTATGATTTCATTAATCACTTACTTCTCAGTTCGTTGCCTTCAGACGTACATCCAACTCCTTCCATCAAACATTTGAAATAATTCTTCAATAGTCGTTCGTTCTTCAACACCTCGTCGACGTTGACATTTTTCAATTTTTCGGAATTGTAAAATTCGTCAGCTAAAACGGCGTACAAAAAGAATAGTAACAAAAACATTTTGATCTAACGCAAAAGGAACACTGAAACAACGTTTGTTAGGTTTCGTGTTTAAAAAAAAGAGGTCTCATATGAAAGATCATGAAGATAATACTAATTAACGAGTAATAGATGATGTAACGATAAGAAAAATATGTCATCACTTTGCTATTCCGATGTAAGTGCGTGACAAATTATTTGATAATAAGAATCAGATACTGCGAGTACAATAGCTGAAAAAAAATTAATTTTCATTGGAGGGTTTAGCGCCAATTTTGTTTGAAATCTAAGCTGTGAAAGTAAACGCGAATTAGTAGGTGAATGTCGTAGCGCGGCCTCGATCATAAAATATAATTCACACTAAGTACAATGAATCAGTATTGACGTCTAATAAACTTATTTCTATGCATTTAGTCATAATATTGTGGTTAGGTTTTCTCTTCCCTGAAAATATGCATTTCTAAACGGACTTTGTTGTCTAGCCACGTATGGCTATAAGCAAATTAGCCATAAACGAGAATATTCATCCTTTGGAGTAGTCCATTTATTGCATGGAAGACTTATACTTTATGTTAACTAGCGGCTGTATTGAGGTTAGAAGTCACTTTTCGCGTCATAGAATAATTTGTAAAGAGCGGCACATTTGAACTATTATTATGGTTACCAAAAGAACTATCAATAATTGCAATTAGAAACATGTGGTCATAATCTGTTGTTATAATTCTGAATTCTGATCAACTATCCATCTACCTGCTACGATATAAAATCTCATCGAATCAATAGTTAAGTTCAATGTACATATTCTTCCTATGAAGAAGGTATGCGCCTATGTCAACATAATATAATCTTAACTTATATACCAAAATACTTAGAATGAGGGTTCTTTGAAAATCGAACAATCTAACGTGTACTTTAATTCTAAAAAAGTATGTATAATTGGTTTTTTGCGTTTAAAATTTTATGATCTTTAAAAACATTAGCGGAAACGAATATAAAATTCCACGTCGTCGAAACGCCACGGAAACTGTTTTGTTCGTTAAAATCATTAACAAAAATAACACTAAACCAACTAATGAAATTGACAATTATTCCAGCGTTTCACCGACACCTAATGATCATCAATTACGAAATCATAACTTACAATTGCAAATCCAGGTATCAACGCCAACAATAAAGATCTAATAAGGATATTAACTAATCTATAATTAGTTCCTACGAGTATAAAACGCGGAATTTTTCACAAAAAAATAACAGTATTCAACTTCTCATTGTCCTGATTTCTTCATATGAGAAAATGCATTTAACTTTTGTTTTCGTTTCACTCACTCTTATCGTGTTGAATGTGCGCTCCGAAGGTGAATATGAGACGAAGTTCAAGAACGTAGATTTGGACGAAATTTTGAAAAACGACCGTCTTCTCAATAATTATTTCAAGTGTTTAATGGAGGGGCAGGGATGCACGCCTGAAGGAGAGGAATTGAGGAGTAAGTTTTTCGACTAATTGAACTAATTTCAAATCTGGTTTTATTTAGAAATTTTACCCGATGCAATCCAAACGGGCTGCGAAAAATGTGACGATGAACAAAAGGGCGGGACGAAAAAGGTTGCTTCATTTTTAATCAAAGAAAAACCGGAGATGTGGGAACAATTAACTGGTAAATTTGACCCCGACGGTACTTTCAGGAAGAAGTATGAGGATCAACTGAAAGCTGAAGGTTTCGACATTTAGAAACATATTTCATGATCATGATTTTTAAATTGCGTATAAAATTATAATACATTTCAAACCAAGAACGCTTTTATTATAAAATAACCAGTTCAACTTCGTAATTCAGAATACGTTGCCATATTGTGGTCGAAACCAGGAAGAAAGTTACATTTGACAACGGTCCTCAAGTGATTCCATGAACCCAATGAAGAAATCGTATGTATGATTAGCGATAAGAAGTGGCACTGTAATGACAACGTTTTCATATTGCTGTCAAATGTAACGTGGTTTTGATGTATACCCGAAAATATGACTTCAAATCGAATCTTCACAATGAACAAAAATGGTGTGATATCGGGAACAAATTAAAATGTGAATATGGTATGACTCGGACCTTTAAAAGTGTTGACAATGAATTAAGGTTAAGGTTGCTGATGAAAAAATAGGTTATAAATCTAAAGAATACGCTTCAATGGCATTTCAAACTAAAAAGAAGAAAATAATTCTTAATTATTGATATTTTATTCAGCTGCCATATAAAGTTGACTAACTATATAGGTTTGTTCCAATTCGCCTTGTGAATGATCATCGAATCGTCACGATTCTGCGCTGTTTATAAAATGAAGCACATTTTGTGAACAGCGCAGAATCGTAACAGTACAACGCTAGTTGGAACAAACCTTATATTTCATGTAGGGACTGAAAAATGAAAAATAGTTTTTCAACTTCAAAATTCCCATGCCACAGGATGATTTATTTCTACGAATCTATTATGACAAGGACTGAAGTGTCACTTTCTGCCGCTTTGGGATTCAATGTCATGAAAATGCATATATTGCAATCTATTTTTTAAAAGCAGCCTTACCATTTAAGCTGCTTTTTCTCGCAAATCTAAGAAATATTTTCATGCATATTTTTATATGCATCGGATTTTACATTAAAAAAATCAAACCGTGGTACTACGTGATATACAAAAATCATGAATTCATCGCGATTGGATAAATTATGTAATTAATTATGATTCTTTTTATTAACGATAATTCAAAATAAATATTTACATACTCAATTAAATGACGCCATTTCATTTGCTTCTTCAATTTAATTGTTCCTTTTTAATAACGTCAGCCCACCGCGTCCTGTAAGTCCCATTAGGATCGTATTTATTCAACAATTTTTCCCAATCTTGAGGTCTGTGCTCTCTCAAATGTTTTACAATTTTCCCTGCTGCAGCCTTTTCGCGTGCGGTACATTTCGAACATCCGGTTCTAATTGCGTCAGGTAGATTTTCTGTAATATATAATAAAATCGTATAAAAAAAATGGGTCAGGATGAGAAAACTCACTTCGTAATTCCAATCCTTCGTTCGTGCAACCTTTACCATCTAGGAGGCATTTGATGTATAAATTAAGTAGCCGATCGTTAGTTAAGATAGAATCGATGTCAAGATGATCGTATTTCGATGTATAGCCATGAACGTAAACGACGGAAAATAGAAGAAAAATAGCGACCAGTAAGATTTTCATTTTGTGACACTTCAGAGTTGCTCTTTGGACTGAGTCTTAAATGGTTAAGCGTTTCACTTATATAGCTATTCATACTGAAATGAATCTTTTTCAAGGAAAAGAGGAAAGATTTGATTGTTTTAAAATTCGAATTCCGTAAGTAAAATCCTTCAGCGGTTCTTGTTGCGAATTGCTTCGTTTACGAATTGGCGATTTGAATTTCATTCACTCAGTGTCTGAATATTTTAATTGAAGGTTTCATCGACTTTTTCTTCATAATTTGTCCGGAATAAACAATGTTAACGTAAATTTGAAACCTTTTTTTACAAGCAACATTGAAGTACTCCGAATTGGCTTTTGTGACATCCATTGTGAATTATCATCTTTTTTTCGGCTCCTTGATAAAACTTTAGTACATTCTAAGGTGTAAACTCACATTACGATTGAAAGTAATAAATTTTCATTAAAAAGACAACAATATTCAGTAATCAGAGCTGCTCCTCTCTATAAATTGAATTAAACTTTATGATTTGATACCAATCTGACTAAATTAATTAATTTTCATCGTCTGAATAATTACATATCTTTCAAATAAGAACCACCATTCGGATTATAAAAACCAAACCTGTAATCATTCTTCTAAGAAACGATAGAAAAACAGGACTTTCATGAGATGCTATGGATTTTATAAGCTGAATATATAAAATATTTAATGATATTTCGTATAACTTATAAAGCTTATTGCAACTTTATGATATCTTCCAATTAAGAATGTAACGCAGTTTTTTTTATTCAATTTTATCCAAAGAATCGCTAAACATTCTTATAAACGTAGTCTTCATGGATTGAGAGATTCCTAGAAAATGACAAATTCAGTATGCAAAGCGCATTCAGGTAATTTGTCAGTTTATTTCTTTTGTTTGAATATCAATTGTAAGTTATTTCCGCGCTATGACAAATTTTTATTTCTGTAACAATTATGCGTCTTATATTTTCGATAACATTCGATTTCACTAAACGAAAAAGATAATTCTGATTATTTCCAAGGATTCACGTTTAATCATCACCGAGTTCATATACATAATTCCTAGGTGATTAGTAGTGTTTCCTCAACCGGAACATAATTAATTCGGTAAGTTAATTTAAATATCCCATACGACACGAAAGAACAAAAGAAAGAACCTGGTTTTTATCTCTTTCCAACATTACAAAAGGTTCAGTTCTTGAGACTCTAGTACACTCGTATCGTAAACACGACAAAATTTATATTCAAAATATAACTTAACCTCTCTCAAAACGTAAAGCTCTGTGGTTGAGTAGGCAACCATCAAATTACGCGGCATGCTTCATGTTGTAATGTGGGTTGCTCACCACGAGTCTATTGTATACATTTGGAAAAGCAAATATAAATTGAAATGGCGTTTTTGAAATAATTTTTTATACCTCTCAAATTCGAGTTGGGATCTTAACGGAGAAACTAATGAAAAATTGAAGAAAATGTTTTAAATGATAAAACAAATGTACAAAATCCATAATTTTCTTTCGTTTTTTCAACTTTCGGAACTTCCGACTTCTTCTTTAGTTGATTAGGTAATTGAAAAAAAACGAATATAAGAACAAAAATAACGAAAATTCGGAAAATCGAACCTTACATTCAGAAAAACGTACAGGAAAATAGAATACATATTTGAATTTTTCATAAAAATTTCATGCGAAGCATGAAAATTGAAAAATATAACAGCTGAACCTGAAAAATCAACCCAAAATTATAAAAAGAATTAAAAATTCAAAAAAACGATAAGAAAATTGCAATCACATAGATAAACGAAAAAACTAAAAATTGGACAAAATGAAGATTATTTTTGTTTTTTTGAATTTTGAAAAAAATCATATCGGAAGCAAAAAAACCGACAACTTGTGTTGAATATACTAAAAAAAGTTATGGAATAGAAAGGGTTTTTTCGGCATCGTCCTCTTGTTCGTTTTTCCATTAATGAGGTTTCTAGTTTATAGCTTTGAGATTTGCATAATTGTATAAAATTTTCAGCGAGATTCATACAAACTTTCAGTTTCTGTTTGAAGTTTTCGAAATTCAATAAAAATCTTAATTTTTCTGTGGTCTGTATCAACTTTTGGGAAATGAAGACAAATAGAATTGCGTTAAAATCGAGAAAAGCTTTGGATTTTGGGATGTGTTTCCCATGTCGGAAAATTTCAAAATATCAAATACTGCAATTCTTCGAAAACTAAACTATTCTGGAGCATAAAATTCGAGAAAAAAAAATCAATCCACGGTCTCATAAAATAATCCGAAAATATTTAATAAAACGAAATTTTAGGAGTCACCGGACAAATATTGATATGAATTGAATAAAATTTTGGGTAACCATAGACTAATTTTCAATTGAACGTAGAGAACAATTGTTGGAAACAGGAAATTTATGTTCCATACAAAAATTGATGAAATTGAGTTGAAAATTCAATGAAGCTACATTAAACATTCTGATTCAGTGTGATCAAATAATCTTGCAATTCTAGAACCAGATGTGGTTTGAACATTTATGACATGATCTTTCAACTATTACCTCGATACAATCTGAAGAGAAAATTCGGTTAACGCAAAGTACTACTTTTGTGATTTAAAAAACATTATGATGTAATTACCTGAATTGAATTAAATCGAAAACTAATACACAAAAACACTAAATTTTTACTATCGATTTCGAAATGAAAATATAATGAAAAATTATGTTTAATTCCGATTTATGTTGCTGCATGCGAAAGCTGAAATAGCATTCACTCGTCAATATGCAAAAGTAAGGACACTAAGGTAATAAAATTGTTATGGGTTACACAAAAAGTCACTTTTTAAATGACAAAAAAATTATTAAGTCGACCAAAAAGTTCCTTCTCACGTTTCGAAATTCGTTTCACGATGCTACATCATCAATTTCCCAATTTAATGGTTATCTACTCTCCGCTCATATGGAAACGGTTATAAGTGATGATCAATACCTTCGGATTAATTAACCCAATGGAACTTGATGAATATTCGAAAACCATTAAAAATATAAAGTGTTGTCAACCTGTGGATCATTAGTGCCAGACATCAAGATCTTGACGTATTATGTTTTTCATCATTTTCCCCCCTCTCGGTAATTTCGTTAAACGGGTATAAATTTTCATCGAAGTTGTTGCATAGTCAGTTTGGTGAATCAGCTTGAAGTGTTGAGAAAATTACTGACATAATGAATCGTTTTTTAATTGGTGTGGTTTTTGTAACCTTCGCCTTGCAGTTTTGCATGTGCGAAGAAGTTTACACTGGTAAATATGACAATATCGATATCGATGCCATCATCAAAAGCGACCGGCTCATCAACAATTACTTCAAGTGTTTGATGACTGGAGATGGCTGCACTCCAGAGGGTGCCGAACTCAGAAGTAAGTACAACGAGATAATCAAATAAAGTTTTTGAATATTTATCGAAAAAGGGATAACTTGTAAAACACAAGGTGATTCTAAAAGCAACGATATTGCGTTGTTTTTAATTTATTAACCTTTGGAATATTTTTTCACGCCACAGTAACCATCACTTATTAACAAGGAGAATGATTGAGTAATTTCAAAATGACGATTCCAATAATAATGTTAATCAATTTGATTTATTTCCTTTGGACTCTTTTATAATTTTATATTTGTTGAATTCTCCATGAGTTGATTTGATGAACTATTTTCAGGAATTCTCCCCGATGCTATTGAGACTGGATGCTCGAAATGTACCGCGCGACACAAGGAAGTGAGCAAAAAAATGATTAATCACTTGATCGTTAACAAGGCTGACTTGTGGAAACAACTGGAAGCCAAATATGATCCCACTGGAAGCTACAAACTGAAATACAAAGATGAATTAGAGAAGGAAGGCTTCAAAATCTAAACTCAGGCTGATCTGTACGAACCAAAAGACAATTTTTATTGAATACAATATATTAGGTGCAACTGAAATGTCCGTTTTTCTCATAGTCCTCCTCATATTAATGAAACAAAAGCGTTTTGCTTTAAAAAATACAAAATAGTATCGAAGACCGCGAAAAATCTTTTAATAACGTTAAAAACTCTGTGGTATTCTAATTTTCGAATTTTGATCTCAAAGTTGAAACAACTTATACAAGTTTGCAATGAGAATGAATTTTGACATCGAAACATGCTTCATTAATTCCATATAATGCGTCGGAAAAACTTTAAGAAGGGTTAGTGAGATTTGCTTCAATATTATTATCAATCATAAAGTGGGATAAATCATCGATTGATTACCTCAAAATTAGTGGATTTCCATAGATTATTCAGGATTTGTATGAGAAACATCCAATCAAAGTTCCTCAAACGTGCTTCTTCGATTATCCTTCTATTTCCGTGTTTTTACTTCTTTTTTCTGAGATCTGGTATGGTTGAAAAAAAAAACGTTCATTGAGTGAAATTTTGCTCTCATTTTCAATTGACATAAAACATAAACATAAACATCCGCTAACAATTTATTTGTACTTTTCAAAGACAAATGTTAATACACTCCAAGTGAGGCCCAAAAGCAGTAAACAAAACGCTCCTTCTAGATGTGCCAAATTCAATTTCATGAAAGTACATTTTTTGTTTCCAAAATTTTTCTGGCGACAATTTTTGAAACGTAGACCTCTGTTTAAACCAAACTGGTACTTCCTAAGCACCATATGATCCATTATATGCACAAACGGGGAATTTTTGTTGAAGAAAAACGTCGTGAAACCCGATAAAACAGGTTCTTTCATCAATCTGAATTTGGGTTCACCTTTGCCGTTCAAATGGTTCAGCATGGAGGGAACCAAATATTCCGGCAATATCAATGACTGCATCTCAAATTTCCGTTCGAGCAATGACTCGTAATGTTTTCGATCGAACTCAACGAGCTGTCGTTCCAGAAACGGCATATACCGCTGCACTTCATTTTTGAGGTCAGTTACAATATAAATCGATAAATTGGTTTTTCGTAGATCTTCCAAGCTATCGATTTGCTTATAATATTTAGTAATCAATAAACTACTTATCAGAGCTCCCTCGAATCCAGCAATTAAGATTAAGCAACCCACTTGCCACAAGAAAATAATACATTTCTGTATCCTCCTATATTTAGATAAAGATTTTATAGGTCTCGAAGTTATAACACCAAGTATATCCATAACAACATTGGCTGTCCCACTATTTTTAAAGCCACAATACTTTTTTATAATCAAAATTGCAGCCAGGATAACGATCAACGTTACTAATAAGTTCCACCAAACGGTTATGCTGAAACTCATGAAAACATAAAAAAATTGTGGAATTTTCTGCATAACCGGCACGATGGCCACAACATATTCGATGGAATATGGCGACATGATATCGAGATCGCGTTCCATAAACGTCGTAAAAAAACGAAACGGTGAAAAATCCGCTCGACCTATTCGGACTAAATGCAGGGCGTTCTGAAGTGAAAAGGGTTCAGCTTCCACAATCTTGTAAGTAGCATTCAAGTCGTGCAGTAACCGCGACCAGAAAAAATCATTTTCACCATGCCAAAATCCGTTCGGATCTTTATAACTCAATGGAGGATTATTGAATAGAACGCTTTTCAAACGATATCCGTTCAGGTTGGTGTACTTCGAAATCCTGGACGATAATTGTTCGGGAATATCCGAAGCGGTCATTGCTTTTTGAAAAGGGTCGTAGGATAAAACGTGAATTTTTTCATGAACAAAAACAACAGCAAAGTTAGATAATTTCAAATGCCACAACGATTCCATGAAATTCTCCATGACACTCAAACTGGTTACCTCTTCTTCTATTATTACAGCAGTAGGCAGAATCGGTTTATAGAATTCAGATTCCAAAGCCGCTTCCAATTTTACGGGAAACTCGTGCATTTTCTTCAGAAAAATGAACACGTGAGTTGGAAATCGAATCATAGTTTGTTTCCTGGTCAGTTTCTCATTGGTTTCATACAGCATATAGGGACATGAAGTGTTTTGCAAGAAATTCTCATGACCGAATTCTTTTAGATCGACGAACGCACAAAACATGAATGATGGATTTGTTTTCCATAAGATTCGATAGAAGAAACTCATCATTTTTAATTTCATCGTAGAGTTATTATTAATCCTCATGTTGTTCTTTACTTACGGAAACGGAGACTGAAATGCTCGTTTTACGATTGATTGACCCATCTAGTTAACAAGAAAATAATTGTCTCAATCGGGATAAAAGACTTCTTGTTATTTTAGACCGCGAAAGGTAACATTGGGGCATTAAAAATATTATTTTGATCGCAAATAATCTTTTTAATTGCTAGTCTTAATAATTTAGTACCGGAACTTTTACAGGGAAGCAAATAACAAACAAACAAACTTCTTAACTCTGTTTTAATGTAAGAAAATAAATGATAATATTATGTTTAAAAAGATTGATTTATATTATTTATGTGTTACATGAGTGGATACAAAAATAAAATTGTCATTAACACATGATATTGAAGAGTTAAACATTTTTGGCGACGCTTGCCGAGCAAAGTGATCAGGCATAAAGTCGTATACTTTGTCATCGTTCAATTGCTATCAAATAGAGATACAATTGCCTCGATTACTATTCCTGTCTAAAATGAACCGCTTCTGAGAAAGAAATTCTGAAACCGTGTTTCGGCTACTAATGGTTCCCCGATTTCAGTGCTTTAACAAATATGCACTGCCATTTTTAAACAATTGCTCCTCTCACTGTCGTCAGTTAGGACTTACCATTTTCGAGTAAATCGAAGAGTTACGCAAGAATAATCGCTACGGAATATAGCTTTTTTGTGTAAACTCGTCGCTGTTCGTTCTATTTTTTTGATTTTCACTAAGTTGCATTTCCGAGGTGAAAACAGAACTTTTCGTTTGCTCGATGGAAAAATCGAATGCATTACCAATTTTTTTCGAATTAATTCAATATTTTGATAAACCTTACATGCAATCTCTTCAGCGTATATATTTCCTAGATGATCTGCGGCACGTTGTCACAAGAGAAGGTTGTTGAACCTGTTATTACAGCGCCGATGAATGCGAAATTCATCCCAGGTTTCGGCACTAATCACGACGTGATGACTGTGTACGGTTAAATCAGTTATTGGCAGAATTGGTCCCCAAAATGGATGAAATGAAAGCACCTGAAGTAGCAAAAATGCTGTACTCGGGAAACCTTTTGTTCACATCCAATCTGAGGAGAAAAAAACGAAATATACTGTTCATTTGTTTGAGTGATTTTCACAATATTTTGTTGATATTTCTTAACATTCGTAAATTTTAAGGTTGTTTGAGTTTTCGAAGATTAATTTTCAGTTTGAAGCGTTTTCCGTGTTTTATTTTCTTTTCTTTCTGGAATTTTGAAACGTTTCGTAAGAAGTTGTACCTTGACAAACATTATGAACTTCTTTTTCTTTTTCAACAATTTTATTCAAATAAATTTAGAGATCATTTACAATTCAATAAATATGGAACATTTTTTCAGTAATGTTTTAAGAAAAAACAAGCAAGTAGATTGTGCCAGCTACGAAAATACGTATATCGTATTTCATTACATTTATACCCTAATATTTTAACTCTGTTTTCTCTTTCCACATCTTTATAAAAACACGAAGAACGTAATTGAGGGTCAATTCATAAGTTTATAAATGTGAATCGGGAATATTCCATATTTCAAGAAATTTCCTACGCTTTCCAATTTACAGAAGTGTATTGCATCATTATTCATATCCTCGTACTGGAAACATACTAATCAATTAGTTAGAAACGCTCCGACTATTAGTTCAGTTTCACGTGTGACGAGAAGCCCAAACAACAATGCGGTTAATTAAAATGATCTTGCAAGTAACATTTATCACAACAATTAACAGTTCATCGATAAAACTTAATCTACCTTTAATGAGATACGAAATGATATCGTTTTTAAACAGAATGTCGTCAACATCAACAAACATTTTCAAATTTTGCTGTTTCATAGATTTAGATGACGTTTACATAAGTAGTAAAGATAAAACTATAGTCGATAGCGCCCAGTGTCCGACGATGCAAGTGAAATCAGGAAAGCAGGTGACATATATAGACGAACATTTCACAAAACATCCAAAAGCTCTGGTCATCATAGTGAACAAAATCACCGAAATAGAAGAGAAAATGAGATTAGCAACAAAATATTCGTTTTTTAAGATCGACATGACAACATTCATCGTCATCAACTGCGAAGTAGACAATTTGACATTTCTAAAGGACATCATGGAGGAAATATGGAAATACAAGTTATTAGTTTTCGGGATAATCTTAATGTTCGAAGGAAAACTGCAAATTTTTTCCTACAATCCATTCACAGAAAGTATCATCAATTTCAATCAATACAAGGGTTACGACGATTTTTTCAAATTGAATCAATTGACCGACTTGAATGGTAAGGAAATCGTTATGGGCGTATTTCATAATCCGCCACGGAACCAAAAACGCAACGGTCGATGGGTTGGCGTTGACATTGAGTTTTGGGAGAACTTAATTGAAAATGTCAACGCAACGATAAAGTTTTTTCAGACACCAATGTTTCGATCGCATATTGCGATCGAAGTTGTGAAAAACGGTACCGTTGATTTTTGTTCTTTGCGTTATTTTAAAACCTTGGATGACGTTGATTCCGATTATTTGGAGTTATATACCATCGATTATTTGGTGGCGTTGGTACCAAGTGCGATACCGATACCTCGATACCTTTATTTACTGAATACTTTATCCCCAATATTTTGGTTTTGGACGATTGCCACGATTATCGCTTTGACAGTTGTTATATCAATTATCGGTAGTATGTATGGCATGAAATACCAGCACTCGTGTCTCCACATGTTTGGCACGTTATACAATCAACCCATAAAAAAAATAACATCGTATAATTCTCGACAAATATTCCTCATTACGTTTTGGCAGATGTCGTGCCTGGTGATACTGGCAGCTTTTGAGGGTTCGTTATTGGAGAGCCTCCTCGTTACCAAATATGAGCAAGATATAGATAAAATACCGCAACTCATCAATTCAAACTTGACGATACTTACAACCCCACCTCATAGCAAACTGATTCAAGATTCGATCACAACTTTGAAAGGCGCAGTGACTCCAATATCTTCAGAAGAATTGCGGGATTACATGATGAACTACGATGAGTACAAAGCACTTATTGTACCATTAACTATAGCACGAAGTCTTGTTGATGCTAACCTGAGACACAATCGTTATCGTATCATGAAAACGAAATTTATATCTGGATTGTCGACTTTCGTTTTCAAAAAGAATTCGCCTTATGTTCCAATGTTCAATAAGATGATACTGAGGCAATATCAGCATGGGTTAACTGGAGAACGTCGTGGTTTGACGAAAAGGAGCCACGAGGACCATGAGGTTATCAGTCTAACCTTGCTTCACTTGCAAGGAATTTTTTATTTGCTAGTGATAGGATATGTTGTGGGTGTAGCAATTTTTTGTTTGGAAATTTATATTGCGTAAACTCATTCAATGTAGCTGTATATATAAATATCATCAATAGTTGTGAAGAATTATTTCGGTAGGCATCACAGAAAGCATAAGGTTTTCACAACCGACGACCAAGTCAACTCCGAATCAGTTAGGCGCTTGCGCAGTACGATTTCAGGGCTCCTTAAACATTAAAGCGCATGCGTATAACTAATTCGGAACTGGTTTGGTGGTCGGTTGGAAGAAGTCTTTAATGTCTAACAGTAAGCCGATTTGAATTCAATTCATAGAGTGTTTTAATTTATTTTCAGAATGTGAGCCCATCAGACCTTCAATTTCATCCACAACGTCTCAATTTAAAACTGTTTTTACAGACATGTGTAACAAAAAGAAAGAAATTGGCCGTCTCTCAGTTGTTATGTGCCGAACCATAGAGTTGATTACTGTTTCTGTTTTGTGAAGAGTTGTTTCATCGCACCATATAAAGCAACTTTACAAAGTTTAAAAATGAACTGAAAAGAACTCGAATTTATTGAGATAATTTGTTATTTAATTTTTCAATACTATTTTTCAAACTAATAATACTCATATTTATATTTTATTCGCGCTTAATCACTGAATTTTTTCCACCTCTTTCAATCCGACTAATTCTTCGGATTTTTCCCATATTGCCCGGCACAGCTCCTTGTCATCACAAATCCACGGTTTTTTAAAACTTCTGCACCGAAAGAAGTGCAAACCGCTTGTTTCTGTTAACTTTTCACTGGTTGCCACGTGAAATGTACTTTGCGCCGCTACGTATTCATTCTAAAAATATAATGCTAATGGAATATTAGTTAATTGTAAGTCACTTACCGTTCGAAACAAAAATACTAGCACGTCCAAGGAAGCCTTTAATATCCAACTACCGAAAACTTCGTTACCGTAATAATTGTAAATGGGTGTCAATGAAACTCCGGGATCGATAGAATTCGCAACAATTCCATGTTTTCGTAATTTTTCGGCAAAACCTTGCGCCGCCAAAATATTGCACAATTTGGAGTTGGAATAGAACATTGCTAAACTGAAAATGTTTTTACCCCAATCCGTCGGGTTGAGTGTCTTCATTCTCAAATGATGTGTGTTAGCTAATACTGATGCGGTGAAAACGATTCTTGCTTTATCAGCTGACTTGAGTTGATCTAAAGTGATTCGTATCATCTGTTGTACGTTTTCAGTAAAATAAAAAAAACTCACCAATTAGTAAATGAGTAAGTAAGAACGCTCCAAAATAATTCACTTGCATCACACAATTCAAGCCATCTTTTGTACAAGGCGCCTCCGTCGCCCCAATTCCAGCGTTGTTCACCAAAATATCAATTTTTTTTTCTTCACGTTTAATGCTTGCCGCAAAGTCGCGCACTTCTTCGAGCGAAGACAGATCCAAATATTTCGAGACAACATTCTTGTTTCCAGTTCGTTCGATAATGAGTTCGGTTGATTTTTTCGAATCCGCCTTATCCGCGATGATAACGCGACAACCTCTCGAAGCTAAAAGTGTGGCTGTTGCGAAACCGATACCTGGAAAACAATGACATTTTCAGTAGCAGTTTATGAATGTTGTAATTTTCACCGGAATTTCCACCAGTCACTATTGCAGTTTTTCCTCCGAGAAACGCTACACTGTCCGAATTTTTTTCTTTGAAGTTTGCAAATATCCATAAAACGAAGGAGTAAAGTATTTCGATTACTCTAGTTATGCAATAACTGCACAAAATAAGCGTACGAATGATGGTCTTCATGATTGTCTATATGTTACCAAATGTAAGTGTTTGTGAATAAACAAAATAAATGAACTTTACGCTGGCAGATAATTTAGATGATTACTAGTTACGAAAATTGATAAATAATCATATTATACTTGCACGAATATCTGATGATATTAAAAAGTAATCTTTAATGTCATTTCAGTAGACTTCTGTCTACAGTACCGGACGGGTACTGTATAACAAATTGAGACGATTTGCATAGTTCCTTTGCTTGTCGTTAAAAAAAATTGTTTTAGTTGATTGTGAAGACCTTGGGTTTAACTCGAGGCTATAGAATGCTAATCGCAAAATGCTAACTTGAATATGCGCACTCATGTCTCATTTTGTCTCGCTGTAAGAACCCCCTCCCATGGGGCAGATGCGCCAGATGCAGCAAATGCAGCAAGATGCGAAAGAGGGAAATCGTATCAAAAAGATGGCCCATTGTTCTACAATTATTCTATCAGAAAACGGGTGACACTTGCACAATAGTCAGAAGAAACGAAATCAAGTAAACACGCAAAACCTCCATATTAAACAAACAGAGCAAACAATATAGACATGATATCTTTAAAAAGAGGACAAAACAAGTACAAAATAACCTTGCCAAATTCCGAATAGACTAAAAAGACAGTTCTAATCCTTAGGGCGCCCAAAATAGACAGAGACTCAAAAATAGACATCCGAAAAAACAGAATAGACGGGTGGAACTTAGAGAATAGATCGATGAAGACCCAAATAAGAATGGCGACACAGACAGAAGAAACGAAATCAAATACAATACGCAAACTCTTTAGAGTGAGGAAACAATACAGACATATGATATCTTTCAAAAAGCGGACAAAAAATACAAAATAGCCTTACCAATGTTCAAAGTAGACAAAAAATGGCATCCTACAATGTATATCCAAAACAGAGAGATGAATTTAAATCAAAATAGAGACTCCAAACCTCCAAAATAGACAACCGAAAAAAACATAATAGAAGAGTGGAACTTAGAGAATAGAAACATGAAACAACCCCAAATAAAACGGACGAAACTTCCATAACAGTCAGAAGGACCTAAATTAAATAAAATACGCAATACCTACATAATAAACAAACAAAGGAAACAATATAGACATACGATATATTCACAAAAGAGAACAAAAAATACAATATACCATACCAACGTCCAAAATAGTCCTAAAATGGACTGCCTTATCCAAAATAGATAGATGAATCAAAACAAGAATAGAAATTTCAAACCTCGAAATTAGACAACTAAAAAAAACAACAGTTTCTCGATAAAAACTTAAAATTTTTCAACCCTAATACATTTATATTTATTTATTTATTTATTTATTTATTTAATGTCATTACCAAATCGGTTTAACATAAGTAATTTAAAATCTATCCTATATTAATATCACAATATTAATATTAATATTAACATATGTTCATCTATAATGAATTCTTGAATTGAATAATAGCACTTTTTCAACAAATATTTATATATAACATTTCTAAATCTGTCACATCCCAATAGTCTGACTCCAGGTGGCAACATATTGAAAAACTTAGGGCCATAGTAGGTTATCCCAATTTTCATCCTATTAATTCGATGATAGTCTGCGCAAATATTATATCTATATCTGGTGTGATACGAATGAATGTCACTGTGAGTCACATAGGAAGCCAAATTCTGCCTAACATGAAGTAAACACTAGAAAATATATAACGACGGGACAGTCAGGATCTCAAATCGTTGGAAAGCGTCTCTGCAGTCAGCCCTATAATCTAATCTAGCAATGATTCTAACTGCTCTCCTTTGTAAGGCAAATATGCATCCCACAGAAGTCGCATGTCCCCAGGCCAGCAAACCATAAGAAATTTTAGAATGTATACACCCGAAATATAAAGATCGTAGAACAGAATCAGAGACACATCCTGCCATAATCCTGAGTGCGAAAATTCCCGATGCTAACCGTTTAGATAAATCTAGAATGTGATAGTTAAAAGTAAGTCGACCATCTATCTTTATGCCCAAGAAAGATACAGGCTCGTTCCATGTCGCATCCGTATTACGTAAAGTCATAATAAGGCTTCTAGTCTTATTAATATTTAAAGTCAACCTATTTGCACAAAACCAATCAGACACACGAGTCTGTCCCTCTTCTACCAATTTACGTAGACCCAGTAAATTATGACAGCTACTCACAACCGTCGTGTCATCAGCAAACAATATGAGGCCAGTATTAGGTCCATTACACTCTAAATCATTGATAAAAATCAAAAACAATAGTGGGCCCAAAACTGATCCCTGAGGAACTCCATAATGCATCTATATATATATATATATATATATAAGGTATCTATGTGCCGAATCCAGCATTCCTTTTCGTTTCCTTGTTTTGACTTTATTTACACTGGCTTTGTTGGAAGCATTGCATGTCTATTTCGCCTTTAATTCTGTCTATTTTTGAGGTATTCTTCATCAATTCAGTTTAAGCGAATTCATAAATCCATAATCTTTAATTAAGTAAATATATTTTGTGATTCGATTGTTTCCAACCCAACAGAAACAAAAACCTTCACTGTACTGTTAAATTCAATTCGATTTTATGGTTTTAAGGACAATGAAACAATTCTAATGATACAAAAACTGTTTTAAAACTGTCGAGGCGAATAAATGTTAATGGATTTCCACCATAAATTTTCCGTTGATTTATAATCCGATATTAAATTATTCGATGTCGTAATTAGAATCTGATAGAAAACTCCGTGGAGTGCCTTTTTGAGGAAAGCCACTCTAACGATATTCCCATCATTTACATTTTATCTCTATTCGAATCTGATACGAACTATTCGATTTACACGCACGTTAAATCAGTATTCTGCCGAATAGTACATTATGGCAATCACGAACGGAAAATTTCTGTTTCTATTATGTTATATTTCAAGTCTTTTCTTGATTTTTCCTCCTGTTAGTTACAGGAAAAGTGTGAGGAGATCATTCAGATGTTTCTCTGTCCTAGTAACTACAAGTTTAACAATCGTTTTTATGTGGTTTTCATTTGAGCGTTATAATTATATCTACAGCAAAAATATTCTTATTCCGATACTTTCAATTTTGGATCAAATATCCAATATTTTGTTGCATTTTTTAAATGTGTTTACTTTTTTCTGGATCACTTTTTTCTCGTGGAAGCGTCGTAATGAGTTCCTGCAGAAACTGACCAAAACGGGCAATCTTGTTAAATCAAAGTGGATCGAAGAAACGACTATGTTTAAGCTGTATGTGATTTTTGTGATATTTTTATGCGTCTCGATTGGTTATGATATTCAAGTGTGGATAACAAATCGACTTTTTCACCTGCACATCTACTACATATTGAAGGATTGGCAATTTTTTCAAAGTGGCTTGAATGCTTTCATGATGTATGATTTAACAGTTTACATGGAGAATTTGTTTAAAGCGTTGAACGGTATGATTAGAAAAAATTTGGATGTCATACGATATCCATTTAGGGTGAATGAAAGATGTGTATATAAGGAAATGATGAAGAATGACATTTTGGTTTTGCATAATGAAATATGTAATTTGGTGGACAATTTCAACTCAATCTTTGGTTTTAACATACTGTTAATTATCTACAATTATATGGTTAACATTATTTTCAATGCGGGTTTATTATTACTTTATTCGATGAATGGAGGTAATGCGAATGCTGCTAACTTTCGCATCGAATTATTTATAACTAGATGTCAATGGATTATTATACCTTTAGTAAGTTTTGATTATCAAAAAGAAAAATTGGATTATTGTGATTTATTGTTTTCAGTTCCTCTCATTCATGATGGCATCAGGTTGTGAAGGGATAGAGAAGGAAAGTAAAAATGTTATTTCTACAGCTTTAATATACCTTAATCATTTACCTCGAGGTCATCAATATGAACAACAAATTAGAGAAACTTTGTCATCTTTATGCTTACAAACCCAATTACGTTCGCCGCAAATATCAGCTGCTGGTTTTTTTCCTGTCAATTACACAATGTTTGGATGTATTTTCGCTAGTGTCACTTCGTACATTATAGTTACATTGCAACTCTCTGGAAATTGATTGGAAAATTCTAAGAACAAATATGTGTATGTATTTAAGACAATTTTTTTCATGATATGAAGTCTTTTTATTTCTATTATCAAGATGTGCAGATTCTTCTATGTTCCCAGAAGTAATATTTTTATCCAATACAACTGTTATCGTCTTACGGACAAAAAAAGTTTGAACATATTTTCGTTTATGGACAATTTGCATCTTGCAATAAGTCCAACTGGTAGTTCATATTTTTGTGTTCAACAATTAAAAGGCTTATCCAAATTATTACATCATATTAAAACGGAACAAATTTTTCATATCAAAATCGCAACGACTCAAAATTGGGTTCTAAAAAATGTGCGTTTTTGATTGTTGTGTTCCGGAACAAAAAAATCTTCAAATCGGAGTTGTTTCATTTTAGGGCAATCCTGAATCAATACTTTACATTGAAAAAATGAGGTTCCCTATAGTAAACGAAATGAAAATAAAAACTATAGAATAACAAACACATAATCCATTAGCAATACGGAAGGGAAAACATGAAAAAGTTCCTATGAACCTATCCATTACTTTAATGGACAAAAAACCCATGAGCAAAATATTATTTTGCCCTAGAGATTAGTCACATTTTTTAACTGAATAAAAAATTAGGTCAAATTTGAATCGAATGCGCAAATCCAAAATTACTAACCAATTATTAAGAATGTTAAAAACGGTTCTTATTATGCTTTCGTGGTAAAATATTGGCGACGATTGATATCAACATGCTAGCTTTCAATTAGTGAATAAAAGATCTTATCGATCATGAACAATCCATTTCAGAATGGTTATTACGTCCACTTCGTCCACATGACAACACGTGTAGTATGATATAGGAAAGCGACAAGAATGAATCTAGCGGACTTTACGATATATTATTTAAATGTTTTGTGCATTATACCACCGATACTGTGTAAACAGAGCAGTTTTTCCAGAAAGGTACAAAGTTATTGGGCGGTTCTTTATACCTTTTTTACTTTAGTCGTTTTTTGTGTAACGACGTATATAAGGGTTTTTTATATTTATGATCAAATGGATTTTAGTATGGCGTTCGTCGATCAGCTTTCGCACACCACTTTTACGTTAACCACGTTGTTTTCATCTATTGATGTCACATTTTGCTCATGCGACTTTCAGAATTTCTTCGATGAATTGTCGCAACAAGGAAAAAATCATAACTGGTTGAAGTTCTTTCGGAATGTAAAGTTTTTTGTGGCTTTCACAGCAAGTTTGATGATTACGATTGCGTTGGATGTGACAACTTGGGTGAGGAGTTTCGGGTTTTGGATTTACATAATGTTCTCGCTTCGAACATTACAATTTTATGATGAAGGGATGAATTTTTATTTACTGGTTTGTACTTGTAATGGTTTACGATCGCGATTGCAAGTTCAGAATGAAAATTTGCAACAGATTTTGTACAAGCAACTTAGTGTTGATGAAGTTTCAACGTTTTCGAATAATCGGAATTCTCTTGAAGATCTGTCGAAGTTACGAAGATCGCATTGTCAGTTGTTGGATTTGGTGCCGCATTTTAATAATGTGTTTGGGAGAAATATTCTACTCCTAATTTTTAATTGTATCGTTACTATGATCTTGTATGGTTCATTAGCTTTAGTATGCATTATGAAGGGTGAAAACTTTCATGGTCACTTAAATGACTTTTGGCTGTTCATTACTTGTGCCTGTTGGATATTGCAATCTTTGGTGAGTCACGAACGGTTTCTTAATATTTTTGTTTTAAAGTCAGCTTTCTCTTTCAGTTCTTCGGCTGTCTTTTAGCGAGAGTTTGTCAAAAGGCAGTCGATGAAGCTGAAAAAACGGTGGATATAATTTTGAAATATTTCAACGAAATCCCAATGTATCCGAAAGGTGATATGCAACTTGTCAAGGAAGAGTTAAATATGGTGTTACAACAGGCTCAAGCAAAAACCCCCGTTTTCACTGCCGCTGGATTTTTTGACGTAAATTATACTTTAGTATGTTGTATGATCGGTAGTGCCACTACTTATATAATTGTTGTTCTACAATTCCAAAAATGAATGTGTTTGATGTTTTTACTCTACCTCAACTGCTTTTAAGATGATTAAATGTATTCTTCAATTTGACCTTGGTTTATTTCAAGTTTAGTCATCTAAACTTCGATTAAATATTTATTTATAATTAACTATCATAATCGTAAATAACTTACAAACTAAGTCGCAGGGATCTACGACTCAGTTCTAAATGATGATTTTATCGTAACTAATTGTCTATAGCTCATAATTTCTAAATTTAATCTCAATCAAATATTGATGAACAACAGGGACCTTAATTCATTACATTGCGTCACAGAATACCGAATACTGCTACTATTCTGTAATTTTGTTAAGCGCTTTGCTATCAATTGTAATATAAAAGAAATATGACTAATAAAATATTCTATGTTTTTAACCTAAAAAAATTGTAACCTGAAAATTGTAATATAAAAGAAGATATATAACTAATAAAATATTCTATGCTTATAACCTAAAATTGAGTTGTAAACAATCCATGCGTTTGCGCATTCTGAAGTAATGATTTGACATGAAACTTTGTGGTTATGGTTGTGACCAAACATTGGACAATCCCGGCATTCAAATTGAAGACAACTTTGTTATGAATTGTTAACTTTTTCTCAAAAAAAAAAAAACAACAGCCTGACTCTGCACCCGGTTATGGCGTTGTGCTCATTGTTTTATTCATATGTATTTTTTTTCATATACCTACCGTATTGTAAATAAGTGAATCATCCTTGACATTTTGAAAACTCAATCGAAGCAACGCTCAATTTCCAGAAAGTTGCAATGTGACTATAACATAAGAAGTGACGCTAGCAAAAATACAACCAAACATCGTATAATTAACAGGAAAGAATCCAGCTGCTGAAATTTGCGGTGAACGTAGTTGGGCTTGAAAGCACAATGATGACAATGTCTCTTTTATTCGCTGTTGATTTCGATGGCCTCGAGGTATCTGATTAAGACATGTCAAAGCTGTAGAAATAACATTTTTACTTTCCTTCTCGACTCCTTCGCAACCTGATGCCAACATGATTGACAGAATCTAAAAAATAACAAAAATATAATTGTTTCCAGACAAACGAAAGAATGTACTCACCAAAGTAACTAATATCCATTGACAGCTCGAAATAAATAATTCCATACCATAACTAGTGCCATTTATATCACTTCCTTTTAGAGAATAAAGTACTAATAAGCCAGCATTGAAAATAACAGTCACCATGTAGTTGTACGTTATTAACAAAAGATTGAAGCCAAATATAGAATTAAAACTGTCAACCAAATTACAAATTTCATTGTGCAACACCAGTAAGTAGTCCAATTTATTTTCAATCATCTCCGTATATTGATATTTTTCCGTGATCATAAACGGATATCGCATGGTTTCCATTCGAGTTTTCACAGTCAAATTGAATGCTTTAAACAAATTATTTATGTACACTGTCAAACTATACATCAAGAAAGCGTTTAAACCACTTTGAAAAAACTGCCAATCTTTCAATATATAATAGCGAAAAACTTTGATACCTTGAGTGGATATCCAAACTTGAGCGTCATGTCCTATTGCGGCGCATAAGCATAACATAAAAACCACATATAATTTGAACATATATGTTTCATTAATCCAATTAGATTTCAAAGCATCACCAGTCTTGGTCATTTTCTTGAGAAACTCATTTCGACTCCTCCACGAGAAAAGAGTGATCCAAGAAAATGTGTAGATACTCAAAACGCACAATAAAGTATGTGAGAGTTGATCCAAAGTTGCGATTATCGGAATAACAATATGTTTGCTGTAGATACTATTGTACCGTTCAAGCGAAAACCAGAAATAAGTAATTGTTGAGAAAATCGAAACTATCAAAGAAAACCAACCAAATATTCTTACACCACTTTTGTTGTAATTAATAGGAGGATATATTAGAAAAAAACTGGTGATATAAGATAATTTGACAAGAAATTGTCCATTCGTTATTGCCATATTGTTTCACCGTATAGACTGACGATTTTACGTGTCATTAATTGGTATTCAAAAGGGACGTTCATGTAGATTACCACATCTGATAGTAGATAAAATGTAAGCCATGAAAAAATGGTTGAATAATTTAATATAGGATGAAAAATCGACGTAAACTTGATGGACACATCATCATATATAACTTGTTTCTGTTCGTGTATTAGAATTAAATATTTACTCATCAATACACTAATTGAAATTTTTTGAATTATACAGTTCAATTCAATGACTTCTCTAAAACATTTGCAGATTCACCGGAAATTTGAAGGAAATCATTGAGATTTTGAAACTAGTTTTGGGAATTCATGTGCAAAGATGTAAAAATATTGAATTGAATTGCATACATGTGAAAAAATTTTCGCATTATTGAGAATAACGTGACGAAATTAAAATATTATTCTTAAAAAAAGTTGCGTGACTAATATTATATTCCACGTAGCGTATAGGTATACTAAATTCAACAAAAATTACCATTATGCATGGTAATTGTGAATTGAAACAGAAACACCTTTCAAACATGTAAAAATCTGTTGGAAACAATAAATATTTTTAATATTGAAAAGAAATTTAATACTTACTCATGTAAAATCACCATATCTTGAAATGAATAACACCAAACCATCAACAGATGGAAGTAACAACAAAAACCATACAACATACGATTCATTGATAACGAAAAATTTTGTCTTCACGGGTTCTATTAAATATTCCACACAATTCTAATCGGCTTTGCCGACTCGTGCTGGTAATTGGTACGTAAATGCCTCATTCACGGAGATTAAAGTAAGATAAAATCAAACATAAAAAAATGTGACTAATAATTTACTATTCGACTCCTACACTCCTTTTGAACATTCTATCATTTAATTTATGCAGCAAAATTTTCACTGTATCAATTGTTTCAATTTTCTTAGGTTTGACACTTCCATTTGTTTCCTTGATCTCGTACGATTTAATCCAGAAGTTATGTATCTCATCTTTGAGAGTTGGATGATATAAAAATATATCGTCGTCCGACATTCCTTCGATTCGTAACGACAGGTCTCCAAGTTTTTTATCTAGCTCATTAAGCGCTAGTACTTCCTTACATAATTCTACTGGCGGTACTATTATTACAACGTCTGGTTCTGGAGGTCTTCCTAATCTTTCCTCCCCAGTTTGATTTGTGATAACGGGTTCCAACGCACACGTATCAAACACTATTGTATTTCGTCGATTTTTCTCGTCCTTTTCTTTTGTCGCATTCTTTCTCGACGATAAGTTTGTCATGCTTCTGCTATGTCTCATTTTCGAATCATTTCTTCTTAAATTTTCTATACTTCTCGATAAGCTCAACCTTCGTAACGATCTTCTAAATTTTTTCATCGTACTTCCCGACTGACCCATGACGACTGCGTGACGAAATTCCTCGCTTAAATCAATTAAACATTATTGTGGAATTAGAAAGGAAAACGGGGAAATCCGCTCACCTATTTTAAGCACGCACTTTATTATTAATCACTCGTTCTAAGACGAAATACGTTTGTACAATGGTGACGTTCTATAGGACGATTTTCCCGCTCCGCTCGAGTTCACACAGCCAAGATTTAAATAATTGTTTATAAACAAAAGAATACACGCTCAGTTAGGTATGACTGGGATGTGTCGTACTGGAAACTCCAATAAAACTGTGTCAATCGGTTTGTACTCCGTTTCGGATTGTTAGGTGAAGCAAATTCCATTTATTTGATACAATGGCAGTAAATTGATAAGATAATGGACGTTTTCAGATCAGCATTGTATGGTATGAGTAAATATTGGAGATAAAGAAATAGCGGACGATTAGCTTCATTATTTGCAGATAGTACAACCCACGTGAAAATAATTGTTATTGACGCAGGAATTTGACAAATTTTTTCTAAAAAGTTTGTATCTGCACCCCTTCACAGGATTTCAATGACTTTAAATAGAAATTGTGTTTGATTATTAAATAAGTTTGGGGGTGACCATAAACCACTGTAGGACTAAAGGTGGCAAAGTTATTATTCAGTTCTTTTTGATCACAAAAAAATTTAGAATGTTTATCATTTATGGCTTCCCATAGTTGTATTAAAAATATTTTCCATATTAAAACACGAGGAATCCTCAAATAAGTCAAATATAATGCAGATTTGCAATTTTTTTCGAGCATTGCAGAAATCTGTTTACTTCATATAAGATTTAACATTCTTTTATCAACAGAACATTTTATTAAAATGTTCAGAAATATTTGAATATCCAGAAGGCCTATGTTCATTTGAGCTACTACACTATCAACCTACTGTCAATTCGAGATATAACCTCAAATGTTCGTAAGCAATTTTTCCTCCGTTATACAAAAATGATAGACTCCTGTCTCAAGAAACGCATGCTATTAGTAATAACCATCTTGGGCATGTAATAATACATAAACCCTTTTTACAAACGTAATGAAAAATTCCATAATTGCAGTTCAACTATTTTAGTACTAATTATCGAATCCCACTGGACAGGAACTAGAAGTAACTCCAGACGAAAGCAGTTCGTATTAGAACACAATTCGTCGTGTTGGCAGAAAGAAACTTACGAAATCATTGATGATTGTACACCTTGTACTGGTGGGCAACCAACTCGTACCCTGCAACTACAAATAACGAAATATTTAAATTTTAGATTCTGAAATTAAAAACACGAATTCAGGCGTATGCATCGAAAGTCATTATAAAGAAATATTGAGGTGCCAAAGTGGAGAAACAGTGATCAGAAGTTGTGATAGGCTAGCTTATAACGATGAAAGAGCTTTCTGGCAATTCGAAGTTGTCACTTTTATATTATCTATAATTTCATTCTCGATTTTCACTTGGAGGGAAAAAGTTTTAAACAAACGAACGCTACAAAGAGTTCAAAGACAACTAGCCAACAGCGTTTGAAATGTAATCAAGTATCAATGAGCTATCATAAAATTAAAATATTTTCTTCATAGGGATTCAAAAAAGGCAACAGATGTGTTTCTAGAAACGCAACAACGGTGTGATGGTACTTTCTCGTTTTCCATTGAATCAACGATAGTAATACAATTGTTACGTATTTGCAGCTCGGAAGATATCAATTTGCGATTCAAAATTGTTAAAAATGCGCCACACTTCTGCATCGATTTAAATATGACGGGTTTAAAATACGTCATCGAGGAGTATCCACCTGAAATTTTATCATTTTGCGTTGCGCCCATTGCGATTGTTGGCAAAAACAAAATAGTGGCTGGGTTGAGCGCTGTGTGCCGTCAAATCGTCAAAGCATGCGACCAATGGCGTCATTTGTTAGGGTTTCGGGAAAGCTGTCTGGCTGCTTGTAGCGAAGCGTCAGTATGGACGATGTTCTGCGAAGTTGATATGCCGACTGCCGTCTCGGATTTTCTGCTTCGTGACAAGGCTTCAATTGCTAGCGTTGTGACACGATTTGAATATCATTTGGGCCAACCAGTAAGAATGCATAACATTTACAAAAACGATTTGAAGAGTATACCGTCCCACGTTTACGCCGAAGGGCCCTTCATCACACTCTCTGATGTTATTTTGTATCCATGCATACGCGTGTTCATTGAAACATGCTCGAAATTCGCCGATTATTTTCCATTGGTTTATCAATGGTACCGCAACTTGGAGTGCAGTCTTAATACAGACCTGGAGATGAGAATTCCGCAAAAGCGATTTGATAATATTGATTGTAATCAAATTATCGCCAAACAAAGTCTTTATAAATCTGATACGCCGAATCGTAAAAGTGATAAAAAATTTTTCACCAAGCAAACGACTATTGAAAAAGCATTAGACATCATTTCCAACTCGGGTTTAAGTGTATTTAATGCCAATGCAGTGTATGGTTCAGATATTGAATTTGATTGGGAGAAAGTTCCCGTCGAGGTTAGACCTACAGGTGGGTCGTTACCTAAAGAACGAGCTGGTAGAAAATGTGAACAACTTGAGAGTATGGCGAAGCCAGTGATGAAAATTGTTGGTGATGCCAGAATGACGATAGTTGACTTTTGTAGTGGCAGTGGTCACTTGGGGTTATTGTTAGCCTGTTTGCTGCCCCATTGTCGCATCGTTTTAGTTGAAAACAAGGAAGCATCTACGGAACGAGCGATGAACACGATTGAACGATTGAAACTGACGAACGTGGTGGTAGTTCAATGTAATTTGGATTATTTTGCAGCTGATTTTGATTTGGGAGTGGCCTTGCACGCTTGTGGCACAGCCACTGATTTGGCGATACGAAGATGCATCGAACAAAATGCGCATTTTGTGTGCTGTCCTTGCTGTTACGGAAGTATCAAGAGTTGTCATTTGATCAGCTATCCGAAGAGTGAAAAATTTTTAAAATTGAGCGAGTTATCGATGAGGTATTATGTGAGCTTAGCACATGCGGCCGATCAAACGCATGACTTGAACAACGCGAAAACTAATCAGGGGTACAAATGCATGGACGTTATAGATACTGACAGGATATTGCATGCTGAAGAAAATGGCTACGATGTGTTTTTAGGAAAATTACAACCAGTTATTTGTACGAATAAAAACAATTTAATTGTTGGATTGTATAGAACACGCCGGGTAATTTAAGTTGTTTTGTTGTCATTTCAAAAAAAAACTCTAAACATATTTTATTTTTGGATACTCTTTGTGCCTGCACTATATTTCCTGCTAATTTTTTTGGTTGAGAAACTCAACTCCACTTTTTTTTGTTGAAGAATGAAGTATTATTCAAATTATGGAATTAACGAAAGTTTCCCCACAGAAATCATTTTAAGTTGCAAGTTTCGAAGTTTTTGGAGCATTTGACAAATTTGTTGCGCGAACTTGTCTCAATCTATCATGATTTTTGTCTCGTTTAAAAAAATGTGTTTTTATTTCTAGAAATGTTCTAAATCGCATCATTTGAAAAACCAAACACGTCAGATACAGTTCGTTTATTATTTTCTACAAAAATATTAATCGAAATTCATTATAATACCTCCGCAAACATCATTGAGATCTCGCTGCTACATTAGGGCCTGTTTAATTTTCCATACTGGGTCTAGGAATATTATTCTTTGGATTTGTCCGGTTTTCAAAACTCTACAGTTCATAGATGGAATTCGAATTTATCTTATTTAAGGAAACACAATCGTACGTATAATTGGTTAAAGTAAATATTTTTGTTACAAAAATGCGTTATGTACTAAGGTGTGTTTATACTCTAAATTGTTATCTTTTAAATAATATCATCGGGCAAGTTACATTTGAATTAAACGCCCGCGATAACAAATACAAAACCATCAATCACAGATACTCGCACGTTCTTGGGGAATTTTTATTTTTTTTTCGTCCACGCGCGTATTGTTTTCGTTTCAGTCGTCGGGAGTCAGTGCAATGTGTCTTGTTGTGCTTTGCGACAGGCAACGCAACATTGCGATTTGTAATAAGGATATTGGCACAGTCGGGCTTGAACAGCTAAGTAGCAATTGCCGATCTTATCTACGCAATTATCTGCAAATATGCATCAGTTAGATGAAAAATCGGGTGTTTGCGTGTGAAGCTTACGATCGGCAGATGAAGGCGGTTCGTCTTGAGCCGGTTTATCTTCTTTTTTGCGGCAGTCGCACGAGCGCTTCGAGTACGGTTTTTCGTTTGCCGCACAATCTTTCGATGGTACTCCGTTCGCGTCCATGCATTTTACTTCTCGTCGTTGCGTTCCTCCTTGCGGGCAATTTTCGCAGTTCGTTTCCCAATCACCGACGAACCAGAAGGGGCGACAAACACCGGAGCAAGGTCGCGCGTCCTCCGGTTTCGGTTTGTTGCCGCATATGGATTGGTCTGCGATCTTCGATTGTCCACGGAATCGCGAGACGCATATCACGTCGCGACGTTGTTGCGCTCCGCCTGAAAGAAATTACGAGATACGTCGTAATGATTGTATGGCTTTGCTTACCGGAGCAAGAATCTGAGCATGAGCCCCAAGGTCCCGCGAACCACTCGCCTCCGCAATGTTTCTCGCTCGAGCAATCTCTGGTTAAGTCGGGCTTGGAGCTGATGTCGCAAGTCGATTTTCCGCAGACGGCGTAACGCGTTTGTCTACCGGTGCCGCATCCTTCGGAGCAATCCGTCCATTCGGTTAGTAGCCAAATGTTGGACGAGTCGCTTCGAGGGCAACTTGGTAAAGCGCAATACTCTGCGTGTGATGGTCTGGTTTCGTGGTTGCAAGTACCGGAAGGGCAGGAAACAGCTCGCGTTCTATGACCAGTTCCGCAGGAAACTGAACACTAACACAAAATATTGGATAATTTTTGGTTGGCGTTTACGTTCACTTACCGCCGTCCATTCGCCTGTCGACCATTTTCCTTCGCTGCCAGCGCAAGGAGGTTGGTTTTCGCATGGTTGCGATTTGGATATGGGTTTGGGTTGGGTTGCACATCGATTGTCGTCGACGATCACTTCTCGTCCCGTGTTCAATTCTTGTTTGCAGTGGATGATGTAGGTCCGTAGTCCGGCGTCACAGGTGGTGCTGCAGGAGCTCCAATAGCCGTCCCACTTTGGTGGACAGTCTTGTACGTTGCATCTTATTGGTGTGGTTCTAGGTTTTTCCATGTGAGCGCAACGTTTATCGGGTACTGGTGTTAATGTTATTTCGCGGACGCAACTAGCTACCGTCGTTTGGATCCCTGATTACCACATTGATTTGTAATAAAAAGCATAATATTGTGAACGAGTTTACCTCCTCCACAGGATCGTGAACAGGCGGATATTCCGCTGATCTTCCAAGAGTACCTCCTTTTCACTTTCCTCTGTCTATGGTGATGGATACGATTGCTGGTCTTCGGGTCGTCTCGTTGTTGATTGTTGGACAAGGATTTGGTGATTTGAATTTCGTTCGAGTTCTTCGAACGGTAGACGTTATTTGATATTCGGATAGACGGTGGGGCGATTTGTCGCTCGATATCGTCGGGAACGAAGTAACCATACTTGATGCCCACATTCGGTTCATACGTTACAAGCTGGAATAGGATTAGAGGTGGTTTAAACTGCAACACTCTTGAATAACTTACAGACCAACGTACAAAAATTTCTAATTTCATCCCGGAAGTACGAAAAAAAACATAAATTTCATAACTGACAAAATACTTACGTAAATTTCTATTGGCGTCTCTAAAGGACCTTGCGAAGTAATAATCTCCGGTGATAGATCATCCTGCTTGACATAGATGAACTTGGTACCGGCAGCCTCGTAAGAAGAACGACCGATCGTCGCGAAATTCCAATCGCCGTTGAAGACGAAGCTGCCATTCGTTTTTTTGAATGCTAAACAGAAAAAAAGATCGTTCGAGCGGCGCAATTTTAATCTTGTAAACACGAAATAATTGTTATGGCGCCGCCAGGAGACGACCGTAAAAATTGGGATCGTTTCTCGTTCAATTGATCGCGATAACCCTTGGGTGATCATTAATCAATATCTCGTTCACTCACCGATGAAATTCCGGGATCGGTTCATTTGGCGCACGACGATCCCGCACGCGCCTTTTGGTATTTGCGCGATCAGCGAATAACCGGAGGGCAGGTTCGATCTGGTGTAAATCCCGTTAACGCTCCTGCAGAATCCTTTGGCGCAAGCCGGACATCCGCCGGACGGGGACGTCAGTTTTTCGTCCAGGCCGCCGACCACTCCTTTTGAATTGACGCTCTGTAACGAAATTGAGCATCCTTGAATTCTGTCGTGTTCGTCGCTCCCACGATTTCGGGTCATCGTTGAGCGACAAGGCTTCGAAATAATAAATTTCTTAATCTCGATGTAAAAAAATCACGCAATAGGTGACCGCAATAATAATAATAATGGTGGTTATGTACTGGGGCGTGCAAGCTGCGAATAATGCCTTCATTTAGCGCTGCAGCGTCTGATGCGACGCCGCCCCACAATCAAAGTAATTTCGAATGTCTTTATTGTTTTCTGTCGTACCCCACGATTCGATTTATTTTTTACGCGACCCTAATTAGCGAACAGCAATTTTCTCGATTATCCGGTTCGGCAAAATTTCAGTAGGCTCAAGATCGGACGCCAAAGATTACGTCTAATTAACGTCAATTCGAGGCGCCTCTCTTTCGTTTCGTTCTTATTTCCCGATTTCCGATGGTCGATGGGAATGACTTTTTTATACCGTAGATAGATATCCGAAGGTTCGCCTAGCAAACAAACGAATAAATTACGCAATTATTTTATAGGTATTCAAATTATAAATTTGCATTTACATCTTACGACAACCAAAACAAATAAATCGGTACTCAATTAATCGATTCTGTCAATAATCTATGTAACTTTATGACTCATTCTTGAGAAACCTTCGGACGTCGAAACATCGGCGAGCGTTCTGTAAAAATTTCGGGTTTTGTTAAAACGCTATGAAGACGGACGATCGTCCCTATTGTCGCGATCGAATCTTCGATCTTCTTTTGTAGTCCTTTTCCGAAGTCATAAATTTTGTCACGACGTTTTCGTGATTCGTTATATCGAGTTGTTCTCGAACATGACTTTATTTACTCGCCGCGGGTGTTTGTTTGAAAAACCGTCATTAGTGAGACGTAAATCACATTTCGTTTCGCTGGACTCAGCAGGACCTCGTCCTTATTTGTAACGCTTGTTTTTTTTTACCTTCCATATATAGAATTCGTACCATCTTCTTACCGTCTACGTGTTGTTAATTGTAAAATTTTGTACGCACTACGAACCTTTTAGCACAATTTGGTTGTTGGGCAGAAACAGTGATTGAAATCGTAACGTGTGTAGCTCAACACTTTCTGGCGAATCTACCAACTAAATAAATAGACGCTCCAAGAATATATCCAATAAAATAAATGTCCGATTTTTTTCATCATCACCCCGAAGGCAAAAAAAAATTCGATTTAGTAAGAGGCCGGAATTGGAAGAGAACATTAAACAACATCGCAATATTTGATTTTGTCGAATGAAAAAGGGGAACGTCTCTGCGTCCGCCGCATCTATATTCTTGATTACAAAAGATAACCGACTTGGCTCGAAGCCAAATTGCAAGGGTTCTGCAACTTTCTCCGACTTCGTATTTCGTGCAAACAAAGAAAGGCGGGATACGAAAGGATCTTCCACATTAAATGGATGTAATATGGCGAAGGCTCGAGGTTTATAGCGTCCCGCATTCATCTTTGATATATTTATAAGGAAAAATAACAAACTCGTTTGAATATAATAAAGACTTTGATAGATATTCAAATATTAAAAGTTTTTCGCCATTTCATCAAAATAATATCTTCAGATTGACTGTCGACAGTTAATGTGTCAAAATTTGTGATGAATAATGAATAATCGCCATTCATGTATTCAGTTTTGTAATCTGAAACGCTATTCGCGATGAAGGACATACGACCGATTTTTACATTCCGTCATTCGCGAACAACAAGTGGAAAACAATCTAAATTATTAACTTAAAACAGAAATAGACATGCAATACTTCCAACATAGACAATGGAAACAATGGCGAAATAGGGAAAAAAAATCTGTATTATAGTTAAATAAAATAGAGATGAAAAACGAATCCAAACGGAAATCCCCAAAGTAGACGAACAATATAGACACGCGACACCTGTAGAAAATACTTAGATGAAACAAATACATAGACATCCAAAATCATCAAAATAGACAAAATTGACAAATCCACATCAGACAAGCAAAACCGCAAAAATAAACAAACACAATATAGACACACAAATATAGATACACAATATAGACATACAAGTACTTTTAAACTGTCAGACGACCAAAATAGACGGGCGATTCTTCTAGGATAGAGAAATTAAATAAACAAAATTACACTCTTCAATCCTCTAAGATAAACATACAAAAAACTCAATATAGACACGCCATAGCTCTGAAACATGTACAAGATAGAACTTTCAAAATATACAGCCGAAACTAACCTCAAATAGACATACGATGCATAAAAGGTTGACATATAAATGAAAAATTAAAACCGAAAAAGAGTTTCGTATTTCCCCAAATAACAACTCAAAATCGACATTTAGAAATTGGACAGACGAAACAAATCCAAGCTAGACACGCAAATGCTCCTTAATAGACGGACGAAACGGATCCAAATATGATACGTAAATTCTCCAAAATAAGTACATAAAACACCAATAAAAATAGACTGGAATACATCCAAAAATGGACAGACAGAACAGTTATAAAAGAGGCAGGCTGTACCTCGAAAATAGACAAACGAGTCAAAGTGAAAAACCAAAGCTTAAGAATTGACAACCGAAACAGACACAAAATAGACGGGCAGAAAATTCAGAATAGACAAATTAATAAGACATGAGAAACTTTCAAAATAGACGAATGGATCGCACAATATAGACGCGCGATGCTTATACGACACACGACATGTCAAAATAGACAGACGACTGAAGGCCAAAACCTGGATGAGAAACGAAATAGTCGCAAAATAAGGAAGCGATACTTTGCAAGTGGATAGGCGAAACATAAACGAAACAAAAACAGCACACACAATATAGACATGCAAATATCCAAAATAGACACACAAATTTTTGAAGTTTCAAATTTTTTTTTCAAAGTATGCATCTTGCATTTCGGATATTTCTACAAATGAGTTGCTATTCATTGAAATTTACTCTGGTATAAGAAAAATTCGTGGCACTATGCAGAATCGATTTCAAATTATTTGAATCAAAAAGATTTTCAATTTTGCGGTGAAAATTCACCCATTTCACTCATTTGACGTGATGAATACATGTCAGTGTATGTTTGGGCAGAATCTTGAATTTTGAACTGAACGAATAAGATCGAAAAAAATTTCTGAAATACCAGCGGTCAAGACAAAGTATAATATTGTTCCTTTTTGTCATAATAATTACGCAGTGAACGAAACTTCAATCTTGTACTATAAAGAATGAATTAAAAGGGTGATTGAAAATATTTCTACCAGCTTTCACGGCAAAAGAAATACAAATACCGTATATTTAAATATTCATAAGAATCATACGTACCTTTTATTGATCATAATTTAGAAACATACTCAAGGATGTTGCAAGGAAAAATTTTATTTCATGAATGATTTTCTAATGGAGCAAGATTTTCACTCATTATATTTAACATTCCCATTTTATTACGACGGTGGATTTCCTTCGGGTTTAAAAAGTTCTTCGTCTGTTTCAATGAAATTCTTCACTTAACACCCGCATTCATAGAATTTGTATCGGTGACCTTTTGTAATATTTTCTTTTTCAATTTTTTTACTGTTCGATCTGTTGTTTTCTTTATAAATTTTTTTCTAGATTGGCTATTAATAATTAAAATTAAATTTTGAAGCGTGACAAACGTATCAATTCTAGAGGTAGAGCCTAACCAAAGATTTTTTTTTTACATTATATGAACATAAAATTTCTAACAGTTTTATTACGAAGTTAAAACGTTATTTAAAAGTTTATGCAACCGAAATTTTTTAAAACCAACACTGGTTTCTTAGTATTAGTTTTAAATGCTAGAATGCTGGTTTGTGCTAACGAAATTTTAGTTTACATCTCTTTTTCAAAGAAAATCTCATCCACGACTTTTTTCCTTCTAATTAATTCTATAAATGAAATATATTTTCTTCTTTTTGATATATCAGTTTCCTGTGGAGTCAACGTTGTCCCCAAATATGGAAAGCAAAAATTCGGTCAACAGTCGCTCATCGTAAACATTAAGTATAATAGATATTACAAAAAACGACCCACAATAAAACTGATAAACGACTGTTTCGGTCCATCCTACCGTTATATGGATATCAACGAGAGAGCTTTTATCGACGAAAAATTTCCTTTCACATTTTCTCTGAAATTTTTATAATAGGATATCGAATGGATGATCTTCGTACCTTAATTCGTACCTAGATAAATTTCGACTATGCATCACCACCGCGAAGTTTGTTTTAAAAGCTTATCTCGGACTAAAAGGCGATTAATGTTCCATCGCCCGTCGTATTTCTATGTAAAAGGCGAACGTAAACAGCCATTTCCACTTGGCACTTTTATTGTCTCGTCGCCTGGTGCATCTAAATATTTTCCGCGATGCATTTTACGCGATTCTATTAAATCGTCCTAATTTATTCTCGCAGCGACTCGTGTTTTGATATACGCGACGGATACGGTTTAATTTGTGAACGCAATAAAGTCGTTATGAATTTAGAAACTTCCGACGAACAAAGAAGGAATCCTATTCAAATTTTAACCGCAACGTATTAAAAATAAATTAAATTTGTTTCGTAAAACGTAGCAATTCGTGTTCGAAAAATAACTATTATTTTCGTCCAGTTAACGGAACCGACTTGATTGTCAATTAATCCGCAATGTCAATAAGAACCCCGCCCGTCGTTCGATCTCGTCTCAATTTATTCTATGGAAATCGACGAAAATAACAGGCTGTCAAAACGGTTATATACATATTTCCAAGGCGTCGTTCGAATATAGTGATTAACGGCACATTTTTTTTTCTTCAAATTATCCACATTTACATGCGAATTATCGTTTCGATTTTGTATTGGGAAAACTGTTCAGTCACTCGATAACGAAAGGGAAAAACCATTTTCCGCGGTATTCGAAGGACGAGAAATCCGGTTAGCTCTATATCGCGCGATGGATTTTCTATAGAATTCGATGTTGTTAATCGTTATATTGGCGCCGTGCAATCAACTCGATAATTTATAGCGTCACTTGCAGTAGAGGAACGTGTTATTGCTAACAAATTGATCCTGGCTCATTCTTACGATAGCGGTTAATGGAATTCATTCTGATCTGAGGCGAATGCAATAACATCCCTGCAATGCTATAATTCATTCCAACAAGAAAACTAATTGATACTTTTCAAATATAGAACTTCTCTAATTATAAAAAGGAAATTGAATTATTAGAAAAATCAAAATTCTTAAGGAAATGACAACATACCTAGCAATGAGTTTTCAAGGAAAAAAAGACGAGTTGAAATCTATTCTGAATATGCAAAAACTCGCAATATTCTGTTTTAGGATTTTTTTGTCTGTCTATTTTGGTTCTCTTTTTTATTGTGTGCTCTGTTGGTTTATTTTGAAGCTTTTGTTCGCCTGTCCCTTCCACAATTTTCAAATACCCATTTTGTAGGTGTCCCGTGTTCTCAAATTTGGGAATAACTTAGTTGTTAGAAGAAAAATTTGTAATAAGTTGTAACAAATTGAGAAACGGTTAAATTTTTTTGGTACTTGAGTTAGAGTTAACATTCGAAAATCTCCATAGTTTATGGATGGTTCATTTCATAATTGAACAAATAAAAATTTTGAAAGATTTCGAACCGAAAAAATTTTAAAAAATATGTGAATTTGAAAAGTTTTTGTAACAACAATACGAAAATTTAGTCCAAAAATTCAGAATAATCTGAATTTTAGACAAAAAGTGAAAATAGATTGAAATCATTGAGAAAGGTGTTTCAATAAGTTTGAAAAAAAATTGTGAAAAAGTTGAAAAAATTTGGGTGTTTAAAAAACCAAGTTAAAATTCTAAAATCTGCAGTGTTCTGATATTTCAAGAATTGAAAATTTTAGGCAGATGTCGAAAAGTCGAAGCAAAAGGTTCAAGAGGAAAGTAAAATATTTTTGAAACAACGGTTACAAAAATCTACAATAATTCAAAAATTTCCAGAAAAACTTGAGAATAATTTGAATGTTTGAAACAAAATGAATCTTGTTTCAAACTTGTGAGAAAGGTGTTTGTGTACTTTGTAAACAAACCGAGAAAAGGTTTGAAAAAATACTTGAGAATGACTCTACAAGTTGTACGACAAATGTTAAGCAAAAATCTAATTAAACAAAACATTCGAAAACTTGAAGGAAATTTTCTAATTTAAAAGTTTCAAGAGAAAATTCAAATAATTATGCTTGTTCCAAAAAATTTCAAATAATAGTTTGCGTGTGCAGATATTTTCTAAATTTCCAAAAATATTTAAGAATGTGTGGAAAAAGAATGAGGCTAGTCGGATTCGTGAGAAAGATATTTATAATAGGTTTGAAAACAAATTGAGATGTTTGTGGACAAAAAAGTGCACAAAAAAGATTTAAAAGTTTTCAAAATTCATTACGTATCTTTTTAATGTTTGAAAAACTGCAGATTTAGAAGGTTCTGATGGAAACACCTAAAAATCGAAGTAGATCAAAAAGTTGAAAATCCTCTGATTACAAATTCAAATTGAAGTTTCAAAAAGAAATAGAAACAGACACGCTGAAAAATTTTTGAAATAATACTTTTAAAGTTAAGGTGTTAATTTTTGAAGAAAAATTAATAATTGAACACAGTTTCAACTACTGAAAATGATAAATTTTGTAAAACAATCGAGGAAAAATTGAAAAAAGTTTTGAATACTTACTTCGAGAAACAAAATTAAATGTATACCGAATTTATATTCTTAAGGTACAAACTCTACGAACTTTAAATATAAATGAGACACGTACAAAATTGACTCATAAATAAATCTCCCAATTTATTTCAAATAGATAAATCCATAATAGACGGGCGGAACTTCTTAATTAGACAGTCGAAACAAACCAACACAAGACACACAAAACCTAGAAAATAAACAAGCACGATAAACAATATAGATAGAC
This sequence comes from Novius pumilus, assembly GCA_020654155.1. Taxonomy (NCBI): domain Eukaryota; kingdom Metazoa; phylum Arthropoda; class Insecta; order Coleoptera; family Coccinellidae; genus Novius; species Novius pumilus. The sequence goes on from JAIFOV010000476.1 coordinate 57,986, forward strand.
ACATTTAAAGTATAGACAAAATAGAAAAAAAACAATCAAAATTTCAGACAATGTAAAACGAAAATATACACGCTCCAAAATATACAGATACTTCAAAGCCAAAACCGAAACAAAAAACCTCCAACAAACGTAAAACACGCAGGTGAAACTTCACGAATAGACAGGTGGGACAAACTCACAATATTACAAATAAAACTTCGAAAATAAATATGCGAACACATAAAATAGAAACAAGGTTGCTTTAAGAAATGGATAAAACAAATACAAAATAAACATGCAACATTTGCCAAATAGACAGACGAATTAAAATCGACATAAAAAAAGTGATACCTCGAAAATAGATGAGGGACACGCTGGAAAATTTTTTAAAATAATAATTTTAATGTTCGGATGTAAAATTTGAAAACGATTTAATGGTTGAACATAGTTTCAACTACTGAAAATGGGTATTTTTTTATAACAGTCGAAGATAAATTGAAAAAAGTTTTGAATACTTACATTGAAAAACAAATTCAAATGTTAATTTTCTTTGAATTTGTTAGATGTTAGAAAAAGTTTTTTGACTTCAAAAATTTCCAAAGTTTTCAAAACAACAGTTTTATTTATATGCAGAGAAAAGATTGAAATTTCGTGAGAGTATATTTGAGAGGAACTTAAATGAACAAGGAAGAAAATGGACAAATTTTCAAATGGTTAAAAAGAAAAACTTCAACAGAAATGATGATATTGTTGAAATAACTGAAAAAGATTGATCCGAAATATACTTCTCGAAATATTAACAAATTGTTAATTGAAAGTTGCTTTTGACTAAGTTCAGTATGGTCTAGAACTGGGTTGACTGAAGGAATGCGGGAATAGAAATTTGAAACAATATTAACATCGATAAATGATGAGGAATTGTAGTTTTACATTGATAAATTCCTAATTGTCCCCACTTGGAGTCTTAAAAAAAATGCTAATCAAGATTGTAACACTTTTGGAATAAAATCTTGTAGTATGACGCTATTTTTCGATTCTGTATTTGTAAAGAGAATTAATTGATTGAATGGTTAAAGAACTGAAATAGTGAAAATGTATGCCCTTTTTAAACTGATGTTTATTCTTTTATGGTTGCCAGTACATAAAAATGAATTTTTTTTTCCAAAAATCAGTCTTTCTTGAAGATCACTAATTGAAATTTCCTTTTGTCGACTTTTGTGGACTTGAATAACTCACACAAGTTCCTGTAGTTCCCTAAATACTAAAAAAGAAAAATGGATTCCGAAGGATATAGGTTTGTTTCTTCCAATAAAGGAAATATGAGAATGGATGATTTCGTTGAATTGTTCCGATCCAATTAAAATTCAATTAAGAGTAACTTTGCGAATTGATATAATTGCAAGGAAAAGTGATGTTGTAATTAAAAGTTTTGCTAAATGAATCAATTTCAACAATGAAAATTTGCTTCAAGTAGCACGAAAATTCAAATCGATTTTACTCCAATCCTGACAGTTATAAATTTAATGAAGAAAAAGTTTTTTAGAATATAAACGACGGAGGCAATTTTAAGCCCATATTTAATAGAAATGATAACTAACAGTTTTATTGACAGGAATGTCTCATTTTTTTATACAGTTATAAGTACTGAATCACTATAAGAATCGTTGGGTTAAAGCGGTACAAAGTTTCGGCGGCAACTCAAAGTAAAACGGTATGGGGAAAACGTTGAATAATAAAAATCATGTCCCCATATCAGTTTTTAATAACTGCTCGATATTAGGAGCAAAAAATGTCTCTATCTATAGTTATTGAAGTCAATGGCAATGATCACCGACATCAACATAAGTCGGTTTCTTCGAGGAAAGCCAAACGTATCCAACAGCAGCGCCCACAACAACGGCACCGCAAAGCCACAGGTTGTACGTCATGAATATCAACATCAAAAATATGAAATGACGGTTTGGATGACGTATAAAACAGTTTGAACGATATGAATTTTTGATGTGATTTTTTCTTGACCAATCGAAGTCGAAGCTTGATCCGCTGTGGTTTTCTTTCGAGCAGCTATTCCCGATTTACCGTGTTTTCTGCTTTTGTACGCGCGCCAAAAGAGGAACTCCCTGAAGAATTTGAGACTTTCGTACAACACTCCCATGGCGATGATGACGATCACGGTGCATATAAGTCCGAAGGTGCTCGCAAAATGCCACTGCTCAAATAAAACGTAACCGGAACCACCGAAGTGAAATACCATGTCACCATGATGCTCGGTTGAATGATGCTCTGTCGAAGGATGATTGTGGTCGTAGTGGTGCTCGTGGTGGTGATGATGTCGATGCCCATCCATATTAATCGCCTCTTTTTAATCTTCGACAAACTTCAAATGAAATGATGACGCGACGAAAGAAACAGCCAACTACTCAACAACGATTTACTTTTTACTACCTCACCTACCAGACAAAAGGTGATTTATACTGCACTGATTAACCCGATGCAGTTTTTATCGCACGACGGCGGAGACATTCCATTCAATTCAAATAAAAATTCTATATTTCCATCGCTTTGTAGGTATCTCCGAAAAGAAAAGGCGAAACACTTGTAGTACGCCCGAGGGAAATTCCGATCATCTATCTCGAATAGATCGACCGATAGGCTAATTTTCGATCGGCAATAAACAATAACATTTCCGAAACACGAATTACAGTTCATTATCGAATTAATTCGAAAGATCGCGATGATGAATAGTTTCACGATTCGTAATTATGTTAATTCGTTAACAGAAAAAAATAATCGACACTATATCTACATATAAATACTCTGTGGCGTCACCGAATGCCGGATTTACGAAAATGCGGAAAAAATGATTTTGATTAGAAAGTTCAAGTGCGGGTTAAATTTCGACAAAATAAACTGATCGTAATAAATCGTCAGTACAATTAAATCGGACGAATATGGTGTGTTCGTTAAATTATTGAAATCGTCGGTGACTGTATAGCGCATTTATCACTTATTATTCATCGATATCGTTATAAGTTTTCGATCGCAACTACTTTACGAACCAGTTCGAACGTAATGCGATCGAGATAATTTATTCTAATTCCGTCGGGTTACGTTTTAAATTCAAATACGTACGGCGGCGGGACAAACCCCTTTTACGAATTTATCTCGATCGTTACAGCTTTCTTTCGATTATCTTCATTCGAAAAATTTTTGTATAATTTGTTCGATTGTCAAGTGGAATTTTAACTTTTCTTTAGAACTCTAAGTGAAATACTAACTGAAGAAAAGTTCCAACTGGAATGACAAAACTTTAGGGAAAAAATGAACATAAATGAATTAGAGGTCTTTTCATTTTTTGATCACAATTTCATGATAAATTTCTGGAAATTTGAGAACACAGTTCGAATTACTCAAAAATTAAGTCAATACCTTTTCAGCTGAAAAAAATATTAATTTCCTTTTTCATTCATAAGAAAATTTCTTTGAGACTTCCTTTAATTTTCTAGAAATTTCTTGTTTAAGAATTCTCATTAAAATTCGATGATCTTATATGTGTCACCTGAATGCGCAGAAAAAATTTCAAAAAGAAAGAATCGACTTTTTCAGGATTTATTGAAAGAATTGGGAAATTTCCTCATATATTTTCACATACTTTTCGGTATTTTTCAACTTCCGGAAAGTTTGTAGATATCTTTGAAATTCAAGTTTTGTTCGATATTTCTGTGTTTTAATTTTTGGCTTTCTTCAAATCGGGTGGAAATTCTACCAGAATCTGCATTTTGAACCGAAAAACTTAGTGGAAAATAACAAAAATGACCAAAAGTAAAAAAAGATGGCAAGAAACATTCTGTAAGACATAGTGAAAGTACAATAATGAGAAATTCTTAATAATAATAATAATAATAATATATTTATTCATCCTGTAGACAATAATTACAATGTGTAGGATAAGTCAACAATTCCTAAAGTACAGGTTTTTAAGGGATGGTATCATCCATATATTCCCTGATCGAATAATATGCCCTGCTGAGCAAGATTCTCTTGACCTCCGCCCGAAAACTAGCTGCATCAGCGTTTTGGAGTCTACTAGGGAGATTATTATAGAGTTTCAAACCACGGTAATTGATGAAAGACTCATACTTTGCTGTTCGATGTCTTGGCAAGCTCAAACAGTCGGCAGATCTCGTCGTATATTCATGAAAAGTTGAATTTCTATCAAACATGTGTAGGTTTTCTCTAATATGTAATAAGCATTTAAATATATATAGACAGGGTAATGTCAGCAACTTATGCTCAATAAAATCTTCAGATTATTATTTAAATTTTCATTAGTTTTTATAATTTTATTCTTCATTTTTGATATTGTAACGACTTTTTCCGAATTCTCTTTGATGATTTCAGCTTTAAATCTTTTTTTTGGATACCTGCTGAGAGATTCGGAAAAAGATCTTCAAAACCCGACTTAGGAGCTAAAAGAACAATATAAGAATGAAGAAACGAAGAATCTCAGAGAAAAGTTAAAATCGCATTAAACATCATTCAATCATAAACAAAAAAGAGAAAGTGGCAAACAAGAAACTCAATAGTCAAGCAGAAATGGAGAATTCTTGATTTTCACATTGTTTTTTTTTTGCAAGATTTTATCCCTTTGGGATGATTCACTCTTTCGTTATTCTTGTTTTCAATCGAAGTTTTACGAATTTTCAACTTCTCTTTGATATTTTTCGATTTCTCTCTGCGTTTCTTTGATACTTCACGAGATTTTGCGAAGAACGATTCCAAACTGAGGAATAAAGAAAACAATAAAAAGTTTAATGCTTGACTCAGATTTATGGGAAATTTTGAAAAACGATTTTAGGTCCTAAAATACATAAAAAACAAACATAAAATATTTCCCATTTTTGATTTTCTGTTTGATAATTTTTTTAATTTTGGAAGATTTTATCTTCAATTTTCATTTTCCAGCAGAATTATTCCGAATTTTCAGCTACTCTCTGAAATTTTTCTGACGAGCTCTTCAGATGGAAATCAAAAAGCAAAAACATATTTTCATTCTGAATAATTTTCCTACATTCGACAGTTCTGTGAAACTGAATAAATTTTTGTAACTTTTCTCTATGATTTGAAATTTTTTTTAAAGTTTGAAGGATTTCGTACCTGATTATTCAATTTCTTGAATTTTCATCTTTATCTTCGAGATTCAAATTGAAAACCGAAAAATAAAAATGATAAAACTGCATGAGTATATGCGATTTTCGAATTTCCTTAGATTTTCTTATCTACAAATTTCATATTGAATACTTCGGAATTTTTTAAAATACCTTCCTCAAATTACGAAACTTTTTCGGAATTCTGACGAGAATTGGCGACTAGCAATTTTTATTATTTCTTATTATTATTAGAATATTCAGTAAAAGTATGACAATTTTGATGGGTTTAATGTGTTCTGGAAGTTGCGCAAAATAGTCTTCGATTTTTCCAGAGAATTTGCAGGATTTTCTTTATTTTTTCAAAATTCAAAATGATACTTGGATTCTTAATAAAAATCATAGGAGTTCAGAAAATTTCTATGATAATATAATTTCAGTCACATTTTGCTCTTTTGGGAAGAATTCACTTTCATTTTCTCATAATTAAAAAAAACTCCCAAAATTTTTTGAATATTTTCTAAAGTTTTGATAAATTGGAAATTTTCCAAATTTCTTCACGTTTTATGGAATTTCTCTTTCACACATTTGGATAATCTTTCTTCCTAGCTTCCGCGAGGGTTTTTGATGTTTTTATCTTCACGATGTCAAGATAAAAACATCGAAAACCATTCTAGATTCAAAAACCGGGGCAATAATAAAAAATTCAAAAAAAAAATCGAGAGATTTTGTGTTCAAAACTGATAATTTCCATTTATGATCTGAATTTGTTTTTAATTTTGAACAAGTTTTTCTTAAATTCTTGAAAATATTAAAGTTTTCCGTATTTTTGTTAGCTCTCGGAAAAAATTCAAGTCGCGGAGCAAAAAAAATGATGAAAAACCAAGTTTTCGAGAAAAACTGAAATTCAGATTTTTTTTATTTTTATTTTTGGAAGTGTTGCGAAAGAAATTCCCTAAATTTCGAAGTTATGAATCGAAAAACCAATGAAAAATTGCAAAGCTTTCGAATCACACGAAAAAAGTCAAAATATCATGTGGAACGAAAATAACGATGAAATTTCGAAACGTTTTTCAATTTTGGAGGATTTATTATAATTTATCAATTTTTTTTGGTTTTTCAGCTAATCCTGACACCTTTCTGAGAAATTCTCCAGAAGTTTAACAGCAAAAAATTGAAAAATACTTTAATTCGCGAAAATTATCGACATTGTGAATTATCAATTTATTTTCGTTGAAGTTTCTTGATGACATATTTATATCCACACTTTCAATTTTTGATGTCTCCTCTCCATTTTCTCATAATGAAAAAAATTTTGCTTGAATCGGTTGAACTTTCCTAGAATTCTTAAGAGACTCACGGCGAAATCTTTTGAAGTTTGAGAATATTTAGGTCAGATCCTCTGGAAAATGGACAGGAAGGATTATATCAATAATGGTTATCAACTTATTTGGAAAAAATTCTGTTCCCTAAGAGTTTGATGATGCGGTCAATTTATAGTGAATATATGAGAAAATTCTTCGAAATTCCTTATAAAAACTGAATTTTCTGAGAATCAACCGATTTTTAGGATATTTCTTTGAATATTTTGATAACAACATTCTGACATTTTTCCGTAGCTCACCCCTTTCTGTCGTCAACTCTTTCCGTAAATCTTAAACGCATTTTGGATTGGTATTGTATTGTTGTTAAGATTAACATCCCATTTTTAATACTTTTTCTCGCAGAATTTGAAAACTTGAAACGATTTTGTTTTAATTTTTGTATGCTTCTGAATGAAATCATATAATTTTCCAGTTGAAAATTTCTAAATTGTATGACATTCCATTTTTTCTATGTCAAATATTTTCTAAAGGATGATTGATGAAGGAAGACACTATTACGAAAAAGAATTTCATCCACTCTTTACCTTTCTCGGGTTTTGCAGAAGGATTTTCGTATACTAAGCTTCTGTACATCAACAAACTGGTTGTAAGAAGTATTTCTGTTTGAAATCGACATATTGTTACCAAAATTAGTCTTCAATTTGTAAGTGGGATTCAGGATGAAGAAAATTTTCATTTCAAACAAACTAAGCAAATACTTACCAAAATAATACTAAATAGAGTGCGCGACATACTTTCGAAGCGAATTAGCAATATAGCAATATTTTTCCAATGTAAAGGTAAATATAAGACGATTCAGTAATTGTTTGTTCGCAATGGATATCGAAAAATATTAACTCACCATCAAAAACGGAAGCAGGAGCAGCGGCATTACAAGATGAAAATTCGTGATCAACATCGGCGACCACATGATAATTAAATAGAGCTCGGCACGGGATCGTTAATTAACTTTACGGGTCTATCATCTCACATTAAATTTAATCGGTCTTCAAATGGTTCGTTAAATATTCGCGAAACGCGACGCGAATTCATTTCGAAACTACGTTAGCGCCGCGTTATTTTAGTTTCCGGAGATTTATAATGGGCCCATAAATTTAAGGTATCCGAAATTCCTGTCCGATTTTTCCCAAAACTTTTTTTTTTAATTTTCTTCGGCGTTTCGCGTGTTTCTGCGACAAGTTGACGAAATACACTGACAACGACGACGTCCCGTCTAGGTGAAGAACACGAAAAGAAATGCGGTAGGCGAGTTTTCCGTTCTGCCGCCGCCGGTTGTCGCCGCCTCCGTTGATCTTCGATAGTTCGATATATCCGAATATACGCGAGTTACGATGTTTACCTAACGCAAGTTCGAGATGAACTCCCACGCTCGCTCGCTCTATTTTATATGTACGGGCAAGGATTTATGCATGTACGTCATGTTCGCGAATCGTTTCGCTCTTCTTTCTCATAGATTATTAGATATCGTTCGCATAAACCAGAGTTTCGATCGTGACGTTCGTCAGACGAAATCGGCTACTGGAATTGGACGATTTCCAAGTTTTAAAAGTAAAATATGTTTTTAATTAAATTTAATTATCGAGTAGGTATGAGTTTTTACATTTTTGCGTAAAAACAATCTGGTCGATCTCACATAAATCATGAATAACAACAATTTTAACCAGATATGGGCAAAAAACTCTTATTGTTCTCTAATTCTTTAGCTAGCTTTAGGCTGGTCATCCACTGGTAGCTCCAACTGACGCAACTGCTCCCCTCTTTCCTAAAGCTCTGCTTCCTAATGATTAGCGCGTTAAGGCTGGCGTCCAGTCACGTAATCGTTAGGCTACCAATGATACATGTCTTGTATTGTAAGTTGCCGTTCTTTTTTTGTTTGGGGTATTTGTCAGAAGGCTTCACCGCAATATCAATTTTTTCATTTTCACCAGTTTCCTTTGTACTTTTTGTTGTGTTTTGATTTTGTTCAAATGTTGGTCGCTCATTGATATTTTCTCAATTTTTTTGATTTGGTAGTTTTTGTTGGTTGCTTCAATAGTTCAATGTCCGATATTTGGTTTTTTCAACAAAATTTATTGACAATCTTGAATTTTGTGTGAAAGTTCAAAATAGTGTCCCTAATTTTATGCTCTCACAAAAATTTTTTCAATATCTTTCTTCACAATACGACGAAGGGATAATTTACTAGATTACCGATAGAGTCCGATGGAAACCGCAGAAAGGTGAATTATTCAGTTACCCGTATCAGACGCACGTCAGAATCCATCCACCTCTTAATTGTAAAGATTCATGATAGTATTGAACATTTATGCTCGTTATTTCCATCGCCGGGACGTTGTCATGATAAAGCTCGTTCTTCTTTGCCTTTTTAAAATATGACCGGAGCGCCGATCCGGAGTCTGTAAAAATGCGTCGCTATCTGTCGGCGTGCGTTTCGACCTGTCTTTCATTCTCTAATAACTCTTCTCAAATCGACGCTATTCCATTCATACCACTTTTGGTTTCACAGCATACGATCGTCGAGATACTGTCGCGATTTCTTCATTTCATCCGGACGTGCGACGAGTTCTTGACCGATAACATCGCGATTCTTTTGCAAACGAACACGAGTTCGTTTTGTAAATGTTTCATTGCACTCCTCTTTAGTCTTTAGCAATCAACCGAGAGGTGGTTGAACACTTAACAATTTGATCGGTTCCCCGATTTTCCACATTTCAAGATAGGAAATGACTTCGACCGTTCGAATGTTTAAACCGTTGCCGATGCAAAATGCGTATCACCGTAAACGATAATTAGGTTCGATTTCGCAAATACGAGATTGAAACGTATGTACGTGTCCGTTTCGAATTTCCAACTTATCGGATTTCATCGAGAAAAGGAACGAGAAAAATCGTTCCTGGAACAGCGTTTCCTTTATTTCGCGCGTAATCCGATTCGGACGATTCTGAAGCGCATTCATTGATTTCTCTCTGCTCGGTATTCGTAATACAGACACACTCACACACGTGTATTTATGTGTGATTCGATTTCTCGTACCGATTCGTAGTAAACAACGACTACTGGTGGTACGCTAATGAGAAACGCAGCGACGTACTCGACACGAGAAAACGAAAATTGAAGGAAAATGTTGGACTTTCGACGAAGTCGAGGCCGTTCCTGAAGCGCGGCGTGTCGACTTGCGAAGCGGGAATCAAAGCGGGATCCGCCGCGCTCGTTTAATGTTAAAGCGTCTTGATTGATACACTGACATTTTTAATGACTAACTTTACACGGCGTCGAATTACTCACATTTCTATATTGGATATTAAATATTTTTCGTCCCGTCATCATTATTCCGGCTGGCTATGTCTCACAATATCATTTTCATTAAAGAAAACTTTCGGCTTTTATTCTTTTCACGAACGTAAAAGAATAAGAGAATTGATAGAAATCAGAAAAGAATTTGGGTCTTTCCATGTAGACGTAGAACTCATAACATTAATGGGCTAAGTTACTAATATATTACCTAGAAAACCCGGGTTCGAATCCCGCAAAATTCCAACTCAATTTTATATTGGAGGCACGTAAAACCAAGTTAACCAAAACCATGACACCTTTCTAGGTTTGAACATGTTGCGATTACCATCCATCCTGTATTGCGCATGCGCAAAATTTTTGAAAATATCACTTGACCTAACCTAACCTGACCTACTAAATGAATGGAAAGTTTGTTATTGAGGAATATTATTACATTGAAGAATCATTCGTTTTCTTGGGGCATCCACTTTAGAGAGTTTTTAAGTCTTCCAGCAAAATATGTAAGTTTTTGTCACCCTTTATGAGCATTCTGCCCAAATAAACTCGGATAAGTAGTAATCCATCCTTATTCAAACGCTACCTTTTTTAGTCAAAGAGCGCCTCATCCATCCCCAGCTTGATCCTTTATTCTGAGTGTGCGCTCCTGTATCTGGATCAACAAAGTTTCCACTTTGGTCGACATCAAAATGATCCAACGATCGATGTGTATCTGTGTCACTGAAACCGCGTGCTTTTGCGCCCAAAAGTTGCAACAATCCTCCTCTCTTCAAGCATCCTTCTCATTCCAAGAATGCACTTGCCTTCAACGATTCTTTTCCTATTGTACTTACGGAGGCCAATTTTACATTCGTGTATCTCTACGATAACATTTGGTCCACCTTTACGCTTTAGCTGGAGCATCGATCTAATGCAAGACAGTAACTAAAGCAGTCATCCATAGTTTTCGAAGAAACAGACGTCTCCAATACTTGGGTTTCATTGTTCGTTGGTTCGTAGGAAAAGCCCTTTGCGAAGCAATAAGTTTTGCCAACTCATGTTTTGGTCCATACTCGATGGCCAACTGTTTTGCAGTATCTTCGTAAGGCACAAAGATTCCTGTTCGGTATGACCTCCATAAAGGAGATGCCATTGGCTCTAATTAATAAATATTAATTGAGAAAACAGCACACCAAGAAGTAAATAATATTTTTTTTAAAGTGCGCATGCACAACCGGACACTTGATAGTAAGTGTAGCGTCGTTCATTCATCGATTTTTTCCAAAATTGGGTTTTTTTTTGGGAGGGGAGGGAGTTGCAGTTTTCAATATTGTTCTTCTTTTGTCGCGATCTTTAAAATGATGTCACCATGGGGGTTTTTGCATTTTAGATTGTTGAGTTGTCCCCTAAAAACCTCATTTTGGAAAGAAGAGCAAAGTTGCAATCATTGTCAAAAAGTGTATTTTTACAACCTAAAAAGCAGTGATGAGTTTGGTGACACACAAAGTTAATTTGTTGTATCCATACTTTTGCCTTAACTTGTATAGTCGTAGTTCATGCCAGAGGCACTAGGGAGAACTGAAAACGTCTGCCACAGTAATTGAGCAATCAAAAAAACACAATTGTTGTTTTCTATGTTCAATTGCCCGTTTTTTGAAATTTATAAAAAACTACATCAAAAATAGTTACATAACCTGATTTTATAGTACCCTCTGAAGTGGAAGACCTACATGATGTCTATACGAACCATGACGTCCCTAAATATGAGGAATGAATCAAAATGTAACAAAATGTGTCAAAAATATTGAGTTAAAGAAATAAATACTCCGTTCGTGACTTAAGAATTGATAAAACAAACACACGGTATGTCTGCGGTAGCATTTAATCTGCTTATACGTCTTCATCGTTGCCAGTTTATTTATCGCGAGTTGGTTGGCGTAACGCTTTATTTGACGCCAAAGGCAGTCGGAATAATCGGCTTAGCGCTTAACAAACTGCATTCTCATGACTACCATTATGATATGATACAAAAATAAAACAACGCGAATCGGAGATCGTTAGAGGTCGAAAAATTTCGCCGCCTCTCTAAAGCCGGAAGCTTTTCAATTTTCAATGTTCTTTCAGACTTTCAGTAGTCCGAAACGTTGTTGGTGGCCGTTTTATTTGAGGAAAATAATTAATTGAAACATAAAAAGATCATAAATTTTTTGGAATTGATAAAGTCATTTTGAATTCGACCGCCTATTTTATCCATGTGATAAGCAATTTTCTTCAATTCAAATATTTTAAGTAAGGTTAAATTCACAGAGTGGCAAATCACTCTTCACTATGTCATCATTCACCGCCCATTTTTCTGGTTCAAAAAAATATTTGAGAAATATTTTACATTAGTTACGGTCTGTCTGGTCTTTTGAAGTTGAAATGCATGATCCAAAGTTGTTATTGGGTTCACCAGATAGTCTTTGGCTCTTCAATAAAAAAGATTCACAACGAGAAAACTACAGAAGAGAAACTGGATTTGTATGAATGCTCTAGAATTTGAAAATGTGTAGAGAAATATATCAAAAACAACTTTGGGAAAGAGACACAATGAAAGCCTACAAAGTGGTGAAGGCGCAAGGTTTTTATCCACCCCTGATATGTATGTATAATACCTTTACATCTATTATTTTTCACATAAGCGAATCGGATTATAAAGCTTTCAATTATATTTGAGAATATCGCAATGACATCAACTTACTAAACTCTTTTATAAACATACAATATAATTGATTTCCAATCGACAGGACACTCCTTCTGATCAACTTGAACATAGCGACATTAAATCTTTTAAAATGGAAAACCTCATTTTTCAGAAGACTTCATCAGAAAATGATGCTTTCCAGAAAGTTACAAAATGATAATAACTGTGCTGTCGTATGAAAAACCGCACACACAGTTTCACATTTATCTAGAGGTTAATTAATTGTAATATTGTGAGAATTCGAAAAATGCAATATAAGATTTTGTCCGTTGTACGATTATAAATGTTGCGCAATATTTTTGGATAGCTTTTAACGATTGCGGAGCATTGTTTCGACTCCCCGCTGAGCATAAATCAGCTCGGCAAGAGCATTTCTAACGACACGTCAAATCAATTAGGAGCGAAAGGCGGCCGGTAATCTACCTGTGGTCGCCATTATATTATAATACATTAAATCGGCACTCCGCTAAACGCATAATTTACCGTTTCGAACCGAAGACAATCTATTTCCGTAGTGATTTATTAGTTTGTAAATAGGGTGGTCTTTAAATACTATTATTAACGCTCCCGCCTTTCCATATTGTTTTAACGGCGGCGTGCGTCCTTATATACGCATACTTGCTATTATTCGAAATACCTACTTCCTAGTCGATGCAATTTGCAAATACCGCGAAATCGCGACTGACCATTTACGCCATTTATCATTTCGCTCTGAGCTAACGCACAATAGAATACCAACAGATCGTTCTTAACGATCTCGGATCAATTACCGCTGCGTTTCTGTTTTTATGAGCGTTTCGCAATGAAACCTCGACTCACCATGCACTTTCCAGAAACGCAAACTCCTTTGGTCCCACGGGGCGTCGGCGCTCCCCCGATCGCCGTCGGTCGGAAACAAGATGTGCCATCGATGACAGTTTCGTTAAGCGTGGCATAAAAATTCGAACCCACTGGTCGGCAGTTCAGCGAACATTCGTCGACGGCTAGAATTAAAAAAAAAAAAAGAAAGGAAAATCATCGTAACGAGCGAATTGTCCTCGATAAATTATGGTAATCGAGCCATATTGCCCGGGGTTGGGTGCTGTTGTTGAATCGAGATCGAAAAACGATTTTATTACTTCCGCCGCGAATTGAACGCGATTACGCATTGGCAATGTGCGGAACGCGACGCAAGCTTTAAACAACATATTTAACTTGTCTCCACGACGAAATACGAGTAGTTGACATAATTCCTCACGCCGCTTTGTCGCCTTTTCTCGGAAAATCTTCGGCTCGTGAATTCATTTCATTGCTCAATTCTCATTGCGGAATTTGAAACGTTCGATAGAAAAAATGAATTTGCTGGGAAAGTATTCAAGATGAAGGAGATGCAACTGGAACACTACCTCCTTATTTTAAAAATTAACTGTAATAATGAAAAAAATTTCTACAATTTTCTGTTATTTTAAAAAATTTTTATTGAATCGAAAATTTTATTAAATTGTGAAGATAAAATTCAATCCGAGACAAGATTTCCCAACTTTCTATGAAAATTCTGACGAAATTCCAAATTGAAGAAATTAAAGGAAATCATCGAAAAATAATTGGATATTTTTTAATATATTTGAATTCTCAAGGAACTTCCCAGAAACTCATAAACGTTAAAAAACATCCGGTGGGAGATTACGATCAAGGAGTAGCTAATTATTCTAAAGGTGTGTCCCCATGAAGTTCCGTTTAAACATTCCCTCAGCAAATTAAATTATTGTCAAATAAGTATTCTGTTTGTTTTCTTTTTTCGTTCAGTTTTGAACTCATTCAGCAAATTACAAAAAATGAAACGTGAAATTCATCAGTTGAAAAAAAATAAGCAAAAGACATTCAAACAAAAATGACAAATATTAACAACCGTCTTCTTAATGACATTGCGATTTCATAATCAAAATCGTTCGACAAACAATCATTTGGAAAAGAATTAGCGTAGATCACCATGAAATGAAAAACGGAAAATATTTCAAAATTCCCTGTAAGGAATCTGAAAGAAACGAGAGCTCATAAATAAAATTAAAAAATTTTAAAAAATTTTGAAACTGAATAATTTTCAACATATTTTTGATGAGTTTTCTTCGAAAATATGAGTATTTTTTTCCGAGATATTTGGAAAAACTGCATTATAAAGCTTTCCTACAAATAATATTGGCTTTATCTAATTTGAAGGAATTTCACGAATACTTGAAAAAAAAAAACAAAAAAATTTTAAAGCCGTTTAAGTTTCAAAGAAAATCCAAATTATAAACTGGAAATTAAAAACTTTCAATTTTTTGCTCAACCTATTCCATAAAATTGGGTCATTTTTTAAATTTCCTATTTTTGTCTTCACCTGTTCGGTTTTTTGCATGTTCGGGGAGCCATTTGGAAAATTCTCAGAGAATATCAATGAATTTCTAACTGAAATATCAAACAGAAGTCAAGAAGTCACAAGAAGATTAGTCCAAAATTGTTTAATTTTGCAATGTAGGTTTCGTCTTTTTCTCAAAATTTCATTGAAATTTAAAATTGTCTTTTCATATTCGACACTCAAATCTTTCAAAAATTTCTGTGAAGAATCTACGATGATATATACAAAATCAATTCAAAAACCACTGAGCAATCAGTAGAAAAGCATTCCGAATTTCTCAGGAAAAAAATCTGAAAAAACCGACCAAAAAACTTGAAGACTGGAATGGAAAATTGTTAGAAAAAATTTGCAGAGAAAGCTAATCAGTTCATTATCAGGAATTAGGAAAAGTTGCATCACACGACTTCCCTAAAAATAATATTGGGATTTTTTGATTTGAAGGAATTTCACGCAAAAAAATTTGTAACTTCTCCAAGATTCAAAAAACATGCAAATGGCAAACTGGAAATCAAAATTTTCTTGTTTTGATTATTTCTTCAACTTGGGTATTTTTTAAAATTTTATTTATAATTGGATGTTTGGGAAGCTTTTCCGATTACGGCAGCATAGCATTGAATTTTTAATTAACATATGAATCAGAAGCTGAAAACTCGGAAAGCGAATGAAAATACAAAAAGCAGCTTACAAATTTATATTTTTTTTATTTTTTCTCATAATTTTGAGTAGTTTCTCGAATTTCTTTTTCGTTTTCTTTTTGGTTTCACCTTGAGTTGGTTTCAAGATTGCCACGAGATGACACGAAGAGACAGAATGTTCGAAGCGATTTCCCAATTATTCGAAGAATCCGGAAAACAGATAACTGTGATACGACACTGGGTTCGAATAGTTAAATTTTATCTACGACTAGGCGCGACACCGCACAAACGCAACCCAAAATACACGCGCGCGTATTATAAGTCGCACTCACCTCGCAGAAACGGTTCCCAAACGAACAGTTTGCCTTTGAATTTCCGTCGATTGTACATCGAACACTGTTCCATTCGGAAATCGCGTGCGCCGAACGGACATTCCTGAAAAATCCCAAACACGGATTAATTATACGGATAAATTACCTTAAAAAGAGTCGCTTCCGAGCGAAGATTTATGGGATTTCGCGGCGACGATGACGTAATTGAAGAAGCTCAATTAGCCCCGGCATTTTTAAAAGTCATGAAGTAGCTGTTAAAGCTTATATTTCATTTTTCAATTGGCCCACACACGTACCAGTAAAAAGTTAATTATAAGGTTTCACGTTGCCTCGGAAACAAATGGATATTCAGTCGTGCGGGATTAATAAGGATTTTGGAAATTTTTACGGTTCTAGTCGTTATCGACATTGAACTTATTTGCGATTGGATTTTTTTTAATTTACTCAAACAACGATGATAATGGGGAAGTGGTACTCACTTGGGGATTACACAAGTGGATTCGTTTGTACAATCCGATGCAGCGGTCGGGGTTTGTATGCTGATGTCGCTTTCTTGGTTTCCGAATGAAACTAAAAAAGAAATATTTTTTAAACACATAATGTTACACTAGGATGTAAAGAATTTCAACCCGGTCAATTGGATAACTTTTCTCCTCTATTATGGGCCACTGACCTATAACGAAATTCGCATGCCCCGCCAAATTCAAATAGCGACAATGAAAATTAATTGTTTCCTAACGATAGTGAATTAACATAATGGACGAATAAAATCTCTTCTTGTCTCTTTGTTATCGATTTATTACCATTTCCATCGATTAAGATCAACTATTTTTCGATCGTAATTTCGCGAATCGAGTATAATCATAAACGGTCGATAGGGTTATCGTAACATGTAATTGATTGAATGAAAACTATTCTCAGAAGCGAATGTAAATTCGATGACGCACTCCGCGAGCGCATTAACAAGAGCAAGTATGCGGAAAATTGGGAATTTATTTCTGTGTTCCACATTTAACACGATTCGACATGAGAGAACTAAGCGTGAGGAATGCAGAAATTTCACTTTCGGAACATCTTCATATCGTATTGACCCGATGGGACTACAATTTTGTTGCGTGAATGGGAAGTACTAAAAGAAATTAGACAATGGTAAAAGAATCGCACGTCCAAGTTTTACGGATCGATTTTCGAAGACAGTCCATTGTGAGTATCGGAGCGTTCAAATTATGGTACGTGACGTCATAGCGGGGCGTCTTTTTCACTCGAATGCACCGGGACAATGCGAAGCGACGACTGCATATTATCGAACGATTTTTCGATATATCGGAGAGATTTTATCTCGTTCTAATCTGAAGAGTGACTTATAATCCGGGTTAAAATATAATTTCGCCGGAATTAGACGATGCCGGATAATAACACGTAAAAACTGATTTATAGAAGATACGGAGCGTGATAACGCCGTGTCCGAGGTAACGACGCGCTTTCACATAAATAATCCACCTTCCGTCGTATCTTTTTTGAACAACACACGCGATGCCGGGGAATCTATCGAAATTACCACCCGGGTGCGTCGATGATCGACAAATTATTTCGATTTCTTTTTTTTTTTTTCTTTTTTTTTGAATTTGTTATAACACGAATTCCGAAACGATATAATAACGAAACTTTTGAGCGCCCTTAAATGATATAACTAGGTGCTAGAAACACTTTGAATAACGATCGAGTGTCATTAAATTACCATAAATTCGAACAGCGTAATTACGATATGTGAGAAATTGCCCCAGGTGAATCACGTTTGGTGAGAATCAATAAATTCTATTTATGAAAAAAACTATGTTTAACTTTTTAGATGTATTTCAGACATTTTGTTCTCTTTTCAGTATCAAGTTTTTGATGAACAAAATTGTACTTCAAACAAAATAAATATAATAATTGTTTTTACCGTTTATCAGTTGGTCTGTTTACGCAGTACCTCGTCTGGATCATGATTCCACCACCGCAGCTTCTCGAACATTGGGACCAGGAACTCCAAGCTGACCAGATTCCGCTTGGCATCGACGTCTTTTTCGCGCCGTACCTTTCCTCAAAAAACGCGTGCACCTGAATTTGAAAAAAATTTGAGGTTAATTCGCTGTCACTAATAGGACATCCTCGTTATGACTTTGCACAAATACCAAGATTTTGCCAATGATTCTAACTACACGTTAGGAAAAAAAGGGAGATTTCAACTACCTTCCATATGAAATTTCCATTCTGGTTTAACGCGCCTCTGCAGCAAACAAATAAAGTTGCGATACACTCATAATGCGCACCT
This sequence comes from Novius pumilus, assembly GCA_020654155.1. Lineage (NCBI taxonomy): Eukaryota > Metazoa > Arthropoda > Insecta > Coleoptera > Coccinellidae > Novius > Novius pumilus. Next base: position 76,168 of record JAIFOV010000476.1, read on the forward strand.
CATTCTGACGTCACTGGGACATTTGAGCGTATTTTCAAAATTATTATGACAGCGCTCCGTTATTGGAACAAACACAAAAAGGATAAAATTACGAGGAGAAATCGGCATACCATTACGTGTATCATGGAAAACTATATTATGTGTGTAATTGTCATCGCATAACACATCAATGAGCAACATATTTTGTAATTGTCATCATTTAATCTACCATTGTTTATATCTTGCAAAGCGTCTCTGGAGTGGAAAAACGTTCATAATATGCAGCGATGAATGTACTCCTTCAGAAGTAGTAAAAATTGTTTAAGGCAATGAATTTGATAGAAGTTAACAACAGTTCCTGGATTGAAAAAAAGAGGAAAATGTGAAAATTCTATTCGTTGGAAATGTTTTATTGCCATCTTTTGAAAACTTAACTCAACTTAATCAATGTCATTTCAAAGTATGAGAATCAGAAGAAATTAAAGGTTTTAACTTCTCAAGCAATACCTTGAAGAAGGAAGTCGTAATTGAATTCCATTGACCTCTCAGGCAGTTTCGAAGAAGACTAAAATTCTCAACAGATATTCGAGAGAACTTTAGATATTTTTTCGAACTACCTACTATTTTGCAGACATCTCTTGAATATCTCCGTTAAACCGAAGAGATTATCAAACTTTCAATCACTTTTCTTCTCTCATTTTTCCCGAATTTAGAAATTTTTCCTCTCTTGGAAAATTTAAAAAAAAATAAAATTATGAACAAATTTCAAAGACAACTCTAGAAATTTTACAAATCTTTTTATTTTTAGTCAAAGCTCTTGAAGCGTATGAGAAGCTGGTAATTTCCAATTCGCCCAACGAATCATTCCAATCAATTTTGGTATAATTCCCCTAAACTGCAACAGAAATTGAAATAAAATTCCCCAAAAACGCAAAATGTGCCAAAAATATGTGATCATACAGATTTTTTGACAATTTGAGATTCTTAAAAAAAATTCGGCATTTATTTGAATTTTGAGGAAACTTGTCGAAAATTGCAGAAAAGATTCAAAAATTTAAGAAAGTTTCGAGAGAATCCAGAATTTTTCGGAAATTTTAAGAACTTTGGTCCCCTCCTATTTCCTAATTGTCCCAAAACATTTCTCGTGAATTACCCAAAAATTTCGAAAAACTTACAAAACTTTCGAATTATTGTAACAATATGTTAAAGTTATCTATAAATTTCTCGTGGATCTCCTCATAATTTCGGAAACAAACACAACATTTTCATTTTTTTTTCAGACTTTAAGAATGATTGAAATCGAAATTGCCTAATTCTTCAAAAAAACTGAAGATCGATTCAGAAGTCTTCAAAAAATTCTCAAAATTCGCTTAAAAATAATTGACTTCCACAGAAAATGGGGGATTTTATCGAATTCGGCAGAAATTTCTTGAATATCTGGGTAGACCGAAGGGATGAACGTGCTTTCAATGACTTTCTTTTACTTATTTTTCCCCGAATGAAGAAATTTCTCATGGATGTCTTTGAAAATTTCAATAAAATTGTCAACAAATTTTAAAGGCAACTCTAGTTATTTAACAAATCTTGAAGTTTGTAAAAAATGAAGAATTTCAATCTTTCAAATGAACCATTGCAATCGATTTGGGTATAAATCCTCTTATTTGTAGAAAAAATTGAAATAAAATTCCGAACAAATCGCAAAATGTAATTATACAGGTTATACAGATTTGAGATTTTTCACTAAAAATTCGGAATTTATATTGAATTTTCAAGAAATTTTGCAGAAATTTCTTGAATTTCTCGGTTGAACAGAAGGGATTATCGAGCTTCCAACAAATTTTTTTGACTGATTGTCCCGAATTCTGAAATATTTCTTGAATAGTTACAAAGATGAATAACATTCGCAATAAGTTTTTAAGATAACTTTAGAAATCGTTCAAATTTTTTCATTATTTTCATTAGTTTTGAATTATGTAGGAAAATGAAAAAAAAATTTAATTTCCCCAAACAAAATATTTTAATCGATTTTGGTAGAATTGCTAACTTTCAAAAAGTTTTTGACATTAACGTGAATTTTTTGTCTCCTAGTGAATCTATTCGGAATTGTGGAACTGAATACAATACTTGTTGGCTTTTGCAGCTTTCAGGAGATAAGGGACAAAATTTCCAATTCTTCACAAGAAACTAAAGATGCAAATCCATGGTAAAGAGATTTATCTCATAAAATGGAAAATGAAATACCCCTTTAGAATAATTTAAACATTTCCTTGGGTTAAATTCATTTCCACAGAAAATTGGACGTCGGTTTTGAATTTTGCCGAAATTTCTTGAATATTTGGGTTGAACCAAAGAGATCATCAAGATTTCAAAGACAAAAACTTTCTTTGGTCATTTTTGAAAAATTTCAAACTCAAGTCATTGAACTATCAATAATTTACAATTATCAATTCCAAAAACATTCGAATTCACAATAAACTTCTCGTTGATCTGTTCAAATATCCGAATAGGTTCCAAAAGTTTCAAATGGTCAATTGAATTATGAATCGTCGGAGTCTTCAAAGGTACTCAAAAACTGTTTCTCTTATTACAGCAAGGAAATCTAAAAGTTCTTCCAGAAAAATCGCGACATCTTTAATTTCAAGAAAAATTGACATTTTTCTCGAATATTCAAGAAAGAGTCAATAAATATTTGCGCTTTGATTCCTTACATTATTCTGCCCATCTTTGACTCAATTTGTGAATGCCAACCCAAAATACTGTTCGTTTTTTGAACCAACTCATTCTAACTTCTTCGAAATTGGCGAAGCGCTGCTCAGCAAACGCGTGTCCCATTGGTACAAAATATTAAAAATCGAACGGGACAAAATCTGGAGATTATGGTGGCCGTGATAATGAAACTTTTGGACTTGCATTTAAAATTTCCAAGACGTGTATTGACGATATTCAAGAAAAATTCTCCTGCATACCAATGTATCTGCTCAAGAATAATCGCAATGACGAAACGATGAAGCAAATCGTCGATTCCTCACGATCGATTGTTATTTTGTCGCGGCATTCACCTTCATTGTTCCCCGTGTAACTTTTTCAAGAACACGCGGTCGATTTGTCGAGATATTTGTGTGGCCCCGCCCGTCAGCAAGGATTATCCGCTATAATAAAATTAACGATCGCTAGAATCAATTACCGACCGGTGTCCAGAGCGCGCAATTTCGTCTCGCGACTAATGAATAAGAACGTGGATGACAAGAAACCGTCAAACTCTCTTAACCGATGCCCATTGAATTGATTTCGAATCGAACGAATTCACGTGTACGTCACTCGACAATGGCATTTTTTATGCCTTCTCATCGTCATTCGCCCCTCGATAACGAGATGTGACAAGTTGCTCGCGAGAACGAAAAATTTACTTAATATACAGGCTGTACATTCGGGTCGCATTTCAAAGTTTTATAATAATTATAAAAAAATCTCACCCGGAGAATGTGATCGATGCAATACAAATATAAAAATGCACAAACAATGAATTGTTTCATGATCGACGATCAACTACTCGAGGAATCGTTGTCGACTGACTGAACTAGGGGGTTGAACAAAATTCTCTCACAATCAGTCAGTCGGCTGATCGCGTAGGATTAGAATGACGCGAACTAATTACTGTCAGAACGGCAGTATCGTAATTTCGGATTTCGAATCGACATCCTTTTTTCGTCCTCCTTGATAATCCCTTTCACGGTTACTTCGCAACGTACCGCAGTATTGTGTTAGGCATAGAAGAGGTTTTTCCTGAAACTTACTTTTTGCGGATATTTTCCGATACGTGCCGTGGTAACATTGATGGCAACTGAATTCGAAGCGGCAAAACAGAGAATCGCCGTCACCCTGTGAAAAAAAAACGAAAAAATTAGAAAACGAAATTAAGAGGTGTCGCTACATAATAAAACGTCTTTTGTAATATGCCGCCAGGTCAAAGGCTGTTACTCTCGAATTAATAATAAGCGACCGGGAACCGACTAAATTGAGACATTGATCGTTTATGGCGTACCGAGAATTTTTTTACGGAATCATCCGAGGAATTTCGACGATGTCTTCGGATGGTGGTTCTTTGGTTTTTTTTCTCGGCCGTGGGAACTCCCTCATTGTGGCAATATTTTTGACCGCCAGTTAGAGGAGGTTCGCATAATTTACGAGCACGTCGAACCACGTAAAAATTAATTACACTCCCCGGTCTCCTACACCTCGAAAGGGCGTAAAATAATTGATACGATTAATCACCCCGGTCATTTTTCATCGGACTAATAATTGAACGCATCTTTTGCGATAACGAGTTGAAACACGCGAGAGTCCGTCGTCGTCGTCAGTCGTTCGTTTTCGATATGAGGAACATCATCAAAGAGTCGTTGTCGGCGAAGAAGCGTCCGGATAAAGACGATCCAAACCCGGATTTATTGGAAAAGTACGACAGTTTCTATCACACGACTAAAAGTCTGTTGGTGCTGTTTCAAATCATGGGGGTGATGCCCATCGAGAGAGCTGGCAAAGGGAGAACGACGTACCGTTGGACGTCACCGGTCGCTTTGTGGGCTTACTTCATATATGCAGTTGAAACTGTTTATGTTGGGGTTGTGTTTGAGGAACGGCTCAAACTTCTCACACGTTCAGGAAAACGATTCGACGAGTATATATATGGCATCATTTTTTTGAGCATCATGATTCCACACTTTTTACTCCCGGTTGGTGCTTGGACGAATGGTTCCGAAGTTGCCATTTTTAAGAACATGTGGACCAAGTTTCAAGTTTGTGAACTCAACGAAGTAATCGACGATTCTAAACAACTTTTTTCTCAGTTGAAGTATTACGAAGTTACTGGTACTCCGATCGTGTTCCACAATTTGGATATCATCACTTACGGCCTTTGTGCTATATCATGGGTCGTAGGGATATTGGTCATGTTGGCGCAGTTTTATCTACAACCGGATTTATTATTGTGGCACACTTGCGCTTATTTTCATATTTTGGCCATGCTAAATTGCCTTTGTTCCTTGTGGTTTATAAATTGCACCGCCAAAGGGAGGGTGGCGGGATGGTTGGCGCAAAATGTGGAAGCGAGCTTTCAGCTTCCTAATCCGGCGGATCATCTGGCTGATTACAGGGATCTTTGGGTGAGATAGTTTTTCCTGCAACTATTAGCTGGATTTAAATCCTACTTCTCGAAAATTGAAGTTTTAATATTGCATCTAATGAAAACATGTTCCGCGACATCTACAGAACATATTTCTAATCTATGACAACATCTGTCAAATGTATGCAGATTAAAACAAGCATGAACGAACTCTTCCTTTAATGTTACCATATGTCATATCTAAAGCCCGGACTTTAGGTACTATAAATTCGTTAAAAAAAGGCAGTGAAAAGGCAATAAAAATACTCAAAATAGGCACTTAAAATAGGCATTTATTATATACTGATAGATAAAAACAGATAAGATAAAACAAAAAAACATTCGATGTGAATACTTATTCTTTATTAAACATAACTACCAATAGTTTTCTCAAATTTTCAAATTTTATACTTTGTCGTCTATCTGATAAAATATGTTTATACAACGAAAAAGATCCTCTGAAAAGTAAGTCACGGCGGGACCGGGAATCGAACCCGGACCTCCAGCTTTACGCGCTATTGCTCTACCATTAAGCTACCCCGACTATGACTTATTTTTCAATTTTTTTTTTTTTTTTTTTTTTTTTTAGTGTCTATGAAAAATAAGTCATAGTCGGGGTAGCTTAATGGTAGAGCAATAGCGCGTAAAGCTGGAGGTCCGGGTTCGATTCCCGGTCCCGCCGTGACTTACTTTTCAGAGGATTTTCAAAATTATACCCTATCACCGGGTTGGTGAGAAATAACACCTTCTAACAACGAAAAAGATCTCTCCACATCAACAGATGTCAAAGGTGCATACATAAATGAGGATATTTCGGTAGGGTTCAAGAAATTACTGACCCCATCTCCTAATAAAATCGAATTTATTTCGCGCATCTTGACCAAACCACTATTGGTCTGCAACTCTTTTTCACATTTTTCTTTCATGAACTCTCCTTTTAATCCAGGCGCAGAATTGATTCTTTCAATTGTTTCATCCATAATGTTCAATTGCTCTTGTAATTTTAAATTCCTCTCTTCTAGTTTTTGTATTGATGTTGGAATTGAATGAAAATGTGCAAGTATGTATGCTAAATCAGACTGGATATTCTTTTTGGACAAAACATCTTTACATATTTTTATTGAAGCTGCATCATTTTCGAGGTGATCCACTATTTCTACAATTTTCTCGAAATGGGTTGCGTAATAAATGGCAGCCGATATCCATGTACCCCATCTCGTTATTTTGTAGGTTGAGGTGGTAATGGCAGATCTGGTGCAAGTTCTTTGAAAATTTGCACCCTCGATGGAGCTTTTAGAAAAACTTTCTTGACGTTTGATATTAACAGATCGACATCGTGAAATAAACTTCGCGCTTCTTCAGCAACTCTATGCAATGCATGAGCTATACACGTCACATGAACCATTTTTGGAAATAGAACTTGCAGAACTTTTCCAGCTGCTTTCATGTATGGAGCGGCATCAGAAACAAATAGCAACACTTTGTCATGTTTCACTCCATCTGGCCGCAATAATGAGAGCGCACTGGTAAATAATTGGGCTATTGTCGAATTATTGGCTGATTCGAGTACTTCACTTGTTAATAAATACGTGTTAGAGTCCTGGTGAGTTGATTGTAGAGTTCCAATAATTACGTTGGCTACGTAGCGGCCAAGAGCATCGGTTGTTTCGTCAATGGACACCCACAAATTTTTACCTTCCGTTTCTTTTCTAATTTTGTTCATCTTTTCCTGGAACACTACATCAATATAATTTTTCCGGAGGGTGGACTCACTTGGCACGTGTTCTTTGGTGTACTTTTCAAGGAATGCTTTTAGAGAAGGATTTTCCAATTTCCAAAGAGGAATGTTCGCATCCATCAGTGCTTTACATAAATCCAAAGAGAATTGGGATTGTCGATTGGATATAACGCCGAAATTCGGAAGCAGACACGTTTTTACTATCGCAATTTTTCGAAGCAGCATTTTTATGTTTCACTGTTGAAAGGTGCTGGGATACAAAATACTTCTTCTCAAAATTCACTTTACAGTCACATATTTTGCAGAATAACACAGAACCGTCACTACTGAAAACGTCTTTACCGAATTCAAGTATTAATTTATTCAATTTTGTTTGCTCGGATGCTCTGACTTTAGGCATATTGGCTGGCGATAAGTTGAACCGAATGGGCGAATGGTGAAAAACAACTGAACGGAAATGGGTATTACGATATATTTATACCTATAGGTATCTGGTTTTAGGTTTTCCCATCAGTAACAGTTGTTGTATCAATTCCTAGAAAAAGAGAATTATCTCTTGTCTATGTACCAATCCTGCCTACCTGAGATCTTAGGGTTTCCCACTTTATACTATCATAAATTGTTCGAAATAGGCGAAATAAGTCATAAAATCCCATTTTAGGCAAAATAGACAGAAAATACGAAAATAGGCATTTTATGGCATTTTATGGCATTTTGCCTAACATCCGGGCTTTAGTCATATCCAATATCAGATATATGAACTAAACTTTCCCTCTATGCTTGGTATTTGAGTATGTTCTATCTACTATGTTGTTGACAATATGGAGGATACTAAGCGACATATAAAAACCTAACCTAATTTTTTACCACACGAGAGGGAATTGCACAATTTGACACTGCCACATTATAGTTTCCGTAGTGTCATAGATAAATAATAACAAACAATGTCACCTCAAAATAATTCTGATTCCCAGATCGATTTATCGCATATGATGCAGCAACTTGGCAAAGCCTATTGCGGGATGTACGGCTTGTACTGCGTTCTCATTCTCCTCACAACGATCGTTGCCACATACGGCGTCCTGACGGAGATCCTCGATCACGGTTTTTCCTTCAAAGAAACCGGACTGTTCCTTATTGCCTTCTACTGTCTCATACTACTTTATATAATTTGCAACGAGGCTCATCACGCATCCAGGAAAATGGGAGCGGAGTTCAGGGATCGCTTGCTCAACGTCAAGCTCACCTCCCTGGATCATAGAACGCGAGAGGAGGTGCACATGTTCCTAACGGCCATCGATAAGAATCCACCAATTATGAATTTAAACGGTTTCGCCAACATCAACCGGGAACTTCTCACTTCGGTTAGCAGCTCAAACATGTTCCGTTCGATTCGTAATTGTCCTTTCGTTTGCAGACTATCACCTCGATGGCCACTTATCTTCTGATGCTAATGCAGTTTCGCTTGTCTTTAATGAGAAACGCGGCCATCGCGGCCAGAACGAGAAACGCGACCGTATCCTGAAGGACTGACCGTAACGAAGTCTATTGTTTAGAAAAGACTTCCGCAACTAGCTTCAAATAGATCGTTTCTTTCATTTATTTTGTCTGGAAGCATCGATCGAAGTAGCATTCGGAGAATTTTCCGATACGCAATTTCGATTAGTTTCGTGCGTTCCACCTACTAAGCGGATGTTACTGAAGGAATTTAAATGGAGGAACTGTTTACTATCTAGGCTCCTTGCAACGTCGATCGCTTCGTTAATTAAGAATTCTCATTACGCGCGAACAAAAGCGGCATTCGGCGGCTCGCTCTCAAGATACGTACAATTACGTCTTCATTATGGAAGGCGCGTTGACGGAATTTTTCCGTGTACGGGTGGCACATTAGGTGGCGCCACGGTCAGATACATAATTTCAGATTTAGCACGAAAGCATTACATTAATGAAAACGTAATAACAATTTTAATCCCAAGAATGGACGAGATTATTGATTCGAATATTTCCAGCAATCGTCTTGGTGGTCTAAAAGCGAAGCTGTCACAACGCGTTTAACCCGAATAAAAACACGATGTTTGATTTCACTTAACATCACGGTTTGACGAGAACGCTATAAGCGTTTACGAGCACACACACACAACCAATTAACTTATCATCCATGGAAATACTTTTGATTTATAACAATCGTAAATCCGTCGACGAAAAATAGTCGTTTTATTATTTATTTTTCTTTGTTCCGTGGCACGGAACAGTTTTCTTAATGCAAAACGCGGATTTTTTTTCCGATTTCATCACTTTTAACGGTTGTCTGTCCGATAATTCTTCAATTTACTAAAAGTTGTCGGAAGAGAATAAATGAATCGATGTCGTAGTAGGTACATTATGTCTTTTCAACCAAATATTTACGATTATTTCCATCGTTGCCGCATATTTTTAGACGCATCAAAAATCTCGCTCACAACCGCTTTATTGATTTAAAGTCACGATCTATATTTAGTAAGGAAAAATCATCGATCCGTACGCGTTTTTCTAATATTACTCGGTTGATTGCACTCGGCTTTTAAGTGAGTTTTTGACAGGACGATTGAAGTCGTTTTGTGGACGGGATAAGAACCAGGTTAATTTCGAGTTTTTTACGAGACACAAAGGAAAAAAGTGTGGCGTGCGTCCATTCACTTACCTAAAGGAAATCGCATTAAGGGTTTGTAACCTTGAAAAACGACAGCTTTCATCTAGACGCCAAGAAAAATAAAATGGATCATAAATGACACGATCTCTGGAAACTAAATAATGTTTCAATACTTTATCAATCTTCCCCTTGAACATCTTCAACCTGCTTCACCCTTTTTATGAAAAAAAACCAAATACTTATTTTAATGTTATGTTATATAAATTTCGCTTGTTTTTATGGAACCACTACATAAACTCAAAACTGACAATGAAGGAGCCGCTCGCTTCGAATGAGGCTGAGCTGCTGTTTTCCACTCAAGTGTGCCGTCCAAATTGTGCACTCGCCCACTGAGGCGAGGACCTTTTCTATTCGATCATCAGAATTAAATGTGATCGATCTGGTTCAAGGTGAAATAGAATTTGGTGTTTTCTAACAACTTCATGTCCATTGAACATCACAGCAGTCGATATCTAAAGAACGTTATAAAAAGTCGAAAGCGCGTGCGATGATGGCGTCACTCGAGTTTAATATCAATCGGTACCTTTTGCGTTCCTGGGAACGTGGTCGTTAAACCACCGACGAGGGATTACGACATAGGACATGGTCTGTAGTGGAGAACGTCGTCGATCGGTTAATTGGATCGAAATCGTTTTGAATCGACGTTTTTATCTTCAACGGGAAGAGTGGCGACGAAATTAAGTTCGGCTCCTTCCAGTTTTAATATCCGTTTCGGCGTCGACGATGATGGATGGATAGGTGGACGACGGGAAGCTCCGCGCCGCGCTCCGTCAATCGCAGATGTTTCGAATGGCGAATGATCCGCGAGTCAAAAATCACCTCCGGAAACCCTGCCCCGGGAATAGAGTTTCCGTTCTTTTCTTTGTAACGTTTCCTGGTTTTTATATTTTTCTTCAATGAACCATTACATTGGCACATCGAGATTTTCGGGCTGTTTAATATCGGTTCTCAGCGCGTAGCACATTCGGCATTCGTCAAGTGACCAATTTTTCCAACAACACTTCGATAAACGAAGATTTATTTCATCTTGTACGCGATATATCAAGTTACTTGGACGGTTTGCTCGCATTCGTAACGCGATACTCCACTCTTAACATCTCAATTAGTTTCAGTTCAAATGAGACGATAAATCTTGACGATTAAACTGTAACAATTGAAGAGGGTTGACCGTAGTCTACAATAATAGACGAAGAAAACGACGAATTGTAAAGTGCGTTCGTTCCACAACGATAACCTTGTCCGACGATTTCGACTATTGCAGTTTATTTGTCGATAAATTGAAGGAACGACGACGCTCCGTAATTTATTGCATGACTTAACCTAATTTCAGTCGTAAATCTACGAAGACAATCAAAAATTATGAATAGACCGATTTAATTTCTTATCTTGGTGTTTACGCGTTCGAATTTGGTGAACGCGATCTCGAGCGTCAACACAACTCGATGTACCGTTTTGGTATTACGTTGAAATGGACACCCTTATCCCCTCATTTCGTATTTTCTGCTTTCTCGCCGATAATTATTTCAATTGACGTCTAATGAACAAATTGCCGTGTAATGAACAATTATCATCGATCGTGATGAATGTTGATTCGTCGCGTGCATTTTGTTCGTCGACGCATAACAAAAACCATATGATTCAAAACCCGAATCCAACTTTGCGTGTTTACGTAAGATTTGTCACAGAACTGGTAATTTTTAAAAGTACTCTATCTATATGATAAGTTTTTATTACAAAGTTAACTTTTTATCTGCTGTTTTTAATCTTCAAATACGCAAACGTTGGCATCGTCACCCAAAAGTATCTTGCATGAGACGAAGAATTATTGGAATATTTCGATTATTCTTCATTATGATGTTATGGTTATAAAAAAATTGGCCCTTCATCCTCCTCCCGTGACTCAATGAGTTATTCGACCTACACACATGTCCCTTTGTTCTATAATGGACGCATAATTCAATTCGAAGTGTAAACTGTTTAGCTTATCTAGTCGAATTTCACGGTATATCCCGTGTTGTTGTTTAACCACAACTTCAGTTCCTTTTCACAGAGGTTTCGGGGATGTTAAGAATATTGATTTCAGCTAATAAACAATACTGTAATGGGTCAGTTAACGAAAGCGAAATATTCAGTTGTTTTCAAACAACAATGTCGAACAATAGGTTATGGCATCCATAGAAAAATTTAACTATGGTTAATATTTCCATCATCTTGTTAAATTGTAAAACCTCATAGTTCATTCGAACTAATTGTCGAACGAAAGGCTATGTCACGCATAGAAAAATTAAAATATGGTTAATGTTTCGATGGTCCTGCTAAAATGTGAAATGTCAAAACACAAGTTCATTCGAACTAATCGTTAAATATGCTGCAAATAGTTGCTCCGTCTTTGAAGTTCTATATACTAGATTCAGAGGAACTAGAATACTAATTAAATATATAATAATTAGAAAATTGAAACGCAATTACACTTATGAGGCAACGGCATTTCCTCGACATTTCGATTTCTATACAATAGAACTATGTTGACGCTGAACGGTAGTTCAATGTCCAGTCATAAAATGTCATACATTTCGGTCCTTAGATGTGGTTTATGGCTGCTATTGTCAAATTGCATTTCTGTGACATAGGGTCAATAAGCCAGTTCTCGTCCACTTAGTGCAATTATCAAGTTGCAAATCAATAGAAAATATAAGTCCACAAAAATTATTCACATGTATAAAACCTATTTTGACGAAAATTCATCTTGTTAAATTGTAAAACCTCATAGTTCATTCGAACTAATTGTCGAACGAAAGGCTATGTCATGTATAGAAAAATTAAAATATGGTTAATGCATAGATAAAATAATAAATAACGGTAGTTCACCGTCCAGCCATAAAATGTCATAGATGGCGGTCCTTAGATGTTGTTTATGGCTGCTATTGTCAAATTGCATTTCTGTGACATCGGGTCAATAAGCCAGTTCTCGTCCACTTCGTGAAATTATCAAGTTTGGAAATCAATAAAAAATGTGAGTCCACAAAAATTATTCACATGCATATAACCTATTTTGACGAAAATTAATTTTTGCTGTTTAGCTGTATTCCTAATTTTTTTATTACAAAGTTTTTTAAGTTAGTTTAATATCGGAAAATTGTACAAGCACCGAACAAATCTAGTTTTTGACCACATGGTCGAAATTTTGAGAATTTGGTTATTCAGTTCTCCATCAACCAATTTTTTTGTATAATAAGGTAATTTGAAGTGAAAATTATGTTTCTTATATTCTATAGATCCCAAACAACTTTTAAACTTAAAATAAACTTAAATAATCGAAACCAAAAGAGGTATGTAACCTATTTTGACGAAAATTAATTTTTGCGGTTTAGCTGTATTCCTAATTTTTTTATTATAAAGTTTTTCAAGTTAGTTTAATATCGGAAAATTGTACAAGCACCGAACAAATCTAGTTTTTGACCACATGGTCGAAATTTTGAGAATTTGGTTATTCAGTTCTCCACCAACCAAATTTTTTGTATGATAAGGTAATTTGAAGTGAAAATTTTTACATTCTATAGATTCCAAATAACTTTTAAACTTAAAATAAACTTAAATAATCGAAACTAAAAACCGAAAAATAACTAAAAACCTGTTAAACTGAAATTTGAACTCAACGAAAAAAAATCGAAGCTATAAATCTAAACTTTCAACCTAAGAATTCAAAACTTCGAATCAAAACTTAAATTTCAAGATATGATATTTAGAGGGCAAGGTTTCTTCTTATTTGTGAAAAGAGATTTTGGCAATGTTTTGATGCGATAATACCTGAAAACATCTAAAACATCGAGATTACCGGAAATTTTGAAACAAGTAGTAAAATCAAAGAAAATGTTTCAAATGCTATAAAGGCGAATTTAATGCCGATATTCTAAGCGTTTAAAATTTTATTACCCGTTGTATGGAAAAATATGGACAGGATAAAAGCGAGTTTACATAAATCCAACAGATTTTAAAATACGGAGAAAATTCGAACGATTTCCCAATCGGTTATGGAAATAGCACAACAAAACGAATCTTTTCTTCAGAACGTCGTTTATATTCATTTCGCCCCAGTTCGCTTGATCGTAACGACGAACGTCCCTGAACTTGCCATAAAATGACATAATAACATAATCGAATCGTTTGCTCTCAATCTAATAGACCAATAATGGAATATAATCCTTAAATTATTTCCTCGTGGGCGTACAAATTGAAATATATTGCAATGGAGATAAAAAAAAACAATAAACCAATTTACCTGAGCGCGACTATACCGAAGTACATGCTGTGGCGCGAAAATCGATCACCACTACATAATTTTCGCGCGAATCCGATCGGCAAGCGATTTTCCGAGGCGAAAACTAATCGAAAAAAGCGCGTCGCCGGATTTTCGCGCGCGACAATTCACATTGAAAAATTGTGCGTGTCGTCGCACCGCGTTCAAACGGTTTGAGAAGCGGCAATCGACTAAACTAACCAAACGTAAACGAGTAGCGAGCCGTGCTTTAGGATGAACGTGTGAGTTCAATTGAATTAGAAGACTCTTTATCGAATATCGATTCGATCGATCGGACGGGAACGACTAGGAAAAGATCCCAAGCTGGATCGGCAGTCGAATCATAATTACACGACCGATTTTTCCGCCGGCTAATCGCGATATAGCATGATGATGCGCCGGGAATAATGATAATGAAATTAAGGAAAGCGCCACCTTGAGATAACATTAGCGCGACTTTAGATTTTAAAATAATTTTTCATGTTTGCAAAGTGTAGTAAACCTGACAGGTTGCCGCTTTTATCCATATTAAATGATCAGTTCTTCTAATTTGTGTCTAGTTGGTCATTTGTATGTGCATTAACTCAGGCCCGCGCCTACTGCTTTAGCCTGGACAACACAAAATAAAAAAAACTTCGACGGAAACAAACACAAAATATTTATTTAAATTATTTCATTTATTTTGTATATTCGGTAAAGAAAAAAAAACAAACGATATAAAATAAAAACCCAGCCTGCATCAACATCGCTCAAAAACTTTATATAAACTGGGTAAATTCGCAATTTCCAAAACAACTCCATTTTCCGCAAACTCTTTCGGTGGTATTAAATAATCTTTAAGCGCAGTGTAAACGGAATGTTCGACGACCCAACGCCAATCTTTGTCTAAATATTTCGAGTCAATCGACATATTTGCATAAAACCTAGCTGTCTCTTTGGCGAACGTCTCAAAACATTCTTTTTCCGAATCCCAATCGACTTCAGTTGCTAATCGTACCACATACATTGGTAAATTCGTGATATCCGGTGTGAAATTATCTAACAGTATTGGTAGTGAACGCAGTGTCCCAGCGTCGTCGATCACCAACGAAAAATAATCGGCAAGCAATTCCCGTTTTTCTTTGAGTATCTCCTCTATTTTATTCGATAATTCTTCTTTGGGGCCGTCCTCCGGCGTCCATCCCGTTTCAGGTAAATTCAAGCCCAAAAGCGCCAATTCTCGAATTGAAAACTCGTCAGACAATTCGAAGCAACCGAAATTTTGGAAATTATACAACACAAACTGGTAAAGTAAACACTCCAATAATCTCCGAGTATCGCAGAGGTAAAGTTTGGTGCTGTGTTGGATGAGAGCTCTAGTGGGATCGATAGAACCAACGAAAACGTGTTGAGCGAACGTTTCCCTTAAAGATTTGTGACATTCGTCCTCAATCTCTTTCCTCAATTCCAAAACGCTCCTCAAACGAGTTTGACTCTTAGTCCACTTGGCTTTAATCAACAAACGTTTTTCAAACTCGTCACCTTTTTTAACAAACTCTTCGTGTTCGTTTTTGTATTGTTCTTCCGTTAAAGACGTATCCAGTTTTGTTTGAAGGAATTTATCCAACTTTTGAGTATTACAGTCGGTTCTTACCAAATCTTTCGCTTGAACGGTTGTTTTTTCTTTTTGTGATTCTTGTTCTCGGATCGAAGGCAGTTTGGTTTGGGTGTAAAAAACTCGTGCATTATTGGAACCCAGCAACTTATTTTCCAAGGCAACGACGATGGCTTCGACTATTTGTTCTTCGTTTAAAAAATGTACTTCGTGCTTGGTGGGGTGCACATTCACGTCCACGAACGTAGGATCGATTTCCAAACTTAGATAAACGAAGGGATGAGTATTTTTTGGTAAATAAGTCGCGTATACTTGGTCGATGCATCTTTTCATACCTACAGACAATTTCGACTTGTTTTAAAATTGTAATTTAAGGTGAAAGTCACTAGTCACTCGAATAATCGAAAGATCAGTTTTATGAAATAGGTTGAGATTTTGTATTATGTAATTCAAACTATTCACGATGAAGAAAATGTGATTCGCGGACGACGACTTCGATTATTCGCGAACGAACAGCGGAAAAGTACCTAAATTACAAGTTCATGCAAATTACTTCGACAATAGACAAATGATAGACATGCGATACTTCTAAAATAATTCTAGAATGAACATGCGAAAGAAGAACCCACATCAGACTCACAAAGGAATCAAATAATTTCACATTTTAATCAGCTACAAAAACCCAAATCAAAAATATCTGAAACGCCATTCTACATAAACATGGAAAATTGTTAAAAATCATTAATTGTCACAACTTACTTTGACAGTCGACGAGCCGGCCATTTATGAAGAGTATAAACGTCATTTTTTTACTAGAATAATTAACATTCGTCATGTAGCCAGTCGCTTTAAAATTCAGTTGGTCATCCTCTGCACTGAACTCGATCAGCTCTCTATAAGAACAATTGATTATCTCATAAGGCAATTAGCAAAAGCGGAACACACCTAGCGATGGAATTCCCATAAATAATTCGTATATTTTCAACAGCGTTTGAATTTTGTGGTGTTCGAATATCATTGTTTTCGCCATACTTTTTAAGGGAAAATCCCGTTTTGCTGTTGTGAATAGCATATTTACCAATTACTTCTGTTATTTTTTGGTATTCCTCGGCAGGACTTCGTAACGATTTCTTCCTGGCGTTCATATTATAGAATAAGTCTTCAACTGTTATAATGGTACCTTGGTTTCCAGCGATAGCCTTTGGAGGTCCTTGTAGTTTACCATCGAGATACTGCGCACTATAAAAGATTCGGCATTTTCTACTTCTGTAAAATCCAAACAGACTCACACATAAGCACAGACTTCATCAGCAGTTTTTGAAATAATTTTTAATAACGAAATATGACTGATGCTAGCCAAGGCTTCGCCTCGGAAACCATAAGTTGAAATCGACAATAAGTCTTCGAATTTCTCCAATTTGGACGTCGTGAAACGTTCACATACAATATCGAAATTGTCTTTTCGAATCCCTGTTCCATTATCTTGAATCTAAAAACAATGTTTATACCAATCAAGCGTTCTGCTTCAAATACTAACTTGAAGCAACTTCAAACCACCACTTTTTACTGTAACTTGGATATTGGTTGATTTGGCGTCTAAACTGTTCTCAATTAATTCTTTAAGTGCATTAGCAGGTCTTTGAATAATTTCACCGGCAGCTATTCTGTTAACAACAGATTCGTCCAGCTTTTTAATATTTGAAGGCAAATCCATTTTACTGTTTACATTTGATATTTTTTGGAGGTTATATTTGATGTGAACTACTCGACTCGTCACGTAGTTCACTTATAACCAAATAGCGCGCGTAAATCGCTAATCTATGAAACGATTTGAATTTTTCTTGTAACTTCTACAATAAATCACTACTGAATTAAATTAATTATATTCATATTTGGCTTCTTCCATATATTACAACTTATAAAACCGATCATGTGAACTTAAAAAACTAACAATCGACAATTAGTTTTTGTCGTCCGTTTTACTTTTAATAGTGAAACAATTTATTTGGAAGTGTCTGCACATCTGTCGCACCTGGAAACGCAGGATCGAACATAAATAAAATAAGAATTTACAATACTTACCAAACACGTTCCATAATGGATATGAGCGACTGTAACAAAGGCAAACAGAACATAAGTGAGCAAAAGTTCCACAAGGGAAATTTTGATTAAAACCGACATCACAACGACTAGAATCAGTGGTACAAATAACCAATTAACGGCATCACATCGCGTGTTACTCATCTGCGCTACGATAAGTCTGCAGCATATATTGGAGAAAATCGTCCCAAGTATCATGTAGATCATACGTGGATCCCGTTCCAATATATTCGAAGGGGAGATTGAAATCCAAGTATGGAGTATAACGAAAAGTAAGAACACGGGAATTAAAGGCCTTATGGCTTCGGTAAAGGGCCGCACGTGCCCTGTTTTATCCCTGTACGATTTGTAGATATTAAAAGCTACAATCGGTACATTAGAAACCATCGATGAACCATACAAAATAAGTTCGAAAGCGATGCCAGTTTTCAGCCCATTCTCCAATCGGAACTGCCATACTTGAGGCCCCAAAACCTTAAAATAATAAGATTTGAATAAATCAAACTTTTATGGAACCATGGCTTACCCCAGTAACGAAGAAAACAATTATCGTTCCCCACATCGAAAAATCATAACCCCATGGTAAGAACAACACCCCCGTGTTGTATTTCTCAAAATGAGACGAGAAAAAATTGCAGACAATGTTCCACATCATCAGGAAAAAACGATAAACACCTAAACTGTAGTAATCTCCACGGCCGAACATGGAATACATGGCGATTGGTATCAGTCCAGCTGCATATGAGTCCAATCCATGGTCGAATAATTCACCCAACGGTCCGCTGGTTCCTGTTCTTCTGGCTTGCTTACCATCGATGCCGTCTGGATAATATTAAGAAATAGTGAAATTTAAAAAAAATATTTTCATTAAAAAACTATATTTGAAATAGATTTCAAAATTGCATCTATTTCAAGAAAGCTCCTGTTTTTGAGCTCATATGTAATTTAAGAATTAAAATCTACTTGAAAAAGGAAAATTATCGCTGACGAAGGTATTGGCGAATGGCAAGTTTGTAAAGCTTCCATATTTGAGAAATTACTAATTAATAAAAAATAAAAAGCAAACTGTAGCGCGGATAGCCAATGGCGCTCCATATCGCGAAACCCCAAAAATTACGCAGACGTACGAGGATCAAAACAAGCTAAAACGATTATTCGTTCTTATCTAAAAGGGATATTCAGGTGTTATCGACTATTTGTACCGGATACGTTTCGGGATCTAATTTCGTTATAGTAGTCTTTCGAAATCCGGGGCTACAACCTCGATAAGAACGAGAATTTTCCGATATCGCCGTTGTTAAACCGACCGTTGGATGTTCAGTTATTTATTATACGCTCGAATGTCGTATGATCTGTAATCGTCAATCGCGGGTTATCAATTCAACCTTTTTTCGCAAAAAAATCATAGCTCAGCAATTTTATTTATACATATTAAAATTATTGTACTTTGACAGTTAACCATGATTAACTATGTTTAAAAGATTTTTAAAGAACAGTTAAAGCTTGAACATTTCTGTGGACAACTTTATAACGATTCAAGTAGTTCAGAATAACCAAATTTTACTAGTTCTGTGGTTAGAGAAACGACATAATATGAATATCAAGTATTGGAAATTAGTAAATATCATAACTGATAATGTAACAACTTACCAAGTGTATAAGCTAGGAATATAAAAAGGGAGGCGATAAGAAACGTCCAGTTTGGTAACGCAGGAACCTCCGGATGACTGGGATCTGTTGCATAGAATCCATAATCCAAAAATGCGAACATCAACAAAACCGCCACCGTAAACATAAAACCCAAAAAT
Source organism: Novius pumilus (assembly GCA_020654155.1). Taxonomy (NCBI): domain Eukaryota; kingdom Metazoa; phylum Arthropoda; class Insecta; order Coleoptera; family Coccinellidae; genus Novius; species Novius pumilus. Next base: position 95,531 of record JAIFOV010000476.1, read on the forward strand.
GTTATCAAGTTGGGTGCCACTCTTTTTGGACAAAACTGAAAAGAAATTGTTGCGTTTATTATCGATGCGAAAATTTTTAGTACGTATCGAATTACCAACACTTACATACCTAAAGAACATACCTGGACAACCCAGTTCCAAAATGGGTGCATAACATAATTACTTAATACGCTGGTATCGATGGAATTGTACTGAAAATGAACAATTTCGTTATAATGAATAAAATATATTCGCGTATAGTTTTTTAATAGTCAGGAATTATATTATTAAATTGAAGGTTAACAACACAAGTGAGCTTTGGTTTTCCGTGCAGCATGAATTTCCCACGATTTACAAACCTTGTATTTGTCGAAACCAGCCAACTGATCTTTATTAAGATATTCGAAATCGAAATTGATCATTTTGATATAAACGTTAAACCGTTGCTTCGAACTGGAGGATGATTAATTGAAAGTCATTTTCCGGTTTGCGTTTTTTGAATCGTCGTCACCACTTTTACCACATTCTCTCCGTAACGTTTATTAAATATTTGACGTGATAAAATAATAATATAGCGATTAATATTCGAGGTAAAAAGCGACTAAACAGAGGAAAATTTCGATCCGCGAGACGCGGCGAGCGAATAATGTTGCGTTCGAATGAGAACGGGAGCCGCGTTGCCGGATGCGTTTGACTAATCGATTATTTCACAGAAGCTGTTTTACTTTACGCCCGACCTCGTGACCGGTAAACATCGATTATTCTAAATTCGATAAAAGAACAATCTTCGATAAACATTAGATCGTAAATAAATGAAATTAGTCTGAGGTTATCTATTTAAAATTGATAATGAGTTATGCGGTTGGTGTCTTTATTGGAATGTTGTCAACAGTGGTGACGATTTGGGCGCCACCCTTTCGTTATCGCTGGAAGGTGAGTCAAATCCTGACACAGCGATCTGCTTTAAATCAAATAAATTATAGGTTTATAGGTAGATGGTGCTAAAATCTGCGATGTTATTGGAAAACATAGTTCGCTATCAGCGTTTCGTCCCGGGCATCAGTACGTCTGATGTACATTTGCCATCCCATATAAGCTGGAGAGAGCTCCGGGATGAACTGGAGCAGGGAACCTTATAAGCAACAACGGACAAAGGCATAATGAGAGCCTTACTCGCTCACGCCATCTGCCGTGCGGTAGCCAAGATCCCCACAAACATGTCAGGACCTCGACTACCACACGGCGGATGGCGCGAGCGACTAACGCTCTCGTTTTGCGTCTGTCCGTCGTAGCTTCAGCCATACTGTTGAGTCCAGAGAGTGCCCGGGACGAAGCGTTTATAGCGAACTGTGTTTTCCGATGACATCACGAATGCACAGTTTCTATAACTGGTGACCCTGGCGATCCCCGATCGCGCACAGCATGCGGTGCCCCCCGGCTTCACCGAGGTGCAGAAATAGTGTATGTTTTTGTAGTGCGGCGATAACGCACTACAAATCTTCAAATAACTTTTGCTGTTATAGCCGCCCTACTATAAACTGTGTCCATTCTGCTACCATACCCCATTCTGTGATTTCTTTAAAAAATACAATTTTACTGAATTTTGCTGTTGTGGTTGATTGATTCTTTTTGGTCCGAAACCAAAAGAGTCTCTAACATCTTCAACAGGTTTGAAGATCAACTGCGCAAACCATTTGATAATTATTTGCTCCATTCGACTGTAACCATTATAATGATTGTGTTTGCAGAATTTCTTGAGCTATCGTGAATGTTTTTTTACATTTTCTCATATTTTATGATATTTTGAGTCAAAAAAGTAGGTGAACATTACATAGATGATCGGATAGTTATAATCATAGCGTTTTTACCTTCCTGAAGAAAACTAGTATCACACAACGGGGTAAAGAAGAGACACATTTAAATTTTCAGGCTAATGATAAAATACGTGAGGTAACATCCTGTGTTACCTTCGGCATTAAACGAAGATAAACTTTTACAAGAAGGAAGAGTGGATCGCAGTTAAATATAATTACAGGAGTAGAGTACAACGTTCTCCGAAATACGTTTTTATTGTTTACCCAAATTTCATATCGTCGGCATTGGCACTGTTTGAAAAAAATATATCTCGTGTCGATGAGAGCGCGTAATTACATAGAATAAAAACAAACAATACAACAAAGTGTCGAAGCACATGGACGAACGGTCGTCACTTTTTGTCCTCCAGTTTGGCTTTGTCTAGAGTTGAAGTGACTAGCATCGGCTGTCCCTGTTGCGCGTTCTGATTGGGGAACACTTTATCTAAATGTTTCAACGATTCACTTAAAAAGTTCTGGATGGCCGTCAATGCGGCCACGATCGCCGGGCTGCCGAAGCCGTGGCTGATCAGGGAGAAGTGCGTCAAATGTCTTTGAATTGAGGGATCGAGGAGTATTTGCGGTCGGGTGTTGCACAACGGTGACCTATCCTGGTTCAGAAGGTCCATCAGTTCCTTCGTGATCTGTTTGGTGGCTTGCAGCAGCTCTTTCGTCGCGGCGTTTCGCCGTGCTGTCGCAGCAGGTACTCGGCCACCTGTCGCGATGGAAACTCCGTTTCGCAGACGTAGCCGAAATCTCGCGCCAAGTGTATCGCCTCGCCTTCCACCAGCGAAGTCAGCAACGTCACGTTTGCAGCTTTCCGTCGCCCGGCGGGCAGATTCAGCCCGATTTTCTCTAGCTTCTCCCTGAGGATGCGACCGCCGTTCTTGCTTTTCGCGCGACGTAGCACTCCGCCGAGCAAGCTCGCGTTGAGACATTCCGGAGGTGACAGTCTGCGTTGCACCTCGCCGACGGTTACTTTGTACTTCGAAGTGGACGACAGCAGGGATAGTCGCCCGGGAACCGAGCAGAATACGTCACTCGGCGACACCATTGCTCCGACGCCGTGTTCCTTGCCCCCTTTCATTCCTAATTGAAGAGAAAAGGGTGACGTTAGTTGTTTGTCGTTTTGTTTGAAGGGCGGCCCCACATCTGTTTGACTACACCGCCGAGGGTTGTAGGGGACAGATGTGACCCGGCCAATTTTCGCGGCGGGACGTCTTGCTTACCTTTTAAGAGGGGTATGTCGGAGATGAAGCCCGAATTGTCGTCGATGCCTCCTTGGGCCTCATCGACAGCCTGACCGAGCGCCTGGTGTAAGGAAAGGGGATCGTCGTGTGGTCGTTGGGATACCGACACTGAGTACTCGGAACGACCACCACCGGGTCCGGAGCTGTAAGGAAATCCACCTCCGTGTCCCAGTTGACCCTGCAATAACAATAAGACTTCGTAAATGAAAGTACTTAAAAATAAAAATATTTTGTAATGGGATTTTAGATATTGCTAATGATGAAATCAATATCGGTTACAGATTTTGTATCGGGAAAGTACTTTGCCATTCCAATCTTCTCAGTTTTTTAAGTCAATCAATACATATTGGCCTTTATTCATTCGCATCTACTAAAATAGTATTTTGCTGCTTGGAAAGGTCATAATGATAATATAACATTAATTGTAATTCGATTCCACTAAGATTAAGTAAGTTTATTATTACAAAATATTTGAAATAGCTGTTTTTCAATTAAAATTTCAACAATAATGGAAGCTTGTGAAGTAACGCCATTAACACAAACGATTACGTTTTAAAATTTGACAAATTAATTATCGCACAAGCGAAAATCGGTCGGAGCACAGTTTTAAGATTCAAACGAAACCGTCTAATGCAAGTGCATACACATAAACACAAATCATTGTTCCGTTGAAAAAGTTGGAACGTACACGACGGCCGTCTACGTGTCACGTAGTTACCTTGTGATTAAGAGGCGCGCCGAAGACAACGTCCGATCATCTTCCCAAACGAAAAAAATCGAATTCGCTCCGTTCCGGCGTATCAACGAAGACGTCGAAGGGGCGAACGGGGCGACGAAAATCCGACCGAATAACCCGCATTCCGGACGCGACTGAACAATGTCAGAACGTCGAAAATATTTCGGGGACGACGTCTCCAGTCGATAATCTTCCGTCAACTTCGAACGGCATTCCCTAACTATTGAAAATACACAACATACCCCGTTGACGTGCCGGAAATAGCCGCCACTCCGGATCCCGTCGCGAATCTCGACATCCGGAACGCCAAAAATTCACTTGGAATGTATTTAAAAATGTTTGGCAAAAATTAAAACCTATAAATGATAATAATTCCATAACAATTAGAGCGCGTTTAAACGCAATAATGATTGCTATTTTTCATGTAAATTGCTAATGGGTATTAAATTGCACATTCTTTTGACTCATTCAATGTGTTGTAACTAATAATTATTTTGCACCTATTTAATATTTGTTTCAATTTCGTGTGGACGTGAGGACTTTGACGAATTCAACTCTTATACTGGTTGAAAAAAATGATCTTTAATCTTGTTATATGATTTAAATAAACTCAAGAATTTGATAAAATTTCTTTTCCCATTAATTTCAAAGAAAAATTCCGTTCATTTCTTGGAAATTTTAAAGATATATGCAATTTTCAATGAAATTTCTCAAAAAAAGTTTCAAAGCAACACGAATATGTTAATCGATCTTGGCAAAATACCTTTTACCAATATGTAAAAATAGCAACAAATATTCGTAACAATTGCAATATTTCACCAGTAATTCGTCATTACACAAAATCCTAACAATTTATACATTTTCACAGAAAATTCAAGGTTTAACATGAATTTCGCAGATATTTCTTCGATATTTAAGGAAATTCAAGCAAATTGTTCAGGATATCTATAATTTTTTAATGAATATCTATAAATTTCTTTGCAAATTTTTCAAGAATTTCAAAGGTTTGTTGAAAATTTCTGAAAAATTCAACGTGGGTTTTGTGGGAATTTGAGTCTGAAACAAACTTTTGAAAAAGTATAAAACTTTAATCGACTTTGACGAAATATCTTTTATCAATATGAAAAAAAGACAAGAAATAGTCAAAAAAGTGCAAAATTTTGCTAAAAATTAGTTATCAGGAAAAATTCTTGAAATTCATAGAATTCCACAGAAAATTTCAGGATTTGCATTGAATTGAGCAGAATTATCGACCATTCAATTCAATTCAAGAAATAGCTCATGATTATTATAATTGTAATTGAATTTCTATAAATTTTGCTGTCCATTTTTCAAGAATTTTAAAGATAAATCACTGCGATTATTAAAATATTCATTAATTTGTTGAAAATTTCTAAGGAACTCATCGTTAATTTTCCCGGAATTTCAGAGTGATAAAATATTCGGAAATGTTACCTATGTTTTTGAGTCGTTTAGGAAAATCAGAAACAACTTTTTTCAAAGATATACAAGAATTTTCAACAACCTTTGCAAAAAATCTTTTATCAATATGAAAAAATGATAAAAAATATTCAAGATGCAAAATTTGCAAAAAATTCGACATCATAAAAATTCTTGAAATTTAAAGTTTTTCACAAAAAATTCATAGTTTGCATTGAATTTTGCAATTGAATTTCTATAAATTTTGGTATCCATTTTTCAAGAATCGTAAATATAAGTCACTAGAATTTTCATTGATCTGTTGGAAATTGTAAAAAATTCTACGTATATTTTCTCGGAACTTCAGTTGTATAAAATTCGAAAAATTTTCCAAAGTTCTTGAAATGCTTTGTGAAATCAGAAAGAACTTTTTTCAGAGAAATACCATTTAAGGAATTGTTCAAGATTATTATAATTTTAGTTGAGTTTCTATAAATTTTGTTGTCCATTTTCCAAGAATTTTAAAGATAAGTCACTGAATCTCACTGATTTGTTGAGAATTTATAAAAAATTCTTTGCGGATTTTCTTGTAGTTTCTGAGTTATAAAACATTCGTATACTTTTATAAACTTCTTGAAATGTTAACGCAAATTAGAAAAAAAAATGTTTCAAAAAAATTCCAAAATTTTAATCGACATTGGTAAAGTAATTTTTATTAATATGACAAGGTGACAAGAAATACACAAAAAAGTTCAAAATTTCACTACAAATTCGCCGTCAGAAAACTTTTGAAATGAATAAATTTCCACAGAATGTTCAATATTTACAACAAATTTTACAGAAATTTCTTCGAGTTCGATGGTCATGGAAAATTTACAAAATTATCGACCATTCAAGGAATTGTTTAAGATTATTATAATTTTAGTTGAATTTATATAAATTTTGTTGTCCATTTTCCAAGAATTTTACAGGTGAGTCACAGAATCTCACTGATTTGTTGAGAATTTCTAAAAAATTCTATGCGGATTTTCTTGTAGTTTCTGAGTTATAAAACGTTCTTAACCTTTTACAAACTTCTTGAAATGTTAAGGTAAATTAGAAAAAAAAAAGTTTCAAAAAAATTCCAAAATTTTAATCGACATTGGTAGAGTAATTTTTATTAATATGACAAGGTGACGAGAAATACACAAAAAAGTTCAAAATTTCACTACAAATTCGCCGTCAGAAAATTTTTGAAATGAATAAATTTCCACAGAGAGTTCAATATTTACAACAAATTTTACAGAAATTTCTTAGATTTCGATGGTCATGGAAGGTTTACAAAATTATCGACCATTCAAGCAATTGTTTAAAATTGTTATAATTTTAGTTGATTTTCAATGAATTAAGCCAATTCAGAAACAGATTTTTCAAAGAAATGCAAAAATTTAAATCGACTTAGGCAAAATATCTTTTATCAATGAAAAGAAATTTTCAGAAGTATAAAATATCATCAGAGGAAACTCCTGAAATTTATATATGTCTACCAGGAAATTCAAGATTTTAGTCATTGCTCAAGATAATTATAGTTTTACTAGAATGTCTACAAATTTTTTTTGTCCATTTTGCAAGAACTTTAAAGATAAGTCACTGCAATTATTAAAATGTTCATTAATTCCTTGAAAATGTCCATGAAATTTTACGTAAATTTTTGCGGAATTATAAAACAGTCCGAAAATTCTCCAAAGCTCTTGAAATATGCAAGGAAATCGAAACAAATTTTCCAATGCAATACAAACATTCTAATACGCCTTGGTAAAATATTTGCCAAAAATTCATGATCATAAAAGTATATACATATATTGATATATTCACAATTTGTACAGGATTTCGAGAAATTTTCTTGTCCTTTTCTCTGGAACTTCAAAGTCATCAAACCACCCAAATTTTCATTGTTTCAGGAATATTATAAAATACTTGCGATTTTATGTTCTTGGTAATTCTTCGTAAACAATTTCATTTTCGTTAATAATTTCATACTTGTCTCAATCATGCTCATTATACCACAAGGAAATTTCATCTTTGATTGGGCCTTTCAGAAATACCTAAATTATAACCATGAATATAATAATTGATTTCTACCGTAATTTTTTAAGTGTTCTACCGTTATTCAATTAGGCGCACCTTCTGTATACCTTCTTTTCAATTTCCGATAAGCCATTGTTGCGCAGTAACACAACCTGTTTGTTATTGAGGCATTTCGGTAAAGTTTTCAACGAAAAAAAGAATCGATTCATATTTAACTAATGAGCTTGGTGGCAAAAGGAATCTGTTTTACGATATTCCAGCGATTGAAAAGAAACCTTTTTTCATAAGCGTTTAAAATGAAGCAATGTTACGACTGTTGCAAGGAAGATAATTATATATAACGTATGCAAATGTGATAAGGAAAAGTAAAGCATTTCAGTGTCAAGTTTTTTTTTGAACTAATGATGATCAAACAATGAAATCAAGGACTGTATATACTGATTTAGTTAATGTCAAAATATCAAAAATAAATTTGAAAAATCTTGATAAATGAAAAATTCTTCTTGTTGAAACAATTTTCATTTTAATTTGGTACTTGATATTCTTTCTTTTCCAATTTTGTGTTCTTACAAATAACTTCAGATATACAGGTAGTTCCAACAGATTTGTGAAAATGTCAACAAAACGTCAGTTTTCTTGTTGTGTTTTCAAATTTTTGGCAATAACGATATACAGTTAACCTGTTGAGTGACGAATCTCCAGGTACAACTAAGATTCGACGTTTTTGCTGAATTGAAAGCACTTACCACGTGGTGGTTGGGATCAGAATCCCTCGGCCTTGCGAGGCCGAGTTGGTTATAGTGGTGCAAACCGGGCAGACCTCCGTACGGGTCGGTCAGGTACTCCAGATGCTGTTGCGGTGGTGGACTTTGCGGATGGTGAAACGGTGGCGGGAAATACGGCGGCTGAAAGTCCGGTTGTGGCAGTTGGTGCTGCATGGCTGATGAGTGATGCAGACCGGAGGAGCCGCGATGGTGGGCCGCTGAGGAGCCTCCGCCGCCCGCTCCGTAGCCCGGACTGCTCCCGCTCAACGCGAGGGAACCATGGCCGCCCGCCGCCAGTCGTTCCTGGTGACAAATCAAAAAATTCCTAGCACTCTCGTCTTTCATTCGCGGCGTTCGCACACAAATATTTGGTTGGAAAGCGCGCTTTTAGGTCGTTAAATCGAAAGCGATTATTAATGAACGACTTAAGGAATGTGAGCGGAAAATGAACGAAAGTCGCCCGAATTCCGTTCCCCCGTCAAAACTTTGCGACGTCGTCGGTAACATTTTAAAGAGCGCCGCTCGACGACGGGATTGCGACTGACGGACCGTTCGAAAACGCGCCGCGACTCCTGCCTTCCTTCCACCAATGTTGCGCCGACACGATGTGTCAATAATTGGACATGGAAATGTTACTGCAAATAGCCAGTCGTCTATTTATCATAAATTAGATTTCACGCTGTATTCAAAAAAGCACTTTTTTCTATTAAAATTCATTTAAAATATTTTTTTTTAAGTTTTAAAATATCAGCTGTAAAAAAGTGCAAATTTGGAAGTTATACTTCCCAAATGAAATGGTAAAAAAACGGAAAGCCTTTACTTTAGCCCCTGAGGCACAATTATAAATACAATACGAGTAATCGCGTGAGTGGGCAAAATAGCTTATACATAAAAATCTTTTCAATCATAAAAAAGATTCCTCACACTAATCGCACTGAAAAAAAACCCGGTCTATTAGAAATTAACAGGTAGCATCGAACGAAAAGTCTTAAGGAAAACGTTTTTATCGCGACAATCTAAAGTTGGAATACACGGTCAATTAGAATCAGGATGCGTACGTCAGTTAAACTCGGTAACTTTTTTTTAAACACGCACATGATTTATAGTTACGTTTGTAGAGTGCGAGCGTTAAATAATTTTCTACATGTAACGTGTTTAATAATTAACCGAAGAACCAGAATACAAAAAAAATTAACAACGGCTTTTTAGAATCGGACTCCTAATCAACGAAACGACGTTTTCCGCCTCGGTTTAAAAAAGAAAATGTCGCCGTTTCAAATCATCGCGGACTAACACGTGTAACTCCCCTCCTCCGGTATGGAAATTAACCGGAAACGGTTCTTTGGAGCACGACCAATCGTCGACGGAACGGAAATAACATTTAGTTGCCGTTTTGCACGCCCCCGCCAGCGTCCAAACAAATTAAGTCGTTAGCCGAGCAGACACGCTAAAGTTTTTTCTTGTCCAATGATACATTCGATCTTTGACGAACGTCATTAAGAAAAAAAATGGCGGACCGAAAGGAATTCCGCGAAAAACGCAATTTTCATTTATCTCTTGAACGGGACGACGATTTATCTCGAATAGTTGCTTGCCATTTCCATAGTAAATTTATGTCCGCGCGAAGCGTACGTATATGTGTTTATTTAAACGACTGAAATATTCAGGAATACGGCCGTTAAATCATCGGTTTATAGTAGCGAAAACCGCTTCCTGTTAGATGCCAATAGATAAAATCGTTGAAGCTGCTACTCTCCTCGCGCCTCATCGACGAATATCTTCGTTTTTGTTGGAAAATCCACACGAGGCGAATAATCGAATGCAAGTCGATAATTCATAGTTTCAAACGATGGTTATGTAAATCCCGAGGGGATATGGAAAAATATAATTAGGGATTATTGTATACCACATTCAACTGTGGAAAGCGGTCGTTAATATTTATGAGTGGAATTTCAATCATACATGGATACTAAGTATCGAGATATTTTCCTCAATTTTAAATCTCTTCAATTTATATCACACACAATTATTCGATAATTAATTTCATATTACAATCTATATTACAATTTTTATAAGAAAATAATAATGCGAGGAATGAGACGCACAAAGCAAACTGTTGAAAAACCTCGACTTCAAAACTTATTGTGAACGTATTACGAATTAATTATTAATGACTTCAAATTGTTTTAAGTTCAAAGTAACATACGCAGCAGTTGTCTAAACAAAGCTTTCAGATTCCGATAAAATTCGAAAAAATTTGCGAAATTTTACCTTTGAAATATTTCACTCGAACAATCAAAAGAATTCAACTAATTACTTTGAAACTAATCTCGAATTTTCTAATGATCTGAGGATTTTGCAAAATTGTTTTGATTCTACTGAATATAAAAAAATATTCTTTGAATCTTCCAAACAGCTCATCATATTTTGTTGAATCAACAGTAATTTTGCAATATCTCGAAAAAAATTTTGAAAGTGCCAGTAAAGTCGTTTTTTCAATGATTTCGAAGATAATGAAAATCGTAAACAAAAGTTTTTCTTTCTCAAATATTTCACAAAAACATTCCAAATCCATGAAAATCTGTAGAATTTAAATTAAAGTTGTGAAATTATTCAACGAAATCTTGAAATGAAAAAAATGCGATTAATAAATACGTCAGCGTAACAAGTATTCGTGTTAAAGAATGTATAAACGAACGCAAAAAAATGATGTATATGAAAGAAAAGATTCAAAACAAAAAAAGCAATCTACCTGTTGTTATTGAAATTTGTTTGCACCAAAATTGCTACTATTTGTTTGATGTCGAATGCTTATCATAATCGTGTAATTCTTGATATTCTCCAGAAAGTTTGCTGAAAACGAAAAAAAATCATTTGGGATTGTTGAGGTTTATGGATTTCTTATTTTTCAACTTTCGTACTATTTTCAATACTTTTACAAAAGTTTTTCGGTTTTCAAGTTGTTTTTCCTTTGACTGATTTTCCGACATTTGTGTAACTTTAATTCAACCGAATATAAATAAAAAACTGACCGAATAGTTCAAACAAAACGCCTACGAAATTCTGAATTTTTTGTTTAAAAAAATTTTCAAGAAATTCCTCTTGATGAATAAAATTGTACAAGAAATTTCTTCCATTTTCCCCTGAAAAGGAAGAAAAATTTCAAGAAAACTTCTTTATGTAGTTCGAAATATGGAACTACGTTGCCGAAATACAAATTAAAATGTAACACTATTTTGAAAATTTATAATATATAATTTAGAATTTCAAAACTCCACAATATTCAAATTTCTCACATAATGTATTCGAACTTCAAGAAACTGGACGATTTTGGCTAAAATTTTCCGAATATTTTACAGAATATTCACGACTTTCAAAGACGTTCAAAATTCAGAAAATTTTAAGGTTTTATTGAGAATTTCAAAGAATTCACGTCATTTTTTTTTCAGAAAATAATTAGACTTTTATAGGGTCTGTTCCAATACGCGTTCTGTACGATTCTGCGCTGTTCATGAAATATGCTCATATCATGAACAGCGCAGAATCGTGACAATACATTAACGTTATGAGATTTTCATGATCCTATGAACCTCACGAAATTTCGATAAAAGAAACGTTAACTTCTTCAAATTCCTGCAAAATTCAAAAGAATGATCTTTATAATAAAATTTTATAACGTTGATGATCAAGAAAATCAAAACAATCAATTTCGTATTTTGAAACATCCGAAAAATTTTAAAACTTTCTCAAAAAAATGTTTACTAAATGCAATTAAAACATTCCTCCAATAAACACAGTACAAAAAATTCAAGAAAAGTGCACATCTCTTGAATATGAAGTAGGGAAATATGGAAATCTGTAGGAAATTAATGAAATATAAATTTTCTGTCTTCGAAACCATAAAAGTTTGTTGAAAACTGTAGTTGATGAATTTTTGTATGCATAGGCAGAAGGTTGGTACCACTCCTTTTGGGAAAAGGTTAAGATTAAGAAGCATTTTTCTCTACTTCTTTCTTCATTAAAATAGCTTGAACATTTGCACTATTCGTCATAATTATCTTCAATCTTCACAGCAGCGGTACTAGGAAAAATGTAATTTTGAAGATGGTCTTGGACATATTCGATTAAATGCATATATTACTAAAAATCTTGTAATCATTCATATTCAAGAACACTCTTGCTATGCTACGAAGTTCTGAGTAAAATAGGCAATAAACAAATTAAATCTTTTCGTAATTATAGGAGTATGTTTATTTTTATAAAAATTGACATTCAAGGTTAGATGTTGACAGAATCATGTCAGTTAATAACGATTGAAAACCGCCAAATAAATCTCACATTGTGTTTAATTTGTTCCGGCATTCAGTTTTAAAAAAAATTGAGTTCATACGCTTAAGGATTAAGCATATAAAAAAGGTGCTGTAATACACGCTCCGGGCACGGGATTTGATCGTGTCTTGCCGTCGCTCACCCTCGACTGCCTCCGGCCGTTCCGGGCGGAAAACAGTACATTTCCGGAAGGGAACCCCTCCGTTAAGTGGTTATTTCACACCCTTTTAACTCCTTTTAGCATGGTAATTTGAACATACGTGATTTCGTTGTCGTATCGCCGTAGTCGATAATAACAAAATATAATGACGGGAAATTCGAAATAAACTGAATCAATTCTGATGCCTAAAGCATCTAAAATTTGAACACAAAAAATTGCGTTTTAATACGAGTTTGTATAAAGGTAGACAAATTGTTTCGATTTCCTCGGTTTTATCAGATTCTTGCGTTTATGAATGAGAAGTTCATCTAATTTTTCGTTTCGCCGGTCGGACGTTCGCGTTTGAAACATTTTAGAAAGACAGTCGGACGGTCGACGGCGCGGGGACAGCGCGATCCGCGGAGGGGGCTCGGGGCGTGCACTCGCCGGACGGCATTCCAATCTTGCCCCAGGCTGGCCCCCCTTCGTCGCTCGATTCGGCCCTCGAAACGATCCGTTTTTCGATCGATCCGCGCCGTTGACATATTCGCTCATCATCGTTTCTTTTTCTTCTTATTTTCCTCTTTTTCTTCACGGTTATTGTCGTATTTCCGAAACGTAAATCCGACGTCACCGGCTAACTGTTAAGTTCCCCACACGTGTTTCGATTCTCCGGATCCGTTGCCGGACGGAAAACGGTACTAATGGCAATTTATGGGCCGGTCATTAGCTAAACTGCGTATAGGTAAGGTATAAGCGACGATCGTGAGAGAAAATCGACCCAATAACAAAGATTCAAAATTATTATCGATCGCAATGTTACAAATGTATTATTAACAAAATTATCAATTTTGGAACTCAGATCCACTTTACCATAAGAGAAGATCCAAATCTAGATTAGTTTCTTTGTCCGATAATTTTGAAGAGAGATTTCAGAAAACCAAAAAGAAGTTCTCGCAATATTGCATTTTTCAATAAATATCCCTTTCAACAAAGGGAACGTATTTAAATGCAAATCGGATTAGGAAAGACTTCACAGAATTCTCTTCTTCACCATAGAAACAGCAACAAAGCGACCATTTAACCGATGGTTATTTTTCCCCAAACGTCAGCTAAAAGAGTATGAAGCTGTATGTTCCTTTAACGGCACCGCGCATGATAATCCCTTCAGCAGTATCGCGCATAGACAGACCGTTTTACAATCGATTTGTTTCAATCGACCGGCAAATCGATTCCAAATCAGTCAGACGCTTGCGCAGTATGATTTTAGAGCCCCGAAAATCATACAGCGCACGCGTCTCACTGATTCCGAACTGATTTGCTTGTCGGTTGGACAGGCCTCATATGTAAAGATGACGTAATGAATACAATATTTTAGTTTCATAGTACTTTTGTACAAGGATTCATTTTAATTTACATTTCGAACTGAATGAAACTTTCGCTCTTTGAGCTAGAAAAAGAAGTATTTTCCGTTCTCCGGTCGATTATCGGTAGCAACCGCTGCCGGTTCTGGCGGAAGCTCGAAAACGTGATTTAGATCGTTGCAGCCGTCACCGCCGCCGCTTACGCCACGATCTTGATAGCGTTCGCTAGATTCACGCCTATTCGATGAAGCAAAAAAAAATAATAAAATAAATTATTCGACGCGTGGGGTAAAACGCGCGCTAAATCGAAAGGAATGCAACGACGATTTTGCAACGATCCTAATTTACCTCGAATGAATCGGCGATGGATTCAAAAGTGTATTAAGTAAACCAAATCGCTTTTTAATTATACTTTTAACGATTTCCTGCAGTCCAATCCCCGACTGAGCAATAACGGCGCTTTTTCAGATACTTTTAATGAATACGCGACGATTAATTACGACTCGACTTCGGTTTTCTTTCTTATAATTACGACCGCCACAAGAACAGAACTTGGCGTTCGCGCTGCTGATACGTGTCGTTTTATACAGGGCGTTATGTAAGACGCGCGAACGTTTTTTTTTGCGCGCTAACGCGTTGAATAGATTTCGTTCCTAGGAATGTTCGCGAACGAAGAATCCGGTTTCATTTCAGCCGATGACGATGAATCACGAAATAGCATCGGAAACAACAGAAACGAAGAGACGACGACGATAAGTCGAAGCTGGGTCAAGGTGTGGAACGACAGGTAGAGAGAAGTCGCCCGAGGTAAACTGGGATGCCCCCCCGAGGGGACGAACGACTGCTTTCTGCGAACACGTTCCCCGGGACCGCTTTACGACTTTTACCGGTAAAATACCTTCCGGGAATTCCGTAGAACGTTTGTTTGTAACGCCGAAGACCGACAGAGCCGAGGGTTGAAATCTCAAGGTAGAACTGCAGAAACTTTCTTTTGCTAAAACCGCACTGACTTAAAACCTTAATACCCATCATAAAATAAATGGCATTTTATTGTTGTACAATAAATTTGCAGCTAGAATATTGTTGGCGGACGAAATTCAAAGAAGATTCGGCATTTTTATTGTCGTTATATTTGAAAATTTGAATATTGGAAAATGATTTATGCATTTAAAACCTAAGGAAGCGAGACTGTTTTAATGAATATTTGAAACAGAATAAAAATTACGTTTTTGGGGGTTACTTATTATTACTTACGAATTTCCTGTTGCTACTGCATATAGTAAATAAAAAAAGGAAAATTTAATTTTCTCTCAATATTTTCAAGTGTAAAAAACGTACACTCCGGTAATAATTCAAATTAAATGAAACTGTTCGCGTCTAAAATATCAGAGATGAAAATATTTTTGATGAAGGGAAACGTTAGGAAGAAGTTCCAACCAATGACGGCCTGTATACCCAATAAACTAAGTGTAAGTGTAAGAAAATAACAACAGTGAAATACTAAAACAGTCAATTCTGTCTCCAATTCCAAAAAAATTTTTTTTCATGTTATCCACAACTATTCAATTTAATATAAAATAAGATCAGAACAGATTGGATTGAAAACAATGTGGTAAGAAGATTCTCAAAGATATCAAAAATTTCTACAAACTACCAATTTTACATTTCCCAAAATGTTTGAAGTTTTTAAAAATTTAAAAATGAAATTATCTGGAAAGGAAAGTAGAGAATGTTATTCGTTTTTCGTGAAACTTTTTGGAGAGAAACGACCAAAAAGTGAACAATATGCCTAGTACCATCACAAAGTTTTCCTCGAAATGTTTTTCAAAAGAATTTTCCAACTTTCGTGAGAGAAAGAGTTTTATTTTTCTCCTTCATTGGTTTTTTGAGAGGAATTCTTCCGAAAGAGAATAAAACATTATAATTTTCAAATTACAAAATGGAAAGTAGGCGATTTTTGATTTTCATCAACACGAGTTTTTGGCTGCTTTCATCAGTTTTAGTGAATCCTTAATTGAGTTTAATATTTTTTCCTTCTAAGGTGAAAAAATTTCATTCAAAGCTTAAAAGAACGACAGAAAGAAAAGGACTGAAAATAATCGAGGGCCACTGTTATCTAAAAATATGTTCATAGGCTTTCAGAAATTAGAGAATCTTAGATGAAAAACTAACGAAATATATGACTAGGAACCAAAAATTACGTGAAAATGTATAATTTGCGATTGAATTTGGAAGAAATTTTGCATCAAAAAATTATCAGAGTCCAAATTCATCACAATTTTCAAAAAATCGTAAGAAAGTTTTTAGCCCATTTTCGAAACATTTTTCAAATTCTGTTTCATTTTCGTATTTTTGGTTCTTTTTTGTCAAATTTGGTGCAGTTGAACAAAATGTGCATAACGTCTCGACCGCTGCACTTCATCCGTTTCTGAGAACGACTAGGCAACAATTGATTTAAATGCATTCTCTTGCGCAGTCGTCAAGTCGTGACTATGGCCGAAACCTGTGATAAACATTTATTCAAGTAATTGAAGAAATCCGAAAATGTTAATCCATACTCATGATATTCTTCTCATCACTTAGAGAAAATTAAACGAATTTCTCGCAAAATTGCAAAACGCAAGCAAAATATTTTTTACAGGTTCATTTTGAATGTGTAATAGATTTCTTTAATCCATCAGAATTTCCGAGGAAGTTCGAAGCATCCATTAACCATTTTACAGAAATTTCCAAAAAAACGTCAAGGGGCTGACCAAAAAAATCAAATCAAAACCAATATTTCTCAATTTTTCGAAGAATTCTGAAATATTCGTCTTTCCGGCACAAAAGAATTTACAAGAAATCAAATTTGAAAATTCCGCAAGAGAGCGTCAAATGGAAAAAACAGTTTCCTGAATTCCGACTTAAAATAAAAACAAAACCATCAAAACTGAAAGAAAAGAGACCAAAACTTAAGAATTTCTCAAAATTAATCTTAAGATTTGGAATGTCGACAAATAAGAAAATATTGTGAAAATTCCACAAACAAGCGAACAGTCAAGAATTTGAAATAAATTTCCGATAATTTTTCGCGATTTTTTTTAAATTCCGTTTCATTTTCGTATGTTTGATTCGGTGCAGGTGAATAAAACCGCTGCACTTCCTCCATTTTTGGGAACTACTCGGCAATAATTGATTTAACCGCATTCTCGTGCGCAGTCGTCAAGCCGTGACTAGTGCCGAAACCTGTGATGAATTTAGTTATCATCAACGCAATAACAACAGGCTTAATAGCCGAACTGTGCCATATTACTGGTGGGAGGAAAAATCTTCTCCGGCGACGCCGTCTTTCTTCCAAACAAAACTTGGGCCAAAGGGCTACTTCTTAAATAAATGGAATTGCAATTTGAACGAACGAGAACTGTAGTTGTTTTGTATCTAGCTCAAACAAACTTCAGGAAAAGGATGCAGTTTTGGGGTACATTGAGTCTTAACAGAAGAGATTCGCAGATCGGTCGCAAATACATCGAATGAAAATGAAAAGAAAAATTCAAAAATTTGTAGGCGTAAAAAATATTAAAGAACGTTGTAATACTTGTTGTCTGTATCAAAATTGTCATTTAGCAGTACCTATTAAATAAAAATAGAATAATTCAAATGCTGAGCATAACAATTTTGTGGTTTTTTCATACGGCCATGCTACTAACCTCAAGAAATAGATTGTTGATTTAACTTGAAACTGCCGGAGTTCTACGAATAAGGAGACAATTCTGATACCATAGTATATAGATAGATATTATTACATGAACGTCATGAAAAAACTTAAGTATTTCACCATTCTTTATTTAGGTTTTTCTTTTGAAAATAAAAGTTTTAAAAACCTAATGTGATAGCTGCGATAAAGGTTTTAAAACAAATTCAAATATATGAAATTACTTCGCTTTACTTTCATAAAATGAAATGAAACTGCGATCTATCGATGGTCAAATAAATCATATTTGAGTTGCTCGACAAAATTTCGGTACATTTCGTTACATCGGTAGAGTAAATTAAAGTTTCATGTTAGCAAAATAGCCATATGGACTGTTCAACGGCTACGTTAACGTTTTGATAAATCCCCATTTTTTAATTGTTTTGATGTAATTCGTTTCACAATCGCGACTCGTAAATACGTACGAAATTTCGAACAGCTGTAGGCATTCGAGATAATCTCGGCGATTATTTTTTCTCTTCCTCGAGGCGAAACATGTTAGAACGGAAAAAGCGAGAGATTGCAACGATCGAATAGGCGAGTAACCGATGACGCGTGTCGAATATACGTACTTCTTCTTCTTCTTCGGTGGCGGCACCGTTTTCGGGCGAATCTTCGTCCATGAGCACGAAGCCAACGTCGTTGTTGTTGTTGTTGGTGGCGGCGGCGGGGTTTTTGGGGGCGGGTGCGTCCCCGTCGGTGGCGACGTTTCTTCGTTTCGCACGCGGACTTAGAAGATCGACCGTGAGCTGATCGCTGCCGAGCGAATCCGGCGAGTCCGGATTGTTGTCATCCATCGGGCGCGCGCGCGCGTTTTTCTTTTACGCGTTACGGAAAATAATCGCGCCACACTCTAAGGCACATGGCAAGAAGAGGAGACTTTGTCGGTAATGACTGGGCGAAAGGCTCCGGGCGAACTGGCTCGCGGCTACTTGACCACAACGACGACGACGCCGCCAGAAGGAAGGGGAGATTTCTCCTTCTCGCGGTCGCCCGGTCATCGCGCGTCATCATCCAAACCTTTTCGCGACCCGGAACGATTGTTATTACCATTTCGCAGCCTCGCTTTGTACACGCGCGCTCCCGTACCAAAAAAACGTGTATAAAAGGAAAATTCACCGTCGATTTTATAATTTTTAGTGAAGCGAATAGCGAAAGCAGAAAGCGGGTTAGTGGGTACTTACTCTTTTTTCAGGTGCACCCCATTTCATTCGTTTTTGAACCTACCAAAAAATAATCAGGTTATATAAGATATATAAATTGAGGAATTGAAAGAAAAAAAAAAAAACACAACCGACGGTTAACGTGAAAAAAGAGCGCCCACTATTCACTTTCGTGAAACGCTTCAATTCCCATTCAACGAATGATGTTTACGCGTCAACAAAAATAATTCTTTTCAATATTCCTATATCGGTAGATGATGACAAACGGAACAACAAACGAGAAAAGAAAAAAGTTAACAAGCTCCGCACTCTATGCCGTCCGTGTTCGTTTTAATGTCGACTTTATTTTTGCTTGTAGTCGTAATATTGAAATGTAAAATTGATTTATGCTTCCTCGTCTCTCTGCTCCTTGTTACGATTTTATTTTCGCGTAGTCGCTAACTCGATTTAACGATCTGTTTTATCGCGTTCAATTTACCGATCATCGGGCTTCAATTAGGTCTAGTTGAGAGAAGGAGGAAGTCCATTTTCTACATCAACGTTTGTACAAGAACATTTTTTTCATACTGATTTCGAAGTAATTATTTTAATTTTTCTCGTCGTGACGAGCGTAAAAGTTATAAGAATTAAATATTAGAAAGGAAAAATTCCTTTTTGGCGTTTCAACCGTTTCCCTCCAATTACGATTCTAAAATGTTGCCTAGACACAGGCTCTTTACTTTATCTTGTAAAAGAATCACAATTAATTGGTTGCGCCGATTTGTTGGATAGAAATTTATGAGAGACTCTGATATTAAGAAAATTTTTCTCGCGGCATCTTAATGTTACCCAATTTGAATTTGTGTGTTGTAATTAAACACGATTACGAATTTTTAATAACATTTGTTGATCTTAATTCAGAATTGAACATAATTATTAAGATTATCCACTGTCGGGTGATTCTGTTTGATTATGCTGAACTTACAGCCCCTAATAACAATTTAAAGAACTTGCTTCAAGCTTGAAAATTTTACATAGATAAACTTATTAAAGAATGAAACAATTATTAGTAAAAAGGACAGAGATTATGTGTGAATCGACTATAAACCAAATGAAAAAAACAAAATTCTCCAATTTAAACAAATGGAAAAAAAGTTACGAATAACGGATTACAAAGAAGGATTTATCGCCTAGAATGTTTTTACGATTTATCAATTATTCATTGACGATTTCTCCGCGTTTGGAAATTTGTACATGTTTTTCAGCATTCCGATATGTATTCTTGAGAATGGACAAAACTCTATTTTGAGTTTTCTTGAAAATTCTGGTTAATATAGTTGATTTTGATAACCTTTTTGCGATTTCTCGTAGGGAATTGCTCAAAATGCAAAATAAAACTCGAATGCCCTAGAGATTTAAAGGTGTTTTAATCCCCTCATTTCATCCTTGAAATAAAAATAATGTCGTAAGAATTGCTAAAAATTTTCAATTTTCTTTGGAAATTTCTTTTTTCGACATATAACAAATTTTCTCTAATTTTTTATATGTTCCACGACTTGTCCAAAGTTCTGAGGAAAACGAGGAGGAATTCATTGAAAATTGGAGAAAATTTGTTATATGTCAAAGAAAGAATTTTCCAAAGGAAATTGAAAATTTTTATCAATTCTTACGAAATTTATGAAATTTTCAAAACTTTCAGCAGCTGGCGTTTCTTTGAAATTTCTGTAAAATGGTCAAAAGATGTCTTGAATGAAGTAGAACATTCGTATTTATTCAACTCGAGAAATTGTTTGATATTGCTTAATATGTATTCAAGGTGTATTTTCAAAATCGAAATAATTTCTCCAAAAAATAGCAGACATTTAGTTAGATTTTTGGTAACATTTTCTAATTTCTAAAAAATTCTATTCACTTTCTTATAATGATGGGCAGAATTTTTGCGAGTTGATGAACATTTTCGGATTTCTTTGAAAATTGGAAACTTTCGTTTCGGATTTCCTCGAATAGCTACGTAAATTTTCGGTTTTTTCTTGTATTTTGTTTTATATTCTTCACGTCCTGGAAAAATTCAATAAATACCTTCCCAAAATTTTAGTAAAAATACGAAAACGAACGGCCAGTTTGTTTTTTGACTTTTGACACTTTTTTGATATGTCTTAGAATTCTTGTTGGAAAATGAAATGAAGCATTGAAGTATTTAAGAACCCACTCACAATTAAAAAAAAACAAAAACTCGAGATAAACAACGAGAAAACGTAATAAGCGTAAAATAAAGAAAATATAAACAAAATTTCAAATCGTTTTTGATTTTCGGAATAGCAACAAGACTTCTTTAAGTTCTGCACTCCTCTTCAGAAAAAGCTCTTGGAATTTGAAATTAGAAAGAATAAAACAAAAAAAAAGAGAATTAGGAATTTACCTAAACTGTCTTGATGTTTTTAACTTCCCTAAGATTTGGAGCCTATTCTATCGTCCAGTTTTCATGGCGTATTTTTATGGACTGAATTGAATTATTATCATTGAGTTATCATTATTCCCTATAACACTTAACAATTTATTTTAATTTTGTATTTTTCATTGAATTTGTATTGAATAAGTACAGTATATGATGATAATTTTCTAGTGAAAATTGAAACAACCTATTATTCGCTGAATAATATAATAATATAATTTAATAATATAAGAGCAAAGATATGACATGAAGCAAGTCACAAGAAATTAGACCAATAACAATCGAGTATTTTGCTCAGTAACAGCGTACTGATAAGTTAATATATTATCTCACAACGTCATATAATTGCTTTGGTGTTTCGGCCGTGTCGAACGAACTAAATGAACACAGAAATAACAATAGATGTAAATGTGTATAAATTTAATCCATTAACTGTTATAGAAGTGAATATTTGTTTTTATCAAGAAACGTTAAAATATTCATACAGAATTAAAAAAAAAGTATGATCGCATCGAATACCACTCGAGCAATTAAACATCAGGATTATTTTTCACTCGCTACTCGACGTAACCCGTGACTGGGAAATATATTGAGTTATTTTCGTTATTCTTGTTACATTACATAATGATTAAATCGCCAATCAACTTCTTGAAATGCAAGAAGTAATTACCTTTTTTGTCACAATTGTTGTAAATAATAAGGTAGGGAGAGGTACTGGCTTATCGCTTGTTCGGCCCTCTCGCCGGTTATTCTTATTCAATTGAACTCAACTCGCATGCGGCAAGCTGCATACCGCGTACGAATTTCGCTCTCTCGATTCGCCTCATGCGTATGGGTACTCAACTAAATACCCACCTTAGGGAACGTTACGGTATGCGTCATGTTTTTTCGTGCGTGCAGCCGGTCGTCATATCGAACGAGTTTCTTCATATAATGAATGTTCATGTTTGATTTAAACCCTTGATTCATATCACATAGAATAGACAACTATGATAAATGAAGTATATCGCAGATTCCCAAGCTTTTTTCTCTCATAGACGACATAAAAAAATTTAATCACAAATGGTTTTATTTTGAAAATGTTTGTGCTATTTTGCACGAAACTTTTGATTGTATTTCCAATATCATGCAAAAAGTTCGCATCGTTTTGGTAGCCCCCCTGGAGCTACACCAGTTTTCGTTTAATTAAGGAACTGATTGAGCTGTGAGTGGACGTCAAAAAAAGAAAGTTGCACAATGAAAAAAAGTGATTCGATCCAATTTTTTTCAGCGGCGGCTCTTTGCAAATCTCGACACGTTGTTATTACATGTAACAATCGCCGAGCTTCTTTAATTACACCAGATAAAAAAACTACACACCTAGAACCGATTCGAATGAAATTTCGTTTACGAAGTGATTAAAACTTGGATTGGAAGCTCGAGTACATCAGAACTACGCAGCTTGTATATTTATTCAGTGTTTTGGTCAAAACATTTCGATTGCCTTATCTGATGTAGAAAGTAATTATGCCACGCAGAAAAGTTTATGCACATTACAAACCAAGGTTGGAATTTGGAATACGGTCGAT
Organism: Novius pumilus; assembly: GCA_020654155.1. Lineage (NCBI taxonomy): Eukaryota > Metazoa > Arthropoda > Insecta > Coleoptera > Coccinellidae > Novius > Novius pumilus. The sequence goes on from JAIFOV010000476.1 coordinate 118,323, forward strand.
CGTACTGAAAGAAGTGAACGGAGCATTTGTGTTGACTTAAAAATAGTAAACTTTTACTAAGAAAGCAAAGTGGGTATATTGATTTCCCAAATTTTTATTACCTCTTGGCTGAAGAGAGATTGACCTTTAGGTGACATCATCAAGGTGGGAAAGCAAAATATTATGAAACCACCGTTGGTTTGGCAGCAAAATTTTCTGATATCCTTTGCATATGGAAAATCGCATTTGGTTTGCGATTTGACTAATCTTTAATTAATTAAAATCGAATTCCAATTTTTTTTATCTCGATTGACTGCAGGTAATATTTCTTCCGACACGCGATTTTTGCAGCCGTCGGCGTGGTCGATGAATAAACGGCGGGCATCCGCTCGTATATACAGATTAGAGTTGTGTAAAGATTGTAGATAAATAGAATATTGTTCCGCGCGCCGTGTCCGTGGGGAGCAAATGTGTTCCTTTCAGGCCGTGCAAATGAAACGCGATGAGAAATTGTCCGTGTCATAGTGCTTGGAGCAGGTGCACTCCCATCTTACTTTTGTGCCCGAGAGTTATGTCATTTTTCATTAATATTCATGGGAGATGCGGACTTTGCATAAATTTTAGTCGCGAACATTTCCGCGAACGACTGTCTAGTACGACGATGCGCCGGGGAAACTCGCGACGAAAATTCGAAACACGGAATGCTGTTGCGCAGAATTTTTTCCTTCGAAAATATCCGGGACGCTCGCGAAATACGATAGTTATCGAATGTCGATCGTTAACGAAATTTATTTTCAATTATAAGAACAACTTTCCCACGACGACGACGACGATGTTCGCGATTACTAGAGGAGGTGGATTTTAACGGGGCTCCGAATTTCAGAAACGCCGATCATTGCGCGGACGGGACAAAAGTCTCCAGTCGATCGGGGTTACCGAAGACGACGTCGGAGAGAAATTTCGAAGCCGTTCGTCGTGGGGCGCGGTCGGGGCCGCGGACGGAAAAGCGCGTCCGAGGCGGTCAACAACCGGCCAAATCCACTCCGCGCGGCGGAGGTGTCTTCGCCGAGATGCTGCGCACCGCGTGACCCACATCTCGCCCGCTTTTTTCGCCTCGGACCTAACAGTACCGTACCCTCGAACGAACGACGAAAAATCCAAATTTCTCCCTCTCATGCACCGTCGATCGCGATACTTCGCGAAAGACCACTTTAAGCATCCAAAGTTACCATTTTGTTATATTGTAACCAATAGGGATTTTAGAAAACATTTAACTTTGAACGGCAAATAAGCTGCGAAACCACAGATCTCGACACGTCATGAAAATTTAACGGTCAACCCTTTCAATCAGAAATGACCTACGTTCAGTTGCCAGACGTTGTATTAGGTCGCACTATTGATCAATTATAATGTGTGACATTTTGTTTCTTGTTTTCAGATCTTCTGACTTCTCCAGGTGTCCCGATATCTCAATGGAGTACCTCAAAAAGTGTACTGGGTCCATTGGTGTTTGCTGTTCACTACAGTTGATGCTGCTATGATGCATGAGGAACAGTCTAAGATTAGAAGGTAAGTCTCTGAAACCCAGACAACAAAGCGTTGAGTTGATCTTGCATGATCACGTTGTGGTTCTCTCTATTGGGAAGAGAACTTTAAAACGTTGACTTTCGATAATGATATGAGCTTCGGTGGGCATGTTGCCACATGAAAAGCGGAGATGCTTCGTTTAAGTGACCTACTTATCGGTATAAAAATCTTAAATGAAACCTCGTAATCGGTTATGGTTAAATGTTGCCTCTTGATTACTACAGCGTTACTTTACTGCCGTGACCTAACTGCTAAAGAAGCAGTTGCAAAGCACACCTTTAATGGATTTCATATGAATGTGGAGCGGTGTGCACATTGTAGCATCGTCAGATGATTCCATTGTCCGGGAAGCGGTTGGGCAGCTCGACCCGATTTGCGGCAGTTGAACAGCGCTGCCGTAATCGGGAAGGTGCTACAGTGGCACCTTGACAATGCCTGAACAGTTTACAGTGCGAGGCAAAATGTGGATACACTAGGGTACTTAGTGGGTCATAGTAGGAAAACCAAACTCATTACACCTGTGTTTGCAATTTGCCATTTCTTCCAAAATTAGCTTTCTGGGGCCAACCTAAAAATTTTAAATGCAAAAACCCTCTAAGTGACACATCACTTTAAAGGCCTTGACAAAAAAAACCTTACTCATTAGTGATTACAAGAGAATCAGACTTTCTCACCATGCCTTTAGAACAGATGTTTAAACTGTTGCCCAAAGACAGTTTGGTAATGTCCAAGACTGTTAAAAAATTTGAAACTGCTCGTATGTTCCTTGTGGGAATTTTTGAATTTCCTCCACCACTCTTCCTCTTTGTTCATTTATGGTCTGCGACTTCATTTTCTACACTCTGCTTTTTAAGTGACCCCAAAGAAAGAAGTCAAGATGCGACAATCCCGGCGACGTCAGAAGCCAGTCAATAATAACCCTTCTGCCTATCCAGCGAAAGAGTAATAATGCATCGGATTTTAAATGTCGAAACTGGTGTTCCTCAGGGCAGCACGTTGGGTCCAGTTTTGTTTAACTTGTTTTTTGATGATTTGGTGCGTCATTTCTACGTTTGCAGGTCGAAGGCTACACCTTGAGGTGTTCGAGGGACAAGCTCAGAAAAAGCAATCGCCAGTTTTTAAGTCCGGTGAATTTGAAGGCCAATTAATGCCAATTTCAACCTTATCTGATGCCAATGATCAGTCGATGAGTGACAAGTTACTATGAATTCGATGTTTTTGGTTTGTCCCTACGATGATCCTATTCACCTATTTTGTGAGAAAGTATGCGTATAAAAGATGACGCCCAAGAAACATCCCTTCTTCGAGGATAAAAGTGAATCTTCAAAAAAAATTCCACTAAACAAAAATGATATCAGTACTGAAATTAGAGCAAAAAAATAGTATGTAATTAAAATTATGTGTAACTTATTGAAAGCACGGTATAATTAAATATGAATAGGTTGATTAATGTAGCGTCCAATTCAAGTCGTGTGTTTCTTTCATAACCTAAATAATACCAGTGAAGTCAAAATAAAATTTTATTTAAAAACGGTGAGCAATAAATGGCAAGATAAAATTTTCAAACGGAATCGATAATAAGAATGGAAAAAGATTGGGAGTACAAACGTTTTTTGTCGTTTCTCACGTCGAGTTCGGGTTCGGCCCACGTGAGCATATAACCGCGTAATTTTTTTCCTTTTCACCTTCCCCTCTCCGGATCATTATAATAATCGTGTATACGTAATGAGGAATGCGCCCGAGTCTCGGCCTAAACGAGAACACAAAATCATTTCTTGGTCGTAATTATGCGGTTTGCGTCCGTCCGAATGCCGATCGGATTACTCTTCCTAGTTATGCACAAATTAGGGCTCAACAACGGCAATAACGTCGACGATGTCGGAAAACGATTCCGCGTAAATGCTTAAGAACGATCGGGACGTTTCGAAAGGCGGCTAATCCAAGGTCGAATGTCAATTTTCGTCTAACAACACAAAAGGTGGAACGGTAAAATTCGCGCGCGGCCAATAATTAATTCGAACACGAAATGTTCGAGAAAAATATGAAAAATTACATCGGATGGGAGAGTAATGCGACAACGTGTTATTAAATGATGAACGATCGTTCGCGTTCATTATTCGAATCTTTTATCGCGTTAGACACCGGAATACGACACGTGATTTATATCCGTGAGCACACCTATTTATTATGACTCCTACTAATCCAAGAAACGAGGTAATTTTCGAAAGATTATAAAAACTATATGGCATTTATCAAACGAACATGTAATATAATGTAAATGATAGGTAAACATTTTATAGTCCAACTCTTACTGTTACAATGAAAAGATTTGATTTTTCCAATTCTGTTCAGGCTTAAGATCTTCCTTTTTACTATTTTCCAAGGTTGTCTAAATTATTCTGCATTATTCCAGTTATTTCAGTTATTCAGTCCGTTTCTTGAAAATACCTCTCCGCTGCTACAACTGTAGTGTGGTTAGCACACAATGTAGTCTTCACAAACCAAATCGTCATAAAACAAGTTAAACAAAACCGGACCCAACGTGCTGCCCTGAGGAACACCAGTTTCCAAATTCAAAATCCGAGATACTTTTTCGCTGGATAGGCAGGAAGGCTATTATTGAGTGGCCTCCGATGTCGCACCTTGACTTCTTTCTTTGGGGCCACTTAAAAAGCAGTGTGTAGAAAACATGATAGTAGACCATAAATGAACAAGACACAGAGTGGTGGAGGAATTCAAAAATTTCCACGAGAATCCCTCCAACGGCGGTTTCAAGTGTTTACAACAGGAAAAATACTATACAGAAAATTTTTTTTCGAGACCGAGACAGACAGCTGTTGCGGTTGGAAAATCGAGACCGAGACCATAGTCTCGAAGCCGCGACCGCTTCCGTTAGATTTTCGAAATTCTTAAAATTTTGAGAATAAAAAATTTATATGCTATAAATCTAGAAAAAAGGAAGAATCATACGATAAAACCCGAAATTTCCAATTTTCATGTGTTTGGAAATTGTCTAGGTTGAAGGAGACCAAACAATCACTGACAACTAAATTATTTTTCCCTATCTGAATAAAAAATTAATAAATTGATTGCATTATTAAGAAGAAATGTTATTGAGATCAAATCGACTTTTGATACATGAGGTGGAACCTAACGCCTCTTTTTAGTACTGGAGTACTTTGAATTAACCTTTGAAAGTTGTTCTTTTTGTCACTTATAGCTCTTCAATTTTTTCGCAATTATTTTCACTTATAGGTAAGAACCACACCTAAAATCGATCGCCCCAGGCTCAAACCTACTTATCCCAATGGTAAAATCTGCCATCGCCTCCATCAATTCGAAGAGAAATTACGAAGTTCCGTTCGGTTTTATCGATTTTCCACGAAACCGAACTGTTCCAATTAATTAAAAATAACAAAATAAAAATTCCGACGACTACGCGATACCAATAACATGAATGAATTTTTTTTTCGGACGCGCAGACGATTAACGGAACAACGAGTGGCATCATGGGAAACGATTCTTATGCATAATTGATGGGACTCCTTTGCGATTACGTCATTTTCGAAACCACGACGTGATTTATAACAGATATCTATAAAAGTCGGAAACATAAAAAACTTATTAAATGTTTCTCGTCTTTCCATTAACTATTTACTTAATAATAAGAAGTATCGGTATGGTGATTAATGATGAATGTGTTGTTTAACGAAATTTGGCGACTTTTCGTTTCGGTAACCTCGATCAGAATTTATCGTTCTTAAAATTGATTAAGATTTGAATAAAATTAAATAACGCTATACAGTAAACAGATAATTAATCCAACATCAATGCGGAATTAAGGAGTTTCTTTTAAATTTATAATTAGGTCAAAAATTTCCTTTATTTTTGTATATTTAAATTACGCCGAGTGCGTCTCTGACTGTCGTCGTCGGAAAAGTTAAAAGGTAGTTTTACGCACACAAACCTCAGTTGTGTCATCTATTCTTGTGTATTGTTAGTTTACAGTTAGATATTTAATTGACCTCATGTCCAGCACATACAATCTGTGAAATCTTCAATTCCTCGTTGCCTTTTACGGACTATCTAATCCACGATTTTTCACGGCCCCGTAATTAATTTGAATAACCCAGAAGTAATTTATTAGTCGGGAGATTTAATCCGAGCGTGATTCGACAGCTTTCGTTAATTTATTCAATTTTCCGACGGTAATCGAAATGCGAAATTTCCCCTCGACGTTTATTTATTTTTTTTTTCTCGCAAAACGCGCTCGTGCGAACGAGTGGGACGGGATTTCGGGTTATCGAACTATTCGATGATCTAGTTGATATTTTCCGATCCGGTTTCTAATGGCGCGTCATTGATCGGATCGAAATTCCGAGGACGAAAAGACGTTTGGCGTTATCGCCCGAGCGGGACAATCTTAATGGTGCCGGGAAAAAAGGGGATGATCGTGGCGGGAAATTGGAATATCCATAAACCGAGGGAAGCCGATAACGATTTCAATGGGACTTTTTTATCGCTGTAATGTAGAGAAGAAATCCGCTGAGCGATTTTTTCCGTTAGAATCGGCTTAATTATATTCAATGCGCGGCGATAATTGACGTACGTGTCGAGGTGTGAAAAGGTACCGACATTCTTCGGGGGCCCTCCCGCAGGCGACGGCGACACGGAAGAGGCACTACGGGAGTCCACGAGAAACGGCTAATTACGGCCGCCCACAGGGAGCTCCACGTTCCCCCCGTCACCGAAGGGTGAACCGTACGCATGGACATGTTTCACGGTTGACATACAGATGGCGAAATATTTAAATATCGATGTTTACACACATAGACAGGTCGATAAATAATTCATAGGCAGTCGTCAGTTATCGAGTATTTCGCGCTCTCCTCGTCCACCTGCGGCGGGCGAAATTGCATCGGCCCCGGAGGAATGTTTCGTGCCCGGAGGCGCTCTCTGCCGAGAGACAGTACGACGCGCGGTCCAGCGCACAGCATCCGTAGACCGAGAGCCATCTGGCGTACGCGAACTGAGTTAACCAGACCCTCCGGGCAAAATCATTACAGATGCCTGCGATCGTAAAAACGGTTCCGCAATTTACGGCCCTACGCGTTATGCATTCCGTGCGATCCGAACCAGATGGCGCCCGTTGTTCCACAGCAGCGACATACGGAAAACCGCGAGTTTTAAATAAAAAACGCGTCAATTAAATTCTCGTCAATATGACGAATTTTTGACCAAACGCAGTCTATTTTGGAAATGACACTTTTGCCAAGAAAGGTAGGCAAACGAAGTTCACGCATATCTAAGAAATGAAAACGTAGTCCAGTCAATGGAGAAATTTCATGGAAAAAATTAATTACAGGTAGGTTCAGGGTTGTGAGTACAATAGGTTTCCATAAGGACTGCTATCGAGCGTCCTAGGGGGTGGAGGTGCAGTTCAAAGTTTCGAAATCACACATTTTCGCTTCCAGTTTTTAAACTATGGATTTTCTTGGAAATGTCTTCAAACGAAAGTTTTAGATAACAGAAATACCTTCAATCTGAATCTGGTTTCGTTCCATTTGGGTTGACGGTTAACAAGGAAACTGCAAAAAACTTCTCTGAATAAGCGTTTTTTGCAAACATAATATTTACGACGCCCAATTTTTTTCGATATTTTTTATCATTTTAGAATGAAGCTTTTATAGCATCAAGTCAATCTGAATGAAAAATAAAATTGTAACATTCATCGTTCACGACGTGTAACAATTTGTTTATAAAAAACTGCCTTTTTCACGACAAAAATTGCTAGTTGTCGGTAATGTTTTACAATTTTTTTTGATTAATTATTATAGCTGAAGACCCATATTTTACTATGCTGAAAATTTTCAGACTAGGAAATGCGAAAAAGACTATTTTTTTCGACATTGAAAATAAGGTACATTTTTTTCCATAAACAAATAGCCTCAGACGGTTCATTTTGTTCTTCCGAAATTCCATTTTCTCGCGAATGAAAATAAGCATTGAAATAAAGGGCTTGACGTTCCAAGAAATCTTCTACTACTTTTTGAATGCGAGTTGCATTTTTTTCTTTAAAACATCACAGTGGCTTTATAAACAACAATTTAGGAATTAATTCTACTTCATACTCTTCCCAATGAATTATATTTTATGTTGCTTAAGGGGAATATGAAATAATCCATGTGTTTGTTGAAGAAAAAAGATGATAATGTGGACGGGTCGTCGCATTCTCGTCTTGCGGTCGATGGGGTCTTGGAGGGAATAGCAGTTCGGCCTTCATAATCTTCGAGCGATTGTTTTGGAAAACATAATCAAAAATTACAAAAAAACAACCCACTCGAGTTTCAAAGCAAAGTGCCGACTATGTCGACTGGACGGGATGTGCAACGGAATTGAATCAAATTGTCACCTGTTTATTTGTATCAAAAACAGGCATATTGTCATTTTTTCTTTTAACATTATAAAATATAACTCATTAGAAAAAGTATGAACTTGAATTAATTCTGAAATTGTAGTTTGTACCGCCACTGTGACGTTTTTTAAAAAAAAATGCAACTCGCGTTCAAAAAATCGTACAAAATTTCTTGGAGTGTCAAGTTCCTTATTACAATCCTTTTTTCCATTCGCGAGAAAATGTTATTTCTGAAGATCAAAATAAACCGTCTGAGTCTATTTGTTTATAAAAAAAATGTACCTTATTTTCAATGTGGTAAAAAGTAGTCTTTCTCGCATTTTCTAGTCTGAAAATTTTCAGGAACGTTAAATATGGACCTTCGGCTATAATACTTAAACAAAAAAAATTGAAAAATATTGCCGGCAACTAGCACGTTCCGTCGTGAAAAAGGCAGTTTTTTATAAACAAATTGCTATATCTCGTGAACGATGAACGTAATAATTTTTTTTTTAATTAAGTTTGATTTGATGCTATAAGAGCTCAATTTTAAAATGATGACAAATATCAAAAAAATTTTGGCGTCGTAAATATCACGTATACAAAAAACGACTATTTTGAGAAGTTCTTTCCAGTTTTCTTGTTAACCGTCAACCCAAATTGAACGAAACCAAATTCAAGGTGAAGGTATTGCTGGCATCTCAAACATTTGTTCGAAGATATTGTCAAGAAAATCAATAGTTAAAATCTAGAAGCGAAAATGGTGATTTCAAAATTGAACTGCACCCCACCCACGGTCGATGATTTCCATTGGGTCACAACCTGTAATTATTTTTTTTATCACTACTGTAAAATTTCTCTATTGACTGGACTAACGTTTTTGCGGTCATCTCCTTGAACATAATCTTCTGGCAACGTCGTTACATGAAGTGAATGATTGGTTGAAGCAAACACCACTTCAAAATACTGGCTACGCCACTGGTGTACCTAACTAACATAAGACTTTATAACAATTTGCTCTGCCAAAAATAATTTTCCGCCGAAAGATGTTGAAAACGATATGTTATAGGAAGAAAACAAAAAAATTGTTCTTAAATTCCTTATCTGCGAATCTAACATTAAAAAAATGGAATTAAAATAATATACATAATTTGTAATTTCAAGTGCTAATTTTAATATGATTACATAAATTTGTAGTTTAAAAGATTTTTCCGCTTTAGCATATTTCAAAATGTTATTAAAATTAAAAAAATTTAAAGTAGAAGACAGAGTGTCAAAAGTACACGATTCTAGACTTAGAACATAATCTAACTCGCATTTTAATGCAAACCTGTTGTCAAAATGTGATTTTATGAAGTTTTTGTTCCAAGTAGTTTTTTGTAATCAGTAGTGAGTTTTTTTTAAAAAAAAAGATCAACCGCTCAAAACGCTAACGACTTCGAAAAATTAAATTTTTAGAATAGTTTGTTCATTAATTTTTCCTAAAAAAAACTTTTTAGAATTACGAACAACTGTTTAAAGGGTAGAAATGAAAAAGTTTCGAAGGACCTTATTTTCATAGCTGAGGATTTTAGATTCGACACAAATGTACCCAGAAATGTGTTCTTCATTTGAATTAAAAAACGAAAAGGCGACTATGCAAAATTCTGAGATTTCACCAAAAAAGTGAAAAAAGTCAAAATTTCGTTTTTGGCACTTCCGGGAAAATCGAGGAATTGGGGACATTTAACATATGAACTATCTCGTCGAATCTCTTTCAGCACATTGCGAAAGCCGAACTGTTCGTTCGCTTGATGGAAAAATCGAATTAATTTCGTTTTAAATTATTGGGACGTCTACTTTTATCAGAGAACGCAAAATAATGAACAAAAGGAATATAAAACAGTGCTCAGAATATGAAGAGACCAAAGTTCCTCACTTTCAAAAGATTTGTGAAATAAAAAAAATCAAAAGAAAGAAAAGGAAACCAATAAGATGAGTAATAAGTTGCGGTAAAATTAACAGACACCAGCATTTATCTCTGATTCTGCGCATTAAAAAAACAGAGAGCGCAAACTCAGACTCACTCTATCACTCTTCAAACAATCAACGATGCGCAGTACTCATGACAGGTGTGTCAACAATGTATTTTTTTAACATTACATTCTTGAGACATGGCAACTATTTGGTCGGCGGTTTAACGGTCGACTCGCTTAAATTGAATCGTAATTTATCGTAATTTCGATTTTAAGTAGATCTTAAGTAGTGGTAGGTAGATCAAATACACGGTAGGCGTAATAAAGGCGAACGTGAAAATATTTAAAGTGGATCGGTCACGATTGTGGTACCTATAGTACCTAAAGAGGCATGTGCGAGCGAGTCCGTCCGAACCGAAGGCGATGGAATGTAGATAATTAGCGATCGTTTTCCCGTCGACGACGACGACGACGACGACGAGGAACAGGTGTTTACCGGCGTAATTTTCGCTCTTTATTTGCATATTTTCTTAGTTCGCGTCGCCGCAGACAATGGACGCGGCACGGCTAATTTTGTCCGTAATGAGACGTTTATTCCGTATCGACGGAAAGCCGCTGTAAATATCCACGCGACCGACACCCTAATAACCCCAATTATTAATTTCGAGTCGGGCTGTGGCGAAATAACAAATTGCGGAATGATTGAGGGTGTCGGAATCCGGGCGGAAAAAAAAATTAAACCTTCGAAATTCCTCGTCACGAACAGATTTTCTATATTAGACGTTATTTCATTTCGTAACCGTTTCCTCTATTTTATATGTTGTAGGTATACCAATGATTGCCGTTTCGAAAGATCGACAGAAAGAACGGGCAGCGTTTCGCAAACTAATAAGACGCACTTAAAATGCAAATAGCCGGTCGGATAATAATGACGATACACTCGACATGTAGGTAAAGGGAGTGCAAGTAGTGCATAAAATTCGAACCGATCTTTCGCGTAATTTATTTACTTTTAATGGACGCGACGACAAATTGTTGCTGTTGCGATAAGAAACGGTATTTAAAATTCCTACCTTTCTCTTTTCGTAATTATACAACGGCGTTTCGCCACGGAAAACGGCCCAAAACGAACCGAATTCCTAACGTACCTATTTATACCTCTACCTGAAATTTCACCTTTTTTTATTGCGGATACCGCTTTGTCTTTATTCTATTTCTCCCGCAATCTTTCATCCACATTAAATAAAACTCATTAGGTTTCCGGGACTTTTAATTTTCTTATTATCACTTGCTTAATTGGGATTTCTGCGGAGCTACGGCCGATGATTGAATGATAACATAACAGGTGATTAAATCTAATATCGTAAATATCTAATAAAGCAGCTTGAGGTTGTGTTAACACACTTGTTGTTTGTGAGTCATTAGTTATTCACACTGATTTCAATGATTGATTATAGTTTTGAATATTTTTTTACATGTTTGAATTTGAAATTTATACCACGTCAAACGATCAATAAGCGTACAAAATCGGAATTAATATAACGAGTGGCGAAATTCTCCTGTCTTTCACAAAAGGTTTGATGAAATTGAAAGATTTTACGAAGTTCAAATTATAAATATTGGAGTACATTCATATTTAAGTTTAAATGAATTTCACTAAAATTCAAGAATTATAAATATAAATAAATACATGACATCAAGTGATCTCACATTGAATGCGATGATTGTTTTGTGACAAATAAAGATTAATCTGAAATTACATACAAATATATAATTCAGAAAACAGTAATTTACGTTCATGAACGCTCGACAGTTTTGTATTTTGACCATAACATTTGTGTTGCTAAATGAAAATGTATTGCTGATAGGAATTTAACGAGAAAAATTCTCGTTCGTTTTTACGTTGGCATTTTTCTGAATAAAATTTCTAAAGTGAACACATATTTGAATTCAAATATGAAACACAAAATTGTATCTGCAAAATATTCTCGATTATTTTTTTAATTTTTATTTGTATTCTTCCTTATTACATTAACACATATTGAGGTAGGCACTCACAAGTCGATATTTTCGATAATTCGTCCATTTCACTTCTCTGATAACTGCTGAGTTAAAAAACAACTACTTAACGCAGTTACCGCCGTCAAAGTCGAAAAGCACTTTTCTCATTTTGAAAGTGACAAGTTCACTAAGGTATATAAGACTTTTTAAAAATAAGTTACCTTTTAAGTTGTATGGGATTTAATTGAAATTTTTTTATGCTTCTTGATTTTTTTTTTAGTATTTCAGTTTCAAAAACAAGAAGTAATCAAACGTTTGTTGCATCCACTTTGATGTTAATATATAATCGCTTTCTAATATTTTTCAATAAGTTTTATTTATAATTTGTTACGATAATTCATTTCACAGTAAGACCGAATCCTCTCATTTATAGACTTTTGAAATTGTAGTCCGTACGTAGGTACTTTTCTAAATATTTTTTCTAAATTTCTAAATATTTCATGAACAATCAGTTATTTTTCAAAATGATTCATAAATATGTTTAGATTTCCATATTTTTATATTTTGACTTATGTTCCTATAAAGTGATTCTCTTTTATTTTAGTCAGTTTTTTTTTAATTCTAAAAATTATAACGATATGAATAAAAATCAATTGAAAGAAGGAAAGAAGAATACTTTTTATGTTCATTTCTGTTCATAATTGAAAATGAATTCTAAATAAACTTACAATAATTAAAATTATGTCGTAGAAGAACATTAAGTTTGTTTCGATAGACTTTGTTTATTTAGATACTATCAAAAACATTACTCCTGTTTGTACAAAATATCAGAACAATTCTGTGATAAAACATTTTTAACATTCAATTGTGTTAACTGGAAATAATAATATTTAATCAGTTTCATTTTCAATGTGGATTTTTATATTTCGTAAATAATTTAACTATGTATTAAATAATAGATATCATTCAATGATTTTTCGATTTAATCCAAAAAAAAAAAAATAGAAATAACCTACTTAGCAGCTATAACAGGAATCCTTTTTGATGATATTTGATATTTAAAAAGTTGATATAGAGTCATGAAATTATAATGAAAAATATGGATGCAAATTCTACTTATCGATACAGAATAGACCAAATTCGTTACTTTAGTGAGTCGATATTTTACTCGTAGTTAGTTAATTTCAATATGACAATAGTTTTATAGATATCTTAAGCTCTCAGTTTTGTGCTGAACAGTTATTCGAATTTCTCCGCCACCAAATTCTTGTACAAAATAATTATAGAGATTAAAATTCCCAATTTTTTTTTGTATATCTACGTTTGAGTCCTATAATAAATTTATATCATTTTCATACCTTAGGCTATGCGAATGATTCAGTTTCAATCAATGAACCAACTAGACGCGACTTATTTTTTGTTTTGAAATTAAAATGTTTCAAACTGCAAAATTGTTATTAAGCCATATACTTTACACATTTTTTTTTGTCTATGCTTATTTATTTTTATTGAAAGTGAATATTATCCAAATTCGTTTTTGATATTTGAAAACATTAAGAACATTTTTTGACATATATACCTATGCTTATAACTTATAGTTTAAAATAAAAAACCTTAGGATCTTTTTTCGTTGCAATGGAAAACAAATTTTGTTCAACAATTAAAAACTTTCATGAATACTATTTAGATTGCTTCCTTACTTAGTTGCCTAGAAGGAAATTGATAGAATATAATAATGAGAATAAAAATTTAGCTTTTATAGACAGGAGATTCGATATTTTCAAATGATATTTTATTGACATAGAAAAATCTTTATGAATATTTTCTACATCCAATTCTGAAAAAACTCAGCATCTAAGATTTTTTATCAGATATAATTTCTTATGTTATCAGTTTTGATTTATTTTTTTGTCATAATGATAAATAATTTTTTTTTCACAAAATAGTTTCAGAGATCTCTTGCACAGAACGGTATTTCAATCTCAAAGGAATTTTTTTTTGGGTTTATTGATCCTGTGCTCTTTTGTTGAAGATTATTCCAACCCAGATATGTTTTGAAGACAGGATTTTAAGATGCAAAAATGCGATTATAAGAGTAATTCTACTTTGATATTTTTGTTCTAATATTACCTATTGTTTGGAACCCGATTATTCGGTGCGGAAATCAACATGTTTTAAATTCGCAAGTTATTATTTAATTCTAAGAAAAAGTTCTTTCATTCAACAAAAAGAACATTTTAAAAATAATCAAGAACGGAGTATAATTCGGATATCACTGGAGTTAACTATCGCGATAAGCTTTCTGAAAAACTAATACGAAATCGCGATTAGATAAGTTAAGTAAGAATCGAACCGAAACTCATTTTAAAAGCAGGAGTAAATACTTGCTGGGTATATTCCGAACATAATAAAATTCCAAATCTTAAACGATGAAGATTTATAGCTTGGTTTTCTACAACCAATATTTTTGGCCTCTGGTTTCGATTAAAATAAAGAAACAATCTTGATGTTATTTGTAGCGGAAATCGCTATATCGATAAGTCATAATAGACAGCGTTTTTGATGTTGCACGATAAGAAAATTTATTGTACTTAACTAACCGTATTGATCGTCGGATTCAAGTACAACTGAACCCCAAGAAGAGAGACGATTCTTGGAAACTTTGATATTTGCCAATGAATTTCTTATCAGAAATTAAGTTGGTTATTTGACTTACGTTTAATGCAGTTAACATTTACCCATTCCAGCGAATATTTCCTATTAGATAATATTTTTCTCGAATAGTTTAATTGTTGCGAATTATACGTTTTGGCAATTCATTCGTCGAATAGGTCATGCGAATTATTCGATCGGAAGTGAGAGGGGCTTTAGAAAAAATCATCTTTCTCTTCGTTACTCACCTCATATTGTTGGTAATTAGCGAGGGACGTGTTCGGGTTGAGATAAAATCGGGACATCATTACAACATAATTCCTTCCGTCGGTTGGACGTGGATCGCGGCGCCGCGCACAGAATCGCTCGCGATCACAAAACAAATCGGCTGGTCTCCTTTGTTTCCCGTTTCGTTGGTTAATTGATGGTGCACAGAAAGGGGAACGGTAAAAAATGGACGCGGCGTCGACGGCGACGGTAAATCGCGTAGGGTGCTATGTCGTCGTCGTCGTAGTCGGTTTCGGGCGCACGACGGTCGGTTCTCGTAGGCACTGTGTGTGAATCGGCAGCGGTGCGTCGAGCGTCCGCGAGCGCCGCGGCAGCCTGGAGGGAGGCTCGCGGCCATTGGCCACGTCGTCGCGCTCTCGGCCTCGCGATTGGCTCACCGAGTTACGAGCCACGGGCGACGCGGTGGTAAACCCGCAATTTCGTCCTTTGATTTACTTCCCTCTGCTCGCCGCCGACGAAGCTGAAGCCGTGGGTGACCGGGGGTGCGAGTCAGGGACGGACTGGCTAATTGCGATCGGGAAAATCCCACCCGCAAACACCGTACTAGGCACATGATTATAACGATCGCCTCGCGGGAAGACGGAGGACTTCGAACGAAAAACCTTCGTATTCCTACTATGCACAGATATAGGCCTACGGGATCGCCGGAATTCACAAAACAGCCCTCGGCCTTTTTCCTCCGAAACCGACGTGCCTTCGGCTTCGGTTCAAGGTCGTTCCGTTCCAATTGACCGAGGGGTTATGCGCTTTGTTTAAGAAAAAACATCTTCATCGCCGCGCCGGTCGACGAACTCGATTTTTCCAATCAATGAAGCGGAAATCAGCCCGGGGGATGCGAATTGAAAGTTTGCTCGTTACTACCCATATACTGAGTTTTACAAGAACTTTTTGGGAATCCACTCGATATTCCGAAAACGTTCTTGAAAATTCTGCAAAATTCTTTACAAATCTTTAATAAGTATGCTGATAATATTTCAATGCGAAATTCAAGTTTTCTAAAATTTCAATGGAAATATTTTTCTCATTCATTTATTGTTGAAAGAGAAATTCCGTCAGAGTTAATCAACAAATTCCGCTTCATTTTTAAGATTGAAAGATTTAATTGGTAATTTCCTTGAATAGGTAGGTATATCCAATTCTGTGCAAAAATTTTCGAAGATTACGTAACTTTTGTGATTCCGGAGAACCCTGGCAATTCTTTTTTGTCGAAAGTTTGTACCTATTTCATAGAGGTCTAGATATATGAAAATTCAATTAGATATCTTCGAAGTTTCTGGAAAATAGCCAAAATGTTTCATCAAACTTGCGAAATTTTTCAATATCTGCCAATAATCAAGGAATCGTATTAAAATGCGACGAAATTCCATAAAAAAAACAACCAATTTTCAGAAAATACCGACGATGATAAATTTATTGTCATATTGAGCGGTTTTTTGAAGATTTTCTTCATTTTTTTCCACCAGAATTCACAGTTTTGAATTATTCTGCTTCTAATTGTTTCATAGACTTCAAAATCATGCACAGGTTTGGTGAATTTTCTGTACTTAATCCTGAGAAGATTCACGGAAAATTATTTCGAAATCAACGCTTGTTTTTGAAATTTGAAAAAAATCTACCAAATTTCAACGTAGTTTAAAGAAGTTTCTTACATGACCATGAGAGCAAAATCCTGCTATTTGAAATTTTTCGTCGTAGAGACGACGGACCAAGAAAACTTTACGTCAAGAAAAATTTGAAATTGCCGGAAAAATTTTGGTGCACAAGAATAGAGAAAATTTCCATCGATAATTGGAAAAAAAATTGGAAAATCTGGTGACGTTTTGATCAAAATTTTAGGTTTGTTTTCGACTATTTCACAATAAAAATTGATGAAGCGCATGAATCGATGTGAAGAATCTACTATGAAATTCGTTGAAAACATGAAAAATACAAAAATATTTTTTATGAAATTAGGGACATTATCACTAAATTACCAAAAAGAAATTGTGAAACACACAAATCTTCAAAAATCTGAAAGATGTAAATGATCAATTGTTTAATGTGATTTAAGAAATTGTAGACAAATAAAAAGAAACTCCAGCAATAACTCATAAATCATTATTTTTTTGAAGAAATGTGAGAAGTTTTGTGGTCTACGGTTATAATGTACAAAAATTTGTGACAATCAACTCTCCACTTCACGATGTTTGAGGTTTTTTTTAAAACTGAAAATTCATTGAAAGGTTTTGAAAAGAATTTACAATGTGATTTGGGAAAGAATCATTGAAAATATGAAAATAGATTTAAAAAGTGGTATGAAGACTAGGAAAATTGTAGACAAAACGGAGATAAATCTGAAAAAAATCAGAAATCTCTTATTTCAAATAAGAAATAACTGTTGTATTAATTTATAGTAAGACAAATTATAAAAATAAAAGTTTAGTTGACATAAAAACTTTATTTGGCGCGAATTATTCCTTTTGAATCTGATGTACCTAATAGAAATCATGTAGAGCTCAGATTCAAGGCGGGTAATTATACAGGGTGTTTCAATGAAAAGGCCTATCTCATTCTATCACTATCACCGGAATTGAATCAGATACGTTCAAGAATGTTTGAGGGAGACACATTTTGAAATATACTTGAGTCTGAGAAAAGCAACCCCTAACGAGGGGGCGCCTCAACCCCATGATTTTGAATAGGTAATAGGGGTCGAATGATACATCTTTCTGAAGATCTTGTAACTCTCTTTTCAATAATGTATATTTTGATTTTCTGAAATCAAAATTGTTTGAATGAAACGAATTTTCTTCATGGTTCATTTTGAAATCGAGCGAAAAAATTCAAAGCCATCCAAATCAAATGTTCGAATTATCCTCCACTCAATCCCATACAATGAAACAAACGTGATTCAATCTTTCTGTGTACTTTTTCTTTTGCTGGAAAACCTTTTGAACCATATGATATTCCTATTGTTGAACTTCACCTGAATTTATTAAGGACAACTTTTTCTTTTTCTTGCCAGGTGAGTATTAAATTTGGTCTTCAGCAATACTGCTTAAGTGAATGAGAATGATTTGTTCAATTCAAAAACGAGTAGAACTAATCGAGTTGTATTACTTGAATGAGAAAAATGCAAGACTTTTCAAGGAAAATAATCCGGGACATTCTGTTGCTTGAGGAAAAGTTTCGAGAAACTCGTTCAGTTCAGAGTAAAAGCACCAACCAGAAAAGGTAGTCAACAATGAAGCTACTGAAATTGCTGTTCTGGGACAAGTAGCTTTAATGCTAATCACTCAGTCCCTGAGAAAATATGTGCAGCTTCTGGAGTGAGCCAATCATCAGTTTCAAGGACTCTCCACAAATTCGTAAATCGCGTAGGGTGCTATGTCGTCGTCGTCGTAGTCGGTTTCGGGCGCACGACGGTCGGTTCTCGTAGGCACTGTGTGTGAATCGGCAGCGGTGCGTCGAGCGTCCGCGAGCGCCGCGGCAGCCTGGAGGAGGCTCGCGGCCATTCGTCGTCGCGCTCTCGGCCTCGCGATTGGCTCACCGAGTTACGAGCCACGGGCGACGCGGTGGTAAACCCGCAATTTCGTCCTTTGATTTACTTCCCTCTGCTCGCCGCCGACGAAGCTGAAGCCGTGGGTGACCGGGGGTGCGAGTCAGGGACGGACTGGCTAATTGCGATCGGGAAAATCCCACCCGCAAACACCGTACTAGGCACATGATTATAACGATCGCCTCGCGGGAAGACGGAGGACTTCGAACGAAAAACCTTCGTACTCCTACTATGCACAGATATAGGCCTACGGGATCGCCGGAATTCACAAAACAGCCCTCGGCCTTTTTCCTCCGAAACCGACGTGCCTTCGGCTTCGGTTCAAGGTCGTTCCGTTCCAATTGACCGAGGGGTTATGCGCTTTGTTTAAGAAAAAAACATCTTCATCGCCGCGCCGGTCGACGAACTCGATTTTTCCAATCAATGAAGCGGAAATCAGCCCGGGGGATGCGAATTGAAAGTTTGCTCATTACTACCCATATACTGAGTTTTACAAGAACTTTTTGGAAATCCACTCGATATTCCGAAAACGTTCTTGAAAATTCTGCAAAATTCTTTACAAATCTTTAATAAGTATGCTGATAATAGGTATTTCAATGCGAAATTCAAGTTTTCTAAAATTTCAATGGAAATATTTTTCTCATTCATTTATTGTTGAAAGAGAAATTCCTTCAGAGTTAATCAAGAAATTCCGCTTCATTTTTAAGATTGAAAGATTTAATTGGTAATTTCCTCGTATATATCCAATTCTGTGCAAAAATTTTCGATGATTACGAAACTTTTTAGATTCCGGAGAACCCTGGCAATTCTTTTTTGTCGAAAGTTTGTACCTATTTCATAGAGGTCTAGATATATGAAAGTTCAATTAGATATCTTCTAAGTTTCTGGAAAATAGCCAAAATGTTTCATCAAACTTGCAAAATTTTTCAATATCTGCCAATAATCAAGGAATCGTATTAAAATGCGACGAAATTCCATAAAAAAAACAACCAATTTCCAGAAAATATCGACGATGATAATTTTATTGTCATATTGAGCGGTTTTTTTAAGGTTTTCTTCATTTTTTTCCACCAGAATTCACAGTTTTGAATTATTCTGCTTCTAATTGTTTCATAGACTTCAAAATCATGCAAAGGTTTGGAGAATTTTCTGTACTTAATTCTGAGAAGATTCACGGAAAATTATTTCGAAATCAACGCTTGTTTTTGAAATTTGAAAAAATCTACCAAATTTCAACATAGTTTAAAGAAATTTCTTACATGACCATGAGAGCAAAATCCTTCAATTTGAAATTTTTCGTCGTAGAGACGACGGACCAAGAAAACTTTACGTCAAGAAAACATTGAAATTGCCGGAAAAATTTTGGTGCACAAGAATAGAGAAAATTTCCATCGATAATTGGAAAAAAAATTGGAAAATCTGGTGACGTTTTGATCAAAATTTTAGGTTTGTTTTCGACTATTTCACAATAAAAATTGATGAAGCGCATGAATCGATGTGAAGAATCTACTATGAAATTCGTTGAAAACATGAAAAATACAAAAAATATTTTTTATGAAATTAGGGACATTACCACTAAATTACCAAAAAAGAAATTGTGAACACACAAATCTCTAAAAATCTGAAAGATGTAAATGATCAATTGTTTAATGTGATTTAAGAAATTGTAGACAAATAAAAAGAAACTCCAGCAATAACTCATAAATCATTATTTTTTTGAAGAAATGTGAGAAGTTTTGTGTTCTACGGTTATAATGTACAAAAATTCTTCGGAAGAAATTTGTGACAATCAACTCTCCACTTCACGATGTTTGAGGTTTTTTTTTAAAACTGAAAATCCATTGAAAGGTTTTGAAGAGAATTTACAATGTGATTTGGGAAAGAATCATTGAAAATATGAAAATAGATATAAAAAAGTGGTATGAAGACTAGGAAAATTGTAGACAAAACGGAGATAAATCTGAAAAAAATCAGAAACCTCTTATTTCAAATAGGAAATAACTGTTGTATTAATTTATAGTAAGACAAATTATAAAAATGAAAGTTTAGTTGGCATAAAAACTTTATTTGGCGCGAATTATTTCTTTTGAATCTGATGTACCTAATAGAAATCATGTAGAGCTCATATGTCCACAGGGCCGGATCTACAATTTTTAGCAGGGGGGGCAAAGTAGTCATGTGCCGCCCCCTTTAAGAGAAAAAAGTGGAGTTGATTCAAGGCGGGTAATTATACAGGGTGTTTCAATGAAAAAGGCCTATCTCATTCTATCACTATCACCGGAATTGAATCAGATACGTTCAAGAATGTTTGAGGGAGACACATTTTGAAATATACTTGAGTCTGAGAAAAGCAACCCCTAACGAGGGGGCGCCTCAACCCCATGATTTTGAATAGGTAATAGGGGTCGAATGATACATCTTTCTGAAGATCTTGTAACTCTCTTTTCAATAATGTATATTTTGATTTTCTGAAATCAAAATTGTTTGAATGAAACGAATTTTCTTCATGGTTCATTTTGAAATCGAGCGAAAAAATTCAAAGCCATCCAAATCAAATGTTCGAATTATCCTCCACTCAATCCCATACAATGAAACAAACGTGATTCAATCTTTCTGTGTACTTTTTTCTTTTGCTGGAAAACCTTTTGAACCATATGATATTCCTATTGTTGAACTTCACCTGAATTTATTAAGGACAACTTTTTCTTTTTCTTGCCAGGTGAGTATTAAATTTGGTCTTCAGCAATACTGCTTAAGTGAATGAGAATGATTTGTTCAATTCAAAAACGAGTAGAACTAATCGAGTTGTATTACTTGAATGAGAAAAATGCAAGACTTTTCAAGGAAAATAATCCGGGACATTCTGTTGCTTGAGGAAAAGTTTCGAGAAACTCGTTCAGTTCAGAGTAAAAAGCACCAACCAGAAAAGGTAGTCAACAATGAAGCTACTGAAATTGCTGTTCTGGGACAAGTAGCTTTAATGCTAATCACTCAGTCCCTGAGAAAAATATGTGCAGCTTCTGGAGTGAGCCAATCATCAGTTTCAAGGACTCTCCACAAATTCAAGTTTCATCTTTACAAAATACATTTCTTGTAGGAATTGAACGATGATGATCCAGATAGACGTCTTCAATTCTGTGAACAAATGACAGAGCGTCTGAATCTCAACCTACAACTTCTTAACAGCATTTGTTTTTCGGATGAGTGTACATTCTCGTTCAATGGTCATGTGAACCGTCACAACTTTCGGTACTGGAGTGACGTTAATCCTTATTTGATGAGGGAAGGACATTCTCAACGTCCAGAAAAACTGAATGTTTGGACTGGAATTGTTGGAGATTATATTATCGGGCCACTTCTTCTTCCGCAAATCTTGAATAGTAAAGTTTATCTGGAATTTCTTCAAAATTTAATCTACTCAAGAATTTTGGAAATAATCCAAAGTGATGAGAAGCTGATTGAAGAAGAAGTATTCTTTAAACAAGAAGGATAGATCCGGCTTATGTCCATAAGTTTTTCTACAATTTCCTGTTGAGTCGGTCACCCTTTTTTTCAGCATTTTCTATTTTGATCGCGAATACAACTTGGAAAAAAGATTCATTTGATACATGAAAACTCGAACGTGCCAATTGTGAATAACAAACTGGTCACACGATCGAAATATGAAAAACGTTTGTTTTTTCATCAAAGTTATTTGTTTTACCCCAACTCGTTATTGAAATGATCAATTTTATAGCATGCCTACAGGTGTGTTCGTTGTTAGAAAAAACAAATCCAACATTTCATTTCATTTAGCGACAATCAGGATGCGATAAAGATAAAATTATGAATTCTATGAAGCACCTACTAGACATTAAATTTCTAGAAAATATACGATGAAAAGCAACTAAATAGGCGCCGAAACAAGAAAATAATGAATTCGTTAACTCAGTTCTGATATCAGAACATCCTTGAATTGAAAAAATTGAATTTCAATGTTGTAGAAAATAAAGGGACGGTTTAATTTTCGCGGTACCTATCACTAAAAATTATATAAAAACTTCAAATGACCTATGGGATGCTATAAATTCTTGCAACGCAATACTGATCCAAATACGACATGATTTTAATTCTGTAATGAAATCGGTAAAAAAATCGCTTTAAAGTGATTAACGCTCAAATTTCTTGGCATTCTATGAACAATGGATTTTAAATAGGAAGATTATCTGTTACCTACATACGAATTAACGTGACGATGACACATAGAAAAAGTAGGTAACCGTCCCCGTTTTGACAAATCGACAAAAATAGACGATGCATAAAACAATTCGGACACATAAATAATTTAAATTTGTAATTCGAGAGGTAATACTTTTCGTAATAAATTTTCCATGACGGCTCGGGCATTATACGGCGATGACACCGTCGATAATTAATTTCGTACGGAGGCGTTCATTAAACATTCAAATAGAAACGATACGACACGACGGAATTTACATTTAATAACGGACCGTTTACGCGATTAAACGATAAATTCGCGAAATTCGGCTCGTCGCTGTGACTTCGCGGCGCGCGTTCGTCATCAGAAGCGCCGTCGAATAAATATCCATAAATAAATAAATTTAACGTTATTTCACGGGCGGTTCGTCACACGAGCGAGCGAAACGACGCGCGCGTAATTAGCGCGAATAAACGCGATAAAAATAAACATCGCGCACGAATTGTTATTCGAAAATTCCGATGGGTACGCGTACCTCGGGGTTATCGGTGTAGGTATTGAGACAATGGGTTGTGTCGGCCATGTTGACTACTCAAGAAGCCATGTTTGGACCCGCGGCTCTCTGCATAAGACGCCTACGACAATACCTCACCGAGATCACTAGATTAATCGCTCCAGTACCGGATCGGGCCGATTGACACTTGTGTAAACGTCAAAATCGAAATTCCCGTGCGAACGTTAAGATGTCTTTCGACTATTATTGCAACTGGTGGATTGTCACCAAGAAACAGCTCGAAGAGCTAACGAAAGAGGATAATAAGTTCATGACGAAGATGACGCCCACCGGCGATCGGACTCTGGCCAACAAACAGATCGGTGGTCTTTACGCCAAATACTGTTTGCTCGTTCAAGAGCTGGATCTCTGTTTGGACCAACTGGCGCAACCTCAGAAAACCTTCACCATGAGAAAATTGGTGGAAGCTGCTGTAATGCGGCTGAAGGAGCTTTTCGACGAACTGAAATGGGTCGATTTTTCCGAATTTCATTATATCGACGATTCCTTGATTGAATTGAAACTTATACCTTATGACATCGAGATTATACGACCGCTTCTTAGTTATCCGAGGCCATACCACATACAGCAATTGTATGAAAGATTGAAGGTTAGTCTCTAAAATAGTTTACCTAATTGAAAACTGTATCTACTTTCGCACTCATCTATCGAATCTGATGGTAGCAATTGTACTAAAGAATGCATACATCTCTTAATTAATCAACAATTTTCAGAACAACGAACGAATATTCGAAAAACCGAAGGAAGTAACATGCGAGGAACCTACCGAAGACGAAGATCAAGAAGCCTCAAAGAAAAAGAGAGTTCGTAGACCTGTCGACGAATCTGCTCGTGAACTAACCGAAGAAGAAAAGGAACAGTTAAAAATCCAAACGGCTGTCCTATTAATCCAACGTCACGAGAGAGCTCGACAAGCTCGACTGTTCCACCTGGAAGCCTACGCGGTACATGTAGCGCACTTGAAACACAAGACCAAAGACGAGGCGAAAACGGAGGCCGGAAGTGCGACCGCCGAGCAAAGGGAGAAAGCTGCCATAACTCTGCAAAGATTCTACCGCGGCCACTACACTAGACGGCTGATGCGCAGCCGCGAGGATAAGCGACAACTCTTGCTCGGCATGACCGAGCCAAGTTGGAAGAGTTATCGCGAGTTCGAAATTGAAGAGCAAACCATCGAGAACCGTCGGCGCCTGCGCGAGCAACGTATCCAAGAGTACATCGACATAAACCTATCCGAAAAGGATCGCGTCCTCAGGGTGGTCGGCCCCGGACTCTTCGAAGACATCGGCGACGAAATCCGCTACTGGTTCCGTGTATGGTACGACGAAGCGAGAACCTTCGACGTCTACCCCCCGGAGAAAAAGGGAGGAACGATACTAGTGGTACGCGGCGAGACCATGACGCCGAAGGAGTACCTCGACGAGGTCGAAAAAATCGTCGGAAAAAGGTGCAAGCTGGCGGCAAGAAAGCACTCAAGAAAAAAGAGAGAGAAGAGAAAAAGAGGCTGAAAATGGAAGCCAAGAAAGAAAGACTAGCCAAAAAGAAAAGGGAAAAAAAGGAAAAGAAAGAACGAATGAAAAGGAGATTAAATATGGCCGGCTATCGCATGGAATTCGATCCGCCAGACCCCGAACGCGTCCAACTCTACGACGACGGTTTAACCGAGTACCATGAGATCTGGGACCAACGCGACGAACGCGAGAACCCCGAAGAAAAAGTTTACGTCGACATGATAACAGAACAAAAACATTACGAGGTCCAACTGGAGATACGACAAAAAGTAGACGAAATGATGCGACTGGAACTGGACCTACTGATGATGGCACGCGCGGTCGATCGAGGTAAAAAATATAAACGTAAAAAGGCGAAAAAGAAGAAGGGTGGAAAACGAAAGGGGAAAAAAAAGGGCAAAGACCTGACTGGGGATCGAACGATCGAAGATCTCTTCCAACAGTTGTTCGATGAGGGAATCATTCGACTTTACCCAAAAACTCCGCTATCCGATTTCTTTGGTGATTTCAGTTACAATAATTACGAATTACGAAATTACGATCTCTTGGAACCACCTCCGACCTTGGGGGACGTACGACAAGCCGTCGTGCTGAATTGCATCCTACCCTTCGGTCTGGAAACGTTCGCCAAACGACCAAAATCGGTCATCATCTGCGGAGTACCAGGCTCCGGCAAAAACATCCTCGCCAACGCCGTTTTCACTGCGACCAGATGCGTTCTCTTCGACTTGTCACCGCCCGTCCTAGCCGGGAAGTATCCCCAAAATAAAGTGAGGAACGTCGTATCATTTCAGCCCATCCATCTGGTTGGTTATGTTACAGGGAATGAAAATGCTAGTACATCTCGTGATGAAAATGGCCAGATTGCTGCAACCGTCGATTTTATTCATCGACACCACCGAAGCCGTATTCGCGAAGAAAGTGCCGAAAGCAGACCGATGGATGCAACCCAAACGATTGTCAAAGGTGCTGTTCAAAAAGATGGTTAAAACGATCAAACCAAAGGATCGGGTGATGTTGCTTGGTACGTGTACCAAACCTTGGACGGCCAATGCAAAAATGAAAAAGGCTTATGAACAGGTAAATAGCGCTCTCCAAGTGAGAGGGTTTGAGTTGGATGTCAGAAGTTGAACCGGGGGAAGGGATAGGTCTTTTTTAATATCAAATAGGGAAATTGGACACTTTACTACTAAAAATCATTGTCGAAGATTGCGAAGCTATCCCGAAAATTCATTGTTTCAGATTTTGATTAAAATCTTCAACGACCAGAACACATAATGTTGACCCGCGATACCTCAATACCAAATTGACACATGAATTAAAACTGAAATGGATCTTCGAGTTCCCCTAAATAGACAAGCCAAATTTCCTAAGGGGAGCATCTAATGCAATGCCCAAAATCGACTTTTGGGCTAATTAGTTTATTTGAAATTTCAAAGCTGATTCAGTAAGAATGAACTTTGTTGTAATATCACGTATGTCTCCGATTTTTGTAAAAATGGCGTTTGATTTCATCAAATCCAGTGGAATTACATAAAGAACTCTCAAAGTTTGCAATGTTTTTGGACCTGAGACTTTTGAACAATACTTTAAATTTGATATCAGGTCATATTACGGTCAAACTAAGTTTAGCCCAATCCAATTAACTGTCAATTTGCTCAAGGAAACCGAACACTATGTATATTTTTCACACAGTGGTTGAATTTAAAAACAAAAAATTTTCAGTGGAGTGAAAACTCTTTCCCCAGGAAAGAGGATGATGATCCTAATGATGAGAGGTTAGGGATCAAATAAGATCTTATGATGATTTTAGACCTCTTATCAATGAAAGAGGGTTCTTATATCTAAATTAGCTTTTGACAGAACTCTAAGACGATGTCGAAATTCCGGTACCTTTGAAGGGTTTCCAAGATCATACAAAGTAATTCTAATTCATAGATTGAATGAAGATAATCCTTATCGCCGTTTGGAGTTTTGTGAAATCATGGTGGAAATGATTGAAGAAACCTCAGTCGTTTTCTCAGATGATGTAACGTCCTAATTAGAGGTCATAACATTGATGCAACGATGACGCTTATTGATTTCGAAAGCATGACACACAATGTCCACGATAATTGAACGTTTGGGCAGGAATAATTAACAATTAAATAGTGATGCCATTATTTATTGATGAGAAATTTAGCTTCTGAGAAGTGTCAGTAATAGATTCCAACCATGCTATCTGCTTCCAGCAAGGTGGAGCCGATTTAAATGAAATGTTTCCCAACCGATGAATAGAGTGAATTGGAGTGGCCAGCCAGATCTCCAAATCTGACTGTCTTGAATTATTATTGCTGGGATCATTTGGAAGATCGAAAACAAAGCGAAACCTCAGAACTCGATTGAATCATAAACCAAAATTGCAGAAGAGGTGGTACTTATTCCAGACATCTGCAAAATGTAGTTGCTGCTTTTTACTATGGATTGGCATATTGACAGGAAGCATTGGTCGAACATTTTGAGCATCTTCCCTATCCTTGCCTTCATTGGCTGGGGAAGTGCCTTGACTGGCTTTGTCCACTATGGTTTTTAATTTGGCTTTGAATTGAGCTTCAAAGTTAGTGGAACCATGAAACCCTGGAGAGTGCTGAGATTGGCCCAAACTTAGTTTGACCTTGATGTGACCTCTAAAGACCGAGTTTAAAAGTTTCGGGCGTAGGTTTTTCCGCCCTTTCGAACATATAGGTTCCTTTTTGAAAAAGTAAATTTGACTTTGATTTTACCTTCAAGGGCACGTCCAAGGTAAAATGCAAGGTCATGAAGGCAAGGTTAAACGGGGTCAAAAATTAATTTGATGATCACAGAACTTTATATAAATTCAGTGCAATACCGACAAGCGAGAAATTTGTACGGTTTACAAATTGCTGTTGTAACAGTGCGCAAATTATTGATTTCATCCGTTTCTTCCAGGCCATTTTGATACCGTTATCAGATTACGGAAGTGTTTTCCTCTATTGGCGGAAATTGCTGATGCCCTATCACAGCGTCGACCGTAACATCGAACTGTCAGCGCTGACAACTATGACGGTGAATTATCCGTTGGGTGTTATCAAGCAAGTGGTTAAGAACGTAATGACGACAGAACGTATAATCCATTTGTACCACAAACCGCTGATGCCGCAGGAATTGTTCGAACCGTTCCTAGATTTGCCAGCGATCACCCCGAAAGTCTGGAAGAAGTACTTAAAATGGTACGGCAAATCGAAGCTCGGTAAATTGAACAAAAAATACGCGAAAGTAAAGGAGGTTCTGAGGCAACAAATGTTGACGCGTGCACAGAAGAAAGACTGATCGTAAAGTTGCGACACCTGTTTCGAAATTGTAATTTTTCCGTTAATTACAAGTGTTTGAAAGTTTTCGTTCGTGGAATAATAATGCGAGACGCGGATAAAGGGCGCGTAATCGTCGATTCAACGTCGGAGATTGTCAAGGTTCTCGATGTTGATAGGGATGAAATCGATAAGTGCTTCGATAAAGGGGTAATGGAGGGTTACGTTGGCATCGAACGAGACCCGGGGCGACGCGTTTATTATGTCGCGGTCGGCCGAGGAACGCTCCGATAATTCCACGTTTCGAGTAGATCGATTCGGAATAAATTATATTGCGTCTCCGCGCCGTCGAGAAAATTCCCGGAGAAAAGGCGACGACGCGCGCGTCGCGTTCAATTGGACGGAACGAATCTGCTATTTACCTTCGACCTCTTCGAGCCGTCGTCGTCAACACGGGAAATCAATCAGAAATGGTCGGAAAAAGGGCGCCGTCGTCGTCGTTTTCGTGTGCAGGCACATGTGACGATGCGAATCGACGGCTGCTGCTGCCGCTGCAGCGCTGTTCGCAAACACGCCCCGGGGCTCAATAACGGCGCTGCCATCGTTTCTCCCCTTTTTCCGACGCACCCCTTCTTTGGACTGAACCGAAGGTAGGTACCGGAATTTCTCCAATCCCGGACACTTTTCACACGATATGCTAAATTTTCGTGTTCTCTGAATCATAGGAATATGTTGTGCCGTGTCGATCCTTAGTTGTTTATCAAATTTTTTCGTTATCTCACATTTTTGTGAAACGCAAAGGGGATTCAAATCGCTCTATAGTCGGTTTAGAAACATTGGTTTGCTGAAGTTCATCTTAAAGGAATATATCATATTCATAATTTTTCGCAATATTCAGAGTTCGGCACTTAATACATTTATTGCAGAAAAAAGACAATTTTTTTAAAATTTCGAATAACATGGAAACTATTTTTGATAGCGACACGCCCCAAAGAAAATATTAACTGCCATTTCTTTTGTAGAAACGACAAAAACGAAGGATGCACAGACAATAAGAAAAAATTTTGAAATTTTAAAAATTTACAATTTCCCCGCATATTTCAGGCATAACACGACCCCTCAAACAGTTAACACTCCAGGATTTACACTACTTTTTAGAACAAAAACAAATCAAAACAGAAAAATGCCAATGATTTCTAAACATTTTCGAATATAACTCAAATTGTAAAATAGCTAACACTTTCGGGTTTTCACCATTCAATTAAATAGGGCTACGATCGTCTCGATTAATATTCTTGTCTAAAACGAACCGTTTCTGAGAAAAAAAAATTTGAAACCTTCTGGACACATAGTTTTTTCGATAAGTGTTGAGAATTCACATCTAATGCAGTCGCACGAGAAAAGCGACGTGGCAGTGGGTAAGAGACGAGCAGCGGGCATTATTAGAGAACGCTAAGTTTTGTTAACAGTCGTCGGAATAAAGTGTGACTTCAATTGGAATAAAGTAGGGTTGTTGATATCTGAAAAAAATATCGAATATCGTAAATGTCGATATTCCGAGAAATATCATATCGGCCCGATAATATCGGACGTAAAATTATCGATAATTATCGAATATCGATATATATTACCAATGTCAGGGAAAATAACATAAATAACAATTCATTGCAAAAAAAATTGTTGAATTCGTAATGGTAAGGACATCACTTGTAAAAGATGTATCAGTCAATAATAGACTCCAAAATAGTAAATAAGTGTCCAAACTAAAAATATAATGTTATTATTTATTTTGAAGATAGAACTATAAACAAAATTAGAATTAACTTTGGCATTAGCCTCTATTAAGTAAGGATTCAGTCTTCATAACTTATTGAGACCCTTCATTATGTACTAAGTACTAAGAGAAGTTAAATTATTACCTAATCAACACTCAAAAATACTATGGTTTTAAATTATAAGTTAGTGAACATGTAATTTTTAATTAAATATTATTATTTATCTTAAATATTAAAAATATGGTAATCAACTTTGGCATTAGCATTGATTATCACCAGAAGTCAAGCTTTTCAATTTGCCACATCTCTTGCAATGGTCTTTGAGTGTTGAACAAGTTTCATGCAATCACATTCGACACATCTGACATTCGATCCAATCTGATTTCGATTTAGTTAAATTATAATTTTCAAAACATTCTACACAATAATCATGAACTGAAACTTCTTTCTTGGCACTTTGGAGAAGATTTTTAACTACTGCAACTTCAATTTCATATCTTTTATCGATCAGCTGAGTAATCTGAAAAAAAAAAATAATTGTAGAAAATCAAAAGCAAATAAAATTTCAATAGACAATCGATCTTACTGTAAATCTAGAAGGCATTTGGGAAATTTCCATCAAATTGTTCAGACCGAGTTTTTCGACACATCTTATTGGTAGATTATCTTTGCAGATCATAAAGACTGTCGCTTGGGTGACATTTATGTGCTACCTTTATCTTTTTCAATGTTTTCGATGCATTGCTTCAAATTTAATTGACGAAGATCACTGCCAGTATTATCAGTTCCAGCGCCCTGTAACAAAACAATAACACAAAATACGTGAAACAAAACAATAACAAACACTACAGCAGCGATTTGAAATGACGAGACATCATCATGATGATCGTATACTTACTTTATTAACACCAGTTTTACATGTCGTATTTTCATTTAGATCTATTTTCAAAAGTCGGGCAATTTGTGGATGCTTTATTTGAAGGTGCGCCCGAGTGTTAGTGGTTTTCCCATTTGTTTTCACTACTTTTCCACACACGGAACACTTGCTTTTCAAAGTTGAAATTCTTTCAAAATAATCTTTCACTGCCTATTTTCACTTATATTACCAGTGCTTGTGCTTGCTTCCGCAGAAGCAGAATTGCTTTCTTCGGACATGACCAAGCAAACTGAACAGAGACAGTTGTCTTCTTGGGCATGACGATAACGATATTCCCTATTTGGATATCGAATATCGATAATATCGTAGACTATAATACCGCGACGATATTATCGAATATCGATGTCAAAATATCGATATTCGATAATATCGATAAAATATCAACAACCCTAGAATAAAGTGTGAATTAAATAAAGCGTTTGTTAAATTAAACTGTTTGATTGCCGATTGGCCGCAGTGGTAGTTCCAAAATAGTTTCCTCTCCGATAAAACAAGGAATAAACACCGTTTCCGGGTATTCTTTATCGGTAAATTAAACAAATAAGAGATAGCCCGGCTCCTATAATAATTCAACAGTTATCAATCGATGAAAAAGCGGAAGGCATTTAAAGGCTAAAATTGAATAAAGTAACGTTACAACTATTTGAAATAAAGTCGTTTTTCAAGTTGATAAGAGTTACAAAAATGCCAAAAATTCTAAAACCACCATTGCTCTCGTTTTGTTACCATTCACTTGCTACCAAACAGTGCTACAATCATTTCGATTATTACTTCTGTCTGCCATGAACCGTTTCCAAGAAATTTTTTTTTGAAATCTTTTATTTACAATGAGTTATAACTCGGTTACCAAGATTTCCACCGCTTTCAGTCTTTTAACAAACACCGAAAGCGTTTTCGAGAAAATCGAAGAAATACGCTAGAATAATCGTTTAGGAGCATTGGACATATGGATTTCGACTATCAAGTTGGTATTTGACCGTTCATTGTTGTTGTAAAACTGTAACTTGCCACCTGAATATTACTCTATGGCCTAGGATTACTTTAGTTTTTGCTTCCAGCATCCATCTGCTATGAATAAAACCGAAATAAATCCACACATCAAAGTTTTTTCCAGTGGTTTATTTGCTATAGTGATAGTTTTGTTTCTAATAATCGAAGTAATCGATTATTGTACCACGCGGTTGTCACGCGTAACGCCTCTATATGCGTCATCAAAAGATCAAAAGAGAACCCCTTGGCAACGTAATGCCAATCTAGTTCCGGAGTGAATTTACTTGTAGGGAAGGCATATATGAATCTGCGAGGCTGTTTCACCACGTCCAGGTGTAACGTATCTGTCAGATAAATTGGATATCTGACAGATAGCACTTTATCTGGAGGTGGTAAAACAGACCCTAAATCGGCTTAAATGGACCTCAACATCTCGAAAGGAATTGAGGTTGAAGGAAATTGTCAGTATAAAAGTTGTGCGTTTTGATTAGCGAATTAATTTGAGTCTTAAAGCATCGAAATTTCGATGCTTTAAGGCTGAAATTAATCGTGCTAATTGCAGAAAACCGCAAACAATGAGCCTTCCTTCTAATATGGAAAACTTACGTGATAATATGAATACGAATTGTAAACTTTGTGTGTGGCCACTCTTTCATACAAAGAATGATTTGGTGAAATGTGGAATTGATACGACTATTAGTTTCTGAGATATTGCATTTGATGTTGAAAAAGACATCTCATTAAGATTCTTAACAAAATTTGCATCTACAAACTCAACGCGGTTTAAAAGAAAAAAAGTTCAAACCGAAGATGTGGAAAAATCAAGTCGAAATACTTTTCTTTACATTGAAAATGAAACTTCAATTTTCTCGATTTTCGAGGGCAACAGACGCGTGGACGGTGTCATGGAGTGGGAGTTAGGGGAATCACGCTGTAGCACCTATGGATAATGCATTATATATGAATCGAAAGATTAATAACTGATACTTTTTTGGATCCAACTTTTTAGGTTATCACCAATAGAGTGTTGTTTTTACATTTGCTGTTTTTCTAGGTTAAATTCGAGATTGAAATTGCATTGAAAAAGACTTTTCTTTGCTTCAATCAGCTGGAAAAGATGTAGATTGATTTTACTAGGTGGTTTCTGTGTTGCGTGAAACTTTATTATCATTAAATTATGTAATACAATTATATATTTCCATAAAACAAAAAACTTGCTACCGTTAACCAAAGAATTCATATTTAATACCTAATATGCAAAATTATTATGTATGCTTCGTAAAATAAACCAAAGTGCCGTCTTTTACTAATATATAACGCGATTTTTTTTCGGAAGTAAGTGCACGACGCGACGGGAGACGAATTCCCGCTGCGACGGTGGCGACCCCTGCCGCAGCGAAACGCATCGATCGTCGCCTCCGGCGAACGCCTCAAAATGGTCGACACGTTTACGATATCTATCGTCGACGTAATAATAATAACGAACGGCGGACTATCCGCTTTTTATCGGCCGTTTTATTGCGAACCAAATCGAAAAGCGACCGTTTTCGATAACAACCACTGGATATTGTCGCGGCGTCAGCATCGTATTCGGAAAATTTGCGAGCGTCCGGGGAAAACGTCCGGTCCGGCGGGCGCGCCGCGAAAAATTTCTTTGTCGGACGGAATAGACGGCCTCGACCTTTTGGCAGGTATTGTTCGCTCGACGGTAACACGAGACGAAGGTCTATCGTTGGTAAAATGTGGATACGTCGCTTTTGAGCTTAAAAAATTAAACACACGTTCGAGATGCCACACAACATCCAAACGTATCATTATTCGACCAACTCGAAAAATATTAATAAACGGCCCGGGCCCTTCTTCCAAACATTCCCAAATTTTAGTGGGTGTTTATTTCTTATATATCGTTTCGAGTTATCATTATACGATTCTCGGAATTTCATTCGATGATGAATAGTCTTCGATCGAAAACGATTTCCAAATTCAAAAAACCTGATTACGTTATTTCTGTTACTTTATATCGTGCTATTAATTATTGTATACAATTTGAATGTGGGTACTGGATCATTCTTGGATGCTTTTGATTAAGTACATACCTATTTCGAATAATGTTTCGACGATAGTTTTCGTAGGAACCTAAAGTGTAATGCCAATTCCAGCGAGTTCGCTCGACGAAATATCGCATTCGAAATCAGTGTATTTGCCCTATCCGGATAGTAGTTGAAAAACCGAATGATCATCATGAGATTTCTGAGACCCTTGTCGAAATATCGCATTCGAAATTGGCGAATCGGACTAATCGATGTCACACAATCGATTTGATGAAGTCCAAATATCGCATGCGATATTTCGCCGAGTGAACTCAAATATATAGTGCCTAGAATCGTATGTTTCACTTCGCTCGACGAAATCAGTGTATCAACGAATCGCATGAATTGATGACACACAATCGTTTGACGCCCAAATATCGCATGCGATTTTTTGTCGAGTGAACTGAAACATACGTTTCCAGGCACCATATATTTGAGTTCACTCGGCGAAATATCGCATGCGATATTTGGACTTCATCAAATCGATTGTGTGACATCGATTAGATCGATTCGCCAATTTCGAATGCGATATTTCGACAAGGGTCTCAGAAATCTCATGATCATTCGGTTTTTCGACTTTATTTATGAAAACCGAAAGAAGATGATTTAGAATTTAAACCTACTATCCGCGATGTGATTTTGTCGGAAGTATTCGGTATAGTTTCATCACCTAAAATTGAAAGGAACATTGAATCCGGGGGGATTATCTGGACAAGCATTGCTTACAGAAGTCCGAACTGCATTATACAACGTGCCACTCAGAATTCCTGAATTGACACCTTGTGATCAATTCTATTGGACGAATTCGAACACGTTAAATCGAATTTTGTTCAAAAAATTTGAGAACGAGTGATGAGGTGTATACTGCAACTCTTCAACTTCTCAAAACAAAAACTTTTATGATCCATCAACTCGTTACTCCCCGTCGTCATAAATGCCGACTGTGGGATTTTTGGACGCGCACATCGTGGAATTTATTTGTGTTTTCGCCTCGATACCCTGTGGTTAACTTAATAAATAGACGTTTTTAGCGGCGCCGACCGCTCTGACCGCCTAATCACAGGTCAAAACGTTTAAGATTATATACGTACGCGAGCCGTCGAAGCGAGGGTGGGCCACCTCGCCGAGCCGCACATTTTTGCGGCGGAGGAGGTGGCGGCGCGTCGCGATTTACTACGCGGACAACGACCAAAATAAAAAGCAGTCGAAGAAAAGGAAAAAAGTGGCCGGACAGCGCGTCCATTTGCATAAGAGATCGTCGAATAACTGAGACATAGTCGATAATCTGGTGATCTTAATCGTGAGGTATGGGCGTGCCTTTCGTGTTCCGCCTCTGCGACCTCCGGACACCCTGTGATTACCCTAATAAATAGAGGCTTCGCGGTCGTGGCGCCGTTTTCCCGACCGACCGCCTAATCACCGGTTAAACGTCCCCGAATATGGGGGTGGAGTAGGTCCTTTTCGTGAAAAATAACCCAAACGCGATCGCGTCACGTTCACACGTTTAATTCTTGTTTCTTTGAATACACTTTTCGTACTAGTCGGCGCTTTATACGAAAATTCCGGATTTTTGGATCCAGAGGACAACGTCGCTTTCCTGAAATTCAACAATAACGACAAGAACAAAGCGATGTTCTATCTGTTTTTTTTACACGCCTGATTTGGAATGCGGAGTTGCCAATTCACTGCAAATACCTATTTTTGTTCTATACATCAGTATACTTGGGTACAGCAATTTCCTTTAATGTGTTCGCCCACATACATACTCAACGTAATCGATTTTTACAAATTCAGAACAACGGTGAATCAGTAAACGAAATCTCGAATGAAAACCATTTGTAACAGCTTTCATTTTCAATATAAATAATGGCAGGAGTTCCAATATTTCTCCCCCAAAATAAACCGGCTGTTTACCAGTTTATCCCCGAGGAGTAAACCTTTCGCACTGGAAAACGCGGATAATTTTAATTACACAATCCGGATCGGCCGTTTTATTAATAATAACGAGTTTCATTTGAGGAGCAAGGATAAGAAGAACGGTGCTCCTCAAAACCGCCCCGAGCGTTTCGAAACAAATCGGGACCGCGCAAGAGTCCGAAGCCCCCTCATTAAGCGATCTCGCCCTCGCTCATTAACATATCTAATTATACGTCGTAGGTACCGACGGTAAACCGAGAATTCGTGTTCGGAATTCCGGAGTTGGAAAATCGGGAGACGACGACGCGTTCTGAGGTAATTGATTTTTGGCGTATACAGCGATCCCCCTACGATTGAGACGTGAAATTTCGGGGGGGCCTTATACTGTATACCCACAGGTAGCAATCTCGCCGTGATTAGACCGCTACCGGTTAATTGGGGGGTTCGGTCGAGGGCGTAACGACGTCAAACGAACGTGACGTTGCTCGCCGCGATTTTTTCATCTACGATCAGCCTGAGTCATGGTGATTACGACTTAGGTTAAGTCATCGGTACGATTTTTCAATAGCGATGAGCAGTCGCGCAATTAAACGATCCACCATGTAATTCCGAGGTATAATAACGAAATAAAAAGGCACGAATATTCGGTTTTATCGCCGGCATGAATGTTCGATCGCATCGATTATTCTCTTGAAACACGTGCGTCTAATTACCAATTATATCCGATAATAACTGTTGATGTAACATCAAACCGTCATCTCGTTAGGTTTCCATTCGAGGGTGAAAACCCTTCACGGACGAACGGCGTTTCGAGAGCGCCTCTTCAATTTCACCGATTTCGAACGGGACCCCCGACAAAAAAAAATCCGTCTATGTGTATACCTTATAATTAGTAATTAGTGAACGAATACACGTTAATTATACGCCGAACGATCGCACACGCTTCACTCGTACTTGGGCTTTTTCCTTCTCTTCAGCGAACTTGTAATTAGAGGCACGCTCGGATGATTGTTCAGACGGTTACATTTTTTAAATACCGCGCCCCTTCGACCCTTTGCGCGCTTTGCCGTCTTGAAATTATTTGAATATCATTCTAGAAAAATGTTCCGATTATTCGATACCATATAACATAATACAAAAAAACTACGAAGTAGTATCAAGTTCCTATAAGATGTTTTTAAATCTCTTTGCAAATTGCAGAAAAACCAGAAAAAATGAAAGAACGTTTCGATTGATATACGGTCATAAATTTAAACACCGATGGGATCTTCTTTATTGTTTCCCATAGCAAATTCAGTAATAAACTGTGTTGAAGAAAATATTCTGTCTATTCCAATTTACAAACGTTTTGTTGATGACATAATATTCTCCGTACCAATCGATGAAGGAGATAAATATATTACAAACTATAAATAACATACTATAGTTCAATGTACAATAGCCGCCGATCAACTTTTTAGACATAGCTCTTGATTATAATGACGAAAACCAAATAAATACAAAATGGTTTTCGAAAGGCATAAATAAATATATCAATTTCAAACGGAAGGTATCAAAAATTTTTGAAAAGAATGTTATTGTTGGATAACAAATGTTTAAGGCCTGTTTCACCACCTCTAGACAGAGTGTTATCTGTCAGATAATCAGAAAATTCAATAAAAATGCAGTTCAATTACTATTAGAAGTTAACGAAAAATTAGGACACTCAACGACATCAAAAAAGGCCGGCTATAAAGCTCAATAAAATCAGGTACTCTCATTTGTTATTATGGCATTGGTAGCTCAACAGTTGTAGTACTGACTTACTACCCAGAAAAACTGGGTTCGAATCCCGGTAAATTCCAACTAAATTTGAGGATGTCATCGTGCTTCGGAAGGCACGTAAAGCCGTTGGTCCCGGCTTTATATTCAATATATACTCGTCAGGTCATGCCAGAGGCACTTGTGCGATCTGAAAACTCTGGCACTAGACCCAGGTCAGTGGATTACACGAACTTACTTATTTTATTTGTTATTGACCTCTCATTTACGACAGGTATGTAAAAAATATATTAGAAATAAAACACATAGGAAACCCTATACCTTCAAAATATTGGCAATAGATTCACAAAATAAACATGCAACATTTCCAATATATATAGACGAATCGAACTTGAAATAGACAACCGACAACTACAAAAATTGACACATAACTTGAAGGTGAAAAGCGGATTTTCTTGATTGGACATGTAATATGTGTTAATTGGACAGACGTAACAATCTCAAATAAGGCGCGCACAACCACCTAAATAAAGAAACATAACGCACAATATAGACAAGCCATATCTTTCAGAAATTGGACAAATAAATACAGAACTTGCGAAATCAACCACCTCTAAACTGGACATTTGAATCGAAGCCAAAACAGAGACGAAAAACCGCCAAAAGAAACGAAACAAAAGCGGAATAGACAGGCGAAACTTTTCAAATGGGGGCAAAATAAGACACGTAAAATGTAGATGAACACGCGAAACACAAATGCGATATGTTCAAAACATTGGCAAAATCTGTACAAAATAGACATGCAACACTTCCAAGATATATAGACGAAACAAACTTGAAATAGATACGAACGCCTACAAAAATTGACACATGTCTTAAAGACGGAATAATGCCACGAATTCCCCTAAATAGACAAGCGGAATCTCTTAATTGGCAACACGAAACAATCTCACGCAAAGCCACACAAATTTAAAAACATAGCGCACAATATAGACACGCCATATCTTTAAGAAATGGACCAAAGAAATACAAAATAAGCATGCAAACCCCTGAAGTAGACACATGACATACAGTGAAAATAGGCAGGAGATACCTCCAAAACAGACATATGAATCAAATCCAAAACACGGACGGAAAATCGCCAAAACAGACAAACGAAACAGAAGCAAAATAGACGGACGAAACTTTTTAAATGGAGTGGCAAAACAAACCCAAAATAAGACACGTAAAATGTAGATGAACATGCGGAACACAAACGCGATATCTTCAAAACATTGGCAAAATCTGTACAAAATAGACATGCAACACTTCCAAGATATATAGACGAAACAAACTTGAAATAGATACGAACGCCTACAAAAATTGACACATGTCTTAAAGACGGAATAATGCTACGAATTCCCCTAAAAAGACAAGCAGAATCTCTTATAATAAACACGAAACACTCTCACGCAAAGGTACACAAATTTAAAAACATAGCGCACAATATAGACACGCCATATCTTTAAGAAATGGACCAAAGAAATACAAAATAAGCATTCAAACCCCTGAAGTAGACATACAGTGAAAATAGGCACCTCCAAAATAGACATATGAATCAAAGCCAAAACACAGACGGAAAATAACAAAAACAAACAAACGAAACAGAAGCAACATAGACGGACGAAACATCTTGAATGGCGGGGCGAAACGAACCCAAAGTAAGACGCTTAAAATGTAAATGAACACGCGGAACACTTAAGTATGCTATACCTCCAAAATAGACAGTCACATCAAAGCCAAGATAGGGACTTGAAATCTCAAAAATAGAACAACACAATATAAATGCGAAACACACAATATAGACACATTATATCTCTGAGGAATAACTGAAACAAATACAACATAGACATGCTCAACCTTCAAGACATACAGTTGAAAGAAACCTTCAATAGACACGAGATGAAATTGATACAAAAATTTAAGTATTTAAAACCCCTAAATAGACAAACTCAAAAAGGAAGAGCGAAATTTCTCAATTGGACAGACTAGACACGCAAAACCTCCAAAATAAACAAACAGACAATAAAAAATCTCCATATCTTTGACAATGGATGAAAGAAATACAAAATAGACACGCAAACCTTCAAAATAGACAGATGAAGCAAAACCAAAACAAGATATACTTTTGCTCCTCAATTCTATAGTTAAATCAATTGTACTTTTTTGATGGCGAATTGTCTGAACGAATTGGGGTTCTTCTTGAACGAATGACGAAAAATAAATGTGAATCGATGAAACAATTTTTGTCCGGTATAAGCGGAAATTTCGATTAACCATTGAAGGCATTAACAATAAATTTGAAGCAATTTCTTAGGAAAGGATAGTTTACATTGTTCTAAATACCTACACTCGGTATGAAAGGTGATTGAGACATGTTAATCGAATCGTCAAACCGTTTAACCGTCAGAAACACGTGAAATTGAAATATTTCTGTCATAAAATCCTTGTTGCGAAAGCAACACGCACAATTTCAAATGTGAACCGTTTCAAATCGAAACAGTGGAAAAAATTTCGCGGAATGCATTTTTCAATAAACAATAAGCAGGTTGAAATTTCCCTCGTTACCTATTCCGTTTTGTTTAACGACGCACTCTCGTTCGAATTTACTGTAAATGAACCGGACGTATAAATATCGGAATTGTCGAGAAGAAATCGTTATTTCCGTTATCGAAACGACAAATCGAAACCTCGTAAATCGATCGGTGTTTAGTTAAGACATTAATTAAATTGCAAATAGCCGTTTCGATTACCTACTAATTAGTGCGCTTTTTAGTTCTACATATACTTAAAGAACGTTCTTGTTGTTCGTTGGCGTCACACGTAATAAAAAAAATAATTTCGAACCGAAAATTAACCGAACAAGGCCGTCCATAACGTTCGACATTCCTTATTTAGTGGCTAGAAACTGAACGACAGGGACGGGTTGGCGAGGCCAAGAAATGGAAGAAAAGCGCGATCGACATATTTGCAATGTAAATCGTCGATGGTTAATGGGGCCAATTTGGCATGAGAGCAAAGAGGAGGCGATGTATCGTTAATAGTCATTCTGTAATTGAAACATGGTCCTTTGTAGTGTCTGAGCCCATTATAAAGGCCCGGTTGTGTGTATTTTAAAAAGCAACCCCACCGTAATCATCCGGTGAACCCTTCTGTTAGCGAGTATATTGAATTGTCATCTATGAAAGGGGAGAGCCGTTCGACAAACAAATTTAAACTCGCTTTTTAAATTTCGAATACTGCAATTTTGGTTATGGATTCCACAAAGGGATTTCTCGTCCTACCCTCCCTTCATCTCATCGCCACACTCGAATTTAATTCGAATGCATCGTCGCGAACGAAATTAATCGCGATTGTTTTTACGTCGAATTAGTTACGCGACCCGTCCTCTACCTACCTACATATGGGTATAAATTAAAAAACACGTAGAAAAAAGACGGACGGTCATTAAAACACTCGATAGAACTAATTTAACGCGCTTAATCGTGAATCCATCCGACCGCACTTCACCAAAAAGTCAATCCAATTTTATTCCGTGTTCCGCCGACGCCAACTTATCATTCGTGACGGGCAGTGGCGGGCTGGTATTTATGGTTTGGCATTTTTGGCCGATTCTCACAATTCCGAACGGGCCGCCACTGGTACACGTCATATACCTGGTCGCTCATATGTAATCGTCGGCTGGCATTTCATTTACCCTATGACAGATTCCTGTTACTAATTCATTTTTTAATTAACGGTCCGTTTCGAACGTTCGCCCGTTGATAGCCGCCGTGTGTGCCCGCGCTCACTGAATGAACTCAGGTGTGTTTTGTTTTGACGGATTTTACGACTGTGCGCTGTGCCGGGGCCCGATTTTGCTCTTTTCGAAATAGCGTAATGATCTCAGGTCCGTATCCGGTACTAAAATCATTCCAAACTCAAATTCGATTCACTTACAGTACTATAGTCACGTTTCCCAATCGAGTGACTTGAATACTGCGTTAGGCGAGAAGTTACGAGAAGTTACTCTTTTTGTTTATGTTCTCATGACGCGAATTAGTGCGAATAAAATTTGCAATAACTGAAACATGAATCATATCGTAACGTTCCCTAAGATGGGTATTTAGTTGAGAACCAATACGCATGAGGAGTGCGCGGTATGCGTCTTGTCGCATGCGACTTGGGCTCAACTGAATAAGAAACGAGCAATAAGGCACGATTGTGCTAAAATCTTTTATTTACATATGACGCATCCATCTCTCTCTCTCACTTTGTCGCCGGCCAAAGCATTCAAATCGGACTTTCGAAACGCACGGGAAGTAAACAATTGGAGTTTTGTCGATTGTTTTCATGATTTACAACAATTGTAGCAGAAAGATAATTAATCTCAACTTTTTTTTATTCAGTGCATATTCAATGAAATAGAGATTAATGATAATTCAAGGATATCATAATTCAATTCAATTCATAAAAATGTGCACTTTTCCATCAATGTTATTTATATTAATATCCCCCAATAGTACCACTCGATTTTGTCATTTTTTTCAATGTTCGTGGATGATATAATTTCGACATTTATACTTATTCTGGCTTCACATCTTTGTGAATCAAAGTACCCAGAAATGTCGTACCTACTTATTATATATTTGTATTGGAACAATGCAATGTCCCCTACTAACTTTGTACCTATTAGGTCGACCACAATCGTAAAATCGATAGAACCAAATCCGTGCCAATACAAGATCAGGTATGATGAATCTGTGGTAGTACCTATCTACATACAGACTTAATACCTAATTTTTGTTGTTTTGATTACTGGTTGTCATCCATTAAAGTGAAAACAATAGCACTACGATGTTTAACCCTATTCTTATTCGCATACCCAAATGGTACTTATGTGTAATTATCTTTCGCTTAGGAGTTGTAAGATTGCTGCATTTTTAACGTATTTGACACTCTGCATTATACTATAAATGTATCTTCAATTTATGCGGTCGTCAAGAGTTTGTTGCTTGGATGTACCTGCAGGTCTAGGTGTAGGTACTACCCATCTCGACGATATTTGACAACAGCGCACAGCAACATAGAATATGGTCAGCCGTTCGA
The DNA here is from genome assembly GCA_020654155.1 of Novius pumilus. Classification (NCBI taxonomy): domain Eukaryota; kingdom Metazoa; phylum Arthropoda; class Insecta; order Coleoptera; family Coccinellidae; genus Novius; species Novius pumilus. Next base: position 160,905 of record JAIFOV010000476.1, read on the forward strand.
GAAACAATCGCGTTCCTTACCTGGACCGGAGGAGATTAAATTTTAAATTGCAAATCTGCATAACATTAAACTTAACGAAAGATTGATGCGGCTTTCCCGTCCGCGCAGCGGCGTAACGCGATTGTCTACAGTTTAATCAGCGAGGTGATGGATGGACGCGCGCGCGACTCGAAGGAAAAATACGGAAATTGTCGTCGAGACGAAAAAAATTTCCGACGAAATCGTCTTCGCACGTCGATCACCGCACCTCCGCTCGTACTTCGTACATAAGACGGTACCATCATCAAGGTCTCTACGATTATTCGACTTAATTTCGGACGATAATCGCCCCTATCAATCATCGTTTCGAACGTATACACTCAAATTACGAAATCTCCCATGTTTGACGATCGATCTATCAAATTTTGTCGTGAAAATTGCCCCGAAACCGTGAACGTTTCGAATTAGGCGGCGGCGATGGCCGGGGAGATTGCGGGGGAAAAGGTTCAAGATTTATAGAATCGAGGGCGCTTTTGAGAGATACCGACGGATTAATAAGTACATAATAAAAGGAAAACGACAACGAATGCTATATCGGATAATTCAATTCAATTCAATAAATGTTTTGCTGTTTATCGAATATTGGATTATTTCATTTTTCTTTACTCCTATATTTTTTTAGACAATTCTTTTTAAAATCCTTTATAAGAGATTGTCTTTCACTGTGTTCATTCCGTGCTTCCATTAAGTCACTTGCTGAATTTCGTCATTTTAATATTTTTCTCTTGTTTCTTTATTCATTTTCATTTCTTTGATGTTCTTCCTTATTTTCATGATTTGTTTACAATAAATTTAAATAATTTCTGTTTGATTTGAAGGACACATATTTTTTTCGAAAAATAAAAAACAGATTTTTTTTATTCAACCAAATTCCACCACAATCTATGTAAAGGCTGTCCCGTTGAATTAAAAAATTTTTCTCAGTATTATATCCATTTTTGAACATCGACAGTATAACATTATTCTCCCTTTTTCGGGCAACATAGAATAGATGATATATATGTGAAGAGCGTGGAAATAGTATGGAATCATCAAAAAATCCCAAAAACGAAGGTTTTAATTGAAAAATTTGTGAGGATAAAAGTTGATTTTCAAAGATGCTCTAGTAGTCCATTAAAATGGAGAAATTTCATGGAAAAAATTAATTACAGATAGTGAACCAGTGTAAATTGTTCAGGGTTGTGAGTACAATATGAGGTTTCCATAAGGACTGCTATGGAGCGTTCTAGGGGTGGGGTGAAGTTCAAAGTTTCGAAATCACACGTTTCCGCTTCTGGTTTTTAAACTATGGATTTTCTTGGAAATGTCTTCAAGCAAAAGTTTTAGATAACAGAAATACCTTCAATCTGAATTTTGTTTCGTTTCATTTGGGTTGACGGTTAACAAGGAAACTGCAAAAAACCTCTCAAAATAGGCGTTTCTTGCAAACGTGATATTTACGACGCCAAATTTTTTGATATTTTTTATCATCTTAAAATAAAGCTTTTATAGCATCAAATCAAACTGAATGAAAAAAAAAATTGTAACATTCTTCGTTCACGATATTTAACAATTTGTTTATAAAAAACTGCCTTTTTCTCGACAAAACGTGCTAGTTGTCGGCAATGTTTTTCAATTTTTTTGATTAATTATGATAGCTGAAGATCCATAGTTTACACTGCTGAAAAGTTTTAGACTAGAAAATGCGAAAAAGACTATTTTTTTCGACATTGGAAATAAGGTACATTTTTTTACATAAACAAATAGCCTCAGACGGTTCATTTTGATCTTCAGAAATTCCATTTTCTTGCCAATGAAAATAAGCATTGAAATAAAGGGCTTGATGGTCCAAGAAATCTTCTACTACTTTTTGAATGCGAGTTGCATTTTTTTCTTAAAAACATCACAGTGGCTTTATAAACAATAATTTAGGAATAAATTCAGCCTCATACTCTTCCCAATGAATTATATTTTATGTTGCTTCAGGGGAATATGAAATAAATCATGTGTTTGTGGGAAAAAAGATGAAAATTTGGACAGGTCGTCGAATTCTTGTCTTGCGGTCGATGGGGTCTTGGAGGGAATAGCAGTTCGGCGCGTATCGTAGTCGTGACTGCCTTCATAATCTTCGAGCGATTGTTTTGGAAAACTTATTTCAAAATTACAAACAACAAACCACTCGACTTTCAAAGCAAAATGCCGACTGTGTCGACTGGACGGATTGAAGATTGAAGATGAGTGTCCAACGGAATTGAATCAAATTGTCATCTGTTTATTTGTATCAAAAACAGGCATATTGCCACTTTTTCTTTCAACATTATAAAATATAATTCATTATGTATGAACTTGAATTAATTTTGAAATTGTAGTTTGTACAGCCACTTAACGTTTTTGAAAAAAAAATGCATCTCGCGTTCAAAAAGTCGTACAAGATTTCTTGGAGTGTCAAGTTCTTTATTACAAAACTTTTTCCCATTCGCGAGAAAATGAAATTTCTGAAGATCAAAATAAACCGTCTAAGGCTATTTGTTTATAAAAAAAATGTACCTTATTTTCAATCTCGTAAAAAGTAGTCTTCCTCGCATTTTCTGGTCTGAAAATATTCAGGAAAGTTAAATATGGGTCTTTAGCTATAATACTTAAACAAAAAAAATCGAAAAATATTGCTGACAACTATCACGTTTCGTCGTGAAAAAGGCAGTTTTTTATAAACAAACTGCTAAATCTCGTGAACGATGAACGTAATAATTTTTTTTTTGATTAAGTTTGATTTGATGCTGTAAAAGCTTCATTTTAAAATGATGACAAATATTAAAAATATTAACCGTCAACCAAAATTGAACAAAACCAAATTCAAGGTGGAGATATTGCTGTCATCTAAAACATTTGTTTGAAGATATTTTCAAGAAAATCAATAGTTTAAAATCTAGAAGCGAAAAGGTGTGATTTCAAAATCTTCAACTGCACCCCTGCAGTCCTTATCTAAACCTCATATTGTACTCACAACCTAAACGATTTCCACTGGGTCACTACCTGTAATTATTTTTTTTTATTTAGCACTGGAAATTTCTCTATTGACTGGATCAATACGCATGAGGAGTGCGCGGTATGCGTCTTGTCGCATGCGACTTGGGCTCAACTGAATAAGAAACGAGCAATAAGGCACGATTGTGCTAAAATCTTTTATTTACATATGACGCATCCATCTCTCTCTCTCACTTTGTCGCCGGCCAAAGCTTTCAAATCGGACTTTCGAAACGCTCGGAAAGTAAAAAATTGGAGTTTTGTCGATTGTTTTTATGATTTACAACAATTGTAGCAGAAAGATAATTAATCTGAACTTTTTTTATTCAGTGCATATTCAACGAAATAGAGATTAATGATAGTTCAAGGATATCATTATTCCATTCAATTCATAAAAATGTGCACTTTTCCATCAATGTTATTTATATTAATATCCCCCAATAGTACCACTCGATTTTGTCATTTGTTTCAATGTTCGTGGATGATATAATTTCGACATTTATACTTATTCCTGCTTCACATCTTTGTGAGTCAAAGTACCCAGAAATGTCGTACCTACTTATTATATATTTGTATTGGAACAATGCAATGTCCCCTACTAACTTTGTACCTATTAGGTCGACCACAATCGTAAAATCGATAGCACCAAATCCGTGCCAATACAAGATCAGGTATGATGAATCTGTGGTAGTACCTATCTACATACAAACTTCATACCTAATTTTTTGTTGTTTTGATTACTGGTTGTCATCCATTAAAGTGAAAACAATAGCACCACGATGTTTAACCCCACTCTTATTCGTATACCCAAATGGTACTTATGTGTAATTATCTTTCGCTGCATTTTTAACGTATTTGACACTCTGCATTATACTATAAATGTATCTTCAATTTATGCGGTCGTCAAGAGTTTGTTGCTTGGATGTACCTGCAGGTATAGGTGTAGGTACTACCCATCTCGACGATATTTGACAACAGCGCACAGCAACATAGAATATGGTCAGCCGTTCGAGAAACAATCGCGTTCCTTACCTGGACCGGAGGAGATTAAATTTTAAATTGCAAATCTGCATAACATTAAACTTAACGAAAGATTGATGCGGCTTTCCCGTCCGCGCAGCGGCGTAACGCGATTGTCTACAGTTTAATCAGCGAGGTGATGGATGGACGCGCGCGCGACTCGAAGGAAAAATACGGAAATTGTCGTCGAGACGAAAAAAATTTCCGACGAAATCGTCTTCGCACGTCGATCACCGCACCTCCGCTCGTACTTCGTACATAAGACGGTACCATCATCAAGGTCTCTACGATTATTCGACTTAATTTCGGACGATAATCGCCCCTATCAATCATCGTTTCGAACGTATACACTCAAATTACGAAATCTCCCATGTTTGACGATCGATCTATCAAATTTTGTCGTGAAAATTGCCCCGAAACCGTGAACGTTTCGAATTAGGCGGCGGCGATGGCCGGGGAGATTGCGGGGGAAAAGGTTCAAGATTTATAGAATCGAGGGCGCTTTTGAGAGATACCGACGGATTAATAAGTACATAATAAAAGGAAAACGACAACGAATGCTATATCGGATAATTCAATTCAATAAATGTTTTGCTGTTTATCGAATATTGGATTATTTCATTTTTCTTTACTCCTATATTTTCTTAGACAATTCTTTTTAAACTCCTTTATATGAGATTGTCTTTCACTGTGTTCATTCCGTGCTTCCATTAAGTTACTTGCTGAATTTCGTCGTTTTAATATTTGTTTCTCTTGTTTCTTTATTCATTTCCAATTCTTTGATGTTCGTCCTTATTTTCATGATTTGTTTACAATAAATTTAAATGGTTTCTGTTTGATTTGAAGGACTTCCCTATCACACTTTTTTTCGAAAAATAAAGAAAAGATTTTTTTCATTCAACGAAATTCCACCACAAGCTATGTAAACGGTGTCCCGTTGAAATAAAAAATTCTTCTCAGTATTATATCCATTTTTGATCATTGACATTATATCATTAATCTCCCTTTTTTGGGCAGCATGAAATAGATGATATATGTGAAGGGTGTATGGATATAGGTGGCGAATGTGAAACTGATTTTGAAGTGGGGCTTCAATATCATTTCAAGGTCAAGTCGATTTTTTTAAACAGAATATCCTACTTCAAATCCAAGATTCGGAAAAATTATAGCATTTTGAAATTAAAAATGCTTTTTTTCAAATTTTTTCGGGAACCATCCGTGATTTACCATAATCGTTGATTTTAGAAACATAAAAAAATATTTAGGAACAAAAGTTAAATATGCAACTGGTTTTCAAAATGACCTTGGGGCGGAGTTTGAGGTCATTTTAAGGTTATTTGAAAGATAGGAGCTGAGAACAATATTGTCATTATAAAATCAACAACCTAACTCGCGTCAAAAATCAGTTACATCATAACACGTCGAAACGAAAAAAACAATCCAAATCGTTTGGAGTTTGATGAACCGTCAATTAAACTTTTTCATGATCAAAATAACGATGACAAAGTCCGGGAAACTTCGATTTAATTAAGCGAATAGCGTTGCGTCGGACAAAAAAAGGCAGCCTAAGAAACCGGATTATTTCGAAATGAGTATCATTCGGCGCAGATAATTCCCGGTTTGTCCAAACGCGACATCGCCGTCTAATGAAGTGTAATTGTTCGAGAAGAGACGCATTTTTCTGGAATGCGACGACCGGTCACGCACGTACGGTACGACGGTTTTGTCGTCGCGTGACCGCCCCGGTCCGGAAACGGGGAAATTTCATTTCCCCGCCGCGTTGATTCGATCATCCCGTCCCTTTGACGGCGATAAACTCGGTTTCCGTTGACCGGCGTTTTCCCGGGGGCTGCGAAAAATTCAAACTCCTCCAACGGGTCGGCAGAAAATGGCGGACTCGGAGAGAAGGCGGTGGATCTTATCGAGGTAGTTTACGATGGCGTACGGTATAAACAATTCAATTCGATCGTAATAAGTGCGCAAGAAGGTATATAATAGGTGGATAAATTCCCGTCGAGGCCGCCGATGCGGCAGGTGCTCCAGCTCCGCGCTTTCTACAAACGCTCCGACGTAGGCGTACTTCTCGTTCTTCTCTTCGACCGAGGGCCCCGGGCGCGTAGCCGACTCTATGCCTCCATACTCATTATAAACTTTAAATGATCCTCTTATCTTTCGAGCGTTGCCGTATATATACGCGCGCGATCCACCTTGTTTTATATCTTTCGCGAGGCGAGTTATTTCGCCGAAACATTCTCCAAATTTTTGAACTTGTCCGACGGCCGAACAAAACAAAAACGTGTCGGTTTTATTGGGCATGTACTACATATACTTGAACAAATGGAGCTTCAAACTATTTTGACTCCGTAACGGAAGCAATTTGGTCGCATACTGTACAGTGTATACCTGATATTTAGTTGGTTATGACAAGCGCGTCAATAGAAGACATTTATATTTTTAGGGTGATGATGGATTCGTGGAGTGACTGTTGCTTGGGGCTGACGGCTTCACCTGGCGCTACCTCTCCTATAAAGCCCCGAACCAACCACGTGGGTAAAGAAAAATGATCCACTGAGGCGGGTTACACCAAAGTTAAAAGCGATCGCTCATTTCATTTGCCGATTGTTTTGGCACCTTATTGAAGTACCTCAGAGCTCACGTGACCCTCGCTTTGTATCAATTCGCCAAACGCACGTGCGCCGCCTGCGAATTCGAAATATTATCCATGTCATGATCGCTCCTACCCTCGGTTTGGGACTACATCGCCATTGTTCTAGGACGGGGCGCGTTAATGAGCTTTTCTGGATACGTAGATAATTGCGAGCGCGAACCAACAATAGCTTTTCAACGAGCGCGCATTGTCGCGTGCTCGACTATTTGTTCTGCTAACGAGTCGACAACGAGTGGCCTTCTGCTCGAACGGTAACTAACGCGAGCGAGGGTTGAAGAATGAAAATTGAGTTTTTTTGCTTTTTTTGGAAATGAAACGTTAATTTCGTTGCGAATAATTGTTTGTTATCCAAATCAACCGGAAAACTTACGTTTGGCGCGGAAGCTCTAAACTTTGCTCGATCGTATCCCGAAGGGAACGGGTGACCTTGCTCGGGATTCCGTAGCCGACGTCGCCACCCTGTGGCTATCAGCTGAAAGTAACCGGGCTATTCTCGGGGCGATTTTCGAAATGTAGGCGAACTCGCGGCGATGAATGACAAAAAGAAAAAAAGTGGGTTTCGGAACGCGGCTATTCTTATAACGCCCGTACCACAAATTCGCTTTGAAGTCGCTGTTGCTAATGGAAGGAAAACAAACTTCCGCTTCGCGGAAAAGTTAATATAGAGCGCTGGTCGGTGACAAAGTGCTCCGCGCGCAAAGGGGATGTTTACGTAAGCCGCGTGTCCGAGCCACGTCGCGCTCTTGTCTTCGGTTATTGTGGTACGTTGACGCCATTATCCACTCGATCTTTGATGTTTTCACTGCATCACTTCTTTTCGTCTCAGCGTCAATCGTCATAATGGAACTTGACTATTCGAAAACATTTTTTTATCCACCTATAGACATATTACCCACAGTAATAGTAATCCGTATAGCGTTTCAATAATCCTCATACTATGGCTGAAATCGCATTAAGAATTGTAACACAGGAAACGTGGCAAGTTACATATCGCATCCCCCATAAGTCGCTCGGCTATATAATCGATTCGTTCGACGGTTTTTTTTTTTGGAACATTTGTCGCGGTAATTAGATAAAAATCCAAACCCCGGTCCGCCTATCGATTTTCCATTAATCCGGATGGTAATAGCTATGGTTATGACGAGTCCCCCGAGAAATAGACGGGAAAGATCATCTCATGGTTAATTAAGCAATACGGGGAAAAGGGGCGCGTACGCTCTCTATGTAAATATCACCCAGGGACAATTTCAAGCTCTTTTAACCACCGCTCGACAATTACGCCACAATTTAGATATGTATCGGGCGAGCAAGGGGACCACGCGACGTGACCCCTAATATATACATACAAAATACGTTCGATTTTTTTGCGAGAGGTCTTCATATTCACGAATAAACTATAAAATGAGTGAAAGAATGCGAAAAAAAAAATGTTATACGTGTGAATGTGACCAAAATCGACAATTGTGCGAAGTTACGAATGCACGATCAACCATGCTATTCCCATCTGTCATCAGATGATTATCTTAATCGGTCAATTTGGTCCTTTTATCAGTTCCAACTCCAGTGAAAGCAAAACGATTCAATTATTCCGCTTTCTTACATAGGTACCAATAATTTTCCCAAATTAAGAGGCAGATCTGCTATTTTAAAAACTGCCTCACAATGTTTTTTAAGGATTTGCTTTGATTTGCTCATGATCGTCTAAATCATTTTATAAGAATTTTCGAGTTTCTTCGGAAAATCGGAAAATTTTTACAAAACGCTTTGAGAATATTTCGTAGTCGTAAATAGACCTTCCCCATGTCTTTGCCACGAAATTTGCATACTATCTCTATCATAACTTATCTAAAAAACAGATACCAACGGGCTACTGTGAATGGTGAACGTTCGAAACTCCTTCAAATGCGGAGTTCCACAGGGATCGGTGTTAGGCCCATAGTTGTTTTTGATTCTGATTAATGATTTTGACTGCAGTAGACCTCACACTGATCTCATATTGTTCACCGATGACAACTGAAGTTGCGATGATTTGCTAGATTTGCGAAATTTGAAAAGCGTCAGTTTTAAGAGAACCTCCTAAACGATTAACGTTCTTGTCTTATTTTTAAATTTTAAATGATTTTAATTTCGTGTTTAATCTGTATCCTCAAATATTTGAGGAACTTAAAATGTTTTTCAAAATCTCACTCGAAAACTCGTTAAACTTTTCAGAATTTGCAATAATTACCTTGGTTTCTCGAATTTTCGCTTTGTCTTTTTTTTTGAATTCCGGTTGTTTCGTTAGTTAAACATTTCACATGAAACTTCTCCATTCTGTCACTGAATAAGAAAATTCCCATGAAATCGTCGTCAAAAGGTAAGGTTATTGAAATGAATTAGAAAAATACAAAGAAAAAGTTGAAAACAGTTTCGTGTTTTATTTGAAAACACTTCATGATTTTAATTATGTCACTTATCTGAAATTATCAGATCTACGAACATTTTTTTTGGAAAATTTAATTACTTCATAGATTTTCAAAAATGGTTTGGGATTTGAAATATAGTTTCGTATTTGAGAAAATTTCAAATAGTTTTAAAAGTTACCAAATTATAAGTAATTTTCATATCCAATTGCTCTTGAATTTGCTTTTTTTTGACCTAATACGAAATATTGTCCAATTTACAGCTTTTGAAAGAACTTCTTTCAAACTGTTAACACTCTAGTCTTATTTTTAAATTTCAAATAATTTTATATTTATGTTTGATTTGTTTGCTGAAATGTTCAGACTTTTATTTCAAATACAACATAAGTCAGAATTTTATGTAAAACAAATAACAAAACAAATAAGAAGCATGTTACTATATATTTGATAACTATCAAAAAAAAATTTCGTCGAGAAATATTTCAGAAACTCGAAATGGTTTTCAAAATACCAAGCTCACAAACTCGTTAAACTTCTTAGAGATCTCAATAAACTTCCTTCAAATCCCAAAGTGAAACCTCAAAATTTTTGCTTGTTTTTTAAAATCGCGTTTGAAATTTGTACAAAATCTTCGACATTTTTTGAAATTCGTTAAACTCATTGTGATGGTAGGTATGTCGTCCATTCATCAAATTTGCCTGAAATTTTACAACTGGATCTTGTTTCGAAGTTTTGTATCTTAATATCTGAGAAAATCGTTAAAATTCTTTGAATGTAGGTAACTTATTTTACAAAAACTACGAATTTTATACCCTATATCTAACGATTTGTACGACTTAAGGGAAAATACTTAATAATGATCAGTTTCCCTGCAAAATGCAGTCAAACAGAGTGAATGAAAGATTGACTCAATATAAAAACTTTTGATCGATACACAATCATGAATTTGTGTTCAAAAATATATTAAAAAATCAGTAGGTATTGAATTTTTAATGAAAATCAATTAGCATTCATTCAATATTCACGTTGTTTTATTATTTTTCTGAGCTCTTTTTAACACCTGTATTTAAAATTTGATTGCTGTGCATAGAAACTCAACTCATATTCGTGATTCAATTCAAACCATTTCTTCAAAAAAATGTTAGGTTAGGATATTTTGCAAGAACTTTCGAATTCAAAAAATCAAAAAAAGGTTTCGTTGGGAGAAAAAAAAGTTTTGCATTGACTGATTTCTAAAGAAGCGAAAGGAACTTGGACTATGCAATGTCCTGAGTTCCCATACATTTTTGCGTACCTATATTCAGCATGAAATTATACATTGTTGTTATTGGCTAGAAAAAACTATTTCACGTTCACTTGTAAAGATTTTAGAAAATAGACATCGAAATAGAAAATAAACACTCAAAACAATTAGGAGATAGATGTAGACATTCAAAATATGTTATACCTAGCAAAAATATTTCAAAATTGAAAACTTGTATGTGATTCAAATTAATTGAAATAGCAATACAAGTAGATATTGTAGAAAATCTTCTTTTGTCAATATCACATATAGGTCCGAATGCCACCTAAAAATGTCGAAAGAGTGCAAAAAAGTGAAGTGAGTTGATTTCATATTTCGTTGGTATTAAACTCTCATGCAAGTATTTGTATGATGTTTGAAAGCATCATTACTCAATCAGGTGCGCGGAAGTATCAGAATTAAATGAATCAACAAATTTTTGGATTAAATCATAATTTTTGCTCCAAATGTGGCTGCAAGAACTTAAAAGTTACTGGATATAATTTCTATTATTTCAATCAATATTCCTACCAAGGCATGGAATCATTAAAACATTTTGTATAGATTTACAGTTGAAAGTCATATTTATATGAGTTTCAGTTTTTTTAAACAACTTATCTATAATTTCACATCAATCACACGATTCAGATTGTCACAACTCTGTTATCATCTTGAATTGGTGCAATTTACCGACATTATTATAAAACATGAGAAGGAATATAAATTAATCCAAGGTTAGATTACCTGTAGAACTAGGCATATTTTCTTGGCATTCTTCAAATACCTGAATGTCATTTGTTTACATACGAATACAAGGAAATTAGGAATGACTAATCGGTCTTGTTAATCGCGTTTCAAATTAGAAGCGTCGGTGAATTATCGAAAATACGAGCGGATCGAAAACAATTAGGGTGGTAATTTCGACGGGTCGGACGAGTGAGTTCGATCCGCGGCGGCGGTGGCGGCTTAATTCCAGTGATTAGACGTCGAGATTCGTGTTATTCGGTCCATCCACGTAACAATTAGTATTCGATTATTAAACAAACGCGTCCGTATTAATCAATCCCGTGCCCGCGCACCGGTTAATATACAACTTAATACGATGCGCCCGGAATATTCCGGCGGTGGGTAATTTGGTAGCAGATTACTCGGAGGGTGGGTTTCGAATAACGAAAAAAAAGCGATAAATATTCATCGACGTTGTGGAATTCGAAATTGGAAAATATTTTTGTTTAAGACGATATTATGTAAATAATAAAGGCGCAGCGAGTTATTCAAATAGCTCATCATCAAAGTAGCCGGAGCGAGAGTAAATAAAAAAATATTTGATATTGTTCCGGAATGGAATAACTGCGGCTTCGTTACGGGATAATTCGATTCCGCCAGTCTCTTTCATCTTCTTCGTTTCCTCGACTCTATTTACTCGAACGACGACGCCAAAGCGCCGTCCGTCCGACGAAAAGACGTTGCTTCGGAACTCCGTTATGGAAACAATTGGTATCCACTTTATTTTAATTTTCGGTATTTAATTGAACGTATTTCTAATTTCCTTCGAATTACTGTTTCTTCTATCTCGGGTTTCGCGTATGATTTACATAGGGGTGCTCAAGGATCTGTTTCGGAACCGTGAATTATCTTCACTTATCTGTGAATAAGTTTGATTGAAAAGGGTGCGCGTTCGATGACGCGCTCGACGTAGCGTGTCGTTCGATTCAACCCCCAACCGGGTCCTTGGTGGCTTCCGGGGCCGGAAAAATCAATTCACCGAACGCGGTCGGCGTTATACGGAGTCGATAGACTCGCAACTAACTCACTCGCTCACTCACCTGCCAATTGTTGCAGTCGAGAGTGGCGATGAAAGACATCGTGTGTCTAAAAAAGAAAGAACGAAAATCAGAAAACCTCAATTTGACGCTAATGCGTTTCGGATGGTTAAATTAGAGAAAAGTGTGGCGCGGCGGCGGTTTCTCTAATTGATATTTCGGTCGGCGAACGACATCAAAATGCAAATTTCGCGGATTTATAATTCGGTTTAAATTACTCGTTTTCGGACGACCATTTGATTTTTATACAATACGTCGCGCGACCATTAACGAAATTACGTCCCGGACTCGAAGAGGTCGTTAGCGACCTTAAGGTGATGGCCCTCGGGAGATACGATTTTTCCCGCTTGTAATTTCGTCCCGTTCCGTTTCGTAATTTCGCGTGGGTCGCACGGAATTTTGACATATGTGATATGACGAAGACGACGATCTTTTTTTCTCTGTTTCTCTTTTCTACACTCACCTGCGTTCACGTACGTGGCCGGAATCCCCGGAATGAAATATGCAGATTCGCGGCACTTACGGAGTGACAATCTTGACAAAGGCTTCGGGGAAACTGGCCTCCAGGCGGGCCCGGGGCCGACGGGGTGGGGGCCTTCTGGCCCGCAGTCCCCGCCTCCCGGCTACGGACGTCGACCAATAGAACCCCGAGACACGCCCAGCCCGAGGCGATGTTACGCGTCCTTCGGGGCCCTTACATATGCATTCCCCAACGACGCCACGGGCCCGGATTCAGGAGCTCGATTCCCGAACCCGAAACCCGACGCGTAGACGCGAATTCGCGTGCCGATTCCGGTCCGCGCACTATTTTCCTTCGTTTCGAACGACCGGTTTCGAAGGGTCGAATGCCAAACATGGGACTCTGGGTTTCAACGAACCTCGGCCGCACTACACTCCCCAACGATTGTGGAATATTAAGTTTCGAATATTGCTATAAAATTATCATGTTCGACTCAGAAAATAATTCATTGTCGTTATTTGTACACTAAAAATCGGTGTTTGCTCTTTTAGCTTCTTCTTTCATGAAAATATTCAATTTTATCCCAACTGCCAATTACTGGCTTCCTAGGTACAAAAAAAATGAAGTTATAAATGTGATTGCGAAATGGCAAATAATAAGTACTTTCAATCTTTCAAAATTGGGGTAAAAGTTCTTCTAGATATATTGGTTTCAATTTTTAGTTCCTCTTCGAATTATGTTTAATTTGTGATAAAAAGGTCTCCATACGCGTTATAGTGTTGATGTGCGATCCTAAAATCCCTGGAAATGCTTTCCAACTTCGACTAATAAGCGAACTCATCTAAGGATTTATAAAAATTAACATTTTAACGATATTTCAGTGAAGTTAATCGATTTAACCTGCATTTATCGCGTGACAAAGAGAGAAATAAATTAAAAAAAAACTAATATATTTTGTTCCGACCTGTAATAAATTCCTTTTTTTCTGAAGTTTTCATTCAGCTGTAGCGTCCGTTTGCCGGGTGGTTGAGAGGTTGTTCTGGAACTCGGGGAAAATAAACGATTATTCCGATTCGTGTAATTGTTCATATTCACAAATAAACCCCCAGCACATCGCTAAACAGCTATCTGGCATCGATCTCAAGATAATGCATTTTTGACATTTTGGCAAATTGACAAATTGCACTTAAACGGTTGGTCCGAATTAACTGTACAACGAACTCATGGAAGCTTTTTCAAAGTTATGACATTCTATGAAGTTGCAGTGAAATTAATCACATCTTTCGGCATTTATCGTGTGATAAAAAATTTTTTCAAAGAATTCATATCTTTGGTCTCAACATATGAAATAGTAGTTCCTTACGAGATCATGATAATATAATACAAAAAATGTTTTTTTGAAGGTTTCACTGGAATATCTTACATAGAATTTGTGATAATGCATTTCTGACATTTTCGAAAATTGACGTTTTTGCCGATTCGGTTTCAATGTCCAACGAACGCATGAAAGGCTTTCCATAGTTCTACGATTCCACGAAATTGACACTTGTGTATCTTTAATAAAATGAATATCTCCTATCTGGACATTTCTATAGGTAGGTCCTGCAGAGTTATCGTTGAATGTTGTCCAATTTTTGACATTGTAGAAATTATTGTATTTTATTGTATGAAAGTGTGGACACTAAGGATATTTCAAATCAGAATTTGAATAGATTTTGGTAACTTTCACAAAAATTTTCTTTTCATGGCGATGAAAGAATTTTATAATTGCAGCACTTTGTGGAGAAAAAAATGCAATCATTTTTACAATCTCAAGAATTGGTCATGAAGCAATTGCCAATCAAAAGAGAAACGTCTAATAAAAAAATTGTTCGGATAAGAGATATCAATTTTCTTCAAACTCTACAATAAAATATGAAAATAATATGGGGTTGCCACTTGAAAAAGAAAAATGACGTTTCGGCCTCATAATACCGGACAATTTTTATTCGAAACTTTTTCTCATTCAGGGTATCGCTTTGAGGTTTTTTTTTCATCGTTTAACCCAATGACTTGAGTTCAAGTGCCAGGTGGTTTTAGATTGCACAAGTGCCTCTGGCATGCCCTAACGACATGGTCACATTAAGCTGACCGGGATTCGAACCCGGTTATTCTGGGTAGTCGATCAGTGTTGTGCCAGTTGAGCTACCAATGCCACACATGAAACAGTATAAGGTCGAAAAAATTCTATTATTTGAAATCCACCTATTCAAAAATATGTGTTATTCAATATCATATTCCTGTATTTCTCAAAAAAAAAATCGAAGCAACTAATTCAATTTTTTCTTCTTATATACAGTTTCAAAGCTACAATTCAAGCATATTGACATATTGGGTTTAGGTTTTTGACATTCTTCCACGCTTATCTTGTTGGTTATTATGTTACCTACTCTTTTTTAGGAACAGATCACTTCATTAGCAATTCATCTTAATTTAGTAAGTTCACAATAAATTAGAAATTTCATGATTTTATGTTAGTCAGAATGTTGGGAACCTAAGACGATGACCCAAAGAAGCAGGAACGATAATTTTGCCACCCCATCGTCAAACCGTTTGAATGCGCGGTTTAAATCCTAGAATATTTCGTCATCAACAAAAAATGCGACAGAAAATAAAAATTCCGAGAATAGGCTAATCGGCGAAAGTCCGAAGATATTCTTAAATCATATCGCGATATATTGACTTTCGTTTGTTAAAAAATATGATAATAGTTTTAAAAATTGAAATTTAAAGATAATTTTGATTGAATTAATTTGGCGGACGAAATATAATTACAGGATGAAGAATTGACTTTCCAAATTACAACAATATAATAATAATGACATATAATGTGAGGGTGCTCTGAAAATAGTACGAGGTAGGTAGAAGTATTTGATATGTTTTTATTCAACTCACCGTCTGTTATTATTGGCTTCAATTACGCCAGGTAGTGACTTCGAAAAAAATTTACAATATCATATTGGAAAATTTGTAGTCATAAGGATACAATATTAACCAAGAGTGTGTGGAACATTTAAAGTTGATATAAAAGAGAGAAAGAGAAATATCTTGAGAATATGTCGAATAGAGACAGACGTACTTACTTTTATAAAAAGATTCATAGACTACACGAAAACTAGGCGAAGTGCGCCGAGGATGATTTATAAGAAAAAACATTCGGATTTGATGATTTCGCGATTGGATCACGACGATGGACGTTTCGGTTCTTTGTTCGGGCACCTGGTGCGCTCGCTGGGCGTTTCCTCCGCGGAACATAATGAACATCATGCGGCCGGCGAACGAAGCGATCGGGGAACGCAAGGCGCAATGACTTGGCTCT
This sequence comes from Novius pumilus, assembly GCA_020654155.1. Taxonomy (NCBI): domain Eukaryota; kingdom Metazoa; phylum Arthropoda; class Insecta; order Coleoptera; family Coccinellidae; genus Novius; species Novius pumilus. The sequence goes on from JAIFOV010000476.1 coordinate 176,960, forward strand.
GGGGGACAATCGTGCAGGTCTGCCGATCGAGAAAGGCCCGGAGTGGAAAGGACCCCGGGCCATCATGAGCCGACTGGAAATTCTACGAGAGTATGCACGCGACCGGCCGCCGCGGGGGCGGCAGCCCCGCATTTTTATCCGGCCGCGCGGTGTACGCTTTCTCCCCGGTCACCGTCGCCGACGCCTCCGTGCTTCTGATGCGACCGAAAAGAATTCCGCGCGACGACCCGATTCGTAACGATCGGCTGACGTGACCAAAAGCGTTAGAAACGAAAAATCATTACCGAAACCGCGCGGTGTCATTTAGCGAAACTTTGAAGTAATTTCCATCCCAATCAGTGTTTTGATGATGTTTCGACCCTCGTCGCGCCGGTGCCGGTGTACGGATTGACCGCGCGCCCGGGTTTAATTTTCTAATTAAGCGTTCTAACGATTCGACGCTCCATTGAAAAATCGAAGATCATCATCATAAACCAACGGGTGGTAATAAATCTTTCCGACTATTTCATCAAGTGGACCAGTTCGTAAAAGCGACCGTTCCAATATATAACTAATTCATCGCCGCCGCCACCGCGCCGTGGAATCCGTCGCATAACTCACAAAGAGTTAATAACGTAAAACGTTCTCGCCGAGGTCGTCGCAGCCACCGCCACGCCGATCGGCGAACAATTCGAAAATCACCCCGCGACGCCTCAAGGTGTTCTCACGCCTAAACGAAAACGATACATTTACAGAGAAAACCGGTGGAAATTACGGTGTCGGCCACGAAATCGTGACAAAAGGTAGTCCCCGCCGCGGCTCGGCGTCGCGTTTTTCGTCCGCGAATTCCCCGAAACCCGACGGCGGTGTTGACATCGCTGATTAATGAATTCGAATAATATAACGACCTGTCGAAATTTTGACGTATTCATTAAATTTAATTGTTTCCCGCCAGCGTTATTTGTCTTGGGGCGGCATGCGGGACGAGACGAAATGCCAGATGTTTATATAGCTCCATTACCTATTTGAATTTCAAATGCGAAATACATAAGATTATGCAACGGAGCATAAACAAAGTGTCGACAGGTTTGCCCAATTTTTACAAAAAGTGTGGATTTAATTCAGTCGGAATTCTCCAAATTTACGGATAATTTGGGGATAACGGCAACATTGCAATGTTGACTTTTCGCAATCAAGGAAGAAAAAAAAATTCTGTGTCGTTCTTCCCCCCTCAAAAGATGCTTTGAATATCTCAGATCCGTTACCTCTGTAGAGCGCATCGCAGTACCTCAGGGGTAGGAATTTATTATGCTTCAGAATTGTTCAGCATAGCTAACCCTTAACGATACAACGTGTGACATTAAAGATTTCATCCTCGACACAATTATCCAAAGAACGAAAACCATGACCGCATGATAAGTAGCAGTAAAACTCTGCTCTACGGACGTAAATAGCCCCAATAAATTGGAAACTATTTAAGATAAGATTACGGCTTGTAAGTAGAACCAAAAATTCTCATTGGTAGCACGCACCCACTTCTAAACTGAAAACGGTTTAAGTCATCGATTTGAAATTTGACAGGGTTAAAAGTAGAACCATAAATTACTAAAAATGTGACCCATTTCTGATTCGCGGCGAAAAAATTCGCGGATTCCAATAGGTTTCAATCCAATATCCTTTGTAAATGCCGTCAAATGAACTAAAAAGAATTTTATTAAAACATTGCCTGAATTATGTTGTTAAATGATGATTGCAACGACTTTGACATAAGCTGCCTTCGCCGAGAAGTCGTTTTAAGAGGTGAATTGCTAATGCGACTGCCGCATATGTATCAGTCTGAGTTAAAGGAGCTGTTAAAACTGCCAAGCGTGTCAAAAATTACATAATTCTTCAAACCATTGCCTAAACCTCAAGATTATTAATCAAAATGTTAAAACTTCAATTAAATTCATTTTTTCATATATTTGATTTTTCTCACCAAGGAACGTATTCCCTATAATCCCATATAAACTACGATTCCGTATTCACGGTTTCTATATTCGCGGCATATTTTTGGAACGTATATCCCGCGAATAAGGAGCTTTTACTGTATTGATGAGTGTGTGCTACCAAAGAGAATTTTTCGTGCTACTTACAAGCCGTAACTTTGACGAGCCGCCATCTTTAACACAGTGACAGTAACAATTTCATACTCGAGGCTTAAGTTAGACAGGAGAATACCTTTCAAACGAGGTATCACACGACCCAGCTTTCTATTTAATTCTTTTTTTCAAAATGGCGTCCTATCGCCATTTTGCAACATTAGCTTGTCGATTTTACATCAAATTACAGTAATTTATGGTTTATTTTGACCCTCCAAATTTCAAATTGATATCTCAAACCGTTTCCAATTTAGAGGGGCGTGGAGACTATTTACGTCCGTGTGGTATAGATACATAAAGACTGTCCCAAAATTAACGCAAGATTTTAATTGGGCACCATTTGTGCAATAATGAGTTGGCAACCCTGAAAATCAACAATTAGAAAGCTGACAATTTAGGGTTAGTAAAAATGGAGCGCTACACGATAGAACAACGTGTCTTCATTGTTGAAGTATATTTCAAAAATAATGAAAGTTTGGAGGCTGCAGTTCGAAAATTTAAAACAAAATATGGTCGGAATAGTGCTTTAAATTCATCAACTGTGAAGAGATTAATTAAAAATTTAGGGAGACAGGATCTGTTGAAGACACCAAACGCACTGGTCGTCCAAAAACAAGCCGTTCAGATCTCAATATTGACGCAGTGCGTGAGAGTATTGGTGATAATCCAGGAACCTCAATTCGGCGTCGTGGACAAGAATTGCAAATTCCAAGAAGCTCTCTACAGCGTATACTCACTCGTCGTGTAATCTCTCGGCGCGGTGATCAGAATTGGCCCCCTAGATCGTGTGATTTAACACCATTAGACTTTTTTTTACAGGGCGATTTGAAATCACAGGTCTATGTGAACAAGCCCACAACCACCCATGCATTAAAGGAGGAGATTCAACGCTGCATCGACGAAATTCAGCCAAATTCATGCAAAAAAGTCATGGAAAATTTCGACAAACGAGTGCGCATGTGCGTGCAAAGTCGTGGAGGCCATTTGCCCGATGTGATATTTCATTGTTAACCCTAACATGTGTACAAAATAATTCTATGTTTACTGTGTTTTCTATGTAATTCAAATATTGCGTTAATTTTGGGACACCCCTTACCTGCAGGAGTTCCTACAGTCTACAAGTTCCTGTCTCAAAAAATGAAACATCATGTGTTTCACAGACGTACTCCGATTACACTGGTAAAGAAGAAAGATGGATCGACGTGAGTCTGCATGGACTATTGTCGGTTAAATAATATAAACAAGAAACACAATTATACTTTACGAAGAATCAATGACACATTAACTATTGTCGGTTAAATAATATAAACAAGAAACACAATTATACTTTACGAAGAATCAATGACACATTAGAGAATCTTAATGCCAGGGCATGGTTTTCGACGTTTGACCTCAAAAGTGACTACTGGCAAGCGGAGTTCCACATTGTGTACAGAGAAGACAGCACACTCGACAAGCAAAGGGCTTGGGTTGTTCAAAGTTATGCCCTTTGATCTATGCGATAATTGAACAAATAGTGGACTGGGCGCTTACTAAATTGCTTGAAGAAGTTCCTTAAATGAAATCATCTTAAGAAGTTTGAAAACGTATTTGAGAAACTATGAGGAGTGTTCAAAACGATCATTTTTCTAACAAAAACTACTTCATCCATGTTATCTCAGCAAACGAAAGAGGTCTTGGATTCTCCAACTTCGAAAGGTAAAATACAAATCTTTTTGTGGTTGCATCTCGGTGGAGGCTAATGCCTTTGAAGTATTAATAACGTCCTGAAACGATGAAAGATATTTGTTCACACGTTCCTTGAAGCAACTTATAGGATCCAGAAAATACCTCAACACCTACGTAGCTCTCTACAAAAACGAATTTTTAAAGAAATTTGTGCGATGAGTTGACAGATGGATATCAAAATGGAGGTAGTTATGTCTGTCTAGTTTTTCGATTGATAACGATATTTTCAGTTATACTCCTGCAGGAGATTCAGAATGATCTCCAATGTGAAATAAACTGAGGTCGGCCACTCTTCGTCGATGGTGAAACGACTTCAGATGATCTCTGAGGCGATGATCACCAACTGTTTAAACCGCTTTCCTCTGAATAAAATCGACGATTTTCAGTGCTTTGTGTCCTAACACCAGACATGTGACCATTACCTGGTCGCACTTGGGACTTGTATAGCTCTGAACAAAAAAAGTCTTGCGATTGTAGCAAAATATTCCTCCCAAGTAGTTGGCGAATTAATTTTGGAACCCTATAGCTGAAGATTTTTATGATTTTTTCATTCGGATGGAAGGTACTGGTTTTCTTGGTGAAGGTAATAGACTGCGTTTTTGTTGTGTTAAATTCGACCAAATTAGCTTTGCCCCACAGCGCAGTTTGACTCACTTCATTGTTGAGCGATTCATAAGGTAACAGGGTTTTTGTTGGTGGTGGAGGCAACAAGGATGCTGTCGTCAGCAAAACAGTAGGTTTTGTTTTTAGTTGAGCTCAGTAAATTGTTGATGTGGATAAGGAAAACCATCGGAGACAATACCGATCCCTGAGGAATACACAACATCTACCGAGCTCACAGAGATCTGTCAACAAGAAAACTCTCTACCCAAGAGGCCCGAAGGAACTACCAGATTAGATTATTTGTACTAGTATTACTGTCGATTTGTGGAGCGATTCTTAGGCATCACCAAATCTTTACATTGCCTCACTAAAGAGAAAATCCATTTGTTTTGGATGAAAACCATGAAAAAGTCTTCGTTGAACTGAAACACGGCCTTTGTGCGAAGCCAATTAGTCGTATATGCTGACACTGGAGAATTTATTGTTGACACTGACGCAAGTAACATTGGCATTGGCGGAAACTTTCTCTAGAAGCAAGCGGTACGCCTATTTCCACTAAGTGGAACTAAGGAAGAGTTTGACAATGAAGATTTTTCAAACGGAATTAATTGACATCAACAATTATTGATTTCTAAAAGTAAATTAATGGAGATACTTTGAGCTTACAATGACGGAATCTTTGATGGTGGCTTCAAAAGAATCTTGAACAGGATCAAAGAGTCAACCGACTAGCTGCATTGCAGAGATTTATGTTTACGGTAATATTGATAATGATGCGGCCACACAGACCTCGATGTTCGTGATGTAGCGAATGGAAATCTTCACCCTCCCTACACCAAGAGTGACGCATCTATCAGGCAGTTGTCACAATGTATGGAGAATATTTTTGTTTGATTTTCAATAATGATTTTGACTTTATAGTTTTGTAACCCCTATACAAGAAGGGAGTCATCTATTTATCCTTTTCCTCGTTACACTCCTTTATCAATAATAGTTACAAAATACCTACATACATATATAATTTGACTGTTGATGCGTGAGAAAAATCAGACGTATCTACTTTACGTGCCAATAATCGTCTCCCTTACCCCACATATTTGATTGCCGACTCGGAGACGGTTTAAAATATTGGCTACCTTCGTTTTTCCCTCCGAAAAACTATTCGCAAGAATGTGGAATGCGTGCCACCGGCTACTTAGTTCCGTGGGAAAATTGTGGGTGCCGAATTCGAAATTTCTATTTGCATACGTAATTTCGGGTTATCGCGAATCGAATTCTTTTCAATTATTATCGACGTGGGTCGAACGTGGAAACGAGATCGCCTTTTGTTTTTCGTTTTTGTCAAATATATAATCGTTTTCGTCAACGCCATGAAAAGTTTTGTAATTGATATTCAATTCCGCGAACCGAAAACAACGAGATAAAAAAAGTCGCGTCCCCTTCGCTTCTTAACAATGTTATCTACGAAAAGTTATTGAAAGCGGCGAAAATAAATTTCGTTTTATAATTCGGATGAAAATTGTGTTTCAATTTCGACCAGCTATAATTTATTGTAAGGTTTTCGGGACTTCATTCTTTATAAAGTCGTTGCGAATTTTACGACCCATAGTTCGCCCACTGGCCATTTGGATTACGGGTTCAAGAGAATAAACAAAATGTAGAAAAAAATCGAATTGACATTTCACATAATTGAAAACGGTAATAGCAGTGTGTGTCGTCCTTTGAGGTCTGAGCGCGATTCTGTTTCTGATGGTCGGGATGGAATTATCACCTTTGATCAGTCAACCGTTCCATAATCCGACGCGAGTGTTCTTAACATTCAATTAACGTGATGCACCTATAAAACCACCCCCTCGCGCCAACGTCAACGCCGACGACGGAAACGGGGACGGCTCCGAGTCCGGATGAAGCCAGATGAAAATCTATTATATTATGTAATGCAACTTTTCCGACTTAATGCGGCAGAATCCGAAATGGATTTTCGGCGGCGTTCTCGGGAAATCTTCCGCGCGTCGAAGGGAGCAGTCGTGTAGCGACGGGACCCGGGGGTGGGACAGGGGGGGTGGGCAGAGGAAAGGGCGGCGATGCCTTCCCGCGGGCTACGTTCGATAACCGCGACGGCTGCGCTCTGCGCACCGCCCCCGGGGCCGAGAAGTGACGCCGCCGTTGGGACGCACATATTCCGCAATATCCTGACCGGCAGATTTCCGCTTTCGACCGATGACGGTTCGATAGGGTGCAGGAAAAAAAGATTACGCAGCTTTTTGTCGAAGATTAATAAAAGGACGATAACGCTTTCGACTTGAAATAAAACGACATATAAGTCAGAAAAAAATTACGTTTAGTGTTCTTTTGCTCGCAAATAGAATATTCTTTTATTTTCACTAACCTTCCTTAATTTTTTATTTTATATCCTTTTATATATACATACATAGGTCTAAGAAAGTTTTAGGACTAAATAGGTAAGAAATTAGACAACAGAATTCTCCAAAAATTAAAAATCTACGGATTCAAAAGACCAAGCTACAGTCTACCTTTTGGATTGGAAACAAATTGTAAAAATGACTAAACTTGTTAAATATGGCGTTCCACAAGGGACTGTGTTGGGTCCGATTTCGTCTGTTCTTTATGTCAATATTTTGTTCCAAATTAAAGAAGCAGATAGAATTATACGTTTTGCTGTGCTACAGTACATGAGTATGAAGTGGTAAGAACTGAAGAAGATAGGAGATTCTTAAAGATAAAAGAATGGTTTACATAAAAAAACCAAAATATATGGTATTTTCGTCATCTGGTCCTCAATAGCTGAGATAAAAAGAAGCAAATATCTTGGAATCACAATTGACCAGAACCTAAAATAGAGTATACCTACATGTCCAAAATCTGACAAATAAACTACGAGGCCCGTTATTTAAATTTGGGTGCGTACTTCAATATATGGACAATGTCAAGCTTATGAAAATTTGTTATAAAGCATTAATTGAATCTCAGATTTCCTATGGAATAAGTGAATGTGGAGTTATTTACCAAAATCATTTAAAAAATTAGAAGTCATTCAAAAACGGTTTCTGAAAATAATTTATAATAACAAAGGCACATTTTCAAGTGAAGACATCTATGCTATATCAGGGGTACATGACACTAGAGTACTAGACAATAGAATGCATTAAACATTATCACAAACAGCTTTCGCAAAAAGATTATTAAGAAAAACATTTCCAAATTCTGTGGAGGAAATTCTGAGGAGAGCTGCGAAAAAAATTTGCAAATCTTAAAGAATCAAATGAAAATGAAATGAGAAGTTGCAGAAAAAACTTATCAGTAAACAATGAGGAATCAACGACAGTTGTGTCATGAAATTGTGCTAAAAATATTGAAGTTTTTCTATTTGAAGGAAATTCACAAACAGAACGAATCTTAAACTTCTCTAAACTTGAAAAAAATTCAAATGATAAACTGAAAATCAGAAAGTTTTGATTCTTTTCTTTGACTTCTTTCATAAAATTGTGTAATCTTTTTAAAGTAAAAAAATTTCGGCAGGACATTCTAACTGAAATATCAAAAAATCGGACGACCGAATGAAATTGCAAAAAACGGTCTAAAAATGTATAATTTTTGAACGTGGGTTTGTCTTCTTTTCACAATTTCATCGACATTCAAGATTCTTCTTTGATATTCGGTACTTCTGAAAAATTCTGTGAAGAATCTATGAAAATATATGCAAAATAATATCAGCTCAATTAGAAGAAAAAAGCAGTTTCCGTAGGAAGACAAATTGCAAATCTTGAAAAATGAAATAAAAAATTGTCAAAAAAACTTGCGGGAAAAACTGACCAGTGAATTATGAGGAATCAGCAAAAATTGTTTCATAATATATTCTTAAACATTTTTTTTTCAATTTTAAGAAATTCTACTAATTCCTCTGAAAAAAAAAATAAAAATTCTTCCAATTTAAATTATAAACTGAAAATCAGAACTTTTCTTCAATATTTTCCATGAAATTGGGTAAATTCTTAAATTTCTTTTTGTTCTCTTCGCTTGTTTGGTTTCCAACTTTTTCGAAAATTTTCACACGATATCATTAAGTCGTTATCGAAAATATGAAAGAGAAGATAAAAATTCGTTAAAACACATGAAAATACAAAGAGCGGTCTTCCAGTTTTAGGTAGTTTCTCAAACTTTCCTTCGTTTTTTTCGTGTCCACCTTGAGTTGGTTGAGATATTGAGCGGAATTAACATGTTAAAAATTTTAAAAAGGGGAGAAATTTTTAATTTTATTATACATATTTGTTTTCGTAATGATCAAAACGAGTTTTGACATTTTTATAATTTTGGATGGTTTTCTGAATTATCAATTGGTATTTCAGTTTACTGATTTTTAATTGAGCGAGTGTTAAAAAAACAAAAATTCCAAATTTTTGGTTATGTGTCAAATTGATACAGTCGACTTGCCAACTTTTCATTAATCCATGAATGGGTTATTTGGAGTACTAAAAATCATATAAAATGGAAAATTATATTATTAAGATAAAAACAAAATTCGTTTTCTATGCTTTATGACAGAATGTTATAATAATTATTGTTTCAGTTTTTGAAACATCGAAAATTTTCAACTTTAATCAATTTTTTTTTTATACCGCACGATTAGATTTTTCGGGGTGGCGAGTTATAAGGACGGCGGCAAATGGCCGCGCTGGCCGGCAAAGTGTGTCCATTGATTTATAGCGCGGCCGTAAATTTCACTTATTTTGCTTTAACTGCATATTAGACAGGTAAAATACGACGGGGCCGTATTGCGGTCGGGTCGTTACATAAATCAAGTAATTAAGAAGCTCATCGTCGTTTATTCCAAGTTTAATAATCTATCGAAAACGCGGACAATAAACGCTCCAATTTTAATGAGCTCGGGGTGAAATTGTTTCATCTCGTCGGCGCTCGATCGATTAAACGACCACAAAAAGATGACGTCGAAATTTTCGCGAAAAATCGAGGAATTTTTTTTTCGGTTGCAAATTGCGGCAATGTTTACTCATGAGATCTGGTATTGCGCGCCGCGGGCGGTCATCCCCTTTCGGAAACCCGCACACAAATCACCCCCGACTGCGAGATCGGGTCGGCGGTATCACGTACCGGTCGGATCCGAATAGTTTACACATTTTCCGGTTAACTACGCGGCAAAAGGAAAATTGGCGTGATTAGGAGTGGAAGCGTCGGTTCGTATTGTTCGAAACCGTGGGGGCGGCACAATGACATACGAAAACGCGTGTCACCCCCCTGTGTGCGGTCTTCGTTTACCGCACACACACGTATTCGGGGCCTCGGTTATTAACCGGCACTCTCACCCCCGCCGATCGTTATTCCGAAAGTAAGAGAAACCGCGAGGGTGCATTTTTATCATCGCGTCGGAAAATATTTATACGCGAATTGTAAATTGCCGTTTTCGGCCGAGATTCGAAGATTTGATGGGATAAAGGGGCTGTCGAGCCCGGAGGCCTTTTATAAAACCGCTAGAGTATTTCTTTTCAACTACAGACGAGGGTCGATGAAAAATTTTTATCAACAGAGAAACAAAATCATTAAATTAAATCTTCGTTCAGCCCAAGAAACTTCATACAAAAAAGGTCGAACAGTCACAGATAACTAAAATTTTTCATCCTGTCTGAATAAGAAATTAATAAATTAATTGCATTATTGAGAAGAAAATCAATAAAAGTCTGTAATAGATGATGAAGTAGACTTTTAATAGGTCATTATGCTACTTGTTGAGACTTAATCCTCTTAATAATGAAGCAACATAGACTTCACATTCGCAGAACAGCCGCGAATGTCGAGGGACGAGTGTAATCAAGTTCTATGAAAATAATTATCCTTTTCACTTAAGTCGAAAGAAATTATTTCGTTGGCGAATAAAAGGTGTTGAACAAAGATCGAGTGAACGCCACTGGTCGGGACTGCGCCCGCGGGCAAGGTGAATTTTAGAACCCTTGACAACGATGCCACACAGTCTGCTTGACATGTATCCGTTCAATTGATCCCCGTATCGTTCGTTCGTTATTATTTACGGCGAACACTGAGAGAGGCTTACCAGCAAACGAGGGGGTGGGAACAATGGCTCGATAGGACCCTCTAACCCCGAACTGTCGATACTTTACTAACGATATTTACGAAGTATCGGAATTTCGCAATTGCAAAAAATGTCCCAATATTTTCCAAGCCAGAGGCGGAACGTCATTTTCCGTTTGATTTATGTAAACGTTTCGATGTGTATTCAAATGATATCGTAAACGCACTCCGCGAACGATCTGCAAGATCGCGAATAATTTGAACGGCGTCTTAATCGTCGCGAAATTGCGAACACGAATGTCGGGCGCGCGTGATCGAAGATGACCGCGCCCGCGGTGACCTCTCGACCCTTCGCGGTCGTCGCGGCACGCGCGGCGAACGCTCGCGGATCTCGATTTCATCTTTTAATGTTTTTGCGGAAAATTGTCATAAATACTATTTATTTGAATTCAGTTATTTGATCATTAGGAGTGTTCAAAAAGTTGAAAAACTGAAAAATTACTATTTCTTTATCAAAGTTTCGGGCTGTACCCTTTTTCAAGATTTTAAAAATTTGACGGATATATAAATGACAAGAAAATTATTGGATAACAAATGCTTAGAAACGGTAAAAAGAGACTTGATTTGAGTCACGTATTATCGAGTAAATATGAATATATTTTGTGTAACTTTTTAATATCTGTCCTATCGTTTATTGAATATTTGTTTTTTCTAATATGAATCATTTCCAGAAATTCTCTTGATTTTTTGTTCTTTTCGTAATCTAGGATTTTAACTCCATCGAAATTGAATGTGTGTTTTAATGTTTGTGTATGTTTATGTAAAGCTGTTGGTAATTTTGAGTATTTGTGTCCGTTTAATCTGTCTTTTAGTTTTTGTTTTGTTTGTCCAATATATACACCTTCGCAGTCTTTACATGGAATTTCGTATATGATGTTTGATTTGTCTTGAATTGGTGTCAGTGATTTTAATTTTGTGAAAAGGTTTTCTATTTGGATATTTGGTTTGTGAGCAACTTTGATATTCTTATATGGTTTGAAAATATTTTCAATTTTTTCAGAAAGATTTTTAATGTATGGAAGAGGTATATATGATGTAGGATCTTTTGTGTGTTTTTTTTGTGTTATATAATATGTGGATTCGTTGTCTGAGAATTTTATTGATCAATTTTATTGGGTAACCATTTTCTTGAAGAAGTGATGTAACAGAGAGTAAAGTGATAGGTCTGAGAGACGGTGAAGTAAGTTTCATTGATCTGTCTATGTAGTTTATAATTAGAGAAATTTTTTGTTTGATGTAGTGTGTTGTGTCGAAATGGAGGATTCTATTTGTATAGATGTCTTTTCTGAACCATTTTGTGATTAATTTGTTATTTTGCCTAATGATCGTCATGTCTAGAAAGTTTAAACTTTTTTCTGATTCAATTTCAAGAGTGAATTTAATTTTTTCATGGAAATTGTTTAGAGAATTTAAAATTGTCTGTATTTTCTGTTCTGATGTAATGATAAGACAGTCATCGACATATCTTTTGAAAATGGTAATATCATTGACATAATCTCTAAGTATTTGCTCTTCTAAGAACTCTATAACTAGTTGAGCGATTGAGCTGGAAATAGGAGATCCCATTGCTACTCCATAGATTTGTTGATAAAATATGTTTTCGAATTGGAAGTAACAGGAACCAACAGTCAATTGCACGCTGTCAATGAAATCTTTTTTCGGAATAAGAGTGTGGGATGAAATGGCCTGCCAGTTTTTGTCAATAATAGTGGGTATGAGGGATGTTGGAATATTTGTGTATAATGATATGACATCTAATGAAAAAAGTTTATGGTTTGAAGGAATGTATATTTTGTCGAGTTCTTCTTTGAATGTAAAAGAGTTTTTTGTGTAGTATGGGTTTTTGTTGATAATATAAGAAAGTATTTTGGATAGATGTTTTGAAAGGTTGTAAAGTGGTGATTGTGTATATGCGACGATGGGTCGTAGTGGTATGTTGGGTTTATGAATTTTGGGTAAGCCGTAAATTTTTGGAGGCAGACTTTTGTGAATATATAAAAGTTTTGCTGTTTCTGGTGATATGCATTTCGACACTTCTCAGTTTTTGATGATTCTATTGTTTTCTTTTTGTAAAGTGTTTGTGAGGTCTTTTTTCAGTGGTTTATAAACAGATGTGTCTCCCAATAATTCGTTCATTTTTTTCAATATATGAAGATTTATTAAGAATTACGGTTGAGTTTCCTTGTCTGCTTTAATAACAATTATTTGTGGGTTGTCTTTCAAAAATTTTTTGGTTTGCTGGAAATTTTGATAATTTTGTTGTTCTGAAAAAGTAAGCTTAGTGTTTTTTGTTTTATTATGATTTTGCAGTAATGTATGTGATAATTTTGTTCGGATGGTGTTTTGATCTGGAATGTTAAGATTTGTTGTGACTTTCAATGGTAGCGTTTATATGGTTGATTGGGATGTTTGCAGTTTGATTGGAATTCAATGCAAATTTTGGGTCCAAGTTTAGTGTTCGTTGCATTTTTGGAGGAAAAATAAATTCTATTGTAAGAAATTTTACTGTTGTAGGTATAAGCCTAATAAAATATTCGATTGAGATGTGAAAGGCACACGACTTTTTAATGCAGAAACTATGCAAAAAAGTGTGAAAGTGAACCTAGAGAAAAATTTTTGAAAGGGACTTAATAACAATACACAAGTGACCAGACGCTTGCGCTTTAGGGTTTGCGGCTCCCTAAAATCGTACTGCGCAAGCGTCTGACTAATTAGGAACAGGTTTTGTGCTCGGTTAACTTAAGGTTGACGTGGAAAAAGGGAAGGTAAGCAATGCTATAGTGGTTGTACACAAATTCATTTCTACGGTGTCTTTATTCAACTGCTCACTTATTGGAGGAGAATTTTCTTTAATAATACCCAATGTCACGTTTGTAGGTGCAATAATAAATAAAAAAATTTCTTTTTCGAGTTAGAGAGTAAAAACCGATCGATTCATCATCGTCCGCCTCCGCTTTCGGGGATTAATTGCCGAAAAAGTTTCGGCGAAAAGAGGACGGGCCCGTCCCGACCGTGCCCCCTATAATTAGAAAATTATAACCCTCGAAAATTTCCGTACGCAGAAAGCTCGAGGTCGGGTCACGTTTTTCGTCCGAATTATTTCGCCGCGACGCGACGGTTCGGTGGTTTACGAAAAATGCGATTTGCGGCACGCAACGCCGCGTTTAAGTCCGACTAATAATTGGGCGGCCGAGGAGGTCGAAGGTCGCAGCGACAGCGAAAAACGCGGCCGAATTAAAAGACAATCATCCCGAAGGATGCAGAAACGACGGCGCCGCAATTATCCGTTAAAAGTGGAAAAAGGGGTATTTACAAATAACTATATTCCGTCGCTGATCGTAAAATATCATTTCGGTACTAACGAGCGTAATGCTCAAGTACCATTACAAGTTGGTAGATGTTCTGACTCTATCTGGGTATTGGCAACGTTGCGTTGTCACAAGTTAGTTTTAAGGCAGAAAAGGGTTTGTAAAAAAAAATTTATCAGCCAAAAAATCATCTCAAAAATTGAAATCAAATAATCATTGTTAAATTTTCAATTCATTAGAAAAAAACGTTTAACTTTACAATTATGATAATATTTATATTAGTAAGTAATGAGAACAAGTGATTCCTACTTATTTTTACTGAAAAGCAGAAACGTAACGATCCAAATCCTTTTGTTAGATTGTGTGCCTTTTGGGTGTATCAACTATAGAATTCGTTTGGACGCTTTTAAAAGCCTGCAAAACAGGGTACATACGTTAATAAAATACATTGTTCAAGGTTGAAGCGAGCAAAAATGTATTTTCTCCCTTTCGGTAGCGTGGGAGCGAACGTTCCCACTTGACAGATCGGATCCGATCAGCAAATACTCGTCCTAATTCGGGCGCACTACTTAATCCATTTAGCGTCCCGGCCAAATGGGCATCTACGAGATTATATGGAAATGCGGTGGTGCGGTGGGTCCCCGCGGACCCGAATGACACATACGACGTCCCGTCGAATTCGTCGCGCGATAAACGGATTCGCGTCGCGTCGTGCGAACCGCACCTGACCCAGCGTTTACCTGTTTCGAGTGGAGGTACCTGATAGTCCGGTAGGCCAAAAAAAACCGAACAATAAATCAAAAAAGCCTATTTATAGGAAATTTCACGCAATTTCTCGGCCGATAAATCACGTTAGCCCCGAATTTTTTATTCCTCTCGAGCTTTCTGAACGAATAATGGAAATACAAACACGACGGATTATTCTTTCGTCGTCCACCCCATTTTCATCCCTTCTACGAAATTGAAACCGCATCGTTTGACAGATTGAACCGCAACCGAACTAGACGGACGAGATTGAAACGTCAGCCGGTCGTCGCGGTTGACGGACGAGGAAATTTTTACTCTGTAAGACGATTCTCGAGATATTTTTCGCGTCGAACCTAGCCGGGGACGGAAATAGGAAAACGGTCGAGTTAGCCGTCGAGCGCGGATCGGCGAACCCCTCTCGCTCATCTGCAACATTACAATGCGGGCCCCGAGGCGACAAGTGCTGTTTACTCTATTTCTTATCCAAAGTTCATTTCATTTATCTTCGTATTCCCTCTACGACGACGGGAATATACGCGCGCCATTGTTATCATACGCAGGCATAAAACCACTCGTTCTTGTTGTTTGAACTCCTCTGCTTCCATTCTTTCTATCTATACGGCTTTTTTTTGCGCTACCGCTACGAACAATAAATAAATCCGCGCGCTCCGTCGTTGCGAATATTTTTCCTCAAAACAAACTACCTTTTTACTTGTTGGCGCGAATTGGATGGCTTCTTAGTTTTTTTTTCCCACTGAAGACAGTTTTCATTTCTTATTTGTCATTAATGATAATGCGTTATAAGTTTGATTCAAACTAATATCCTCCCTACATATCCTAAAAACCGTTTTGATATTTTATATAATAAGTTGACAGGTCACTGCAAGCGCGGGCGTATTAATGAAGAAAATTTATGCCTTCGGCGGCGTGCGAAAATTAATCAATATCTATAGACGATGATAAGTCACGAATAGTTACGCAAAAGAAATAATCGGCGGTGAAAAGACCGGTAGCGGTCGCGGGGCTCCACGCTGCGTTAGATATTGTAAAAGGTGCGCCCCGTTGCGACCCCCCTGCTGTCTGATGCTTAACCATTTGTACCGATTGCACCTTGAGCTGAAGATGTTCATTTGCTTATTATACGCTGACTGAATATTCATGCGAATCCTTGCTGCGACAAAGAAAAATTAATCGATAATAAACTATGTATTCGATACTTACAATATTGGAATGTCAACGCACATCCATCATTCGGTCATTTTGTATTCCTATTTCATTTTAACATTATGTCAGTTTCCTTTAATACGCAGTAGAAGTATTTGCCTTATTAGGGATTAACAAGGTGTTATTCAAGAACAATCCAAACTGAAAAAAGAATTGAAAAATTATTATGCAGAACTAATAAGTCATTTTAATGTTGTTCGTTCATTAGACGACAATGTTACTATTGAAGAGATCTTACTTGCTATCAGAAGTGGGATATGATAGCATTCCAGCTGAGTAAATCAAAAACTTCAAATTAATTCCATTATTCAATATATGGAAACAAATTATAATGAAATATGAAACACTGGTTAGTAGGTAGGTACCGCAAGATTTTCGAAACGTACCTACTCATAGTGAACATTTATAAAAACAAACATAGCTCGTCTGAATGTAACAATTATCGCGGTATATCACTACTGTCAGTTGGTTGTAAAATTCTTACCAAAATATTGACATGTCGACTAATAAAATATATGGAGTATGTAATTTACACCAGAATCGCAACCAGAAAGAGGAACTATTGGCCTTATATTTACTCTACGACAATTACAAGACAAAGTACAGGAACAACAATCACAATTATTCATATAGTTTCTACTGACTCAACAAAGGCTTTTGATTCAATAATTAGACATGTGCTTTGAAAAATCATGGAACGTTTTGGAATTGCACCCAAATTTCTGTAAAAGCTCTTATACTAAAAATATAAGAAATGTTCTGTAAAATAATGAAACAACCGAATCATTGGAAAATGGAAATACGTACCGGAGTTCGACAGGGCTGCGTTTTGGCTCCGACACTATTCAAGATACTTGTTACCGGCCTCGTATTCATCGCAGACAGAAAACTGGAAGAGAGAAATATTGTTTTTAGATATTGATTCGACAGGAGAGGATTATTCAATTTGATACGTTCGCTATTCATTGTTGAATGATTTGCGCTTCGGACATTATGAATGGATGAAAATCCAATTTCTTTTTCCATCAGTAAATTGTCCTTTTTTCAATTTTCGTTTGACTTACCTTAAAAAAAATTATCAAAAAGTGTCAGAAAAAAAAAGTAAAAAGGAATACATATGGACTGGCGATAGAAATAAAGGTTTTTTTATAGTAATAACAAATAGAAATGGGCCTTTCCCATGCGGTGGGGATTTAAAATTTGACGGTTGTACACAAAAATAGATTTTTTTCAACGCACAAAAATGTCCTAATCATTAATATTGGTGATATAGTTATTGAGAAATCTTAATTTAAAGTTTTAAAATCGAATTTTTTCATTGGTCAGTTGCATGTTACGTATCATGAAAGTATCCAATCAAATTTGACTGAAGCTGGCAACATTGCTTAAGACTCAATGTAACTTAGGTTTTAAGGTTATCTACGCATGGAACTTTAAAACTTCTAAGTATCTATGTCATTGTTCCTAAGCGACGGAATAGTAGATGGTTTGAATCTCATTCCCATGTTGCCGGTTATACATAAAATTTAAAATTCATATTTCCCGCCGTTGAAATCGATTTTATTTATTTTATAAAAAACTAAGAGGATTTAGAAAAAAATTTTTTGGGAATCTGTTAATTTTGACTTACTTCATTTAATTATGCAATAAAAAAAAATCATGGGAAAGGCCCATTCCTGTAACATTATAATACATAATTAAACTGTTATCATTAACGAATATTCCACTAAGAATTCCTGTAATACGAATAGAAACTGTCATCCATGACTTTTCCACTAATGATTCCTGTAATTATCAACAATTTAAACAATTATCGACAATAAATATTCTTCTATGAGTTCCTGTAATGCGCAAAGGAATCTACGCTTCATGTAACTAGTTATTCCTGTCGTGAGCAATAGAAAATACATATTCTGATAAGATTACTGATTGAAAGTTTTACTTTCTAGTGGATTCATGTTAATAGAATGGGTTTGTATTTATAAGAGGGCATCCTTTTGTCGCTCTTTTTATTGAAAGTTCCGTATATGAGTACTAAGAGTCGATAATTTAAAGGATTAATGGTATTGATAATATACGAACAATGAAAGCATAAAATTTTTAAACGAATAACACTAAATCAAACTGCTAATTACGTTGTAAAAAAAAATTGTCCCGTCAAATTTATTTATTCCCCTCGCACAGATTTCCTCCTTTTTTTTGCTCTACCCGCGCCGAGAAAATTATCGTAATCTCCGGTCCCGGTCGTTTTTCTTATCCGTTCCCCATCTCCGATCCCGATCGTTATTCGAAAATCGTTACCCGTCCATAATTCTAATAATCGTAATTACGGGTAGATATAAATTTCGGCATAATAGTCGGAAGTTTTCTTTCTAACGAAATCCGTATCGTGCTATATGTAAATTCGACCGCGGCACGCATAAATAATGCATGAAAGGCGTTTTTTTTTTGTGACGGCGTTCGCGTAGTAAATCTGTGGACTCGATGGCTTATCAATATTCATTTGGGGGCGTGGAACATCTGTCTCGGTAACACAGAAAAAAATGCGGTCCGGGGGCTCGATCGCCAAACGCGGGATTTTTTTAATAACCGCTGTTGATTTTAGATTGTAGATTTTTTGGGGCGATTGCGTAGAAAATTTGTTCACCGTATTTACAAATTATGTAAATGTAAACAATTTTTGGTGCACCGAAGAAAATTTGAACGACAAAAAAGTCGTGCGGCTCTATCGACACAAAACGATTTAAGCGACATCTATGATCTGAAATCAAAGTATCGCGTTACCAGCAAAGGAATTTACCATCAAGTCGACAACATAACCTCAATACGCTATGTCGATGATTATGCGACAAGTTAAACAATTCCCAAATAATTTGCGACGGTATATATCAGATATCAAACCGACAGTTGTTAAGCCCTTAAAGGACGTCAAACCAGAATTAAATGTCACTGATAATTGCGTTAATCGCCTCAAACAAATCACTACAGACACGCAGGAATTCCTGAGGGTATCAGTGGAAAGCGGTGGTTGTTCCGGTTTTCAGTACAAATTCGATTTGGATAAAAAACTGAACGAAGATGATAAGTAACGAACTCACTTTAAATCATACACGAATTCCATTAAGAATATTTGCAGGATATTTGAAAAGGATGGTGTGAAAGTGGTAATTGACGATACATCTTTAGAACTTGTTAAAGGCGCTACTGTTGATTATCAAGAGGAACTTATTAGATCATCTTTCAAAATCGTCAATAATCCTTTGGCGGAAATGGGTTGTTCATGTGGTTCATCATTTGCAGTACGCTTAGATTAATTTATGTATAAATAATATCGGAATAAATTCATTTTTTAATCGACAACGCCCGTCGAAGCTCCTCAACTTCATCAGTCTGCTCGGCGATTTTATCGTTCTGAGCAGCCAAATGTTCCGTCATTGCATCTAGTTGCGACTTATAACTGCTAACAGTCAGGTTCAGTTCCTCCTTGCTGTTTTCCAATTGAGACTCGAGCTCTTCCCGCTCCAATAAGGAGTTTGTTAAACGTCTAGTAAGCGCCTCGTTCTCCGCCCATAAAGTTTTGGTTTCTGAAAGACAAAGTTGTCTGGTTTCAATCATTTGTCTCAATTGTGTTTCGTAGTATTCCGTCAGTTGCTCGTTCGAATTCGGTTTCGATCTCATTAATTCACACTCGGCTCTCCATCGTTCCGATTCCTCCCGCCAATATTTAATGGTTTTCAAATCGTCTAAATCTTCTTTGGAACTATCCACCGAACTTTGGGATTGTACGTCGATTTGAGCGGCCTGTTTATTCGCTTTGCGCTCACGTTTCCAATTGGCCACTGCATCCGAGTATTTTTTTTCTATTTCGTCCAGTTTCGTTTTGGCTGTCATTAAATCGTTTTCCAACCACTCAATTTTGTCTTTATAGTTCGATATTTCTAAATCTTTATCGGTCATCTATAAAATTACATAGTAGTAATATAAATTGAATGTAAATGAAAAAAGCAGAATGGCAATGCATGAAGACTAAATTAAATAAAAAACTTCCCTTACCAGGCTTAATAATTGGGCGTTTTCCACAATTTTCTTTTGCAATTCCTCATCTATCACGGTTTTATCCGGTGCCTCAAGTGTAACATTATTCGTTTTGTGTTTGCCTTTTTTGTTGCAGCTTTGCAAATCCTGTTGCAACACTGAGATTCGTTTCGACAATTGATCGTTTCTAAACATTAAACTCTCCATCTCCTGACTATGTTTCCTTATGGTCTGTTCGTGTTTTCTTACAGTTTCTTTCATTTCTAATCCTTTGGCTTGCTCATCTAGTAACGCTTTCTTTAATACAGTTGCGTGCGACCGTACCTGCAAGTGATATGATTAGTGAAACGCCCTCTTTTCGATGTGTTATGATTTCGTTTACTTTCGAATATTCAGTCGCCAACTTGTGGTATTTAGTTTCTAAATCTAGAGGATTTTCTGTTTTATCCATTGTGATAAACGATTATGTTTTAAAATTTATTGTTTTAATGACCGCATATTGTTGAGGTTATGTCCATCTTTGACGTATTGAGTACTTTTGATCTACGATAGTTAAAAGAATGTGCGGTTGCCAATTCATCATTCGAACACTGTAGGGATGACTATAATTGATCGCCATTTTCGAACGATGACTTCATAAGTATAAAATTTCGAAGGTACAGTTTTCTAAAACTTACACTAATAGTTAAATATCGGTGATTCCTGACTCCGTATATATTTTGTTCCGTGTATCATTCAACAAAGCAGAAACTGAATTCAATTGATAAGTGACAGATAGACAATAAAACTGAAAATACACCAGAAGTAACCATCAGATTCACAGCGTCGTCAATAGTCGGCTAGCAATGACATTTTATAGCGAATTCAAATTTATGTAAATTGTGTTGATATGAAATCTAATAAAATATTAAAATAACGACAGCAAACAGAAAACCACTTATGAATGTAAATATTCATTGCTCTTTAATCGAATATGTAGTTGTTTCCAGTTGTCACGGTGGCGATGCTCGAATTTTTATTATCAAAAACTATGTAATACTTTGAATACTAATCAATAACCATACTGGTACCCGAGTCTATATTTGTACATTGAGTCGCCGAGACTCTCCTCGCTTCCTCAAGGTCCGCAAAATCTACTCACTTTGCGATTGGGATGTTTAATAATTTAAATAAAATTATATAATTCGATCGCAGCGTCGGACCGTGAAAATTTATTCACGTTGCTGTTACTCCCGGTACTAACCAATTGCGGTTATTGTCAGTACCATCGAGCTCATCGAAAACATTGTATGGAAAAAATTATCCGGCACCGCGAAATCCGCCCGGAATTTTCTAGAATGATCACGTTTACCTGAAGAACCGTCTCTGTTCGCAATTACGAGTACCTACCTACGATCCATTATTGGGTCAAGTTCGACAACATGTTTTCTTATATTGTCTCGTATAAGCTGAATTGGAATTAGTAAATTAAATGTAAACGCTTTAAGGTTTTTTTCTGAAACGAAATGTTTAAATTGTTATCCTCAACGTCTATGGTACAGAAATTTCTTTGAAAAAAACGTTGATGATTTTCCACGAATCGAAAGATTTTTTTAAGTCGAAACTCGTTTGCGTTTTCCAGTAAACATAATAACCAGTCGCATGTGAAATTCCCATTAATAATTTATGAACAATCGATAGTTCTTTTGTCTCGGTTATATAAATCTGATAAACATTGTCGTCATGTTCCTTGTGGTTTAAACATCGATTCAGATATGTAAGTCAATTTTTGTTTTAATTGTTTAAATACGCATCGACAACACTGGCAATCAATTCGCATTTAAAGCAAAGAAAATAATGTCATTTGTTGCTTTGCCATTTCAAAATATTTGCACCATGTTGCCGGTATTATTATATATTGAAATATTTTAGGTATTTTGTCATTTGTTTTACTGGGGTTCTTCTGGTGACCACAATTCAATGTACGTCTTCGCCGAACGACGGCTTGGAATCTTATAAAATAATTCGCCACAACGGACCTTTAAATGAAACCAATTTCGAGGCCATCGGGACTTTGGAAATTCGATTAAGCAACGTCACCGATTTATCGACAACTTCATTACGTCGTTTCGAAAATTTGGAAAATCTAACGATTGCATATAGTCAACTACAAAAAATCGATGACGACGCTTTCCTTCGAGCTTTTCCCAAATTGAAAAACGTCGAAATAAATCATTGGATCAACTTGCAGGAGAAGGATTTGAAAGGAGTTTTATCGTCACCCTTGGAACGATTGGATATTGTCGATCAGGATATTCCGGTTTTGACTTCCGGACTGTTTACGAATACGAATTTGAAAAGTTTGTCATTGATGGATTGTAGGATTACAAAAATTGAAGACGACGCGTTCGTCGGTTTGGAGCAGCTCGAATACCTTCGGTTGGGTGGCAATAAATTGAAGTCGTTACCAGTTGAGGCATTGAAATCGTTGAAAAATTTAGAAACCCTCGAATTGGTTTCCAACGGGTTGCAAGAATTGCTTATCAGCAAGTTACCCGAGTTGCCGAATTTGACGGATATAGTGATCATCCGGGAGGGGAGTTTGAAAAAAATTAATTTCGATGGTTACCAAAAAATAACTCCTAAATTGTCAGACGTATTCCTGATAGGTATGAAAGACATAAACGTTCCAAAAACCGAAGGGTCTCTCACGATTAATTCCTGGTAAACTGCGTAATTTTTTTTAAAGTTAAAAATACAAGTTCTTGAAAATTTGTCCTTGTTTCTTTCTTTTTTTTAAACTGTAGATGGTACTCAAGTACCAATAAGGTCGATATTGGAAAGGAATTGGTCTCATCGGTGTCGTAAAGTAGGTCATACTGACCGTGAATGAAAATATTTCGCGAATCTACTAGCATGTACCTATTCATCGTTGACCCAATTGATATTTCATTTTGCGAATCTGTTAAATAAACCGAATGTATTGTTCGTACATTGGAGGTTATTTGAATATTTCGTTATGATAATTATTATTAATCATCATTAATTGGCGAGAAGAAATTTATAAATCTTGTACAAATGTGTTTTTAATTTTAAAATATATGAAAGCACGTCCTATTTTCTTATAATAACTAAATAAAATCCGGTGAATCATAACATACAAACAAAACCAATTTCGATCAAGGTTTCAGTCACCTTTTACTATTTGGTCAGTGTCACTCAAAATGGAGTTACACTGACACAATTACAATTTTTCCATAAGTCGCCGATCGGATATTGCGGATTAAATGTTACTCGAGATCAACTCAATGTCGGTAACACTGATAATAGTCGAGATCGTTGTCGATTGTTCATCAATTTTCATAAGAAAACAATAAAAAAATTGTTTACGGAAGCCGGAACACGATTGTTGTTTACAACACCTTTTCTAACACTCGAAAATCGGATCCGGAAGCATTTGGTTTCCGTTGAGTTCCAAGGTCGCACAAAAAGAAGAAACGATCAATAACCGTCGTATCTTAAAATTTGTATCGATAACTTTTCTTACGGCGAAGGACAGCTCGTATATCAGTCGCGACTCCATCAGGGTCGTCGGCGGTTCTTTTTCATCACACGTCGCGGGAAGTTCGACACTGGAAAAAGGCGACCCTCGAATCAATGTTAAAAACGAGTAACACGTCGCCCTGACCTAGCGCAACCTACGCCACGGGAATAATGAAGTAAAAAAACGAACCACGAAAAACTTCCTCTGAAATTAAATGTTGAGGTTATCCCGTCGTGGCTATTAGCATAAAACGGAAGGTCGCTTCCGGAATGTTGTTTACCGCGTACCGATCATGTTAATAGCTGGTTCCTACAACGGAAGAATTAATTTTTTCGTTCGACTAAAAAATAGAATAGCGAATTTTATGAAAAGTGGCACCTGAAAAATTAAATGAGCGTAATGAAGATTCTAAAATAAGAAAAAAACTACAAATATATGCGACGGGTATTAACAATTTATTAAAAGTTACAATACATTATAGGTACATATAAAATATAAAAACATTTTGAATACAGTTACAGAAAATGAGATGCCAATAAAAAATGATGAACAAAATTTACCACAGTTTTTGGTATTGATGAGCCAATTTTCTGATTTCGTAAGTGCTGAGCTTATTAAAAATGCGCTCCAAACAAAACGACGAGACTTCCACGGGAAAACACTCTCGTTGATGATGTTCCAGGATTTCAATCGCTTCTTTGCGTTTCTTTCCTTGATGATGAATAGAAATTAGGTCGTCAACGAATAAGGGACAGAAACTTGCGATTTCTTCTTCTGTCAGGTTATCAAAATGTTTTAACACATCCTTGTTCCTAAGCAGAGATGCCATTTTTTTGTCATTCATCATGAGTACATCATAATAGGAAATTGTTGTTGATGCGATTTTCATTGATTTTAATTTATCCAACTCGTCGACGCAATCTTCTCTGTAATCATGGTTATCACTAAACGTGTTGATGTATTCCAGGTCAGAGGGAGAGCAAAATTTTCCTCTCAACTGACTTCTAATTATGTATTTTTCCAAATAATAAATCACTTTGCCATAAGCAGGTGAACAAAAATCGGACTGAACTGAACGTTTCAAGGGTGTGTTATTATTTTTGTCCAAAATCCAAGTATTTGAGCCTTCATGGAGCAGATAAACCACTACTGGTAGCGCACAGGTCTCAACCGCATAATGGAGAGCAGTTCTTCCTTTTCTATCTTGGATTTCGATGTCAGCTCCATATTCAACAAGAAGTTTAACATATTCAACCTGATCCTTATTCAAGACATCTAATGTCGACGCGTAATGTATCGGGTAGATACCATCCCTATTCGGTAAAGAAGGATCGGCGCCACCTTGCAATAATATTTTGTAGTACGAATGGGGCATATTTAGCGAGTCGGAAAAAATATTCAAGGCTGTATTGCCCTGCCTGTCTGTGAGGTTTGGATTTGCCTCGTACTCCATGAGTTTTTTTACGGCGAATCCGTTTTGACAAACGATAGCAGCGTGCAATGGTGTATATTCCATGAGTGGGAGAGCAGTGTTGGGATTCGCCCCGTGTTTTAATAACACCTCGATGTTTTCAAAATGATGGTGTTTTATAGCGAGGTGAAGAAATGTGAATCCGCCTTTTGTAGCTGTTTCGATACCTTTATTTTCAGTAGTTATGACTGCCAAGCGATTGTGATCGGTTTCCAATTTCATAATCGCCCTCATTACTTCTTCGTTTACTGAAAAAAAAAATCTTCCCTTAATTTACTGTGTTTGAACTATTAATTATAAGGTTTTATAAATTAACCGAAGAACAGAAATAAATAAAAACTCTTTAATATATAATAGAGAAAAATGTAGTGTTAAAGATTGAACAAAACTTGAATAACTTATGTAAATTAAAGATTCTCAAACAATTTATCATTGCGATTAATAATATCACTGAACTGAAAAAAGGTCTTGTTGGAAAAAAATTAAACGCCTTTATATGAAGAAACAAAATGTTTTTAGGTATCTCTCAATCTCTAACACAATGAAAATTACACTTAAAAATGAAGAATTTATTGGACAATTACGCACAGTCGTCAGTTGCCTTTTGCGACGCTTCTGTTCCAAAAAATGTTCGTGAATATAAAGTCTATGTAATCTATGTAATTTCAACAAAATATGAACAAAAAAATCATCAAACAAATCGTCTAACTTCCGTTTCAATATGTATAGTAAATTTTTCGATAAATGTTTTATGTAATAAAATTATAAACTTACCCATTTTTTCCGGAAGGACTCTGCACATGATTTTTGAAAAAGGACGTCCAAAATCCGAAGTCGCTCTTCTCACGGCATAGCTGTAGGCACTTGAAAGGAAAATGTTCCTAACTTTCCTCTTCTCCATACTTAAACTTATTCCAAACAGTTCGTTGTCGTTCGTATCTACTGCTGCCATTATTCTTTCGTAAGAAATCATTTTGTCAATTTTTTTAAAAACGTGGCACTGTTCACTACCGGCTTTGATGAGCAAAGTTGAACTAAACGCTTCTTCCCTTATTTCAGAATTTATACTGTGGCTGCAGCAGAGGCGTGCCAAGTTTCTTGAGGGCTCCCCCGCAAAAAAAATTTTGGGGCCCCTACCCCCGTCCAAATAGGTTAGCTTATGGGCCCGTAAGGCACGCCCCTGGGCTGCAGGTAAGGAGTTAATGTCTTCCACGAAAACAGAATGGTGTTTTCTACCCTAAAGGATTAGTTGAATATCTCTTACAATGGCTGGCCAAATTATTTGAAACGAAAATATTCGCAAACAATTAAATTTAAATCCCGAACATTCAGGCATTTAAAACGCATTATACATTCCTCGGAAATTTTAAAAACAGGACAACATTTGTTTATTTAAATGATCTTTATCTTGAAACCAATGTTAATCCTTTTGTTGCTTCAATACTTATTTCTGAAAAGGGTATTTAGCTCCGGCGGCCAACAAAGGATACTTACCTGAAATTTTAAATAGTTTCAAATAATTTTGTCGGGCATTATTATGGTCGAGCCTGCAAAAATAATTTCTCCTCCGATTAAAAATGTTACTTTGTTGATTATTATTAAGTCATTGAGAATTTTCATTAGAAGTCACTATAAATGTTTCTTTGAAGAGTGACTTGTAACCTTCATAAAAAGTTTATCTATTAATCGCATTCTATATTATCAGTAAACTTCGCGCTTCTTCAGCAACTCTATGCAATGCATGAGCTATACACGTCACATGAACCATTTTTGGAAATAGAACTTGCCGAACTTTTCCAGCTGCTTTCATGTATGGAGCGGCATCAGAAACAAATAGCAACACTTTGTCATGTTTCACTCCATCTGGCCACAATAATGAGAGCGCACTGGTAAATAATTGGGCTATTGTCGAATTATTGGCTGATTCGAGTACTTCACTTGTTAATAAATACGTGTTAGAGTCCTGGTGAGTTGATTGTAGAGTTCAATAATTACGTTGGCTACGTAGCGGCCAAGAGCATCGGTTGTTCCGTCAATGGACACCCACAAATTTTTACCTTCCGTTTCTTTTCTAATTTTGTTCATCTTTTCCTGGAACACTACATCAATATAATTTTTCCGGAGGGTGGACTCACTTGGCACGTGTTCTTTGGTGTACTTTTCAAGGAATGCTTTTAGAGAAGGATTTTCCAATTTCCAAAGAGGAATGTTCGCATCCATCTGTGCTTTACATAAATCCAAAGAGAATTGGGATTGTCGATTGGATATAACGCCGAAATTCGGAAGCCGACACGTTTTTACTATCGCAATTTTTCGAAGCAGCATTTTTATGTTTCACTGTTGAAAGGTGCTGGGATACAAAATACTTCTTCTCAAAATTCACTTTACAGTCACATATTTTGCAGAATAACACAGAACCGTCACTACTGAAAACGTCTTTACCGAATTCAAGTATTAATTTATTCAATTTTGTTTGGTCGGATGCTCTGACTTTAGGCATATTGGCTGGCGATAAGTTGAACCGAATGGGCGAATGGTGAAAAACAACTGAACGGAAATGGGTATTACGATATATTTATACCTATAGGTATCTGGTTTTAGGTTTTCCCATCAGTAACAGTTGTTGTATCAATTCCTAGAAAAAGGGAACTATCTCTTGTCTATGTACCAATCCTGCCTACCTGAGATCTTAGGGTTTCCCACTTTGTAATGAAGATTCTAAAATAAGAAAAAAACTACAAATATATGCAACGGGTATTAACAATTTATTAAAAGTTACAATACATTATAGCTACATATAAAATATAAAAACGTTTTGAATACAGTTACAGAAAATGAGAAGCCAATCAAAAATGATGAACAAAATTTACCACAGTTTTTGGTATTGATGAGCCAATTTTCTGATTTCGTAAGTGCTGAGCTTATTAAAAATGCGCTCCAAACAAAACGACGAGACTTCCACGGGAAAACACTCTCTTTGATGATGTTCCAGGATTTCAATCGCTTCTTTGCGTTTCTTTCCTTGATGATGAATAGAAATTAGGTCGTCAACGAATAAGGGACAGAAACTTGCGATTTCTTCTTCTGTCAGGTTATCAAAATGTTTTAACACATCCTTGTTCCTAAGCAGAGATGCCATTTTTTTGTCATTCATCATGAGTACATCATAATAGGAAATTGTTGTTGATGCGATTTTCATTGATTTTAATTTATCCAACTCGTCGACGCAATCTTCTCTGTAATCATGGTTATCACTAAACGTGTTGATGTATTCCAGGTCAGAGGGAGAGCAAAATTTTCCTCTCAACTGACTTCTAATTATGTATTTTTCCAAATAATAAATGACTTTGCCATAATCAGGTGAACAAAAATCGGACTGAACTGAACGTTTCAAGGGTGTGTTATTATTTTTGTCCAAAATCCAAGTATTTGAGCCTTCATGGAGCAGATAAACCACTACTGGTAGCACACAGGTCTCAACCGCATAATGGAGAGCAGTTCTTCCTTTTCTGTCTTGAATTTCGATGTCAGCTCCGTATTCAACAAGAAGTTTAACATATTCAACCTGATCCTTATTCAAGACATCTAATGTCGACGCGTAATGTATCGGGTAGATACCATCCCTATTCGGTAAAGAAGGATCGGCGCCACCTTGCAATAATATTTTGTAGTACGAATGGTGCATATTTAGCGACTCGGAAAAAATATTCAGGGCTGTATTGCCCTGCCTGTCTGTGAGGTTTGGATTTGCCTCGTACTCCATGAGTTTTTTTACGGCGAATCCGTTTTGACAAACCACAGCAGCGTGCAATGGTGTATATTCCATGAGTGGGAGAGCAGTGTTGGGATTCGCCCCGTGTTTTAATAACACCTCGATGTTTTCAAAATGATGGTGTTTTATAGCGAGGTGAAGAAATGTGAATCCGCCTTTTGTAGCTGTGTCGATACCTTTATTTTCAGTAGTTATGACTGCCAAGCGATTGTGATCGGTTTCCAATTTCATAATCGCCCTCATTACTTCTTCGTTTACTGAAAAAAAAACATCTTCCCTTAATTTACTTTGTTTGAACTATTAATTATAAGGTTTTATAAATTAACCGAAGAACAGAAATAAATACAAACTTTTTAATATATAATAGAGAAAAATGTAGTGTTAAAGATTGAACAAAACTTGAATAACTTATGTAAATTAAAGATTCTCAAACAATTTATCATTGCGATTAATAATATCACTGAACTGAAAAAAAGGTCTTGTTGGAAAAAAATTAAACGCCTTTATATGAAGAAACAAAATGTTTTTAGGTATCTCTCAATCTCTAACACAATGAAAATTACATTTAAAAATGAAGAATTTATTGGACAATTACGCACAGTCGTCAGTTGCCTTTTGCGACGCTTCTGTTCCAAAAAATGTTCGTGAATATAAAGTCTATGTAATCTATGTAATTTCAACAAAATATGAACAAAAAAATCATCAACCAAATCGTCTAACTTCCGTTTCAATATGTATAGTAAATTTTTCGATAAATGTTTTGTGTAATAAAA
Source organism: Novius pumilus (assembly GCA_020654155.1). Taxonomy (NCBI): domain Eukaryota; kingdom Metazoa; phylum Arthropoda; class Insecta; order Coleoptera; family Coccinellidae; genus Novius; species Novius pumilus. Next base: position 206,387 of record JAIFOV010000476.1, read on the forward strand.
TTATAAACTTACCCATTTTTTCCGGAAGGACTCTGCACATGATTTTTGAAAAAGTACGTCCAAAATCCGAAGTCGCTCTTCTCGCGGCATAGCTGTAGGCACTTGAAAGGAATATGTTCCTAACTTTCCTCTTCTCCATACTTAAACTTATTCCAAACAGTTCGTTGTCGTTCGTATCTACTGCTGCCATTATTCTTTCGTAAGAAATCATTTTGTCAATTTTTTTACAAACGTGGCACTGTTCACTACCGGCTTTGATGAGCAAAGTTGAACTAAACGCTTCTTCCCTTATTTCAGAATTTATACTGTGGCTGCAGCAGAGGCGTGCCAAGTTTCTTGAGGGCTCCCCCGCAAAAAAAATTTTGGGGCCCCTACCCCCGTCCAAATAGGTTAGCCCTATGGGCCCGTAGGGCACGCCCCTGGGCTGCAGGTAAGGAGTTAATGTCTTCCACGAAAACAGAATGGTGTTTTCTACCCTAAAGGATTAGTCGAATATCTGTTATAATGGCTGGCCAAATTATTTGAAACGAAAATATTCGCAAACAATTAAATTTTAATCCCGAACATTCAGGCATTTAAAACGCATTATACATTCCTCGGAAATTTTAAAAACAGGACAACATTTGTTTATTTAAATGATCTTTATCTTGAAACCAATGTTAATCCTTTTGTTGCTTCAATACTTATTTCTGAAAAGGGTATTTAGCTCCGGCGGCCAACAAAGGATACTTACCTGAAATTTTAAATAGTTTCAAATAATTTTGTCGGGCATTATTATGGTCGAGCCTGCAAAAATAATTTCTCCTCCGATTAAAAATGTTACTTTGTTGATTATTATTAAGTCATTGAGAATTTTCATTAGAAGTCACTATAAATGTTTCTTTGAAGAGTGACTTGTAACCTTCAAAAAAGTTTATCTATTAATCGCATTCTATATTATCAGATTGGACAAGTAATTTAGCCTCAAATTATTCAAATAACCAAAAATATTTTAGAAAAGATGTTTTTTCTTCTAAAATTAAGTAGTCTATTAAGAATAACACATATTATTGAAATCTAAATCAAATTACTCCGCATTATTCAGTAATGAATTAATCCCTTATAAAGATTATGATAATTGAAACATACGAGTAGAAGGTGAAATTTGAAGCAATGTCAACTTTTGAGCTTTTAACTTTAATGAAAGTATGTGATATATCAAACATAACACTTTTAATTTTTGTATTTATTTTTTTAGTATATCATTTTAGTATTCTGCGAGAAACAGTGCAAAACAATTCATGGTGTAAGGAATACTTTCCGCTATGCCTGTTACGGCATCTATTCGACAAAAATCTGATATCTTGACAAAATAACGCCAACAATGTTTTGATTTGTACATCAAGTTTAACAGAGACAAAGCAAATTAATCCTATTTTCTGTCAATAAATCGTGTAAACTATATTCGCCCTTCTAAAGCTAAGAAAGTAGAACAAATGAAAACACCGAAATTTTTCAAAAAACTTTAGACGTCAATTTCACAGAATTGTAGAGAAATGAAAAATATTGTTAAGATAATTTTCAATTAATGTAATTTTTGAACGTCTATAAATTTGTACTGCCTCAAACCCTATCCCAATCGCACTGGTTTGGTGATCTAACGCAGTATATTTTCAGAATACACAATTATAAGTGTTTCTTGAAATCAGCGTATTGAAGATTTTAAAATAGAAAGAAAACTACAGTAACAATGTATTAAAAGGTACAATACATTATACGTACATATAGAACATAAAAAACTTTTTTATGGAACATCTCGAAGAAAAAATTTTAAGTGAAGGTAATTTCACAATAACACTATACAAGAGATTCGTTGACAACTGTTTGTTAATAGCTGACCCAAAAGAAATAAATAAAATTGTAAATAGTTTTAATAATTATAATTCCAAATTGTAATTCACTTTCGAAGAAGAAAAAGATAACCAAATTAATTTCATGGACATGACAATAATTCGACAAAATAACAAATTTGAGACAAAATGGTTCAGAAAAAATACATCAACAGACAGACTTATAAATTTTCATTCTTCACATCATCAGTCACAAAAAATAAGCGCAGCAAAAAATTTAGTAGACAGAGCAATAGCGCTTACATCTCCCAAATTCCGTACATAAATTCTTAGTAAAGTAAAAATAATATCATCCAAAACGATTACCCTGATCATATAATAAATAAAATTATCAAAGAACGAACTCATAAATTTTACAATCAAACATCAACTAACAAACAAAACACACAGAAGAAATATATTTCAATTCCTTACATTCCCGTACCAACAGAAAAAATTTCAAAAATAATGAAACCATACAATATTTAAATTGCATACCATCTTCAAAATCAGATAAAACAAATTTACACAAAACTCAAAAGCAAAATTCCTAAAGAAAAACGATCACATGTAGTATACAAAATTCCGTGTATGAACTGTAACAAAACAACGACTTACAGACAAAATGAAAGCCCATTAATATTCGAAAACAGTCAACACCGCACTAAAAAAGCATAAAAACAGAAAAATCGTTAAATCTAGAGAAATTCTTGAAATGATACATATAAAAGAAAACGAAAAAGACGTTGAAAATGATAAAACTGACATAAAAGGACTAAGTACAGTATACTCTTTTGTACTATAACGATACGTTCCACATAATTTCGAACATTTGAACGAATATTAAGCGTCATTGAACTTTCTGGTAAGATATTTTCAATATCAAATTCGTTTTCCATTTTCATATGTGAATTATTTTATTTTAGATAGTTGACGACAAAGATAGAATCTCTATCGATACGTCCTTAATATCGTAAATTATTTAAAATAAACCTGGATAACCAAAAAACTCGAAGAATCTTATAGTAAATAGTAAGATAGTGAAATTGAAAAAAAGTAAAATAAGATAGGGAAAAAGGGGGGAACGAAGAAAAAATGTAAAATTAAAAAAAAAAAAAAAATTAACATGGGAATAGACAGGGGATGTGTACTTATTTAAATTTGTTTGTGCTCCTAACGCAGTATATTTTCAGAATACACGATTGGAAGTGTTTCTTGTAATGAGCGTAATGAAGATTGTAAAATGTGAAAAAAAACCACTAACGAATATTAACAATTTCTTAAAAGTTACAATACATTATAGCCACGTATAGAATATGAAAACATTTTGAATAAAGGTATAGAAAATCAGTTGCCAATAAAAAACGATGAATAAAATTTACCATAGTTTTTCGAATTGATGTGCCAAATTTCTGAGTTCGTAAGTACTGAACTTATTAAAAATGTGTTCCAATCAAAATGACGATACTTTCAAGGGAAAACATCCTCTTTGACAGTTAAAGAAATTCTACAAACGCGCTTCTTATACAAAAAATTTCTGTCCAACTAACAAAGTTTTGAGAAACATTACGAATTTTTCAATTTTGATCACATGAAAAATTAAGATACTCGAAAATAAAGAATTTTATATGCACACAACAAAAAGGTAGAGGTAAAGGGCAATGAAAAATTATAGCAATAAAGATATTTGAATTTCATTATCAATTTTGAAGATAAGTTACAAAAAGGATTCGACTTTGAGCCCAGATGAAGACGAAACGTCATTTAGTTCAACTTTGCAAGCGCAGAAACTCGAAGGTTCCTTCCACATCCGATGGTGAGAGGTAAAAAACGCACCTTGTCCGCGTACGCTTCAATCATTTCAAAATTTCGTGTAAAACATCTAACTACCAGAGTCGCGTGGCGTAAACTTAAACGAACTCGCATCGCCAACCTTGTTTCCAAGTTCCGGAGGTCGTCAGCTTCATTTCCGATTTAATCATAACGAAAGATACAAGAAAAAAAAATTGACGCGCGTATTCGGCTCGGATCTCCCAAGTCGGATCTTGCAACAATTAATTGCCGACCGTTTAAATCATTATTCGTTCTTGTCGTTGAGAACACGAAATTTATTATTTTGATTGATACGTGAACGATACGCCAAGGATACGCGCCGCTCTATTCGTTCCATTTTCATTTAATCAAGAACCGAACGGACGAATCCTATGACAGTCAAACGGTATTGGGCCTATAACCTAAATCGGTCACGCGGAGGTTATGTTCGTAGTTTGCGCGCGCATTATATATGCATGTATTAATGCAAATAGGAAAATTGACATTATCATCTGAAGTTGGTTATTATAATGACCATTGACCGATGGTAGAGGTGAATAAGTCCAACTGAGCGAGACGCATACTATTAAAATTTCAAGTGCAGTGCATCCAAGCGCGGCTTCAAGTTCGAGGAGAGCACAACGTGCACCAGACGCGGCGAATCGTTTCCGCGACTGTTGCGCCACCGTCGACGTAGAAGAAGAAACCGTTACGAAATCTATGCTTGAACACTTTGTATTCTATGGAGTTCAACGCTCCAAGCTTCCGCGTTATTTTTTTAATTCGTGTTGTTTCAAGCGTGAAAAATTAGTTGTTTCGCGTAATTTATAACCGATCACCCGAACAACAGTGTATTGTTGAATTATTCGACCTAGAATTAAGTGGGTATTGATTTTTAATCGTCGATTGCATTCATGAATAGTTGAACACCTTGATGTATCAAATAAATCGTCGGTTTACCATTTACTCGATCCGCGGATTGTAACTATTGACTTGTGAACTAATTGATCGATGTAACGAATCTGCACCAATCGGCAGATGTCGCGGCAATCGCCGAACAAAGCGAAACGAAAATGAAAAAAAAAGATGAAAAAAAAATTAGGAAACGGCGGGTCTCCTTGATCCGGTTGGAGCGTAGACTGCGTGGTGATTCGATGGGTTGGGCGGATCAGTCACCTCGCTAAAATCAGGACAATCGCGAGCACTCCCATAGCCGAAATGACAGATTGCGTTGTATTTTCGTCGCCGATATGTACACGCACATAAATTGGTGCGAATTAAAAAAAATACAACCTCTCGTTTATGCTAATTGCTGATCTAAGCAATGCAAGGGAGATTTTCATCAACTTCAAACTGCAACTTTATGTCAAGGTCGAGCGGAGGTTGCCGTCGGAGTTCGTTGTATCGGTTGAAAACTGTCTTTGCGTTCAGTAAAATGTGGAACTTGAACTTTCTAAGCGAAAGTGTATAAGTAATTTCAAACTGGGAGTTCGATTTAATTCGACCGTAATTTATTATGACGGATTTGGAAGTGCCGCTAATCGCACCTTTCTCTTCGCGTTTGCTACGATTCTCTGCGGATATTCTGGAGAAAATTGTCGATTTTCAACAATAAAGAAATAATAATCAGCGGTTTTTTTTTCTTTTTTTGTATAGTAGAGAATATTTATTGACATGGGCGTAACAACAGTGAAACCGCAGAGATGGAAAACCAAGGAAAAAATTATCAAATTAGAATTTTTATTCAGAGAAGTGTTATTTATTGACAAGCGGGTGTCATTATTGGAATCTGACTTCCGATAAGTGAAGAAATATTACTTAGGAATTGTTTCAACAACACTAAATGCAGATTTCTTCAAATTGGAGTTAAATAAGTTGACTTTGTTCTCTAGGGGGCGTGTCAGGGAAAACCATTTTAGTGACATTTAACCACACTAATGCGAATAAAAACGTTAAAAGTAAATATTTTCTTACAACCACATATTTCCAAAATATATTAATGAAACCTTTGATATGTTAATTAGTACCTTTTTTCGATCATGTCCATGAATAATTGATGATAATTTAGGCACATTGCGCGATATCGACGCCATATTAAGGGATCATAGACATTATCTCTGTTATGTGTAAAGGATGACAACTACAGAATATGTTTCTCACTCATATTGATCTGTAACAAATGCTTTTATAATCTGGTTTGTCTGTGTTTGCCAAAGATTATCGAAGTAGTTCAAATCTACTCTTCTCTTAAGTGGTGATGTCATTCGCATAAGTGATATTCGGTATAAGTTATATACATATAACATTTGCCTGTACAGTTTTATCCGTGCTGGGAATATTTTTTCACGAAGTGACATGGAATTGAGTTTCCGTAGTAAGTAGATGTGACGATATTTGCCAGTTTCGTACGTTGTCACTGAGATCATTGTTGCAGTATACCTACGTCAAATTTGTTGATGTATTGGTTATGTTACAAATACTCAAAAATTGGAACCACCTTTCGCAGGCAAATTGTTGACTGTCAACAGTCAATATCAATAGACCACAGAATCTGCTAACCATCATGCTTTCGATTAAAGCGAAAGAAGAATTATATTCCGTAAATTCAATATGTTACCCCATTCGACGTCCAATTCCTTTTAATCCTGTTAGTTTGAACGCGACTTCCTAATAGGATCTATTACGTTAAGTCTTTCGAGATTGTTTGAAATACGTTGGGGATGAAATCCAGTCAACGCGGCTTACGTAAGAAATCGACACCCCCGCATTTGGTTAATTTATTTCGTCGGCTGACGCAATATTTGGAAAACCGCAGTCGATGTTAGTTTAGACATTTAACAGGATAACATCGAATTGGAGCTCATCCTCATTTGGCAACACCACAAAACGCGGCTCAGAGTTGAAATTAAAATAGCCCCAAATTTGATTTTCGAATTAGTACTAAAGCAACGTTGCCGTTATCAAAATTTAATCCGGGTCGGGTGGAAATTCAATTATTGAAATGAAATTCGAGCTTTTTTCAATTAGCAATATGTTCCATTATCGAACAGTCATTCAAGAAATTTAATAGCGTTATTTATACGAGTAATTGCGTATAGAAACTCGTAATAACACGACTTACTCGCATCATAATTCTACGATGTTTTCAGTCATTAATCGTTAGTTACGCTCGATATTCTCGAATGGCATTCGGATTTTACGGTGACACGCCAGCTTTCTACTCTCGTTTTACGTTCAATCCATGTAATTGATGGATTATCGAAATGATTCCCAAAAATTTCATTAAAAAATGGAGGAAATGACGTTTAATCAATTTCTATTTAATAATTAAATTACTAATAAGTGGAAAACACCGCGCAATCGTTAGATTTTTTGCGATATCGTGCCGCTAATGACGAATGCGTTTCAACGAGAGAACGTCGAAGAAAGTGTTATGACTAGCATGCTCTAATAGACAATTTCACATGGAGAGCCATCGGCGAAAGTCAAGTCCGTCATTCTTTGTATGGGGTCAACTAACTGGACGGTGATCGATGTCCAACATCAAGAAAACCATGTACCAAAATGTTTGTCAAGTAAAAGAAAACAATTGGCCATAGGTAATACGTTACAAGATATTATTTTATAACACGTCTCATTGTTGTTTTTCGCGCTAATGGAAAATTTATTTATGCAGGAGTTCCCGCGAAAATGACGCGATATTGGAAAGTATTGCATCGTGATTTGAAACTGAAGCCTATGAATAAAGAGACGACGTACAAACGTAAATAATTAATTAATTGGATATTGTAGTCGTTAAATACCCATCGTTTAGATTCTACATCATTCTCGTAATTCTTTCGACGGCATTAATTCGATTTAACGGACGTTCACGTTCCCATTTCGCAATCGTCGTGTTGTTCTCGCACAACGATTTCCTGATACGAGATGTATTTCGAAATTTTTTATTGAATTGTAGGTAGGAAAACATATCCGAACAAATACAACCTTTTTTGTACGTTTAGTTACGAATTCAAAATTCCTATTTAATTTAACCTTCTTTTTTTCGACTTATGGTAATGTGGAGCTGCATATTTTGGAGGCGTAACATGTATTGTCATAAATTTCTTAAAGATATCCCACGTCCATATTTATGCATTTTTATTTTGGAACTCTCACGTTCATTTTGTGTTTGTGGCTTTGGTCCATTTTGGGTATTCTGTGGTCTATTTCAACTCTGTACCTATTCACTATCTATTTTGGAAATACGGCATGTCTATTTCATATTTATTTCGGGCGAAAAAATACGAATCGATGTAGAGAGGTTAGCGGGCCAAATTTTAGGGATAGGGAGTTCATTTTTGTAGAGATCGGTAGATCTTGACATTCTTTTGAAAGAGTTCGAAAACGGACGTGATCGATCTGTCCGTTATCGATTTATCGGCGGTCGCGCGTTTTTTTTTCGTGAATTTTTTGTCGCATTCGTCGGGGGACTAGAGGATCGGAAGGGAGCTCGGACGGTCCGCGAAGAATGGTATTTTATCGTGGGTATTTTACCTTGCTCTCGAACCCGATACTTAATACGATTTTTTTGCGAAAAACCGAAAATCGCCCATTTTCGCGAAAATTTTAAAAGCTCCTATCTCGAGAAGTACTTACGGTTGGAAGACGCGAGATACGTTTTCGAAAAGGGCAAAGATAGTTCTTTGTTTTTTGTCTGCCGTTCGATTCTGCAGCTCCCTCCCTTCTTGGAGTAAAAAATTCGTAAAGTCGAAATTTTTTGTTTTTTGCTTATATCTTGGAGGCGGTACGTCGGACGACGCGATGATCTTCTAAAGATGTTCCTCAATTATTGCGAGCAATCTTTCGCTAGAAGGTTCCGAAACTGTAAGACCTATCGTAAGAGAAATAGAAAAACGTAGGGTGCCGCGAATCGATTTTCGTCGGGTACAGCTAGCTCTTAAAAAATTTGGGATGCCTGTTTCGAATAGATAATTAATACGGCTTTCTTTCTTCTCGAGACGTCGCGGACGTAGAATTTACCGATTCTCCGCAAAAAATTACAAAACTAAACCGTCCGCTCCAAAAACGTTTCTTCGGGTAATATCTCCTTTATTACGTCACGTATCGAATTATCGCTCACACGAAAATATTCGAAAAAAAATTAGATCCGAATCGTCCGAGAAACGTAAGGCCGTAGGAATAGCCGATTTCGAGGAAAACGGCAGAAAATTTCGAAAGTTCGAAAAATTTCTCTTATGTGCCGAAGGTATACGATTGCGCTCCGGAAAGTTCCGAACGGACGCGTTGACAGACGTGAATTATAGGAGCCGGTTTGGCCTTTGCAATGCAAATATCGATGTACCTATCGAACGAACTGAATAAAAACTATAAATTCCGAAGTTTCGCCTACCAATCGTGTCCGGATGAAGTCTCGTCGTTATTTCGAATTCGTTTAATTCGCAATGAGTTTGTTTTAATCCTTAAATTGGACAATAAATGCTACGTTATTATTATTATTATTATAGCCATCTGTATGTATTCAATGTTTTAACGAAAAATCCTTGGTTACAAAGAAGTTTATCGTTATGAAAGGAAAGAACGAGAAATCGATTATCTGCTCCGTCTATGTCTTCTGTCTATGGTAACGTAACATAATCTCGACGATTTATTTCAATCATCTTCGGTTGTTTATCGGTTCCAGAGTTGTTTCTTTCATTGAAATGGAACAAATAATGTAAGGTGCAAAACTGAAATTGAATATTGAATATTGGGAACGAATTTTTCACATCACAAAATAATAAGGTGTAAACGACAGAAAAGCAGATAAGATTGTAAAAGTTGAACTGCAAAGTGAAACACTATGATATCCACTTGCGAAAAAAAAGTACGCAAAACAACAACATTGTGGAAATTGTAATAACATTTTGGTAAATTTAAATTTCTTCAATAATTCCAACATATATGACATTTATTCCATTTCAGAATAACTGTTCACAGTGAGTTCATGAAATTAAAACACCTAAACAAAAGGAGAAAACGAGTTAATAAAAAATGAAGACACACAAATACGTTATTTTCCAGTTATGTATTTCAAACATTTATCCAGTAATTTACAACCGTATATCATCGCTGTGGCTTTAGCACAGCCAAGATGACAAAAAAAATTGACTCTCAAAAATACAAATTTACAACTATTCGATTCCATTTATAAAGAATGAAAACTAATATTGCATGTAGAAAAACAGAGCAGAAAACAATAATTTTTTTCTTGATAAAGTGTCAATATCGATTGAAAAGATTGAATCCCCAAAAAAATATAGTTCGTTTCTCTTTTTCTATGTTGTGGGTAACACGTGTCTATTTTGTATTCTGTTTATTCATTTCGAATATTTTGAGTATTTTGGTCCGCTCCACTTGGCCTATTATCGAAATTTTTGTTTCGTCGTTTAAAAGTTTTTCGTGTCTATCTTATGTATTTTGTGGCCGTTTCCTGTTTATTGCGGAGGTCTCACGTGTTTTAGTCTGATTTATTCCTTCTAGAAGTTTCGCGTGATTATTTTGTGTTTGTTTCTTTGATCCGTTTATGAGATGTTGCGTCTCTATTTTGTTTCTTCATCCACTGTCTATTTTGGAAGTAATTGATTAGTCTAGAGATATCGCGTATCTATTTTGGGTTTGTTTTGCTACTATATTTTGGATATGCTTCATATCTATTTTGCGTTCGTTTCGTTGGAGGTATCGCGTCTCTATATTGGGACTTTTTCGTTGATTCCACTGTCTAATTTGGAGGTGTTGAGAAAGATGTGCAATTTCGTAATTATTATGATGAAGTCTATCTTAAGCGTTAAATGCTTTAGTTTTAAGGAAGAATTTCTTCTTATTTTCGAATTTCAAGCGGTTTGTTTTAAGAACCTTCACAAAAGAAGAAAAAAAATTGTTGTTGAAAAGAAAGAAACGATTTTTTCGTGTTGCTGAAAAAAATGACAAATGGAAAACACGAGTCGCCGGAACAGCAGCTCAGACAAAAAAAAAGCAAATCGACGGACACAGGTTTTACATCCTGTCCACTTATATGTATGGACGAGGCGATTCTGAATTCAAGGTTCCGAAAGGAAGGAAGTAAAGGATTCGAGCGGCAATAAAAAAAAATCTCGTCGACGGTCGCGTTTCGATTTCCGCGAATTTAGGCGCGCTACCGACCAAGGTTCGTGAACCTGACCGTGATCATCATCGACGAGCGTGAGCCGACGGCGACGACGTCGTCCACGACGACGACGTAAAAGTAGAGGGACGCATATGGTGTCTCTATAAAGCAGCGGCTTCGCCGGAGCGCCCGTTAGTATATTTCGAAAGCTAGGTCAACAATCGTACCGAGTTGTGGCAGTAGCGAATCAAACGGAGTGACCTACTAACCAACATCCGAAGATTCGGTGTCGGTGGCGTTCGATTCGACTTTCTCCTAGGAGTGATAAACAAGTGTGATATTAGTGATTAAGTACAACAAGATGCCGGCTCCAATTCCCGATACAATCAACGAGCAGGACTACGAAGACGACGACATGCCGCCAACCACGACCATCCTGGATCCCCGCGACAGCATCTCCTCGATCGATAGCGACGTCTCCGTGTCTTTCGACCAAACGGAGCCCCATCACCAAGAAGACGAGGGTGCTCATATGGCCGATTTATCCGACAGCTCTTCCGACAATGGATCCGCTGGCGGCGGTAAAGACTCCGGATGCGAAGTGACGCCAGAGGTGACGGAACCACCCTTCACTCCTCCATCCGACGATTTAGCCGACAAAATCGTACAGCAGGTAGAATTCTACTTTTCCGACGCCAACATCACCAAAGACGCCTTCCTGCTAAAACACGTCAAACGAAATAAAGAAGGATACGTGTCGCTCAAACTAATCTCGAGCTTCAAAAGAGTTAAACACCTGACCAAAGACTGGAGGGTTGTTGCTCACGCTTTGGCTCGTTCCGATAAATTGGAAATCAACGAAGCCGGCACCAAACTTCGACGACTAGAACCGTTGCCTCAATACGACGAAACAACTCCCTCGAGAACCATCGTAGCCGTGCACATGCCGATCGAGAAACCTACAATCGAAAACGTCGCTGAACTCTTCAAAAACTGCGGAGAAATCGCCTTAATTCGCATCTTGCGTCCGGGCAACCCTATACCAGCTGACGTGAGACAATTCATCAACAAAAACCCTTCGTTAGCAGGCTTGGTATGCGCTTTGGTTGAATTCGTCCAATCAGAATCGGCACGAAACGCCCTTCAACTCGGCGAACCGATGAAGGTCTACGAGCTGAACAACGTTCCGCACCCAGAACGAAAAAAGAACAAGAACCGAAAGAACTCGAAAACTTCATCGGATTCCTCCTCCGATTACTTATCATCCTGTCCGTCATCCGAAGCTGAAGACATGAGGCTCAGATTGGACCCCAGGAACCGCCTGCGAAGGGGCTCCTCCGCTCACTTTCCATCCAGATACATGGAGCCAGCCGCTTGGTTGCAACGCAGATTATCCGCTTCAAGCACCGAAGCGAACTTCATCTACATGCCCAGGCGGTTGTCGTACAGCAGTCGGGATTCCAGCGATTCCAACCTATTCTTACCGAGACGAATGAGCACTTGCAGCATCAGCAGCTCGGACTACGGCTCCAGGCGACCATCCTCGGCCAGCCAGAGCTCCGAATACAGCAGCGGCCCAAGGTCGCGAAGCAACAGCGCTGCCTTTCAAAATTTCGAAAACATCGTTCGATTACCCAAAGGACCGGATGGTTCCAGAGGTTTTCGCCAGAGGTTGACGTACGGGATGGCCCATTGATCGACTTTCGCGGAGAAAGCGAGTTGAGCTTTTACACCTAAATTTCTTTATAAATATTCAACGCTCAACTTGTTACGCTTTCCAAACATCGTTTTGTTTTAAAAACGTACTTAATTACATTTGATTTTTGTGTTCTGTGAAGACAACGCGGCCACGTCCCAGCGACGACCGCCAACTGTAAATATTAATTTATTTATTTATGAAATTTGTACGATTATTTATTATTGAAATGTTCGCGGAAATTGTGCGCGTTTTTTATTTAATCCCAGGCACACGATAAAACCGGCGAAAATTACATCAGAAAAAAGGAATGCGACCCAATAATCGCCAGTCACTTTATTACACATCGCGTTTCCAATAATCACATTGGTAATATGAGAAGAAAAGTCGTAATCAATAACAGCCCCGACCATAATAAAATTGTGACGCCACCGTTCGCGTTGCACAAATCCAACGAACATGTTGTACAATTCGAACCGTCTTTGATGTTTTCGCAGATTCTGGGCGAACCACAACCCCTTGTCACGTCATCTGGAATATAATTCGCAATTATTATCAGTGGGGAATATTGACCGGAAAATCTTACTTGTAACGTAATTTTTCATTTGAAAACAAACGTCTTGGTTGCTGCAATTTCGAACACCTTTTTGTACGGTGTCGAAGCATTTTAACGAACTACCTGCAAAGTAGGCAATATTAATTTTATTAATTGTTTTAAGTGGTTGGTTATTTTAGTTTTGGAAAATTAATTTTTTCTTCATGATTATGCTTTCTGATTATTTTGAGAAAAATCATATATCATATTTTATTTGACCTTCGGATGACCCCAAACTTTGTTTATCTTTTTTTAAATTATTGTATATTAAATGGGGCTTTCAATGTCAAAAAATTAATATTATGTAAATACTATTACACGAGAAAGTTATTAGTTTTAATCCCAATGATTCGTTCGATAATATTCTAACAAATGAAGTAATTTTTACTGTTCCAATCGATTCTCACCTAAAGGGACAGATACTAGAACAATAGCAATAATAACAATTCCAACTTTCAGACACATAACAACTTTCCCTTTGACACAACTTAAGCTTCACGCAAATCTGACTCGTGTACAAAAATCGTTTTATGATTATCCTTTCTTTGTTATCTCGCGGTTAATTTTCGCTCGGTTAAAAGGAAATAATTACGGGCTAGCAGGTGATAACTTCGAATTATCGTGAATGGAAATAAGGTGATTGAATAAATAATAAATACGATTCCTTGTTTCAACGAGGAAAAAATCAAACGGCGATAATTTTTCCAATAAACGTATTTAATGGTTTTCGTCGTGAACTCTGAAAAGTATCATTTATTACGTTTTTCCAAAGCAGGAGACAAGGAGGATTTTTTTGAGATAATAGATTGTCAGAACTATATTCTAAATCAAAAATAAAAAAAATAACATAGTATTCCGAATAAAAAAATGGAAGAACTAGGAAATGTAAAATTCGAGCCCTTAGTTTTGTAAAATCGCCTGGTGGAAGCCTTAAAAGCTTTATATATTTCCAATGTTAAAACTAAATAGTTGCGCCCGACAAGTTTACAGAGTTCGCATTATTTTACTCTATACCTCTATATTCTAAAGAATTCAAAAGAAAGACAAACAAAAATAATTGAAATTAAAAAAAAAAGAATTCAAAAAATCTCATTTTTTGGAAAAAATATTCCCAAACTGATGCTTGGCAACGTCCAATGTCAAAGTAGTTTCAATATCGCTCTTCTGTGGGCGGTAGTTCAAACAACCCAAACGTCATCGATGCTAATCAACACTCGAAGTTAATAATAAAATTTATTAATCGTTTCCGTAGCAAATTAAATTTCGAGGATTGGAAATGAATTTTATTACATCTACATCGGAGTGTGCTTAAATCACCTTGAAGACATAACAATCAACAACCGCGTAGGTAACCTAGCGTGATGTTCGTCCGTCTGATGGATTTGAAAAGCAGTATCTCAATCAAATGTTTGCATTTCAATGGCTATATTCGAAAAAGAAATCGTCAATAAAGTATTGCTAGACGACACGGAGCCGTTAACTTGCCTTATCGAAAATTGGAGGAACGTGAACGGACACACGGTAAGCGCAGCCGTTCGGGAACTCTCAACGACTGAAATTTACTTTTAATACAGGAATTCGTCATAAAAGTACACAGGGGACCATTTACCGACGAAACCTGGCGAATATCCAAACGATATAATGACTTTTACAAATTGCACGCGACCTTGCAAACATCCGGGCTACCGTTACCGTTTCCTCCAAAGAAATACATTGGCAATTTGGACCCCAAGTTTATAAACGAAAGACTGAGAGGTTTACAAAATTACTTGAATATCGTCCTTATGAATCCAATACTGGTATCTTCGCTTCCCGCTAGATCTTTTATAGATCCGGCGAATTATTGTCAACCTTTCAGTGGTAAGATGCTTTATCACCTATCGAGTTCCAGTTAGTCAGTCGGATTTTCAGAAATTGCGCTGCAACATGTATCACTAGCCCTTAAAGGAGAAGTCGGCTGGGAAGTCGTTAGTCCATTAACTGAAATTGGATGGCGAATACGAAAACATTATTACCATTTAAAAAATAAGAACAGCCCAAACACCGAATTCTGGGGTAGTTGGACAGATTTCGGTCCTGATAAATATTTGGATGATAAGGATATGCATAGTTTTTTCAAAAGTTTGGCTCAAATACAGGTTTGTTTCAACTTTTATCACCAAAAATACAAAATTTAGTTTTAGCATCCTTATATACATTCAATTGACCTGTCTCTATGCACCGATACTGGTGGTTTAGTTGTGCGACGATCCCAAAAAGACGGCTCACTTAGAGACTTGTTATGCAACTCAAAACCAAAGCAATCTTTCCTTAAAAAATATGGAAATCCAAAGGGACATAAATCGTTAGAAGTTAATCAAATAGCATCGTACGGAAGGCAAATTTTGGAGGCGTTGAAATTTTTGCACGACAAAGGAATTCCTTATGGTAATTGTAATTAACGTAAATTCCAATACTTATATTTTCAATACTAGGTCATCTCCACCCTGGTAATGTAATAGTGGAGAATGATCGAGTTCGGTTGTTGGATATCGAAAATGGCGTTTTGGGCGTACCATCTTTTTACAGACCATATTTTATGCAGCATAGAAAAATATGTAATTTACAGACTATCGACGTCTACTGTTTTGGACATACTTTGTACGAAATGACCTTTGGGGCACCTTTACACGAAAGCGTGATCGAGAGTGGTCTCGACTGTCATCACTCTATAAGTAAGCAACCTATTCTAAAAACAAACTTAAATTAACACGATTCGTTATAGAGGAAATTCTCGAATCAATTCTGTCGTTCGAAGCTTGTAAATCCGGTTTACCAACCGTGGAATCCCTTCTGAGTATGCCATACTTTTCCAACGCTTCCGTCGTTGGCGCGCCCAATTCCGAAAAAACGTACCTCAAAATACCAACGGCCACAAAGGAAAAATTAAAAATTGTTAAAAACCAAATCGAAGAAAGGCTGAAAGACGAACAAAAAATGGTTCGAAGTCAAAAACGTTTAGTCAAAGTACAAGAAATGATGAGTTCGGAGGAGGAGAAAAAAAAACAGCGCCACAAGCAGAAACAAGAACAAAAAATGCTGGTTAAGAAGCAAGAAAAACTGAGGCAACAGTCGACTGAATTAGATCGAGCTGATACCAGCAGCGGGACGGCCACTCCACCATCAAGATCCGGTTCCCAAGTACCGTCGCCGCCTCCTCCACCACCACCACCACCTCCCGGTTTAACCGCAAATGGACCGTCTTCGGTGGATAAACTGCAGACGGTTGTTTCGCCGGCCAGTGACGATAAAAGATCGGCTTTACTGGGTGCCATTTGTAATTTTAACAAGTCGACATTACGTAAAACTCAAGAGAATTAGTTTGCCAACAAGAAATCGTATTCTTTAAATGTGATATCTTCCTACCTGTTTATAAAAAAAGTAGATTGGTATATAACGTGTGAAATTGTGTATTTTTATCGTCAACAAGAACCATTAGGTGTTGTGTATCAGAATCTATATACATATAATATATTTGATCGATTCTGATTTTTAGTCACCTTCAAATCATGTTTTGATTAATTTTTTGAAGTCAAAACTTTAAAGACATTTTGAATGTGTGAAATTTACTGAAAAAAGTTCTATTTACAAAATAATCGCCATCGTGTAACGCTAAGTTTATTCATATGCTACTAGTTGATACATTTATTATTTTTCTCTATAATTCTTAAAATTAACTGCAACGTAAATTGGTACGCTTAACATTGATCCGGCGATGGCCAAACCGTGTAAAACCTTGACTCCCAGACCAACCCGAGCCAAAGGTGGTGCTGCAACGTAGTGCAAATTTCTCGCTTGCGCGACTGCCTTTGGGGCCGCACTTTTAATGAGTGCAAACATATCTGAAATTTTATTCGATTAATAATGATTAGTAATATAAAACGTAGTATTTCACCTGGTTTCGATTAGATAACCACTTTGAATAAAATGACAATTAGCACTCTTATTCTTTCACTCGGTGGTAGAGTAATAATTTCTGTGTTTTGAGTTAACACAAGCTGACGTCACCGATCTGTCAAATAATCATCTGATTTTAATTCCCTACCTACAATCACATATGACTTTACGGCCATAGAGCGGTTGAAAATAACAACAACACTCGATGGTAACAAAATGAAATATGGTGATGATGGTGGTTGTCTAGTCCGTTCATCACTAAGTCGGAAGATTTTGATTATTTGCGAGCGTTAAAACCAAGCGAATTGAGTGTTTAACCGTTGGTTTCAAATAAAAATAATGTTTTTGAAATTTTAGTTCATAATGTGCGATACTTGTTCAGATTTCATCCAGCTCCTTCTCTCTTGTAAGTTGGTCGTTTAAATGTCCGAACCTTACCAAATTTCCGTTCGCATCAACAGATGAATCCAAAGCGTGCAGAGATTCTAATGGGCAACCGACCATAAGTTCTCAGGATGTGGATGTTGTTAATTTATATGTTCAAGCCTGGTCGACGAGGTAACCAGGTTGTCAGCGACGTCTTCAACTAATTTAACGCGCTCATTTTTTAGACAATGCATGTGTTGTTATCGCGATCCCAAAAACTTCGACAGATTCAGCTACCTAACGCAAGGATTAATTTATCAAGCAGTATGCCGATGCAAAACTTTGGCGGATAGAGGTTCAGAAGCGACAGCAACCAAACAAGAAGGCGACGAAAAAGAGAAAGAAATCGAAATTCAAGATATCGATAAATTATTGAACTTATTATCCAAAATTTTCGTCGTTAATTTTCCTTTATACACCGCCTACAAGAACACCATCCAAACGAAGATCGATGAATTAACGCAACAGGAGATGCAAAGTTTGAATCTGTTTTGCGACTTGCATGATTCGGAAATTCCGATTTATCTTTTGAAAAACGTCAGTTGGTTCTGTAAAATTGGTGGGTTGTTAGCAATGACCACCTGTTTTACATTGTTAACACCAGAGATTTTACCGGTTACAACCGCTCACGCAATGATTTCTGTTGGTAAGATCTGAAGCCATACGATTTTATTTGAAAACATATTTCATACAACCTGAAACACTATTTCAAGTATAACAGGTTGCCTAACGTGATATGTAAATTTTTGTGTAATAACATTCCTTAAAATTATTAAATAACTTTATTCAACTATGAAAAATACGTCAACCCAAAGTGATTTTGGGAGATAATTAGTTTGCTTTATATATTTAATTTAACGGAATA
The DNA here is from genome assembly GCA_020654155.1 of Novius pumilus. Classification (NCBI taxonomy): domain Eukaryota; kingdom Metazoa; phylum Arthropoda; class Insecta; order Coleoptera; family Coccinellidae; genus Novius; species Novius pumilus. The sequence continues at coordinate 224,711 of JAIFOV010000476.1, forward strand.
GAAAGTAAATGCAAATTTGAATTTCAGTTTGCAATTTAAAATTGTGGATGAATTACAAAAGCGTCGTCACAATGTTGGTGCCCTTAAGGTCGTGCGTATTACGATACATGTGTAAGTTATCGGATCGCGATCTTCGTACAACGACTATGAAAAGTATGGCAGGTGAGTTTTTCGATTTTTTATGATCCACGTAACTTGCATCAAATTTTTCAGATTTTATGTGGAACGCCATTAAAGATCCATTGGATACCCCCGTTGCCTTCGATGTCGACGGTCTCGATCTCGCTTTCAAATATTTTACATCGAGCACTCTAACTATGAGGCTGGCCGGTATCACGCAGATTAACAATCAAATTGGTGTTTTGGCCGAGATTTGCGTTGGTGAAGCGTTACCGGAAGCAGAGGCTGCTCCCAGGAACATGGCCGATTGGCTGATCTCCAATAACATTATTTCGCACATATTCGGTCCCAATTTGCATGTTGAAGTTATCAAACAAAGTCACATCATTCTAAATTTTTTGGCCATGGAAGGTCGTATCACCTGCGAACATATGGATGTGATTTGGGCGGCCGCGCAATTGAAGCACTGCGCTAAACCAGTTCACGATTTGTTACCTGGTTTAGTTAAACATTTAGCGGCAGCTCCCACCTTGCATTTATATAATTTGCTCACCAAACTCGAACCTAAGGATCACACCGAGCAGGTGACGAAGATTATACTCCACGGATTGCGCTTTATTAACATTTTAAATTTGTAGACTTTGTATCTAGCTTCCGCTCTTATCAAAGCTGTATGGTCGAAGGGTGGCACAACAGTTGCTGAAGGTGGTTTGATTAATTTAGCAGCGGCTAATGCAGGGATAACTGCTCACAAGTGTGCCACTTCGACGGACAACAGCGTAAGTACTTTAATTTCCCATAATAACATCAAATTAAACTTTTGTTATAACTAGGGAGACAGCACCGGTCAGTCGGATAGTCACAAAACGGACAGCGAGGACATTGACGGCGTTGAAATTGAAGAGGAATCCCCAAACCCCCCAGTACCTTCACCATGCAAAATACCTAGGAAACATATGCGTAGGCGGTTGCACTGTGTTGCAAGTAGTTCCGACCCCGAAATCGATGGTAACTTTTCATTTTTCAAGGTACAGGTTTTTTTTTTATAAAATTTTCTTTAGGCATACCAATTAAACGCGGCATCTCCGAAAAAACCAAAAAATCTCTTGTGGCCAAAGCGAAAAACAGCAAACGACAGCAGCAGGAATTGTGGGTTTTGATATATTTTTAAAAACCGTCTCATTCCCATATTTTCAGTTCGGTTCGAAAAAAATTGATGTCCGCTCTGAATATAGCGATCCCCGAAGCTCAGGAAAATCTAGGCAGTTCTAGTTCACAAGAAGAAGGAGACGATGAGGACCACATTAAACTTCGGAAACGAAGGAAAATTTTGCGGAAAACTAGAGTGAAGAGACAAAAAGGTGAAGTGTTATGTAAATTAGTATGGAGGTTATAAATTTGTTTGTAGGCATTTTGAATAGAAGTGTCGTTGGGGTGGATCCGTCTAGCGATGTGGACGTCGAAAGCGATCACGACATGAATCCCGGCGCCGCCATCATATTACCACCGGAAAGGTGAGCTATCTGAAAATTTTGATTGTTTCTAAATATCGATTTGATCGTAGTAATAATTTGAAACGGTCGGTCTACATGGAGGACAGCTCCTCTTGTAGCGAAACCGGCAAAGATTCCGTTTTATTGATGGAGAATCGCGACGGAGAAATGAATCCAGATTATTTCTCGGTCGAATCTAGAGCGTGAGTTTCCATCAAAATTTTCAGTACATTGTTTTATGAGCGTTAATTTTAGACATATTTTGGAAATGCTCAGCGGCGAAGAGGCCGAAGTTGAAGGAGACAACGATGGTAGTTATTCATCGAGAATGAGTACAAAAAGTGAAAAGAATATGGCTGATTTTGACGGGGAAGATTCGGTTTGTGAAGAGGAGTTGGTACAGTTGGCTGTTAGGGTGAGAGAATTATTGAAACAAATATCATTCGAAAGAAATTTCTAACATAAAAACTATTTCATCTTGCAAAGCAATTGAGATGATTTTATCGGTTTTATTCAAAAATGTTTATTCAATATCGATAGAGGAATTTTCTATTCGTTAAATTTTAATTAATCTTGATTTATGCATGATTAATTGAGGTTACACATGAGTGATATTAGAACTACTACGCGGAAGGACAGTTACATTGGGAAGATGAGTAGGCCCAATATTAAGAACATAGAAATAATATTCAAAAATCCACAAATATCCGAAATAGAAGTTTTTATGTATCATGTAATATGAGAATAAGATTTTCATAGAAATAAAATGAGATTATTATCTTTAACATAGTGAATATTAAACATATCAATTATTAATTGATAAGAATAAATAGACAATTACTTTCAGGTGCAAATGAACGCCATGAACCAATCATCGCCGGAAAAATCACCCATAAGAATCGATCCCTGTTTATCATTGAATTTCAAAGCGGACAACGTGTGTCAACCGGGAAACACGTTACTGTGGGATCTGTTACAAGATGACAAAATCGTAAGTGCTTTGCGCCCCACGAACTCCATTCGTAATGTCGAATTTTCCATCAGGGACAACTCGGCGAAGGTCTAGCTTTGGAAGCCGAAAAAACCCTCTGCAACCTGATCTCCTACACGCCCGACAAAGAAATCCGCATGAAATTTATCGAAGGCTGTTTAAAAAATTTGGAAAATCACAAGTGAGTGACAAGCGAGCGTTCGATTATATCTCATCGTTGATTTTTTTTTTAGTTCTGTGGTCGTGTCGTTGAGGATGCTACCGAAGTTATTCACGTCATTTAGAGGTTTGGACATGCACAACGTGACGCACTGGGCGGAAAAGCAGCATCACATGATGCGTCATTTTTTCAACGATCTCAAATCGTACACGGCCAATCCGTCGTCAGCACACTCGTTGTATTCGCATCAGATGCAAATTCAAGTCAGGCTACACTTTTTGTCGGCCGTTTTCTCGCCACTCGTTTCGCCCAGTTCGTTCAAGTGAGTTCTTTACCACAAACGCGCCGTTTTTAAAAACAAACATCTTAGGCTGAGCATCGAGCAAGTGGACGCGCTGTGGGAGTGTCTGGCGCACGATCCGGAATGCTCCGACGAATTGTTTAGTTGGCTGCTGTCGCAAACAAAAACGACGGAATTGCACGCGTTAAAACTCGACGCACTTCGACGTCTCTACACACATCATTTACCTAGTTTACCTCTGGAGAAATTCAGCATGATCTGCTTGAATTTATTTCAACATTTGTGCAGTTTGAATCATTTGTTGATGGTGAATGCCGACGCGGGCGTATCCAGAAACGGTCACAACGTCGGAATGGATCACATGTGGAAAATTGCCTTACGAGCGGCGAATACTGGTAATCAACTGAAATTACTGAAAACTATGTAACATAAATGTTGTTGCAGATGTTAGTATGGCGGCGATGCAGTACATAAACAGCTATTACATGGGTCATAATTTGCAACACGAAGGACAATTTATGAGACAATGTATGACTCATTTGAAAGCCGCAACCGAAGATTTAATTTCCGCCACAGGCGCGGGATCTGAAGAACCTCCCCTCCTTTGTATACAACGCGCTTTGCTCTTAATGAAAAGTCACCTGGATGCTTTTCGTCGACGGTACTACAACACCCAATAATTTTACCGTTCGATTAACAATCGTTTTTTGTAGTTACGCTTACCACCTTAGAAAATGGGCCTTGGAAGGTAAAGGCGTGGGTAGTCATTCCGCCGCGTCCGGAGACCGTTCCGGCACGCCAATCCGATTAATAATCCAATCGGGTAGCTCAACTGAACGCTGTTTCCTCGACATGTCCACGTCGGATTACGGAGCCGACTTGCGCGCCGAAATCGTAAAATGGTGCGAGACGTTGGCTCAGGCGAAAAATCAACAAGAAAGCGGCGACGGCGGCGGGAGTTTTTCCGTTAAAAGCGGTGAAACGTGGATAAGAATAATCACCCAAGGTCAGGAATTAACGGTGGATTGTGACGAAAAAACTTTGGGCGATATGGGTTTCAAGGATAATCAAGTATGTAAAAAAGCGGAAAAATTTCCGTCACTAATTTCCTTACTTGCAGATGATTTACATATCGATCGGCATGTCGAGGAACATGAAAAAACGGGAACTTTTAGATTCGCCGTCCATGCAACCCCCGCCCCCAAGAGAAAGCATACCGGCTTTGCTCCTCCTCCAACCCAACTATTTCGAGCAACTCTTTTCCCTTATGCACACATTAAGCTCCATGAAAACTCAAATCAAGGGTGGCGTAAGTTGACGATACGTCAAAACGAATGGGAGATAAAATCTACCGTTTTTTCAGAGACACATCCCGCACACCAAGGCACAAGTACTTAGCAGGCGCGTTTGGGATATTCTAAGCTTACTACCGACCAGTCCGTCATTGTTGAGCGGTTTTCAGAAGCTCAATATTCCTCTCAATGAAATGCTGAATCCGTCCAGCGCGCAAAAATTAATGTACTCGCTTTATATCGTTGAATCTTTAAGCGCGAAAAGCGCTCTTCCGAAAACTAAGGAGAAAGAAGACTGTCGGAATTCCTGGTGTCAAATGTTTATACAGTACGGCGGCCTGAGACACTTGTACGATATCTTTATGTCGGGCGTTCTGCAACGAGACGGCGGCGACGGTTGCGAATGGCAACAAGATTGCTTGGCGTCGCTGTTGAAAACGATTTGCCAATTAGGGGTGGAGCAGTGGGCGTGCGACGCGCGCCAATCGAGAAGCGACAAGATCGTCATTCCGAATTTAAACAAAGACATGATTTCAATGATGGACGTCAAAATAACGATGCCTCAGCTAACCAGTATTTTAGAAGAAGCTTCTCAACCGAAAGATCTGAATCAGTATAAAACGGGTTTTTGGGGTAGGGCGCAGGTTATTCATTACGCCATGGGATTACTCGTTTCGTGGTTACATTCTTGCGAGATAGCCCAACAGGCGCTCTTCCAAACAACTAACTTTTCCACGTGGTTGAGGCGATTAGTGTTGGAGGACCCGGAACCGGCTGTTCGAAGAGAGGCGTGTTCGGCCATTTACCGACTATGTCTAGGCGTTTCCGCTTCATCCAATAATAGTCCGTCGAATCTGGTGGCGCCCATGTTACTTGAATTGCTGCTCTATTTGGAAAATGCAGAAAATATGCGACCCACTAAGAATGAGGTATTTTTATTTCAATTTAACGTAAAGGTAATATGTAATTTATATTAGATGCAGGTTTCGGAGGAAGGCAAAGAACCTTACGGGCCCGCTTGTAGGGATTACTTTTGGTTAGTCTGTCGTTTGGTCGATAGCTTACCCGAAGACCTCGTCAAGGAGAGTTTGGAGGATCCTCAAAACTGTGCCATCGATCTAAATGGTTTGACAGGCAAAGTTGCGAAATCCGTATTGACTAGAGATTTTTTGGAAACGAGACATCGGACTGTTGAAGACGACGGTTTAATCGGATTGTTGAACTTGCTCACTAATCTCATCCGCTATAAGCCGCCTTTTCAAAGCAGCAAAGACGGCCAAGAGCTGTTGAATATGGTGTTCGATTTTCTATTCGCTTTACCTAATCCAAAGTTGAGGCACGTCCCTAAATGTAAGTCGCCTAGAGCACGAACCGCCGCATTTGATCTACTCGTCGAGTTGGTGAAAGGAACGCCCGAAAATTACGCTATACTGCACGAAAAATTGCTCACTCAACACCAACCCGGGCCGCATTCCCCGTACCCTTGGGATTATTGGCCTCACGAAGATGGTCGTTCCGAATGCGGCTATGTGGGTTTGACGAATCTCGGTGCCACGTGCTACATGGCTTCTTGCATGCAACATTTATACATGATGCCACAGACGAGAGCTTCAATTCTCGCTGCGGATACGGAAAAAGCCAAACACGAAAGCACACTGAAGGAATTACAAAGGATGTTCGCTTATTTGCTTGTACGTACAGTTAATTTATGTTAACGATTTTTCAACATCATTTTCTATTAGGAAAGCGAAAGGAAAGCTTACAATCCGCGTAGCTTCTGCAAAGTTTACACCATGGATCATCAACCGTTGAATACCGCCGAGCAGAAGGATATGGCGGAGTTCTTCATCGATTTAGTTAGTAAACTGGAAGAAATGACGCCGCAACTCAAAGGTGTTATAAAGAAGTTATTTTGTGGTATTATAAGTAACAACGTCGTAAGCTTGGTAAGGCGAACCAATGTTTAGTTTTATTGTTTAATTATTAATGAATTAGGATTGCGAGCACGTCAGTCGGACTTTAGAGGAATTCTACACTGTTCGATGTCAAGTCGCCGATATGCGGAACTTGTATGAATCGCTGGACGAGGTGACTGTTAAAGACACCCTTGAAGGTGATAACATGTACACTTGCTCGCAGTGTGGGAAGAAAGTCAGAGCGGAGAAGAGGTAAGCTCAGTCACAAACTTCGTTACTCATTCCTATGTTTTAACATTATGTTTATTTTCGATGGTTTGAATTTGAAACTTTGAAAACTAGAAGCGTTGAAATCAAGCATTCGCTTTTTCTCAAATAATCAAACATTTATGCTTACAACAATAGCAATCGAGCACGCATAAATGGCGTCGAATAAACATAGAAATAATATATATCTATGATTCATTGGCAGTATTGCGATCACAGAATTTCAACTTCAAATCTATTAAAATTTTCTGTGTTTTTAACGACTTTTCAAATAAACAGATCTGTACTGAAAAAATATACATATTACAAAATACATTGTCAAAAAATGTTAATTATTTGAATTATTGAATTATGTAATAAATGGAAGGTATTTGCGTATATAATATAATCTGTTAATTTTTTTTTCATTTACAGAGCCTGTTTCAAAAAACTACCACAAATTCTCTGCTTCAACACGATGCGTTACACATTCAACATGCTGACGATGCTCAAGGAAAAAGTCAATACACACTTCTCGTTCCCGATGCGCTTAAACATGGCCGGCTACACGGAAAAAGAGCTAATGCCACAGCAATACAAAGGTGATTATAGCATTCTCGCTAACGCTTCTTAATTTAAAAATTTCTGTTATAGAAGAGAAAGAGAAGAGAACCGATCCGGAACCCCCGGTGCAATACGAGTACGATTTGATCGGTGTCACCGTCCACACCGGTACCGCGGACGGCGGCCACTACTACAGCTTCATCAAAGATCGCAGCCCCGGTTCCCGAGATAAATGGTTTCTTTTCAACGACGCCGAAGTTAAACCGTTCGATCCCAATCAACTGGCGGCTGAATGTTTCGGAGGCGAAGTTACTGTAACGATTTTCACCCACCAATTTCGCCCGTGAAATTATTTTCGTCCTTTTTTATTTTCAGAGTAAAACCTACGACAGCGTGACGGACAAATTCATGGATTTCAGTTTTGAAAAATCGAATAGCGCTTATATGTTGTTCTATGAACAATGTCCTGTGATAAATTGTGATAACGCCGAATCGGCGTCCTCGACCATTGATTCGAACGAGAATTTGTACGCACAATCCACGTCGAGTTGCGGCGGTAACGGTCGCACGACTCCCACGCCCTCCGTCGAGCTGAGCAAAGAATTGGAAAGTTGGATCTGGCAAGATAATATGCATTTTATTCAGGATAAAAATATTTTCGAGCACACTTATTTCAAGTGAGAACTTCCTCATATATTGATATTTAAATTTTCGCGTTCCTATTTTAGTTTCATGTGGCAGATATGCGGCTACATCCCCCAAACGATATTACCTGTCGAACCGAATATCACACAAAAAGCCACACAGCTATCGACGTCATTCTTTATAGAAACCTTTATACACGCCAAGGAGAAGGTATTGATTGCTTTTTTTCGAAGAGAGGAAACGACTAATAATGTTTTAGCCAACGATGGTTCAATGGGTGGAATTGGTGACGAAACAATTTAACGCCTGCCAAGAAGCCTGCATTTGGTTTCTGGATCACATGTCTCAGGATACGTGGTGGCCGGTGCAAGTACTACTCAAATGTCCCAATCAGATGGTGAGGCAAATGTATCAACGACTTTGTATACACGTCATCCAAAGGTTGAAGTGAGTGTCGTTCTCGGCGCACGAAAGTAACTAGTAAACACCTGTTGGGTAAATTTATTCCAGACCGACCCACTCCGTTTTATACATGAAGGTCGACGATGACATTCCCGAAGACGGAAGGGACAACGTCGATCCGTCGAAAATCGGAAACGCCTCGTGCGTCACCCGATTCGTCAAGACGTTACTGTCATTGGTGAGGAAGCTATTGGGTTTCTAGAAACTTGTCAATGATAAAAATGTTTTTTAGATGGAACATGGCGCTAAGGCCCATTTGAAACATCTCACCGAATATTTCGGGTTTTTGAATGAGTTTAGTAAAATGGGAGAGGAGGAGAGCAAATTTCTTTTGGCCGTTGGAGCGTTGAGCATCACTGTGAATTTTTATTTGGGACAAAAAGCGAACGATTTCGTAAGTTTTTTTAATTATAATGAACGTGTTGTATAAATATAAATTTGGTACTTATTTTGACGATTGTTGATTTTAGGTGGATGTAAGTGAGGGCGAAGAAGAAGAAGAGATGGTCGTATTACCCACAGACAAGTACAAACCGGCTTCTTTGGATAAAATGATCACTTTGATCGCATCTTTGGTTGAAAAGAGTCGCGATGGCAATATGAAAATTTGCTTGTCGGATAAAGATTACGCCGCAATAGCTACGGGCAAAGTAATGATTTTCATTTTACTTTTAACATGAACAATTCGAAACCGCACGAACTTTTGCAGGGTTATCCGTTTTTGTACCAACAAATCAAGGATAATATCAATTTACATCAGACGCGTAATCTCATTCATTCATTGTGTCGGAACAACAACGCCTTGGCTCAGTCTATCGTTTCGATGATTTCGCAAGCCATATCGAGGCACTCAGAAGTGAGCCGAATCTTTTGTCTCTATGCGATTTTCCCCTTTTCTTTTTTAGACCTGTCAGCCGTTTTTCAAAATATTGACGTTGCTAACGGAGAATACTACTCAGGCGGCCGCTGCTGCAAGTTCTTCTTCCGCTCAACCTTGCTTCACGCAATTGGTGTTGCAAAAAGTCTGGGAGGCGGCCGAAAGCTGTCCGCATTCGGCGCTCGATTGGTTGGCTTTGCAGGTGACGCGCAACCGTTTGGTTCACCAATGGGTTCTCACGTCTATGGATTCCTGGTTGGAGCATTTTCTGATTGCGCACAATAATCAACGCGTCAGAAACGGTAGGTTGTATGTTTATAATTTTCTGATAATAGAGATTTGTTATGTGCAGTTTACTTTAATTTAAAATCGAATCTTGACTTGCAGCCGCCGGTTACTTACTGGTTTCCCTAGTACCGAGTGCTCCATTTCGCCAAGGTTTCCGAGCCACGCATCACCGTTTGCAACGCGAGGCTCAACTATCACCCGAAGCGCAATCCGTGTTGCATCAAGTTTATTCCGGTCTGCTGCGTTTACTTTCGTCCGCCAAACACTACACCGACATGCCGCAGCACGGCACCGCCAAATTAACGACCTACTTCGCCCTGTTGATGTATTGTTGCATTTCGAGAACCGAAAAACTTCTGTTCGGTCAATACTTCTTGCCTCTATGGCACTTGTTCCATCCCAAGCTGTCGGAACCGTCGATACCCGCGTACCACAATAAACAGGCGTTGCTGGCGTTTTGGAACCACGTGTGTACGGATTGTCCGGAAAATGTGCAGCTGATGTTGCAGAATGCTCATGTAACCAAGAACATAGCGTTCAACTATATCTTGTAAGCAATCGCATTGCGAGCTTGACAGTATTTTTTAACTGTTGTTATTTGTTGCAGGGCTGATCACGATGATCAAGAGATCATTATGTATAATCGGGCAATGTTACCGGCATACTACGGATTACTCAGAATGATGTGCCAGCAATCTCGTGTTTTCACCAGACACTTGGCCCAGCATCAAAATTTACAGTGGGCGTTCAAGAATATCACGCCCCATCCGACGCAGTATCCACAGGCCGTCGACGAGTTGTTTAAGCTAATGCAACTCATGGTCATGAAACATCAGGAATGCTCAGAGGCGGAACAGAGAGAGATATGCAGTTTTCGCAGAAACACTCTAATGACGTATCTGCAGTGCTTAGACGGCAGAACCAGTTGGGGTACACTAATTTCAGCTTTTAAAATACTCCTAGAATCGAATGATGACAAGCTGTACGTCGTTTACAACACTGGTCTTCAAATAGTTTTTGAAGTGAGGATAAACTTATTGCCGTTCGAAAAACGTTTAATGATGAATTTCAGAGTTTTCAAAATTTACACGTGATGTTACACGAAGCCACCGCTTGCCATGTGTCCGGCGATCTCCTCGATATATTATCGATAATGCAAGATCTAATCAGATGTATTAGAACGTATCGCGATAACAAAGACGCCAGAGGCGTTCTCGTAGCCACCAAAGACTGGATCGAAGTACTCAGCAAATTGGCGACGTTGCTAAACACTTACAATCCTCCAGAAATTCGAATGCTCTGTATAGGTAATTTAATAATAATGAAGAACGTTTCAACAACGCGGTGACATATTTATTAATTTCATTCGTATACTCCAGCGTACTCTTTTACATGAGCCATAATATAAAACGGCACCGACAAAGAAACACCCGCGATAATCGAACCATGTATTATTTTCGTTAAAGTGCTGACCTTGGCGAGAGGTTGAGTCCTCTGGAAGTGCGTGTTCAATCGAGCGACGCTCATTCTGGCGACGGTATTAGAGAACGCGAACATTTCTAAAAAGTATTCTGATTACCGATATAAATTACTGCTCCACTTACCGAATACCACTCTGTTGAGTTGCAGATCGAAACGGACTTTTCTCGTTTTCTGAACAATGTGCGTTTGTTTCGTCGCAAAGCTTGCTTTATATACAAAATTATTCGTCCAAGCAACTTTGATTTTTCCAATGTTCAAAGCATACTTTTTTATACGTAGTTTTTTTCAAATCGCCATTTTATTTTGATAATGATGAATACGAAAATTAATAACTTCTTATTTTTTGCAACAGATGTTTTAAAGGAATTCGTATTGATCATGCCTTCGGATACGCTGACCGTTCTAGTGCCGCTATTGTCGCACTGCCATTCCGCCTTTCAGGATAGTCAGGACGCCGTTCCTCTGGGTCCTTACTTCCCTAGACGGGGACATTCAATACCAACTGTGGCCGGTAAGGGAAGCGCCAGGCCTCTTAGACCAATGATACAAATGACGGTACCACATAATCAGTTGGAATGCTCCAGAGTGCGTATTTTATTTTGAAGCAAACGAATGTTTTTCATAATTCCCCGATCGTAGGGCGTGGATTTAGAATACGATGCAGCGCTCGATAAATTCTACGAGCCGTATCACGAGTTCGTGGATGTTTTATTCCGATTAGCGGTGAATAACGGCAACGTTTCCGAAGTGTTGGTTAATTTGAGCGCAGTTGTTGGTTTCGAAGCGGTTCCTTTGCATTCTACGTATTTTCCCAAGTTATGGTTGGATATTTTAAATACACCAGTGAGTTTTATTTATTACCAATTCACTGTTTGAAATGGTTCGTTTTTTAGCATCTCGATCATAAGTACGTTTCGATGTTAGCGGCTAGTAATTATTTTGTGGATTATGTTGATGCCATATTATTGGACGAAAGACTCTCGTTAACCGTCGATGTTATTTATAACTTTTTGGTAGCGTTCTTCCCAAAGGTATGTCTTTTATATGCCAAATGCCGGTAACGAACTTTAATTGTTTTGTAGGTTTCGGCACACGTGCTTTCTGAACAAACTTTAACAATGATCGATAATACAGTTGTTTCGTTAAGCGAACAAGTGTCATCTCTGGACATCGAAACGACGGCTCAAAGGCTATCTGGAGACTTACGGGCACTGATTTTGGTATACAATAGTCCCGAAGCTGTTCCCCCGCCGCTTTTAAAATCGACATTAAAACAATTACAAGGACGAGTGTTGGAACATTTGGAAAAAGTGCAATCACCTCAAGGTAGTTTTTTCACCAACAAGCATTGAAAAACAACTTGCTTTCGTTTCCAGAAAACAAAGTAAACGATGGGGCTAAAACGGAAAACGCTCAAGATCAGTTGCCTAGTACATCAAAACAGGAAAAAAGTACAGATTCGTTAGATAAAGCAACGTCGAAAAACGACAGCGATATTGATGTCCGAAACACATCCTCGAGCGATGATAGTTCAGATGAAAAGAAGAAACGTATCGGTTCTTCGCATTACGTGAAAATCTTGAATAACGTTATCAAAGATTTGTTGGTAGTCGTCGATAAAAAGTTATAGTCGACTTATTTTCCACAGAGTGACCAAACGTGAATTGCATTCTCCTATATTGTTTGAAGTTTGTTTTCCTTTTTCACGTTTTGAATATCTATCTTAATATTTACGATAAAATTAGAAGCTTTAAATTATCGAATGACTGCGTGAATTAAGAGCAGGGTTGCATTTCTATTCTCCTTTGTATAAAGTATAATACTATCGGCTTGCAGAACCACAGTATGATGATTGTTTCATAAGACTGTTATTAAAAATATCTTTTTTTCTTTTACGTCTTTTATTTCTATATGATCTTTCCAATGTATCTTATCCTAAACAAAACGCATACTACGTTTTAAACAAATGCTTTTCCGTTTTAAGATTGCCAAAATTTTGTTTTGCGATACTTTGATTTCGTAACTTAATGGTTAGGGAATACGAGCACAAAATAAACCGTAACGCACATCCATATTAAGTTGGCCGTATATTAGGCGCTCCGCCAGAATATCCGTTTGGAACCCAACGACCTAATGGACGGCAGGCTTTAGAGATGCGTTTACTGGATTCTTCCAACGCGACTCAACCCGGTTTAGATACTTTACAAGTCTACGCAAGTTGCACGCATGTATGTTTGATATACATAACTCTCAACCACAGTTGAGTTATTTAAGGGCAAATCTGAGTTACTATTGTAGATAGTAAGAAGCGTCTCTTAGATTTGAGACTTTGATTGAATAGACCGTGGCGTTTTAATATGACAATTACTTGATTCCTAAAGTCAGGATGGATGAGCAGTGAAAAGAAGTAATAGAGGAAACTTTGTTTCAGGAATTTTGGCATGGCGACCAGGTAGGCCAGTCAAAATCTTCCTGAAATAGACATTCGTCCGGAAGTACTGATTTTTTGGTATATGATTGAAATAGCCTTTTTCGAACATACTGTGAAATATAAAGTTCCTGCCCCCCCGGGAAGGGTGGAAAATGCCAATTTTTCGTTGTCATTTCCTCCTAACTCGAAAACGGTTGGGTTTTAGAAAAAAAGTTTCAGGCAAAAAATGTAGTGGAAATAATTTTAAAAAATAAGTTTCTCCTGATAAAATCTCGAAATAGTGATAGATTTTATTCTAGACGGCCGCAAATATTTTTGCAGCACAAATTCCTAGCGCACACTTCGCTGAGTACTGACCTGATACGGCCAGCGGTCCATGCATCGGCTGTGGAACTGATAACATTCAGGGATTTAATGTTGTCCTTATGCCTCGTGGGTTCGAGAGAATAAATGTTTGTAATTGTTCTGTTTTTAATTCACCTCCTAGATTTGATCTCTGGGTGAAAACAAATCGAATATGAATTTAATTATATTAGGTTTGAACAAACCTGAACCCGCGAAGTTCCCCCCGCGAAGTTCCCCCCGCGAAGACCACCCGCGCGAAGTCCCCCCGCGAATTCCCCCCCCCCGCGAGGCCCCCACCGTGAAGCCCCCACCGCGAAGTCCCCTCCCCGCGAAACCCCACCCGCGAAGTCCCCACCCCCGCGAAGTTCCCCGCGCGAAGTCCCCTCACCCCGCGAAGTCACCCCCGCGAAGTCCCCGCGAAATCCCCGCGCGAAGTCCCCGCGAAGTCCACCCCGCGAAGTCCCCCCACCCCGCGAAGTCACCCACCCCGCGAAATTCATCCACCCGCGAAGTCCCCGCGAAGTTCCCCATGAAGACCCCGCGCGAAGTCCCCACGCGATTCCCCGCGGATTTGGGGGGGGGGGATTTGGGGGGCGGTACACATTTTTTGGGGGCGTACTGGGGACGGTGCAAGGGGGGCGGCACACTAAGAGCGGCACATTTTTAGGGCGGCACAATAATTAGGTGAGGTTAGGTGAGAGGTTAGGTGAGGTTAGGTGAGAGGTTAGGTGAGAGGTTAGGTGAGGTTAGGTGAGAGGTTAGGTGAGGTTAGGTGAGAGGTTAGGTGAGGTTAGGTGAGAGGTTAGGTGAGGTTAGGTGAGAGGTTAGGTGAGGTTAGGTGAGAGGTTAGGTGAGGTTAGGTGAGAGGTTAGGTGAGGTTAGGCGGCGGCGACACACTGGAAGGCGGATTTGGGGGGGTACACATTTTTTGGGGGCGTACTGGGGACGGTGCAAGGGGGGGGCGGCACACTAGGAGCGGCACATTTTTGGGGACGGCACACTAAGAGCGGAACATCTTCGGGGGGCGGGGCGGCACACTAAGAGCGGCACATCTTTAGGGCGGCGCAATAATTAGGTGAGAGGTTAGGTGAGGTTAGGTGAGAGGTTAGGTGAGGTTAGGTGAGAGGTTAGGTGAGGTTAGGTGAGAGGTTAGGTGAGGTTAGGTGAGAGGTTAGGTGAGGTTAGGTGAGAGGTTAGGTGAGGTTAGGTGAGAGGTTAGGTGAGGTTAGGTGAGAGGTTAGGTGAGGTTAGGTGAGAGGTTAGTTGAGGTTAGGTGAGAGGCTAGGTGAGGTTAGGTGAGAGGTTAGGTGAGGTTAGGTGAGAGGTTAGGTGAGGTTAGGTGAGGTTAGGTGAGAGGTTAGGTGAGGTTAGGTGAGAGGTTAGGTGAGGTTAGGTGAGAGGTTAGGTGAGGTTAGGTGAGGTTAGGTGAGAGGTTAGGTGAGAGGTTAGGTGAGGTTAGGTGAGAGGTTAGGTGAGGTTAGGTGAGGTTAGGTGAGAGGTTAGGTGAGGTTAGGTGAGAGGTTAGGTGAGGTTTTTTTTTTTTTTTGGACGGCCCCTCCGCGAAACCCCACCCGCGAAGTCCCCCCCACCCCCCGCGAAGTCCCCCTCACCCCCGCGAAGTCACCCCCCCGCGAAGTCCGCCACCCCGCGAAGTTCCCCGCGAAATCCCCGCGCGAAGTCCCCGCGAAGTCCCCGCGAAGTCCATCCACCCGCGAAGTCACCCCGCGAATTCCCCATGAACTCCCCGCGAAGTCCCCACCCCGCGAAGTCACCCACCCCGCGAAATTCATCCACCCGCGAAGTCCCCGCGAAGTTCCCCGCGAAGACCCCCGCGAAGACCCCGCGCGAAGTCCCCACGCGAATTCCCCGCGAGGCCCCCACCGCGAAGCCCCACCCGCGAAGTCCCCTCCCCGCGAAATCCCCTGCGAAGTCCCCCTTGCGAAGTCCCCACCCCGCGAAGTTCCCCCATGAAGTCCCCCCACCCCGCGAAGTCACCCACCCCGCGAAGTCCCCTGCGAAGTCAGCCCATGCGAAGTCTCCCCGCGAAGTTCCCCGTGAAGACCCCGCGCGAAGTACCCCGCGAATTCCTCCCCGCGAGGCCCCACCACGAAGCCCCCACCCGCGAAGTCCCCTCCCCGCGAAATCCCCTGCGAAGTCCCCTGCGAAGTCTCCCCTGCGAAGTCTCCCCCATGAAGTCCACCCCGCGAAGTTCATCCACCCGCGAAGTCCCCGCGAAGTCCATCCACCCGCGAAGTCCCCTGCGAATTCCCCACCGCGAAGTCCCCCGCGAAGTTCATCCACCCGCGAAGTCCCCCCTCGCGAAGCCCCCGCGAACTCCCCACGAAGTTCCCCGCGCCCTTGCGCCCCATGCGGCTTTCCTGGGGAGTCGGCTGCACTTTCGTGGAGTCGGCGGCAGCACTCCTTGGGGCGGTGGCACACTGGCCTGCGCCCGGGGGCGGCGGCACACTGGGCGGTGCTCCCAGGGGGCGGCACATGTGGGGGGCGCCCGTGGGCGGCGGCGACACACTGGAAGGCGGATTTGGGGGGCGGTACACATTTTTTGGGGGCGTACTGGGGACGGTGCAAGGGGGGCGGCACACTAGGAGCGGCACATTTTTGGGGACGGCACACTAAGAGCGGAACATCTTCGGGGGGCGGGGCGGCACACTAAGAGCGGCACATTTTTAGGGCGGCACAATAATTAGGTGAGGTTAGGTGAGGTTAGGTGAGAGGTTAGGTGAGGTTAGGTGAGAGGTTAGGTGAGGTTAGGTGAGGTTAGGTGAGGTTAGGTGAGAGGTTAGGTGAGGTTAGGTGAGAGGTTAGGTGAGAGGTTAGGTGAGGTTAGGTGAGAGGTTAGGTGAGGTTAGGCGGCGGCGACACACTGGAAGGCGGATTTGGGGGAGTACACATTTTTTGGGGGCGTACTGGGGACGGTGCAAGGGGGGGGCGGCACACTAGGAGCGGCACATTTTTGGGGACGGCACACTAAGAGCGGAACATCTTCGGGGGGCGGGGCGGCACACTAAGAGCGGCACATTTTTAGGGCGGCACAATAATTAGGTGAGAGGTTAGGTGAGGTTAGGTGAGAGGTTAGGTGAGGTTAGGTGAGAGGTTAGGTGAGGTTAGGTGAGGTTAGGTGAGGTTAGGTGAGAGGTTAGGTGAGGTTAGGTGAGAGGTTAGGTGAGGTTAGGTGAGAGGTTAGGTGAGGTTAGGTGAGAGGTTAGGTGAGAGGTTAGGTGAGGTTAGGTGAGAGGTTAGGTGAGGTTAGGTGAGGTTAGGTGAGGTTAGGTGAGAGGTTAGGTGAGAGGTTAGGTGAGGTTAGGTGAGAGGTTAGGTGAGGTTAGGTGAGAGGTTAGGTGAGGTTAGGTGAGAGCATTTGAAGATGCAGAAGACTTAGTAGAAACCGAATATCTTTTCCGACAAAGTTCGTGAAAATGGTAACTCAACTTTCCTTCCCATTGCTGCCATTTATTATCTTTTTTTTCTCTACTTCTTTTTGTCAACGTTCCCGCGCGAAGTCCCCACGCGAATTCCCCGCGAGGCCCCACCGCGAAGCCCCACCCGCGAAGTCCCCTCCCTGCGAAGTCCCCACCCCGCGAAGTTCCCCCATGAAGTCCCCCACCCCGCGAAGTCACCCACCCCGCGAAGTCCCCTGCGAAGTCAGCCCATGCGAAGTCCCCGCGAAGTTCCCCGTGAAGACCCCGCGCGAAGTCCCCGCGAATTCCTCCCCCGCGAGGCCCCCACCACGAAGCCCCCACCCGCGAAGTCCCCTCCCCGCGAAATCCCCTGCGAAGTCTCCCCGCGAAGTTCATCCACCCGCGAAGTCCATCCACCCGCGAAGTCCTCCCCGCGAATTCCCCCTCGCGAAGCCCCACCCGCGAAGTCCCCGCGCGCGAAGTCCCCGCGAAATACCCCCTGCGAAGTCCCCGCGCGAAGTTCATCCACCCGTGAAGTCCCCCTCCCGCGAATTCCCCCTCGCGAAGCCCCCGCGAACTCCCCGCGAAGTTCCCCGCGCCCTTGCGCCCCATGCGGCATTTCTGGGGAGTCGGCTGCACTTTCGTGGAGTCGGCGGCAGCACTCCTGGGGGCGGTGGCACACTGGCCTGCGCCCGGGGGCGGCGGCACACTGGGCGGTGCTCCCAGGGGGCGGCACATGTGGGGGCGCCCGTGGGCGGCGGCGACACACTGGAAGGCGGATTTGGGGGGCGGTACACATTTTTTGGGGGCGTACTGGGGACGGTGCAAGGGGGGCGGCACACTAGGAGCGGCACATTTTTGGGGACGGCACACTAAGAGCGGAACATCTTCGGGGGGCGGGGCGGCACACTAAGAGCGGCACATTTTTAGGGCGGCACAATAATTAGGTGAGGTTAGGTGAGAGGTTAGGTGAGGTTAGGTGAGAGGTTAGGTGAGGTTAGGTGAGGTTAGGTGAGAGGTTAGGTGAGGTTAGGTGAGAGGTTAGGTGAGAGGTTAGGTGAGGTTAGGTGAGAGGTTAGGTGAGGTTAGGTGAGAGGTTAGGTGAGAGGTTAGGTGAGGTTAGGTGAGAGGTTAGGTGAGAGGTTAGGTGAGGTTAGGTGAGAGGTTAGGTGAGGTTAGGCGGCGGCGATACACTGGAAGGCGGATTTGGGGGGGGTACACATTTTTTGGGGGCGTACTGGGGACGGTGCAAGGGGGGGGCGGCACACTAGGAGCGGCACATTTTTGGGGACGGCACACTAAGAGCGGAACATCTTCGGGGGGCGGGGCGGCACACTAAGAGCGGCACATTTTTAGGGCGGCACAATAATTAGGTGAGAGGTTAGGTGAGGTTAGGTGAGAGGTTAGGTGAGGTTAGGTGAGGTTAGGTGAGAGGTTAGGTGAGGTTAGGTGAGAGGTTAGGTGAGGTTAGGTGAGGTTAGGTGAGAGGTTAGGTGAGGTTAGGTGAGAGGTTAGGTGAGAGGAGAGGTTAGGTGAGAGGTTAGGTGAGGTTAGGTGAGAGTTTAGGTGAGGTTAGGTGAGAGGTTAGGTGAGGTTAGGTGAGAGGTTAGGTGAGAGCATTTGAAGATGCAGAAGACTTAGTAGAAACCGAATATCTTTTCCGACAAAGTTCGTGAAAATGGTAACTTAACTTTCCTTCCCATTGCTGCCATTTATTATCTTTTTTTTCTCTACTTCTTTTTGTCAACGTAAGTAAAGCTTTTTCACGTACAGTCACAATTTTATGGATTGCATTATCCAATGGCTCATCGCACAACGTGCAGATGGCATCCATATTTTGTGAATTACTGTTGAAAAAAGGAAAAGATGTCAATTTGATATGAACAAATGACTGGGAGATATTTAAAACTTTCAGTGTTATTTTGTTGAATTCAATTTTTGCAGAATACTTATTCATTAACTTTAGAAGTGGCAATATATAATAAAAAAAAGGTCATAAAACTGAGTGTAAAAAAGGTAAGAATAGAAAATATTTGTGATCCATAATATGAAACTCGACCGCGAAAATTTGTGAATTACATTTATTCTTGAGAAAGGAAAAATCATTCGACTATCAATCTCTTCGTAATTTAATCTTCTTTATTATCTCCTCAGAAATCGAGAATTATCTCAAAAGTTATTAAACTACAAGAATGCTATCTAAAACACAAAACTTACCAGCCACTCATGTTAATAGTTTTACAGTATAATACTGTAGAAAAAATAATCGTAATAAAAATGTTTGGTGTAACGCTCGTCAATTATAAAGATGAACTGAAAAGAAAGAATGCAAATATTCGCAACTGTTCGGTGCTTATTAATCTCAAATGTAGACAGGTTGAATCTTATCGTCATATGTCGCCGAAAACGTCTGGGAATCCCACGACCACCCTTGGCGATCGTATCAGGTCAGTACGCAGTATAAACCCGACAATTTTACAGTGAGAAAATATTTGAGCCAATCTAGAAAGGAAAATATCAATTTTCGGAGATTTTTCCAAGGGAGACTTTTCTTGCAAATAATTTCGGCAATATTTTTTGTCTGAAACTTTTTTTCTAAAACCCAACCGTTTTCGAGATAGGAGGAAATGACAACGAAAAATTAGCATTTTCCACCCTTCCCGGGGGGGCAGGACCTTTATATTTCACAGTATGTCCGAAAAAGGCTATTTCAATCATATACCAAAAAATCAGTACTTCCGGACGAATGTCTATTTCAGGAAGATTTTGACTGGCCTACAGGGACGGCCGCATGTCAGAATGGCCGTGTCAGCCACTTTTTCGTTTCGAATATAAATTATACTAATAACAATCAATCCTTCTATAAATTAGAGCGTCTTTCACCAGAGGTCAGTTAATGTACCTGACGGTTAAAACCAGTTTTTACATTGAAATATTTTGACTATCGGAACGATAAACTCTAATCGAGCGATAGTAGTGTTGGTGAAAGACGCCCTTAGTGTGTTTGAATCGAATCGACTGCTTCAGCGCGTCATCGTGAGCCTAACTAGATTCCGGTAACTCAGGTCGAGTCAAATTAGCGTAAAATCGAGTTGGGTCATCGCTAATTTCTATTACTGTTCGGGTGGTAAGAAGAAACGGCAAAATTGCGAGTCCGAATGCTTCCATAGTGTATTTTCATACGATTCAGCAATTACAAAAACAAAATTACACATATACAGTGTTTTGTCTTCTACACGATTGAATATTTTATACAAGTAGCATAGTAGGTACACAAGATAATTTAGTCAATAAAACTACTCGGTAATTTTTAAAATAAAACCTCCCGACAAACGGTCCATCCGTCGCGAACTCTCTGCGTCCCTTAACGTGCCGTCTGATGAGGTCCGCGATAAACGGCCGAAAGTTCCGAGAGCTCAGTCCAACGACTGCGTCGCTTAGCCAAGTCAATTTACTCGCCGGATTTCCTATACTACACATCGGAAAGATGATCTCGTCAGTCGGTCGATCGAGTAACTCGAAAAACCGAAACGAATATATCAAAACTTTATGTACAAGTTAATTTAGAAACAATCGTAAATTGACTTCTAATTATCGCAGTTCCACCACCACCACTACCCAAACAATTCGCCCACGCTAAATTCAACGATCAATCGTAATTATAAATGTTGACGATTAACAGAGATCGCAAGGGAACTTAATTTCGATTTATTCGAAAGATTGCACGTACAACAAAAATCGATATTTAAAGAAAATGAAAGAGAAAGGAGTGGTAATAAATCGATAAGAAAAAAAAAACAATAACTAAAAAATAAATACAAATTTGTCTCTAGTATAAAAAAGACATCATACGCTAATTAATTATGGACCAAAAAGCTAAATTATTAAAGGGCGAAGTTTGGGCAGTCCAACAGACGGTTTACGATTGAGTCCAGTAAGAGCCGGGATATTGTTTACCCGTAGTCTTCGATTGGTTCGAGCTTTGAGTCCTCTGACCTCCATTGTTACCAGATTCCTGAAACGTTACGCCCATTAACAATTACGTCAAGTTTTCCCGATCGACGATGTCACAACAAACAACCCACAACGCCAAACTCCATGAAATTCGTGTCTTAATTATTATCAATTCGTGTCGTAATCAAAGAAAACGATCAAGCCGAAGTGCGGACAAAACACAGCGAGCGGGGACAAATGAAAAATAAAATGTGGACAGAAAAAAAAAGCTTGGTGACGTTGTGTGACTTACCACACGACGGCCTTGGTGTCTTACTTCCATCTACAAGCAAAATATAATCTCAATAACGAGGTTGCATGCTTTGAAGAGTTTTTATTTGTCTCAATTCTAAAAATTTAAATTCAATTCATTTATGCGACTCTTCAGTAGTTTTCGACCTTTCTAATTACATTAAACAATATTTCTTCTTCCTCACTAGAAGTGCAAATATTTCATTCCAATAGATATTTGAATTTTAATAATTTCAATTTCACACCTCGAGAAAAAAATAAGTTTCTGTATTGTAAATTTTAGGGAATTCATGCAAACAAATCATGCCGCAAGATAGAATATCGGGTATATACAACGAATTGTTTTTCTGTTACCTGGTGCAAAGGCTGATGCAACAGTTGCGTCGAATGTTGATGAGGAGCCATCGCCTGTATGTAAACCGGCGGTGCGTAACCGGTTCCGCTGGGAGCCAAACCGGCATTTTGATTACCGTGCAAAGTGCCCGTAAAAGGGGGCGGCGTACCGGAATGGAACCCCTGTTTCTCATAAGACTGTAAAAAGAATTCCAAAATTATTATGACAATAAAAAGGGGAGAATCATATGACGAATATTTGGTTTGGATAAATGTCGATTTGATGTCACGATTCTGCGCTGTTCTTGAATTGTCCCTTCTGTATTAACAGCGCAGAATCGTTATCGCACATTGTATTATAACAATGATTCTGCGCTGTTAATAAAACATGAACAGCGCAGAATCGCGACGGCAGTCGTCAGGAGCTTGCGCTTTAGGAGCTCTTCATTTGTATTGCGCAAGCGTCTGACGATTGTAACAGACTTTGCTAGAAAAATAGAGTGGCGTAAACATTACTCACATTCACTTTGCCGAGAGCGGTGTGCGATTTCCCGTACATCGCTGCAGTCAAATCGTTCGCCGCAGATCCCGACGAAGAAGCCGTTGCGCCGCTACCTTTCTGGGCCTGCGCGTTACCGACGTACGCACCCTTGCCGTAGTCTTGGTTCTGACCCAGACCGTCGTATGTGTAGGCGGAACTATAACCGCCCGGTTTCGGGTATTGCGAATTGTTGTTCGTACCGTGGGCCGCGTTTGTTGCCGCAGGTAATTGCTGCGAACGAAGCGAAGAAAACGGGAACGATTAAAGGGGCGATAAATTGAAAACTAACGTTTTAAGAATTCGGATAAATGTCAGAGATGGCAGTCACAATCAGTGGTTGTGGGTCACTGCGAAATTTTCCCGGAGAACATCAAAGGGGCAGTTCCCCGCTATTATTCGCAGATACCCCACAACCTCGTCAACTCCTCATTTTCTTGTCATCATTGAAACGAAAAGAAATATTTTAATTTCGTAAATAGAACATCCTCAGTAAATTTAAGCCATTCGGAAAATAATCAAAATCATTTTTTCTTAATACCAGCGAAACGTTTTTAATAATTGAAACAAATTGAACGAGAAAATTATAGGATGAATTGTTCATTACGAAGTAATTTCGATGTAATTCGACTTACATAGAAGGGATAGTTGGGTATCGTGTTGAAATGAGTGGTGAAGAAGTACGGAGCGGCGGCCGCGCCGGCGAGCATCGGCTGCGCCTGGTGTCCGGCTTGGGTGCTCGTCTGCTGGCTGAGCGTCGACGGTACCGGAGAGGCGTTGTTGTCCGACCTGGCGAAACGTGCGTCCGATATCGAGTAGCCAACATTGCCGAGCGTCGCGTCGCGAACGGCAGCTAACGTCGTCGGTGTCTGGTAACTCATGTCATAGAAGGGCGGGGTCTGAATCGGTACAAAATCTCACTCTTATCGTTCCATCAAAACGACCATCCAGATATTTCGTTCGAATTTAATTTTTTTTGTATGGCGACCCTATTACCTCCCCGCGACCGACATGTAATAAACATTACTAGACGCCACTCCCCCCCCACCCACCCAACTCCCATAAACTCGTCGAATCGATCGTATTTACATCGAAAGCGACAATTCAAAAACGATAGATGTTCGGTATTAGCGGGGTTGAGAAGCGTTATTGTTTGTTAAGAAATGTACAACTAAAGGCGAAATCGGGATGTCATTTTGATAATGGATGAGTGAAATGGGGCCGATTCCGTGCTGAATCGACCAATCCGTCGTTCTATTTCCCCAACCACAACAACAAATACAATCGATTCAGCACAAAATCCTACAACACTAATCTAGCATGGTGGTGTAAAATGAACGTCACAAATACGAGCACATTAAAGAGAACTTCGATCAGTAGGTCTTGAAAATAGTCAAATCGAAAGTCAAAACAATAAATTTGCCGTTGTCGACTCGAGAATGCCTTACAATTTGAAATGCTTCGTCCAGGATTTGATTTCTTTCGGAATCGGCGCTTACGTCGGTTCATTCGTCGCTTGTAACGGCGCCATCATTTTGAGACGCCTGTTCGGCGGCACACCTCCCTCGTGGCGAGAAAGATGCGCGGAAGAAAAAGGCATAGAGGATAATGAGGAAGAACTTTGTAAACCAGACGACGTACTATTTAAATAAATATCCCAAGTTCTCGATAATGTACGTTTTCATTCTCTACCACGACCACACACACAGATACACGGAAAAAATATTTATTCCGCTCGTTCGAAGCAATTAATGAAAAAACGGGAACGTGCCACAAAGGAAAGCGTGTGAACAACATTGAACTTAAGGTGTACGTACAATGTGCGGTATCCTCTGTTGCAACAGTTGAACGTCCTCGTACGAATAAAGCGGTTGTTGGAAATAGGGCACTTGTACCATGTTGTAAGGCGTACTCATTACGGGCGCCGCGACTCCGGGCGGCACGTTGGATACAATATTACCCGAGTTCTTAGCCGCTGCAATATTAACACGCAAATAAGTTAATTTTTTTTTTTAATTCACCTGGGTCTCGTACCTAACGCGTTCGTCGTTTTGCTAGACGATGACGACGAACTCGACATCGCCAGCGATATCGACGTCGATGACGACGCCATGCCGGTCGAAGGCGTCGTCGCCTGAGAACTAGTCGCCGTGGCCGCACCGCCACCGTAATCGGCTTCTTTCAATTTATTCGTTGTCGAACTGTAATTGTTGTACTGACTCGACGACGCTGTCGTCCCGTATGTCGCACTGTTCGTTAGACCTGAATTTGTTTATGGAGATGATTAAAAAAATATATTATACAGAAGCGAAGAAACCAACCGGAATTACCCCCATAAACCGATTGACTAGCGTTGTGGACATAAGACTGATTGGTTCCGACATAAGACGTGTTCCCTTGGGTGATGGATGGAAAAGCAGAGGAATTCGCCCCGCCAGGTTGATAGGACGTCGCTGACGGGTACGAGTTTTGATAATTATTGGTGCTCTGGCCGCCGTAAGATGCCGTTTGATTACTAACGTAGTTATTGGTCGATTGATAAGAATTGGCTGCGGTTGTCTATGGAACAAAAATGTTTGCTTCTCTTAATAACTCTCAGTATTTGAATTTACCTGACTCGCGTTATAGTTGGAATTGTACGACTTTCCTTGGTAAGCGTTGTACGATGAATTTTGACCATACGTATCGCTTTGTTTACCCATGTCCAATACTGTTTGAGGTGCCGCAGGTTGAGCCGCCGACGTACGTGACGTCACCGAGTAAGTTCCCGTTCCACTTACATGCTCAGACGTTGGAATGTTATCGACGCTGGGCAGCTGAATTGGAATATAACAGTTGTGGCGTGTAAACATTAATTACAAACCTACCGTTTGGTTTAAGGCGGAGCTAATACTACTCTGCGCGTTCGTTTTGGAAGTGTAAACGTCCAAATTCGCGTTCGGTCCGCCGGGCGTTCCATCCTGATTCGAGTTGGGGGCGGAAACGTCGTCGATCGGTGGGTTACCCGAACTGTACTTCGACTCGACCACACCGTCATACGGAGGCGCGTCCGACATGAAGTCCATGGCGCCAAATTGCACATCCAAGTAACCTACTGAGCTGTTTAACTCGCCCGGCATTTCCACAGCACTCGAGGGGATCTAATAAACGAAGGTGATTAGTTTTCCCGATTCTAAATATTATAATCAATACCTTAGATGGTGGAGGAACACGCGCCCTTTGAGTCTTCGGCCTCAACGTCTGCTGTTGCGACGGTGGTGGTTGAGCGTTAATATAACCTTGCATAAACGCCTGCATGCTAATATAAAAAACAGACATTGAAAAACTTTCCGGAAAACGAATTGATTACCTGTTGTTATGTGTCAATTGATTGAAGTACTTAGTTTGGGCGGGATTTAGTGCGCCCATCATCGGCACGGGACTCTGGGGCGGTAACTGACCGACCGACGCGCCGCCAACGTTCTGTTGGTTTATTTGCAACGTTTGCCCTAGCTGCTGACTCGCAACGTCCAGCGGTCCCTCGTGTTGATTTTCGATTTGCGCATCCAACGGAATTTGGGTCTGCGCGCTGGGCGTGAACACTTTCGTGTCCGCCAAGCTGCCCGTATATTCTTCGGTGGTCCATTCGTCCGTTCCGGAAAATTCGTCCCAATTTTCTTCAACTATAAGACACGTTGAATTAATGTCGTTCTCATGATAGAGGAGCATTGAAAATCGGTATGAATGTGTCCATAAACCTTAGCTCAACAATTAAAATAATGATGACAATTATTATTTTTTTTTTTTCATTTAACTTTAATACTACTTCCGATACTAATATTTTTGAATAAAATTGCTTCTCACGAAAAAATAATTTTTGAAATATGCATAAAAATTGCGGGAAAATTAAATCTCTTAAACGCCGCGTGGCGTCAAAATCCGCAACTACATTCGATTATGGAAAAGGTATGTAGTTTTCTTCAGTTATCAACTGTCAAAAATAGAGCACATTTGAACTAAAAACAGTCACAGATTTGACATTCGTCGCAATTACATTTGTAATTTGAATTTAGTTAACGAATGTTTGAGGTTATCGAAATTAGTTAGTTAATTTCGATTAACTGAGCCCAATCGATTCTCTCTTAGTAAGTAAATTTTTATGCTACGCACCCACAGCCGTAGTGGCAACAGTGTTGTTGTCCCAGGTGTTCGAATTGTTGTCCCAGGTATCGATGGGTTTGTTGTACGAATTGCCGCGATTGCCACCGCGCGGTGGATATCTACCGCCGCCAGTCCGACCGCCGCCGCGTCCACCTCGACCGCGTCCCGATCCCGGACCGCCTGGTCTCGGCCTTCGCTCCCTATTGTAATCGTTTCTACCGGAGCCCTCATGATCTAGATTACGTTCGTTTTCCTAAAATGAAAGATGATTGGATAAAATTGAAATTTCAAATATTTCAATTTAGTCATTTTTCTTATTTTGCAGTTTGCTCAACTGTAAAAATCGTCTAATTAGGAAATAACGTTAAGCACGATTAAAGGTTGAGCTTGTAGAAATGATCCAAATTATTAATTGCCGTTTTAACAACACACCATAAACATTAATTATTAAAAGTTACTTCAATTTTTGTCATACTTTCTGAAACTTTTAAATGTGTCAATTCTCGGATTTTTATCCATTGTAAGCGAAATTGCGCATATATTTATTTATAAGAACGGTCTGTGGATATAAATACGAATTCATTTATAGGATGGCTTATTTCAAAGTCGGTCTGCATTTTATTTAATAGTTAACTGTAAGAAGCTAACTTCCAAACTATCAATTGTTGTACCGCCAGTTCAAATAAAAGATTTATATTAATTGACAGTTTTGAACCCTCACTTAACTAGTGAGCAAAACCACCCACTAAAAAGTGAGGTTATACTCCAGAGGTTATTGACAGTTGCCCCTGAATAATTAATGAAGGTTGACTGAATAAGGATTATTCATCTTATGAATTCCCAAAAGTGAAATTAGAACTTACATGTTTTTCACGTCCCCGCCAGCCGCGACCGCCTCCACCGTCGCCGCCCCTATTATCGCTGTTATACCTTCTACCAGGCGGACCGCCCCCTCCGCCGCTCTTAGTCCTCGGTCTCTCTTTTTGATCGGACGAGCCGTGTTGATGATTGTCGTTATTCCAATCGTCACCACCGCCGCCGGCCGACTCCTCCACCGATTGTTTGTCCTGCTTACTGTTCGGCTGACGATTTTTCTTTTTCTGCTGGATCGACCATTGGGTCTGCGAGATAACGTTAAAACATTGAGCGTCAAACTAATTAAATAGCAACGATAACGATGATGACTCACTTCTGTTGTTTCAAAGAGCGAATTGGCGGCGCGCTGTATGTCATAATTGCATTCTTGCAGAGCCAAACAAACCTCTTCCTCAGATCTCTGTGTCATCTCGATGAGTTGCTGCACCTTTTTGTCCAGGTTTTCGTCCGATTTACCTTGATCCTTGGTGGCATGTTTATCCACAGAACTTCGTCCCGCGTCCAATTTGTCTGTTTTGTGGACTTTTTCACCCTTATTTTTGCCCCCTTTGGAAGAGGTTCGATTACTCGAACTCATGTTTTGTACACTATGTACAGTAGTTTATGTACAAGATATCTGAAAGAAAACCGGAAATTATTTGGGGCGAAGCGTATAAATAAATAAACGGCAACACTGGTCCGGTAAACAAAACCCAATTCAGAAACGTGGCTTCTTTTGAAATTCCCATTGGAATTTAATAACGCGTCCATCTCGACGAATCGGTACCGCGAAAATATATCGCGATACCATGTGGATAGACGCCATTCCAGCCGTCCACGAAGGTGAAGTATTTATTGACACCGCCAAACGCACGTTGAATTCACGTAGGTTTTTCGGATTTCATCGAAAACCGAACGAAAATATTCAAGATGATAACGAGGAATTGTAACTTACGGATTAAGACACTATTTGTTGCGAATATTAAGATAAACGCGAACGTCTAGCATACCTTTTTAATTCTGTAGTAAATTATAATCAGTAAACCACAACGCATCGATCACGTGACGCGATCATAGTTAATGGCGGCGACCCGGTTTCGCATAGTTGCCGAACGTCATGATTTGAACCGCACGCCAACGTCGCTTTTTTGAATAATTTCAATGCGGCGCTTTAAAAACTGCTAATTTTTCCTAAAATGTCGTTTTGTTAACTTCATTTACACCCTAAGCTAATATTTTAATCTGATGTGAAAAGTTTTACTCTTAAATAATAGTTGCATGGCGTCCGCTAGATGTCGAGTTCCTGACAGTAACTTAATTTTCTGTGGCTACTAGTTTATTTGAGGTTAATATTAAAAAAAAATAAAATGTTATTTCCCGCAAGTGGTACTGGGGTTTTTCTACCTCATACGAAAAAAATTATTCGTTTTACTAGAAAGGGATGCGCTAACAGACCGTTTTATCATATAGTCGTAACAGAGGTAAATATTCCACGAATTCTTCCTTAGAGTTCCTACGGTGCCTTCTAGGTAAACAGGGATCAAAAAAATGATCCCGCAATCGAACAAGTCGGCAGCTATGACCCTCTCCCTAACGAGTACGGTGAAAAATTGTGCGCGTTAAATTTTGAAAGAATAAAACATTGGATTGGAAACGGTGCCGATGTATCAACACCAGTCAGAGAGTTATTAGGTAAATTGAATCGCAATAATCGCCGACTCGGAGTAACAAAGTACTTGCAGGCTTATCCGGCTTCTATCCAATCCATCCTAGAACTTACATAACAGCTTGGAGGAATCGCAAAGCACAGGACACTGAAAAACAAGCTCAAGAATCGCAAAAAAACTAACTCTTTTGTTTCTGTTAATTTAATATTTCCAAATAGATATGTTACTCTTCCAAAACTAATAGTCTCTTCATCACATATGGCTCGATAACACACTCATACACTATAATCGATCCGTTGTTATCAAGCGGTGCCATCATCCAAACCAACAAAATGAACTGCAAATGAGAGATTTTTTAATTTCGTAACATCCACAGTAACAATTGTGCTAAAACTATGGTAAAATGGACAGTAAATCACACCAAATGCGAGAATTTTTGCAAAAAACATTCAGAATAAAAACTTGATGCGAAGAAAAGAAATAGCCCCCTTAGGTTTATTTTAGTTTATCCTCTAGTTTACTGAGACCTTCAACTCCTAAAAGAACAACCATAAAATATAAATTCAAACCGATAATTCCTACGCATTACCTGCTTCTTTCAATTTATCAAGAGTAGAATCGACAGGTTGTTGATACTTGAGAAGGTATGGCCTGATTAATTTCTTGTACAACAAAATGGAGCCGTTAAGATATCCGGGCGCCATCAACCAAGACAACAGAGCGCACTGCGAAATCAAAAACAAACAGTTAGAAGAAAAGACAAACAAAAACATTCGGGAAAAGGGAAAGAAAATCGACAATGTAATACAATAACGTTTAAAATATAATCAGCACACAAAAGAGAGAGAATAATAAAATGGTGTAAAAATCGCACAGAAACAATAGATCATTTCACTTTGCCCTCAATATGCGACAGACCTTCGGCTCCTGAAAAAATAAAGAAAACAAAAAAGAAAGAAAATCGTGGATAGTATAAAAAAAAAAATTTCATGTTAACCAGTGGCTTACCTGCTTGTTTCAATGTTTCGAAGGTGCTGTCCAAAGTTTTCTCATATTTAAGGAAGTAAGGCCTGAGGATCTTAGAGTAAAAGAAAACAGAACCGTTGTAATAACCGGGAGCCATAAGCCAAAACAAAAAAACGCACTGAAAAGAAGTAAATCATAATATTAAGGATGAAAAGGACATGTGAGCAATAGTTTTGCGTATTGATTCAACCACACCAAGATTTGAACTAAATTAAATTGTTTACGTTATTTGTATCATTTTATCTTTAGTGTTAGATTCAGAATAATACCTTCATACATAGGTATGTTAAAAATATTATTTTAGTCGCATGGTGCGTTCATCAAGAAACAAAACGTCATGTCATCACAACTGTATGTTACAGAGAAATTCTCGATTTGGTGTTAGTGGTAAATCATGAATCAAAATAAAAAATACTACATTACTTAGCAGCAGAAATCTCATGCTTTTAGATGATGTGCTGTTATAATACTGAAAGAATAATCTCGTTTGGAACTATCATTAGTTCAAATTTCCAATAGAACGTAACAAAAGATGAGATACGAGATGATTTTTTCTTGAATTGTTTTAATTTTCGAGTAAAAGGAGCGGCATGCACAAAATTAACTACAAATAAGATAATTGTGCAATTGGTACTTCCCTCGATTGTTTCACTATCATAATTTCGTCTCAGTAAACTTCCCTTCAATTTGGGATAAACCGTGAAGGAAAAATAATCTTTTCGATACTAATATTAACCTTCAAAAATACTTCCTGGTGATAACGATTTCCTCGTCTGTATTTTAAGGAATTTTCCTAACCGACGTCTCGAAAAGTTGAATACATTTTCGACGTAATACGAACCTTTATGAGCCAGTACAATGGGAACCAACCAACGATGAGATCAGAAAAGAATTCAGCAACGGAGAAACAGGCAAACACCACCCAATATGTTAGCCATTTCGTGTCGTCATCCTTTGTTTTCGTTTCGAGTGCTTTCATCGAAGCGTATGCAGGGTAAATGAATCCGACGAAATTGCAAAGTAATTGAGCGGCATACCCAAACACTAACCATGTGCCAAATAATCCAATTAAGCCTATCGACGGGGGCAAAAAAACAATGATAATGAAAAAAAAATGCCCGAGTGACTTACCTAAAAATATATAAAGTCGTTGAATGCCGGATTTTTGTTCGGCCTCGGCCAAACATTTGGTCCAAGGTTTGGAGGTGTCGTGCAATGCGGCGTCCAGTTCATCTTTGAATTCGAGCAATTTGGCAGCCATTATTACTGTAATTTGAACCTTTCAGAACTAGTTTCTGATGCAAGATGACGAATGATTTAAAATGATTTGACAAAACCAAACGATTGTCAAGGAAATGAATTACCGATAAATTTTTTTGACGGTTTTTCCTGTTGGCTCTGGTTTCACTTGTGACGGTTGAAATAACCATAGAGTTGAGAAGAAATGTCAATGTCGATGTCATTAACAGAATGTTAAGGATCAGCACACATCTACATTCAAATCGACAATTCTTTGGCAGAGTTATAATATTATTATTATGCGATTACAATACTGATTCCACTAAAAGTGACACTTTGAAATTGAAACAATTAATTGCATTACAAATTAACTCAACGATAACGTCGACCAATATCACAGAATATAGGATTAACAAAGATAAGAGTAGAAAATTCTGTGATATTCTTAGGTTAGTAACCGTTTTTCTTTTCAAACTTTTAAACGTCGATTTGTGTTTTAGCTCTAAGTTTCCTGATGGCATCTAAAAAGAATAAAAAAGTAACATCATCTCATATTCCTTGCAAAGAAAAACAACACCAAAGTAAGCCTCAGACGTTTGGAGACGAGGATGTTGTCGAAGATAGTTTTAGTGATTCAGACAATAAAGACGTTATAACTGCACTAAATATAGGCGAAATTCTACAAGAAATTAAAACAATGACCGTAGTCCCATCAGCATTACGACAAAGGGTCCTCCTACTTGAAAATATTCTTTTAGAAGGTACCAATAAAGAAAAAGATCTAACAAGCAATCTCGTGGAATCACATGTTCCTGGTTTGAGACTTCGCAAGCAGATGCAATTTCTAGATGGTGACATAAACTCGACCAAATGTCAGTACCTGTGGAAGCCAAATGAAGTTCATCATGAAAATATTCTTAGTTACATGAAAAAAATGCCAAAAGGTTTTTATTTTAACACATCCTTTATGTACTAAAAAAAAATATTTCACAGAATGGACTGTAGTACAAATAACACCTAGATACAATGACTCCAAAGTAAACGAAATTACAGGTATCTACTTAACAGTGTTCAATTGTGGAGAAGAAAATGCCGAACCCTTCTGCATTCCAATCACTTACCCAACACCATTAACAACCAAACTAAACTTTTCGCAATTAAAAAAGGACTTGAATGAAACCCTGTCTTCGAAGAAGGACCAACATATGGATGTGTTGCAAAAGACACGATACAAACAGCAAAGGCAGAACTTCGATGCCACTTTGGAAGTAAGCAATCCGTGCATGAACTTCCAACTTTTCAATTTTTTTGTAATGTAGCTTATAATTTCTGAGTTGGAACACAAATGGTTGGGACCTTGGCAGTGCTTACTGATGGGAAAATATGAAAATTCCGATCTGGAGTCATCCCTTAAAGAATTAGTAGAAACATTCCTCACCGAGCAGTAAGTTTTTCATATAACCTTAACACCAACATAAAAATTTTTTTGTCAGATCCTTGCCTTCACATTCTTACAAACTGTCAACAATATTGCTGCAGTTGATAAAAGTTAGTACGTTAGATAAATTCAAGGACGACGATTATTGTTCCGCCTTATTTGAGTATGCGCTAGGTAAAAACATGTTCAGAAAATGGAAAAGTTTTTTACGAAAAAATGTAACACTAACTGGAAGTGAAAAGCGATATCCCGTTATTCTTTGTATTGACGAAGTATACGTTAAAAATCCTAACACAATTGAATAATGATTTTTTCCTTAGACATTAGATTCGTTACCTTGGGAAATGATTTCATTATTCAAAGGCCAACCTGTGTCTCGAATTTCTTCCTTTGATTTGCTTTACACCATATTCAAAACACACGAGGAAACCATCGTGGGTGGTTACAAAGTTATTGCTGATACTCATATAGGGAAATACGTAGTGAATCCGTCTTTGGATCTGATGTTGATGGAAAAACGTTTAATCACCTTTTATCAGTATTGGTTGCCGCAGTGGACAGGCATAAAGAGTCGAAAACCTAGTTCGAAGGAGTTTGTGGAGTTCCTTCAGTCGACGGAGAATTTTTCGTTAGTAAGCAGATTGTAGTTAACGTTGTTTTATTCTTTTTTGTATCTAGATATAGCGGTCATGGTTCCGGTTGCCAGTTTCTTAGTATGACAGAATTGATGATGAATAAAATAAACGCAGCCGTTTTTCTTTTCGGTTGCGAAAGTTTACGACTACGCGATTTTGGTCCTCAAGTCGAGATATACGGTCACAGTCATTATTACTTATTAGCGGGGTGGTAAGTTGGTTTTTGCACTTTTTACGGATGAGATATTTGGTTTATAGCCCTTGCCTAGTTGGTATGTTATGGGTGGTGACCGATTTGGACACGGATATGCTTACAACCAATCTTTTAAGTACCTGGATACAAAATAGTGGACAACGACATTGGCGCTGCGTGAACCAACAGGAGTGGGCGAAAAATGCGACAAGTTCGTAATGCAATACCGATTTTGATGTTGTTTACTGATTCGTTCGTTGATTTCAGTTGAACCCAATGGGCTACCAAAATCGTATTTTTTAGATTTCCCGTTATTCGAACCCGATTTGTTGAAGGCTTTAACTGAGGTAAAATTTATGATGAAATATGCTTGTAATCGAGCTGCTGTTATTGCGAGGGGGATTCCTGTGAAGTCCCAGTAAGAATGTTTTTTATAGAAAAATTTTTTAACAAATTTTGTTTTCATTATTTATATCCCTAATTCTTTTTTTTTTTAAAAAAGAGCTTCGCTATGCTTCTATTCGAAGGTGAACTATTGTCGAAAACATGAATATTCACCGATTTCTTATCGCGGCAAATTTTCCGATAGGGAGCGTTCGAGCTTCCCTTAACATTCGTTAATGAACATCAATATATACAATTATGCAAATGGATGCAAAGCCAACGTTTTCGCGGACCCCGCCTTCCCGGATTCGAATTCATTATGTCGAGAACAATACGTCGGGACTGGAGATAAGAAAGTTCCGCGTTCCGGGGGCGCTCACGAAGATTCGACTCTCCCAGTTTCGACGTAACTGTTTACATATCGCCGGACTCCGGAGATAATTGAACAATGGCCCGGATAACATAAACAATTCCGGAATTCACAATTACCTTCGGTCGGCTTGCGAGTCGATCCCCGGAACAATAACTTGTGCAATAAGAGAGGGCGTCGTTTACCGCCTCGGTCAGAATGTTCGACGGATCATAGGAACGGGATGTATATAGTGTGGGATAAAGGGGGACTCGGTAACGGCGAGTCGTTTATGGTAATTTCTCGAATTATTTCCTGGGGAATCCCGCCGACGAAAAACAGAGGCCGTGAGTTGAACCTCTTCTCTGCTCGTTGACATTAGCACTTTGTCCTAGTTAACTGAAGAGGAGGTGCTTGACGCTTTTTGTCTTTGTGTGCCAACCAATCAAAATTAAACAGTTGGCATGACGTGGAAAAGAATTTTTCGCAAGCTTGTGCCGCCACACGTGGTACCTTTTGATTTTTATATTTTAGTTCAAAAATTTTCATAACTTTTTCCCCTTGATAAAGCAATTTGTCTGCTTTATCTCTCGTTAATCACAAAGGCTTTTCTCTTTCAGGTATCCAATAATGGGAGAAAACAAAGAGGAGAGATCTCCAAGCAACAATAGAAGGATTTAAAACCTGAAGATGCGAAAAATCGAATTAAACATTTGGAAAAACAAATCGATTGATTAGAAGCTTGATATAATTACAAGAATTTATCAGAACGATCCTTATAAAAAAATTTAGTTTGAGAGCATTCACCAATTGGTACGAATAATTGAGAAAGATAATAATAAAACAATGACAGAATTGAAAAATAGATTCTGTTTAAAACTTTCTCGTCAAATACTTTATAACGTATCTGTACACTTACCAAAGTGGATGGTAACATAATCATAGAGAGATGGTAACTGTGAACCCCTCAAGGATTGAAAGTTTTTTTTTTGGAAATTTAGAAACATTTTTCAAAGCTCCAGGTTACCAAAGTCAATTCCGGAAATGTAGCGAAAATGTCCACATTCTGTGAACTTTCTTCAGAATCAATCTATACTTTTGGGTTTCTCTCTAAAACAATCCAAAAATGTTCTCAGGAGCTTCATGGGAAACAGACGCTACAATTACCAATTCTCCTTTATTCATCATTTCGCGGTTTACTGTTTACGGTGCGGATTGAAGTCTTAATGAATCGTAATAATCGACACGCGGAAGATCCATCGAGACGTTCTCTTTTGTGAATACGACGATAATTAGTAAAGATCTCGTCGAATCCGCGTAACATTATCGGAAACAGTCGGAAGTCGGTTCATTATCTATTCGAATCGGTATTGCAATCAGGGCTTATTTCATTAACTCGCTCGTTGTTAATTAGCTTCTCTCGTAACTAGATGAAGTCCCCCGCCGCACATAGACCCCAATTATTGCTAGAACTACAGGTACGGCGGGGGTATGCACCAGTTACACCTATATCAACACGAATTAGTTTGGGTTCGATAGAATTCCAACTGAACGAACTGTATATAGATTGTTGGGGATGGCGATCGATAGTTTCGATAGGAAATTTGTCTCGAAAATGAAAAACGACGTGACGTAACAAGAACCATGGACTAATTAAAAATTAACTAGTGAATAAAATCCAGTGACAAATTCATTTATCAACACAAAATCGAATGGTTCGGCTGGACATAATTGGCGACGACTAAACAGTTTACAATTTCCCGAAATTCCAAAAACTGCGTGGCGTCGATTTATTTTAATTATGTTCGATATTCAATATATTATACATTATATACGCGATATTGCATTCATTTCCTTACGAAAACACAAGACGATTTTATTTATTACCACATCGGATTGAATTAATTTCACGATCCGGTCGCCTTTATATTTATGTATAATCGTTTCAGATTGACACTCTACTTTCATAAATATAACTAATCTGAATATTAGGAGATGACTTAACTCTTGACCTTCGGAATATTAAATAGTCGGATATTTCCATTAAGAATTAAATATTGGTGATGGTTACGTCTCTTTGTTTTCGGATTTTAATAATCTATCGGCCGTTGAGGCATTTTGATTCTATTTCAAACGCGTGGAACAAAATTTTTGATTAATGATTTCCTTGAATACACATTAATTACAATATTTTTAATATATCCTTGTCAACGTAGCAAGAATGTTAATGTTGAGGAATTACACGTGTAATCTTAAAACACGTGGACGTTTATAATGAGAAAAAGTTTGAATGCAATTAAAATTGGCACTTTAATGAAAATTTTGACACATTTCACTTATAACAACAAATCGTTTTGAATGAAAGTAAAATACATATTTATGAAATTCTGAAAATATCTTAGAGGGTTGAAATATTAAAATGCTATATTAATTTACCTAATTTTGTCGGAAACAATGAATATGCTTCATTCAATTTCTCATAAACCGGACGTTCAAATTCAGTTTATTATGACAAAAAGTGAAGAAAAAAATTAGTTTTTCATAATTTCAGCTCGAGGAACCAGTAGGTGGTAGTATTGTACCCAATCAAGATCACATTTAAAAAAACATATTTAAAAAGAAAGCGTTTCGAGAGTGTTCTGTTTACCGTGACAGTGAGAGGAATGTTGCTTGCTATGAAGTTCTCAAAGGACTCTCGATTATATCAATTCTTTAGTTATTGTACTACGTTTTAGATTTTTTTAATTAGTGAGCAAATCATTTTCATATTTTTTCCCCTGAATTCTTTTTTATAATTTGTTGACTTTAATTTACTTTTTAATATGAAGTTAAAATTTCACAGCATCGGTCCTAGCAAAACTTTGAATTTCCTGATGACTCAAAATGTTGTTGCCTTTCACCCTTCCTCATGACGGCGCCCTATATACACAAGGGCCGCTATGTATTCCTGTTTTAGAATTTTTTATATTTCCGAAAAAGATAAAACGAATTCCTGTCATTACTTGATTTTTAACTATCCTTTTCATTACTCAAAAAAAAAAAAATTATATAAAAAATTACGTTGAGCTACATCCTCTTCTGTATCGTTGACCTCTGACGTTTATTTATAACCATCAACTGACCACCAAGGTTAATCCGCCTGCTATTTCTAGTAAACGAAATTTTATTTGAATATTCACAAAACGAAGCTGCAATCCGATATCAAAGAAAATCGATTTAACAATGAAACGATAAAGATCCTTCCAAATTTATGCCATTTTTTTTAGTTTCTCGTAAAGGTTAAAACGTGTGTGAATCACAGTCAGTGGCAAGAATCGAAAATTTCGGATGGTCATCTTCGCGATTCCATCAGTATTAATCGGAAAGGTCAAGCTGGTCGTCGTTGACGACTATTTTAAATTTTATCGTCTGAATTGTTAATTTGAAAAAGTGGTGACCACTTACGTCCTTGCCGATGAGATTCCACGCGTATGTCTATTCGGGAAGCGGGGGCATATAAATTCGAAACGGACGAAAAATTTTTTGACATTCGGTGCATATCAACATGAAGCTCCTCGTGGTGAGTACATATTTAAAAAATTAATTATTAATAAATGGAAATCATATTAAAGGTTTCATAAAAAAATTAAATCTTTGACTAATAATTAAAATATTAACTATCTTTGTTGTGAACTTTGAATTCCATTTAATGCGCATTTCTTTATGTTTCTACTCTGTGGCGATTTGAAATTATTGCAATCAACGTAATAACGAAAGCAAATTTGTTTGCAGATCGCTGCTTTGGTCGTCTGTGCCTCGACGAAACCAACCGGAAAAACTTTCGGTAAACGTCAATTACCGTTCGCTACTTCGTTCGGACAAAACCTCTTTGGTTCAAACGGTTTCTCCACATACAACAGCCAAGGATTGCCCTTCCTAGATAATGTTCAAGCCGAAATAAGCAACATCGGTAACTCCGGTTTAACTTCGCAAACATTTACAACGCCTGCACCTTCGGTTGCCGTGCAGTCGTTCAACATCCCAACTAGCACCGTAGCTCCGATTTTGAGCCAAGACATTGCCTCACCGATCGTGTCTTCTCAGTTCGCGCCACAAAGCTACGTCTCTGCAGTCACACCCTTGCCAGAAATTTCGAGCACTTTCGCCACCTTCAACGCTAACCCCACAGCGGCTCCACTTGTCAGTTCCACCGCTTTTCCATCCTTGAATTTCGACTTCGCCAACACCAACCTCCAAGGCGTCGATTTATCCTCATTCAACTTGATCAATAACCAAGCTGCGTTCAGTGGCGGTAATGTTGAATACGTCAAATTGAAATCCGACAACACACCGTCCATTACCAAGAGTTTATATTTCTATGACGCACCAGAAGAATTAGAGCCGATTCGTCAACGTAAAATCGTTCAGTTGCCCCCACCGAAAACCAACTACAAACTGTTATTCATCAAGGCTCCATCCGCCCCAGCCCCAGCACCAATCGAAATCCCAGCCCACACCTTAACCAACGAAAAAACTCGAGTATTCGTACTGGTGAAGAAACCCGACACCGAACAGGAAATCCGAGTGGTCGCCGACAGCCAGCAAAAGTCCGAGAAACCGGAGGTTTTTTACATCAAATACAAAACGCAAGAGGAAGCCGAAAAAGCTATCCAACATGCCCAAGAAGGCGCCGAACTCGGTCAAGAATCCCTAAACGTCAACGGTCAGCAACTGATCAGCTCCATCAAAAACACCAAGGTGTCAAACGCCGGAGGCAGCTTAATTGTCAAACAAACCCTGCCCACATTCGGATCAATCGAATCATCTACCGCCTTACCTATACTTTCGACCACTCTGGGCAGCATCATCGGAACAAGCTCTCCCAGCGTAGTCTTCAAGAGCAACAACTTCAATCAACTCCCGAGCAACTCCTACATCCCATCGTTCTCCAGTTTTCCGTCATTCAAAACCAACAACGACTGGAACGCGTTCCAAAACTTCAACTACAATCCCTTCCAGTCTACCGGCTTCGAGACCAGCGCCTTCTCCAGTTTTCCCTCATTCGCCGACTACGGCTTGCAAGCACAAAATCCTGAACTATCGTTCCGTTCCGGACGGGTAGACGACTCCGGCGAGAAAAAAGAAGCCGCTCTTCCACTCGACGCCGCCGAAGAAGAAAAGAAAATCGAAAGCGGCGCCGAAGAATCGAATGACAAATCGACAGACGAACCTTTGATCGTGCACATCGGCGGATCCGAAGACAGTTCGTCGAAACCAGCGTACACAAACTCCGCTGATTTGTCGTCGTCATCGGGAGCCGAAACTGAGGCTACTCCCACAACTACCCCATCGGGTCTATAGACTGTTCAAAACATTTTTGAAACGATCAATTTTGTATTTATATACTTTGTACATTATTAGAATGATTTGATAAATTGAATCCGGGTTTTTTTATTGAACCTAAAGGGAAATGAGATATGAATAACGAGTTTGCTGTGGAACGTAGGTGCGTTATTATAAATGAAGCAACATCAATCTTCGTTACCGTATTTCACGAGTACTATCAGTTCGGGGACGAAGAGAATTAGATTAGTATTATACCATATCACAACGCACAATTATCTTTCTCTTTATTCGTGTGGCATAACAGGCATGTTATAGTGTACAGGATGGGCCATTCTGTTTTGCAGTTTAGTTTATGAATACGACGGTTTTTTTCTTAAATCAATTTCAAATTTCCGATAGAAACTTTTCCTTCAAAAAAATTTCTACTCGAAGTCCGCTTTCTGTTTCACTACTCATCGTTTGATAATAGTTGCTTCAAAAAAAAAGAACCAAAGCAACCCTCATTAAAACATATTTTGTTCAATATAAAATTAATGTTTTCTTTTTGCATTTTTAGTTCAGAAGGCAGTAAGTGACTATGGAATACAGAAAGGGATGAAAATGTATGAGAGACACATTTTCTGTCTACTAAAACCCATTTTGTGTAAATTCTGTTTACCGTGACAGTACATTATATCATCATCATCAGGCTGCACCCATAACTACTCCATCGGGTCTATAGACTGTTCAAAATTATTTGAAACGCTCAATTTTGTATTCACATCCTTGTACATTATTAGAATGACTTCATAAATTGAATTCAGTTTTTTTTTATTGAACTTAAAGGGATATGAGATATGAATAACGAGTTTGCTGTGAAACGTAGGTGCGTTATTACAAACGAAGCAACATTAATCTTCGTTACCGTGTTTCACAAGCACTACTAATTGAGGGACGAAGAAAATTAGATTATTACTATATTATATCCCAACGCACAATTATCTTTTTATTAATTTCGATAGCATAACAGATATGTTATAATTTACATTGAAGATTGGTTTTTATCAAATCAATTTCATATTTCTGGAGGTGATCTTTTTAAAGAAATTTTGCTTCTAAAGCTTCTCTACTCAAACGCCGCTTTCTATTTTCACTATTACTCTTATTATTATATAGGCCAGTCAAAATCTTCCTGAAATAGACATTCGTCCGGAAGTACTGATTTTTTGGTATGTATATGATTGAAATAGCCTTTTTCGAACATACTGTGAAATATAAAGTTCCTGCCCCCCCGGGAAGGGTGGAAAATGCCAATTTTTCGTTGTCATTTCCTCCTAACTCGAAAACGGTTGGGTTTTAGAAAAAAAGTTTCAGGCAAAAAATGTAGTGGAAATAATTTTAAAAAATAAGTTTCTCTTGATAAAATCTCGAAATAGTGATAGATTTTATTCTAGACGGCCGCAAATATTTTTGCAGCACAAATTCCTAGCGCACACTTCGCTGAGTACTGACCTGATACGGCCAGCGGTCCATGCATCGGCTGTGGAACTGATAACATTCAGGGATTTAATGTTGTCCTTATGCCTCGTGGGTTCGAGAGAATAAATGTTTGTAATTGTTCTGTTTTAATTCACCTCCTAGATTTGATCTCTGGGTGAAAACAAATCGAATATGAATTTAATTATATTAGGTTTGAACAAGAAGTTCAAGAAGCGAACAATTTGTTCGATATTGTGACGTCATTCGTCGACCTGGTAAAGATTTTGTCAACGTTCTCTAAAAAGAAAAAAGTGATGCTAAATGTAATATTTGAGTATAAAAAACAGAAAAGGCAGCCTTTATTATTTGAAACTCGTAAAATACTTTATTTAAATTGTAAAAATAATCACTTATTATTTTTAGGAATCCTCAAATGTCAATTTCCATGCTCTCATCAAAATTGTTGGCATTTGGTTCTGAATCGATTCGTTTCTCTTCTTCATTTTCGCTTTCAGGAAAGGCATCATCATCCAAATCGATTATTTCGTCTCCCAAAGAAATTTTTGCGGATGCGTTACTGCAGGTTTCGCCATTGCAGAACTTGCAAATATGATTGCATTTCAAGCCCGATTTAACACACGTACAATAAGTATTTTCGCAACCCTTCTTGCAACCACAAAATACCTGGAATTTATACAAAAAATATAATTCTTTATTTATCGAAGCACACAGAAATGTTTCTTAAGATAATAGATACACTCACTAACCTTTTCAATTAGATCTTTCGGTGCTGGATCTACCGGATTCATGATAGGTAACAACATCGTAGCTGTTTTCTTCCATCCCCATTTCTCGTAATCCAATGGATGATTGAGCCATTGCTGTATTTGAAAATAAACACGTTTCGCATGTTCACGTAA
The DNA here is from genome assembly GCA_020654155.1 of Novius pumilus. Taxonomy (NCBI): domain Eukaryota; kingdom Metazoa; phylum Arthropoda; class Insecta; order Coleoptera; family Coccinellidae; genus Novius; species Novius pumilus. The sequence goes on from JAIFOV010000476.1 coordinate 266,485, forward strand.
GACGGCAACAGTGGGCGGAAGAAAAGCTAAACACAATTCTTTCTTACTTTTCGAAATTGAAGAAATAAAGATTTTGTATCTCAATTCGCCGATGGAAATATTCTGATTTCTGGTAGTCTCACAGTTAAATAATTTCAAAATGATTTTTTCTGCCACTTCATAAATACCTTCGACATTGCTGTTTGGATGAAGAAAAACCTCAATTGCTTTCTGTAGTTCTTCGTTTTTCTCGAGAACTCTTATTATTTGTTTTTTGCCTTTTCTATATATAGCACTTGTTGTGTCGCATCCTGCAAAAGCATGGGCAAAAAGAAGAAAAGGTTTTAGTTTGTTGTTTTCAGAAGAACTGTATAAAACGTTCTTCAGTTTGCCGCTTGACATTTTTCGGAAGTAAATAGTACTGCCATTTGGAGTGAGAGCGATTAATAAAATCAAAACGTCAACATCATTTCCTACGATGACAACTGGATTTGTTTCTTGCTGTTCCATGGAAATTGCTGTTCGCACTATTAATGCGTCACCATCCTCTGCAGCAATTTTAACGTCCAGGCCCGAGTTCATCAAAAATGAACTCAGCAAAACAATAAATCTTTGTTTATTTACAAGGTTAGACAGAAATTTTTTCTGACTCACAATAACGAAGTTTTCGAAAGAGACTTCGACATCCGCTGCTATATTTTTTTCGCGACGGCGGTATCTCTCGTAGGATTTAATTCCAATACTGTCGTGATTGTAACCATCAAAAATGATTACCGGTTTTCTGAAGTATGTGCTAATATATTGGAAATAAATGTTACAAAGTTCTCCGTATGTTTTCCCGTGAGGCCATACAACGCGATGCAACAACCAACCTCCATCTATTATGTACGCACATCTTTCCAAAAGTGTTTCAGAAAATATGGATGTTTGAAAAATTTTATACAATTCGGCTTTCGCCGTTTTCCTCATCATTCCACATTCATCAAAAGACTCAACGGGAAAGGCGAAAGTTCATATTCCAAAGCACGACGAGTGATTTCTGCATCTCCATCAAAAAGAGCTGAAATTCTTTGAAATAGCAAAGATGGATCTATTGAAACAATGTTGTTTTCGCATAGACGAATGCCATCTCTGGCCGAAGCCAAATTTCGAACTTTGAAATTATGAGACAATGTTACGTTATTGGCACTTTTTCCCACCATTGATGCCATTCCCTTCCGACCTTTTTCATATGCTAAATGACAGTCAATTTCGTTCCCCCCTGTAATTCCTGTTGACAATGATACGAGTTGACTTCTAGATTTAAATGGCTGTCGTTGTTTGAGCCAGAATACAAGATAGTCAATATCTCGTTCATCTCTCAAGGTTCGAGCATTTGAAAGATCCACATGTTGTTCATTTGTTGTTGACCTTGTATTACAAAAAATTTCCAAACGATCCATTACATTGAAAACCGAAGGCATAGCTAAAAGGTATCGGGATATGACGCTGAGTGAGAAAAAAAAATCATTAAGAAGTTTAGTTATTAATTCATTATTACTGTAAATACGGAAGGTTGAAATACTGGAAATATTCAATTAGAACGTGAAATGGTAGAAAAATATATGTTTTATGAGGGGAAGGTAGTTGCAAGAGAGTTGGAGGGAAAAAGCCATACGGTAAACGAGTGTAATTGCGAAATTTAGTCGGCGGACAAGGAGAGGGCGTCTGCGAACAACCTCTCCTCCTCTGGCAGAAGTAACGTATCTCTTCTGCGAGTTCACAATTCCCGAAATAATATGGCAAAGACGAACACACAAGCCACATGTTGGCCCCCATATTTTTCGTCTATGCCGTTGTTAGGGTCCAAAGGACGTTAAACATAAGAATTTCAGAAAGTCGAGCGGACTCTAAACTTGACTTGACTTGACTGCTTCTGCGTTAAGAGGCCGGCCACGCCGTTGCCTCAGTAATCTTCCCTGAAATCGAAATCGTTAGAGTTGTTTAAAGTCGGTATCACTTACGTGAGAACGTCAAAATCGGTAGAGCCTGCGGACAGGCGGTCATGATCAGATGGCGGCCCGAGGGCGCCGGTATCGTGTGTTGTGCTCGTCGTAATCTACGGCATCACGAACGAGCTGATTTCTGTGGGTCATCGCTCTATCAAAAGCTCGCCTCGATGTTTTGCTCAGGAATTCCCCGAGCGTCTCCATTTCTGCTTCGCGATGAAGCTGGGTGTTCCTAACAAACCAGGGAGCATCAAAGACGATCCGCAAGTAGTTATTCTGCACCCTGCTTAAATAGGCCAAGTATGACTTAGGTGCGTGGCCCCAAACCGCACAACCGTAACTCATCATTGGTCTAATTATCATTTTATACAATAATAGTTTGTTTCCCAACGATAACCGACTGCGTCGGTGTATCATCGGAAACAAACTCCTTATTGCACCCATCGCTTTTACACGCGCTCCTTGAAGGTGCGCGCGGAACGTCAACCGTTGATCCAGGATAACGCCCAGATACTTGGCTTGGTTTTTCCACGGGATCGGAGTCCCGAAGATTGAAACCTCGCCCACTGGAGAAAATATCCGACTTTTGGAGAAAAGAATTGCAACGCTTTTAGAAGCGTTGACTTCAATTCTCCAGTCACGGAACCAATCCTCCAGCCGGTCCATCCCCTGTTGCAGGAGACGGGTGACGTGTTCGGCACTTTCGTGTCGAACCAACACGGCGGTGTCATCTGCATAGAGAGCCATCGTAGTCGCTGTCTTCCATGCGAGGCATATCCGCCGTGTAAATGGAGAACAAGAACGGGGAGAGCAAAGATCCTTGCGGGACGCCCGCGTTGATCTTACGTCTCGATGATCTCGTACTCCCGATCTTCACACTGAAATATCTTTCCCTAAGGTAAGATTTTATCAGTTTTACGATTCCGATAGGGAAGCCAGCGCTAATGAGTTTGTGGAGTAACCCATTGTGCCATGTTTTATCGAATGCCTTGGCTACATCCAAAAAAACGCCTCCGGTAAACCTTTTCCACTCAAAACCAGTCTGAACGTTTTCAACAACGCGCAGAATTTGGTCCGTGGTCGAATGGTTTTCCCGAAAACCAAACTGTATGTCAGGAATGACGTTCAGTTGGCTTTCGTATTCCTTCAATCTCCACAATATCACCTTCTCAGCAATTTTCCCCAAACAGGGTAAAAGGCTGATCGGACGATAATTTTGTGGAAATTGTAGTTGACTAGCAACTTTTGGAATAACTATCACATCTGCAATTTTCCAGTTAGCCGGAAAATAACGCAAACGAAGAATCGCATTAACGATCGCAACAACGTACATGACGACTTTCGCCGGAGCATTACGTATCATTGCGTTCGTAATTCCTTCGGGACCAGGAGCTTTCCTGACCTTCAGGCGTGTGATGATCGCTTTTATCTCCGAGGGAGATGTCGGGCGTATCGTGTCATCGTCATCGGAATACCGGAGGGAGCGACGAACCCTTCGGGATATTCGATCGCAATGATCGAGATCTGCATTTGTGTAGTTGGGGCTACACTGCAGTTCAAGATTATTAGCGAACGCTTCAGCCTTCCGGTCGTCGGTGTATACCACTCCGGAACTTCCATGGATAGGAGGCACTTTTGTTCGTCTATTTCGGAGGATTTTGGTCATTCTCCACAGCGACCTATCCTCCGTAGCGAGAGATTCGAGATGTTTATTCCAAGCATCCTCCCTCTCGCTTTCAAGTCGACGACGAACTTCCGCATTCAGTCGGTTGGACTCTAAACGCAAATGCTCCGTTCCTTTATAGTATATTCACACTTTCCTACTCCTCCGAATTAAAGATCCCTCCCTCCCTCCCCCCGCGAAGTTCCCCTCGCGCGAAGTCCCCGCGAAGCCCCTGCGAGCCCCCGCGAAGTCCACCCCGCGAAGCCCACCCCGCGAAGTCCACCCCCGCGAAGCCCACCCCGCGAAGTCCCCGCGAAGTCCCCGCGAAGTCCCACCCACCCCGCGAAGTCACCCACCCCCGCGAAGTCCCCCCGCGAAGTCCCCCCCCGCGAAGTCCCCGCGAAGCCCCCCCGCGAAGCGAAGAAGTTCATCCACCCGCGAAGTTCATCCACCCGCGAAGTCCCCGCGAAGTTCATCCACCCGCGAAGTCCCCGCGAAGTCCATCCACCCGCGAAGTCCCCGCGAAGTCCCCGCGAAGTTCTACCCGCGAAGTTCTCCCCGCGAAATCCCCGCGCGAAGTCCCCGCGAAGTCACCCCCGCGCGAAGTCCCCGCGAAGCCACCCCGCGCGAAGTTCCCCTGCGAAGTTCCCCGCGAAGTCCCACCCCGCGAAGTGCCCCTGCGAAGTTCCCCGCGAAATCCCCGTGGAGCCCCCACCCGCGAAGTCCCCTCCCCGCGAAGTCCCCGCGAAGCCCCCGCGAAGTCCCCACCCCGCGAATTCCCCCTCGCGAAGCCCCCGCGAAGTCACCCCACGAAGTCCCCCCCCCCCACCCCGCGAAGTCCCTCCCGCGCGAACTCCCCCCGCGACGTCCCCACCCCGCGAAGTCACCCACCCCGCGAAGTTTCCCCTGCGAAGTTTCCCCTGCGAAGTCGTCCCCTCGCGAAGTTCCCACGGCGAAGTTCCCCGCGAAGTTCCCCCGCGAAGTCCCCGCGAAATCCCCCGCGCGATGTCCCCCGCGAAGCCCCCGCGAAGTCCCCCGCGAAGTCCCTCCCGCGAAGCCCACCCCGCGAAGTCCCCCTCCCCGCGATGTCCCCTGCGAAGTCCCCGCGAGCCCCCGCGCGAAGTTCATCCACCCGCGAAGTCCATTCACCCGCGAAGTCCCCCCGCGAAGTCCCCACCCCGCGAAGTCACCCACCCCGCGAAGTTCCCCGCGAAGTTCACCCCGCGTCGGCACACTAGGAGCGGCACATTTTTGGGGCGAAGTCCCATCTTCGGCAGTGGCGGCCCTAAGAGCGGCACATTTTTAGGGCGGCACAATAATTAGGGTGAGGTTAGGTGAGAGGTTAGGTGAGGTTAGGTGAGAGTTAGGTGAGAGGTTAGGTGAGAGGTTAGGTGAGGTTAGGTGAGGAGGGGTGAGGTTAGGTGAGGTTAGGTGAGAGGTTCCCCGTTAGGTGAAGTAGGGGTGAGGTTAGGTGAGGTTAGGTGAGAGGTTAGATGAGGTTAGGTGAGAGCATTTGAAGTGCAGAAGACCCCATGGAACCGAATATCTTTTCCGACAAAGTTCGTGAAAATGGTCCCCAACTTTCCTTCCCATTGCTGCCATTTATTATCTTTTTTTCTCTACTTCTTGAAGCCCCCCGCGCGAAGTCCCCGCGAAGCCCCCTGCGAAGTCCCCATGAAGCCCACCCCGCGAAGTCCCCCGAACCCACCCGGCGAAGTCCCCCTCCCGCGAAATCCCCCCCGCGAAGCGAAGTCCCGCGCAGAAGTCCTCCCCCGCGAAGTCACCCCCGCGCGAAGTCCCCCGAAAGCCACCCCGCGCGAAAGTTCCTCCCCGCGAAGTCCCACCCCGCGAAGTGCCCCTGCGAAGTTCCCCCCCCCCGTGGAGCCCCCACCCGCAGTCCTCCCCGCGAAGTCCCCGCCAAGCCCCCGCAGATTCCCCCTCCGAAGTCACCCCGCGAAGTCCCCGCGCGAAGTCCCCCGAAGTCCTCCGCGCGAACTCCCCCACGACGTCCCCCACCCCCATGAAGTCACCCACCCCGCGAAGTTTCCCCTGCGAAGTTTCCCCTGCGAAGTCGTCCCCCTCGCGAAGTTCCCACGGCATGAAGTTCCCCGCGAAGTCCCCCGCGAAGTCCCCCGCGAAATCCCCCGCGATGTCCAGCATGAAGTCCCCGCGAAGTCCCCGCGAAGTCCCCCTCCCCGCGAAGTCCCTCCCCGCGAAGCCCCCGCAAGTCCCCCCCCGCGATGCTCCCCTCAAGTGGTCCTTCCGCGCGAAGTCATCCACCCGCGAAGTCCCCCCGCGAGCCAAGTCCGCCCGAAGTCCATCCACCCCGCGAAGTCCATCCACCCCCGCGAAGTCCCCCACCTCGCGAAGTTCCCCCGCAGTCCCTCAAGTCACCCCGCGAAGTCCCCCGCCCCGCGAAGTCACCCCACCCGCGAAGTTTCCCGCGAAGTCGTCCCCCTCAGTGAAGTTCCCACGGCGAAGTTCCCAGCGAAGTCACCCGCGCGAGTTCCTCCGCGAAGCCCGCGAAGTCCCTCGGGAAGTCCCGGCTGAGGCTTCCGGTGAAGGTCCTCGTGGAAGTTCAGCACCTGAGAGGTTAGCGAAGTCCTCCGCGTCGAGAGGTCACGGCGACCGTGAGAGGTTAGCCCGTGAAGTTCGCTGGAGCGTGCGAAGTTCCTGAGTTAGGCCTGGAGGTTTGGGGAGGTACGGCTGAGGCTTAGTGGAGGTCAGGGGCAGGCACCTGGGGCTTGGTGAGGCACACTAGGCTGAGTCTCGGGGGGTAGTGGGGCCCCGTGAGGCATTTAGGCGAAGCGACCAATACTTTCGAAGGTTGGTGAAAGGTAACAATCTTCATTGGGGTGCATTGCCGGAGGTTGCAGGGGAGAGTCCACCTAGGGCGAAGTCTCACCCGGGAGTCTACCCCTGAAGCCCGCCGAGTCTCGGGTCCGCGGAGCGCCTGAGACCCCCGGCATTCCAGGAAGCCGCAGCCATGAAGGTCCCCCCCCGAGGTTAGGTCGAGAGAGTTCCGGCGAGGCCCTTGGTGAGAGGTTCAGGTGAGGTTAGGTGAGGTTACGGTGAAGTCCTAGGCGAAGTCCCACCCCGCGAAGTCCCACCCACCCCGCGAAGTCAACCACCCCCGGCGAAGTCCCCCTCCCCGCGAAGTCCCCCACTGAAGTCCCCCATGAAATCCCCCCGCGATGTCCCCTGCGAATTCCCTGAAGTCCCCTCCGCAAGTTTCCCTGCGAAGTCCCCACGAAATCCCCCATGAAGTTCCCCTGCAGAGTCCCCCCGCGAAGTTCATCCACACATGAAGTCCTACCCCCGCGAAGTCCATCCACCCGCGAAATCCCCCGCACTGATGTCCCCGCGAAGCCCCCCATGAAGTCCCCCTCCCCATGGGAGGTCGTCCCCGCCAGGAGGCCCCCCCACGACGTCAACCCCATGAAGCCCACCCTTAGTGAAGTCCCCGTGAAGCTCCCGAGGTCCCCGCGCGAAGTCCCACCCAAGCCCACCCACCCCCAGGCGAAGTTACCCACCCCGTGAAGTCCACCCTGGCGAAGTCCCCTCCCCGCGAAGTCCCCGTGAAGTCCCCGCGCGAAGTCCCCCCGCGAAGTTCCCCCGCGAGTCCAACCCCCGAAGCTCACCCGCGAAGTCCCCTGCGAATCCCCTGCGAAGTTTCCCCGCGAAGTTCGTCCAGTCCTCACGAAGTTCCCACGGCGAAGTTCCCCTGGAAGTCCACCCGCGAAGTCCCCCCGCGAAATCCAACCACGCGCGATGTCCCCCGCGAATTCCCTCCATGAAGCCCCCTCCCCGCGAAGCCCACAGCGCGAAGTCCTCCTCCTCCCCGCGAAGTCCCCAGCGAAGTCCCCCGCGAAGCCCCGCCCCCGGCGGAGTTCATCCACCCGCGAAGCCCCGCGAAGCACCCCGCGCGAAGTCCCCGCGAAGTAACCCCCGCGCGAAGTCCCCGCCCCCTGCGACCGCGCGAAGTCCCACCCTGCGAAGTTCACTCCGCGAAACCCCGCGAAGCCTACCCGCGAAGCCTCCTCGCGAAGTCACCCACCCCCCGCGAATTCCCACCGCGCGAAGTCACACTGCACCCCTGCGAAGTTTCCCCGCGAAGTTTCCGCGAAGTCGTCCCCTCGCGAAGTTCCCACGGCGAAGTTCCCCGCGAAGTCCCCCGCGAAATCCCTCGCGCGAAGTCCCCGCGAAGTCCACCTCGCGAAGTCCTCCCCGCGAGCCACCCCGCTGAGGTTCATCCACCCGCGAAGTCCATCCACCCGCGAAGTCCCCCCGAAGCCCACCCCGCGAAGTCCTCCTCACCGCGAAGCCACGCCGCGAAGTTCTCCTCCGAAGTCCCCTCCCGCGAAGTTCACCCTGCGCCCTTGCGCCCCATGCGGCATTCCTGGGGAGTCGGCTGCACTTTCGTGGAGTCGGCGGCAGCACTCCTGGGGCGGTGGCACACTGGCCTGCGTCCGGGGAGGTGAGAGGTTAGGTGAGGTTAGGTGAGAGGTTAGGTGAGGTTAGGTGAGGTTAGGTGAGAGGTTAGGTGAGGTTGGGTGAGAGGTTAGGTGAGGTTAGGTGAGGTTAGGTGAGGTTAGGTGAGGTTAGGTGAGAGGTTAGGTGAGGTTAGGTGAGAGGTTAGGTGAGAGGTTAGGTGAGGTTAGGTGAGGTTAGGTGAGGTTAGGTGAGAGGTTAGGTGAGGTTAGGTGAGAGCATTTGAAGATGCAGAAGACTTAGTAGAAACCGAATATCTTTTCCGACAAAGTTCGTGAAAATGGTAACTCAACTTTCCTTCCCATTGCTGCCATTTATTATCTTTTTTTTCTCTACTTCTTTTTGTCTCCCCGCGCGAAGTCCCCCCGCGAAGCCCCCCCTGCGAGGTCCACCCCCCGCGAAGCCCACCCCCGCGAAGTCCCCTCCCGCGAAGTCCCCTCCCGCGAAGTCGAAGTCCTCCCCGAAGTCCCCCGCGAAGTCCCCGCGAAGTCCCACCCGGCGAAGTCCCGCGAAGTCCCCGCGAAGTCCCCGCGAAGTCCACCCCCGCCGAAGTCCCCGCGAAGTCCCCGCGAAGTCCCGAATGAAGTCCCCCCGAAGCGCGAAGTCCACCCCGCGAAGTCCCCGCGAAGTCCCCCCGCGAAGTCCACCCCCGCGAAGTCCCCCCGCGAAGTCCCCCCGCGAAGTCCCCCCCGCGAAGTCCCCCCCCGCGAAGTCCCCCCCCCGCGAAGTCCCCCGCCAAGTCCCCGCGAAGTTCATCCACCCGCGAAGTCCCCGCGAAGTCCATCTACCCGCGAATCCCCCTCGCGAAGCCCCCACCCCGCGAAGTCCCCCAGTCCCCACCCCGCCCCGCGAAGTCCCCGCGAAGTCCCCCGCGAAGTCCCCCCGCGAAGCCCCCCCCGCGAAGTCCCCCGCGAAGTCCCCGCGAAGTCCCACCCCTGCGAAGTCCCCCGAAGTCCATCCCCCCATCCCGCGAAGTTCATCCACCCCGCGAAGTCCATCCACCCGCGAAGTCCCCACCCCGCGAATCGAAGTTCCTCCCCCCCGCGAAGTCCCCGCGAACTCCCCCCCCCCGAAGCGCGAAGCCCCGCGAAGCGCGAAGTTTCCCCTCCCCGCGAAGCGAAGTCCCCCCGCGAAGTCCCACCCCAATCCCCCGCGCGAAGTCCCCGCGAAGCCCCCATCCCGCGAAGTTCATCCACCCCGCGAAGTCCATCCACCCGCGAAGTCCCCACCCCGCGAATCCCCCTCGCGAAGCCCCCGCGAAGTCCTCCCCGCGAAGTCACCCCCACGAAGTCCCCACCCCCCGCGAAGTCCCTCCCGCGCGAAGTCCCCAGCGAAGTCCCCACCCCGCGAAGTCACCCACCCCTGCGAAGTTTCCCCTGCGAAGTTTCCCCTGCGAAGTCGTCCCCTCACGAAGTTCCCACGGCGAAGTTCCCCGCGAAGTTCCCCCTTGAAGTCCCCAGGAAATCCCCGCGCGATGTCCCCCGCGAAGCCCTCCCCGCGAAGCCCACCCATGCGAAGCCTCCCCCCCTCCCCGCGAAGCCCCCGCGAAGCATCCATATTTTGTGAATTACTGTTGACAAAAGGAAAAGATGTCAATTTGATATGAACAAATGACTGGGAGATATTTAAAACTTTCAGTGTTATTTTGTTGAATTCAATTTTTGCAGAATACTTATTCATTAACTTTAGAAGTGACAATATATAATAAAAAAAAGTTCATAAAACTGAGTGTAAAAAAGGTAAGAATAGAAAATATTTGTGATCCATAATATGAAACTCGACCGCGAAAATTTGTGAATTACATTTATTCTTGAGAAAGGAAAAATCATTCGACTATCAATCTCTTCGTAATTTAATCTTCTTTATTATCTCCTCAGAAATCGAGAATTATCTCAAAAGTTATTAAACTACAAGAATGCTATCTAAAACACAAAACTTACCAGCCACTCATGTTAATAGTTTTACAGTATAATACTGTAGAAAAAATAATCGTAATAAAAATGTTTGGTGTAACGATCGTCAATTATAAAGATGAACTGAAAAAAAAGAATGCAAATATTCGCAACTGTTCGGTGCTTATTAATCTCAAATGTAGACAGGTTGAATCTTATCGTCATATGTCGCCGAAAACGTCTGGGAATCCGACGACCACCCTTGGCGATCGTATCAGGTCAGTACGCAGTATAAACCCGACAATTTTACAGTGAGAAAATATTTGAGCCAATCTAGAAAGGAAAATATCAATTTTCGGAGATTTTTCCAAGGGAAACTTTTCTTGCAAATAATTTCGGCAATATTTTTTGTATGAAACTTTTTTTCTAAAACCCAACCGTTTTCGAGTTAGGAGGAAATGACAACGAAAAATTAGCATTTTCCACCCTTCCCGGGGGGACAGGAACTTTATATTTCACAGTATGTTCGAAAAAGGCTATTTCAATCATATACCAAAAAATCAGTACTTCCGGACGAATGTCTATTTCAGGAAGATTTTGACTGGCCTATATAGCGGTTGTATCGCTATATTACGGTAGCGTGAGATCGATCGGGCGAAAAAATGTGCGTCGCACGAATCGATGTAGAGAGGTTAGCGGGCCGAATTTTAGGGATACGGGGTCCATTTTTATAGCAATCGGTAGATCTTGACATTCTTTTGAACGAGTTCGAAGACGGACGTGATCGGTTTGTCCGTTATCGATTTATCGGCGATCGCGCGTTTTTTTTTCGTGAATTTTTTGTGACATTCGTCGGCGGATTAGGGGATCGGAAGGGGGCTCGGACGGTCTGCGAAGAATGGTATTTTATCGTGGGTATTTTACCTTGCTCTCGAACCCGATACTTAATACGATTTTTTTGCAAAAAACCGAAAATCGCCCATTTTCGCGAAGTTTTCAAAAGCTCCTATCTCGAGAAGTACGTACGATTGGAAGACGCGAGATACGTTTTCGAAAAGGGCAAAGATAGTTCTTTGTTTTTTGTCTGCCGTTCGATTCTGCAGCTACCTCCCTTCTTGGAGTAAAAAAATTCGTAAAGTCGAAATTTTTCGTTTTTTGCTTATATCTCGGAGGCGGTACGTCGGACGACGCGATGATCTTCTAAAGATGTTTCTCAATTATTGAGAGCAATCTTTTGCTAGAAGGTTCTGAAACTGTAGGACCTATCGTAAGAGAAATAGAAAAAAGTAGGGTGCCGCGAATCGATTTTCGTCGGGTACAGCTAACTCTTAAAAAATTTGGGATGCCTGTTTTGAATAGATAATTAATACGGCTTTCTTTCTTCTCGAGACGTTGCGGACGTAGAATTTACCGATTCTCTGCAAAAAATTACAAAACTAAACCGTCCGCTCCAAAAACGTTTCTTCTGGTAATATCTCCTTTATTACGTCACGTATCGAATTATCGCTCACACGAAAATATTCGAAAAAAAATTAGATACGAATCGTCCGAGAAACGTAAGGCCATAGGAATAGCCGTTTTGGAGGAAAACGGCAGAAAATTTCGAAAATTCGAAAAATTTCTCTTATGTGCCGAAGGTATACGATTGCGCTCCGGAAAGTTCCGAACGGACGCGTTGACAGACGTGAATTATAGGAGCCGGTTTGGCCTTTGCAATGCAAATATCGATGTACCTATCGAACGAACTGAATAAAAACTATAAATTCCGAAGATTCGCCTACCGATCGTGTCCGGATGGAGTCTCGTCGTTATTTCGAATTCGTTTAATTCGCAATGAGTTTGTTTTAGTCCTTAAATTGGACAACTTTATCTACGACTTTTGGTAGTCGTGGTGTTCGAGTGGTAGGATACATAGTGAGTGATCTCAGGCTCGAAACCGCGACGGTGAAGATTTTTTTTTCATCGACGTAACATTTTTTAATTATCTCCGATGGAAAAAATAAATGCTACGTTATTATTATTATTATTATAGCCATTTGTATGTATTCAATGTTTTAACGAAAAATTCTTGGTTACAAGGAAGTTTATCGTTATGAAAGGAAAGAACGAGAAATCGATTATCTGCTCCGTCTATGTCTTCTGTCTATGGTAACGTAACATAACCTCGACGATTTATTTCAATCATCAGAGCAGAAAACAATAATTTTTTCTTGATAGAGTGTCAATATCGATTGAAAAGATTGAATCCCCAAAAAAATATAGTTCGTAGCATACTAAATAAATGAAACAGAATGTACTTTCAATATAAATTGTACTTGAAAACTAATTGAAATTTCGAAACGCTTCTTCGATTAAAACATCAGATATCATATCCACACCATACTTTACAACCGCTATATCGTCGCTGTGGTTTCTAGCACAGCCAAAATGACAAAGAAAATAAACTTCCCAGAAAATAATAAATTTACAACTAATTTCTTCGATTCCTTTTATATAAAACGAAGAAGAAATTACTTCACACTCTTCAATATGAATACTTGAAAAACAAATGAAAATCATCATCCGCGCACTTCAAAATCTTTTCATCTCGTGACATTCATATCGAAAATCGACCGCATTACAACCGTATATTCTCTCAATTTTCCTAACGATTTTCGTGATATTTAAGAAAAATTTGATACGCCTACGGTGACCCAAGAGCTGATCTTATATAGAGCGGAGCGCATATAGTGATCTGGCACCTAGAGGGATCGGGGCGCATAGGCGCAGGAGGGGCCGAAGGCCCCGACTTGTTATTTTATCTTATTTTGTTTCCTTTCAATAATAATACATCGCCAGAAAATCACCTAATTGTGCCACTGCCGCAGAGCTTATGAAAATTTAATTAAGCGATGTTTCTTGCAAGATACGTCTAGAAAAAACGCGTTCTAAATTTATATATATATTGCTGAATTTAATTATTCTTATTAAGCAGCCAATCAGAGCAAGTTGTGAATTTATTAAGTTTTTAGACTTTACCTTCAAAACCGAAAGAAGCACTAATAGCAACTACGGTGGACCCTAGCAGTTCATTAAGACCCAAGCCGAAGTTTAAGCTGTCATGGACATCCCCTGACGGGGAATTTATAGGAGATGAATTAGCGTGTCGTGTTACGAACGTTTCAGATCTTATTGGATGGGTTAAGTGGAGTCTTTGACAAAGTTCCAATCTTAACATGCCGCCCCGGTCGTGTCGGGGTTTCTACGGTTTGCGATGGGACCGTTGTAAATGCAAATGGCGCGACTGCCAAAAACCTCGCCGAACAGTCTGACCAATATCACAGTAACTACACGTGAGATAACGAGAATGCCGAGATTCAACGTTAAATTGGGAGTGTGGCGGCATCTCGATAAGAAGTTTAAATTGTTCACTCGATTTGCGGTCTTATCGTTGCTTTTGTATAGAAAATAATGCATTTTGTGTGTTCTGACTTTTAAAATAGTGACTTCTATGGGGTTGGCGTTTATGAGCGGCAACTATCTGTCGCAATGAGTTGATTTGAAAAAACTGAGTCGCTTTTGTATCTCTAGGAATTGCGCTCTGGTCGCTTTATATTCTGAAAGGGATTGCAAAGTTAACAGAATAGTCAAATTGAACCAAAATCGTGAAATAAGCGTTCAAGCATGACGTAAAATCACACAGAACCAAATTTACAATGGGCCGATACGCACGTCCTTGTATATTACGCACACCTCCCACTCCAAATTGTATTCTGTGTTCATCGTTGAACTTACGCACAATAGTAATTATGCATGGGTGTGGAATAAAGTACACCACACACATAATACAAATAGTATCCCGTGAGTTCGAAATTCACGTGACGCGTCGCTTTAATAAAGATACCTACTTGTTTGTTTGAGCTGCCCGACTGCAAATTAAGTTCCGTGCATCCCCTACTGAATTTCACGGCACCGCAATTCATTTCGAATTCGATGGGGCGAACGTCTTTGAAGTCGGTGTGTCGTGTGAGACGCTTCGGAACGCAAATCCGAGTAAGTGTTCACACCTCAATTAAATCACGATTCGTCGTCAGGGGGCGCGGTCGTCGATATATTACGCGCGAATTGTTTCGTCGGGTCGTAGTCGTCGTCGTCGTTTCGACTGCCGTAATTAAAATATCGAGTGTTTTTTTTAGCCTCCCCGAAAGGGAAAAGGACTTTAGCCGGAAGGCAATATAAATATAATTATCCTCCTCGTTTTTCCGACGTCGATGCCGCGAAAAAATTCGAGCTTGTCCCGACTGTAAATAGAAGATCGGTTTTCTTTCAAAGGAATGTTCAAAAGAGCAGACGGAAAGACTATATGGAGGATCCACCTGTTCCGAGGTCGCGTGTATCCTTTAAACCCAATTTCATAATTCGACGAACCCGGATTTCGCACACCGCCAACAAAGTCGATCGTCCCGAAAATTCCATTCTCTTTCTCCCTCACTCTGGTCTGTCACTTTGAAACGGCAAAGTTCGCCGGAAGTTTCGGGCAAAGATGCCACCGCGATAAAATTTGATATGTTGTCGAACTTTATATTACGGCATAAAAAATGTATCGAACAATATAAGGAAGCTTTCGGAAGTCTCGGGCACAAAAAAGTTCAACGATAAAGTGAAACTTTCGAAACGACGGCGACTGTCCTTTTATAAAGATCGCATTTCGTCCCTACACCTACGTCGTCGACAAATTTCATTTGGCACTATCGTATTTGAGTTTCGCGTTTCGGAAAATTCTATTTGCGCTCCGTAATGGACGAGAAGGGATTTGCTCGAATCTATAATCTCGGGGAAAATTGCGCGACGCGAGAAAAATATTCGGCACTTTCCAACAGTGGTCATAATACTAAAACCTTTGTTTATCACGCGAAGAGCTTAAAACTTCTCATATGCAACCGTAAAATATTTCACACGCTTTGCATGTTAATGATATGCATCTGTCCGAATAAGTTGTCCGAAAAAGAATTATGCTAATTTGCGACGCAAATTGTGTTGAAAGATGTCGTTAATAATAATTCTAGTTCACCTTTGAATCGAGGAAAAATGGATCATCAGTTTATCGGAATAAATTTTGAAACGTAATTAATTCTCATTTTGTTTTAAGTCCAAACTAAGACAAATTGCGCGTTGATTTCTCTTAAAGTGAGAAAATGATACATTTTTTTCAATGCGTGATTCTTGCATTTGCTTACATCATGAAGAATTAAACGCATTTATTGCCCGTTGAACAAAATAAAGTTCTACTTGCTATGAACCAAGACTATTATTAAAATATTAGAGATGCAACATTCACACGTTATTTTGTATTGAACAAATTTTTAACTAAACACTGCATTTCACTTGGCGGGAAAAGTCCAGCGCCTGCACCAAATTGCATAACATTCACAATTTCGCAGTTTGTTAGATTCTGAAGGTGATTCCACAAAATTACAATGAGATGGACAACGTCAGTTCCTTTCATCTTCATGTACATAAACCATTAAAGAATTTGGAAATGTAAAATTAACAAGAAAGTTCGAAAGTAACACATTTTGCAAAAACTCTCTAAAAGCTACCAAAATTCACTGAGAATTTCAAGAGACTTTTCGCTTAATTTCAGAAATTGATTTTCTTCTTCCTTAATATCTCCACACAATTCTCGAAAACCTGACCCCCTCACCCCGAAAATTTAAATATATTTGCAAGTTTTTGAACAGTTTGAAGGAGTTTAACATTATTTCGAAAATGTTAATCAATCACCGTACCGCTAATCAAATGTTGAGGAAACGAATGGAAATCATGAAAAAAATTGCATTAATATACTCATTCATTAAAATGTCACGAAAATTTATGGACTTTCTCAGATTGTCGAATGTCAAAACAATTTTTAAAGCCAATTTTTATTTTTCAGGGGATTTAAAAAATTTCTGTCTCTACCAGAAATTTTCAATGTCCTTAAATATGTCTTGAAAATTGAAAAAATACATGCGAATTTCCAAAAAATTCCTCCTACTCTTTCGATGTACATATTTAAAAAATGTCTCAAAATATTCGCAGAAATGATTCCAGAATGTTTTGAAAGGATTTGAGGAAAGGCAGACTTCACCTGTTGATATATTCGAAGTAGTTTGCATTAGAAAGTTTTCGGTGTGTGTTACAGATGGCGACACCCTGTTTGTAATCATTTTGGTGGATTATCTTCGAATTTTCTATGGTTTGCTTTGACATGCGCGACAGTGGGCGTTACTTTGGCTATTCTTAAGAATTGTTGGTGAATTACAAGCATTTCTTCGCCCTGTCGAAACCATCGTTGTGTGGGATTCACGTGGAAATTCCCGCCTCTACTCGTTCTCGCTTATGACTTAGGATAGGGTGAATATCCATTCATCCTATCCTTAATTTAAAATAAAGAATTTTTGAACATTACGTCTTTAACATAACCTCGAACATCAGGTGAACGTTCAGTGATTTTCAGTGCAATATAAATTTCTCTTTTCTGTTTCGATTACAGGTTTGTTCTGTAAAAGTGTGGATCATATTTGAATTAATTTTCGTCAATGGTTTCAGGTGCTATTGCTTATTTGAACATATTCATTTCTACATATAAAAAAACTGAAATTGCGAAACTTTTTTGCGACTTTATTTTGAAGATTCGGCCATATTCTTTGAATCGAATGAATTCATAAAAAGGCAAGTCTGCAAAAATTTTGAGATTTACTAAAAAAACTGAAAGAAAAAAAATTCGAATAACGCCGAAACTATTCTTGATAGCGACGCAGCACTTTTTTGTCCCAAAGAAAATATTGTCATCCTTTTTTCTAGGAATATCCAAAACCTGGAATACACACATTTTGAGAAAAAAATTTCAATTCTCAAAAACTCACAATTTCCCGAATATTTCACGTACAGCATGATCACGATTAAAAACGGTTTTCTGGGATTTTCAATGAAAGGTTATTATCTTTCTTAACTATAATTGTCTTTGTCGATAGAGGCGCCACAAATTATGGTTTTGGAGCAAAAATAAATCAAAACACAAAAATGCCAAAGTTTCTTAAACATTTTTCAATATAACTGAACTCAAAACATCAATAAGGACGTCAAAGATTTCAATAGCTTATCTTTGAGATTTCTGATAAATAGGCAGACATATTTTGAAATTCCAGAAAAATTATAGTTGACTTTGAAAATTGTTTTGAAACTCGATAACCTATATTCTGAAATCAATGTAGAGACATCAACATGAATCATAAATTTTCTGAGAAAATCCATAAATTTTTGGGAAATTTTCATGATGAAAAGTATTAATGCAAATTCTCCATGATTTCCATTTGTTTCCTTAGCACTTGATGAGTGATTGATTAAAACTTCCTGAATCGATTAAATATTTGTGAGTTTATGTTTAACTCCTTCAAATTCGAGAAAAAATTTTCAAATATTTTTGAAATGGTTTGTAATATTGGTAAAATTTCCAGAGTTAGTTTTTTAAGAATTTCCACATACCTTTGGAGTTTTCAAGGAATCTATGAAAAAATAAAGCAGTTAGGAATCCAATTTTCGAAATCTCTATGAAATAGGCTGAAGATTTCTTGAAATTCTCATTAAATTGTGGTTAACTACAGTCAAATATTCCGGAATGCATTACAAATTTCGAACTGTCTTGTTAATTATTTATTTCCGAATTTTCTAATAATTTTTTCTCATGAAGATGGAAAGAATGTCATCAGAATTAATCGATGGTGTGCATTGCCGTGGAAATTTGTGGAATTATCTTCGGAACTCCGCAAACTGCGAAAATTTCAGAATGTTATGCAATTTGGTGCAGGCGCTGACACTTGCACACCATGCGGTCGATTCAAAAATTTGTTCAAAACAAAATAACTACGGAATAATTCGCTGTAATGATGAACCTTACATTTCAGTTATTTGAAATTAAAGACTTTTTCAAGTTGACACGTGTTGCAAAAATGTCAAAAATTTGAAAAATCATCTAATACAATTATACTACTAAAACTATCACCGATTTTGGTTTTGCACCATTCAATTGCTATCAAATAGGGATACAATCGTTGCGATTACTATTTCTGTCTACAATGAATCGTTTCTGGTGAAATTCGTACTTCAGTAACTGGATCCCAAATGAGTTAGTAAAATTGATCCTTGAAGTAATTTTAGTAAAATCATTCTATGCAAATGAGTAGAAGTTGAAATTTTATTTTCGTTCATCTACTGTTTCGTGATTTATAAAAAATCCAGTTGCGTTGCATTGACTGTTATTTAAAAAAAAAAATAATCTCGCACGATCCCAGACGAGGCCCGAACGTGAACAAATCCGGGAAACTCTGAGTGGATAACAACCCTATTTGCGATGACATTCATTTTGTGTTATTCTTTTTCAATTCATAGCAAAACCACGTATAGAATTAGAGTTTTTTTAGAAAATCCGCTGAGTTAGCAGAACTTTTCCTCCCATTATTCAAAGAAACAATAACATTTGTTGAAACTGTTGAGCTCAATTCATATATCGTCGTTCCCTTTGGTGGCAACAAACGCCAATCCCCACTTTTTGTCAATACAACGATAAACACGAGAAAATAAATGGAAATGTGGCACAAAACACAACGCGATCTCTTTTAAACTTCCATTACAATACCGGCGGGCATATGATTTCGATTTTGCTGTCAATTTCTTCGTAGCCGATGGGAAAAAAGTCGACGTGGGCTATTGCGACCCCTTTTTCCCTTCGGACGCGTCGGCGGCAGAACAAGAAATTAATTGTCACGAACGGACGAGAAGGAATAATAAATTCATTCCGTAAA
Source organism: Novius pumilus (assembly GCA_020654155.1). Classification (NCBI taxonomy): domain Eukaryota; kingdom Metazoa; phylum Arthropoda; class Insecta; order Coleoptera; family Coccinellidae; genus Novius; species Novius pumilus. The sequence continues at coordinate 285,320 of JAIFOV010000476.1, forward strand.
TGAACATATAATAAGTCATTCATGCGGAAAGGCTACAAGAACGAACCGGACAAGGTAGGGTGGTGGCGGCGGCGGCGGCGACGGCATGAAAAGCCGTAATTAATTACGTGATGGCGGTCTAGTAAATGCTATTCGTCGTTTCCTCTCTTCCACCGCTGTCCATTGTGTGCGTGTATGTATGTGTACCTTAAATGTGCATTATTCCGGGCACCAAATTTACAAATACAAACGTGAGCACGAACACGCATAATCCATTTGCAAATTTGCGATGTTCCGTCCTCGGCGGAGTCGACGTCGATCATCGTGAATTGGGGTGAAAGGACACACGTGTGGAATTAGATCGTTCACAATGAAAAAAAATTGGGGTTCTTGTCGATTTTCACAATCGGACAAATTATATAACGTCGATTATGTATCCGCGGGAATATTACTTGGGTAAACGTTTGAATTACGTAGCTATAATCATTACGACTCGGAACGATTTATCGCGTAGGAATAGATAGTGATTGTTTTTTTTATCGTCACTTTATTACATTATCGTTTGTCATTCCAACCGTCGACCGTAGAAATAAACGAGATTTGTTTTCATGTAGAAGAATCGTAAAAACGATAATATAAATGGGAATAATCCGAGATTCGGATATGAAATAATTTCGCTACTTTAATTGATAATCGATCGCGCCGTCACGTGGGGATCGGTTCATATTTTCCTATCGATCATTACGTAACTTTCTCGTATTATTACCCCCTACCCCCCTCGAACCCCAACACGCGTCGTAATTCCTCCATTTTCATTTTATAGGCTCAGTTCGTGGCGGGGTGCGCTAATTACCCACGCTTTCCCGCTCTATCAAAAGCACGCGACCGTCTGAGCTTTTAACGATTCCGTTAATTTCCCGCACTCCAGACGCGAAAACGTAATTTCACTTTAATAACTCAATACCGTCGTCGTCGTCGTCGTCGTCCTCGACAAGTGGAGTCGATATTTCTGTCGCACCTGTCCCGATTATTAGTAGTCGATAATCGAATCGTGGGAACGGAAAAATCGACGCGGAAAACGGAAGAGCGCCGCCCGATTCCGGATTATCCCCCGGAGACGAGTCGATGTTTTCCTATTTAAAATATTCGAGTTATCTCGCTCCGTCAACGTCACGACGAGGACCTTTCCGGGAATACGGGTCCCCGACCTGCCGATATATCATCGCGCGTTACATTTCACGGGCTTTTTTCGATTCCCAAGATACCTCAAGCCACGCCGTTAGTTCATCTTTTTTTCTCGCCCACCGCATCGCGGTCGTAAAAAAACTTCGTGCCTTTAGGTCGATTGACGTTTGGGTAACGTAATTCTGTGTTCTCAAACGTCAAACTGTCGGACGATCATGGGAGTTTTCGCTACAGTTCCTGGAACTTTATCGCAGTTTTTCTATCTAATCTGATCTTATCTTTCTTTCATTTTTTTAAAATATTACATGTTCGGGGCTATAACAAACAAGTCGGGGCCTTCGGCCCCTCCTGCGCCTATGCGGCCCGATCACTCTAGGGGCCAGATCACTATATGCGCTCCGCTCTATATAAGATCAGCTCTTGGGTCACCGTAGGCGTATCAAATTTTTCTTTAATATCACGAAAATCGTTAGGAAAATTGAGAGAATATACGGTTGTAATGCGGTCGATTTTCGATGTGAATGTCATGGTGTGAAAGAAAGTGATTTTTGTGCTACGACCGGAGCGTAATAAGATGTTGAAGTGGGCTGATGATGATTTGCATATTTTTTCTTCAATCGAGTGTTTCTATTTCAGACCGTGAAGTAATTTTTTTTCGTTTATTTTTCATGCTATATTTTTATTCTATTCCATTAAAAAGTAATCTTTTTTGCTTATAATTTCAGTTCATTTTCATAGGTAATTAATATATTTTTGAAATCCTTTTTTGTCATTTTGGCTGTGCTCAAACCACAGCGATGATATACGGTTGTAAAGTGTGGTGGATGATAAGTATTTTTCTTCCTATATCAATTAATTTTTTATTTTTTATAAAAGGAACCGATGACTTGCAAATTTATTTTTCAATTTTTATGAATCTTTTGGCTGTACTGAAACCGCAGCGAGGATATACGGTTGTAAAGTATGGTGTGTGTATATGATATCTGATGTTTTAATCGAAGAAGCGTTCCGAAATTTCAATTAGTTTTCAAGTACAATTTGTATTGAAAGTAAATTCTGTTTCATTTATTTTGTATGCTACGAACTATATTTTTTTGGGGATTCAATTTTTTTGTAATCGATATTAACACTCCATCAAGAAGGTAATTATTTTCTGCTCTGTTTTTTTTCAAGCAATATTGGTTTTCATTTTTTATAAAAGGAATCGAATAGTTGTAAATTTGTTTTTTTGGAGAGTTTATTTATTTATTTTTTCGTCATTTTGGCTGTGCTGAAACCACAGCGATGATATACGGTTGTAAGTTGTATAGATATGTGTCTGTTCTCATTCAAATCGCTGTTATCCTGTGATCGAAATCAAAAGTTTAATTGAAATAGCAACCACTCAAAATCGATACAATTCATTTTGCATTTATGATCAAAAGAAATTTACAGAAGAAGAAAAATTAATGAGGTTATCTTACGTTACCATAGATGGAGCAGACAATCGACTACTCGTTATACAACTAAATGAGGTGCACTTGAAATTTAAAAAATAGCAAGCAAGGAACCAAAAATACACATTAAGGTCAGGAACGCTCATTGCTCGTATGTAAATAGAAGATATTTTTTAAATATTCTTAACGAAATACTTTATTGGGCTTTTCAATTATATGAATGAAGAATTCATATTTATTCTTTGTAACTTCTTTGTAACCGAGGATTTTTCGTTACAACATTGAATACAAACAGATGGCTATAATAATAATAATAACGTAGCATTTATTTTTTTCCATCGGAGATAATTAAAAAATATCACGTCGATGAAAAACGTCGGTTTCGAACCCGAAATCACTCAGTATGATACCTACTACTCGACTACCACGGCTACGATAACACGTACACAAAAGTGTCCAATTTGACGATTAAAACAAACTTCTTGTGAATTAAACGAACTCGAAATAACGACGAGACTCCATCCGGACGAATCTCCGGAATTTATAGTTTTTATTCGGTTCGTTCGATAGGTACATCAATATTTGACCTGCAAAGGCCAGACTGGCTCCTTTAATTTACAACTGTCAACGCGTCCGTTCGGAACTTTCCGGAGCGCAATCGTATACCTTCGGCACATAAGAGGAATTTTTCGAATTTTCAAAATTTTCTGCTCTTTTCCTCGAAAAGGGCTATTACTACGGCCTAACGTTTCTCGGACGATTCGTAGCTAATTTTTTTTCGAATATTTTCGTGTAAACGATAATTCGATACGTGACGTAATAAAGGAGATATTACCAGAAGAAACGTTTTTCGAGCGGACGGTTTAGTTTCGGAATTTTTTGCGGAAAATCGGTAGATTCTACGTCTGCGACTTCTTAGGAACGAAGAAAGCCGTATTAATTATCTATTCGAAAGAAACATTCCAAACTTTTTAGGAGCTAGCTGTACCCGACGAAAATCGATTCGCGGCACCCTACTTTTTTCTATTTCTCTTACAATAGGTCCTACAGTTTCGGAATCTTCTAGCAAAAGATTGCTCACAATAATTGAGGAACATCTTTAGGAGACCGGCGCGTCGTCCGACGTACCGCCTCCGAGATATAAGCAAAAAACGAAAAATTTCGCGTTTACGAATTTTTTACTCCAAGAAGGGAGGGAGCTGCAGAATCGAGCGGCAAATAAAAAACAAAGTTCCAACCTACCATTAAATCAGTTCTGAATAACTCAGACGCTTGCGCGGTATGACTTTAGGACCCCGAAAATCCTAAAGCGCAGGCGTCTGATTGATTCAGACATAGTTTGATGGTCGATTAGAACAACCTCCGTTGACGGCGCACAGAAAAAACAGGGAACTACTTAGGTGGACGAAAGCACTTTTCCACGGATCATGAGAAATATGGTTCTCTAAGACAATGCTGTATATAAAGAATGTGAAATGTTTCCAATTGTTACAAAATAATACTCGAGTACTGATTATGTTTTTGTGCATGTATTAAAATATTTTCAACACGCCGTGATTTTTGACAAAGTGATATTCAAAACAATGAATCGATTTGCAATCTTGACAAAATTTGACATGAAAAAATGTCACTGGTAACAGAAGGGAAAATTCCTACCTACTGAATGTTTGAATCACTTTCATTACTCCTTGATCCATACTTTGTCATGGATCAAATAATAAGGTATCCTTTTCCGAAATATTCAAGCGCTCCATTGCTCCATTGGGGATTTTACGTTATAATAATGATACTATATCAATGGGTGTCAATTTCCGACTATTTGTGATAGGTTAGCTAACTACTAACGGGTCAGATGAGACCAAAAAAATGATCAACAGATTACTGTCTGTTGACACTCGCGCGTTTTTCTTGGAATTTTGTTCCCTATATCGCCTGTTTCTGGCTTCTTGAGCTTCATCTGTGAGTTGCCAAATAGAAACAATTTGGTTCTCAATTACTCTTACACTGTGATCCAAAATTTTAGGCATGATCGGAGTCATTCCATATCAAGTAACTGAAGGTCAGGCAAAAGTATGGAGACACCAGGCTAATTTTGTAGCGAGTCAGAGTAGACGAATCAAACTCATGACTCCTTTCTATGCTATATAAACACATTTTTTGAAAATATTAGCAAATGATTTTGAGGGGCAACTTGAAAATCTCAATTGCAGACACCCCAAGTCGTATGTCATTTTGAAGGTCTTAACAAAAGAAGAACAACACTAAAGCTGTACAAAATGGCGACTTAGGAAATAGCAAAATTATTGAGGCCACACAATGTGGAAAATAGGAAAGTCCCAGCAAACGGTCTCTAATTTCGAACCGGTATTGACAAAATAGAGTCTAAAAATTAAGGGTGGATCATCGGCCAGGGGTCGATTATTCATTTCCAGTTGAAAAGTACTATAAATTTCATTTTTTTCTACCCAAAAAATTCGACTTTTTCAAAATCATTTTCGTAAACTCGACTTTCTGTCACTAAAACAACCATTACTCCATCATTTTATAGCGCAATCTTAAGCCTGAGGATACCATTGGAAAGAGTGTTAAATTTACTATCTAAATGGAATTGTACATTTTCTTTCAATGGTTTCAACATGATAAAAAATGAGTCCAAAAACTTTCTAATTTCTAAAATTGTCATTGAGAGAAAATCAATATCAAGCAAAGAGGCATTCCCAAATTTGTGTCTTATACAATGCCCGAGGCGTTTGATTCCGATCTTATACCCCTGTTGTGTGACAATATAAATGAATCACGTCTACAGTATGGCGTTTTTGTTTCGACATAAGCGTCCGAAGAATTTTTTTCTTGAACGGCGCACGCGTGGCGTGCAGAAATAAGCATTTTCCGCGCTGGTTTGCAATATGCTTATTTACGCTTCTAAAAGCATGCGCAAAGTGTCACTCGTTGAGAAAAATTATTTATCGGACCTGCCTACAGAGAATAAACACGAACTAGAACCGGAACTGAATATTTGTGTCAGTGAGTTTTGTCCACCTAGATTGTTCATTTTTTCCACTGTGCGGTGTCTGTCAAGATTGATAGACTTTGAATAAACGGCTGCGGTTCAGCTAGCGCTTGCGCAAATGAAATAACGTTGCCAAGCGAACTCCCGCGTATGGATGTTTCACATCATAAGGTTCGTTCTAACTAGCATTGTGAACGTCAACGTACTGTCACGATTCTGCGCTGTTCCCAAAACTTGCTTCATTTTATGTACAGCGCAGAATCGTGACGGTGCAGTAATCGTTCACAACGCCAGTTGGAAGAGACCTATAATTATTGCTAATAATATTTGCAAAGAAATGGTTCCTATATAGCAGCGAACCGGATATTCCAACAATAAAAAGATCAATAATTCGCAAACTCGTAAATGATTATCGTAATCGTAAACATCGGTTACCCGAGCCGTTCAAACACCGAGCAAGAACGAATCGCAAAAAAACCGCAAAATAACCGAAACGACCATACCTGAATAAACTCCGGCACCGACGGAAACTTTATCTCGCACTTATCCGAGAGCGGTAGTAGTGGGACCCTCGTGAATCATGATAAATGAATATTCTCGGGAGTTTGCGGGAGTTGGTTCTCTTCTATAACATAACCATAAGCTACGGCCCTGTAATAAAACATACTGTGGATTTGTTTCGGGATTCCGATAGGATTTATGAACGAGCGCGGTAACCGAGAGAAATCAAGAATTTTTCGATTCACGGATAATGAAAAATAACGACTGCGCGCTCCGAGACGTTCTGCGAATTTCCACGACCCGCCCCACCTTTGAATGTTCAACAAACGATTTCTACCATCTCGAGTCGAAACAACGCGACATTTGGTAAAAATATAAAGTAAAAAGAAACTTGTAATAGTAACTCGATATCTTCCATTTGGATACTAAAATATTAAGATTAAACGTGAAAACATATCATGTTTCGACGCGAAACAACGATCTCACCCATCGACACCACCGGATATCATTTTTCCCCCCGTGCTAAAATTATTCGTCGAATAAATCACCCGGCCGAAACGAGCGAGTTTTCCCTATACGTTTTCCACCTGCATAACTTTACTTGCGCAACGTTTTTAGTTTCCCTACGGAAAACGTGGAAAAATTACCTACGTATGTCACATTTTATTATCGCTAACATTTGCTACCGATTCTACGGAAAGATAAATCAAAGAATTTAAAAAAAACTGCCGTTAGCAAATTGTAACGTAAAACCGGCAACAGCGGGGGATGAGGGGAAAGGAAAAGTGACGCAGACGTTCAATTTTCCTTTTTATTTCAAATCTCGATAGATTTTACCATCATCTTAATTATTTACATACAATAGGGTAGTTACAAAATGAACAAATTCGATAGATTCAAAGAGATAACAAATATTCCATTCAAGATTCAAGGTAAAGGTAGATTAATTTGAGCTCTCTTCTTAACTTACATCGATTCAATCTCTCTTTCATTCCCGCGGGACCGGCCGGGCCAGCGGCTCGGCCAGTTCCTTCTTGGAAGTTGGAAGGACGTTCGAGCGAGACCCGATTACAGTTTTGGTCCGAACTAGATTTACACGCAACTTTCTTGCTGATGTCCCATCAGAGGCGTTCTTATAGTGATCACTTCTCTCTGATGGAAGTTTGGTTTGGCCGTTGGGAAGGATGTCGCCGATGGCGGCGACCTTAAAGATTTTGCGGGTGGCGATGTGCCCGTGTCGTGGTTGATTTGTGCGTAGATGGTTGGATCGTCGCGATTTTTCACACGGGACACCCCACCGTTTTTGCAGCATCCTCCGAGGGTGTTGGGCCGTGTGATCGACAGCTCCGCGTAGGTGATTTCATTGCTCGGCTTAAGGAGAAAAAAATGAAAAATTATGTTTTATTTTCCAGAGTTGTTCGAGTATTCAGGAGGTTCTCGAAGTTGTAAACATTAGGCTTGTTCCAACTGACGAGCAAATTAGTTTCCAACCGTCAGCCGCATGCGCTTTTGGACTTTCGGGGACCTAAACTCGTGGTGCGCAAGCGTGTGGTTATTGTAAAGTGATTTGCTGGTCGGTAACGTAAAACGTAAGTGTAACTAGGGAAGTCGTTTGAACAACGAAGCAGCGGTCGAAATTATTCTATGTGTTTTTTTTTTACTTTCGTCGAATCTCAAAACCATCAAATTTGAATTAGAGGAATGTTATGTGAATGAGCTCAAAACTAAATGCCTTATCAGTTTGTTTGAAAGGCTACAACAGCACGTGGTTGGTTGCTCACTAAAATTGATGAATCGGAAAATCGTAAGTCTTAAAAGTTTACGACATATTTAGGATTTATACCGTCGTTGTACAGTAATCTTGGTGGGCAAAGAAAAGCATTCTTCCCATTCCAAACGGAAATGGAAAAGGTCAACACTCACGTTCTGAAACCCGTATCCTTGCTGCTGCTGCTTTTCTCTAGCAATTTGCGAGTTGATCGAAGCCGATTGCGTCATAGCACAAGGAACGGCTATGTATTCGGCCCCGTCAGACTCCGGCGAAATAGGACGAAGCGTTTCCTCCGTAGATACCAGTTGATGATTGGATTCTGAGTAAAAGCGAAAACAATTTCAAACTTTCCTTCTCCTTAATAAGAATCAGGAACATTAGCAGAACGAGTTCATGCTCATTGTTCAGCCATACACGAAATATGTGAGGTTATATCGTCAGTCTGATGGGTAATCTGATTTGTTATACTACTCTTCGGCATTTGGATTATTTTGTAACAAATCTTGCAACATTGTCAAGGTTTTCCGCAAAACGAAGATCACAAAGGGAGTAAACGGAGGGGACGAGTACGCTCCAAACGTCCAGGCAGATAATCTCGTGTTTTAATTTTGATAATATTTGCGTCCATTTCGAGTATTAAGTAAGTCATGACTACTCGTCTTAACATAATGAGAAAAATTTAATTGTCAATTGAGATGAAAACGAATCTTTTGTCAGAACGGCAGCTCCGTTTAATAGAAATACCATTCGTTTATCTGATAAAAATCGGCCGTTCAAGTCTTAAATGGTGTAGGGGTGATGGGCGTTATTCCCCTCAGAATAATCCGTGGTGCAGATCGTTGGCAGTTCGAAAACGAAACGTGTTGAATATTTGGAATCGAATCGGAAACGTTAGCGAGAATTTATTACCTTTGTTAGTTGGGATGACGTCCGGATTCTTCTCGTCCTTCTCGAACAGATCCTCGGACTCGGAACGTAGGGCGATGACCGCCGCTTTCTCTTGGCCGACCAGGAATCCCAGGCGGAATCCTTTTCTTCTGACCCCTCGTAATCGTAGGGTCCACAGTATTATAACGATCAGAAGGGAAAGGACGCACGCCGTCCCTACCAGAACGCCCAGGAGCGGTTGGAGGTCATCGTGATTGCGCTTTTCCGGGGATAAAACTGAAAACGAAAATCTAACTGAGCGTCGGATGATAAATTTTCGGAAATCGCATATAGTATATACATGGGCTCGGTTAAAAAGTTCCCCGTCGTCCTTTCGAGGATTTTCCAAATTGAAATGTCCTCGCTCTTAATAGGTCGGCTTTAAGAGCGCGCACGGGGGTCGAAATGACGTCCATTTATATAACGTCTCCGGTCCGGCTCGGTCGGGTCGTATAAATGCGATATGAGTATTCGGCGTCCGGGGGGACACACGACGCAAAAAAAATCAATCTTGTCATTTTTTTCCCGCGTCCAAACGGAAGGGACGGAGCTGAAATTTTATTACGACCGCGCGAAGTTCTTTAATAACCTAAATGGCTCGCGATTTTTTTTCACCGTCCATTATTAATTTATATCATTTTACTAGTCGTCACGACCAAAATAAAAAACGAATCTGCGAAATAAACGGAAACTTTCGGGAAAATAAAAGAGAAACAAGGAGAGACTGTTGAAAATTTCCCATAATGAATGTTCGACCAACTTTTCCGTACGTAAATTTTTAATCCTGGAGAACCGGTGGCGAGGAAAGGACGCCGAGGTCGTGAAATATAATTTTTTGTGCGTTAGGGTGCAGAACCAGCATAAAATTTTCAAGAGAACACGGACCCGGTCATTTTTTTTTAAACTTGTGATTTACGTCGGTAAATGCAGTTTATGTAATCATGTTTATTCAAAATTCATCACCGAGTTAAATTCATCAACAAGTTGAACGTGCCCTATGTTTTCTGAGACTGTATTATATTCAATGGTTGAATAATGTTGAGGTTAGGTCTTAGATATATGGAAACGAGTTTTGTTTAGGTTGATAGTATCTTTGATTGAAAGTCGAGTTTTATGTGGACAAGGTTTAGTGGAAAGATACATCGATCATGTACATGTTTTACTACCTCTACCACCACTCAATGTCCACTACAATAGGTAACAACAGGTCGAGGGGAGACAATTTAAACCTCAAAACCAAAATTCCTTATACCTCTTTCGGATTTTAAACTTCCAACATTTGGGGATTATGACGCCATATCCAGCCATCACAGCCCCATTCCGATGATAATGTTTAATACTTTCTTGACACTTGTAGATCCTTGGCTCACATGGAATCTTGACTTTTAACAAGGACCGGACGCCTACGCCTTTTCATCTTATTATCACTTTTTTCTACAATTTTGTTTTTTTTTTCGTTTTTTTTTCCAGTTTTTTTCCCCAAATGTTTTCTTTTTTTATTATTTAATTTTCATGTTTCCTTTTTCGGTTGGTGAATGTTACCATTTTTCTATTATTATGTGTGTTAGCAGTTAATTTTCTTATTTCGGTGTTGCTGTGATTGTTCATTTTTTCTATTAGTGATGTTGATCTTTCTGCTATAGTTTTTATTTGTAATTCTTTTCTGATTTGGACGTTTGTAATATAGTTCGGGATGTTGAATGATTGTCTGATTATTTTGTTGATTTTCTGTTGTAATTCGCGGTGTTTGACAGTTTCTGTTATGTGCCAAATTTCTCCACCGTAAGTTATACTTGGAATTAAAATTGTTTTTATTAGTTTTATTTTATTTTCTATGTTTAGTTTACTTTTATAGTTAATGAGTGGGTATAGTTGTATTCTTAATGTTTGCAATTTTACTATGTTTACTTTTGTGGGCTGGTTGAACTGTAGTCTATTATCTAAGTAGATATTTCGCTCCTTTCTTCCATGGGATTCTTCTGCCTTCCAACGATATTTCTTTTGTTGTATACGCTTGCCCCTCACGAAGTGAGCGGGCATAAAGCCGTATACTTTGCCGTCGTTCCGCGATCGAGGTAGTATGTATGTGTGTGTGTATGTATATGTGTGCGGCAAAATTTTCTGTTCACGCTACAGGCTAAACGGCGCTACCTAGAACGACGAAATTTTAGTGAAAGATGGATAGTAACGGTCTTCAAGTCTGATTCCTTATTCCATCGCAATCGGAAAATTATTTCTCGAGATATATTCGAAAAACTGAAAAATCGTCGGATATTTTTTGCGACCTTATTTTCAAAGCTACGGGTTCGAGATTCGGAAAAAATGTACCTTAAAATGTACTCTTCAGGTAGAATGAGTCAACAAAGGGCGACTTGGCGAGAATTTTGAAATTTGATCAGAAAAGTAAAATAAAAATTGAATTGATTTTCTTTTAATATGGATAACTCAAAAACTATTGCAGATAGCCACACGAAACTTTTTTATAGCAAAGAAAATTTTAATTGAAGTCTCTTTTGTAGGAACATCTGAAACGTGGTGTTCATAGATTTTGAGAAAAAAATTCAAAATCTCAAAAGTTTACGATTTCGCCGAATATTTCACCCATAGCATGGACCCCTGATTAGTCAACGCTCCCAAATTTTCACTGAAAGATTCTTATTTTCAATCACTATGATTGCCTTTGTCGATGAAGGTGCCACAAATAGCTCTTTTGGAGCAAAATCAAATCAAAACATAAAAATGCCAAGATATAAGAAAAAAATATTCTTTTCAATGGACTAGAATAAAAGAATAAAGCATAACATAACATAACAAAGAAGAAATTACTTCACACTCTTCAATATGAATACTTGAAAAAAAAATGAAAATCATCATCCGCACACTTCGAAATCTTATATTATCGCTACACTCCGACCATAACCTAAATAAAAAAGTTTCTTTCATCCCGTGACATTCACATCAAAAATCGACCGCATTGCAACCAAATATTCTCTAAATTTTTGAAACAATTTTGGTGATATTCCATAAAAATTCGTTACGCTTATAGTGACCTAAGAGATCGGATGGAAATAAAAAAAGGCGGCCGAGGGCCACAACTAGCGGGGATCGAAGAGTCCCCCTACCCGGCCGAAGGCTGGTCAGATCCCGAGCGAAGCGAGCGATCTGGTTTCCATTCGCTTTTTTCTTTTAGTATGATCGAACTTAACTACTTTTGTTTTCTCGAAATTTATCTGTATTCTCCATTTCTTATAATAATCTTGAAGTATTTTGAGGTTCGATCAGTCTGTTTACTATTGCCTTATTATTTCTGTTTGCTGTATAGATGACTGGGTCGTCGGCGAATTGGGCTATTTAGCTGAATTTTAGTGGCGGTATGTCTGCTGTATATATATTGAAGAGCACAGGGCCAAGAACTGAGCCCTGTGGGGCTCCTGCTTTTAAGATTTTTGTGCATGATTTTTCTTCTCCTATTTTTACATGATATTTTCTGTTTCTTAAATAATTTTCAATGATATTGGTAATTTTGTTTGGGAATTTTAATTTTGTCATTTTGAACATTATTCCATCGTGCCATATTTTGTCGAAGGCTTTCTCGAAATCAGATAGGAGCCTTTAATATGTTGTCCAATCTACCAAACTTAGAGGCTGAATGAAGTCGGGTCAGCCCTAAATCGTAGTTCAGAACACAAACTTCTTCGTTGGTGGACATTGTCTCAGAGGAATCATGATGATCGCTGTCTTAAACTACCCCGATTTCATCTTCTAAGCGGCATGTTTTTGCCCTTGACTCGCAGAGCACTCATTAGCGCGAACTGCAGCAGATCCTGCGGACGTCGAAGGCCGAAAGCCCGCTTGTTCATTCACAATTTTGTTATTTTTTCCTGCCGATGATTTGCCAGAAAACAGAAACGAAAAACATTTAGCGCTTCTTCAATTTCGTTAATCAATTTCGCTCTCGCTCCGTTGATGACATTTCAAAACCACGGAGAATCCACAATTTTCGCTTTGGCACACTTCCAGAATCGCACTACAATAGAGCACGTCAACAATTCGATAATAAAATATCTTTGCAGACGTGACCTTCGACTTATCAATATATACGTTGTCGTCATATAATTTGCAAAAAGTCATCGACTGAATGCGGTCACGGTGATATAGAAAAACAATTCGACTTATATGACAAAGACGCCAGTGCCCCGGTTTTCAGACGTCACGTAACGCGGCTGTTTTACATCATTCGGGAGTCTTATTGTGCTCCAATAAACTCGCAATTCTTTCCGCATTCCCACACTCGCATAAGACGCCCGAACAAAATAAACTCGGCGCCCGGTTGAATGCGAAGCCGCTTTGGAATTGCGACCGTGACATCTGCCGCGTCGCGACGCTGGCGCTGCGGTAAATTCGATATTTTATTGAGGAGATGCCCCCTTCCGGTACTTGACAGACGGCGGATTGACGTTCGAAGACGGAAAGAGAATTCCGACGTCTCCGGGGGACGAGACAAAACGCTCGAGGTGGGAATTACGGATTATTTAGGAGAAAAGATTACCCACCGGTTTGTTTTTCAGCTGCTTTCAGAGTATACCCTTCGATTAACGTGGCATCGCTCGTACCCTTCGAATTGACGCCGTAGACCGCCATCTTGAACTCTTTTCCAGCTTCCAGGCCGTTAACCTTGAAGGCGGGCGAACTAGCCGACACGTTAGCGACCACACTTTGGCCCGTTTGGTCGTAAATTTCCAAAATGAAGTATTGCGGCTGGCCACCGTCGAAGCCCTCTGAGCAACTGATCTCCACCTGCAAATCGCCCAAATTTTCATTTCCCATACGAAATAAGATGTTAACGCGTGACGAACAGCAATCAGGAAGAAAAAAACTTTATTAACTCACCGAATCCGACGTTTGATTGATGATGGTGCAATTGTAGGGGGAGTCCGGCCGGCCGGCGGTTATTATATGATAAATACAGGGTTCGTTCTGTTTTCCGGCCAAATTGCTCGCCCAGCACATGACCGTGCCGTAGTCCAGATCAGTTTTGGGGGTGTACGAAAGCCGCGATGAAAAATGATGTTTCCCCGACCTATATCGACCGGGGGGCACTTCGATCTGCTCCGCCGAATTGTTGAAGGACCACTTGAAATTGTCCGGAGGCGGGTACGCTTCCACCTCGCACACGATTTCCGCGTTTTCCGATTTCGCCACGCCGTAGATCCGTTTTTGCTCCGGCAAACACACCGGCTTATCTGGGAAGGAAATGGATGTGGGTCAAACAACAGACGGAAAATATTTTAATCTCGATCATTCCACATGCGATAAGTCAGTCATTCAAACATTACCGAAAAAAAAAGAATGTTTGAACTTTGCGCGTACCCAAACCGTAATTGGAGCTTCAGCACTTTCGAATTATATCAAAGATGTTCTCGAAGTTTCGTGTTTGCCAGAAGGAACTTTAGGGTCGGGTTGCACGCTCATTTTACTTTAATCAAAATAACCGACTGAAGACGTGTCATGAATTTCTAAAAGAACTTTCCGGATTTTTTTTCCGCGATCAAATCGGCATTTACATCTTATTAAAAGTTGAATACGTGTATACCTACTTATCATTTGGATTTCGTGTAAAATGAATGAAAATTAAATTTTTTGTTCAGGACATGATTTACATAAAACAAATTGCTACGCGATTGTAGACCAAGTTGTCTTTCTGGATAACTCTTTGACATAACATTTGGTAGAAGTTCGCATTTGCTGGGGTTCATCCCAAAGCCGACTTTCTCCACTTCTAAAATTATGGTCCTGACATCCTTTAAAACTTCTTCAGTGGTGTCAGCTAAAGATGTATCGTGCGCCACAAGGGCTAACTTGTTGGGCTCCTTCAGCGGATGTAATGGCCTTCAAAGAAGAAACGGTGGCACTGATTCGTGAAAAAAAAATCTCGGGAAGTGACTCCCCGAATTGTTTTAGCATCTCACATCTGTCGATGATCTTGAATATTTTATTTATATATCAGCAGTTTCAACTTCTTTCTTAGTTGCGACTCCGACTTGGTGTCGGTAGAGGAGTCATCAACTGAATTAAAAGATCAGAATCTGCCATGGACAGCAAGAAACGGGAACTAGAGACTAGTTTTGGGACTCACAAAACAAAGCGATCTTTAATAGATCAGGGATCTTACATTTGCTGGGTTCCTGTAACTTCTCACTTTACGCCTGCTTAGATTCTGTAGTAGCTCTAGCGTGACTAAAAGGAAAAGAACCCTTTGCTTTCATCAGCAATCGAGTGGAAGAAATCAATCAGCTACTTGGTATAGAATATTGGCATCACATCAGAACAAAAAATTATCTAACCGACCTAATTTCACGAGGACTCATGAATAGCTTAGCTCGTATATATTGAAGAGAGCTTGCTCTGAACAAAGATTATTTTGAGGAGTTTCCAGAATCATATGATTGATTTACGGTTGATAATGGTGTTTCCAGGTATTCTCTCCGTAAGGCAGTCAGAATATGCTTTGTTGTGGTAGAAGTAAAGCAGACTGAGTTTAGCCACTCTTCGCAAATGGTGAAGCGACCCCAGATGATCGGTCATCATTGTAATCGCTCTTCTTTGCAGAGAATCGAGGATTTCGAGGAAAAACTTTGGAGCTGACCTCCAAACAGGTGGAGAGTACTCGAAATCGGGTCACATCTGCGACTTGTATAGAAAGGGAGGTAAGCTCTGCGATGTTAGCAAAATATTCCTTCCAGGTACCTACAGATCACCGATTTGACTGATGGTGTTTTCATATAGGGTCTTGCTGATAAAGGTGCTGTGCCCTTCTCCACAGCGTGATTTGTCCCAGGTGGTTGTTGAGCGAATGAATTGGTCTCATCGTTGTTGATCAGCAACATGAATTTGAACAGGCATTCTGCTGGCAGAGCTGCTTTTAAGAGTGGCAGTTAGTAGAACTAGATAGTTTTGTAACATTTAGGTTCTGCAAATCATGGATATGGAACACACTCCATCCATCACTGCCAGCAGAGCTTTGCCAATAAGAAAACTCTAAATCCAGGAGCAGAGATGTTCTGGTAGTTAGAAGGATACGAGTTTTTTGAGCAGTGCAACATGTCATATATGATCAAACACCTTCCAAATGTCCGGAGCAACCGCACTTGCTTCCGCGTTCTTCTTCATTGCAGTGGTCGATGTCTAAAGCACTACGGCTGATGAGTATTGAACATTGAAATAGGCTACCAGAAACGACTTCAACCAGGAATGGCTTTTCTGAACTTGTCTGCGGCATATGATACCGCATGGAAAGATGGTTTGATTTATAAATTAAATAAAACATTAAAAAATCATAATGTCGTAAGACTCATTGGTTGTATGCTTTCGAATAGACAAATAATAGTTTTTGTTGGAGAAGAAAGTAGTAAATCTGAAACAATATACAATGGTTTACCACAGGGTTCCGTTCTATCTCCACTTGTTTTCAATTTATATACCAGTGATTTGCCCGAAACCATCGGCAGAAAATTCATTTAGGCTGATGACATAGCAATCGCCGTCCAGCATAAAGAATTCGAGATGATTGAAAATAGTCTAGCTGAAGGTATCAAAAAGTTGAATTTCTATTTTAAACAGTGGCGTTTACAATTGAATCCGTCAAAGACTGAAGTATCATGTTTTCATCTTGATAACCGTCGGAAATATAGAGAGTTGAAGGTGAAATTTGAAGGAAGTTTCTTACAGCATAATTTTCATCCCATATATTTGGATGTTTCAATGGATACATGTCTAACTTTCAAAGATCATTTGGATAAAATGAAACAAAAGCTGAAGACGCGTTGTAATATTATTCATAAATTGGCAGGTACATATTGAGGAGCTGATGCCAAAACGTTACGTATATCAGCTATGGCCTTAATTTTTGCAGCAGCTGAATACTGCTCCCCAGTATGGAAAAATAGTTGTCATGTGAATAAAGTGGATATATTGTTGAATACGGTAATGCGAATTGTATCAGGAACACAACCCCAATTCACTGGCTCCCAGTACTATCGAATATTGCTCCACCAGAACTTCGAAGGCAATATCAAACAAAGATACTACTTGAAAAGTATAAATTGCGGCCAGCCGCATTTCCGATTTATGATATTTTGCTGAATATGAACATTTTGAGATTGAAATCAAGGAAACTATTATGAGTGGAGGATTATCTTCATGAGTCGTTCAATTTGAAGGAAAGATGGAAACAGAAATGGTCGATTGTTAAGAATTCTGTTCTCAATGGTCATCTTATCGTAGATCCTTCTGAAGAGATTCCAGGTTTTGATCTCCCAAGAAGAACATAGTCAATTTTAAATAGATTACGAACAGGATTTGGACGATGCAATTATTTGCTTAACAAATGGAATAATGATGTTGATCCTAAGTGTCAGTGTGGACACTCACATGAAACCATTCGGCATATAGTTGAGGAGTGTCCCCTTTCAAGTTTGGACGGAGGATTTGTAAGATTACATGAAGCTGATGATGGGGTAATTGCTTGGATTAGAAATCTTAAGAATTTATAAAATCATGATTTGGAATATAATTTGCATACGAATGATTGATTTCCAGATACAGCACCAATGTAACGTTGATTCTCCTTTCCAATTTAAGATGATGGATGATGGTTTTTTGAAGAGTTTTGTTGATTTTGTTGAATCGTTGACATCTGTCAGGCTTCAAAACGGGCTTGAAAAGAACTTCATGGAATCCATTGCAGATGCTAATTAAGTCAAAATCGCGTTTACCGCGATAAAAATAATACCCAAAATTTTGTTGTCGAATTCTTAGAGCTACATTTCAAAACTTCATTCGGAGTGTCTTAAAAAGTGGAAATTCAGTAACTTTGAGTTCAGTAGATAGTTCAATCGTTCTGATTGATAATTTGAACGTCGCGATTCACAAAATCGCGTGATTAGTTGTTTGTAACTTTGGTAATTGGAATGAATCGGAAACTATTTAACTTAACGAGCGCTACTTAAAACTTTCGGCGACGAATCGCGCGTGTAGCTTATTATTATCGATAAGAACGTCTCACTTACACATTATTTTCAAAGAAACGACGTTGCTTTCTCCATCACCTTCCACGTTGGACGCGATGCAAGAATAGTTCCCCGTTTGTTCTTTCCCAATACCCTGTAGCGCCAAATCGCTGCTGCTTATAATTATTCCTCCCTTCTGGTCGTGCTGCATAACTTTACCCTATAGACATAAATAACGGAAAAAAAGTAATCGTTATTGAAAAGATAGTTCGGCGATGGAGCTTCGATGTTATTCATAGCAACGGCACTCACGTTGTGTTTCCAAAGAACCTTGTAAGCCCAGGGATTTGCGTTCACTTTGCACTCGAAGTAGACGTCGTCTCCTTCCTCGATGTCGTCCGGATTCAAGTTTGACCCCAACGTGAGCAAAGGTATTGGCACATCTGCGGCACAAAGAAAGAGAGAGACGCGTTGATAAATTCCGCTTTTCGCGACTCCTGCGGGAGGTTTTAGACGAGACTTATGACTTTCGACGGGTTTTTGTATGAGGATTCGTTGCAATAAGTTTGTCGTTTGAGGCGACGAATTCCGCGGAGGATTCGACTCGAAAGCGCGGTCGGAAAATCGAATGGATTCGAGGATATTCCGGGAATACCTTCCTCGATGTCTAGTCGGGAATGACTTACATTGAAATGAAAATGGGAGCAAAAACGATAATATTTAACCCGTCGATATTTAATCGAAAAAACGACCATCGATATGGAATGAACTTCAATCGTTACTGATTCAGATTCCTCGGACAACTGGGAATTTTCCACAAATGAAACACATTTATATTCGAAAGCATTCGGAATCTGAATAATTCTTAGAGAAAATCTCGTTCCTCCGCATTCCCATCGGGGAAGTTACTTTGTCGATTTCCGACTGACGTTGCGAATGCATCGCAACGAGAAAAATGCGAATGGATGCTTTTTGATGTCGAGAAGGTTTATAATGCGTCTGCAACGATAAGTTTTCGCAGGGGAAGACAGGGTGTGCCGCTCGTCCGGGAAACCTCGAAAAACTTACAGAAAACATTCAATTTAACGGCCGCTTCTTCCTGGCCGTTTCTAACGAATCGGTTGGTCGCTCGACAAGTTAACGACCGTCCATTTTCTTGCCGCGCGGGGACGAAAGTTAGCGTCGATGTGGTCACATTGCCGTCGGTGGATTCCTGCAACGGGAAAAAAAGTGACGATCGAGATTTATTTTCAATCGGGAATTTATCCGTCGGGGAAAAGGGGATTTTCGTCCGGCATATTTACATCGGGTTTGGGTTCAGTAATGATCCCGGACAAAGAAGGACGTGTGGTAGTCGAGGAATTATTTAAGGGTTGCGTACCATTACCCTCGACTGTGACTGAAACTAACCGCGAAACAGTGCTTTCCCTAATACTATTTACACGTTGTAATGTACTTTGCGTCTCGAGGGACTTTTGTCTTATCCCATCTCGTTGTTCACATCACCGCGTATTAGTGGTAACATCGGTCCGAAAAAATTCTTTTCGTGCCGCTCCGACGGTTTGTTGCGAAAACGAAGTGCTTTTCAAAATTGCCGTCCACGTCACTGATGTGCTACGAGTGGCATAACGCACGAACTCGCCGAGATTACCTACACTACGGATTAGTGAATATAATGGAGGTTTAATTGACTTTGTTAGGGTCGGAGCATTATTCGCGGTCCTCCATTTTGTAATTTACTGCGGCGAATATATAGATCACATATCCGGGGCGAACTTCCACCTTACTTACTTAATACGATAACAGTCATCTCTGGCTCTGCGGCGGCAATTCCTGACGTTAACTCGAAATTACTGTCGTCGTCACGTCATTTACATACAGACATTTCGACGCATATCGCGATTTTCATTGCGAATATCAGAATATCAATTGGACTACTCAATGTCTAAAATAACGTTTGTACCAAAAATCCTCTGATAATAGATGTGGTTTTCTGTTTCCAATATAAACGTGAGTTTCAGATAACTAAATATCATCTACAAGTGATTCTTGAATGATTGATAGGCATTGTAAATCATGGTAATTGTGTGTCAAAGGTCAAAAAGATATTCTATAAGCATCATCTCAATGGAACACGTGTTTTATTCGTGCGTATTTATGTATGTCCGTTTTTCCTAACCCGACTTGTTCGTCAAACTGCTAGGTAACTAAATTTATACGTTTCATTGCAAAACATGCCGACGTTCCCACCACCAACTTCAAAAGACTCAGAAATTCTTACAGAAATGGAGACATTTTGAAATATTTTACGGTTATTGTATACCTACAATTGTTACCTGCTATATTACGCGGCGGTGCGTTCGGTTCGCGACGTGTGTAAGTATGTGTGTGCGCGCGCGTTTGCGACAACGCGGCGCTATAATAGATAAAACGTCTACTACTGCTACTTATATTATGAATTTGGATAATTATCAAGTCTTCGGTAAGAGTTTTGCATCCGTTGATGATCCAAATTGACTAGATTCGCGTAAATTCCACTAAGATTTTCAATATCTTTTTTGTTATTCATAGTCGAGTTGTCTTGCGAAATTCTCACCATCTCAATAAATTTATGTTTCGTTGTATCTTTTACTTTGTCTAATATAACTGTTCCATCGAAGTTCATAATATGATTGGTTGTTAAAACATGTTCGGCTAATTTGCATGAGTTTCTATTGGTGTTAATATCGCTTTTATGTGATATGATCCTATCCTTCAAAGATCTTGATGTCTCTCCAATGTAGCATTTATCATAAATCTACAAGTTATTTTGTAAACTAAACCTGAATTTTTTATTATGCTATGAATCTTTCATATTGCTAAAAATACATCGTAAGGGTTTTATATTTTTAACTCTGATTTTTGTATGTGTACTTTTTATGACTCTAGATAGTTTGTTGGTCAATTCTTCCATATGTGGTAAAGTGACATATTGTAATTCATCAGATCTCTGTATCGATCGATTATTGTTATACTTGTTTCCACTACTATTTAAGATTTTGTTGAGAAAACGAATGGGATATATTTTTTTGAACTAATGTTGGATGGCTCAATTTTGAAACACGTGTTTTTAAATTTTGAATCAGATTAATTTTTACTTTTATAAGGTGATATGATTTGAAATGGATGTATCTATCTGAATCTGTGGGTTTTTGATACCAGTCTGTATAAAGAGTCTGATCAGTTCTTATTATTCGAGTATCTAAGAATGGCACACTTTGGTCTATCTCGTTTTCTATTATAAATTGAATTCTTCGATTATATGAATTCATTATGTCAAGTATTATATTTTGTCCGCCTTGAGGAATGACACATACAATCTCATCTACATACTTTTTCAGAAAAGGTTGTTCAAACGGAAATTTAATCAGGCAATCATCCAGTAAATCATCAATCACATATTGAGAAATTATTGGGGATAACATTGATCCCATAGGGCATCCGATCAGTTGTTTGTAGTAATCTCCATTAAAAGAAAAGACTGTCGAGTCAAATACCACTTTAATCATCTCAAGAAATTCTTTTTGAGGGATTTGACAACGGGAACTAATAGTTTCCCATCTTTTTTTGATGCTTTCTTGAGTTAATTCCAATGTTATATTTGTAAATAGCGAAATTATGTCAAGACTTACAAGAACATAATTTTCAGGTATAATTCGATCATTAATGAATTCAGAAAATTCAAAGGAATCTTTTATTAAATATCTGTTTTCTCTATTATACGATTGTGAAAGTATATTTGCAATATATTGAGCAATTTTACTTGTAGGGCAATTTATAGAACTAATAATCGGTCTACATAGCAAAGAGTAGTTTTTCTCATTTTGCCATTTAACCCAAAATAATTGAATTGTTTGAACAAATATGGATATATTCTTTTTTGATGTATTTACCCTATTTGTATATATTTTTATTCTTTTCTGATGTATTTGATTATAAAGGGTTAATAAAGATTCAGTAATTCAAATAATATATTATCGACGTTTCTGGTTGAACCCTTTTTCAAGATATGACAATTTAAATATTTGACAATGATTTTATAATAAGTTTTCTTAGTAACAATAATCTGACAAATGAAAAACTAAAAGATGGAGACTTGATATGAATAAAGTTGAGTATATTTGATTCAAATTTCGAATATCTGTTCTGTCATTAATTGCTTCAGAGTTTCTTTTGATATGAATCATTTCAAGAAATTCTCTTGCTCTTTTGTTTTTTTCGTAATCTAGAATTTTCACTGTGTTAAAATCAAATGTATGTTTTAATGTTTGTTCATGTTTATGTAATGGTATTTGTACTTTTTAGAGTATGACCTTCTATCCTTTCTTTCAATTTTTGTTTTGTCTGTCCAATATAAACTCCGTTACAATCTTTACATGAAATTTGGTATACGATGTTAGATTTATCATTTTTTAGTGTTTCCGATTTTAATTTCGTAAAAAGTTGTTTTATTTGAATGTGTGGTTTATGTGCTTTTTGAAATTTGGATAAGTTTTGAAAATGTTAGTAATTTTTTGAGAAAGGTTTCGTATGTATGGGATTGGAATATATGTTGAATTCTCTTTTTTTTTCTTGGTATTTGTATTTAACGTGTTGTATAGTTTGTGTATACGTTCCTTCATGATTTTGTTTACGAATGATGTGGGATAATTATTTTTAAAAGTAATGATTTCACGGAGTGTAGAATAGCGTGTCTGTGAATTGGTGAGTTTAGTTTGATTGATCTGTCTATATAGTTTATTATGATTGCTTTTTTTGTTTTATGTGATGTGTTGTGTTAAAATCGAGAATCCTATTTGTATTAGTTTCCTTCCTAAACCATTTTGTTGTGAGTTTATTTCCTTCTCTAATAATGGTCATATCCAAGAAATTTAAGCAATTTTTCGATTCAGTTTCGAGAGTAAATTTAATTTTCTCATGGAAATTATTGAGATTATTTAATATCGTTTGTATTTTATCTTCAGAAGTGATAATAAGACAATCATCAACGTACCTTTTGAAAATGGTACATCATTAAAATGAGTTTTTAGTATTTTTTCTTCAAGATTTTCCATTACAAGTTCAGCTATGGATATAGATCTAACAAATGCTACTCTTCACTTTTTCTCATTGTGAATCAATTATTTTTGGCATACCTAATAATACTGAATAAATGAGAAAACCGAAATACTAAAAAAATAAGAAGACGTAATAAATCAATCACTATTGAAAATGAAGTTACAGAAAAAAAACAACTATAATAAAATATAAAAAATGACTATGAATAAAGAAACGAAAGCTGCGTATCCCATTCGGCTAAGCCGAAAATAGAAATGAGGAAAATCGGTCGGAACGGAAGAGGAAACGTGCGACTTATTCGGAATGCAAAACGTCCCATTTCCCGTCAGCCATTCTTACCGATTGAGTGTAGTTAAATCTTGGAGGCTTGAGCTCTTTCCCGTCCATAATCCAGGTGATTTGCGCGGTCGGCCTGGAGCCGTACGTCTGGCAGGGAATCTCGTACTTCCGGTCGGCGGACAGCGGATTATTCAAACCGAATATCTCGACTCCGAGCGGTCGGACTGGAAAATTTCCAACGCATATTTTCCGCGGATATGAAAAAAAAATAATAATTCGATTTCCGTTACTCACATCGTATATCGAGAGTTGTTGTAGTGAAAACTGGTTGGCTTATGTTGTTGTTCGAAGCTTTGCAAGTGATTGCGGCGTGCAGATCGGATCTGCCCAAGGATTTCAAGACGAGCTGATTCGAAATAACGTTCGGAAAACTGCCTCGCGTTTCGGTGCTTTTCAATAGTTTGTCACCTCTCCACCACGTAATGCGGGGTTGAGGTTTCCCTGAACAAAGTTGAAATAGAGATGATTTAATGATGATGATTCGATTTACCTCCGTGAACCATGCAGGTTAGCTTGATGTCGTCGTTTCCTTCGTAAGGACCGGCGACCGATTGGACTTCCTTCCCATTCCCGTCGATTATCGTCGGTTTCTGTGGGGGCACTGAAAAACGAAGGAAAAGGAAAAAACATTATTCCGCTAAAGTCTCGCGTCGAAAGGCTGACGCTCCGTCGTTATCGAGAAACAGCTGACCCCGTATTAATAAAGTTCTTCCTTCGATTTTTCGGCCGAATTTGAATTTCTCGCCAAGTTTGTACCTTCGAGACGATATTGGAGAAACGCGATCGATCAAAGTTCGCCTGGGAATAAATCGAGTGTATCCGGAGAACGCCCGCAGCTTTCCTCAACGAACCTATGCGTTTGGGAAATTTAACAATATACGGCGGTGTTTTTTCGGTCGCGCGATTAATATTTATCGTTTGTTTTCTCTTGTATCGAAGGCATATTACGTGATAGAAGGGAGTAGTTCAATCGCGAACCGTCAATAAAATAACAGAAAAGGTCCGTTTTCGAAAGTTCGCTTCTCAAAACTTCCATTGTCGATTAATCACGCGGGCGACGTTGTTTTTGTGCGAAGGCTGTTTTTCTAGCTTTCGCATAAATTATTCAGCCGGCAGTCAATGAAAAACGAGCCGTCGGATATCGGACGTTCGATTTAGATAATAACATCAATTTCCGCAACGATGTAATTACGAAAATTCCCCACATAATTCGGCACGCAATTGTAATACCGGCTATCGAATAGTTTATTACTAATTGCGGATCGAAATGATCGACGTTATAGTGTGCGAATTTTGAACACCTAGCGCTGGACTCACTGACATTCTATGCGCTCTTATACTGAAATGTTGATTTGACCTACTAGCCACAGAGAAAACCGCTAATCAGTCATAGAACTAGGGCGCGAAGCGCCTTACGTATTGCGTTCCGGAATGTCCATTAAATAACGTACATATAAATTGAATTCAGCCCTCGAGTCGGGATTAATTTTATTTATTACTAAGCATCCCGGAAGAAAACAAATTTGTTATATAATATTCTGCGCAAAATAGAAATAATTTAACGACTCCGCATCGGTGGATGTTTCCAAAAAAATGGACGAAACCTACTTTTCTGTAATAAAATAAATTACACACACCAAAGGATACATTCAACATCGATTAGAACGAACATCGCAATATTCGAAATTGAAGTACATTACGATTCGTATTCGAGGAAATTAATGGATTATTCGTGCATCGATGGAGTGAAACGAAGCGCGATTTCTTTGAACGAAAATTGCACTTGCGCTCTCTGATCGAATGTGAAAACCATAGTTGACCCAAAGTTCATCAATTATATTCTAGCGGCCTTCGGCCGCACGCTTCATGAGTTAATAGCCACAACAATGTTAGAAATTTCAATTTTTGCACCAATACATTTATCAATTCTGTTATAAAGGTACATACAAGTAAGATCGATCATTTTTTAATACACTCCGAGCTGTTTTAAGGGCAGCATCATTTCGATCTTCTGTCGTAGAAGTGAATATTTGTTTTTATCGACATACGAATCGTGACTCAGAAAATATTCGGCCATTTTCGACGCTCTTATAATATGATTATATCGATAATCAACTTCATGAAATGCCGCAATTGTTGTTGTAATTAACAAATTGATAAAAACAATGAAAAAAACAGAACGTGTACTACGGTTGTGTACTGGCATTGTCTCTCGGACATCGAACTCGAATGCATCGGCCGGCGATGGAGTGGAAGAGAGACAGATGCGTCACAATAATCAAAGAAAGCGTCCTATGAACGACCTTGCCTCTCCATCTCTTATTCCGCGCCCTCGCTCTGATTTTGAATAGGTAATAGGGGTCGAATGATACATCATTTTGAAGACCTTGTAACTCTTTTTCAATAATGTTTATATTGATTTCCTGAAATCAAAATTGTTTGAATAAAACGAATTTTCTTCATGGTATACTCATTTTGAAATCGAGCGAAAAATTCAAAGCTATCCAACTCAAATGTTCGAATTATCCTCCATTCACTCCCATACAGTGAAACAAACGCGATCCAAACATTCTGCGTACTTTCTTTGCTGGAAAACCTTGTGAACCATATGATATTTCTATTGTTGAACTTCATCTGAATTTATTAAGGACAACTTCGGTATCTTTTCCTAGCCAGGTGAGTATGAAATTTCGTCTTCAGCAATAATGCGTAAGTGAGTGAGAATGGTTTGTTCAATTCAAAAACGAGTAGAACTAATCGAGTTGTATTACTCGAATGAGAAAAATGCAAGAATTTTCAAGGAAAATAATCCGGGACATTCTGTTGCTTGTGGAAAAGTTTCGAGAAACTGGTTCAGTTCAGAGTAAGAAGCACCAACAATGAAGCTATTGAAATTGCTATTCTGGGACAAGTAGCTTTAATGCTAATCACTCAGCTCCTGAGAAAAATATGTGCAGCTTCTGGAGTGAGCCAATCATCAGTTTCAAGGACTCTCCACAAATTCAAGTTTCATCTTTACAAAATACATTTTGTGCGGGAATTGAACGATGATGATCCAGATAGACGTCTTCAATTCTGTGAAAAAATGACAGATCATCTGAATCTCAACCCACAACTTTTTAACAGCATTTGGTTTTCGGATGAGTGTACATTCTCGTTCAATGGTCAGTGAACCGTCACAACTTTCTGTACTGGAGTGACGTTAATCCCTATTTGATGAGGGAAGGACATTCTCAACGTCGAAAAAAACTGAATGTTTGGGCTGGAATTCTTGGAGATCATATTATCGGTCCACTTCTTCTTCCGCAAATCTTGAATGGTCAAGTTTATCTAGAATTTCTTCAAAACTCAATCTACCCAAGAATTTTGGAAATAATCCAAAATGATGAGGATCTGATTGAAGAAGAATTATTCTTCAAACAAGATTGTGCACCTGCTCCTTATTCAGCACCAGTTCGATTCTTCTTGAACGAATATATTCCAGAGCGTTGAATAGGCCGCAAAGGTCCAATAGAATGGCCTGCAAGGTCTCCGGATTTGACACCTCTTGATTTTTTCGTATAGTGATACTTGAAATATGCAGTGTTTCAAACTAAGCTAAATAGCTTAGACAACTTGCAGTAGAGAAGTGTCGCAAAGTGTAATCAGTTGACACCAGAAGTCTTTCGAGATGTTCGCAGAATGATTGAATCGCGTTTGTTTTATTGTATGGAACTGAATGGAGAACAATTCGAATATTTGATTTGATTGACTTTGAATTTCATTGCTCGATTTCGAGAAAAGAACATCATAAAGAAAATCCGTTTTATTCCAACATTTTCAATTCAAGGAAATCAAAATTCACATTATTGAGAAGAGAATTCTGAGATCTTCAAAATGATCTGTCACTCGACCCTATTCCGACCTTGCCTCTCCATCTCTTATTCCGCGCCCTCGCTTTGCGTAACGTTTTTTCGTCCATACGCCATCGAATTATCGCATCAAAAACTGAAAAAATCTTGAAGTTGACTAACTAGACGCCCTTGGTGTATAAATAGCTATTATAAATTCTCTACAATACTCAGGTCTGGTCAACTTGGTGGTCAGCTGTAATCTTCAAAAAGTCATAACCGTCATACTGACCTACGACTGTCAATCGTACACGAAAATTCTTCGTCGGCGATCGTAGATAATCGATGCGACACGTGTAGTCCGCCTCGTCCATCTCGTTGACCGCGTCCAGGCTGAGCGTGGCGGGCTGCGCCTTCGTACGAAAAAACGCTCTGGTGTCCAAATTCCTATCTTGCCAATGTTTCGGCAGTTTGCTGTGTGGGCCGCGGGTGTCGTAGCTGAAAAGGGCAACGGACGGAGTTAATGAATTTTCCAAACTCCGAACCGCAGCAGCAGCTTTAAGGGTGAACAAAGGCAGTTAGATGGAGCTTTTCACTTCATCGTGCATGTGGTTTCGCGAATTACGAGTTGATGAGTTACTCGACAAGGCGGTGTAAACTAATTAGCCGCCGCCTCCGTTGGATGGAGGCGGCGGTTGATGCTACCTTACTAAATCGCTATCTGCCGATTTTTTTTTTAATAAGGAATTCGATTTTTAAAAGTTCCTGGCAGGACGAAATTGCAGTTTGGTCTGCATTATATTCACGTCCGACCGAGACGGGAAGGTAATTTGTTTGTCGCGAAACTTTCGGAACAACGTATCGATTATGTGCCGTGGGTGGATTTATATTTATGTTGTGCGGATGCGGGCTCCTGACGAACTACTGAGGAGTTCATAACGCTTCCACGGAGTTTAACCAACACAATGATTACTGAATCTCCTGATTAGACGATTAGGTCTTTGCTTCAATTTAGCATGCCTTTACATTATGTGATGTGTCTGAACTAACTAAATGGATTATATAGTTTTCAAACTTCATGAGCTCCATTTAAAAAAATATTTGAATTCAAGTCAATCTGATTTCACATCAAATAAAAAAATCGAGTGAATTAAAAAAAATTATAGAAAGGATCGAATGTCCGTTCGGTGTATTGCGTGAGGAGGCTACGTGATTAAATTCATCAAAGAACCCCCGCACCGCAATTTCGGGTCAGGGACCGTCATTAAAAATTTGTCGACAGAACATGAAGTAATGAGGGTTGCTTGTTTTCCACGCGATCTCTACTCCGAAGCAAAATAACACAAGAGTGGCGAAATGATCTCATTAGATGTATAAAGAGTGCGAAGCGCGCGTATTCTTTTGAACTCGCAGAAACTCGTCGTGCCGTTTGAATGTTCTCGTTCAATTCGAAGAATGTCGTAATGAATTAATGAATGTTCCCGATAAGCCGTCGGGACCAGGGAATGTATATTCATGATCGTCGTTAGACGATGAATTATTAAACGGCGTCAAAGGGAGTGCGTCCGAAGGGACGAGCGAGCTTCGATTTTCTGAAACTTTCCTATTTGCGTCGCACCACTTAGTTACCACTTGAATTATGCAACGCTTCTCACCTGTAAATGGGACTGTGATCGTTTTTGTACCACACAACCAGCAAGACGTCGTCGTTGGGTATGGGGATGAGAGGTCGCAGGGCAGCAAAGCAGTCCCTTTGACGACGGCCTGGACGTCGGTTACGATTTCGCCTGTAAACATAAATCGAAACTTAGGAGGTAGGAAATGAGAGGCATACACCAAATAAGAGCACCCGAAATTTTCGGCATTCGATAAATACGATTGCCTCTTTTCCGACTAAACGTCAATGTTTAGATTCCATCTTAAGTTTCTCCGTACCGGCGCAAATATTTACCGTCGAAAAGGTTGCCGGTAAATATTTGAACAAGAGAGGTATATAGATGACGAGTCGAAGGAATAAACATCTTCGCGAACGCTCTCAGTAGATATACATTGGCTTCAGGTAGTTCGCATGTCATTTGCGTTACCGCGCGATAACTTAGAACGCTGGTCATTCGAACTACGGTGACTTAATATGGCGCCCCACGCCGTACATATAATTACACTATAGCATCCATCGTACATTATCTTGGTTGCTGATAAAATTTTCCTCGTCGATTCTTGATACCGATTGAGCAAAACGATAAGAAACATCCATGATTATAAAGTTCCGATATTATCTATGTTTGTTCTTTTTCTTCCATTCAACGGTCATCTCGTAATTAATTCTGTGCTCCACCCCAGTCGTGGCAACTAATCGCGGCGCGAAACACAAAATTGGATGGGAAAAGTCTCATGAACTCGCTGAATATGTATGCGTGGAACTGATTGAAACCGAGCCGCCATAACCACGAAAACACCTCAGGAACACGACGTGGGACACAAAGGGGACCGACATTATTCAAATTCGACCCGGAACAGATGTGTTTGTTTTGTTCGCGCGCGAACCGTTTTCCATTAGAAGGAAAACTACTTGCGTTCGTTCCAGGAACAATGCGACGCCGGAAGGCGAGCGGCGACGGAAAAATCGGTTCCAATAGAAAATATGAACGTGACGATGACGAGTCTAAGGTGAAGGTTTTGAGGAACCGCCAGTTGTGCCCGTAGGGCTTAGTCGGTAACGTTACTTCCTCGATTCCTTCGGCAAACATTTGCCTAACATGTTTGAACGGTATAATTTGGTGAACACACAGCGAAAACAAACGAACGATGCCTTCATTAATAGAACAAAGATTTTAGTGACGACATGTGATGATGTTCGATTTTTTCGATATGGGTCGACAAATATTACATAAGGCAGTGGAAAATCTTGAAATATGCGTTTATGGAACATTGTTCAAGTGGTTTAAACCCATTTCAACATACTTTAAATATACAGCGTTTACTTGTCTCTGTTAACTTGTTTGTGTAATTTTCACACATCTTGACGATATTTTTAAACATTACGAAAATTTCTTCAATATTTTTATTCATTTTGTATTTTCAATTAAATTCAGTTCATAAAGACCCACTACCGTATTCTTAGATTTCTAGTGATTTTTAGTTTATTTATTGCTCACTTAAGTGTGCCATTCATTTACGCTCGTTCAAAGTAGCGAACTACACTAAACAATGTGCCACTGCACAAACAGTATAAATTTCAAAATTTCACAACAAAAAAAACAAGCAGAATACCTAAAACGCTTAAACTAAGGAATTTCTGAAAATTTATTTTTGAAAAATGTAAAAGACCTTGAAGATTTGGAATGTTGCAAAATAGCTGTAAGATATTGTGAAGAGGATTGTGTAAAATTTAACAAAATGTTTTGAGTAGTCTAAACTCGGCAATTTCTGAAAATTAATTTTTGAAAATTGAAGAAACCAAAAGATTTGGAATGTTGAGAAATAGCCGCAAAATATGGCAAAATTACCAAAGCAAGTGCGAATATTGCATCCGCCGATGCGGATCTTCGATGATTGTCAATATAATCAAAATGCACCCGTACACTCAATTTCGTTTTTGGCGTACACAGAATTTTTAATTCTTTTTTTGCAATATCTAATCCACATATAACGAGAATTAATCCTACTTCATTAATGACTCTTTATTAAACATCATCGTAAACACTCCAAATCACACGCCTCAACCGTTGTTGCTAGCTGCTAATCGAAAATACTTAACAATTCCGGAACGCTCGCCGGACTCACTCCCCTTTCATTAAACTCGCTCCCGAACGAAGATTTCGGGCAAAATTAATTATTTTTGTACTAATTACTTTGCGAGTAATAAATGGCTTTCTTAATGATCCGTTTAATTAACAGAATAAAATAAAACCTTCGAATATTCAAAGTACTCGAACATCTGGCCGCCTTTTTACGCGGTTCATTTGCTCGCCGTCTCCCCTATTTCGTGAACAATTTCAAACCTAACGAATGCACTTTTTATCCCAACAACCTCGGGGAACCGGAAATGCATCCGCAACGAAAAGGGAAGCGGAAATTTATCGGCGGCCCGCCTTCGTTAATTGTTTTGCGCCCGCTAAAACGGCGGAAGAATAAACATCTTCGCGAACGCTCTCAGTAGATATACATTGGCTTCAGGTAGTTCGAATGTCATTTGCGTTACCGCGCGATAACTTAGAACGCTGGTCATTCGAACTACGGTGACTTAATATGGCGCCCCACGCCGTACATATAATTACACTATAGCATCCATCGTACATTATCTTGGTTGCTGATAAAATTTGCTCGTCGATTCTTGATACCGATAGAGCAAAACGATAAGAAACATCCATGATTATAAAGTTCCGATATTATCTGTGTTTGTTCTTTTTTCTTCCATTCAACGGTCATCTCGTAATTAATTCTGTGCTCCACCCCAGTCGTGGCAACTAATCGCGGCGCGAAACGCAAATTGGATGGGAAAAGTCTCGCGAACTCGCTGAATATGTATGCGTGGAACTGATTGAAACCGAGCCGCCATAACCGCGAAAACACCTCGGGAACACGACGTGGGACACAAAGGGGACCGACATTATTCAAATTCGACCCGGAACAGATGTTTTGTTTTGTTCGCGCGCGGAACCGTTTTCCATTAGAAGGAAAACTACTTGCGTTCGTTCCGGGAACAATGCGACGCCGAGAGGCGAGCGGCGACGGAAAAATCGGGTCCAATAGAAAATATGAACGTGACGATGACGAGTCTAAGGTGAAGGTTTTGAGGAACCGCCAGTTGTGCCCGTAGGGCTTAGTCGGTAACGTTACTTCCTCGATTCCTTCGGCAAACATTTGCCTAACATGTTTGAACGGTATAATTTGGTGAACACACAGCGAAAACAAACGAACGATGCCTTCATTAATAGAACAAAGATTTTAGTGACGACATTAATGATGTTCGATTTTTTCGATATGGGTCGACAAATATTACATAAGGCAGTGGAAAATCTTGAAATATGCGTTATGTAACATTGTTCAGTGGTTCAAACCCATTTCAACATACTTTAAATATACAGCGTTTACTTGTCTCTGTTAACTTGTTTGTGTAATTTTCACATATCTTGACGATATTTTTAAACATTACGAAAATTTCTTCAATATTTTTATTCATTTTGTATTTTCAATTAAATTCAGTTCATAAAGACCCACTACCGTATTCTTAGATTTCTAGTGATTTTTAGTTTGTTTATTGCTCACTTAAGTGTGCCGTTCATTTACGCTCGTTCAAAGTAGCGAACCACACTAAACAATGTGCCACTGCACAAACAGTATAAATTTCAAAATTTCACAAGAAAAAAAAAACAAGCAGAATAACTAAAACGCTTAAACTAAGGAATTTCTGAAAATTTATTTTTGAGAAATGTAAAAGACCTTGAAGATTTGGAATGTTGCAAAATAGCTGCAAGATATTGTGAAGAGGATTGTGTAAAATTTAACAAAATGTCTTGAGTAGTCTAAACTCGGCAATTTCTGAAAATTAATTTTTGAAAATTGAAGAAACCAAAAGATTTGGAATGTTGAGAAATAGCCGCAAAATATTGCAAAATTACCAAAGCAAGTGAATAGTCAAGAAGGAAAAACTAAAAATACGCCACTAAACTATGAATTTGCAATTCTTTAAATTCATTTTTCGGGTTTCGAAAAATATTTTCCCCCACCTCCGTTCAATTTTCCATTGTCGGATTTCTTTTCTAAATTTGTAGTGAAAAAAATGTTCAGCACTTCCGCAGCTTCAGGTACTTCAACTTCTGGTGCACAGTCGTGATTATTACCGAAACCCTGTATGAATTACGTAACCATCGGTCTCGCTGTCTATCTTCGGAACAAAAATCGGCAAAAACTGACTAAGCATTTGACCTTATGAATCAAACAAGACTTTACAAGGTCTGCGCAGTGTGTATTGTATAATTTTTGACGAAAAGAAGTGGGATTGGAATCAATATCTCGTTAAGTCTCTTTGGGTGTCCCTCAGGTGTCTAATCTGGGTCTACCTTAATTATTTTAATTCATTAATGTTCTCCAGAAGTGGGATTGGAATCAATATCTCGTGAAGTCTCTTTGGGTGTCCCTTAGGTGTCTAATCTGGGTCTACCTTAATTATTTTAATTCATTAATGTTCTCCATTTTTAAAAGTCAGGGACGTAGCACTATATATGCCGATGATGATAAACCTTTTCTCAAGTGATTGTAATGCTGAATATTCTTATTTCTATGAACTATGTGACGTTGGTTTCAATTATCTCGATGTTTGTTGAATTTATTTCTTGTTTTGGAAGTTTATGTTTAAACCCATTTCAACATACTTTAAATATACAGCGTTTACTTCTGACTGTTAACTTGTTTGTGTAATTTTTACACATCTTGACGATATTTTTAAACATTACGAAAATTTCTTCAATATTTTTATTCATTTTGTATTTTCAATTAAATTCAGTTCATAAAGACCCACTACCATATTCTTAGATTTCTAGTGATTTTTAGTTTATTTATTGCTCACTTAAGTGTGCCATTCATTTACGCTCGTTCAAAGTAGCGAACTACACTAAACAATGTGCCACTGCACAAAGAGTATAAATTTCAAAATTCCACAAGAAAAAAAACAAGCAGAATACCTAAAACGCTTAAACTCAGGAATTTCTGAAAATTTATTTTTGAAAAATGTAAAAGACCTTGAAGATTTGGAATGTTGCAAAACAGCTGTAAGATATTGTGAAGAGGATTGTGTAAAATTTAACAAAATGTTTTGAGTAGTCTAAACTCGGCAATCTCTGAAAATTAATTTTTGAAAATTGAAGATACCAAAAGATTTGGAATGTTGAGAAATAGCCGCAAAATATGGCAAAAATTACCAAAGCAAGTGAATAGTCAAGAAGGAAAAACTAAAAATACGCCACTAAACTATGAATTTGCAATTCTTTAAATTTATTTTTCGGATTTCGAAAAATATTTTCCCCCACCTCCGTTCAATTTTCCATTGTCGGGTTTCTTTTCTAAATTTGTACTTTGTACTTCAACTTCTGATGCACAGTCGTGATTAGTACCGAAACCCTGTATGAATTACGTAACCATCGGTCTCATTGAAGACGCTGTCTATCTTTCGAACAAAAATCGGTAAAATCTGACTAAGCATTTGACCTTATGAATCAAACAAGACTTTGCAAGGTCTGCGCAGTGTGTATTGTATAATTTTTGACGAAAAGAAGTGGGATTGGAATCAATATCTCGTGAAGTCTCTTTGGGTGTCCCTTAGGTGTCTAATCTGGGTCTACCTTAATTATTTTAATTCATTAATGTTCTCCATTTTTAAAAGTCAGGGACGTAGCACTATATATGCCGATGATGATAAACCTTTTCTCAAGTGATTGTAATGCTGAATATTCTTATTTCTATGAACTATGTGACGTTGGTTTCAATTATCTCGATGTTTGTTGAATTTATTTCTTGTTTTGGAAGTTTATGTTTAAACCCATTTCAACATACTTTAAATATACAGCGTTTACTTCTGACTGTTAACTTGTTTGTGTAATTTTCACACATCTTGACGATATTTTTAAACATTACGAAAATTTCTTCAATATTTTTATTCATTTTGTATTTTCAATTAAATTCAGTTCATAAAGACCCACTACCATATTCTTAGATTTCTAGTGATTTTTAGTTTATTTATTGCTCACTTAAGTGTGCCATTCATTTACGCTCGTTCAAAGTAGCGAACTACACTAAACAATGTGCCACTGCACAAAGAGTATAAATTTCAAAATTCCACAAGAAAAAAAACAAGCAGAATACCTAAAACGCTTAAACTCAGGAATTTCTGAAAATTTATTTTTGAAAAATGTAAAAGACCTTGAAGATTTGGAATGTTGCAAAATAGCTGTAAGATATTGTGAAGAGGATTGTGTAAAATTTAACAAAATGTTTTGAGTAGTCTAAACTCGGCAATCTCTGAAAATTAATTTTTGAAAATTGAAGATACCAAAAGATTTGGAATGTTGAGAAATAGCCGCAAAATATGGCAAAAATTACCAAAGCAAGTGAATAGTCAAGAAGGAAAAACTAAAAATACGCCACTAAACTATGAATTTGCAATTCTTTAAATTTATTTTTCGGATTTCGAAAAATATTTTCCCCCACCTCCGTTCAATTTTCCATTGTCGGGTTTCTTTTCTAAATTTGTACTTTGTACTTCAACTTCTGATGCACAGTCGTGATTAGTACCGAAACCCTGTATGAATTACGTAACCATCGGTCTCATTGAAGACGCTGTCTATCTTTCGAACAAAAATCGGTAAAATCTGACTAAGCATTTGACCTTATGAATCAAACAAGACTTTGCAAGGTCTGCGCAGTGTGTATTGTATAATTTTTGACGAAAAGAAGTGGGATTGGAATCAATATCTCGTGAAGTCTCTTTGGGTGTCCCTTAGGTGTCTAATCTGGGTCTACCTTAATTATTTTAATTCATTAATGTTCTCCATTTTTAAAAGTCAGGGACGTAGCACTATATATGCCGATGATGATAAACCTTTTCTCAAGTGATTGTAATGCTGAATATTCTTATTTCTATGAACTATGTGACGTTGGTTTCAATTATCTCGATGTTTGTTGAATTTATTTCTTGTTTTGGAAGTTTATGTTTAAACCCATTTCAACATACTTTAAATATACAGCGTTTACTTCTGACTGTTAACTTGTTTGTGTAATTTTCACACATCTTGACGATATTTTTAAACATTACGAAAATTTCTTCAATATTTTTATTCATTTTGTATTTTCAATTAAATTCAGTTCATAAAGACCCACTACCATATTCTTAGATTTCTAGTGATTTTTAGTTTATTTATTGCTCACTTAAGTGTGCCATTCATTTACGCTCGTTCAAAGTAGCGAACTACACTAAACAATGTGCCACTGCACAAAGAGTATAAATTTCAAAATTCCACAAGAAAAAAACAAGCAGAATAACTAAAACGCTTAAACTCAGGAATTTCTGAAAATTTATTTTTGAAAAATGTAAAAGACCTTGAAGATTTGGAATGTTGCAAAATAGCTGTAAGATATTGTGAAGAGGATTGTGTAAGATTTAACAAAATGTTTTGAGTAGTCTAAACTCGGCAATCTCTGAAAATTAATTTTTGAAAATTGAAGAAACCAAAAGATTTGGAATGTTGAGAAATAGCCGCAAAATATTGCAAAAATTACCAAAGCAAGTGAATAGTCAAGAAGGAAAAACTAAAAATACGCCACTAAACTATGAATTTGCAATTCTTTAAATTTAATTTTCGGATTTAGAAAAATATTTTCCCCCACCTCCGTTCAATTTTCCATTGTCGGGTTTCTTTTCTAAATTTGTACTTTGTACTTCAACTTCTGGTGCACAGTCGTGATTAGTACCGAAACCCTGTATGAATTACGTAACCATCGGTCTCATTGAAGACGCTGTCTATCTTTCGAACAAAAATCGGTAAAATCTGACTAAGCATTTGACCTTATGAATCAAACAAGACTTTGCAAGGTCTGTGCAGTGTGTATTGTATAATTTTTGACGAAAAGAAGTGGGATTGGAATCAATATCTCGTGAAGTCTCTTTGGGTGTCCCTCAGGTGTCTAATCTGGGTCTACTTTAATTATTTTAATTCATTAATGTTCTCCATTTTCAAAAGTCGGGGACGTAGCACCATATATGCCGATGATGATAAACCTTTTCTCAAGTGATTGTAATGCTGAATATTCTTATTCCTATGAACATTGTTATGTTGGTTTCAAGGATCTCGATGTTTGTTGAATTTATTTCTTGTTTGGGAAGTTTATGTTGATGTTTTGTGTAAATTGTTATCTAGAACGTAATCTGCATTATTGCAGCTGAGGAACCTCTCGGAAGTGCACAGCTTGATCAATGTATACTACTGCTTGGCTGTATTTTGTAAAGTATACCTCCAAAAATTGCGCTACGTAATACTCGAACGTTTCCATAAACGTCGTAGATAAACTGCGAAGCCTTCTCAATTCTCCATCTAGTTGAAGTGAAACATTTCCATGTTTTCCGTTCTCGCAGATGACGACGGGGAAAACGGAAAAAGCGTTGTTTCGAAATTACATCTCGTTTGAATGGAGAAAGAAACGAGAACGAGTACACAACACGCGCTCCTGAAAAATTGTTTTCATAAATAAGAAGTATATGTTTCTGTGATTAGAATTTATGAAAGCCCATTCCTGGACCATTCCTCTTTTTCGTCCGGAAACTTATATGAATACACCATTGAAAAAACGTGTCCCCTTTCAATTCGTACGTGCCTTTCATCGTTTCGGTGATATTGGAACACAGTTTAGATGTCGAAAATCGATGTTGCCGCCGGCATCGAATAGATCTCGAATTCGCGCACATTATGTAGAGCGGAACCCAAGAATGTCGTGAAATTGTATCGTTTCTCGTCTAATGAGGTGGGCCGAGAGAAACATTATCAAACATCGCATAATGGGAAGGAAAACGAGCGCACGACCGCGGAAAATAGCGCGCCGCATTCGCAACAATGTTCCCGACAACAGAACATATAAAACAAAACCATCAAAACAGGAATCTGTCTCAAAGAACCTCGTATATCTCGCGTAGTTCCTTGCGTGCCAACTTTCCGCCGCGAATTTATTATCACCATTAAACGGATACACGGGCAACCGCTTTGTTATTTTTTCCTTACCCAAGAGTCAACTCACTATTTTTTGTTCACCTTCAATCAAGATATGGGTCGTATAATTTGGGAACGACGATCGATCCATCGGAAATTGCCAATGAAGAAGCAATTACTGATCCAGATTTCGTAGGTATAAATTCCCATTTCTCATATATTCAATTTCGTCCGTTAACCGTAACCGGAAGATATTGAAAATTACGTGGAACGTCGTAAGTTTCGATTAGATCGTTTCGTATCGACGCTTTCGTCCGCGCAATTTTGATACCTCGACGATGATGATGGCGGGTGGACGATGGAAAACGTTTTCATTAAATGTTTCATCATAGGGTCGATTTGATTTATGGACGTCGTAATGTTGTCGTTTATTCGTGTTGATTTTTTTACGGTTAATGAAACGTGTTATAAACCTTCTTCATGGGCCATTTTCCATCGTTTATTGAGTTTTCTGGTTATTAAATGTTTTCACTGCGTACTGGTTCTGTATTACCTGCTTATCTGACGATAATTATTTATATTCAAGTCGAAACATTTATTTGAATTGAATAAGTTGTTTGTGTTCGAAGTTTGAAATTCGTTTCATATAACTGAAGTAGGTCAAGGGGCGATTTAATTTCTTTTCGCTCGATGCTTTCCACCCAAACCACTCGAATCAATCTTACGAAAGCGTTATATTAAATCCACTTTGAGGCAATATCGCGGATTTATGATGAAAACTGGCCACGTCCGAGGATCAGGGTTGGCGAACCGTCAGTTTTTTGGCCGCTAAAAGGAATTCACGTCAATCCTAGGATGTAAATCGGGACGACTTAATGCCCGTCTTTTTTGGGGTCGCGGAAAAATTCAATTCGACGTGAAATCGTCGGGTGGTGGCCGATCGATTCCGGACAAAACGTTTCTGCGGGGCAAAAAACTGCCTTCGCCGCCATTAAAAACACATCAGAAGGAACGCGCGAGAACATTTCGCCAGCTATAAATTCCGGATTATAAATGCAACGTGACCGTTGAAATGTAAAACAACGACCTCTGCATCGCAAACTGCTTCCGTTTTTTTAATTGAATGGGATATCGTTTCTCAGAAATTTACATATCTCGATCCCGACCATTGTCGTTTATTTTCACTTCGAAGATGATAACGAGTTGGGCCGTCGACATTGTCCGGCGTCGGAGTTTGAAAGCATACCAATAAGGGGCGTTGGGTATTTAATGAAAGCCGGATCTACAGAAGAACTGATTTGCCGGAATTCCGTAAAGAGACGCGAAACTGCCATTCGAAACCGAACTGGTGTAGAGTTCATCTGCCAACTTATCAAGCGGAATCCCAAGAGAGGGAAGGAGCTCAAAGGCCAACTTACTCTCGGCGGACTCTTTACAAAAGCCGTGCGCTGAAAACTCGGAATCGATGTGTGCGCCCTTCAGCCCTCGGAAAGATGGTCCCGTAAACACCAATGAGCCAAATCTGTCGCGAAATCTAGATGCCATTGGGGGTAAATAAGGGCGAAGAAATACAACGGCGACAGCGACATCTATGTTTTTCAGCGTGAGCCATTTAACTTGTCAAATATTTTTTGTAGTCAAACGGAATCGTCAAACGAATGTGTTTTAGAGACAAGCACATATTTTCTATCTCTTTCTCTCAAAACCCGATAAGACAAGTTTCGATTTAACAAAAATCGCGACTTTCAGATCATGTGTAATTGTAGTAATCGGTAAAAGCTATACAATATACTAAACTGTGCATGCGTTTTCCTGAAATCGCAGAAAGAATTTTCACATCGTGCGTATATTGAATAGAATTCAATTAAGGCTGGCGTCCGATCATGTGATCGTTGGACTACCATTCATACACGTGCTGTATTGTAAGTTGCAGTATAACTTGAAGACAGGTCATGAATATTCAAAATTATGAATTTTTAGATAATCAAAGAATAATACCTGAACCAGGCATTTGTTATGAATACTACGACAGCAAACGACCCAAAAGGAATAGTATTGACTCAAATTACTCTTATTGCGCCGCCACCTTAGAATCAGTAGCTGAATTTAAAACGTTTCTGCTAAGTTTTAAAAGGAGTGAAACAAAAATTAGGAGCACAATATGACTGATAAGGTCAATATCAGACCTGAATATATGTATTGGTTTCAAAGGAAAAGTAAACGAGAAGAGACCATTTTTTATATATTCACCTTTTTCTTCAAGTCAGCATGAATTTTAAGCGATAAAGAATGGAATAAAATTTTTCTTTCAAAAAACAAGTTTCCGTTCAAAAGTCTCAGGTCCAAGAACATTTACAAGTTTCAAAATTCTTCATGTAATTCCAATGTATTTTGTGGAATTCGGCGGAATTTTTGGAAATGAGATGTCAGAAAAAGTCATTCTTACAGAATCAATTTTTAAATTAGAAATAAATCAATTAGTGCATAAGAATTGCGCATGGCGTCCGACCCCACCTCTCTTATATCATAACGCTGTAATAGTACAGTGATTTTTTAGCACAGGACGTTAGAGGTTCGAATCCCCATGTGTTATGTTCATTTTTAAATAATAATAGGCAATAGTGCGATTTTGAAACATTCAGAATATTAGAAATATAGAAGAAATAGAAGATAATAAGTTTCATTTCTTATCATATTAATGTGAAAAATAGTACATGTTCACTAATGCAAAGAAAGCCTTGAATCAATAAATTAGTAATGCTGACTGTATTTTGGACAACGGAATGAGCCTCGCAATCGTAATCTTTCACAGAAAATTATAAATAAAAATACAAAAAACTAGTCTAAACTATTACTTCACCAATGAAATCCACAATCCATAATAAAATGAAATATTTGTGAAAAATAAATACAGGTATATACTGATTTGCATATTTCATTATCGAAGGAAATCTACATTTTTTGTGATGTGACACATTTGAAAAATTTTTTTTGGTTTTCATATATTTCATTTTCGGTATTTTGAAGTTACTTTGAGTAAACTGCTTAGATAATCATCCCGGATTTTTATGTATGTTTATTCCCCTTTATCCATCTGTGAAACACTACGCGCAAAAATGTACATGTATATATACAGGCTATATATATGTATATAATGGAACAAGCATTATGATCGTATTTGTCTACCATTATGATCGTATTTGTCTACCGAAAATTATGAATTAAAATACAAATCAATAAAATCCACATAATTAAAATATTTGTAAGAAATCAATACAGGTATATACATGAATATATTATGTTTAGGCGTAGTGTTTTACGGATGACAAAATGTGTACAAACATATGTAAAAATCTGAGGCGAATATCTAAGCAGTTTACTCTAAATACCTTCAACACATCGAAAATGAAATGTATAAAAATCCAAACGCGGCAATAAATTTAAAACTATTATAGCCCCCTTTAATTTCGTTCCATCAACTCCGCAACAGTTTTTTTGTGTACGTGGCGTTGATCGAACTCCCGTGGGCGCGAGTTCCTTTCCCGTATTACCACATCCCAGTAAATAATCGTCTATTAATCCAGCGTGACGTCGGCCAATTTTTCCGATATACGAGGCACAATATATACACATTATATCTGAGTGAAGTATATTGGATAGCGTGTTTTCGTGAAATTTACGGGTACCGCCCGCGGAATACTAATTGCTCAATGGTCCACCCCCGTGAAATATTATTATTCGCTCGACGATTTCGACCACCCCGTACCGACAAAAAAAAACGCGCGGTAATTTCCGAGTTACGTCGGCCGAATGACATAATCAATCCGAACGACTTATTAATTCGGTGCTTTATCTGTCGATTAGCATCGCATTCGGGTAAACGAATTTTCCAACCAACGAGTATATCGCATAAGGAAATCCATTCATTAAAATTCCTTCCTGCGCCGCTGTCCATTAACCGACGTTCGTCCAAGAATTTCAACCGACGGAAAAGTAGTTTGCAGTCATTAAGAACACGCAACGAAAACACGCTATCCATTAACGGAACGTATAAAATTGAAAATACCATCTTTTATTCCGACTGAAAGGCGATATTTTATTCGGTTGATCATTTCTATCGACATAGAATCGTTTTTCTTTTTCTTATGTAATATGTCTATGTTAACGGGTCCAATAATCATTGAACATAGATAAATAAACTAATAGACTGATTTATAGCTCGATGTAGTTGATTTGTGCGCGCTACTTTTATGATCATTAACGGCTGTTATTTGGCGAATATGTACAGCATTCTGAACTACTTATTCGTTTTGCTGTATACGCTTGCCCAGCGGGCATGAAGCCGTATACTTCGTCGTCCTTACGCGATGTGTGTGTGTGTGTGTGTTGTGTGTGCGCGCGCTTTGATGCTTCTCCTTTAACCTTACATTCCGAAAATACCATGTTTTCGATGAGTGAGAATGCATTACAATTTTATGAACAATTGCTTCTCTTACTGTTACTGTTTGCTATGACTTACTATTTCCGAGAAAATCGAAGAGATACGCTAGAATAATCGTTTAGGATCATTTAGCAATGGACTATGAGTATCTCCGTATCGGCGCCACTGTCGGTCGTTCAATTCCTTTCGATTTCTTTCAATGTATTGCATTTCTGATGCGAAAGCATAACTGATCATTTGATCGACGGAAAAATTATTTTTGGTCCGAAATAATTCGATACTGAGATATGCTACACTTTTTTTCAATCATAATATTAATCATGATTGAAATTTGTGATTGTTGCAACCTTCAGCGCTAACTTACGCAAAATCAGATTGCAGCGAAATTACATAATCGATTTTCTTGGTAAAATTCTCCTTCTTTGGTCCTTTATTTTTCCCGTTTGTGAATACCGTGCCACTCCGTCGAATTCCTCAAGTTAGACTCTAAATACGGCCCAATCAAATCTGATAAGTTTAAGTACCCTCGCAGAATCTTATCCGCGGATAAACTACCGAGAGAAGATGGAGGAAGTCTGCCGGTGAACCGACCGGAAACGTATTTCCTTCTGATAATCATCGGTTGAAAATAAAGTTTTTTTTTCTCTCGTTCACTCCCTGCTGCTGAGAGAAAACTTCCGTCTGCATATAAATGAGAAAGTTATTTTTCCGATCGTTCGTTTCCTTCGTTCAATTGACCCCTTGCATAGTTAATGTCGTTAAAGTATGTTTTCAGTTTATTCGATTATGTTTTCATTTGAAGCACTATTTTGCTTCCTTGTGGGCGCAACTGAGCAGGATATATTCATGTGAAGAATATTTATCCAGAAATGTATATTAAGGAGATCTAGGGCGAAATTAGTGGAAGTTATACTCATTTGAATGTTAAATACGAATCATATCTTTTATGCATAGGTGGTACTAATTTGGAACCCATTTAGGTCAATAGTGGGTGAGCGCAAACCTTATTTGACTGCATCCTCAAAATAATTTCACTAGAACCATGAAAAAAGTCAAATCTTTGACAAAAAACGGTTTCTAATTTTGGATTTCTCACGGTTAAGCAACAACAAAAACTCGTATACTCGTATTGAATCAAATCAAACCGATCCTTATTTCATTAAGTTTCAAGTTTGTAATTTGGGTGTCCTAGTTGAGAAGGACTTTAAACTTACCAATAATAATGTTCGACTGAATGCCAAATCTAAGCTTCAAGATGCAAGCTAAGACGTTGATGTTTTTAACCAACTCGATCATTTTTCCCCCACGAGCTTCCCAATTTCCATTGAACAGCAAAAACCCGTAATCACGATTTCGGGGATCATTAGGTGCCTACCGATGACGTTTCTTCCCCCTTCCACGAGGGACGCTAATCCGGCGCATCATTAAATGTTCCGTGACTAAATCCGGCGAATTGTTTCTATGCGCGACGTCAATGTGTTCCTCTTTGACGCGTAATATATTATACAACGTAGACGCTACGCGAAGATTAAGACGTCGTAATGACTTCGTCAAGTAAGAAGTGGGATACGCAAGTTGTAGCCACGCCCGGTTCATTAGACGGGACGCTAATGAGTGACAGTAACAAAGCCTAAAACGTACCGCCACTAGATGTACGGTACACATGTACACATTTGTCATCTGCACAAAGGAAGATAGCGCGTCTTTTTATTTATTATGCAGCGCATAAAATTATTGCAAATGAAAACAGATAAAAATGCGGAGGCAAAAGTGAAGCCGGTCGTTTCGATTACCGTCGAGATAGGACGACGTATTATAGTTGGCGGTCACGTCCTGTAGATATCAAACCCCCGCCGCCGTTCACCCCGTTCGGTAGCTATGCTAATTAACTGCAATGCTACAACGCTCGAATAATGTCGACAG
The DNA here is from genome assembly GCA_020654155.1 of Novius pumilus. Taxonomy (NCBI): domain Eukaryota; kingdom Metazoa; phylum Arthropoda; class Insecta; order Coleoptera; family Coccinellidae; genus Novius; species Novius pumilus. Next base: position 329,461 of record JAIFOV010000476.1, read on the forward strand.
ATTGCCCAGCTCGGTCAATCTGCATGGAATCTCGAAACCGTTGACGTGGACAAATAAAACGATTCATTTTTCGGGAATCGAATCCTATCCTTCGAAATGGTTAAAAAAGGGTTTTCACGATGGTGGAGGGGTGGGGGATAAAGATGGTTAGCAAATAAAACGGCGTGTCTCAATTTCCTTTTATCGATCTCGGGGTCGGCCACTAAACTCCGGATTTTATTGAGGGGTTTCTCATCGGGATACTTTCGGTCGACGTGCGCTTTTGCTATTTGAAATTTAGACATTCGGTGTATGGCCAAAGGGATGCGCTTGTAGGTATAAAGACGTTAGTGTTGTAACGTCAACTCAAATGATAAGCTAGGCATATTTTGCTGTACAGGGACTGCGGATTTATGCTACGTGTGTTCTGAGCTGATTGGTGATTGCTTTCTGTACCAGTCCCTAGTATTGCTGGTAACTGAACTCACATTCATGGCCCTTTGTTGGCAATACTAAAGTTTTTGCGCTCTAAGACTAGGATGCAAAATAGTACAACCCCTCACCTGTCACTGTGGAACAGAAGTAGGAGAGGACGGAACTTATGATTTCAGTTGTACAACACTGAAATCACGGGCCTATTGAATGCTGAGGACAAAAATCTGGATGGAGTAACCCTAACGGCTTTCTCAAATGGACAGCCTTTGACCTGTCGATGTGTCGATGCTCTTTGCCAAACCCACATCAATAAAACTAGTTTAGCAGAAGAGGCATCAGAAGAGGAAGCATGCAGAAAAAACATTCAAAAGCGTTCAGTTATAAATTCATAGGACTTGCAGTTGAAACTTTAGGATCTTGGTGGAAAGAAACACGACACTAGACGAATAATCTGTAGACAAAAAATCCATTCCATATTCATATTAAAGAATTTCGCTCGCCATCCAACCAGGAAACATGTTTAGAAGGTTGAGAACCCTACTGGGTTCTTCAAAACTAGATGAAATTTTTTTTCAAATCAGCCCGGATTTAAAAAAAAATTGAAATTTGGCATTGAAAAAGAAATAAGAAATGGACAGTCTGTCAAACAGCAGATGTTGACTAAATTAATATACAATAATGTTTCCTAACTTATTACAAGTTGACTCATTAAATATTACCACCAATTATAACACGACAATCAATTCAACATCACAAAACGAAATATTACTGCACACTAGAAACAGACTGTTTTTAATCTACAACCAAATCACTTCAGACTTCTTAATAATGCATTGCATTAACCTATAAATGAACTTCGACCAATCGGCTCGTTTCGAGTTGACATCTGTCCAGAGTAGATCAAATACCCCTCTCGTCATTCTTGTAATGTGGAATATACATTTCTATGTCTCATTTCTGATAGAATCAACGTGACGTCATTTTGTGTTTTCATATAATAATGCAATGTTGCAATTGTGTATAAATGTCGAATAATCCGAGCATTTTTCGCATGTACCAGTCGCAGAAAACGGGTCCCCGTCAACATGAATTGTTAATCTGCCGCGGTCCCCGTTGTACCGACATATTTCAGCGCCGGCTGAATGATTCAGGGGGATCGGTTTGGATCGACCGAATGCTCGCGATAGTGGAAAGCGGCGAATTTTAAGCGGCCGGAGCTTAGCATTCGAAACTAGCCGAATATAAACTATGCTAGTGGCGGATATTAAGCATGATGAAGGACCGTAATCCTCGAAATGAAATACTCGTAAACGTTCGGGCGGAAACGCGACAGACAACAGAAGTTTCGAATTAGGAAAATGGGTGGCGCGCGGCCGTGTGCTCCGCAAAACGTTTCCCAGCGTGTCACCACCTCATTTAGAAGAAGGGCAATTTTTCCTGGAAAGATTAAATCGACGAAGAATTGTTTTTACTATAATAATCGAACTTCATGAATTATTTACGTATGGTGAGAAAAACACAGTTGACCGATCGGCGCAAAGCGGCACACTATTCTTATGGTTCAATTTAATTTAATTGTAAACTACGATTTAAGAAATTTTAAACCATAATAATTAAAATTATTGAATTATATAATTTTAATTTCTCTGAAAAAACATAGCAAAGCGGCACACTATTCTTAGATAGTTTATTGTTCAATTTATTTTAATTGTAGACTACGATTTATGATTTAATACTATCAAGTATGAACATAATAAAGTTTTTAAAAATATCGCGTAATAAAGTACAAAATGGAGAACAATTTTAACTCATAAATATCGCAACAATAGAAGAATAATAAGGAGCGGATTTGAGTATTTCATGAATGCGAAATAGACGCTATGGTTTTTCGAATTTACGGATTTTCCTCACGTCTGGCATATGGAAAACTTTTCCCCCCTTCATTCGGCCAACTTTTCCTTTATCGCGTCTTCTTTCGTTTCACTTTCCGTTTTCAATGTCCGTTCGGCGTCGAATATTTCATGAAGTTTCGGGTCCAGTTGATAGTCGATCCACGTCAAACTGATTTATTTGGACATAATTCAATTTATTCGGTTCGCCACGATTTGTCGGATACTTTTTTTTTACTTTGCGATAGATCGAATAAGAAGTTGCGGCGATCGCGAATGGCAACTAATTGAGTCGAATTTTACGGTCGCAAGTTATTCGAAACAACGAAGTGTATCGACATCGTAAACAGAACATCATCCCCAGTACGAGGGAGAATTAATTCGCAACGTTCATTTTCCGCTCCAGTGAACGGGCATAGTATTGTGAAATTTGTTGTTACAGGTAGTTGCGTTGATTTCGAATTGAAACATATTATTCTTCGTCGATTTATTTCGTGATGCGAAACATCTGAACGTTATATTTGGTGAAAATCAAATGGCACGCGGGTTGGGAACTAATTTTCCGAAATAACATTTTCAACTATGGAACAATAATTTCCGATCATATCTGTGAATGTATTGGGAGTAACGTGGGCGTGTAGACGTTAATGAAAATTTAAATGACTCATTAATTGTTCAGAGAAACATATTATTGAACTATTGTTATCATTATGACTGATTAGATGACAGGGGAACTTCCCAAATTATTTCCAGACATACAGATACTGCTCCGAATAGTAATTGGAAAAGTTCATAATTTATCGAACTCGATGGAATTTCATAACAAATATTTCAAATACCTGTTGGATGTTATTTGAATATCGTGAATTATTACGTCGTTTTGCGAAATTATCGGAAATTCGTACCGAAAGCGGACCGTTTGTTTTCCTCTTCAGAAAGAAAAATGCTTTTACCTCCGATTTTATCGATGAGTGGGTCACTTTCTTCGCTTCGATTCGTACGAAATATCGTGCCGCCTCGGAATAAAAACTTCCTCCGGGCGTCCGCGTCCTTTCTTTTCATCCCCCATAATTTCCACTACACACCGTAGAAGTCAACGTGAGCGAAAAGGTTATTCGAGAGCAAATTGCAATGAATCAAATTCAATAAAATCCCATTTCTGTCTATAACGTTTCAATCGAACGATTTCCGCGACGGGAAAGTAGTTTTCTGACGGCGACAGCGCCAGAATCCGATATAATAACTCGGAAGAGCTGGGAAGAAAGGAAGGACGTGGGCGGGAGTAGCTGTAACGTTTCAATTTGTTGTCTCCACTCGGACGTCCAATTAACGAATCAGGGACGAACGAAAGAAACCTGCAGACTTTTCGATATCAAACGTGCGACACGAAAATGGAAGTATCAAATATGCGAGGATTTTTGAATAATTTCGCGACGCGGAAAGTTGCCAATGTTCGCCCGAAACGAAAAATTATTCGGACCGCCTGAATTTCCGGGTTTTAGGTATCATCTGCCATCCTCCGGGAACCACTTCGTCGTCGTCGTCGCCGTTCTCGGAATATTTAATCACCGCAGCCATAATTCCCGGCTATCGTCTGAAATGTTTGTCAAAAAAAAAAAAAACTCGTTCTGTCGGTGACATAGATAAACATCGCAAGCGCGAAACTATTACTCATAATTTATTCTTGTTCGAGATCTAAATTGCGTCGAAACTCTCCACTTACGGCGACGTATAAAATTACGCTAATGTATCGAGGACGGCTGATGGATGGATTTAATTTCGCTCAACTGCAAGTTTCGACATTACCAAAACGTCGCCGTTAATCTGGAGGAAGCAAGCGTCGGATGCGGCTTTCTCAGCGACGAAAACGACAATTTTGAATCGATAACTATCTGTTAATTCGTTTTCTTCGTTAAGTTGTACTACTTGAGTTTGGATATGAGTTTGGTGTTCATTATGTCAGTTAGATTACTTTTGGATCGCTTCTTTTGAACATTTTAAAACTGCACATCAAACGCGAGTTCATATTTTGCCACGCGCATTCGCCAAAATGCAGACAGCGAGTTATTATTTCACATTCACCTGCGACAATTTTGAATCGATAACTATCCGTTAATGCATTTTCTTCGTAAAGTTGTACTATTTGAGTTTTGATAGGAGTTCGGTGTCTGGTATGTCAGTTAGATAACATTTCTGATCATTTTGTTGCGCATCAAACGCGAGTTCATATTTTACCATGCGCATTCGCCAAAATGCAGATACGGCGAGTTATTATTTCACGTTCACCTGCGTTCACGTAAATCGCAATTATGATTGAATGCTGCTTACTATTTACCTATCGGTAAATATTATTATCATATTTTTCTGAATATAACATGCTGCGGTTCCGATAACAGACAGACAGACAGACAATTTATTTTTTTCATCTAATTCCTGAGCCAATTGCTTTTATCTAAATCATAATACAACTATTAACAATTTAAAGATTAGAATGAAATAACATATAACCACTAACCTTCTACTTCTTGAACGAACTTCGTCATAGTATCAAATTCATCAAAAACCATTCCATTATTTCATTCATCAAAATCGAAATGCATATTCAAAATAATTTAGCCATAATAATAAAATCCATTAATTCTTCATTCCAATTAACCATTGCAAATATTCAAATATTTAATTAACATTTTTCATTCCATTTGACCATTCCAAATATCGAAAACATCTTTTCAAATTCTTCTTTTTCAATCAACCATTCCAAATATAAAAATATTAAATTCATAAAATTCCTCATTCTATTTGACCATTCCAATTATCACAGATATGAAACAAATAATCCATAAAGCCATGAAAAATTCTTCCCATTCTATATTCTTCTATTCTTCTGTTTTTCAAATTCTTCTTTTCCAATTAAGCATTTCAAATATTAAAATATTTAATCCATAAAGTTTTTTTATTCCATTTGACCATTTCAATTATTAGAGACATAAAACCTTCGTCATATCATCAAGGTCATCAGAAAACCATTCCATTATTCCATTTATCAAAATCGAAAACCATATCCAGAATAATATAACCATAATAATATAATCCATTAATTCTTCACCCCAATTAACCATTCCAAATATTAGAATGTTTAATTCATAACATTTTTCATTCCATTTGATCGTTCCGAATATCGAAAACATCTTTTCAAATTCTTCTTTTTCAATCAATCGTACCAAATACAAAAATATTCAATCCATAAAATTCCTCATTCTATATTCTTTTATTTATTTTTTTATTATTATCTATTTTATTATAATTTTTTTATTTATTATTTTTTTTAATTCAATTTTCATGGAGCAAGTTCAATAATTTGAAAGCTTCATCAGCAAATACACGTAATTTCGAGAAAAAACATTTTAACAGCTGTGTTAGTTGCGATTCACGAGTTCTTGCGCTGACGTCTCATTTCTATTTATGAAAAAAGGCATCGCGTATATTGAATGTGCCACCACAGCAATTTAATGCCTCAAAATGTCAAGAAAAATTTTTTTATGGAAAAACAGCATCACATAATTAATGCCGATGGTAAGTGCTTATCATTTTTCAGGATCGAGAATGCATTTTGCTTGACCCGAACGCGAGCAACCTTCTTTTTAAACGCACTTCTTTGTATAATACAATCGGAATACAAAAGTTTCATTAATTTAAAAATTCAGGGCCTGTATGACTCTTTTCAGATAAAGTGCTATCTGTCAGATAACGAGAATCGTTGGATAAAAATATTCAGTTTATCTGACAGATGCACTACATGCAACATGGTGAAACAGGTTTTTAGTATATTCCTACGAAATGTGCGAGTGGTTTCCGTAATGAATGATCTCTGTTTGTTATTGTTTGTGATCTCTGTTGTTTAATTGTAAATTCAGCAAGTCCAGATATAGTGTATCTGTCAGATTAATTAAATATATCCTTTGAATTATTTTGGTTATCTGTCAGATAACACTTTGTCTGGAGATAGTGAAACGGGATCTTAATATGCTATCGCATGTCTCAATTAATTGTATGAAATTCATTTTCCCTAGGAAAAAGCGAAAATACTTTAAGATATCAACAGCATACTCAAATTCGCGTTATATTAATTATAAAAACATAAGGATCTCCAGATTCACCACCTTCAGATAAAGTGTTACCTGTCAGATAACCAGAATGATTCAATTGAGATTTATGATTTATGTGACTGTTACACTCTATCTAGATGTGTTAAAAAGAGTTCTCTTCAGTCATATAATGCCAATGATTATATTGTCACTGTTCGTCATGAGTTGAAAGTCACTTGTCACTTGTCACCGTGAAAGCGGTTTGCTCACTTCAAGCTGTGGTACGTAAATGTACTTGGAGAAGACAGAGAAAGAGAGTAATTTTGCTCTGCAAATATCAGAATGGAAAACAATCGACGTAATATATCAGATGCGTAATGAAGGTTGCAACTATTACAGATTCCAATTATGATTCATATGGTGACTGAAAAAATGGGAAAATTGTAATTATAATGAAAACTGAGAAGTTACATTTGTTGATGTTATACTCTTCGGTTAAAATTACGAAACGTGCCGCATGTTATCTAGAAAAAATATGTGCCAAAGATACTACATATGAGGTTTATCTCTACAACGAATTATTTCGGATGCACAAAAAAGACTCTTATTAATTTGATCATCTTGTATACAGAGTCAATATTGCACAAATCTTTCCGCTTCACATATACAAAGTTGGAAGGAAAATAGAAATTTGATTTAAAGCGAAGTAGCACTAATACAAACATATTTGATCTCATATAAACGAGACATTAAAGTGGTGTATCAGAACGGATTTATCCTGTTCGGAATCCAACAATATTCGAATTCGAAAACAGATTCATGCAAGTTTGTTTCGTTTTCGACTAATTAGGATATTATGAAATACACGCTTGCTGTTTAAATATTCCATTTCATTTGAAACTGTGCTCATCGATTACGGCTCGATCTTCATTTCGCCATAATTGCGTAATATTATCACTTCATATTGAAATATTTAGGGCCTGCTTCACCACGATCGGTTAAGTGTTAGATAATATAAACCTCAAAAGTCATGAATATTCGATGGTACACTACCTGAGGCTTATCTGGACGTTGTAAAAGAGGTCGTCACTTCTCAGAAATAATCATTGGATTGTTATAGTTGGGGGAAAATTGTCGAATTTTTAGTCAATATATTTGTTTAGGGTTTGAAAAGCGTGATGACGCTGTCAAATTAACGAAATTGGGCGGCTACATGAAGTGCAATGGATAAACAATACGACATTATTGAGATGCGCAAGCGCGAGGCAATAGCGTTTCTTCTGTCATTGTCGTGAAGCAAGTTCGCAACAAATTGATTAAAAATACAAATGACAATTAAGTACCAATTTCCATTTCATATGATGAATATCTTGTCGAGTTGAATCTCCTCATAATTCATGTTGCTCGAAATAACTTTCAAATTAACCATAGTAATCAGTTTGACGTAGTTAGCTCTGCTTTTCGTCTCAGCTTTTATATATTAAGGATCTGATCACCGTTCTGATAGAAAGAGAATAATTAATTACAAGACTTACTTTGAAAGTAAACATGGTCTTCGGGGAAAAGCGTTATCAATTATTCGTGAACTTCCGGAACCTTAACGTTCTAAGAATGAATTTGAAAGTCTTTCCGTTCTGTACTTCATTTGACAGGTTGGACGGATAAGTTCCGATGTTATTCTGATACTAGCATTTAAATGTGAGGAGGAAAATTAATATCGAATTGAGTTATTTCCCCGAGAAGTGATGAAGGGTTTGTATATTTCTACGAAATTGAAATATTCGAATGACGAAATAGTTCGTTACTAGAATATTCCCAATTGTACCGAATAACTCGACATTAAACGTTACAGTACATCAGAATTCAATTATTGTCATGAATAAGTGAACAAGGTTATAGGAAATATTAGGGCGCGTTTCAATCTGTAATTTCCATCCATTTTAAATGATCAACCTTTATATTATATCCGCAGAGAAATGGCGGCTTTACTATTTACATTTCCCGGAAGATAGAGGCGAGAGGAATGCGTGTAATAGCATTTAATTATACACAACGTTCAGTACAGTATATCGAGCAATTAGTGGAAAATAAAGCCTACTCAAGAAAATGCACATAATACGACGAAAATTACCTCGTTCTCTACGTTCTCATTCCGACCGTGTGGGATTTAATTATCATTACTGAAACGGGCGAAACGCTTTGAAGTTTGCGTGTAAGGCACTTTCTTATCGTCCGAAAATTTCGTAGATCGGATGCGGAAGCGTAAAGTTGAAATTTGTTCCGACATTTTCGCGGAATTTACACGAATACGTGTGCGGTTTTCTTTGTATGTTTATCTTGTTCGAGGATGACGTCCGGTTTGCCGAATAGTTGCGGCCAAATTCTGCACGGCCACCATCCTGGATGTTCGCCGAGATTGTTTTATATTCGATATTCGCGAGGTTTCCCTTCCAGAAAAGTTTCACGAATGTCGAATTCACGAATGTGAAGTCTACGTTCCTGTATTGATGAGATTACGTTCCACCAAGTCTTCTTCTTGATAACGAGATAAAGTTAATATTAATTTTTTATTCAAAAAAGGTGAAAAACATCTTTTTACTTGTGACCGATTGGATTCTTTTGTTTTTACACACGGACTCCAAAAACGACAACAAAACGAAATATTCCAGAGGGCAGCGCCAGTACTCTATCTTTTGATTTTGATCTACTTTGCAGGAGTCGCGTGTCTATTTACTCTTGTATCGTGTGTATATTTTGAAGGTTTGCTTTCTATTTTGCATTTTCTTTTCTCTATTCCTTCAAGTCTATGCTATGCGTTGTCCTTTTTCATTTTGAAAGTTTGTTTATCCTATTTGCGTTTTTGTTGCGTCTGTTTAATTGAAAAAAATTCGGTCGTCTACTTTGAGTGTCTACTTGGTGGAATTTGGGACTCTTTCATCGTTGATGTATCTGTTACTGTTGTCGGTGTCGATATCAAGATCGTGATATCAGTACATTCTGCGTCTCTTTTTTTTCATTTATTTCTGAGGGTTATCGAGTGCCTATATTGTTTGCTGTGTTCGTTTACTTGACAGGTTGTTCATGTCACATTTGTACTTTTTTCACCTATCTATTCTATCGATTTCACTTATGTCACTTAAGTTGGGTTTGTCTCGTTGTTTTATTTTGAAAATTTTTCGTAATTTGATTTTGATTGGTTTATCAATTTTGCTGAAATCGCGTGTCTAGTTGCGCTCGCATCGTCTGTAAAGTTTAGAGGTTTGCTTGTCTATTTTGTGTTTCTGTTCTTCATTTCTCCAAGTTTATGTGGCGTATTGAATCTTTCTATTTTTGAAACTTTGATCTTCTATCTAGGTTTGTTCCATCCGTCTAATCAAAAAATTCGATCGTCTATTGTGAGATTGTCTATTTGGCCGAATTTGATTACATTGCGGCTTAAATTTATCTTTCAAACTTGTCAGAGTCGGGTGTCAATTTTGAGTTAGTTTTTTCTGTTTATTCTAAAAGTCTTGTGTATCTTTTTTCATTCGCTTCATGTCTTTTTGAGGGGTATCTGGTTTCATATTGTATATTGTGTTTATATATTTGGAAGGTTCATATTTGTTCTTTTTGTGCGGCCGTATTCTATGAAATTCGCCCACGGTTTTGATTTTGATTTGTTTGTCCATCTTCCAGGAGTCGCATGTCTATTTGATCTTGTATCGTTAGTATATTTTGGAGGTTTGCCTGTCTATTTTGTATTGTTTTCTCTTTTCCTCTTGGTCTTTGATGTGAGTTGTTTCTTTTCATTTTTGCGATTTTGCGTGGAATATTTGTACCGTTTGCCTAATCAAAAAATTTCGCTCGTCTATTTGGGGTTTGTCTATTCGATGGAATTTGTGTGTACTTCGATGTTAATTTATCTTTAAATTTTGTCGGTATCGGCTGCCGATTTCGAGTTCGTTTCGTCCATATATTTTAAATGTTTTGCGTTATTTGTTTAATCTATTTTTGAGGGATATTTGATGTCTATATTATATGTTGTGTTCGCGTATTCAGGAAGTTTTTCATCTCTTATTTCTACCTTTTTAGCCGCTTGATTCTACAGAATTCGTCCATCTATGTTATGTTTATTTCGTTTATTTGTTCTGGAAATTTTTTGTCTCTGTTTTGTTTTTGATTCGTTTATACATTTTGTAGAAATATCTTGCCTGTTTGAGCTTGTATCGTTTGTATATTTTGAAAGTTTGCTATTTTGCATTTTTTCCCCTCTAAATGTATGTCGTTTGTTGTATCTTTTTATTTTTGAGATTTTGCGTAGGCTATTTGAGTTTGTTCGTTTCGTCTAATCAAAATATTTTGTTCGTCTAGTTTGAATTTATCTATTTGGCGGGAAATACTTTCACTTCAATTTGTCTTGGTTGGCTGTTGATTTCAAGATTGTTTCGTCTGATTATTTTAAAATTTTTGGCATATTTTTTTTATTCGTTCAATATATTTTGAAAGTGTACGACGTGTCTATATTTGTTATGTTCGTTGATTTGGGAGTTTTTCCATTTCATATTTGTGCTTCTTTCGCCTGTCTATTCTACAGATTCCGCCCACATATGTTTGTTTGTTTTCGAGATTTTTCTTGTCGCTTCAGATTTTGATTCGTTCATCCATTTTGCCGGCGTCGCCTGTCTATTTGCGCTTATTTATTTTGAAGGTTGTGCATGTCTATTTTACATTTTCTTCATTTTCTTTCACGGTATCGCGTGTCTATATTGTATGCGTCTTCTGTTTGTTTAGTTTGGAGGTCTCGCGCATCTTATTTGGATTTGCTTCGTATTCCTACCCCAGAAGTTCTATGCGTCTATTTTGTGTTCGTTTTGTTACCTATCGGTCCCGACGACTCAGTCGTATTTTATGATGTGAATCGGGTGCCAAAAGAAGTTACAATTCATCTGGGGACTGATTCTACACATTTAATACCTAGGGCCATTTTTAAAATGCGACAAACTGTATATTTTGAACATCTACAAATCTACTTCTTATTTGTTTTTTGTTTCTTTCATCATGTGTCTATGTTGTGTGATCTGTTTGTCTATTTTGGAGGTTATGCGTAACTTATTTGGATCATTTCCGTCTGACTAATTGAATTTGTTTCGTCTGTGCGTCCGCTGTGTGTTTGTTTCATTGAACTATGTTAGAAATTTCGTGTCGTTATTTTGACTCTCTTTTAGAAGTATCGCATGTCTATTTAAGCGTCAATTAGTCTGTCTATTTTTTTTACAAATTTTCTACGATATATGTAATTTTTATACCTACTTCCTGCTTTCCTATCGGAGGAACCATTTCATGCAAAGCAGTAGGATTCTGATATGAGTTATCTAAATCAAACCTCAAATCAGAAAGGCTCGTGAAAAAGGGTGAATTATGCTGAAGAAAGTTTCATAGAAAGACCTATTCACGCAGACTAGTGTACCATATTTCGATATGTGCTCGCACGTTCATCCTCAAATATTCATAACGTTTTGAATAAATTGTTCGGCGGCGCACGGGGGCGCCGTCCGAAAGAAGTTCCTCGAACACTTTTTAATTTAGCGGGAACAATCCCCGTTAATCTTCCCCGAACTGATACATAATACAAAACCCTGAATTATTCACATCCACTCTGATATTTTACATAGTCTCGCGGAAGCGGCCCCGCTCGCCGACTTTTTTGTTTCTTATACATCCCAATCTCCCTTATCATCAGATCTAGTGCAGCACTTTCGATTCAATGCCCGCTGCGCAATCTTCTTTATGACAAGGCCCGTCGTAAACCTAACGAGAAGGTCAAGATGTATCGCCATTTGGAACATGTCGTTCGTTTCTATGGTACGTGTATATTTTTTTGTAGGGGACGCGACTATGAATAGATTTTCTTGTTTCCGCGTTCAAAGGGCGGATCGTGAAATATTTCGCCCTCGTTGGGGATTAACCCTTAATCATTGATATAGTTCGTGTTTTCCCCCGTTTCGTCACTCAGACACGAAGGAACAAACGTTAAACTCGATGAAGCCGCCTCCTCGAGACATCCTGGGAATAAACAGTGGATGTTGCTGCGACGCTTCGCGGAAAATGTTGAATACTGATGCGACGACGACGACGCGCCCGTCTTCGACTAATGTCGACGTTTTAATTAATTCGGGGGGGTTGTTAAAAATGTGTCTCGGAGACGGCGACGTATAGAGAGGTTAACGATTTATGGCGCGACTCGCCAGAGTGACATTTCAATTATTTGCGATATCGACGTCGGGAGATGAAGAATACGTTTTAATTTCATCTGCCGTCTACAGAATCTCGACGTTGATCATTTTTTTTTTTGGCAAAAACACCATCAACCGCTCAAATTGGATTTTCCGGCAAAAATAAAATTGTAACATTCGCCTCAAAAAAAAACCTCCGCAAACTGAGTGAAATTATTCACTCATTGGTGGTTCGGGTACAAATCGGCCCCATAATTTAGAGATCGCGAGTAAAAAGAAGTAGTGAATATCTCTGAGGCGAGAGATAAGTCGCTTCCCGGTTCGGCTCGTAAAATAATCAATTGAAGAACCCCCACAGCCGGCCTCTTAGAATTCTAATAACGTCCTGCGAAATTGCCCTCGGATCTCTTTATCTCCGTGCCACGACAAAATGAACGCGGGATTAGACGTTGATGCCCATTTGTCTCGTTCATTATGTCGTTACCTCAACATCATCAACTCAATTTATTTCGAAATTCGATATTCCGTACCGGAGCTTCCGGACCATTGTGTCTAGTTGCTTTCGCGAACCGATAAAATAATCATATTAGGGAAGGATCTTCCGATGAAAGGGATCGCATTAAAACGAGATGGGAAAAGGGGTGAGTCGGGGGGAGCGAGGGGGAGACGGCGATGGATCGGCAAATATTTCGCGCGGGGATTTGCGACGAGAACGGTTTGAATTGCGAATCCGAGCACCTTTAAGATCGTCCGGTATTTTATTCATATTCCGTCGAGGAAGCGCTCGATCCCCGGAAACGGAGATGAATAAGGAAACCAATTATGAAAACAAATATAAAATTCCGCCGACTCATAGAAGGGAAAACCGATTTAATATGGCGCGTAGAAGCGAACGTATTTGAATCCCGAACCCCGAAATCGGGACAGGAATAATTTTATTTATTTCCGCGGTCGGCTCGATAGAATTCAGTTTCATAACTCGATTTGTTGGATCGGCGAATCATTTTGTAGGGTAAATTAAGAACGACGAGTGCTTCGTTGGTTTCTGAGCGATTTTTCGCCGATTTAATCACAAAGACAATTCTGCTTTTCATATTAATTGAAACAAGTATATACGAAGATCTTTTGAGGGAGGGATCGTTTATTTTGCGATCGCACGTGTCATCGATACGTGACGATTGAAAATGTCATCTGATATCTTTTTCTTTCGGAGATGCCCGCGGCGACGATCTAATGAGTTCTTCGTCACGCAGAGACGGGAAACGTGGAAAATTTCCAGGGACCGAGGTGTTTTCCCCTCGGGGCCATAATTCACCGTAATGGCATATTGAATAGGGAGAACTGCCGTTTCCGCGAGCCAAAAATCATTACGGACATGATCGGCGACATACCTTCGCGAGATCCTCGAGTAACGAGGTCTGTCTACTTGACTGCTAGCAGTCGCGGTTTCCGTTCTATTCCCTCGTCGTCCATTATAACGCGGACGATTTTTCCTCGGTCCCCTTCTGCTGGGAATAAGCAACTTCATTAAATTCATCAGTATCGTGCGAAATAATGCTGAAATATATAAATTCGCACTCACTTCTTTCACGGTATCATATTGTTCCCTTCCGTCATTCTTTCGTTAGAATTCAGCTTCCAGTTGGAGTGCCTTCACGCTTTATAAAAGAAATATTTTTCCTTTGTTGATAACCGAAATTATAGCCTGCTGTTATGTTTATCTTATAGTGAAGATATTTGTCACGCGTTAGTCGAATGGAGACATTTTGGTTCAATAGTATTTGGCAATCTGAGAATAGTGAGAGATAAACTGTTGTCAAATTTTGGGGAAGCATTACCTTCCTAACCATCTAAAACTACTTCACTCTCTAAACTAATGCCTTTTTTTCTTCATCCATTCTTATTTCGACATACCACCCTTTCCCCACAAACGTTCATCACTTGTTTCTCACATATGCGATCCTACTCCTCTTACTCAACATCTACTTCACGAGCAAATGCTATTCTGTAACATTCATCCAATTTTTTCTACATTTTTTTTCGTGACTTTGCATTGTTCCATTCCTTTGTTATTTAATTTTCACTCATTAGTTCCAAACACCTAAAGCGCCCAAACGCATTTATTCCGCACACTTTAGAATTTTTGAAGCACACTCTTTTTTGCACTTCATCAACACAGCATCCACTTTTTTCACATGCTGTTTCTGATATAGTCCAGTTTTACTTTCATATAAAAGTGTAGGCTCAAATATAGTTGGTAAACATCTATCCTGGCATCTATGCTTATGCTGACCTACTCATTCCTTTATTTCACCAATTTGTGACATTTTTCCTATGACACCCCTTTCCGCATTCACTAGTCCCATGATTTTCCCATTCTTTCGTCAAGTTTTCGTGAATTTTCTTTCTAAATGAAAAAACTCCCCTACTTATTTCACATCGTCGCAATTTAGCATCAATTTTCAATGATCATTCGTACCGACTTTGTCAAAACACCTTTATTTGTGACATGCTGTTATTTACCTCCAGATTCATACGTATACAACATTATTTATCCTTGTAACACAACTGCGCTCTCTGATGAAAAAACTGCATAAAGAATACTCAATATAATCTGAAACATATTAATATGGCCTTAAAATATTTAACCATGGAGGTGTAGAAAAGGCAAGGGGACAAAACACACCCTTGAATAACTCCTGTCCAAATTAAAAATTCGGTTACAGCGCCTTTTCTACTCGACGCCACACTCACTCGGGACCGTAATTTCTCTCCATTGACCAAGTCATATGTTTTTTTCCAAATCAACAAACGCAATTCAACATTTTCTTCGAATGTTTCTCAATTAGCTATTGTATTCAGAAAATTTGATCCACATAACCATATTTTATATTTAGAATTTTTTTTTTCTATTTCTTCACATAGTCTAACAACATTAGCATTTCGACTGATTATGAACTTGTATTATTTCTTTTTCCAAAAATTGCAGTCAACAATAAAAGAACATTTGCACGTTTCATATGACGTTTCGATCGTTATACCATCATAAACTTGTATTTGTTTAATTAAAAAATTTTTTTCAGTATGATTTTTGAGAGTGGTTTGACAATTTGATGATGTTAATAATGTTGCTTAGATACAGATCACAGCATACTGTGTAACAATAACTGGAATAAATGGAATAATATTCCATTATAAATTATACTTAAATTTTCAATATCTGTTCTGTATTTCTGTATTTCGGTTGGCTTTTTATGCCCAATTCTAAACTAGCAACAATTTCCTTCACATGAGAAGTTTTAGAAGGAATCGTGAATTTTGGACCTAGTGATAACGTATATTCCAAATTTTTGGGTAAATTTATATTTGTTAGATTTGTTAACCATTTATTATTATATTTAAATTTCTGACTTTCTTTATAAACTAGATTATTAATCTTTTTCTGTTGTGTTTTTTTAGTTAAATAATAAATCTTTTCAAAATATTTTTTTGTTTATTCAAAAAATTATCTAATATGTCTCGTGATAGTGCTCTATGTGGAAATTGTAAAAGATTCTGATATTTTGTTTCTAGAAAGTTAACAATATTGCAGCAATCCTTGATTTCTAAGTTTAAACATTGAAAATAAAATTTTAAAAGGACCTGCTTTCTTTCCTTAGCAAGCGAGCTATTGGTCTTCATGAATTGCTTCACTCCATAAACCACATTGAACGGAATATTTCTTAACTTCAGATGATGGAAGAATCTATTTTCTTTTAACTTGACAGCTATCGGCATTTCGACTGATTATGAACTTGTATTATATCTTTTTGATACATATCAAAAAAGAAATAACCTCTGTCAATTTTAGAAATATTGAATATTTGAATATAATTTATGATGGAATATTTTAAAGTTATTGTTAAACAGTAAGCTGTGATCTGTATCTAAGCAACGTTATTAGCATCATCAAATAGACAAACCACATTCAAAAATTGTATTGCAAAAAAGCAATCGTAGTATTTATTGAGCGTAAAAAAATTGTGCGGCTACGATGAAATGAAATCGAATGGCGATCGTTGAACAATTAACAAATTAGTGCGACTGCACTGAACGAGAGAAGCATCTAGCGGCGACAGAGATGCGAGTATTCTTCTTATGACCCCGAATGAAACAAGAGAACCGACACTCTGTTATTAGACACCAAAGAACGGTTTTGGAGAAAATAATTGGAGTAAAAACAAATCCAATATGTGATTCAGTACGTCCGGCGTCGATTACAATTATAATTAGCATAATCATTTGATCCATGCGAATATCGCCATTTCCTGCATTGGTATCCTACAATAAAAACAATTTTTTCATTGAAATATTTTTGATTCTATTAACGTTCAAGGTAAATTCGCCGCTATTTGCTTTTAACAAATTATTTTCATGGAAATTTGGATATAAAAATATGTTTCACACGATATTTCCAATTAAATCGTTGCATTCAACGAAGTTGAACTGTGAGCCGAATCGTTGACGCTTTCATTCGTGGATTAGTTGGCCAGACATCGAATCGATCCGATTGAACTTTGCTAATGGAAATTGTTCATTAATTTCAGTTGCTCCGTCAATTGTTACGCATGTTGAGCCGTTTCGATCAGAATACGCTCATAACAAGATCGATTTAGTCCTTCTTTGATGTGAGTTCTGAGTGATTAGAGGGAAAAGTTTTAATGAATAACAGTAAGTTTCTTCGTGATACACAATTCAATATTTTCTTAATATGATTGCCGTTCGGAACTGAAATATTAAATGAACTTCTATTTTATCCATGCTATAAAATAGACATCAAAATATGACATGTGAATAAGTTTTCTAGGTTTCTAGGTCACAGTTAGTCGAGTTATATACGTGAATGTGTGAAAATTTTATTCATAGAAAAATAGTTGATTTTTTTCACTCAAACGTAATCTTTTTACGTTTTGAAGATATTTCTAAAGAAAATTAACGTTATTATGTTTGAATTGTTTTTGCGACTGATAGTATGTGAATCAACTTATTTCTGCTATATATGCTGTGGGTCTATGGGCGAAATCGGATTGCTATTCGGAATAAAGTCAGGACTGTTGATAAATCAAATCGCGGAGCTTCTTCAAAAAACGTTATCTCGAAGGAGGTCGATATTCGCTGTTAGATATTCGTTATTTGGTGTTTCGTTATTCGCTATTCGTTATTCGATACTTCGCTTGTTTCTATTCCGTTTTCTCTGGTACGGACTTTTCTTTTCAATCGCTGCATTGCGTACGTATAAAGGCTGACCCCTTGACTTGTTTTCTTTTGAATAGAGTTTCCTCCACGCGTTAATTTTCCAACAGTTAGTTCGCTTTCGAGTTGAAGTTTAAATTTAACGAACCACCCGAGGTTCGTTGAACGGAAGTATTGAACCGCGAAAAACACATAAAATTCGTAATAACCTCGTTTTTCATTAAATGAAAATCTTAATTACTGAAGAGTCCCCAAGTATTTTAAAAGTCTAAGAGCGAAGGATTCGTGGGAAAAAATTGAATCGGCTTCCAACGAAAGATAATGGAAGAACAACTGTAAACAAGACTGCTCGAAACGTTTCTCGCCGTTTCGAATTCGAAAAATGCAGCCACTTTCCCGCGACTGAAATGTTATTTTCGACGAGAGCTCAGATGTTATTTCGAGTGCACTGCCAGAATAAATACTCTACTAGGGAAAAGTTTGCTTTAGGTAATTGGAATGGAGAAAGAATAAATGTATTAACCAAAATAATTTCACAGGCTTGTCGTGACTTTCTGAGCAACCCTTCTTTTATTCAACCAAAGTATATTCGTGGAAAATCATATACTTAGAAGTTATTTATTATTCCAGCACCAGAAGTTGCATTTAGTACGAAACATTTCGCTGCAACGCTGGAGCTCAATTTGATATTTACAATTGAAATTTAATAAACGTTATCGACATAATGATACAGAACGGATACTAGAGCCTATTTTAATGCGCCAATTACCGTAAATTAATGACATTTTGTATTTCATTAATATCGAATCCCACCGAAATTCAATTACAACCTCTGGCCCTCTCCGAAATTGCTGAACGACATATGTTGCCATACACGAAGCGACGACAACTAAAAAAAATTTCTTCTTTCATTGCCGGTAATAAAACGAATAAAAATGTCCGTGAAAGATGTCGGCTTGTAATGTCATAAAAGCGTCGCTTCAAATCCTGAAAAATTGGACACAATCGTCATTTGGGCGAACGTACATCGCTTTATCGGACCCTCGAAAGGACACGCGCGTAATCCGCCAGAAGTCCAATAAAAATTCGTTTGGTGGTCGGGCGGCTAAGGGGTGGTCGGGTTGCAAGAGCGATATCAAACCTCGCGCAACCCGGCCGAGCAAATCTCGACAGTGTCGTTAAGTGGAAAGTTCGAGTAGAAAAGTAAACAATGGTCGAACGGAAAAAACAACAAACATCGAGAGACCAGTTGGGAAATTGAATGAACGGTCCGACGAATAAATGGATCGGAATGCCCGGCAAAACGTATTTCGTCCGGTAAGGGTGCGATTACAGCTTGTTTGACATAAATATGCGTCCGTGTATGTGTAAACGATTACTGTTGTTTATCGATACAACGACAAAGGGTAACAATGGGATAATTATTTATTTGTTTTAGGGAATGTTTTAGGTAAGATACCGATACAATCCTACCTGAATTTTGATTTTTTTTCATCGAGGTTTTTAATGAGTTTAATCCTTCAAGTGAAAATATCGGTAATACTTTCGATTTTATGAATTGAGTAAATCAAGTTTTCTCATCACATTTAAAAATGACATAGTTTAAGTATCACAAAGTTTATTTCCCTCGCCGGGGGCAGCAAATTGTACACCTTCCGTTTTAACGCATATTAAACGCAACCACCCAAAGCCCCTCACGCAGCCATATTTCTCCGATACGATATCGAATTGTACTTGTTTTCCCCAATTGGGTCGGACGGGAATCTCACCTATAAATTGCGGTCCCGTCGTTCTGTAGGTCCTACAAATATTAGCTCTTCGAGTTATGTCTCCCCGGGGCTCTTTCGGCTCCATACAAAGATTGTAAAACGAACGTCATAACGTGCGGCATGAAACTTTGACGATGCCGCCATGATGAACTGTGAGCGTACTCCGGTGGCGGTAAAAGGAAAAACGGGACAGATGATTCGATTAAACTAAGGCAAATATAACGGAGTGGTGTTTGATATTGAAAGTGCTTTCCGCGAGTAACTATTTACCGACATTCTGTGAACGGTGCACTTGTTACATCATCAAAATTTAGATGTGAAATAGAGAGACGAGCGTATCTATTTCGTTCGGAGGACAATTGGGTGAGAAAACATAACGAATTATATATGTGTCGATTGCAATCGATTGCAAATTGGTGAATGCACTGCGAAAGTGCTATTTAACACAGCGCTAAAGTTAGAAAATCCTGATACAAAGGGAAGAAATGAAAACACTAAAATTTGTAATATTTCACCGTTATTTTATATTGCAGTGTAAGTGAAATGAATTTCAGTTAATGTAGGACATATTTTTAGCATATCGTAACTCACGAACATATTCCTTGGTAATCAAACACCAAAACACACAGCTGTAGAGATTCACCTCATTTGAAAGAACACTTCAATAATTTAGTCGTTTTTAACGAGTCGTGGCTTAGTGCAGCAAATGATCGACTCATTAAAGGAGAGAGGCTCATTAAAAAGAGCGATTCACTTGAGAAGAGCAGCTCATTCGAAGTGAGCGGTTTCTTCAAAATGAACGAAACAGTCTTTTCAAATCGAGCATTTAATTCGAAATTATCGGTTTGACTGATTATAAATTGGTGTTACGAAAATTTTCTCCAAGTAAAACACTGCCGCCCTCCAGGTACTGTCACACTTCAAATCATGATTAGTGCCGAAACCCGGGAGGAATTTCGTAAATTCAACAACGAGCAGCGTAACCTAGATGAAATGTAATAAATCTATCGTAACGAAGTGTTGAAATTGAAATATATTATCGAGAAAAGGTGAAAATCTAGAGTATCTTGTAAAATGTTCGAAATTTCCAACCACTCTCGCTAAATCCTGCAAATCTTCTTTCACTCTTATTCTGACCTGAAGAATTATGTCCAAAAAGATGAATAATTATTAGAAATCTTATTAATTTTCTCTGGTACTAAATAATAAATAAGAAATTTTTGTTTTTGAAATTTATTTCGACTTATCCATCGAAAAAAGTTGGATTTAGAATATAGGTGAACTTTTGCAAATGTCTCCAAATTTGCTCAAACTTTTGTCAAAAAGTTAAAAATTCAACTTTTCATATCTTTTGCAGAATTTTAATCAATTGCTTAGAATATTCAATTCTGACCGCAGTTCTACTAGAGTGAGTCATAAAAAAAGGTTATAAATACAAAATATCTGCGAACTTGTTGAGCTCAACAGAGTTTTCTTGATCTCCTTTACATAATTTAATATGATATCATAAATTATCTCGAATAAATTCAAAACATTGTATAAAATATTCCGCACAATTCTCCCATTTTTTCCAAAAAAAAAAGAATAATGAAAAAATCTGTTGATTTTCTTTGATTTTTGCAAATTTTCAAACTTAAACACGGAGTTTTTCGTGATTAGATAACAAAAACATTGAAAAATTCAAAATATCTCTGATTGTTCGCAGAATTTTCAATGACTTTTGCAGAATCATACAAATCTCGTCTCTCACTTCCATTCACACTCAAAAAGTAATGTTGAAGTTTGACGATCTGTCAAATTTTCCCATTGTTAAAGAAAAAATTATTTGGAGTGTTTACTGAGAAAAACTATGAATTCAAAATAACTATAAATTTTTGCAAATGTCTGCAAAATGTATGCAATCTTTTACTAAATCGTACGAATGTCCTTTTTTCTGTAAAGTTTTGGTCAAGCCAATGTTATTTCATTCTTGCTGCAATTCCTCTGAAATGTCTCATTGAAATATATTGTCAATACAAAATATCTGCGACTTCTTGCAAATATTTGCTAAGCCTCACAGAGTTTCCTCAATTTTCGAAAAAATTAACAAAATCCAAAATATCGTTAATTACTTGCAAACTTTTCAATATCTTTTGGAGGATTATATAAATCACGTCTCTCATTTCCATTCACCCTCAGAGAGTAATGTTGAGATTTGACGTTTCGTAAAATTCTCCAATTCTTGCCAAAAATTTTTATTACAAAACTTTTCGGAAATTTTCTTCGGAGTATTTACTGAAAAAAGTTGGAAATTTAAAACAATTGAATTTTTGCAAATGTCTGAAAAATTTGTGCAATCCTGTAAATGTCCTTTTCTCCTGCAAAGTTTTGGTGAAGCCCAGGTTATTTCATTCTTGCCGCAATTTCATTGAATTTTGTGATTACAAAATGTTGTAAATACAAAATATCTGCGAATTTTTGCAAATGTCTGCAAACTTTACACAAACATTGCTAAGCCTTACAGGGTATCTTCAAACTCCTTTACAGAATTTAATTTAATATCATAGATTGTCTGAACTAAAATCAAACAACTATGTTAAAGTCCAATATTTCGCAATATTCTCAAATTTTTTCGCAAAAAAATTATATAATGAAAAAATTTTTTCATTTTCTTCGATATCTACATATTTTTGTGTATCAAAAACAAAGTACTTCGTACATCGGAATTGAATATGGAAATACATGGAAAATCTAAAATATCTAATTATTTTCGAAATTTTCAACAACTTTTGGAAAATCCTGCGAATCTTGTCTTTCAATCGCACTCACACTCAAAAAATATTTTTAAGGTTTGACGTCCGCAAAATTTTCTAATTTTTTCCAGGGACAGAAAACTTTTTTGTAATTCTATATATTTGAATCTAGAATATCTGTGAATTTCTGCGAATGTCTGCAACATTTGTGCCAAGTTTCACAAAATCCAGCAAATTCTTCAATATTTCCTGCAGAATTCTGGTGAAGCCGAGATTGTTTTATTCTGAACACAAGTCCATTGAAATTAGTCATTGAAAATATTATGAATACAGAATATCTGTGAATTTTTGAAGATGTCTGCAAACTTTCTACAAGTATTTGCTGAGCCTCAAAGAATATCATTTCATTGACAGAATTCAATACCATTGGTTTTCTCAATTAAATTTGAAGAATTATGTTAAAGCTCAATGTTTCGTAAAATTTTCCAATTTTTTTCAAAAAAGGGAATAATGATGAAATTTCTTAGTTTTTTCGATCTCAGTAATGAAGTTTTTCGTGGTTCCATAGAAATTAAATACACAAAAAATTGGAAAATTCGAGATATTTTTGATGGTTTCTAAAATTTTCAACAACTTTTGGAAAATCCTGCGAATCTCGTCTCTCACTCGAAAAGTACTGTTAAGGTTTGGAGTTCTATGAAATTCTCTGATTCTTCCCAAGAAAAAAAATTTTCATTGGAAAACTTCTCTGCAAATCTATTCTATTACTAAAAAAGCTATCAATTACGAATAACTGTGAATTTTTGCAAATATCGACTAGATTTCTGCGAATATTCCACTCTCACCGCAATTCCACTGAAAATAGTTATGGTTGAAAATATTTGCTGTCTGCAAACTTTTGACAAACATCTTCGAAAACCTTACGGATTGTCCTCAGTTTTCTTCCTAAATTCAAATAGACCTATAAATGATATCTATCTAAATCAACAAAGTTAAATATCTTGCAAAATTCTCCAAAATTAACGAAGCGTCTCTAAGATGAACAGCAGCCCCTCAATAGTTCTTGATGGCCTCGATACTTAATTTTTGATGACTCTAACTGAAGATAATTATAAGATTAATATTTCATTTATTCGAACAACGGATCGTTTCAATGTTGAATGGGTCATTGAACGTTTATGCATGTGCTGCAACCGGTCTCAGTTTGAACGTTTTAGGTGAACTCTATATTCAAGATGAACAAAGGAGGGAAGCTAATAAATTCTGAAGTCACAATTTGAAAACCTGGTCGGAAATAAGTCGATAGTTCAGAGTTACGTCGAGATTGAGATGTCACAATACAAATTCATAGTCATGCACAAGTGGCACCTTTTCAACTATTTTTTTACGGAGAAAAAACAAATTCAGAGTTCAGAAATACAAAAGTTGTCTCATAAATCTTTTTGTATCAGAGAAGGCATGAATTGAACTGATTCAATCATACCGTTGATATAAATCTACATCTGATATCATTTCGAAAAGTTCTCTGAACGATATCGATCGGTAGAATAAAAACCATTAGCAGCAGTTCCATAACGACGATGGCGAGAAAAGACCGGACGATCGTGCCTTTTGTGTGTCAGACGCCGCGAGTGCCTCGCGACTTTTCCAATAAAACACAAAATACCCATCGGATTGCGGTTCGGTTTCGTGCCGTATCTGGACGAAGGTCGCCAAACTTTTGTTCCCATTTCGTTACTGCGCTACGGAAATCCCCGTTACGTCGTCGTCTCGTAACGAGGAAAGTTGGGAAAAACTTCAATAACAGATACAATAATAAACGAGATCCCACTTCTGATGTCGTTCGGGTAATTGCCGCAATTCTCCACTGTTGTCGTCTTTCGCGATTTTCGCTGTCGGGCGAATAAGGAAATTCGCGGTCACGAAAAACGGGCGAGAAAACGTACGTCACGTTGAAGAAGTGAAGGTTAGATGAAAAATGGTGAACTCGCGGGAACGAAATAAATGACGAATAATATTTATCGTCCTTTTTTATATCCCACGCCCATTCGGAAGAGGCTGACGAAGAATTTATCATAAAATAGGGCTCCGGCTAATGGAAAAACCGTTTCGGGAAATATTGAGCGCAATTTATAACTCGTTACAACTCGCCGTATGCCTCATAAATCGCGATATTTCGCATCGAGAAAAATGGAAATAATCGTCTCCAGATCCATTTCATATTCCAGTTTCAGTTTTCTATTCTTCGAAACTGAGCGCTTTCCTCCTATTTTCCATCTGCGTTGTATACGGGCGATGATGTATGATACGGAACAATTACGTTGGCTCCGCCACGAATACGAGTTTCAGATTTGGAGTAGAAACAACCGGAGAAAAAAATGGCCACCGTTACTTTTATGACTAGGGAAAAGGTCGAACGAGATCCCTTTCGATATGATTTCGATTTGACGACGGCGAACCGAAAAATTTAAGAACGAAGAAGGGCGAATAATGACGACGTTGGAGGGTGGCAGCGTCCGGAAGACGGATATTGCAGCTTAGTGGACCTTCCGCCAGATATCGCGTCAGATTTTCTCATTTCAACGGATATATGCTCGCTCTCGAAAGTAGTTTGTACGAAATTTGGTCGGAGTCGATAAACTAAAACGAAAACGTTGTTTTACGTTGTGGTAAGACATTTTCTTTCTGTATCTCGTTGAAATATTCATGGAAAGTTGGAACGTAGCCGCGAACCGTCGAATATCGAATTGTTGTCACGTAAAAAACGGCATAAATTTCGGCTGAATTGTATTCAAACGGCAATTCGTCTGCCGTAAGACGACGGAAAAACTTATTTCGCCATTTCCAACGTCACCTTCAATTTTCACCGTTGCGCGTTTTATACCGTTCACCTTTTTTTTTCATCGTGTTTTCGTTCGGAACCTCCTGTTGGTTCGATGATTTAATAGCGGTCGAGACAAATAGCGTACCGCGACCCTAATGATCGAGTGTGGACCGAAAGGTCGGAAACGTCATAACCGCGGCCAACATAAAGAACGATCGCTCGTTTAAAATCGGTGACCGCCGGTTGGCAAACATTCGTTCCGGACGTCGGCTTATTCAAATTTTCCTGCTGCGGATGACAAATTTTTCTTTGGTCCCGTGCACGACGGACGGCGTCGTTTCCTTTAAACCGCAGTCAGGTAAAATAGGGCGGATCGCCGCCGTTTCGATTCCTAACCTAATTTGATCATAGAAAATCCTACACGCACGACGCGAAAGCGAATCCTCTGTTTCGATAGTTTCCACTTTGAAGCCGAACAATTCCGGGGGCGGAAATTATGAGAATAGAAATGCGGGGCACGTTTAGAAATTTCATTTAGTGGAACTGTTTCGCTAAATTATTCAAATCTCGCTGTTGCTAATCAACGTGATGAAATATATAGCGTTTACGTTTCAGAATTCCGTGGAAATGTTTCACCTTCGTTGCACAAAGTTCTTCCTCATCTACACAAAACGTATTAGTGAGATGTCGGACGTTTTTCTTAAGTAAATTGGTGATCTGCAATCTTGGGAACGCTCGAATGTTGACTGAGTAACTTTTTGTTCATGAACTCTCCTTTCCAGTCGTCAGAAATTGATAACTCGATCAATTAATTAAAACATACAGATTTGTTGAATATTCGTTGATTACAGAAAATATCAATCAGAAATATTTGAATTTTAGAGAAATTTTTCTTGTAAATCAATATTTTCTGAGAATTTCAAGTTAATTCCACAGATTTCTTGAAAATGTTAAAATAATGTACAACAGAACCAGCAGAAGTTTGAGAAACATTTAACAGAATCTGATATAAAATTATTCATTTTCCCAAAAAAAATTGGAAAATGTGAATCAATTCCTACGAAACTTTTCTCCAATTTCGGTAAAATTGAAGGGAATCAGAAAAAAATTGGAAAATTATGCTCAATAAATATATTATCATAGAAATTACCAAGAAATTGATTGATTTTTGGAGAGAAAACACGATTTGTATGTAGATTTGATGAAGTTATCAACAATCACAATGTGTGCGGTATAATGTACGAGTGAAAAGTGGACAGATATTCCAAGAATGATATTAGAAAACTCATTTTCAATGGAACGAATGTTCTATAGTTATGATAAGAGTGACATATCAATATTATTTTTATTCTTTTTTGATGTATTTGATTATCAAGGGTTAATAAAGATTCTGTGATTCAAATAATATATTATCGACGTTTCGGGTTGAACCCTTTTTCAAGATATGACAATTTAAATATTCGACAATATTTTTATAATAAGTTTTCTTAGTAACAATAATCTGGCAAATGAAAAATAAAAAGATGGAGACTTGATATGAATTATTTGTTCAGAATAAAGTTGAGTATATTTGATTCAAATTTCGAATATCTGTTCTGTCATTGAATGCTTCAGAGTTGCTTTTGATATGAATCATTTCAAGAAATTCTCTTGCTTTTCTGCTTCTTTCGTAATCTAGAATTTTCACTGTGTTAAAATCAAATGTATGTTTTAATGTTTGTTCGTGTTTATGTAATGCTGTTTGTACTTTAGAGTATTAATGACCTTTTATTTTTTCTTTCAATTTTTGTTTTGTCTGTCCAATATAAATCTCGTTACAATCTTTACATGAAATTTAGTATACTACGTTAGATTTACCATTTTTTAGTGTTTCCGATTTTAATTTCGTAAAAAGTTCTTTCATTTGAATGTGTGGTTTATGTGCTATTTTGAAATTTGGATAAGGTTTGAAAATGTTGATAATTTTTTCAGAAAAGTTTCGTATTTATGGGATTGGAATATATGTTGAATTCTCTTCTTTTTTCTCGGTATTTGTATTTAACGTGTTGTATAGTTTGTGTATACGTTCCTTCATAATTTTTATTACGAATGAAGTGGGATAATTATTTTTTGAAAGTAAGGATTTTATGGAGTGTAGAATAGCGGGTCTGTGAATTGGTGAGGTTAGTTTGATTGATCTGTCTATATAGTTTATTATGATGGCTTTTTTTTGTTTTATTTGATGTGTTGTGTTAAAATCGAGAATCCTATTTGTATGAGTTACCTTCCTAAATCATCTTGTCTTGGATAAATGTTTTGATAAATTGTAAAAAGGAGAATGTGGATATGAAATAATGGTCACAAACATTTGGTGTGGCAATGGGATCCCTCATTTCCAGCAACATACCTCAACTTGTAATGGAAAATTTGGAAGAAAAAATACTAGAAAATCATATTAATGATATAACCATTTTTAAAAGGTACGTTGATGATCTTATTATCACTCTTGAAGATAAAATACAAACGATATTAAATATTCGATTTCAACACAGTGAAAATTGTAGATTATGAAAAAAACAGAAAAGCAAGAGAATTTCTTGAAATGATTCATATCAAAAGAAACTCTGAAGCATTCAAAGACAGAACAGATATTCGAAATTTGAATCAAATATACTCAACTTTATTCTGAACAAATAATTCATATCAAGTCCTCATCTATTTATTTTTCATTTGTCAGATTATTGTTACTAAAAACTTATTATAACTACATTGTCAAATATTTAGATTGTCGTATCTTGAAAAATAGTTCAACCCGAAACGTCGATAATATATTATTTGAATTACTGAATCTTTATTAACCCTTTATAATCAAATACATCAAGAAAGAATATTATTTTTTTTATTGTCAAGAAAGTTGAGATAAAAGTATATCCTAAGAATATAGAAAAACCTGTAAAAAGATGACTTATCAACATAAATATTTGATTTTAAAAGTAAATTATAGTTGAGAATTGAGCCACGCAGCAGCGGTGGACTAACAATTTTGAGGTAATAATAGCTATTATTGCAAGTCGTATTGTATGAAGTTCCCCGGACTAGCCGAAACACGACGGCTGTCATTTCATTTCAATCATCTTGTACATAGCTTGATGGAGAATTTGATAGATTTTCATGAGTTTAGAGACGTTCCATCCATTATAATCTCATTAAAAACCAGAAGCTCATTTTTTAAACACATCTAAATTCCTTTTAAGAGTGCACCTTTGGTGTTTAGGGAAGTATGGGGTTATGTTAAACTTTTGAAGCATAGAGCTCACTAGTTTACTACTAAACGACGAAACCCTCAACACTGTTTTCAAAGAAGAAAAAAATGAATAATCCCCTCATTATAGACTCGAAACATTCGCCATAATGAAAATGAATAAATTTTCCGTTCGTTCGCCTCATTATCGACGACGGGACGTTACTTGATTTATCGAAGCTCAGGCGGAATTTTCCGAAAAGGAAAAAATTACTTCTAGACGGTCGCGGGGCAACTTGTTGATCAAAGCGAATATGAAAATTCATGGTTGTCGTAAATCTTGCGGAGGTGGATATGGGTTTTGTCGCATCCCCCGAGAACCGCCCGTCGCCGCGCCGGGTCGAATTCAGAACGGAAACGGGAAACACAGTAAATAGGGGCCTCCGCGCGAGCGGAGCGGTTTTCCCCAACTTTCCGTTAACTCAATTCCCAGAACGTAGCTGAGTCGTTCCGAGGGAAAGTTACGTATAATTTGTCTTCGGTCTTCACTTATATTTACCGACAGTTAATTTTCGGAACAACTTAATGCCGAACTGACAACTTCAAATATTCAGTTTTGAAGATTATTAAACCACTTAGCGGTTAGTTGAGGAGGTTTAAGACCTCGAAGGGCGAGGTTGCGTATGATTTTAATCCTCCCCTGGAACTCGTGAAGTGAGCTTAACCGTCCGGAGGACGGCGTGCCATAAAGAGGGGCCGAGAAAAGGAGAACAAACGGAGAAACAAAAATGGTTATAGTTTACCGCCGCGTACATGTAGTATATAAACGCCGCCGCCTCCAAATGGAGAATGTTTCGTACACGAACCACGCGGCGAACACAACTCAAAAATTTACATTCCACATAAGGTGCGGTCTGAAAAATGTTCTCCCTCAGACGTTTAGTCGGATAAATTGTATTTTACGTTTCGCGTAAAAATAAAGAAAGAAAACGATCGACGAGGAAGCCCCCTCCATCAAACCTCGTAAAATATCGAAAATTTCGTGCGTACCCGTAAACTTATTCGCAACGACGCCAAATTAATTAAAAGACGCCTTCGTTGCGTCGCAGCCGCGTCGGTATATTCACGAGAAGGGGGGCGGACATTGTTATAGCGGTTTCGCCGGTGGTGGTGGTGGCGGATGATTGAAAAACTTAAATTGTGGAATTAAAGACCTAATTTCGTGACAAAGGCGGAAAATCGATTTCAATTTGCATAAGAAATAAGGTGTTCCGTAGGGCCTATCGTTGACATTGTCGGGCTCGACTCGAAAACGTTTTTTATAACGGTACATTGCAATCTAGATTGGCGACAGCTATTCCTTGAATCAAGAGGGGAGATTTATTTGATTTTTGATTTCAACACCTGATTGGTTATAATACAATTTTTCATTTTACAAGCTTGGAGGTTCCTGAAACGAAATGGTGAATGCGCTAGACCTCGAACCTCCAACCAAGAATGGCGAACTATTACGAGCTAACATCGCTTAATACTGGGCGCACAATTAAATACACTTTACGGGATTTTGTGATCAGTGAGGT
Organism: Novius pumilus; assembly: GCA_020654155.1. Classification (NCBI taxonomy): domain Eukaryota; kingdom Metazoa; phylum Arthropoda; class Insecta; order Coleoptera; family Coccinellidae; genus Novius; species Novius pumilus. Next base: position 359,418 of record JAIFOV010000476.1, read on the forward strand.
GATCGAAATATTGTATCGCGTGCCAGTGATTCGTCGTCCCTGCACTAGTCGGTGTTAGTAGCTCAATGGAATAAGTTCTGACCCAGAAAACCGGGTTCGAATCTCAGTGGATTCTAATTTAATTTGAGAGTGCTTTCCTGTTTCGGAAGTCATCTAGAGCCCTTGCTATATATCTAATGAAAAATCGTTAATTCAAGTCAGAGGCACATGTGCAACCTAAAAACGTCTGGCACCTGAACCTAGGTCTCAAGGACAGTTTCGCTAGAAATGATGGATGCGCAAAGTAGCAGAGTATTGTTGGGAAATTTACACATTTTAAACGCGTGTGCTTGGGATAAACCCTAGTCGGAGAAAGAAAATTCGAAATCGAGAACGATAATGAATCCTCCATATCGCGCAGTTTTTCAATTGTGTGTAATTTATACAATCCCAAAATATGAAGTAATTAAAAAGAAAAGCTAATACCAGATGGCCGGGCAAACACGATTTAGCGAAATAACGAATACCGAACTAAAAAAAAGCAATTACCGAATAGCGAATTTCGATCGTGTTTAAGATATTGAAATACTCAAAATTTATTAGATTTGATTTATCCTTTTCCACAAGCCTGTAACGATTTAACGCCTCGCAATTAATATGGAATAAATGTTTTATATTTGGCAGTCATATAGTGCAACCCTATAATATCAGTCATCAAAATTGCAATATTGGTATTTAACAAGATCAATAATGGCGCTATAACTCTAAATTCGAACACAGTGTAACCGGTACTATTGTACATAAAGAATCCAAAGGTTCGAGGATTTAGAAATTTAACACTCTCGAAAACAATTACGCACACTTTTGAATTATCCTAAACAAATATTTGTTTTGTCGAATTCTTCGAATCGAATCAATGCGTTAAAAAAACATATTCGTCATGAAACGAACAAACAATTACGACGCTTCCGAACGATTCCGAATCGGATCTGGAAATAATCGATCGTCGAATAATGAAAGATCGCAGGACTAAAGGACTAATTGTTCATCGATAGATAATACGGACAATCGGAAACTTGATGGCCTGAGGACGTTTTGTGTGTCTCCGACAGATCGTTCGCCATTTCCATAAATAGCATAAACGTCGTAATGAATTCGTTTGAAAGATTAACAGACGTATAAATGAGTAAACCGCGTACGAGGAAATTCGCCCGGAAAATATAAATAATGCAGACAGTTCGCCCCGGAGCTACTACACGCGGAGCATTTTATATGAATCCCGGATTCATCCGACTATCGAATCCTTTTGCAAATATGTGAGCATATTCAGTTCTTCTTTGTAAATTATCAAAAAAATAAAAGAATCATTTCCTACACCTTCATTACAAAACGAATTTTGCTGTTTTGAAATAACTATTTTCGAAGGTTCTGGCTGATATGAATTTATTTACACGAATTTCTGAAAAAAAAGCAGCTCATGGTTCTTTCAAAACTTGAAACAAATATAGAGTAAACAAAACCTGAAAACATGGAAACGCGCGCCTCGTTCTCAGATAAAATATTTTCAATTTTACAAATATTGAAATTACTTACGAAAATGTATTCCATATCGTCACCAAGTATGAAAGAAGATAGTTTATGAATTCATGTCTATGCAACTTGAAATCATTCATCAAAAATATGATGAACATATCAGATATCATCTATGGGATGAATATTTTTGGCTAGTTAGGTTAATTTAGATTACCTTCCAGCGGACGCGCGCTTAGTACCAACATGAAAAGAAACACTTCTTTCTCAGATGCGCCATTTTTAATTTCACAAAAATTGATATTCTAGTCATGACATTCGGTTACTAATCACCACGTATGAAAGAAACTAATTCACTAATTTATGTCCATATAGTTTATCAGGCAATTGAGATAATTTATCAAAATATGATAAAGTGTAACAGAATCGATCATGATGTGAATTTTCATTTTATATTTGTTTGGTTATTTAGGTTAAGTTAGGTTACATCAGGTCAAGTTAGGTTATGGGATGAATTTTCATGTTACATTTCTTTGGCTAGTTAGGTTAATTTAAATTACCTTCCAGCGGACGCGCGCTTAGTACCAACATGGAAAGAAGCACTTTTTTCTCAGATGCACTATTTTTAATTTTACAAAAATTGATATTTCAGTCATGAGATTCGGTTACTAATCACCACGTATGAAAGAAACTAATTTATTAATAGTGTATGGTTTTTATTTTCGTACCTGGTTTATATTAACTATAAGAATCTTCGAGTTTTTTGATGATTCAGGTTTATTTTGAACAATTTACAATATTAAGGACGTTTCGATAGAGATTCTATCTTTGTCAACTATTTAAAGTAAAATAGTTCACATATGAAAATGGAAAACGAATTTGATATTGAGATTATCTTACTAGAAAGTTGAATGACGTTTAATATTCGTTCAAATGTTCGGAATTATGTGGGACGTATCGTTATACATAGTACAAAAGAGTATATTGCACTTAGTCCCTTTATGTCAGTTTTACCATTTACAACATCTTTTTCGTTTTCTTTTATATGTATCATTTCAAGAATTTCTCTAGATTTAACGTTTTTTTCTGTTGGTAATATACTGACGTTTTTGTAATCAAATTCATGGTGGTTTGATTTTTTATGCTTGTTTAGTGCGGTATTGGCTGTTTTTGAATATTTATGGGCTTTCATTCTGCATGTAAGTCGTTGGGAAATTTCTCCGATGTATAATTTGTTACAGCTCATACAAGGAATTTTGTATACTACATGGGATCGTTTTTCTTTAGGAATTTTGCTTCTGAGTTTTGTATAAATTTGTTTCATCTGATTTTGAGGATGGTATGCAATTTGAATATTGTATGGTTTCATTATTTTTGAAATTTTTTCTGTTAGTACGGGAATGTAAGGAATTGAAATATATTTCTTTTGTGTGACAGGAAAATTAGTTGATGTTTGATTGTAAAACTTATGAGTTCGTTCTTCGATAATTTTATTTATTATATGATTAGGGTAATCGTTTTGGGTAAATATTATTTTTACTATACTGTACGGAATTTGGGAGATGTGAGGGCTATTGATCTGTCTACTAAATTTTTTACTGTGCTTATTTTTTGTGACTGATTATGTGAAGAATGAAAATTTATAAGTCTGTCTGTTGATGTATTTTTTCTGAACCATTTTGTCTCGAGTTTGTTATTTTGTTGAATTCATGGACATGACAATAATTCGACAAAATAATAAACTTGAGACAAAATGGTTTAGAAAAAATACATCAACAGACAGACTCATAAATTTTCATTCTTTACATCATCAGCCACAAAAAAAGAGCATAGCAAACATTTAGTAGACAGAGCAATAGCGCTTACATCTCCCAAATTCCGTACAGAAATACTTAGTAAAGTAAAAATAATATTTACCCAAAACGATTACCCTGATTATATAATAAATAAAATTATCAAAGAACGAACTCATAAATTTTACAATCAAACATCAACTAATTTTCCTGTCACACAAAAGAAATATATTTCAATTCCTTACATTCCCGTACTAACAGACAAAATTTCAAAAATAATGAAACCATACAATATTTCAATTGCATATCATCCTCAAAATCAGATAAAACAAATTTATACAAAACTCAAAAGCAAAATTTCTAAAGAAAAACGATCACATGTAGTATACAAAATTCCTTGTATGAACTGTAACAAATTATACATAGGACAAACTTCCCAACGACTTACAGACAGAATGAAAGCCCATAAATATTCAAAAACAGCCAATATCTACAAACAAGCATAAAAAATCAAACAACTATGAATTTGAATACAACAACGTCAGTATATTAGCAACAGAGAAAAAGGGTTAAATCTAGAGAAATTCTTGAAATGATACATATAAAAGAAAACGAAAAAGATGTTGTAAATGATAACACTGACATAAACGGGCTAAGTACAATATACTCTTTTGTACTATAACGATACGTTCCACATAATTTCGAACATTTGAACGAATATTAAACGTCATTGAACTTTCTGGTAAGATATTTTCGATATCAAATTCGTTTTACATTTTCATATGTGAATTATGTTACTTTAGATAGTTGACAAAGATAGAATCTCTATCGAAACGTCCTTGATATTGTTAATTGTTTAAAATTAACCGGGATCACCAAACAAATTGAAGATTCTTATAGCTAATTTATTAATTTATATCCATATAGTTTATCAGGCAGTTGAAATAATTTATCAACATATGATAAAACGTAAAATCAATCATGAGGGTAATTTTCATTTTATATTTGTTTGGTTATTTAGATTAAGTTAGGTTACATCATGTCAACTTAGGTTATGTCAGGTCAAGTTGGTTTAAGTAAGGTTAAGTTACACCTTTATTATAACTTTCTTCCTTGCGCAAACTACTTCACCTATTTTCTATTGCAAGCATGCGGTGGGTGTATTTGTTAGTCCATTAGATGGTTTTGCAGCTACATTGAACAAATTTCGGTGCATGAAGCTAGAAGTGCTGAATTATAAGTCATTGAATCGGGAAGAATGAATTACTGACGCCGGAAATAGGGATGAAAACCGTCTAATTGGTGACCCATGGTTATCGGTGATGAAGAATTGCCGAAAAACATGTAGATGTAATCAGGTGATATAATACTGCAGAGGTGATGTCACCATTCGCTATTGCCATTCGATAGATGGAAGCGGTTCCGTTCGACCCGTTGATTCCTGTACGAATATATCGGTTCTGGGTTCCGTTAAATTTCTCACTCGAAAATTAATGGGTCGGAACGTATTTTAATGCAAAGCGATGAGAGCTCGCTTTATGGGTCAGAAATAATTGTCCGAACGGAAGGTCGCCTGTCGACGGGGTGAAAACCCCGGAATTCGAAACGATACGTTCCTTTTTTTTTCTGAATGGAAAAAAAAACGAGGTCGTATGTCGTTTATCCAGGCGGTATCGAAACATCGAATCTGGGGTGAGAACGGTCGAGGAAATTGCGGAATTATTCGATATAAAATTAGCATTTTTCGCGCGGTAGCGTGTTCGCCCTAGCTGCGGCCACGACCGTTTAAAATCGAACATATCATTTTCATTAGGTGCAACAACGCTTTTCCACGGACGATATCTTAACGTTGCGTCAAAATTATCGGGTCGACGACGATGTCGCGCAAAATCGATTACGACACCGGGGGGTAGACGCCCCTAACCCGGATCGGAAACAATAAGGGGGTTGTTATTTGCCTATTGTAAGTCTAGCTGTGTATTATTATTACGAGCTGCGACCTTAACGCCCGGCTCGAATCGGGCGCCGCGGAGCGTCGAACCTAAATTTTGCGGAAACAGGAAACGGTCGTCGAATTTATGATCCGTATTTACTGTACGACCGAACGATTAGGGAAATGAAGACAGATACCGGGCGATCCGATGTAATTGAAAACTTTCCATAATTTGATAAACCCCCACCGCTGAGCGAGTGAGCGGTTAACGTTAACCGACTCGTAACAATTCACGTTAATTCGACGACGATCGTATAAAAGATCGTTTGGCGGAAGCGACTCGTTACGTGCGACATTCCTCCGCGAAGATGGAATGTGTTAATTCGAAAATTTCCCAATTAGTTCCGCGTAATAGTGTGGAAATTAGGAATCTATAGATACGCTGAAACGAGTAGGAATGTTAATTCATGATTTTTACCTTATCATCTTATGCAACTTATCCAAATTGTTTTTTAATAATCCCCGCAATTCGATTCAATTTAACTGTATTCCAGTCATCCATCAAAGACACAACAAGTGATTGTTGGAATCCCGCTGTTTGTCGAAATCGATAAACCGGCGTAATCTTCCAATTCATCCCGGCCGGGAGCGATGAGACAATCTTCAAAGGATACCAGGATTTCCCGTTCCGGTGCAGCGATCGCATCTTGCGAATCAAACATTGAAGAAAATTCCATCGTCGCAAATCAATTTCCACGTTCGTCTTTCTCCGTCTCTCATTTTAAAACGATCGGACACTGGGAAATATGTTTTTCGATGAACCCGACGAATCCTTTGATGCCGCCTTTGGCGGATTCCCGTTCCAGGAAGTATGCCGCGGAAATGAAAAGAAATTTTCTTTAGTTCGAAAGGCGCTTAATCTCCACCCGGAGCCGAGACAAGGATTACGACGTTCAATAAGGAGCAATATATCCTGTTCCTTGCCAGATTACGGACGCCGAAGGAGAATACATGCTGAGAAAGGCCGCGCTCCACCCCAGGACGTCTCATTAACACTCCACTTGATCACGACGCGCGTCTTGTAATTTTGAACACCAAAACATTATTTATTGATGCATTGCTCATGTTGCATATAGATATTGTATTAGGTTCGTCTGAACGAAATGTTTTATACATCCGATCTCGAGGAATTTCCACTTCATATCGCGATATCAAAGGATGAGCCCTCGCAATTTCCCAGTATCAACGCGTGTCGCGAATCGGGAAAATTGAAATAACACCGTGTTCGAAACGAGCGGAAGGATTTGCGGCGAAAGAGAAACGGATCCGATGTTACGACCTGGGACAGGGAATATTCACGCACAGGCTTAAACTTGTGTTATTGCCGGTTTTTTTTTTTCGCTGTCGCGGATCAAACGTGTTTTCACGGCGACGTGTGTGTTTGGTGAGCGTAAATTCGACGACGAACAACGAAAAAAACGCGTGTAAAAAAAAAGCAGCCCTCTGTATCTTTTTAATGAACACGAAGCTTTTTGCGGAACAGTGAGTGATAAATTACGTTGCCCCTCCAATCCGCCAGCCAAGTCGCAAGTTGCTCCATTAATTTTAGATATTTTTCGCGTACGTGAAACGTTGCGAACAGAGGGATTTCGAGGGTTGGCGAGTGTTTTGCACGTCTCACTTAACGTTTATTACCACAAAAAAAAATTGAATTTGATTAGATGAATTGTTTCTGATTTCATCTGGTGTCATCTTATTGTTCCTCTGTATGGTTCCATCGTGTTTTCAATTCACATGTTAAACTCTGTTCAAACTCTTTTTTAGATATTATTACTGGTTTTATGCCTGCTTATTTTTTCGTTATTTTTCGCGCTATTTCTTTTCACCTTAAAAAAGGACTTTCTTTCGATTTTCCTAATAATAATTTTAATTTTCCTCATCCGGATATCCCATTAGATACACTAAATAGAAAATTTGTTATGCAATCCACTTTATTTAATTGTTTCAAAAGTTTATTGTATTATTGGCAGCCTGAATGGGATATATGTTCATCTTCGAAGACTTTTTCCTGGTTTCCAAAAATTAATTTTGATTTGAATAATTCATATCCTCGTTTAAATTTTTCCCTTACTTGTTTTAAAAGGGGGCATGGTCCTTTCAGAGACAATTTTTTTAAATTGAATTTAAGCGAGGATAATCTTTGTGTATGTGGTTGTCCTGAGAGCAATATTCATATTTTAAGATTTTGTTGTTTTTTTTTCAAATTTAGAAAATGACCAATTTTTAATTTCTGATTTGATTTTCGGTCATTCTTTTTTCTCGAAATTACGTTTATCTGCTGATGAAGCTATTAAATTATTGAACTTGCTCGATGAAAATTGAATTTATGAAAAAAATAAATAAATAAATAAAATAATAAAATAAATAATGAAAAAAGACTATAGAATGGAAAGAATTTTTCATGGTTTCATGAATTATTTGTTCTATGTCTTTGATAATTGGAATGGTCACATAGAATGAGGAATTTTATGGATTGAATATTTTTATATTTGCAATGTTTGATCGAAAAAAAAAGAATTTGAAAAGATGTTTTCGATGTTAAGAATGGTCAAATGGAATGAAAAATTCTATGAATTAAACATTTCAATATTTGGATTGGTTAATTGGAGTGAAGAATTAATGGTTTTATGGATTATTTGTTTTATGTTTTTGATAATTGGAATTATTAAATAGAATGAGTAATTTTGTGGATTGAATATTTCAATATTTGGGATGGTTGATTGAAAAAGAAGAATTTAAAAAATTTTTTTTTTTGATATTTGAAATGATCAAATAGAATGAAAAATGTTATGAATTAAATATTTTAATATTTGAAATGGTTAATTGGAGTGAAGAAATAGTGGATTATATTATTATGGTTATATTATTTTGGATATGGTTTTCGATTTTGATAAATGAAATAATGGAAATAATGTCTCTGATAATTGCAATGGTCAAATGGAATAAAAAAACTTTATGGATTCAATATTTTAATATTTGGAATGCTTAATTGGGAAAGAAGAATTTGAAAAACAGAAGAATAAAAAAATATAGAATAGAAAGAATTTTTCATGGTTTTATGGATTATTTGTTTCATGTCTTTGATAATTGAAATGGTCAAATAGAATGAGGAATTTTATGGAATGAATATTTTAATATTTGGAATGGTTGATTGAAAAAGAAGAATTTGAAAATATGTTTTCGATATTTGGAATAGTCAAATGAAAATATTATAAATTAAATATTTCAATATTTGGAATGGTTAATTGGAATGAAGAAATAATGGATTATATTATTATGGTTTTATTATTTTGGATATGGATTTCGATTTTGATAAATGAAATAATGGAATGGTTTTTGATGAATTTGATGCTATGACGAAGTTCGTTCAAGAAGTAGAAGATTTATTTGATTATTAGTAATTTGGGGGTTAGAGATTATATGTTGTATGTTATTTCATTCTAATCGTTTAATTGTTAATAATTGTATTATGATTTAGATAAAAGCAATTGGCTCAGGAACTAGATCAAAAATAAATTGTCTGTCTGTCTGTATCTCACCGTGATAGCTGCACCAGAAATTTAATATCTTTGCTCATATTCAGTCGTAATATTCAATAACATATAACATGTTATGAAAATTATATTTTTTCGTTTACGCCTACGAACTGGTGAAAATCAACCAAAAGAATAGCATCAAGCGTGATGAAAATCACAAAGCAAAGACACAAGAGAACTCGATTCGTTACGCATAACATCGATGACTACCCCGAGCATCCCAAGTGCCACTTTCTCGGACACGGAATTGGAATTTAGAAACATATAGTTCAGGCAAAACCAAAACGGCCACATGTTTTAAAGCGAAACGAAAATATATGAAAATTTTTAGAGCCAGCTTCCCTTTATTCGTCGACAATCTTTCTCTACAGGTATATCTCCATTTTGATATGATTCCTCGGAAATGGTAATTCGCAGCTAAAAACTGTGAGAGAAGCAATTGCTTATGAAACTGCAATGCATTGTTAGTTAATTCATAAGTTTAGTACACCGAATCCATTATTTTTATGCAGAGGGTTGGAATATCATATTATTAGATTTTGGGGCTTTCACCTTCATCTGACCTTTATTCTGATTTGATAGAATCAAGAACACAGCAAATTCCGATTAAGTGATCCCAAAAATCATCAAATACTTCTGATGAAATCTCGGGGTTAATTTATATATTTTCTTACAAAAACGATGAATTCGTTCAATGGATCTCCATCAAATATCTCATAAAATTTTGGTTCTGGACATAAAAGCCTAAGACACAACTTTAACTAACTACTTTAACTAAAACACAATTGACATCATATATCTATCACATCGCGCGTAGAGCCTCAAAAAACGCTATGACACTTAACTAGGCTTTAACTTACTCACCACACACGCGATTTGTCCACAATCGAAGGGGCGTCTCCCCCCCCCCGAGCTTTGCGCTTGCGCATAACGAATGTAGAAGCATGCGGTATTTCTCGTAGCTCGCGACCATATAGTAGTACTACATGCATGGTTGAGATTCACTAAAGCTGGTGACACACCAACGCGGTCAACTCGCGGTGGCGGTCGCGATCAACCGCGATTCAACCGCGTTGGTGTGTCTAAGGCTTTGATGTTCACTTTAAAGGATACTTTTAATAAAGGTGACTTTAACTTAGAGAACATTCTGACGTCGATTATGAAACTGGACGTAAATTGAGTCAAGTGCCCGTGAATATTGGAAAGGTAGCATAATTAAAACGGCGACTAGAAGGTGAAAAATCTTAACGGAGTGCATCTTTAATTAAAACGACGAGCAAACGCGGCGAATAGCATTTATGAAACAAAAGTATCTCACCGACTGTATTTTCCAGTTAAACAATAAGTATCGAAAAGACGAGAGCTGGAGACCCGTTGTCAGAGACGTAAACGACGAATATTAAATTCCGAATCGGACAGGTCGTTGAAATGTATCGCTTTATACGCGGCGTTCCGCCATAGATCCTCCGGAACGGTAATTATTGTTGTCGAGAGTTCGCGAGAATAAATAGCTGGATGATGCACGACGCGCGCTCCCTCTATCGAAATTGATATTCTTCGCTTCGTTTAATCGAGCGTTCGGAAAAATTGGGAATCTGTCAATACGAAAAAACGAGTGACAGTTAATAAACGCCATACGGGTGCCGGGAGTGTTTCTCGTTTTCGCGAGGCTGCGCTTTAACCCCGGCTAGAGAGCCGCAACAGGAACGCCGACGTTCGATGTTTTCGAAACAAAACAAATTATCGATATTTAGTTTTTCCATTACGTCGCCCATCGCGCAAGATGAAGATTTCAAAATGGCCTCGTTTCCGACACGTGTCACTGGTTTTGTGCCACCGTAATCTGACCGTGACGTTTCAATTTCGAATCGTTTTACAAAATAGAACTCGCTCATTGACATTCGAAGAGGAAATAAATGACGTTCATCCGGGCTCTGTTTGATGTTTCGAGTGGTTTCTATTCGAAGATAAATATTTTGGCGACCGCACATAGCGGTATTATTATTCTGGTTTTTCGATTTTTTTTCGACGTCGGCGAATTAGTTCGCTTCGCGATAGCGCTCAACTTCGTCGGCGACGTGCTGATGATTATTGCGGTTAACGTCGAAGACAACAAAGGGAAATTCTAACTCGCGCTTTGTCGTACTTTCCGACAATTTCCAAGCGAAATTTCGAATTATGACGAACGAGCGGAGCGCGGTTTATTTTACAGCAACTTTCCCCCGCGGAGTTTCGTCGAATAGACAGATAACACTGGTTCCGAGGGAAAAGTTTCCTAGTACCCCCGAGTAGAAACCGCAAACTCACCTGTAACCGAAACACGAGATCAATTCGACGAGTCCGACGAACTCTCGACGGGCTCATCGTTTATATTGTTGGAATCGAATAAACCCTTAATAGACCGATGGATTAGTTACCGACGGTAATTGTGACGTATGCGTCCTTCGAAATCCGTCGAAATATCACTATTCGGTGTGTATTATTCGATCTCTCTCGCGATTATTAATGGAAGGAGGCGACAAGACAGCTCGATTTCCCGAAGGCGTCAATTATATCACTACCCTCTCGTACATTATGATGTTTCGCCCTGAGGCGACATGGCAACAGCAATCGTGGCACAACGCATTTTCCAATCGGCTCTCCGACAGTCTCTAGTATTTTCTAATAGGATCTTTTGTGATTCGATCGCACCTTTGAAGAATTGATGGTGCGAAAGAACAGAGGTCGACTAATCTAATTCGCCACTCCGCGTCGTCGAATCGAAGGAGACGATAGTCGACAGCGCGGAAATTCGGTTACCCATCGCTATTCCGTCATCATCCATCCGAACGCACGTCTATTTCGAATGCATCCGTAACCCCACTCTTTTCTTAATATTGGGACATGAAAGGAAAAAAACGGATCACTTTACCGATACACCGCAATATAGAAATAAGTACATTTCTGCTTGTACACCATGATACCCACATTTTTATATCTTCATATGAAGTTTACATGATTAATAAAAGATTTCTGAATAAATCCGTTTAGTTAGAATTTGCCGACTTCGTTTGAAAGATCAACGTCCTCGTTACGGCACCGATGATCACAACATTCATCCTGGGTTTCGGCACTAATCACGACTTGACGGTTCTGCTCGAGAATGCGGTTACATATTGACATAAATAATTGTAATTGTGGGTCCCCAAAATGGATGAAATGGAAACACCTGAAGCGGCGGTTGATGTGTCTCGGTAACATTTTCTTCAAATCGAATCTGAGAGAAAGGAATCAAAAATAGGACAGAGCTGAAAAAATTGAATGAAAATTCGGGTATTTATAGTATGATTTCTCTTTCCAAAATTGCAGTCAACAATAAAAGAACATTTGGACGTTTCATACGACGTTTCGATCTCTATACGATCATAAACTTGTATTTGTTCAATTAAAATTTTGAGTGTGGTTTGACAATTTGGTGATGTTAATAATGTTGCTTAAACACAGATCACAGCTTACTATTTAACAATAACTTTAGAATATTCCATTACAAATTATACTTAAATTTTCAATATCTGTTCTGAAATTGACAGAGTTTATTTCTTTTTTGATATGTATCATCTCGTTGATTAATCGTTTCTGATAGTTTGATTCTTTATCGAGGATTGTCACATTATTGAAATCAACATTGTGGTTCAAATCTAAGAGCTGTACATTATTTAATCGTAAAGAGTATTTATGGTTATAAATTATTTTATGTAAATACTATTTGTTTGTCCAATGTATTAGAGGAATCTAATTCATTATCATCATTATTATTATATATTTTGTTTATTGTCTCTTTTATAACGCAATTTATTGAAGAAATGGGATAACTGTTTTCTACTAAAATATTTTTTACTTTATATACCGTACATTCCGGCATTATCCAAAAAAAATAAGTAACATTGTACATAAATATAATCTTATTCTAACAAATAAACCATACATTTTTTATCGGCATAATATTGTTTAATTATCGTTGATGGACAATATATTACAATCATTTAATAATTATCACAATACAATTAAATTCACAATAGAAACATATAACAACAAAACTATAAACTTTTTGGATCTAACTTTCGATTATAATAATGATGAAAACAAAATGAATAAAACATGAGTTACAAAAGACATAAATTTTAGAAGATATATCAATTTCAATTCAAGTGTACCAAAAATTTTTAAGAAGAATATTATTGTTGGTTTAATAGATAGAGCAGTGAAATTAACTTGAAACAAAAAAAAGGCAAAGAACAAGTTAATAAAGTAAAAAAGTTTATAGTTTTGTTGTTATCTGTTTCTATTGTGAATTTAATTGTATTGTGATAATTATTAAATGATTGTAATATATTGTCCATCAACGATAATTAAACAATATTATGCCGATAAAAAATGTATGGTTTATTTGTTAGAATAAGATTATATTTATGTACAATGTTACTTATTTTTTTTGGATAATGCCGGAATGTACGGTATATAAAGTAAAAAATATTTTAGTAGGAAACAGTTATCTCATTTCTTTAATAATAAGTGTTATAGAAGAAAGAAGAAACAAAATATATAATAATAAAAATGATAATGAATTAGATTCTTCTAATATAAAGTATATTTGTATACCGTACATTCTGGCATTATCTAAAAGAATAGGTAACATTTTACGTAAATATAATTTTATGGTAACAAATAAACTGTACAACACTCTAAATAGATTTTTCACTAAATTAAAAGACCCTACAGATGAAAATAAACAAACGAATGTAGTATACAAAATTTTTTGTTTAAAGTGTCCAGGACAATATATTGGACAAACAAAACAATATTTACATAAAAGAATATACAACCATAAATACTCTTTACCATTAAATAACGAATGTAGAGCTCTTAGTAAACATTCACATGACTTAAACCACAATCTTGATTTCAATAATGTGACAATCCTTGATAAAGAATCAAGCTATCAGAAATGATTAACCAAAAAAATAAAATAAAAAAAAAGATATGATACATATCAAAAAAGAAATAAACTCTGTCAATTTTAGAACAGATATTGAAAATTTAAGTATAAATCGAATCGAATATTTTAAAATTATTGTTAAACAGTATGCTCTGATCTGTATCTAAGCAACATTATTAACATCATCAAATTGTCAAACCACACTCAAAAGTTGTATTGAAAAAAATAAATTTTGAATTGAACAAATACAACAAATAACGATCGAAACCTCCAAATGTTAGTTTATTGGTGACTGCAATTTTGAAAAAAGATATAATACAAGTTCATAATCAGTCGAAATTCCGATAGCTGATATTTATAGTTTCAATTTTCTGCTTCTTAACCGTTCACTTGTTTGTTTAATTTTCACAAAATCTAATTTATATTGTTTTTTTTTTTTTGAAGACCAAAACTAGTTCAAATTTCAAAAAATGTTTGTGTTTTGTTTTTATTTCTTTTTTGAAATTTCAAAATTTTCTTTTTCAGTTTTCTTTCATTTTGTATGGGTCTTTTGGTATTTTAAAACGAAATTTATTTTTTCGTATCACCACTTATGCTCAACTTTGATTTCCTGCTCATTTTTATCTTCACAGTATTTTTCTGTTGATTGAGAAAAAATTCACCTTTTTCAATTCTGATTGAGATGAAATAATGAGAATATAGTTTCCATTCGAAAAAGTTGAATTTTGTTCGTTTTCGAATGTCAATTCTTTACATTTTTTGATATGATAGTATGTTCCCTGAAATATAACAACAAATTGATTGAAATGAACTTTATTCCGACTAGAAATTCAAATAAAACTGACGGATTCAATAAAACATGAAAAAGATTTGCCCACAATTTTGAAAATGGAAATTGAAAAAGGAGTTGATTTCGCAAGAGAAAACAGAAAACGCCCCAAACTTGAAAATTCCTCAAAATCAATTTTTGAAAATTGAAAGAACCTTAAATCTCAGAAACAGCATAAAAAAATATTGTGGACATTACATAAACAAGTGGATAGTCAAGAAACTAAAAAATTAAAAATGCACGTTTTTTTTATTTCTGTCGTTGCTCAAGTGATTGCATTTTCCCATTTTTGGTTCCTTTTTGTCAGGTTTGGAGTGAACAGAATATTCCCCATACACTTCAGGTGCTTTCATTTCATTCGTTTTTTTAACCGACTCATCAATCATTGATCTAACCGCATTCTCGAGAACAGTCGTCAAGTCTTGGTTAGTGCCGAAACCCGGGATGAATTTTGAAATGAAAGAAGCCATAAAAAGCGGTGAATCACTGGAATCATTAACTAAAAACGTGTCTCAAACTTGAATGAGTCAGTCAATAAAGGGTAGTGAAAATATTCTAGACTAGATAAACAAAATTTGGAAAAATTTTGAAATATTCTCAATATTCGATAACATGGGTTATTATTCAAAAATTGAAATAACCTTAAAATTTGCAATATGTTGAAAAACATTTATTAAAAGAAGGAAAAACAGCCGGTGGAGAATTAAAAATCTCCAAAAATTGAGCTACGTAATATTCGAACGGAAAGTATTCGTTTTGGTTCACAATGTTACCTCCGCCTGAGTTAATAATATGAATCGTTCGAAACCGTTGAAATAAAATAAATCAACCTTCTCCGAGCGTCGTAACGCTTCCCTCAATTTTCCGATGGAAACGATATTTCAGTTCTGCACTTATATAGCTCATCAAAATCCAAGACATATTCATTTTTGGAAGTAAGGTGAATGGTTAGTAAACTTCGACCGTAAACGTGCCGTTTCTTTTATATCTTTCCTTAACGATTAAAGCTCGGAAAATGACAATCCCCGTAAGAATATCGCGAATTCGAAACTCTTCATTTTCGTATAAAGTTGAACGGATCGCGTCGGTTTATTATACGATCCCCCGTATTCGTAATCGCACCATCTAGCTGTCGTAAAACGCCAAGGTTTCTCCGGGTCGCGGTCTGTTCTAGCCGAATTCCATTCGGACCTTTCGCATTTATAACGGTAAAACACAAATGGGATCACGCCACGGCGAACGTTATCAGCTACGTGAAAATGAAAAACGCCGAATGGCCGATCGCGCATAAAATATGAATCGGATCAAACGAGAGAAAAAAACGGGGTGAAAATTTGCGAAATGCGTCGGTATGTTGAAAATATGGGCGTTTTTTATATGTTTTATATGTTTACACACACGTCGCCAAATCACGAAAACTTTCCGAGCTTACTCGTTTTACGGAATAACGGGCTGTTTCATTAGGGTGATGAAGATCGGAATCTCACGTCCGAAAATTGATTTTTTTTTCCCTAATTCGAAACAACCCCTCGTTCCGCCGCCCGAGTCCGGCGGCGTTCCGAATGAATTCTTTTTCTCGTTTGAAAAAACCTGGTTTTAATTAACGAGAAAGAGCCTACGCCGAATATCCCCGTTCGACATGGAAATGTAGAAGTACTCGTCAATAACTCGGTATGAATACGTCCTTTACTTGCCTCTCAGTGTAGGAACGTGTATAAATGAACCATCATCGATTTCGTCGACTTTTTTCATTGAGGTGAGCAACACGAAAAAACGGCACAAAAGTTGAATAGGAGCGTGTTGTGGGGGTTCGTCGTAATGTCGTCACGTAAAACTTTATTTTGTCTTATTGCTCAAGTTAGCCTCCTTTCAATAAATGATTCAGTTTTTTTACCTGTATGAAATATATATTCAGTTCAGAGATATTAAGAAGCATGATAAAAAATTTAACGTTAGTTCGATCTCTGCCTTACCTTCAAGTACGATCCTGTGCTGATTCTCGATTAGTTCAGATGATGCTGTAGTGCATTCGCTATGAAATAACATTTCTGGCTCTGATTGTTAATGGCTATTTTGATTTGAAACGTTCATGCGACTGATTTGGTTTTTGACGAATATTATTTGATATGGGATATTGTATCCTTCGGTAAAGACCAAGAAACTTTATATGATCGATCGCGGATTTTCGCCTGCGCGTGAGAATTAACCTCAAACATCAGGTAACTTTTCTCGATTCTGTTTGACTGCTCATTACTTAGTTTTTTCGTTGGGTAATAGACTCATTCTTGTAATATGGTCATTTACCATTTAACCAAATAACTGCCAGATACCGTTTACCTGCTGGGTAACTTATTTATCTAAACATTGATAAACCGGCCGTAACCGATACAAAAATGTTAAACATTCAAATTGTCCTTTATCTTGAGTACGTGAATCTTTTTAAAGCGTTTCAATGAAAAATCGAAATTTTGAAGGCATTTCCAAATCCATAACATCCTTATGAAGAAAATTTTACAGAGATTGTTTTCAATTATCCTCATTACTCTTGCCTCTCGTGTCACCTGAAGAAATATTCTAAAAAATGAAATTTTTCATATAAGAATGGAATATCAAATAATATATATCAACGACGTCATATATAACGATGACATATCTTCAAACGTATTATGGGGACGGAACAGTTGAAAAGACCGAAATTGATATTCATCAATTCTCCGCGAACTTTCCAATCGAAGACGGTGAAGTCAATTTACTTTCGCCCCGGCGCGGGTATTTGATTCCGACTACGTCGCAATTCCATCAGTCAGTTAAGGGATGAATAAAATTCCTGTCGGTATGTTCGGCGCATCGAATGAAAGCCAAATCAGCCCGATCACTTCCACATTTCTGCGATATGTTTGATGCCCGGAAATGTGTCTGGGACCGCCTGAAAATGCGACGTATTTCGACGGGGAATTCAAGACGCACTTGTTGAACGTTTTCCATCGTCGCATAAAATCGAACAGATATAGGAATTTTCGAGTACCAATGGAAATCGATTCGATTCTGAAATAGTTAATGGAAAGAACCGGTCGAAAAATTCGAATAGACGGTCGGGTACGTTTTTCCAACAGTTCGAAGTACTAATTGGGTCGTAATCGTGAATTATAAAAAGGGTCGAAATAATTTTGGAATGTTTCGTCGAGCGCCGCCGCCCCCGGTTGCCGACGGGATCGATGTAAAAAGGAAGGCGAGATTATTCGCCGTATAATTGCTAACGAGTAATAGAAATCCTTTCGGGATTCGAAGTTATTACAAGATTTTAGACGGAGTAAGCGGGCCCAATTTATTATTCAAAAAGGAATGAGCTTTTTTCCGACGGAAATCTCGACCGAGAGAGATTTTTTTTCACGAAACAACGTCGACTGGGGAACGTTTCTTTTCGGAGTCATATTTAAAATCGCGAGTACAATTCACGCTTTCCATGACAAATATAATATTCAATGGTCTATTATTGATCAAACATTCATTATATCAACTATACTCAGAGTATCGATGAAACCGTATACAAATACGAAAAGTGGATAATAAAGTTGAAGCACGAAAACACCGAACGCTTTCCAGCAGTTCAATATCGAATTATTTAAAGCCGTTTACCGATAATACCCCTCATCCGATCAATTAACGAGATAATCTAACGGGTGGGGTGTCAATTTATTTTTCTGGCACCCTTAGGACTAGGTTGCGTAAGCTACGTAACATAAAACGATACTGTGGTTGCCAAATAAGAAACTCTTTCTACCTAGTTTTTCAGGTTTTTTTTTTTGTTCAACGAATAAGATTCGAGGCGCCAAAACAAATCGAAACTAATTTAAACTTGCGGAACGGAACCGAAGGGTTTTTCGGACGGTTTAATTTCGATTAATTATCGGCTCCATCGAATCCGGCCCTCGTATTTTAGACGAATCATCAGGCCGCTTCGTTATCTGGAAATTTTTTTAAAATCGGCGTCGAAGCGTTATGGATTTCATTTCGGAAGAACGTTGTCTCCTTTGTAGTCGTCGCAGACGTAGGCCCGCGAGCCTCGTCGAGCCGAGTGACACTCCTGCGGCGGCAATGACGACGGCGAATATTCAAGAATACGCGAATTGTTCAGTCGAAAAAAAAAACTTTTCGCGGAGCCTCATTATTTCGCACATCATTAGCTCAAGTTGGAATATTCGCCTTTTTCGTACGAATACCACGAATCAAAGTGGTTGTCACAATTTGAAATGAGATAGTTCTCTGATTCAAGCATCTATGGTTTCTATGGCGGCATTCGCCGAGTAGCGAATGTTTGGAGTATTTACCGACACCGACTAGGAGAATACCGAACTACTCTTTCACACAACTAGGAGTTTGGCGACTACCGCATGTGTGGCGCCGCCTTAAAGGTGACCTAAAACCCGTAGTTCAATTTAACCTGATTTTATATAGGATTATTAATTTCTGTGGTTACTCCACAATTCTAACCTCATTGATGTAATAAATATTCAGTGTCCTAAATTTCAAAAACAGATCGTAAACCAATCCAATAATTTGTACTTTTGCTTTGTCACGGAACAAAACGTAATTAATAATAATAACATGTAAATAGTTACCTTTGCATGTTGCAAACACACTACTTCTACATCCAACGACCGTCTCCGGAACAACTTGACGTAAGTCAAGAAAATTGAATTACAACGGATGACTCATCAAGAATAATACAACGTTTCTTTTATAAACGAAGAGAAACACTTGTGAGGACGATTAACACAACTGATAACAAGAGTTAATTAAATCGCAACGACGTAATTTAACTTTTTGACACACCGGCACCGGTAGGTCGTATACTACGCACGGACAATGACGTTTCATGTATGAAAGTTGCGCGTACGCGCATAGAATTTGAAAGTAGTTCTATATATGAATTTCGGGGAAGAAGAATAATCGCGTTACAAATAAGTAATTCGTGAATATGAAACATCGTAAATAAAGGTAAGTGTTTATATTTCGTATTGTTTATATTGAAAGCAAAATCATAATATTCAATGCTGTGTTCGTTTAGTTAGCAGTTGTTGTCATTAACCATAGACAAATTAGTTCACCTATCAGAGCCGGATCTCTAAATTTCAAAAAATCTACAAACTTGCAATTTGGATTTTCTATTCTTAATAGTTTCCATTCACAACCATAAATACTCTTCACAGTTGAATGAAGAAAGTACAGCTCTTAGTTAACATGACTTAAGCCATAATTGTTTTAATAATGTTTTAATAATGTAAATGATAAGAACCAAACTACCAAAAATTTTTGATCACAGAGATGATACATATCAAAAAAGAAACAAACTCTATCAATTACAAGACAGATATTGAAAATTCAAAATGGCTTTTTTCAAAAGAAAATCAGAAAGTAAGAGATATGCGTTTTTTCATTTTTCAGAAGTTATTCTTAAAGAGTTGGCGCGCGCAAATTCAACCAATCGCGAATACCACCAGGCGCATCCACCCTTTTCTTCTTTCCCCACCGCTGAGTTATCTCCTGTCTCTAGCCTCCTTACAATCCATTTTCATTTTTAAATACAACTTTATGATCATATATCGATCGATTGTTCATTCTGTTGACTGCAATTTCCAAAAAAATTCCTGAATATCTCCTTATTAATCTGTAAAATTCGATGACAACCATTACCAAATTGTAAAAAAAATTTGAAAATTGGAGATCGTCCATCGTGCTTTTTGATGAAATACGACATCAACGAGAAATCTGAAAATACGGAACGAAGAATACGAGAAAACGAATAAATTCAACAAGTTTTAACAGGAATGCGATCCTCGTCGAAAGCGATCATTACTATCCGTGTTATTGCGCGCCCGGGGCGTTTCGTTCGCACCACCATCGGGCGCGAAAAATTAAATCCCGAACGAAAGTTCCGCTAGGAATGAATGCAAATTACTCTCCTTCAACTCGGTTACATTTGTTAGCGATCCTTCCATTTAATAATTCATCGTCGCGTGACTATAAACTCCGAGGAAGCCGAAACAACGAAATTGATTTTGCATATTCACGACGAACACAGACAATAAGCGGTTGTCTCCCGTTTTGCTCATAGAGAACTTTGGGGTACGTGCGGGGGGTTTAATGAATGCAATTCGTCGAGATAGTCGCTGATTAAATTTCGAACAAGAAAGTGGGTTAAGTGTATTACTAAGGTAATTTTCGTTATGAAAAAAAGGTGGTGTGGAAGGAAAAAATAAACTGCGGCAGAGAAGTTTCGATATTCATGTTCGTTGGGAATCGATGGAATGAATTTTTCCTTAGAATAATTAACCTATATCGGTAACGGAAAATATTTTTATATCTACAATCGGGTATTCATTCTTTTTCAACAATATTTTACGGTCGCTTAATTGACATTTTCCTAGGGCCAGTTTCAACTGGATTACGCCACGCGTTATTATTAAAATCGCCAATTCACGAACGAATCGAGAGAGGTAATTTAATGAAGCGAAATGGAGAACCGCTATTAAATTTCAATAGTCAACAATGTGGATAAATGGGCTAATATTGATAGTAAAACGCTTCGATTCTGATAGTTGACGTACTTTATTCCTCTACCATTAATAGAATTTTTGTTTGAATCGTTAGCGGTTAAAGTCCGGCAACGATGGCGGGGAAAAGGGCGGAATGACCGGAGGTTTAATGGTCCACAAACGTGTCATTAAGTCGATGCTCACAATAATGCGATATCCAGCCCCGTATTACGATGGATTATATCATAATTCACATATTCACTAATAATAGCGGGACGAGTTGCTTTCCACTAACGTTGAACACCTTATGTGAAGGAGCGAAATTAATGTGGAAAATTGAAATGAGGTTCGTTTAATCCGCCGGGTTATATTGAATATAATCCTGCTTTTTTACTTTTGAAAAAGCGGTCCAATATGCAGTGAAATATTCACATTTTGGGGTGTTAATCTTGCTTTCATAAAACTATGAGACTACTAACAGCGTCGGACAATGATAAATATTAAATGGAAATTCAATTTTGTTATCATCGCAAAATTGTAACTAATTCAACAAAAAATTTTCATTACTTTAAAATCGATGTAGGCTGAGCCTGAGGCAAACAAACAGTGTGTCCAAGTGACCAATGTACTTCCGAAGAGTTAAAGATTTCAAACTATACATCGTACAAAATATGGCTGATCAGCTTCTTCAGTTTCCACGGCTTCCAATTTTATCTAAAACAACATCTCCTAAATGGGTTATCGCCACCGGTTCCCGTTGAGCTATACCAAAGTTCACGATTTGGTGGATTGTCGGTGCGGCTCACTCAACGCCCTTGTGCTATGAACATAAATTCCGGCAGTTTCCAGGTCGGTTCGGTGCCGAAAACGAGAAAATCATCGGCGTGGAAAGCATGCGGCTGTCTCCTCCGCCGAATCCGATATCCGTTCGGACCGTTTGATAATGGAATATCCGTCCAGAAATTGGAATTACACGAGTGTTATCCTGTTGCGCGTATGTCGTCCGGAATTCGGGTATATAAATTACGAATCCTATATTTCCACCGGTCTAAATTTGAATAATTCGGCCCGGCCGTGCCCGGCGGCGGCGGCGGCGGTGGTGGCGACGACGGCGGACATTAAACTAGCCGAGCTCGCCGTAACGATGCAAATATGGTCATTAATAAAACTTAAAGAACTTTTGCGATGTCGCTTCATGCTCAGATGAATTATTTCGTTAGTCTTTCTCTCTCCCGCGCGCCGACGAAACTTTGGAATTGATAATTAATCTTTTTCGTTTTTACTTTCACGAGCGACGAAAAATGTCATCTTCGTGGTGTCATTTTTGATCAAAATTACCGTCAGGTATGACTCTTGATATGAAATCCAAAGTTCAATAACTCATGGGATATCTGAGCGATACAGTGTTCGATAACAGCTTGGCACTCCTCCAACAACCTGCAACATCAACTAGGTTTTTCGAAAAACAGAACCGAAGCATCGAAACAGAATTGAAGGGTTTTTCAACTTATACAAAAAAGACGTGGCACGAAGTACAAGAAATCGAGAAGTCAATTCTTATTAAGGCAATTTTGTGACTGAGAAATATTAGAGATCACGAGGTGCGCATTGATCTTCTATAAATCCCTTTAGGTTAATTAGTACCTTGTTAATGGGCATTATGCAGCGTTCCCTGATCCTGTGTTTGATTATGGGACTGTTCCATTACTTGGGGTGAGTAGAGTGATTTAATCGGAAAGCCACACTCACATAGGACATCCAAAGGGTGTATAGAACGTAATCCGTGTCACCAAAGCTCAATCGTCCTCTAAAAATACCTAAAAATGCTGTTTCACTGAAGTAAAACCAATGACTAGTGCTTCTATTAGACCCTCCAAGATCAAAAGTATGAAAAACTTAATAAAAAAATTGCAGCTTCGCCTTAAAGGATTCATGCTCTATCAAATCACCATCCAAGCCAAATATTGGTTTGAAAGCAGCATCGAAAAAGAACTTGACCATCTGAGGAAAGTATTTAAAGAAAATCGGCAGAGCACTGAGACCATGTTGTCTAGAGAAAGGAAAAACGCAGACGGAATGGACGCAACAACACATCTTCCCTTCATTCCTAAGGCCACCTTTGGAGTTAACAGAATATTGAAGATGCACCACGTAGAAATAACATTCAAGTCCACGACACAAATCCAACAATCGTTGAGCTCAGCTGGAGACCCGAAGAATCTGCTGGATTTCCATCTCCATGTGAAGTGGTACACAGAGGAATAACTCAACGGTCGATGGGGTATGAAAGTCAAGCGAGCTATGTTTTGGGAAAGAACTCAAAATCAGCCGCGACAGAACATAATATCCTCTTCAGCAGCGCCAAACTCGTAGCTCCAGATATCAGTTATCGCAATCGTATAATCCAAAAGGCACTAAAAATCTACAAACACTCAAACAATTCCAACAGAAACGACAAGACTTTGAAATTTAACCATATTTGGGCCACATTGCTAAAAAACAGAAGAACGGTTCTACCAATACTAACTTCAGAACCGCCACATCATTGACCGAGAAAGACACCAAAAATCAATCATGAATAGAACCTCAGATCCAGTGATTGTTAATTCTGTAGACTGAATTAAAAATATCGAGGCTGCTGGAGAAGCTTGCCAGACGAACCAACGAAACGTTTAGGAAGTGATTTTCAACGACAGGTACATCGAAAGAAAGAGTGTTCAATGTGAAACGTTGCATAAATTGCAGATTCTCATGCATGGAATTTTTACAGTTCTTAAGAATTGCTCAAAAAAAATTCTTTAAGATTTAATCATCTTTTTATTAACATATTTCTAATTCTTGAAAATGGATCGAAATATTTCTTCGAATCTACATACATTGTTTAGTAACTTATTGATCCATTCTCATCTTCTGAAAACATTTCCTTCTTCAGAACTTGATTTAGTGATGGAAATCTCAATGGCGAGGTATACCAAGAAATGTTGGAACATTAAAATCCAGCTATCGAAGCAGCAACTAATAATTCTGTTGAAGTATGGTTCCAACAGGATGGAACCTCTCATCTTCCATCTATGCCTTCGTGTTTAAACACCATTTCCCCCAATCGCTGGATAGCAGAAGAGGTGGTATTAAGTGGCCTCCGAGGTCACCAAATTTGCCCCCTATTGATTTCTTTGATTGAGGTGACTTGAAAAATAGAGTGTACAAAGAAAACCCAGACCATAAATGAACTAAGAGACAGAGTAGTGACCAAAATTCCAAAAGTTCCTTTAGGGTCCCTCCAAGACGCACTTTCAAACTTTTACAACAGTATTGGACATAGACGACTTTCTTTAGGAACCAGTTTGAACATCTGTTTTAAATTCTTGTTCTCTTCGAACAACCTATTAATGTAACACCAACAAGCATGGTGAAGATATTTGAAGAATATTGTCTTCACATTTGATAAAAATATTTAAAACCCTTCATATTTCCAGAGCAGCCATTTTGTGAATGTAGAGAGCTGTAGTTTTCACTGTTGCTCTTCTTTAAAACGATGAGTAACTAGGTGTGTCTTTGAATTTAAAATTTTTGAGTTGCGCACAGAAACTCAATTTTGGAAAGAGAGGAAACTCGGGAACATTTCCAAAGAGTGTGTTTTTACAACCCGAAGTGTCCAAAGTTGACCTGGTGTACTCATACTTTTGCCTTAGCCTATATATCACTTCGTGTAGCTTAATGGTCATGTGCAATAATTGTTTCCATTTCAGCATCAAAACTCGCACCGATGTGTTTAAATTTTCCTTTTATATCTCCAAAGTTATTACGAAACTTTTTTTGATCACTTGTCCTTCAGTTTCGGCTGTCAAATGCCAATTATTCGTTCTGGTCACTTGACACCAACCTCACTCTTACTTTGTAACTTGTTGACAACCCAATAAAGACTCGGTTTTTTTGAGTTGTCTGTAGTCTTACTTTTTTAAAAAACATAATTCTCAATCACATTGACTCATCCGCACACATCCAAACACAAATCCAAAATACTATTTTTGGCCAGAAGGGTGCAGCAAGGCCTTCTCAGTAACTCCAGTAATAGTCTGTCAGAATATTAACGCAATCGGATAGACGGTTAGACCAAACACTTAAAACGAACAAACAAACAAACAAACATTAGTTTTCATAGATATGGATTATTCGTACGACTTTGAGTTCTGACAATCAACTAAATTGATTATTTTATCATACCCGGAATTCTTGATTACCAATTTTTACTGCTTTTACGATAATAGCCTCCGATTTATTCTGTAAACATTGTGATTTGTTTCCATGATGTCCATTAGTAACCGAAAATCAAATGGTGGAAATAATCTTGATATGGAAACAGTGGACAGGTGAAGGTTTCGAACAACGACAACTACGAAGTAAAAAATCGGTATTTGATTTTTCCGGATCATAAATGAATTCATTCTAAACGAAACAAAAAAATGGAGTAAACTTGTCTAAGTCAAAATAAACTTAGGGGAATAAAGATAGCAGCCAGTGGTGTAAGCAGTATGAGCAGGACGGATGAAGGGTTTTCGTAATATAAAACAAAATTTCCTTCCTTAATTACAATTTAGTTGCTCGTCAAGTCTGCTATATCCGAATATGTAACCGTAAAGACAACAAAGAACTCTAATTCCAAACCGTCAACTAAATAGCTCTCTAGGAGTCAATGTATCAGTCGCAACTGAATCCACGAATAATTAACGAGTCCCGCACGTCCACTTAACTGACCCCACAAAATCCGAAAAACTTATAACGCACCTCGCCAACCCAGCCCTCTTGAATTGAACGATTTTGACTTTTCCCCGAAAACGAAATTCGATAATAGCTACTCAAAGGAAATCCGATAACCCTTCTGAAACTGATCTCTCCTCGACACCCGACTACTTCAACGTTCGCCTGTTCTTGTATACTCTGAAAATGGATGTGTCTTAGTGTGTGTGTTTCACCTTATTCGCACATCACACGAAATTCCGGATTTCTCTTAAACGAAGTTCACCCCTTCGACCATCTTATGGGAATTATGCGCATCGAGTGTGTTCGCCGGAGCTGAAACACTTCAACGATCTCGACAGTAAAAAAAGGCGTAAACATCGACCTACCCTCCATAAATTACCCAGTGATGAAACTCAAGAGCGAGGTATAAAAAAGACGCGACCTTCATGCAACCCAGACTCGGTACTGGGCGAACCGAAATGATTTCAAAATATTGCCATCTACCTTGAGCATCGACGCACATAATCCAAAACAACACCGGCAGATATTCAATTATCCCCATTATACGCGATGTGGTTGTTTATTGCTTTACCAATTGCACTACAGAACTGCGATGAAAAGTCACCACTGTTCCATGAAACATAACATTTTTCAGTGTTCGATATGTCGGAAAATTCCAAACTTGATATGAAACAGGATATGTCGTCGGTTTTCCTCTTCGATAATTTTTTTCGCTCACATTTCAACAGCGAGCTTCAAACTCCCGGTGGGCGGATCCGCCAGCAACGCTTCCGGAAAATCCGACGCCGAGGACGCGGGTGTTAAACAACCGGCGGCGAAGAGTTTCCACGATATCTCGCGTGCTACTGAGCCAGGCAGCATTTCCAATCGTCGAAACCTTGCGCCGTCGCTGCCAACGCCGCCGCCGCCGCCACCACCGTCCCCACCTACACCTATCCGTCGAGTACACACCGGGGAGAAATACCTTCGACGATGGCTCGCGGGGGAAGATATCCGAAGCTACACAAAAAAGCAGCAGTTAACCGTTATAACCGACAGATGAGTGACAAAACATCGAAAGTGAAGACCTGGGGGCGGTGTTGGAAGTTGGAAGACGGGCGAGGGAAAACAAGATACGTTAATTTCGAAGGAAATACCGCAGTTTGCGAAATTCTCAAGGGTTTCAACAAATACTTACGAGGATTATATTTTTTGCTCTACCTTTGCTTTGTTGATCATTCATTAATGTCCTTTTCAATTACCCATTTGTCTCAAACCGCCCTCTCGGAAATGAGGGTATGAGGAAAACCCAATTCATACAGATAATTACATTTTTAAAAACAATTTGTGATTGAGTTTCACACATTTCGTTCTTCTAACTGGATATTTTATATTATTTTTCAACTTTGGTTAAACATTCCAAACAGGAAGAAAAATTTCATTTTAATAACTGGATTGGGATCATCCTTTCCATTTTAATAACTAATGGCAAACATACGAACGTCAGTGTAATTTTTTTGAAGTCACGTCCCTTAACGGAAGACAATATTGTTTCATGGTCGTTCTATCCCCTTCTGGCATTAAACAAGAGGCAGCGAATTCAATAATTTTAATGTAGGTACTTGGAACGTAACAGTATACTGTGGACTATGTTAAATCCATCGATTGGCAGTTTGACTTACATTTTCTCATTGGAAACCGTTTTTTAAATGAAAATTTCGTCTACAAAAGACGAACAGCCCGACAGACGGTCAAACAGACGAACATCGAATTCTTAGTAGTAGGGCTCTATTTTTGTCCTTTGGGAAATCTTGGAATGATATCATGAGGTTTGGGAACGAACATGTTAGTAGATTATTAGTGAATATTGAAGAGACACACGAATGTAACTTATAAAAGAAGCAAGTCAAAGCAAATGTATGAGCTTGAACTCTACAATGTTTGAACAATATTCAATTGAATCTATCTTTTAATATCGCCAAATATTCGCAATTACGAAGTCACAAGAAGATTGTGCCATCAATGTTCGAACGTTACATGCTGCATATCGCTCACCAACCTCCCTATTGGGCAATTACAGCGTTAAAGATAGGTTGGCCTCAACCTGATATTTCTTTTAATTTTTTTTGTACGTTTTATTTAAAACAAAAACAGGTGCCTATTAGTTGATCTACTTCCTCCCTTAGATTTTTTGACATGAACACGTTTTATAAATCGATGAGATCGGCTGCACGCAAGAAGAAACATGACTCAAAACGTAACGTTCCCGATGGTGGGTATTCAATTGAGTACCAATACGCATGAGGCGCATCGAGAAACCGAATTTCGACCGCGGTATGCCGCTTACCGCATGCGAGTTGCGATCAACTAAATAGGAATACCTGAGCGAAACTACGGAACAATCGTTCTAAAAGCGTTTGGTTTCCAGTCCGTCGCCGGCTGATGCATCCAAATCTGATTTTCGAGCCGCAGAGGCAGTGAACAATATCGGAATTCAACGTTCTGATCTGTTGATTGTTTTTATTATCATTTTATTATTTTCAACTCTAGAATTTGATTCGAACAATAAAAATAGGAGAAACGCAGGAAGACAGACTTGCGTAGTTGTTTTCCGCAAAAAAGGTCGTGTAGCCCAGCAGATGGGCAACTTGAGGCCTTTGTAGTTTGGCGAAAGCATATCCAAAGGAATTAGGTGATGGAATCCGTAACGTTATGGAGATTTCGTATCCCAAAAATGAGTATTCTTCCGAACTTTCCATTACAATAACTAAACAAGCTGTCAGAAACAAATGTGTGAGGCAGTTTAGAACCAATTCCGCGTAGCGATGGTTTCGGTAATACGAAAAATTGTCGGGAAAAAAAAACGATTGATTCTTAACTTTTCTGTCAAACTCTAGATGCAACCTTCAACGCTATCCGTCAAAACCGAACCATGGAAATTACAATAACGACGAACTCATAATGACGTCATTTGAAACTTTTGAATGTAAACCACTTTCGAGTATAGTGCAGCTAAGCACTTAAGTCAACTGTGGCTGCCATCGTTTTCCAACAGTGACACATAGGCTTTCCAAAATTCCAAAATAACAGAAATTTTGTCTTCAAAATTCGTTGTATTCTTCTCATTTTTTTTATAAAAATTACAAAAATCATAAAATGTCAATTACTTTCGGAAATATTCAATTTTCGTAAGCGTCTAAACATGTTACTAAAAAGCTCAATGAAATCAGAAACGTGGGCTACTTTTCGAATATTACATGCACTGAGTTTGGTGATATTAAAAATCAGCGGGTAATAATGTTACATAATAATGTTATAAGAAAACAAGAATTGCTTGTAGACAATTGACAATATACTCTGATTACATGATATATTCACTTTGGTGATCCGGCGGGTCGAACGGGCTAAATGCGCATGGAAATAACAATAGATTTAAACATTAATATTATTTAATTACTGTCACAAGAGTGAGTATTTGTTTTCATCGACAAACGTCGAAATATTCATACAGAATAAAAATGTTTGTTCGATGTGAAATAGCATCGAATATTATTCGAAAAATCGAAAATAACTACCACGCGACGTAACCATACGAATCGTGATTCGGAAGAATAATCGGTTATTTTCGCTGTTCTTGTGATATTAGTAGTGATTACATCGCCAATAAATTTCGTTCTTTTACCGCAATTGTTGTAAATAATAAAATGTGTAAGTGTACTGCTCCCGCGTCAGACTCTAATGCATCATTCGACGAGGGAGTGCACAAGAGATGCGTTACAATAACTCAGCGTTTCGATATCTCGCATCGCCTCATGCGTAATTGGTACTCAACCGAATATCCACCTTAAGGAACGTTACGATATAAGTCACGTTTTCTCGTGCGTGCAGCCAGTCTGATCGATTTGTAAGACTAACATCTAAATTATTTTGTACCAAAATGAATTAATTTGTTTATATGGCATCATCAGTACTGACTATAAAGCTTTGGAAAACCTAACGAAAATAAGGCGATTTGCGTGACATTATCAAATTAGTTTAAACATCCTGAACAGAGTATATGCCCCGGTAAACCTTGTTTAAGATTGCATGAATTATATCTCGAATACTTTATATCCATACCTACAGTTTAATTTCTTTTATATTAAATAAAACACCGAAGAAATAAAGTAAACTCAACAAAAACTAGTGAGTAATGATTCGTTTACAATAGTAACGATTGTAATTTAGAACACCCGATTTCTGTTTCACTGCAATCATGGTGCTCTTTCGAACAACTTTCTAGTCAATTTGCCTATTAAGTTTCGAGTTTCGTTCAGAAAGAAGAAAATACAATTAATAATAGATTAGGAAAGTTCGGAACAATAATAATGTAACGTAGTAGAGTCGTGACAGGTTTCAATTCGAATCATTTCACACTAGCCCGCAGGTCGATTCCAGACCGTAAAGACCGCCATCGGCGTCGCCCTCGTGCTCGATACAACCGTATATATACGTAGTTTGTTCGAAACAATGCATCGAAACGGGAACGATATAGTAATTTAGCTGAATTCTCAGAAAAGTTATAATTCGCATTCGTGCATAGTTTCAATTTCGTTTATAAGCTCTCGTTTATGCACTTAATCACGTACTTCTTCGTTCGCGTCATTACGCTCGCCTTTCGAATTGATTCGTTCGTTGGCCTTTAATGACAGAACTAATACGGAGAGGATCAATAACTTTGCCGATGTCAATATGAAGGGCATTATAACTGAAGTAGTTTTGTAAATCTGAATGAGAAAGGGAAAAAGGATTTTGCACTAATTAGTGCAATTCGATGGAGTAACCGTCGCGCCATCCTTGCGAATCCAGCAGATGTATCGGGATTGGAATCGATGAAAATAGCTGCAGCTGTTCCTGTAATCCGATTATTCCGTCAAGTTCCGTTAGCTATCTTCAGAGATCATTGGAGCTCGAAATGTCCTCGCTCAGGTGGAAACCGTAACGGTTTTCGTTGTTTTCTCTAGGTTTTCGTGCCTCTCCCTCAACTCCCTCTCACAGGCGGCCAACTAAAAATATATTTTTCTCTTTAACTGCAACAAGGTCCATTATAGACTAAATAAAACGTGCTGTTAATTGACGGAAAAGCGTAGAAATAACATATATCCATTCCTAACCTCCTAGAGTCGAACGATACAATACGAGCCTCCCCAAGGTGCTAAATCACACCAATTGAATTGTTTGGAGTATTTTCCCCCGCTCTCTAAGGTGTACATAAATCAATAAGTAATTTATTCGTCCCATATCGATGTCGGAGATTTATTGCGAAACGGTCCCCGAACGGGGACAGCACAGAACGCAAAATATCGAGACTTGCTTCACTTGGCGGTCATAAGTCCCACGAACGATTTCCGCGGGAACGCGCGGTCGAAATTAAGTTGCCGCCGCCAACGCCGCCGCCATGCCGCTACGGTGATTCCCTTGTTATCGTTTCTATTTACTTTCGGCATCGTCCTCGGCGTCGCCGGAAAATTGGGCTTCGCGAAGCGGCCCCAAAACGAATGGGGCCGCAGCTGCGACCCCGCACTCGCTTCCGCCGCGAAAACGAACGAAAATTAGTCATGCCACGGGAGATCGATCACGCTAATGGCGTTGCCGGTAATCGAATAAAACGAAATGTGTTTGCGGCGGTGTACCTTGGTGTGATATCGACGAGATATACAGCGGCTCGGTCGGTTTCACTGTGAGACTGCAAATTAAAACGGGAGGAGGAATTAATATCGAAACAGGTTGCTTAAAATTGAAACAATTTCCTTTGACTCACTGGATTATGGAAACTCATCAAGGCAGCAACGCTATTGCAACTCCTTTATGCTTCTTTGTTGCATTGAGCTGTCTCTTGCTGTTACAGCTCTGCATTCAACTTCCAACTTTCACTATCTTTGATTAGAAGAAGTCAAAACATAATATGAAGTCTTGAACCAAGTGATAAACAAAGCAAATTGGTAATGGAAGCAATCGATGATAATATGAAGCACTTAGGAAGCAGCTTCCAAAAGGAAGAGCGAGAATACAAAAGACAAAGGATGGAAGGGGCGAAAATCGCAAAAGATGATATATAATCAAGGTCTACGAAGGATGATAAAGTTCCATCACCCTTCTGGGTAGGTTGGCGAAGAGAGATAATAGTAAATGTGGACTCCAAAGATATCCCTGAAGAGGGTTGGTTTGAAAATAAATCTCGGTTAAACCAAAATAATGATGCCTGTATCTGTCACCCTCAGAGTTGGAAATGTAAATATCACGCAATATAGGCGCCATTTTCGAAGTTGCCGCGTTAGCGCATTTTTTACGTTTTTAAATAACTCAGGTGGTACCAGACTCAAAACTTTGTTCGGGCAAAAGAAAACCTCCCTTCTAGCGTCTGTACAATGGTGCAAAGAAGGAGTATCTTATGAGAAAACCAGATTCACTTAATCCGTCGTTCACCAGGTAACACAGCAGCGTTTGGATTTTCAGAATCTTAAGCTGCCGACACTCTTCAGGGTAGTTAGTCAATTAACTTAACGGATATGTTGCTGATGCTCAATTTCTTGAATTCCTTTTACTTTTGATGAGATGCTGCAATTTCTGTGTAGAAAATTTGGGAATAAACATTCCAGTGGTTTCGACGAGGTACCCTCCTACTTGATTGCAAAGAGTTTGGATTCAAACATCGAGCCGTTGAAGAATTTGGTGAATATCTGAGCTTAAAAAGAGCTAAATGATTCTGTATAAAAAAGGATAAACGTATTGACAATATCCTCGGCAACCAGTTTAGTTTCCTGGTG
The DNA here is from genome assembly GCA_020654155.1 of Novius pumilus. Classification (NCBI taxonomy): domain Eukaryota; kingdom Metazoa; phylum Arthropoda; class Insecta; order Coleoptera; family Coccinellidae; genus Novius; species Novius pumilus. The sequence goes on from JAIFOV010000476.1 coordinate 392,135, forward strand.
GAAATATCCACTCCCAACGCAGTGTTTGATCCATTCGATTCTTATGGGATCAGAGAGTTGGCGCTTGGATGGATTCGCGGTATCCAGGGAGGAAGATCGCAATATAAATTAATTGGCAATGGAAACAACTTGAGAATGGAGGTGTGCAGTGACTTGACTAAGTGAGTAAATATATCTTTTTCTAGCAGAGCCTCTTCAGAAGAGCAAAAATTTCCGTTACATAAGAAAGACGTTTGTCTTTATTTTGCAACATCAGCAAGACATTCGACTGCGTTTGACACGCGATAGTATATGGCAAATTGGATGGATGTGGTGTTAGGAGAAAGCACTTGCTTGGATTTATAGTCTCTCGGAAGGCAACTCACAATAGACGTCAATGAATTGTGTTAAGGTTAATATCAAGACGAAAAACAGTCCAAATCAATTGAGGTCAATATAGGGGTCCCACAAGGCTGTATTGTTGGCTCGTTCCTTTTTCTTGCATATATTGATGCTGTAGGAAGGGAGTGGTAGTCTAATTAAACTTCATATACTGATGATTTTTCGTTTATTCCGACTGGTGGTGGTTGAGGTGGGATGTAAGTGAATTGATTGAGTGGTTTGGTACAAACTCTCAATTTCAAAATCATCAGCAACACATAGCAGAAATCAGTATCGGTCATCCCGACTTTGTTGTGTCGAGGAAGTAATGTGTCATTCTTTTGGGACTCACCCTGGGTGAAAACCTCACTTGGTGGGATCAGTGCTACTGTCGAAGTTGTAATCGCTCACGTTTATTTTTTTTTTTTTGGTCCGAGTGATTTTTTCGATTTTGTAACTTCTTCCATGCACAGATCGCGTCAAAGTTGAGATATTTTATTTATTTTATTTGTTTATAGGGAAAATCCATTGATCCATTGATAGAGAACACTTTTTCAGAGTTTTTCAAAGATGTTGAACACAAGGGTGCCAAACAACGATTCCTGAGGCACCTCTGATCCCATTAGCTCTACAGTGGACGCTGTTTCTCCAATATTTCTTTCTTTTAGATAATTGATGATCAGGCTGCCGATCTTCTTTCTCGTGTTCATCTTTATAAGTTTATCCAGACGTGTCCAATTCTGCCCTTGTCAATGTATAAAATCGGTATAAAGATGTTTATTGAAATAATATTGATGTTTTAAGATTTTGTTGTTTTTCACGATTTAAGAATTCAATTTGATGTTCAAAATTCAGAAAATGACCAATTTTTAATTTCTGATTTCATTTTCGACCATTCTTTTTTCTCGAAATTACGTTTATTTGCTGATGAAGCTATTAAATTATTGAACATGCTCCATGAAAATTGAGTTTATAAAAAAAAAGAAAAAAAAGAAAAAGAAGAAAGAAAAGGAAAAGAGTAAAGTAATAATAGTAAATAAAAAATAATATTAATAAATAAATTCATTGAAAGATAAGAATTTGAGAAGATGTTTTGGATATTTGGAATGGTCAAATGGAATGAAAAATGTTACGAATTAAACATTTTAATATTTGGAATGGTTAATTGGAGTGAAGAATTAATGGTTTTATGGATTATTTGTTTTATGTCTTTGATAATTGGAATGGTCAAATAGATTGAGGAATTTTATGGATTGAATATTTTAATATTTGGAATGCTTAATTGGGAAAGAAGAATTTGAAAAAAAGAAGGATAAAATAATATAGAATGGAAAGAATTTTTCATGGTTTTATGGATTATTTGTTTTATGTCTTTGATAATTGGAATGGTCAAATAGAATGAGGAATTTTATGGATTGAATATTTTAATATTTGGAATGGTTGATTGAAAAAGAAAAATTTGAAAAGATGTTTACGATATTTGGAATGGTCAAATGGAATGAAAAATGTTATGAATTAAATATTTTAATATTTGGAATGGTTAATTGGAATGAAGAATTAATGGATCATATTATAATGGTTATATTATTTTCGATATTGATTTCGATTTTGATAAATGAAATAATGGAATGGTTTTTGAAGAATTTGATGCAATGACGAAGTTTGTTCAAGAAGTAGAAGATTTATTTGATTATTATTAATTGGGGGTTAAGGGTTATATGTTATATGTTATTTCATTCTAATCTTCTAATTGTTAATAGTTGTATTATGATTTAGATAAGAGAAATTGGCTCAGGAACTAGATCAAAAGAAATTGTCTGTCTGTCTGTTAATTGTAAGTCACAATCCGTCGATTAAATCAATAAGTAATTTATTCGTCCCATATCGATGTCGGAGATTTATTGCGAAACGGTCCCCGAACGGGGACAGCACAGAACGCAAAATATCGAGACTTGCTTCACTTGGCGGTCATAAGTCCCACGAACGATTTCCGCGGGAACGCGCGGTCGAAATTAAGTTGCCGCCGCCAACGCCGCCGCCATGCCGCTACGGTGATTCCCTTGTTATCGTTTCTATTTACTTTCGGCATCGTCCTCGGCGTCGCCGGAAAATTGGGCTTCGCGAAGCGGCCCCAAAACGAATGGGGCCGCAGCTGCGACCCCGCACTCGCTTCCGCCGCGAAAACGAACGAAAATTAGTCATGCCACGGGAGATCGATCACGCTAATGGCGTTGCCGGTAATCGAATAAAACGAAATGTGTTTGCGGCGGTGTACCTTGGTGTGATATCGACGAGATATACAGCGGCTCGGTCGGTTTCACTGTGAGACTGCAAATTAAAACGGTACGAGGAATTAATATCGAAACAGGTTACTTAAAATTGAAACAATTTCCTTTGACACACTGGATTATAGAAACTCATCAAGGCAGCAACGCTATTGCAACTCTTTTATGCTTCTTTGTTGCATTGAGCTGCCTCTTGCTGTTACAGCTCTGCATTCAACTTCCAACTTTCACTATCTTTGATTAGAAGAAGTCAAAACATAAACAAAGAATATGAAGTCTTGAACCAACTGATGAACAAAGCAGATTGGTAATGGAAGCAATCGATAATAAGAAACTAAAAGCACTTAGGAAGCAGCTCCAAAAGGAAGAGTGAGAATACAAAAGACAAAGGATGGAAGGGGCGATGTTAAATACGCAAAAGATGATATATAATCGAGGTCTACGAAGGATGATAAAGTCCCATCACCCTTCTGGGTAGGTTTGCGAAGAGAGATAATAATAAATGTGGACTCCAAAGATATCCCTGAAGAGGGTTGGTTTGAAAATAAATCTCGGTGAAACCAAAATAATGATGCCTGTATCTGTCACCCTCAGAGTTGGAAATGTAAATATCACGCAATATAGGCGCCATTTTCGAAGTTGCCGTGTTAGCGCATTTTTTACGTTGTTAATTAACTCAAGTGGTACCAGACTCAAAAATTTGTTCGCGCAAAAGAAAACCTCCCTTCTAGCGTCTGTATAATGGAGCAAAGAAGGAGTATCTTATGAGAAAACCAGATTCACTTAATCCATCGTTCACCAGGTAACACAGCAGCGTTTGGATTTTCAGAATCTTAGGGTGCCGACACTCTTCAGAGTAGTTAGCCAATTTCCTTAACGGATATGTTGCTGATGCTCAATTTCTTGAATTCCTTTTACTTTTGATGAGATGCTGCAATTTCTGTGTAGAAAATTTGGGAATAAACATTCCAGTGGTTTCGATGAGGTACCCTCCTACGTGATTGCAAAGAGTTTGGATTCAAACATCGAGCCGTTAAAAAATTTGGTGAATATCTGAGCTTAAAAAGAGCTAAATGATTCCTCTGTATAAAAAAGGATAACTCTAAGCCAGTAAACGTATTGACAATATCCTCGGCAACCAGTTTAGTTTCCTGGTGGAAATATCCACTCCCAACGCAGTGTTTGATCCATTCGATTCTTATGGGATCAGAGAGTTGGCGCTTGGATGGATTCGCGGTATCCAGGGAGGAAGATCGCAATATAAATTAATTGGCAATGGAAACAACTTGAGAATGGAGGTGTGCAGTGACTTGACTAAGTGAGTAAATATATCTTTTTCTAGCAGAGCCTCTTCAGAAGAGCAAAAATTTCCGTTACATAAGAAAGACGTTTGTCTTTATTTTGCAACATCAGCAAGACATTCGACTGCGTTTGACACGCGATAGTATATGGCAAATTGGATGGATGTGGTGTTAGGAGAAAGCACTTGCTTGGATTTATAGTCTCTCGGAAGGCAACTCACAATAGACGTCAATGAATTGTGTTAAGGTTAATATCAAGACGAAAAACAGTCCAAATCAATTGAGGTCAATATAGGGGTCCCACAAGGCTGTATTGTTGGCTCGTTCCTTTTTCTTGCATATATTGATGCTGTAGGAAGGGAGTGGTAGTCTAATTAAACTTCATATACTGATGATTTTTCGTTTATTCCGACTGGTGGTGGTTGAGGTGGGATGTAAGTGAATTGATTGAGTGGTTTGGTACAAACTCTCAATTTCAAAATCATCAGCAACACATAGCAGAAATCAGTATCGGTCATCCCGACTTTGTTGTGTCGAGGAAGTAATGTGTCATTCTTTTGGGACTCACCCTGGGTGAAAACCTCACTTGGTGGGATCAGTGCTACTGTCGAAGTTGTAATCGCTCACGTTTATTTTTTTTTTTTTTTTGGTCCGAGTGATTTTTTCGATTTTGTAACTTCTTCCATGCACAGATCGCGTCAAAGTTGAGATATTTTATTTATTTTATTTGTTTATAGGGAAAATCCATTGATCCATTGATAGAGAACACTTTTTCAGAGTTTTTCAAAGATGTTGAACACAAGGGTGCCAAACAACGATTCCTGAGGCACCTCTGATCCCATTAGCTCTACAGTGGACGCTGTTTCTCCAATATTTCTTTCTTTTAGATAATTGATGATCAGGCTGCCGATCTTCTTTCTCGTGTTCATCTTTATAAGTTTATCCAGACGTGTCCAATTCTGCCCTTGTCAATGTATAAAATCGGTATAAAGATGTTTATTGAAATAATATTGATGTTTTAAGATTTTGTTGTTTTTTTTCACGATTTAAGAATTCAATTTGATGTTCAAAATTCAGAAAATGACCAATTTTTAATTTCTGATTTCATTTTCGACCATTCTTTTTTCTCGAAATTACGTTTATTTGCTGATGAAGCTATTAAATTATTGAACATGCTCCATGAAAATTGAGTTTATAAAAAAAAAGAGAAAAAAGAAAAAGAAGAAAGAAAAGGAAAAGAGTAAAGTAATAATAGTAAATAAAAAATAATATTAATAAATAAATTCATTGAAAGATAAGAATTTGAGAAGATGTTTTGGATATTTGGAATGGTCAAATGGAATGAAAAATGTTACGAATTAAACATTTTAATATTTGGAATGGTTAATTGGAGTGAAGAATTAATGGTTTTATGGATTATTTGTTTTATGTCTTTGATAATTGGAATGGTCAAATAGATTGAGGAATTTTATGGATTGAATATTTTAATATTTGGAATGCTTAATTGGGAAAGAAGAATTTGAAAAAAAGAAGGATAAAATAATATAGAATGGAAAGAATTTTTCATGGTTTTATGGATTATTTGTTTTATGTCTTTGATAATTGGAATGGTCAAATAGAATGAGGAATTTTATGGATTGAATATTTTAATATTTGGAATGGTTGATTGAAAAAGAAAAATTTGAAAAGATGTTTACGATATTTGGAATGGTCAAATGGAATGAAAAATGTTATGAATTAAATATTTTAATATTTGGAATGGTTAATTGGAATGAAGAATTAATGGATCATATTATAATGGTTATATTATTTTCGATATTGATTTCGATTTTGATAAATGAAATAATGGAATGGTTTTTGAAGAATTTGATGCAATGACGAAGTTTGTTCAAGAAGTAGAAGATTTATTTGATTATTATTAATTGGGGGTTAAGGGTTATATGTTATATGTTATTTCATTCTAATCTTCTAATTGTTAATAGTTGTATTATGATTTAGATAAGAGAAATTGGCTCAGGAACTAGATCAAAAAGAAATTGTCTGTCTGTCTGTTAATTGTAAGTCACAATCCGTCGATGGATTCGCTCCGATCCTCTTGTGGAGTATGGTAGCAAACTGTCACGGTAAACAGAACACTTGTAAAGTTTACTAAAAATAAATAAACTAACTAAAAATAAATATAAAAACTATATTTTCGCTGCATTATCAACTAAAACTTGATCATTATAACTGTTGAAATACAGAGATTTACGTGAGAGAATGATGTGAAATTTTTTTTTGGCACCGAAGAACGGAATCACGCACTTTTAGTGGTTGCGTTTGCACGAGGCGTAATTAGGGGGTCGATAAACTAGGACAAACTCAATTACGTGGAAGTGCTAAACAATCGTCCTGCCACAAAGCGAATGTCAGTCACATATCAGCGAAACTCGGTTTATCCGTTAGTTTGTGCGGTTCGGTTTCGATCGATAGAAGCGTCGTCTAACGCCGAACGCGAAAGCGTAATCAGCTTGTTTAATGACTTATTCCAGTTTGAACCGAATGGCAACGCGTAACAAGTTCGTACGTGTTAGAATCGATTTTTTTCATCGTCGGTTGCGCGACTAGAAGTTTCACTTGTACGAATCGTACACAGAATGCTGAATTAGAATATTCAAGTTCATAGAAATGTACGAACTTTATTTACCAAAAACATTTTTAGGTGGTAATATGGTATTACAAAATGGTGCAGGTGCTGCTATTCATTGTGTAACGTTTTACTAGTAAAAAAATTAACTTAAAAAAGAAAAAAAACGCGACTTCCCATTTGAAATGTACCAAATTGAGGAAGATGTAACAGTTATTTACAGGATTATATTATCATTGCGGGATTAGAGAGCGGCATTAGGAGCTGCAATTGGTTTTTACGATCGGTCTTGGAATTTCAACGTACTCAAGGCGAAACACTACACGAAACAGGGGCGTTACAACAAATATCTTCACTAGAATATTATGAAAAACAATTTCGTTCTTAAACAATAATGTATTGAGAAAGAATTTTTGTTTCAATATTATAGGAATGAAGTTGCTAGCTCAAATTCCGCTTGTTGGTCCCCGATTGGTTCTCCAATTTTTGATACGCCGCTGGTTGTTGTTTCGCGTTATGATTTCGAATCCTTCGAGACAACAGTTGGTCCTTCTTCAGTACGTGTAGCCAGTTTATTAATATCCTCATTTCATTAGGGGTTATAGTAATTTTCCTTTCCGCTCGACACGACTACATTGCTCCATTGTCGACCCCTTTTCGAATGCGGCTTTGTATATAGAACTCGGATGTAATTGCGTCATGAGCTTCAATTTTACGGGTACTTGGAAAGTTTCTAGTTATTTTAGTGGGAACCGCAAATTTTTTGGTATCTCTTTGCGATATAGTGAAACTTTGTTGGGGTCATTTCGGCAGCTGTCGCTGGACGGAGTATTTTGACGCGATAATTTCCATCATGTTAGTTATGTGCAAAATTTATATTTATGTTTGAAAAAAAGTAACAAAAAATTCGTTCAATAATCTGAATCGCAACAAAAATTCGCAGGAAATATTCAACTGGTATTTATTGCAATTCGCTTTAACTTTCACCGAAAATCAGAAGGAATTTCCACGACGGAAATCTCGACGAAGTTCCCCTGCAAAGCAGAATGGAATTCCGTCGTCATCTTACACCACCGAACGCCGATGAATCGAATATAACACCTAATTGCCGATGGTGGAAAATTCTTTGCGCGTCATAAATTTTCCAACCCTCGCATCTAAGAAACTGCTGACTGCGCCGATATAATTTGGGTGGGTCTTCGCGCAAACTAATTAATCACCACGTTTCGCGTTGCGTCTGTAAAAATAGTCGAAATGCGAATGGTAAAATGTCGAAAATTTCGCACTGTTCCATACCTCAAATCGTTACCGACTGCACACCCACGCAATCTCGACTCCTCCAATCAGTGAACGTCAAATCAAATATCGGTCTGTTTGTACGCGTATAATCGGCAATTCGATAATTCAAATAATGTTCCTTCGAATCCGAAATCACTTCGAAAGCAAAACTAATTTGTCGCCCGCGCATGCATGTAATTGACAGGGTATACAATCAAGAATAAACAAGACCGCATTACGTACAGCAAGAACGAGGGGTCAGATATGGGAGGGTGCGATATTTTTCCATTGTTTAAGCGAAATCAGGGTCGGGGGTGAAAAAATGTTATTAATCGACCAATTTTTTGTTTTACACTTTACGATAAATAATCGTCGAACGTTCTAATATTTCGTCGATATAAACAATCGTTCGAAACGAAGGCCGGTGTGTAGGTCCATTATTGAATAAATAATTCATTCGTGAAAATATTTATGGGACACATATTCGAGCACGTATAAACTTGTCACGAATATGTGTATGTGTATGTCGTTCGATTATTTAATACGTGGAACACCTATTTCATTACACTTTTGTACGATGTAGCTCGACGCTGATCGGCACCTTCGCCATTTTGTTTCGTTCCCATTGTATGTTGCATTTTATAGGTTATGATCACAGACAAACAAATTATGTAATTGTTTTTTTTTCGAGTGAATATATTCAATTTTTACGAGTCTCTAATGGATCGTTTATTTTCGTTACTATATCCTCAAACATTGCGCGGCTGGAGAAGAAAATGGTTATACTTTCGAGAAAAAAAGTTAGTATAATACAGCAATTCACTCTGACATTCAGGATCAGGATTTTTGAGATGCTGTATGAATATGGGTCTTCTGCATTACTCAGAGCAAGGCCGGCTCAACCCAAAAGAAACTGAGTTCAGCTCAGCAAAAAAAAACAACTGAGAAACGGAAGACTCAAAGAAGATATTAATTTCCATTTTATTTATGGAAATATTCGAAACGTAGGAGACAGAGATTTTGAGAAAAAGCTTTGAAATCTCAAAAATTCACAATTTCGCAGAATAGTTCACGTGTTCCAAATCACCGTTGAGGAGCAACAAAATCCCAAAAGTTTTTTTGATCATTTCAAATATTTTCAAATATTACGTAACGAATTTTGGGGGAAGGGGGTCTTGTAAAACGTTACGATGCGTTATAAGGACGGGAGGGGGGTTCAAACAGACCCTTACGTAACACTTTATTCCTTATTCAAGAAATAAATGTCAATCCGATGAAAATTGAAAACTTGATAAATGTTGCGCTTTTTTGCCAGTTTTAGAAAAATTGGACAGCGATTACAACTCGTAGAGTGGCCGCACCGTGATGGAACTTTCACCAAAAATCCATTCATAGATGCAACACCGAAATCTAGCCCAAACATGTCAATCCGAGGAAAATTGAAAAATTGATTAATGTTGCGCTCTTTTTGCGTGTTTTCGAAAAGTTGGACAGCGATTACAACTCGTACAGTGGCCGCACTGTAATGAAATTTTCACAAAAAATCTTCTTATAGAGGCGACACCGAAATCTAGTCTAAACATGTCAATTCGATGAAAATTGAAAAATTGATTAATGTTGCGCTCTTTTTGCGTGTTTTCGAAAAATTGGACAGCGATTTCAACTCGTACAGTGACCGCACCGTGATGAAATTCTCATCAAAAATCCTCTCATAGATGCGACACCGAAATCTAGCCCAAACATGTCATTCCGATGAAAATTGAAAACTTTATAAATGTTGCGCTCTTTTTGCGTGTTTTAGAAAAATTGGACAGCGATTACAACTCGTAGAGTGGCTGCACGATGATGAACTTTTACCAAAAATCCTCTCATAGATGCGACACCAAAATCTAGCCCAAACATGTCAATCCGAGGAAAATTGAGAAATTGATTAATGTTGCGCTCTTTTTGCCTCTTTTCGAAAAATTGGACAGCAATTACAACTCGCACAGTGGCCGCACTGTGATGAAATTTTTAAAAAAAATCCTCTTACAGATGCGACACCAAATTCTAGCCCAAAAATGTCAATCCGAGGAAAATTGAAAAATTGATTAAAGTTGCGCTCTTAATGCGTGTTTTCGACAAATTGGACAGCGATTACAACTCGTACAGTGGCCGCACCGTGATGAAAATTTCACGAAAAATCCACTCATAGATGCGACTCCAAAATCTAGCCCAAACATGTCAATCCGAGGAAAATTGAAAAATTGATTAATGTTGCGCTCTTTTTGCGTGTTTTTGAAAAATTGGACAGCGATTACAACTCGTACAGTGGCCGCACTGTAATGAAATTTTCACAAAAAATCCTCTCATAGATGCGACACCAAAATCAAGCCCACAAATGTCAATCCGAGGAAAATTGAAAAATTTATTAATGTTGCGCTCTTAATGCGTGTTTTCGACAAATTGGAAAGCGATTACAACTCGTACAGTAGCCGCACCGTGATGAAACTTTCACGAAAAATCCATTCATAGATGCGACTCGAAATCTAGCCCAAACATGTCAATCGAAGTAAAAATGCAAAAAATTGATTAATGTTGCAGAAAAATTGGACAGCGATTACAACTCGTACAGTGGCCGCACTGTAATGAAATTTTCACAAAAATCCTCTCACTCGTAGATGCGACACCAAATCTAGCCCAAACATGTCAATCCGAGGAAAATTGAAAAATTGATTAATGTTGCGCTCTTTTTGCGTGTTTTCGAAAAATTGGACAGCGATTACAACTCGTACAGTGGCCGCACCGTGATGAACTTTTCACTAAAAATTCATTCATAGATGCGACACCAAATTCTAGCCCAAAAATGTCAATACCGAGGAAAATTGAAAAATTGATTAATGTTGCGCTCTTTTTGCGTGTTTTCGACAAATTGGACAGCGATTACAACTCGTACAGTGGCCGCATCATGATGAAACTTTCACCAAAAATCCTCTCATAGATGCGACTCGAAATCTAGCCCAAACATGTCAATCCGAGGAAAATTGAAAAATTGAGTAATGTTGCGCTTTTTTGCGTGTTTTCGAAAAATTGGACAGCGATTACAACTCGTAGAGTGGCCGCACCGTGATGAAAATTTCACGAAAAATCCATTCATAGATGCGACACCAAAATCTAGCCCAAAAATGTCAATCCGAGGAAAATTGAAAAATTGATTAATGTTGCGCTCTTTTTGCGTGTTTTGAAAAATTGGACAGCGATTACAACTCGTACAGTGGCCGCACTGTAATGAAATTTTCACAAAAAATCCTCTCATAGATGCGACACCAAAATCAAGCCCACAAATGTCAATCCGAGGAAAATTGAAAAATTTATTAATGTTGCGCTCTTAATGCGTGTTTTCGACAAATTGGAAAGCGATTACAACTCGTACAGTAGCCGCACCGTGATGAAACTTTCACGAAAAATCCATTCATAGATGCGACTCCGAAATCTAGCCCAAACATGTCAATCCGAAGAAAATTGAAAAATTGATTAATGTTGCGCTCTTTTTGCGTGTTTTTGAAAAATTGGACAGCGATTACAACTCGTACAGTGGCCGCACTGTAATGAAATTTTCACAAAAAATCCTCTCATAGATGCGACACCAAAATCTAGCCCAAAAATGTCAATCTGAGGAAAATTGAAAAATTGATTAATGTTGCGCTCTTTTTGCGTGTTTTCGACAAATTGGACAGCGATTACAACTCGTACAGTGGCCGCACCGTGATGAACTTTTCACTAAAAGTTCATTCATAGATGCGACACCAAATTCTAGCCCAAAAATGTCAATCCGAGGAAAATTGAAAAATTGGTTAATGTTGCGCTCTTAATGCGTGTTTTCGACAAATTGGATAGCGATTACAACTCGTACAGTGGCCGCATCATGATGAAACTTTCACCAAAAATCCTCTCATAGATGCGACTCCGAAATCTAGCCCAAACATGTCAATCCGAGGAAAATTGAAAAATTGAGTAATGTTGCGCTTTTTTGCGTGTTTTTGAAAAATTGCACAGCGATTACGACTCGTACAGTGGCCGCAATGTAATAAAATTTTCACGAAAAATCCTCTCATAGATGCGACACCAAAATCTAGCCCAAAAATGTCAATCTGAGGAAAATTGAAAAATTGATTAATGTTGCGCTCTTTTTGCGTGTTTTCGACAAATTGGACAGCGATTACAACTCGTACAGTGGCCGCACCGTGATGAACTTTTCACTAAAAGTTCATTCATAGATGCGACACCAAATTCTAGCCCAAAAATGTCAATCCGAGGAAAATTGAAAAATTGGTTAATGTTGCGCTCTTAATGCGTGTTTTCGACAAATTTGACAGCGATTACAACTCGTACAGTGGCCGCATCATGATGAAACTTTCACCAAAAATCCTCTCATAGATGCGACTCCGAAATCTAGCCCAAACATGTCAATCCGAGGAAAATTGAAAAATTGAGTAATGTTGCGCTTTTTTGCGTGTTTTTGAAAAATTGCACAGCGATTACGACTCGTACAGTGGCCGCAATGTAATAAAATTTTCACGAAAAATCCTCTCATAGATGCGACACCAAAATCTAGACCAAAAATGTCAATCTGAGGAAAATTGAAAAATTGATTAATGTTGCGCTCTTTTTGCGTGTTTTCGACAAATTGGACAGCGATTACAACTCGTACGGTGGCCGCACCGTGATGAATTTTTCACGAAAAATTTATTCATAGAAGCGACACGGAAATCTAGCCCAAACATGTCAATCCGATTAAAATTAAAAAATTGATTAATGTTGCGCTCTTTTTGCGTGTTTTCGAGAAATTGGACAACGAGTACAACTCGTACAGTGGCCGCACTGTAATGAAATTTTCACAAAAAATCCTCTCATAGATGCGACACAAAAATCTAGCCCACAAATGTCAATCCGAGGAAAATTGAAAAATTTATTAATGTTGCGCTTTTAATGCGTGTTTTCGACAAATTGGAAAGCGATTACAACTCGTACAGTAGCCGCACCGTGATGAAACTTTCACGAAAAATCCATTCATAGATGCGACTCCGAAATCTAGCCCAAACATGTCAATCCGAAGAAAATTGAAAAATTGATTAATGTTGCGCTCTTTTTGCGTGTTTTTGAAAAATTGGACAGCGATTACAACTCGTACAGTGGCCGCACTGTAATGAAATTTTCACAAAAAATCCTCTCATAGATGCGACACCAAAATCTAGCCCAAAAATGTCAATCTGAGGAAAATTGAAAAATTGATTAATGTTGCGCTCTTTTTGCGTGTTTTCGACAAATTGGACAGCGATTACAACTCGTACAGTGGCCGCACCGTGATGAACTTTTCACTAAAAGTTCATTCATAGATGCGACACCAAATTCTAGCCCAAAAATGTCTATCCGAGGAAAATTGAAAAATTGGTTAATGTTGCGCTCTTAATGCGTGTTTTCGACAAATTGGACAGCGATTACAACTCGTACAGTGGCCGCATCATGATGAAACTTTCACCAAAAATCCTCTCATAGATGCGACTCCGAAATCTAGCCCAAACATGTCAATCCGAGGAAAATTGAAAAATTGAGTAATGTTGCGCTTTTTTGCGTGTTTTTGAAAAATTGCACAGCGATTACGACTCGTACAGTGGCCGCAATGTAATAAAATTTTCACGAAAAATCCTCTCATAGATGCGACTCCAAAATCTAGACCAAAAATGTCAATCTGAGGAAAATTGAAAAATTGATTAATGTTGCGCTCTTTTTGCGTGTTTTCGACAAATTGGACAGCGATTACAACTCGTACGGTGGCCGCACCGTGATGAATTTTTCACGAAAAATTTATTCATAGAAGCGACACGGAAATCTAGCCCAAACATGTCAATCCGATTAAAATTAAAAAATTGATTAATGTTGCGCTCTTTTTGCGTGTTTTCGAGAAATTGGACAACGATTACAACTCGCACAGTGGCCGCACTGTAATGAAATTTTCACCAAAAATCCTCTCATAGATGCGAGACAGAAATCTAGCCCAAACATGTCAATCCGAGGAAAATTGAAAAATTTTATAAATCTTGCGCTCTTTTTTCGTGTTTCCTCCATTAGTCATCTAAATTAAAGCGTTCGTTTAGTTATTAGCAGAGTTAAATTGAGAGGCACCAGTGCTCCATGAGACTGTTACAAGTTATATCGTAACGATGCGATGAAAATTTCTCATCAATACGTAGAGGAAACCGAAACAACTGGGCAATAACAGGACTAAGGATTTTTAAAAGTATGTGGCTTTACCACGATTATTCGGTTGAGGAGATTTTTAAAGAAAACAAGAATCAACAACAAATTACAATCACAGATAATACCATAAAATTCCATTCACCTTCGTAGGGAAAAAAACACAAAAGAGAAGTAAGGGAATTTCATAAAATACCGCATTAAAACTTTATATTCGAGAAAATACCGACGCGAAACAAATTTTACACACGATGCTCGCAAGTCGTTCGACGAATTACGTCGCCCGCGTTGGAAATTGTAAAGAAAAACAGGTGCGAGTTGGTTCCTTATTGCCTTTCTCGCGTGTTCTTCTCCATATCCGCACATTTTTATTACACGGTATGTTGAATAAAAACCACTCTCGACGAAGTTGGCAAGGAAGGCGACCGGCCCGGATTTTATCACTTTTACTCGCGCGCTCGGCTAACTTACTTCCAAAAAGGGGAAACGAAAGAAAACCGTATTTTTCGGGGGAAAGAAAAGCCCCTCTTCCCGAAAGCTTTTATTCGCAAATGAGCGAATATTAAGAGAAAAAATGTATACAAACGACGACGACGACGACTACAAATTATTCCGCATCGAAGAAAAACGATATTTAATACCGGTACGCATTCTACCGCATCGGTAATTGTCGCAATTAACGAAAAAGGCTCGCAGATGTTTCGGGCGACAAAAAGATTTCGAATTGATGACGGGTCCTTTGTGGAAAGCGTTCCGTTCACTACCCCGCGTTTTCAATCAATCGCGAGAGCGGGGCGCATCACCTTGTCACCGCGAAACGCGTCCCCTATTTAGAGCGACCCCTAAAAACGAATTTCGAGAGCGGAGAATTGTAAATATTTGCAATGCGAAGGGGAAACGAGCGTAGATCATTGGCGAAAAATCCTGTGTACAGTTAGTTGAACTATATGTAGGCTCGGCAAAAAGAATCTAAACAACTATTTTCACCGCACCGCAGAATGTCACAATTGAGTGGAGACGACTAGCATCGACAAGTGAGGTTAGGTTCGAGTATCGAAATAATCAGCTTATACATACTACTAATCATAGAATGTTTTTCTTTGAAGACAATAAAATGGAATCGAAGTTAGTTCTCGTCGTTGCGCATCTCTCCCAAACATAGTTCGAGTATATTAACGAACTGAGCGTCGTTCCTTCCAAACGCGTTCCGGGGTTAAATTAAAATTCCTCGAGTGTAACCGCATTTCACCCCCGAACCCGAGCGCCCACATATTTACCGGCGACCGTGTTTCGATTCATATCTTATTCGGGATTCATTCCGGCAATAACGTCAACTTATCGTCGATTTGAATTGTGCACTTTTTTCTACGTGCCGGTGGAAACGGAAATTAAAACGAGTCGAACGAAACGAATATAAAACGGACTGCTCCTGACGAGTTCATTCACAATTGATACAGCGGAACGTCGAGAAATGTCGAAATATGAAAAAAGTGGCTTATATTCCCCAAAGTAGAATCTCTTCTAACTTTCTCTATTTTCGCACATGTAACGCACGCACGAACACCGAATATTTAGAGCACGTTTGGAGTTAACGGCGCCGTAAATCCGGACACTAAATCTCCGAATTTTATATCGTTTTGTTCGTATCCGTTCTCTCATTAAAATATCCCTTCGCTAGTGCCGCCAACCGCGATTCCAAAACCACGTGTCTTCCGGAACGAGAAATCGATTTCGAAACGAACGACGCTATTAGGTCACCGGAGGTCTTCGGCGACATCGAACCATCTCGTCTTTACGATCCATATATAGATATAACGGAAGGCGCACATCTTGCGGACTTCCATATTCGGGGGCCCAGGCGCAGCCCCTCGTAAAACGAAATCGTCGGATTATTATTGCTCACTTAAGGGAGATGATTAACAACTTTTAATGGAGGACGCATCGTTTTATGAATTAAATCGGCGTTTCGACTAAACGTTGCCTTTGCAAATTAGCTCTAACTGAGGGCTTGCATTCGTTAAAATTCTCGATGATTTTCGTTACTTCGAGCATAAATCCGGACGTATATTGAAATAAAAGGACATGACAAAAAACTGTAGTGGAACTCGGAAACAAGTTCATTAAACACGCCCCGTTTTTATAAACGTAACTGAACAAGCCTATCATTTCGATTACTATTTCTGTCTAAAATGGACCGTTTCTATGGAAAAAATGTTTGAACTCCTCTGAAAATCCCATGTTTTCGATAAGTGATAACTCAGCTTCTGATAATTTCATGGCTCTCGGTCTTTCAATAGACATTGCATCGTATTCCGAGTACGAATTTCATTCCGTCATCCTACAACGCAATATGCTGATCTCGAACAAGCGAAGAAAGAGCATTTTAAGATTAAAAGAAATTTTTATGAATCTGTCTACTAATAGTTTTATCACTTGCGGTATTTTGGAAAACAATGCTATTTGCTAAATAGTTGATTCTCTCCAAACAGACGGGAAGAACAGCTTGAGCTATCAGAGCAATCGTACTCGCAACTCTGTTCCTACTAGGGATGCAACATCGTTGTGAAAAACATCGATATTTCTAGAGATAGATGCTTACATAAAAAACATATATGTTAAAATACATCGTTGAAAACGAATGATATATCGATGTTTTACCGATGTTCGGTACTTTGGAAGAAAATTTGTTCGAAAAACCATATTTTTAAAGTGTTCACATCTGCAGCTTTTTATAGACGTAAATTATTTATTTCTTGATCATGAAAACAATATTTTGTTATTAGAAAATCTTTATTTCTTTGAATTATTGATGTGGATGATATATTTTCAACTGTTTTAAGGTTTAACTAACTTTAACTTGTCTTGGTCTTGTCTTGAAATTCAAGACAAGACCAAGACAAGACTAAGCCAACTTAATACAAGAGAAGACCAAGATAAAACCTATCAAGAATCCCAAGAATGGTCTTGTCTTGGGAATTTTTTTTTTTTTTAATTTTGAGTATTCACCAATGAGTAAAGATTATTAATTAGTTTCTATTGAGTGATGACTTATTAATGACATTTTCTTATGCGCTTTTCGTATTAATATTTGAATTAATCCCCTTAAAACTAATTTTTTATTATGAAATTATGTTTATCATCTTTTGGTTTATTCGTAAATTTCTGATATTAAAAATTTTAAGTTATAATAGTCAAGCAGACCTAATTGCATATAAATTTATGAGCAAATTTCCGCATTAAACACTTATCTCTGAATTAAAGTAAAAATTATGATTTTATCCAGATTTTTATAGAAATTTTTAATGGTTTTTTATATTTTACTTACTATTTTAACCGTTTGCACAGAATTAATAATATCTAATTAGAAATTTACACTTATATTAATGCAGAATCCAATTTAAAAACTGATTTCTACATCCAATCGTAGTTTCAATAAGATTTTCTGATGATATTTTTGTAGTGTATGATTGAAAAAAAATACTAACAAAGAAAAAAACAACCAAGTTAAAAAAAATGATGTGTCCGTACTTGTCATTTGAATTGATAATATACATCTAATTTTTAACCTACTAATTTTGATGCCAGGCAGGTAGTTAAGGTGAAACAATTAAATAAAAACAGTTCGGGTAATAAAAATTTTGAAGTAAAATATTTTTATTCTATCTTTCTTGCACAAAATTGGAAATATAATCGAAATGAAGTAAAAATTTTTTTTTATATCCTGATAACAAAACTTTTATATTAAAGTTGAAATTATTTTGAGTTTAACTCAGCCTAAAAGAAACTATAAAAAGTCACCGTAACAAATTTCGTTTTTAAGAGAGCATTTTGCCCAACAGTTAATTCATCACCAGAGAACCGGCAGAAAACAATTTCTCTAATGGCACTGAGGAAACTGGTGTGCAAAGAATGTCCCTTGCCATGTTAGCGATAGTTGAATAAGTTTTTTGATTATTTCTCCACCATTGAAGAATGTTGGTGTCTTGGGGTTCTCTGGGAGAACTGTAATAGGCATCAAGTTCACTTCTCCAGGTCTTTTTTCCATTTTTTTGTTGAGGTTAAATATGACTATACTTTGGAATTTCATAATCTTGATTATTAACAACGCAAGAACAAGACAAGACAAAATTCTTGCCAAATCTTGGTCACAAGACCAAGAGAAGATGAATATTTCTCAAGATCTTGCCCTAGCAAGACAAGATTTTTATGATTCTTGTCTTGTCTTGTTCTTGCGCATCACTAACTATTCATGATTTTTCCATACTTATGTCAAATTCATCTGAGGTACTTGTCGATCCGTTGATTCGTGTTCCTTTGTTTATTCTTTTAAGTAGCATAACTTTATTTTGATCACGAATTCGTTGAAATGCATAAACTTTGAATCAAGGATTAAAGGATAGTGGATGTGGTCAGGAATGTAAAGTGGTTTCTCCATATTATTTCTTCAGAAAACGTTGTCTTATGCAGTGAAAGACTATTTTTTTTTGTCATTATGCGTTTGATATTAATAGTGTTAAAAACTTTTGGAACACGCAGATGTTCTCAAACAGATTCAGGAACGATGTCAATATTTTTGACTAATATGCACGATGTATCGACGACGTATCGTCAATTGAAACATCGATGTTCATGAACGATATATCGATGTTCGACAAACATCGATGTATCATTTGCATCCCTAGTTCCTACCCTTTTTGAGCTTCCTTGTCTACCGGTGCCATGAAATCTGTTTTTCGAAGAACCCAAACGAGATTGCAAGTTTTTGTCATACTGTTTTTCATAAACTAACGATATGAAAGACTTGAAAACTCAAAACATGAGTGCATTTGGCAAGAGTAGTAACACAAAAAATGATTGCGTGGTCGGCTGATTAAAAACTTCATTTTTCGGATTTGTTCGGAATTTCAGTCATCAGTCGCAAGTTTGCCTGTGAACCTACATTTTCACTGCGTCAATTGCTTCGTTTTAATTAACTTTTTTTCGATCTCGCTTAAGTGAATTTCAAAAATTCACAGGCATCGGTATTGAAAAGGTCCTTTCAGTTTTTTTTTTTGTTAACGACAAAAAGATAACGAGGGCAGCAACAATTTCCGTCCCGGGAAAAATCCGTCGAACGCCGATCGAAGGCGACCGAAAAAATAAAATTATTTATTATTCGTCCAGCGAAATGGTTCTATTCAGATGAACGCGGATCAGATAAACTGACCATTGTTTCCCCGAACGAAAATAATTTCGAAATGGAAATCCCCCAACGAAATCATTTATCGAATCAATTCCGATTTCCATAAAATCTAATTAAAACGGCCACGTCCCGGTCCCGAACGGAACCGAAATGAACGATTGGAAATCGGCGTCGCGCGTCCGGCTCTCGGACGACTAAACGTTGCGACGGCAACGTCGCGACGCCACCCCCGCCGTCCCCCGCGCCCCGTCGGCGTCGCCACCCTCGAAAAAGTAATGGATTTTCAATATTTGTTCAATTGTCGTTCCATAATTCAACAATGTCATAACGGAACTGGTTATAACAAATTTGGTTTATGTGCTTCGACTGAAACGTCCATTAATAAGTCGCTAAACGGGATGATTTAGGACTGCATTTATTAGTCGAAAAATAGAATAAAAATTCATTTCGACTCGTTGCGACAATTGAAAAGACAAGTGCCGCCCACTCGGTGATACAACTGATTATTTGGTATAGGAAAATCGGTTATGTATATTAAATAAGACGGAGTATACCAATTATTTATAAGTAAATCAGGATTTATCATTGCGCGGTTATTAAAAAAAATTTCCAATAAATGTCATAATATAATTTGTCCAATTTGGGGGAGGTTCATTTTCAGATATTTAAGTTAGCACAGAATATAATCGTAATGACGTGCCTCAAGGTGGAAGATTTTTTGTTTTGAAATTAGGTTCGCCATCAAAACGTCGAACCTAGTTTGATATCGGTAAAACGTTTATACTATATATGTCAAATGGACCGAGCGCAATTTATTATTCATTGGACTTCTATGTTGCAGGTGTTTACCTGTCTTTTTCATTTCCAAACAAAACTGTCTGTTTACCCTAAACGCCGACGGGGGAACGATGACAGAAAACCGCAAAAATATTCGACTCCCAAATCCACGGAAACGGGCCGTAAATTCCTTCCGATGAAGCGTTTCCTGGCGCGCCCCGTAAAAGTGCTGAATATAAAGTTGATGCGTCTAATTTCGCGAATTCTTAATATATGCAGGTTGCCTTTACCCGTAAAACGTCCAATAAAAGTTTGTCGCGATTATCATCGCGAAAGTTACTCTTTTCCCCACACCTTACGTCAGGATCCCCCGAGCACCATTTCCCTCCTTCGGCACCCAAATGGACGGCGATAATTCTCGAGACATTATCCAACTTTTCCCGTGAAAAGAAGTCCGTTAAATTTTAATACGGAAATAAAATCGCGCGGAAAAACACAAACCACCGCCTTCGCCCACCGGAAAATTTATTCGCCTTTTCTTCGGGAACTTGATGAAAACTCGGCAACTAGTTCGTTTATCGTAAATATCTTTTTCTAGTTTAGCTCGACGGGGACCGAGTTTGCATCGTCGACGAGTCGTGTAAAGTTTGAATGGGGAAAGTCGGCAAGTTGAGCCGATTGAATCCCGATGAATTCCAAACAACCGAGGGGCCGAACTTTAACGCCGTCGCCCGTCGCAAAAGTAGATGATACAAGGATTCCGTCGATGGAAAAACAAGGAAACGACTGCACAGAGAGAGGAGGGAATTTCTAAATAGCTCATATTTCGAGCCCTATGGAAAATTTTGCGGAACTTTTCGTCTTTATTCCGAACTAATTCCTTCGGAAACGAGTTTTGTTTTTCCATTGCTTCTATTGTTCCTCAAATTATTTCTTGTTCCGTTTATATAAATGTTATTAGAATTTCTCGAAAGTTTAACACTTTTATAATTCAGATTTTACCATATGTTATGTTGTCATAAGCTTATGGAGCGCTTATTCTGATAAGTGAAGAGAGAATTGAGGTTTAACGGTTGGTGATGAAAATAAAAAAACTTCATGCCAAGACTGTCCAAGACAATATAAAAGACAAACATAACGATAATTACATAAATAATATTCTTTATGGTTGAACATAGACACTTGATCGATCCTCACATCGCCTAAACCAGCATATCCCAAAACGTGGCCGGGTTGCAGAAAAATATGCAAGAAAAGTTTCCTAAGGTTTCACATGACGATAATACATACTTTTTTCAATTTGCTTTTCTTATACATATAGTTATTTTGCAATTTTTGCGACTCATAGAATCAAACAAAAAAATAACATTTCTTTTGTAAATAATTTTTTTTTCATAAGGTGGCGGAAAATTTAAAAATCTCGTTCCGGGCTGAAAGAAAGCCTGTTTTATTGTGTTCTTCAATATTTCTGCGATTATCCTTGATTTCGTAGGTGTCTGGTAAAATGTTTCGAAATAATGTGCAAACCAAGCAAGGTTAAGTAAAATGCAGAATCTTTTTAAAAAATGTTCCAAGTACACATTCCAAACGGATAACAAAGATTTTCGAATGATTTTCAATTTTTTCTTAAATTTACGGAATTTCGAACATTGAAAACGTACATTTCAGAAACTTGAAGGATTCCGCCGCTATTCATCGGATATTGCTTTGTTTTCGTGCATATTTCGTTGAAATTCTTCTTAAAATCTCCTGAAAACCGAATCGAAAACAAAGAACCGAAAACAATCGATCATCACCCAGAAAACGTATCTGTATTCATGAATTCGGAGAATTTGGGAACATTTTGCCAATATTTTCGCATTCTGTTTCCTTAGCTACACTATAAAAGTTTTCGAAAAATTTCTTCAAAAACTGAGTTGAAATAATGCGAAATGGAATAGAATATCCAATCAACTTGGAAAACTTCTTAATACATAGAGTTCGAAAAAATTTTGGGAGCATTTTCGATTTTTTGACTCCTTTTTGAATTTTTTTTAACACGTTTCCAACAGGTTTTTTAAAACCTGCAAATTTTTCTGCTCTATTTTTTGATCTTACGTTGTTCTTTTGGTATAGAAACTAGAAAAAAACAAGGAAAAATTATCAATCATCCAAAAAACGAATCTTGATATCCAAAATTCAGGAAATTCTAGGAAACTTATTATTGATTCCTTATTTAAGATTGAATTCTGTTATTAAATATTCTTGCGTTTTTCATTGCTTTCTTAGATATCTTGCAAAATTTTTTGAAATAGCAATCGAACCAAACAAAATTAAATAAAACGCCGAATATCTTTAAACTATATTGCGAGTACATCAAAATTCCAAGGGAATAATAAAAACTTGAGGAAACTACCAAAAATTTTTGGGGAATTTCGAACTTTTTCAAACTTCAGAAGATTATCAATGTTTCGATCGTTATTCAAAAACTTGAATGTTTTCATCGATATTCATAGGATTTTGCTTTGTTTTCAGAGATATTTCGTCGAAATTCTTCTTAAAATCTCCCGAAAACCGAATTGTAAACCAAAAACAAAGAAAAATCAATCGTCGCTCGTAAAACATATCTGTATCTATAAATTTCCAGAAAAATTTCTTCAAAAACTGAGTTCAAACAAAGCAAAACGGAATAAAATATCCAATCAACTTAAGAAACTAAAAGGTATTTTTTTCGACTTTTGATTCCTTTTTTGAACTTTTTCTGGTTCCGGAAGATCTCTAACGTTTCCAAAACTTGACAATTTTTGTTAACTATTTTTTGACTTTAGGTTGTTCTTTTGGTATCGAACCCAAAAAAAACAAGTAATAATTCTCAATCATTCAAAAACCGGATCTTGATAAACAAAATGCGAAGAATTCTAGGAAATTTCTGATTCTTGATTCGTTATTTAAAATCGCAACAAGATTCGTGGATGAATCAAACAAAATGAAACGTCCAGTCTTTTTGAAAAATATTTCTAGTACATACAAATTCCGAGGGAATAATAAAAAATTGAGGAAACTACCAAAAATTTTCAGATAATTTTCGATTTTTTTTTTACTTCAGAGGATTTCCAACGTGTTGAACGTAATTTTCAAAAACATTAATGTTCTTATCGATATTCATTGGATTTTGCTTTGTGTTTTGGGGATGTTTCGCCGAAATTCCTGTGGAAATCTCTCAAAAATCTAATTAAGAACAGAAAAAAAGAAACTCAGAAGAGACCATTTGGGACACTTTCGCCAATATTTTCTTCTTTTCTTTGTTTCTTCAACTATTGTTTAAACATTCTAGAAAATGTCCTTTAAATGCTCAGTTAGAAAAAAGCAAAATGGAATAAAGTCCAATTAATAGGAAAAGTCCTGAATACATTATGTTCAATATAATTATGGAAACATTTCTGATTTTTGATCCCTCTTTTGAATTTTTTTTTAAATCAGGAGGATCTCCAGAAACCTGAAAACGAATTTTGATAAACGAAATTCGAAGAATTCTAGGAAATGTTCGATTTTTGATTTGTAATTTATGATTAAATTCTGTTATTCAATATTTTTGCGTTTTTCATTGCTTTTTCAGATATCTTGCAATATTTTTTGAAGTCCCACAATACTTCAATATTTTTGCGTTTTTCTTTGTTTTCTTAGATAGCTTGTAAAATTTATGGAAATATTGGCGAAACGACCAAACTTAAATAAAACGTTGAATCTTTCTGAAAAATATTCCGAGTACTTGTAAGTTCCAAGAGAATAATAGCAAATTGGGGAAACTACCAAAGACTTTTGGAAAATTTTCGATTTATTTTAAACTTTAGAGGATTTCAAACGTTTCCAACGTGATTTTCAAACGATATTTATTGGATTTTTCTTTGTTTTTGTAGACGTTCCATTGAAATTGCTGTGAAAATCTTCCAAAAATCTGATAAAAACAAAAAAAGGGTAAAAATTAATCATCACGCAGAAAATTCGGCGAATTTGGGAAAATTCCGCCAATATTTCGAGGTTTTATTTGTTTAATTATTTCATGAGAATTCTCGAAAATTGTTTTTAAAAATCTGAGTTAAAACAAAAATAAATGGAATAAAATCTCCAATCAACTTGGGAAACTTTTGAATAAATGAAGTTCAAAAGAATATAGGGAAAATTTCCCTAAATCCGGAGGATCCCCAACGTTTCCAACGACATTGGCAATTGCCAATCTTTGTTTTTCGATGATAAATATGAAACAAAAAGTGACGATTTTACAAAATCTACCGAGCCATAAACATCAATTATATAGAAAACGAGACAGCTGACCGAGTTATCAAACAACATTGAACGCAACTTCACACTCAATAAAGAAAACCAAAGTTAACTCAGACGCCACACGTCGACAATCGAGTTCTGGAGAACTCCATTGTACTCCGTTCGCTGCCGCGTCGACAATTTCACGTACAATTGGTAATAAATGAGCCAACCGAAGGATGAAATAGTAGGCATCCCTTTTCCTTTTGAGAAACGTCTTCCAGTCGAGCAAGAAAGGAGAAAATCGCGTTTTAAGTTGCCGAAAATCGACCAGTTACTTTTCAGATAGAAAATAATCCAACGATAGATTATCCAATCGCGTTGATGTTGCGGATTAATCTTCGGGCAAGTTTGCCGAACGAACGCAAAACAATCTGTATCCGAGAGAAAGTTGTAATCTCCAGTTTCAACGGGGAAAGTAAGATGGAGAGGGAATTGTCGGGGAGTTCTATTATGAACTCAACTTCATACATCATCCGATTACTTGATGCGATTTTGTCGCCGTTCTTTCGAACTGACAAATTATCCCACCGAAGAATCGATCTTTTATGTTTCGATATGAGACCCGTTTCCAAGTTAATCCGATTCCTGATTGATCGGACGTATATTTTTCAAATTGCGAAACGAGAACGTGCGCGGATCGCCGGCTCCGCCAGAAATAATTACAACTTAGGAATGATCGATGACTGCTAGGTACGAAGTTTTTGGTGAAAAATTTTTTTTCTCCGACATATCGATATAATTCACTTCGGCGGCCAAATTATCGACAGTTGTTACGGATAAAATGAATAATGACCACGGTGGATAGGCAATTTATATTCTTTTTCTTCTACTAACTGAACATATAGTGCACATACTAAAATAAAGATTATTGCGTTTTTTTTTTGGTATAACAGGTTGATTATATTCTTAAATGTTTATTGAACGAACGTCGATCTATGAACAAAATACAGTACAACGTATGAAGAAAATTGAGAGAATAACCAACAAATTAACGAACCTTAAATCAAGAGGAATTTTTCTACTAAGATGCAAAAACGAAGAAGTTTGTTCTATATTTTTACAATTCAGAAGAAATCATATCAAATTTAACTGTGAGTATCTTACCAGAAAGTTTGAGATTATCACTGAGACATTTATTCGAAAGACAATCAATTTACTAATTACTGACACAACCAAAATTATTCAACTAATTTCCAACCAAATTCAACATGATGCAAACGAAATGAAACAAACATTACCGGAATAAATTTTGGATGACTTCAAATACTATGAAAATATAGCACAACCAAAAATAATACAACGTAACGGAGTAAAACACATAAAAAAATTAGAACACCTCCTTTATATCAAAAACCGAAAGAAAAGAACAGTAAAATCATCGTTTGAAAACAATTATATACTCAACGAAACAAAATCAGTGTTACGCGAATATGTGACAGTAATTTTATATTTAGATCCCAAATTTGCTGTAAACATAGAAAAAGAGGAAAATTCACCAATAAATCATATAATTACTTAAATTGAAACCAATATGACAAAAATACCAACCAAAGCCCAGAATAGAATTCGTGCGAAATTAACTCATACATTGAATGTGGCAAAAAATTCTATGAAAACACAACGACAAACAAAACATTCAAAAGAATTACAGATTAAATTTTCTAAAACTAAAAAACTCTTAAAACAAAACTCAAATTTAGTCATTGTAAAAGCAGACAAAGGAAATGTGACGGTTATCCTAGAACGAGAACAATATCACGAAAAAATTATCAACAAATCGATGGCGTCGCTATGGGTAGCCCAATATCGAGTGTTATAGCACAAATAGAATTGGAACATGTAGAAGAAGAAATATTAGGAAGACAACACTTCCAAATCACTATTTATAAAAGATTTGTTGAGGACTGCTTACTTATAGCCAACCCCTTAGAAATCAATGATATTCTTACTAGCTTCAATGACTTTCATCCTAAACTTAAATTTACTCTTGAAACAGAGGAAAACAACAAAATAAACTTTTTAGACATGACTTTGATTCGATCTGGTAATGAAATCACAACAAAATGGTACATGAAACCCACATCTACCAACAGACTAATCAATTTTATATCATCACATCACATTTTTCACAAAATTAGTATTATTCAAGATATAACAGATAGAGCAATTAATTTAATATCCCCAGTTCACAGACCAGAAATTTTAATGAAAATGAAGTCACTTCTAAATCAAAATTGTTACCCAAAAAATATCGTCAATAAAATAATAAAGAATCGTATACACAAAATTCATAATACAATGCAAACCAGATCTAATACAACTGATATCACAACTACTAAAACTTATATCTCTATCCCATTTATTTGTTTCATATCACCTAAAATATGAAATATCCTAAAACCGTACAACATACACGTAGCGCATAAACCACAAAACCAAATTCGACAACTTTACACTAAATTAAAAAGTAAACTTCCAAAAGTCGTTTAAAGCGTTCCTTGCCAAAACTGTGATAAAATTTATATTGGACAAACATGCCAACATTTAAGTGACAGATTAAAAGCACATAAATATTCAAAAACAGCACATACTGCACTAAATAAACACAAAATAACAGAACATCAATCTTTTGACTATAAAAACACCAAAATTTTAGCAATCGAAAAAAATACAAAATCCCTTGAAATTTTGGAGATGATACATATAAAGAAAGAAGAACACATTGCAATCCACGACAAAACAGACATTAAGAATCTCAGTATTCATCATTAATCTAATATAATAATTATTATTCATTTTTTGTCAATCTTTCCGTTAAATTGTCTAGACAACCAATCATTATTGTCAAATTCATCTATCAACAAGGGACCTGGTAAGATACATTTTTAGAATTGTATTTAATGTATAACAATGAAAAATTTGAAGGTTATTCCATTTCGTCCTGTTGATGAAGATGCGAATCTCCATCGAAACGTTCGTTCAATAAACATTTAAGAATATAATCAACCTGTTATACCCAAAAAAAACGCAATAATCCTTATAGAAGAAACAGGTAATAAACGAAATAACACATACTAACATAGTTAGTTGTAATGCCTTGAATATAATGATTTTTAGATTGTTGCTCTTTAGATGAATTCAAACAATATTTTGTTTTGTTTTTGTTTATTGCTCTTCATTTATTATGCTCAATTTATCATTGAGATACTTAATGTATGCGCCTTCACCATTTTGTTTAGTATTGAACTTATGATGTATTTAAACAATTCGAGCTCGTGCAACAACCAAAGTTTCAACAAAATGCGTGGGAATGGAAGCATTTTCCCAATATAAATAAGTAACCGTGTAGAAGTCGTCTTTAGTTCGATATAGCAAGCTGTCATCCCCCGTCATCCGAAATTGGCGTCGATTTTACGGAAACGGTTTCTTAAAGGAACAATTTGTCTTTGTGTCACATCAAATTGTTGTAGATCGATATTGGTCCCGAAGTTTACTCGGTATATTCGTAGTGTAGATCGCAAATCCCCAATTTGGCCCGCCCGGATAATCCGCTGTCCGTCATCCTAGAAACGTTCTGACCGGAATGTAAATCATGTACGGTAATAGCCGATGGGAATAGAGGGCACCGAATCCACAAACCGGGCGAATTTTCGCATTCGAACGCTATTCTATTGTAAACAAACTTTGTATACGAATTACGTTCGGAATAGTTCGTTTCGGCATGTTTGGGGGGAGAATGGGGTCGATAACGACCGGCATTCCAGTTTTTCCTAAAAGCATTAGTTTTTTGAATAAAATATGAAGATCGCTTCTGTTTTGTGAAATATTGTCAACGAAAGTGATGAACTACTTCAATACTTGATGGATCTGATAGACGACGAGGATTTCATTTCAACCGCGAACGCTCATTCATCGTTAAAATGAAGAGACATTATGTATACATTACTTTGCCCATCAAAGTGAAATAAAACCACTAAAACATGAATGAATAACCAAACTATCGGTAGACTACCATTTTGTTAAATGATACGAAACACGGTTCAGTACGAATGTATGATCAAAAAAGTTGGAAACTTTTCCATAAGCATTGTCCCTAACCCGTCGATAATTAAAATAAAACTAAATAAATTTATAAACAAACATACGAAGACGAAGAGCATCTTAATGGTATGAGGAAATTTATGATCAAAAAGAAATCCATAAGCATTGTCCCTAACCCGTCGATAATTAAAATAAAACTAAATAAATTTATAAACAACATACGAAGACGAAGAGCATCTTTGGTATGAAATTTAACAAAACAGTTTTACAGTTTTTTTATACTGTGTTGTCTTTCAAGTTTTAAAAACAATCTAAGACTGTTTTTACCCTGGCTTATTAATAATTTTTCCTTTACAACATCTTTTACCAAATTAAATTAAAAACTATTGGCATTTCGACTGATTATGAACTTGTATTACATATTTCTTTTCCCAAAATTGCAGTCAACAATAAAAGAACATTTGGACGTTTCGATTATTATTATCATAAACTTGTATTTGTTTAATTAAAAAATTTTTTTCAATGCAACTTTTGATTCTTCTATTATCTGAAGTTAAGAAATATTGCGTTCAATGTGGTTTAGGGAGTGAAGCAATTCATGAAGACCAATAGCTCGCTTGTATGTATGTATGTATGTATGTATGTATGTATGTATCATCTTCAAACAAATTTTATTTTCAATGTTTAAACTTAGAAACTTAGATTGCTGCAATATTGTTAACTTTCTAGAAACATGATATCAGAATCTTTTAGAATTTTTACATAGCGCACAACCACGAGACATATTGGATAATTTTTTGGATAAACAAAAAAATATTTTGAAAAGAATAATTATTTAACTAAAAAGACACAACAGAAAAAGATTAATAATCTAGTTTTTAAAGAAAGTCAAAAATTTAAATATAGTGACAAATGGTTAACAAATCTAACAAATATAAATTTACCTAAAAATGTGGAATATACGTTATCACTAGGTCCAAAATTTGCGATTCCTTCTAAAACTTCTCCTGCGAAGGAAATTGTTGCTAGTTTAGAATTTGGCATAAAAAGCCAACATAATGATATAAAAAATAATATTAGAAGTGAAGTAATAAACATAATTAAAAATTAATCTAATAAAAAAAATGATAATTTAACGACATTTGATAAACTTATGCAACATAATCTGAAAGAAACTAAACAATTTGTACAAAATCATCCAGACATTATTATTACTAACTAAATGAATGTAAATAAACCATCATTATGTATAAACTGGACTATATCCAAAAAATGGAAACTTTATTAAAAGATGAAAACACATATAAAAAAGAACGAAATGATTTAACTAATAAAATGAAAGAAAAAAGTCAAAATAATGATAAATAATTCTTATGATAGTAGCAATATTAGTATTGAAACTGAAAATCATCTTATTTGTAATAATGGATTAGCACCTAAAATTTATGATTTACCAAATGTGCATAAACAAAATGTTCCTATGAGACCAATAGTCAGTTCTATTGACAGCCCCCTCTACAACATTCCAAATATTTAACGCAAATACTCACAAAAATTGTTGGTATGGGACAATCTTTCATCAGAGATTCTTTGCATTTAAAAGAATACATCACCAATGAAAATGTTCCACAAAATTATAGACTTATTTCACTATATGTGGTTTCATTATACACAAATATTCCAGTTGAGGTTGCATTAGATATACTTAATTTGAAATGGCATGAATTAGAAGAACATACTACACTAACAAAAGAACAATTTTTAAATGGCATAAAACTTTGTTTGAGTTGTACTTATTTCACATTTGACAAAATTTGCTACAGCCATATATATGGAATAGCGATGGGATCTTCTTTATCATCTCCCACTGCAAATGTAGTAATGAAATATGTTGAAGAAGATATTCTATCTACCATTTCATATAACATACCAATATACAAACGTTTATATAATACTTTCAATACCAATCAATGAAGAAGACAATATATTACAAGCATTTAATTAATTATCACAATACAATAAAATTCACAATAGAAACGGATAACAACAAAACTATAAACTTTTTAGATCTAAATCTCGATTATAATAATGATGAAAACGAAATAAATACAACATGGTTTACCAAAAACATAACTTCTGGAAAATACATCAATTTCAATTCAAGTGTACCAAAAATTTTTAAGAAGAATGTTATTGTTGGTTTAATAAATAGAGCATTGAAATTAACTGAACTAACAAAACGCAAAAAACAAATTAATAAAGTAAAAAATATTTTAGTAGAAAACAGTTATCCCATTTCTTTAATGAATAGCGTTATAGAAGAAAGAATAAACAAAATATATAATAATAATAATGATAATGAATTAGATTCTTCTAATGTAAAGTATATTAGCATACCGTACATTCCGGCATTATCCGAAAAAATAAGTAACAATTTACTTAAATATAACAAATAAACCATACAACACTCTAAATAGATTTTTCACCAAAATTAAAAGACCCTACAGATGAAAATAAACAAACGAATGTAGTATACAAAATTTCTTGTATAAATTGTCCAGGACAATATATTGGAAAATTTAAGTATAATTTATAATGGAATATTTTAAAGTTATTGTTAAACAGTAAGCTGTGATCCGCATCTAAGCAACATCATTAACATCATCAAATTGTCAAACCACACTCAAAAGTGGTATTGAAAAAATTTTTTTAATGAAACTAATACAAGTTTATGATCATATAACGTTCGAAACGTCGTATGAAACGTCCAAATGTTCTTTTATTGTTGGCTGCAATTTTGGAAAAAGAAATAATACAAATTAAATTGAAAAACAAAACTATAAAATGTAAATCTCGTCTATGGCAGACTGTGTTGGAGAAGTTCCATGTATGTATACTGACAGCGTTGCCTCTCTGAATGGCCAATGATAATCGTTGGTAGAAAGATTGTTTGGCTCGAGTATCTCCTGATTGCGCGATCAGGTTTTTTCCAATCACTTTTAGGTTTGTAACTGATTCTTCACTCCATGGACCGAGAGTTTCAAATGAGAAAGCGATAAATAATAAATTGTTAAATTTAATTTTTGTAATATTTGTCCATGATGGCCCGTTCCGTCAACTGTTTTACCACATCTGCAAACATGCTGTTGGTAGATTTTGCTCCCAAGTCTTAATGCGATACAAGTATGGAAATCTTAATTGTGTAATTGGATTCCTATATTAACACATGGAAAGGCATTTAACCATGAGCTGGAGTTTGGCGATTGTACAGCTAAAAAACAAGCTTCGTCTGTTATTGCATCCCATGCCTCCAAGGCCTCAGTTAAATGAAATGCTTGAGTCTCATCATCCTTTGAAGCAAGTAAAATAGACATGAGATTTCTTGTACCAAATGCTGAGCTGAGAAAGGCTGGGAGAGCAACATCTGCAATTTTGCGTAATCCAATTCCCCCGTTTTTGACTGGTAAAGTTGATTGAAACCATTGATTTACGTTCATCGGTAAATTTAGAATAGATTGAAGAACTTGATCCATTTTAGGTAAGAGGTCTGGATACTTTCATATGGCACAAGTTCTAATGAAGTATGTTAATTTTGAAACACACAAGCAGTTTTTTAACAAAAAGTATGCCACATGCGAGTTGATATTATGAAGTCTTGAAATGAACAGCTTTACTTCAAACAAGAACTTGATACAACAGTGAAAAGACAAAAATTATATAACGAAAGAGGAGTGAAATCCCGGGAATTAGAACGCGCTGGGTATTAGGGGTTACACGAAAATTAGTCAACAGGTCGTACGGACATACGAATCGCGGTTTGGAAGATATAATTTGTATTTTAAGACACCTTTCTACGGTAAAATGAAGTTTTCCATTGTAAGTCGTCCGTAAATGGTTTTTTCCAAATGTTCCGGAAAACGTGCGAAAAAATCCTGGTCGGTGAGTTCGAATGATGAAATTAATGAAATCCAGCGCGTTTTAAGGGGGATTTCGGTCCGAAAAAGCAAGGACGTAATTAAATCGGGGAATTAAACAGATGGGACAATCTAGCTTATCATCAGTTCCTCATTTCAATTCGTGGCGTTTTTTTTCGAGCCGGGGTGACCCGGCGTTCCGAAAAATGTCGCGCTCACCTAAAACCGCTTTGTTTATAAATTCGTTTCATAGAAAAAGGAAGAAGGAGATAAATATTCGCGGGGATAATCCGGACGCGAACAAAAGGATTTTAATTTTTCCGAACTTATTTGAATTTCAAATGACGTCGCGATCCGAGGTAAAATATTAATTCGACGTTTATTTCCAATTTTCAATTTCCAGATGGTAGTGAACGGCCGTTGCCGTTAATAAAGGACGAGCTCGTCTCGCCGGGATTTCCTGGAGATGTCGGGACGAGACGTTCCTTATTCAGCGCATATTTCGGCGGCAGCGGGATGTCTTGGCCTGACGTTAAACTCCTCTGATCTATGTTATATCCATAACGGAACTATGAAAAACGTAATTTGAATATCAATATGGAGGAAGAAGCGCCGCGCCCTTCATGAATAATGATTTATCACCGGGATTTCGCGAATGTTTCGCCAGTGGCGGAGTGCCCAGATGAAGATCATGTTCTCGGATATTTTGACAGGAAGTCTATAACTGTTTTCGTGGAGCTAAATGGAGAAACAATTTCAAGTAGAAGTAGTTTTGTCGTGGGGAAACTCGTGTTTATAATTTCCGTCAACACACCCCCATTCTTTGGACAAGTTGAAGTTTTGGTCTCTTCCGCCGTAGCTATTTGGTAGGATTAATTCGGCGTGACGCGAACAAGAGCGCTTTACGAGATTCCGTTTCATCTGAAGTTGCGATTCAAAACGGAAAACTGTTTCTCGTTAATTCGTAATTAGTCTCACGAATTCTCATAAAATCCGGGATTCACTCGTAACTCCTCCGCGATTTGCCGGAGCTTGAGCACGTTCAGATAAATCGCGGGGCGCTCCTTTCTCTCTACACAATTGGATTGTACGCTTCATACTTCGCGAAATGCAGATGAAAGTTGGCGTTTATATCGTGGACGCAATTACGTGAGAGTCGAAATTGGAATTCCTGAAAAAGGAAAAAACTGCACCCATAGAAATGGGTGGTATAAAAGTTTCGCTTAACCGCTCATTGTTAGATGGGTAACATTGACGTTCTGAGATATTATTTAATATTCATCGTTAGGTAAAAGTAGTCGGTGGATGCTTTATAGCTCGTACAACATTCATAAACTGTTTTCGGCACAGATTATCCCTGTTCCACCTTTCGGGTTGGTGGTAAATTATTTCGAACGAGCCGAGGATGTTTCGAACCCGAATCGTCCGATGGAAATTCCCGAACTCGTAATAACGTAGAAGTTTGTTTCCCCCCGCGCCGTATAATTTCGACGAATTATGCAAATCGGGGGGTTAGCAAACGTGCCTGGCTATCAATTGCGTCCGTTCGGTGAAAAAGAGGGCACTGCTCGCCCGAAATATGGCAGACGAGGAATTTTCGAAACGGCGACGACGACACGCGTCGACCAAAATGGAAAGTGATGAGGAGAAATATAAAGGTCGGAACGGAATTGAATTAAAGTGATTTATGACGCGCTCGCCGGCTTTTTCATTACATCGGTTCTGGACCGAGTTTAATGGTTTATGCAATTTGGGGAATGATTAACTCTTCTGCTTCTGCCGGTGCTGTTGCTGGAAAATTGTTCTGTCCGTTGTGGCGAAGGGAACCGAAGGACGGGCCAGAGAATTATTGTTTTCTCTAATTTCGATTGTTTAGAATATTACGTTGCGGAACTGCTGAAAATCAAAATCAGGTTTAATTTAAAAATTTGGTTTAATAAAAAATACGTAACATAATATAGAAAAATTAAAAAAATCTGGTAAGAAATCTTGAAAAATATACTTTCGGAGTTATTCGACTGAAACGATCTTTGCGGCATTTCAAACAATCGCAACAGAAACGTTTTACTATCATTTTCGATGTCCTCAATTTCTTCTTCTCGTCCTTTTTCCGAAATCAACAAACCCAACGCGTGACTGTATACGCACTTTTTCTTCTCCTTATCCCAAACATACTCCCACTTGCACACGCATTTATAAGATCCAGCCAAGTTGATACAAGCTTCGGTAGAGGCGTCGCAACGTTCCAAACCCTCCCGGCACTCATCCACATCCACGCAAATACCATAAACCGAGCTCCATCTATACCCAGCCGTGGGACACTGGCAACTCACATTCCAACGATTCAATATCAGATCTTCAAGAACCGAGTTAGAGGTGGAATTCAGGATACATTGTCGATGGTCAGGCTCGTTCTCGGCGTAGCAAGGATTCCCGGGCGACGACCAACACTCATCGAAACTGAGCACATGAGAAATTGGACAGCAAGGATCCGGACAGAAGCTGTAGCGGGCGCAGCTGAACCGCACGCTGTCGTTCGCTCTCGGATCTAAATTATGAGCTCCGAAATGAGGGTTCAAACAACTGGCGTGATTGTCGCAACTCGGCTCGTTCAAATGTGCCAAGTGCGGATTCTCCTTCATCGTGTACATGCACATGAAGTAACTGGCTGTAACGCGAAACTGGAAACGTTCGAGCGGCCCTGAAAGCATTCCAACGTTACTCGACGTTGATGGCAAGTGGCTGCCACGTAACCGTACGTGAAATGTGTTATAATAGTAATCGCGGGATGTCCGAAATGAATACTCAGCACTTTTATAGAAAGTCGCAATACGTGGACAAAGTTGAGTGCACATCTTAAATCTAATGTATATGAAGGTCAGAGTGTGCAAGAAAAGCAAAGGAGGTAGGAGACCTAGTAAGGAGCCAACTGTTCCATATTCCATATCGATATTCTACTGCACCGGTATTTTCCATCATTTCGCATCCGTATTACTTAATCGATACTTTCTGAAACTTTCACTATTCAATTGTCTCTAATGATCGGACTCAATGATGTTTACTGCAATTTTCAATGAGACCATTCTCTTTCCTTCCGCATGCTGTTTCTATCTCGGTTCGCGCACATCTCGATCGAACTGACCTGCCACTGTACCTACTTCGAGTAGTGATACGAAATTTTCGACAATTCTACTAAGGCAATCATGTTTTGAAGTTACTCATACACGCAGTAAGTGACCTTGAAGTCACCATCAGATACCTATTTGACAGAGGAGGTTGTGGAGGATGGATTAAGGTTCCTCCGGCGCCTTTGCTCTTCTGTACCACTCGCACTTACTTAGGGTTAACATTCAAGCTCTCCAATCTTATTTATATGCAATGCTGTAACTACATGCTCAAATTAGCATACCTTCGAAGGGATCTGCCCTTTCCTCGTCGACGGCCCATAACCTCAAACACTCGAGATTCGTTTGTTCGATCTGTTTACGATAATCATCCGAGAACCATTTCTGATCCTCGATAACGACCGATGTGTCGTCGTTTCTTTTCAGGGCTGTGTTCTTGATACGTTTCATCAGATAAGCGACACATCCGTAGAAAGACGGTTCGCAATACTTGTGAACCTCCCAGTGCAGCGATCTGAGGGGTGGCTTCGGGTAAGTAGCGAAATAGAATTTCGAAGCTTTCGCCTCTGTTTCGTTGGTTATATAACGACGGTCGTATTCGTTGAATTTGTGCTGTCGCAAATAATAAGCCACGCTTTTGATGTCGTCTTCTAAGCGATCGCCGAATTCGTAACTTTCCGTCGAGCTTTCGGCTCGAATTACCCTTAGGATGGATATAAATAGCAGGAACTTCATCGTCTCGGTGACAGCGCGTTTGACATTTACGTGATCTTCACTTGGTTGCTTGTAGCATATAAGATGCATATAATAAAGATTATAATGGCGAATAAGCTGATTTCCCCTTTGAAAACAATTTCACTAGTGAAGTTGCTAATTTCTCTCTTCGTTCTTCATCTACTCATTTTTTCATCCCTCGTCCTTCGCTGTATCTTTTTTCACTCACTTCTTTTCTTCGTTTAATTCTTCATTTTATTGGTGAAATATCAACTCATTTAAAACACCTTATACTTATTCACTTCACCACAAATAGAAAAAAAATTTTTGTGCAATGATTATTTTTCTGCTTTCTAAATTCCCAACTGTTCAATGTTTTCAGTTGAATCTCACTCGTCGTAAAAATAGAAGATTTTCTAAACAAAACTGGTTTTCCTCTTTTATATTTATTCAAACCCATTTTTTAAATTTATATTTTCATCCAGTTACATAAACAATTTTATGTCAACTTTTATTTCATTCTCATAATATATTGATATCGAAGATTCCGTTATGAAAATAAAGTGAAGAACACAATTTTTCTCAAGCACAAACTCGATTTCTTTGAGAAAGTCAATTTTTTAAAATACAACAATAAATCGCTTGAAAATTCGCGATTCTTGTATTTTAAATATTGAAAAATATAAGTTTGATCAAAATAATAAATTTCATATTTATTATTTTATTAAAGCCGGTCCTGGAGAAAGCCGTACTATTTTGTTCTTATAGACATAGAAGTGAATAACACTCATTTTCGATGGTTTTCTGTAGGTTCTAGTTGACATAACCTAACATAGCTGTGTTAACCTTTATTGTTATTATTTTTACTAATATGCAACAAGGAATTAAAATAAATTCATTTATTAATGGAAATATTAATAAACTATCCAGAATTTTCCAGCCGATTAATAAAATCCCCAAAGAGGGAGCGACAAAACAAAAAGAAACATATTCTAAAAGTCATAAGGTGTGTTTAAACTATTTATTAGTATTACAAGCTGCTAAAATCATTTTCAGTTGATGCTTGAACTTGGTATAATCAAACCTAGCAGTCCCGGTTGTTTCACCTTATTACCATTTGGAATTCGAGCGTTACAAAAATTAACAAACCTAATTGACATGTCGATGCAATCCCTGGGAGGTCAAAAAGTGGAATTTCCAACGTTAATAAGTCGAAACTTATGGGAAGTTTCCGGTAATACGTGCAAATTTTGTTTGCCTTTTTTCAGGCCAAATTTTTCCAGGTCGTATTAAGGAAGTCCAAGAATTGTTTGTATTAAAAGATCGACATGAACACAATTACGTACTGGGACCTGTAGGTGAAACATAAGTAAACTCTCATCGAGTTGATCATAATTCCTTTTCGTTTTAAAGACACATGAAGAAATAGCAACTGAACTATTATCACAGTTACAAAATTCTTATCGCCAGTTTCCTTTGCTGTTATATCAGATAACTAATAAATTCAGAGATGAAATAAAACCCAGGTTAGGTTTAATGAGAAGCCGACAGTTTTTAATGAAGGACATGTACAGTTTTGATGTGGATCAAAAAAGTGCATTACAGACTTACGAAGTTGTGAATAATTGCTATCAAGATATTTTCGATAGGTTAGAGGTGGAGTATTTTAAAGGTGTGTTCGCCTGAGAATTTTTTTCTTAGTATAAATTCTGATACAATTTAGTTCAGGCGGCTTCTGGAACTATGGGTGGTTCTACTTCGTTTGAGTATCATTATAAGACAAACATTGGTGAAGATATAATTTCACGGTGTCAGAATTGCAATTATTCAGCAAACGTGGAACTGATTGTTAATAATTCCTGTCCCAGTTGTGGGAAACAAGGACAGTTGCAAAACAGTAAATCTATTGAGGTAAAATTGATTTTAATCAAGTTTAATAATTTAGAAACCACTTTTAATTAAGGTTGCTCATACTTTCTTCCTTGGTGAACGTTATTCGAAACCATTCAAGTCACAATACTTCGATAGTAATGGAAAGAAACTGAATTTTCAAATGGGTTGTTACGGACTTGGATTGACCAGGATACTAGCCGCTTGCATAGAAAACCTGTCAACGGAGAATGAAATACGATGGCCCAAATTAATAGCCCCTTATTCAGTTCTTATTGTGCCACCAAAAGTAATTTTTCAGTTGAGTGAAACGTTTAATGAAAGTGTAATTTTCAGGCTGGTAGTAAAACAGAGTCAACAGCTTTCAGTCTCTTAGAATCGTTATATGGATCCCTCAATGACTTACCGTCATTCAAAGGAGATATTGTGGTAGATGACAGAGCTGATCTAACAATCGGACGAAGAAGTCTGGATGGCAAAAAATTAGGTTACCCATACATTATTATACTAGGAAGTAGAATCGTCGAAGATCCGCCCGTGTATGAGCTACACGACATCAACGGAAGTAAACAATTTGACTTCAAAATTGAAGACTTGCTACATTATCTTAATGTTACGTCGAGTACTGCAACGAGTCCATAATCGACATCGAATCTCTCAACATTAAACTCATTTCGCCTTCAGCTTTCACATAATTAAACCATAATTTCATGCGAGCGATTCGCGCTTTCTTCTCTTCCTCAGTTTCGGAATATAAAGGTTTTGCATCTGGTAGAAATTCACGTATTTCGTGTGGACTAAAAATAATTTTGGTTTAAACTTCGTAATTTGAAAATTGAAATCTTACTTAATTTTACTTTTGGGCGGTAACTTGAATGGAGGTACAGCAACTTCGACCTCGACAACACCGCGTTTTGAACTCTTATGTCGCCTTAAAAAAATATCTAAACGTTCTTTGGGGTAACCCAGCATCCCAAGACCGATTCCTAGGGAGTGCAGCAATTTTTCTGGAGCTGTATATGCAATTTCCAAATACCTTAGCCTCGGATCATCACTTGAAGTTGAGTTATTATACAGAATAAATTTTAATAATCGAAATTACTTTTCGAAATGCACAAAACCTATTGCGAGCATTCTGAAATCTATTCTCCCGTATAAAATTTCCTGAATCGCCAACGATCTTTGTTTCAATTTTTTTTCTTCCCTCCATTTGTTGCCCCAAAGGAAACCTTTTTCCTCATCGGTCAAATAAAAATTTCCTTGTTTGCTACGTTGGGCTATATCGAACGTAGGTGTTCTCAGTAATCTACTTAGCTCACTTTCTAAAGTAAACGTCGGAAAATTAAATAAAACATTGCGAGTACATACCAATTAAAGAAAATCCTTTTTTATCCATGGCGATCCAAATTACTCGTTCCGTCATGCTTATCAACGATTCAAGTAATCTTTTTTCTTGTTCGGAAGTTGATATATTATTTTTATTGTTCAGGTGGTAGAACGTCCAAGCGTCAGATAAACCACAACTGATACGAAGGTATTCTCTAGCTAACATTCCTCTTAAATCGCAAAGATTTTCCATTATCTCAAGATTAATGTATCGGATATAAGGGTGCGGTAATTTAACTTTAGCTTCTTCTCTTCTTTCGAGAATTAAATCCCAAATCTAAATTTTCGTAAATTTAATTTTGAATATTATTAAATCTTATACTAACTTGCAGATAATATTGAAAATAAATGATCGCCGCTCTCAAAAAAGCGTTAACACTCTTGAGGTGAAAAAAGTGAATGAATTCCGCCGTCAAAAATCGCGGTTCAGCCATAAATAGAACGATGTCTTTAATATCCTGTAAAGTCACGAAATCTGGTTCACCACGTCTTACTCGCCGTCTAAAACATCGTCGGAATTTCGCCTTAAATTTTTTAATTACTATCACAAAAATTGCATTGACTTCGATTACTTTCTCTTTATTGCTCATTACTGTCCGAAATGTAATGGCAAGCGCCAGATTATTCTTAGCGATTTTCTCCAGCTTAAAAAAAAGGGAGCTTCTTCGTTGTATGGTGGAGACCTCTTCTCTTATATTAAATCGCAAAATTCGTTTCCATATTACAATAAAACCATTCATACTCACTCATTATATTTTCTGAAAACTAATCCATTAAGGGTATCGTCCCAGAACCAAAACCCATTCGTAAACTCTGCCCCAAACATTTCGCGAATAATTTTAAAAACCAAATTAAAAGTTAATGTGACTGTTGTTACAAACAAATGTCAAAAATTAACACAATCAAGGCGGTAATTGTTTCTACTTAGTAAGTTTTTTCATTTCATGAGTAAGCAATTTTCTCATATCGCGCAATTTCTCAATCTCTTTTATTGATTTTTTGTTTTCTGCCTGTAGTTTTTTTAGTTCATCCGTTTGTTTTTTTTAGCATGTTTTTGGAAAGGCACAGGCAGATTGTAGCTTTTTTGGGATCTTCCAAGTCAGATGGATTAATATCGTAGAAGAATTTTGGTCTATAAGGTTTAGCACTGGACGGCTGCACGATTTGTATCCTGTTTTTGAGTTTATTTGGGGTTGGAGGAAGATTGTTGTTTTGATTGGTATTTTCTCAGTTTTTTCTGTGGTTACTGGTCGTCTAATATAACGATAATTTTTTTGTTTTTTGGGATAATGGGAAGAACTGCACCATTTTTGAGAGCTTATAATTGAAATTAAGTTGCAAGAATGTCTTTAAGCATCATGAGTTCTGGATGTCCTGGTATATGGAGAAAACCATCTTCCTTAAAGTGTGCTGCGCATAAATACATTCGATCATTGCATATCATCTGTCGTTCCTTTCGGATATCTACTGGCAAGAGCCATTTTTGAAAAATGTCAATTTTTGGGAAAACTAGAAAAATTTCATTTTGATTTTTCGTTACATTAATGCTACTAAAGTAAAAAGGAAAACTCACGGATATTTAAGTAATAGTTTCCGATCATTTTTTTCAATTAGTAAAATCGCACTTTCTTATTGAAAAAGTTCATTTTGAATTTTTCCAAGTCGTATTAAGGAACTTTAAGAATAGTTTGTACTAAAAGATCGACATCCACACAATTACATACTGGGAATTGTAGGTGAAATATTACGTAGCTCCCATCGAGTTGATCATAATTCCTTTTCGTTTTAAAGACACATGAAGAAATATAGCAACTGAACTTTTATCACAAATGCAAAATTCTTATCGAAGGTTTCGATTTTAATGTCACGTCGAGTACTGCAACGAGTCCATAAGGGACATCGAATCTCTCAACATTAAACTCATATCGCCTTCAACTTTCACATAATTAAACCACAATTCCATCCGAGCGATTCGCGCTTTCTTCTCTTCCTCAGTTTCAGAATATAAAGGTTTTGCATCGGGTAGAAATTCACGTATTTCGTGCGGACTAAAAATAATCTCGATTCAAACTTCGTAATTTGAAAATTGAAATCTTACTTAATTTTACTTTTGGGCGGTAACTTGAATGGAGGTACAACAACTTCAACCTCGACAACTCCCCTTTTTAAACTCTTCTGTCGCCTTAAAAAAATATCTAAACGTCCTTTGGGGTAACCCAGCATCCCAAGACCGATTCCCAGGGAGTGCAGCAATTTTTCCGGAGCTGTATATGCAATTTCCAAATACCTTAGCCTCGGATCATCACTTGAAGTTAAATCATTATACAGAATTAATTTTGAAAATCGAAGTTACTTTTCGAAATGAACGACCCCAATTGCGAGCATTCTGAAATCTATTCTCCCGTATAAAATTTCCTGAATCGCCAACGATCTTTGTTTCAATTTTTTTTCTTCTCTCCATTTGTTACCCCAAAGAAAACCTTTTTCCTCATCGGTCAAATAAACATTTCTTTGTTTTCTACGTTGGACTATATCGAACGTAGGTGTTCTCAGTAATCTACTTAGCTCGCTTTCTAAAGAAAACGTCGGAAAGTTAAATAAAACATTGCAACTACATACCAATTAAAGAAAATCCTTTTTTATCCATGGCGATCCAAATTACTCGTTCCGTCATACTTATCAACGATTCAAACAATCTTTTTTCTTGTTCGGAAGTTGATATATTATTTTTATTGTTCAGGTGGTAGAACGTCCAAGCGTCAGATAAACCACAACTGATACGAAGGTATTCTCTAGCTAACATTCCTCTTAAATCGCAAAGATTTTCCATTATCTCAAGATTAATATATCGGATATAAGGGTGCGGTAATTTAACTTTAGCTTCTTCTCTTCTTTCGAGAATTAAATCCCAAATCTAAATTTTCGTAAATTTCATTTTGAATATTATCAAATCTTATACTAACTTGCAGATAATATTGAAAATAAATTATCGCCGCTCTCAAAAAAGCGTTAACACTCTTGAGATGAAAAAAGTGAACGAATTCCGCCGTCAAAAATCGCGGTTCAGCCGTAAATAGAACGATGTCCTTAATATCCTGTAAAGTCACGAAATCTGGTTCACCACGTCTTACCCGCCGTCTAAAACATCGTCGGAATTTCGCCTTAAATTTTTTAATTACTATCACGAAAACTGTGGTGAATTCGATTACTTTCTCTTTATTGCTCATTACTGCCCGAAATGTAATAGCAAACGCCAGATTATCCTTAGCGATTTTCTCCAATTTAAAAAAAAGGGAACTTCTTCGTCGTATTGTGGAGACCTCTTCTCTTATATAGAATCGCAAAATTCGTTTCCATATTACAAAAATTAATCATACTCACTCATTATATTTTCTGAAAACTAACCCATTAACGGTATCGTCCCAGAACCAAAACCCATTCGTAAAATCCGCCTCAAACATTTCCCAAATAATGAAAAAAAAACAATTTAATGTGACTGTTGTTACAAAAAATGTCAAAAATTTACACATTAATCAAGACAGTAATTGTTTCTTCTTCTTTAGTAAGTTTTTTCATTCCATGATTAAGCAATTTTCTCATATCCCGCAATTTCTGAATCTTTTCCATTAGTTTTTTATTCTCTCCTTGTAATTCTTTTATCTTGTCCGTTTGTTTTGTTAGCATATTTTTGGCGAGGTACAGACAAATTCTGGCTTTTTTGGGATCTTCCAAGTCGGATGGATTAATTTCATAGAAGAATCTTGGTCGATACAGTTTAGCGCTGGTGGGTTGCACGATTGCTATCCTGTTTTCTGGTCTATTTGTGGTTGGAGGAAGATTGTTGTTGTCCTGTTCATTAACTGTTGTGGTTGGTGTGTTCTCAGTTTTTTCTGTGGTTACAGTTCGTCTAACATAACGATAAGTTTCTTGCTTTTTAGGGATAATGGATGGAACTGCATCCTTTTTGAGAGCCTTCAATTAAAATTAGGTTGCAAAAATGTTATTGTGAAAATGTCTTTTAGGCACCATAAGTTCTGGGTGTCCTTGGATATGCAGAAAATCCTCTTCCTTGAAGTGTGCTGCACATAAATGCATTCGATCATTCCATATCATCTGTCGTTCCTTTGGAATACCAACTGCTAATAACCATTTTTGAAAAATTTCAGGATCTTTGGGGAAACTAAAAAAATGTCATTTTAATTTTTCGTTCTACTAATGCTGCTTTATGAAAAAGGGAAACTCACGGATAGTAAGTAATTGTTTCCGATCGTTTTTTTCGATCAAGAAATCCGCACTCTCTTATAAAACAATTCATTTTCTAAGTTTAATAACTTTTTGTACTCTTGTTTAATAACATTTTTAGGGTTAGTAGTTCGCGTTGTTTTTAGTAGTTCTGGTGT
The DNA here is from genome assembly GCA_020654155.1 of Novius pumilus. Lineage (NCBI taxonomy): Eukaryota > Metazoa > Arthropoda > Insecta > Coleoptera > Coccinellidae > Novius > Novius pumilus. The sequence continues at coordinate 435,950 of JAIFOV010000476.1, forward strand.
GTTGTTTTGTGAGGTTCGTAAATAATTCTGGAATATTGTTTAACTTTATAATGGAGCAACAAGATCATGTTTATCGTAAAATGATGGCTGGTGCTATTTCTGCAATTTGTATCGGTGCTGGTTTTGATTCTATTGAAAAGGAAGCTTTGGGTAGTATAGTGGAACTAGTGAATTGCTGTAAGTACTTTGAATTCAAGCACTGGACATAATTAAAAGCTTTATTTTTCCCTCAGTATTAAGTGAAATAGGAGAAGTGAGTCGTAATTATTGCGAATTGGCTGGAAGAAGTGAACCGATATTAGCAGACATATCACTGGCCTTTATTGACTTAGGTTTGTTATAATTCCGAATTCAATCTATTTCGACACATGATTTTGTAGGACTTAATTTCTCTAAACTTGAGGAATATGTTAAAACTGCTAAATACCCTAGCATACCTTCCATAGTTGTTCAACAACCACCTAAGCAACCAAATATGCTTACAACTGGAGTGAAACAACCTTTACCATCGTATATACCACAACATTTACCAGAATTTCCGGTTCCCCATGCTTATATAAGAACACCTGTAGGTTAAATAGAGTTTTAATTGATATAAAGTACTATGGTCAAATTTTAGACACACCGTCAACCAATTATCGAATATGAATCAGTAAGGGAAAAAGCGGCTCTGCAAAAAAAGGATTTGGAGAGAGCACTTACAAAATTTCTTTCAAAAACAGCCGAACATACACACAATTTATTTGACACAGAGGATACAAATATATTCCCTTGTGTGTACTCGATAAACAATATGAAACAAATAACACACTAAACTTTTTGTGTTTCAGTAATTGATAAACAACCCAGTTACCCGCCTTATTTGAGCGCGCTCCTCCCACAGGATCAAATATTTGATCCTGAAGATCTGGAGTACGATCCAAAATCTGAAGCTATAGAACATAAAAAAGCGAGAGATAAAAGTAAGGAAGTGACTAAAACTGAAGTGCTGGCTGAAGGGAACGAAGAAGGTGAGAAAGCTGAGGAAAATAGCTCGTCGAATAATTTCATCGATAATCCATATTTGGCTGCCACCAAGTTACCAAATAACGATACAATGGAGATTTGCTGAAAATTAATAATCACGGCAATTAAGACTAGTGACTAAATATAATTTTTTATTTTGAAGAATTGCGTATGTTGAAAGAAACAGTAATTATTGATAGTATTGGTATTAAACGATGCAAAAACAGTTATCTTTATTTTGACCCCAATTTTAAGCAACGTGTCGTTAAGTAAAAAAATGTTTGCAGACAATTATAGGTTTTAACATTATTTAACAAAAATGTATTCATTTCTAATAATGAAATTCTTAACATTTTCAATTTTTTACAGAATAGAGTAATAAAAGTTTGTTATCAATAACCTACTTGCAAATTAAGTCGTAAAGTATGTACATGTAATAAGTAATGCATATAATTTTTTTATGACAATTAACTAAAATGAAGGCAGTCGTAGGGGCGGTAAGGGTAAAAAAATTGAAACAGAACTTAAAGATCGTTGTAAACTATAAAATTTATTGTTAACAATTGTGAATATAAAGTAAAACAGTGATAATAAGTAAAATATCAAAATTAATAATTTTAGCTCCTTTAGAAATTAAAGGTTGGAACAAAGCTGCATCTTGTTGGTTCGTCATCCAACCAACAATACTTTCGTTTTTATTTTGTACCTTAAACCAGATATAAAGTGGTTGAAAGTAATTAATCATTGAATCAGCTGTTAGTTTATCGGTTCTTCCTTTAGTCATGATCCGTATCACATCTTTCCAATGTCTTGATTTCCCTAGAGTCATAACGTCGCTGTAACGAAAACGTATATAGTTGAGTGCTGTAGTTCCAAAGTAGTACTAACGTTAAAATTCTGCCAGCTTCGCGTGATCTGTATATAACGCAATTATGTAGAGGACCGGTATGACCAGCAGCGTTGCAAAGCGACTCAAATGTTTGAAATTCGAGTAAAAGAGCGACGAAATATTTCATATAAGGTATGTCAGCTGGAATGTGACGCTTGGCGGCGGCGTCTAGATGCTGCTCACTGCGTGGCACCGGTGGTACAATTCCTTGGAACTTCATTCGCATTTGCCACCAGTCTGAATTCATACTGGAAACTCCGTTTCTAAAAATCTCATAGCGCCACTAGAAATCGTTATCTTAAAAATCTTCTAGCAACGGCTAATTACATACTAGATCGATCATATAAGCAAACGGAGCGTAAGCGACTTTCTTTAAAGCCATCTCGAATAAAAATTTTATGTTAGCCTCATAATCCATGGATTCGTCGTTAAGTAATCCGACTAGATGAAGGTGATTTGGATTACCAACTGATAAAGTAACGGCATTTGCTATTCCTTCATGGAAACCTAAATTAATTAGTTAGTTAATAAAGTTTAGTAGATTGTCATGATGTTACCAGGATTCGCGCCGTCTTTGTAAAGAAAAAGTTGATGACCATAGTGTAGGTAGTATTGTATATGAGTCATTTCGTGATGAATGGACAGGAAATCTTTCATATCCACTTCAGTGCATAGTTTTATTCTAGAAAAAATCGTGACTTTTTAATGTTTCAGTATTAATTTTTTTCCACCTATAATCCAAACGGTTGCAAAAATCCCACGCGCTAGCAGTGCATTGCACTTTTCTATTGTTTGGTTTATCAATCAACGAATGTCGCCAAAATTCTGGGGGCATCGCTTTCAAACCTAGCGATGTGAAAAATTCTTCACTCATTTGGAACATCCTGAAAGTAGATTATTATTTTTTAAATACGGTACTACTAAGATTTGGAAAAATTGGGTTTAACATTTGTCTGAGTCATTATTATTTATAACGTGAAATATGTTTCAATGAAATTACTTGTTATCAATAAATTACTAACAATGTGGCTCATAAAAATGTATAGGCAATAAATATTACATATAAATATTTTTATGATAATTACTTCATAGTATATAAATGGAGTATTCAGAGTGAGGAGCAACAGTCATATCTCTTGACCGGTTTAAGTGATACAACAATGATGAAACTATTGGTAAGTGTCGCTCTTTTTTATATGGAACTTTGTTTATTATGCTTTTTTCAGTCGATACTTCTTCTATTCATCTTTCTGATTGGATCAGCACTTTGTCAGGGATCAGACTATGGTTCACTAGAGAATTTCTACAACGGAGGTGGTCATGGGGGCGGTCGTCTTGCTCCAGGTGAAACACCTCCCCCATTATCATTCGAATATGAATGAATTATAAACGTTTGAATTAATTTCGAATGAGATAAAATAAAAAACACTCAGCAAATTTTCCTGTTTTACTAATTGTTTTGCAGACTTTTTTCCGAAAACTTATTTTTTTACCTCAGGGGAGTGAAACCTTGCTGTCTCAATTCGTCGGTAACATCAATTTTCTTCGCATTCGGATAAGGTGTAACAATGTCTTCGATATTCGACCACTCTTGTGCCCAAATGTTACCCAAAATGTGCGCTGGTAGAGGTCCCTCCGGTCGAATCACTGAAGACCCGTAGTGCTTTAATAACTTCTTTCGGACGTAAGTGAAAAGCTCCTTGTACAATGGCTGCAATCTTCTGAAGGCTTCTGCCATTTCGTTTTCAAAATCGTCGTCTTCGTAGATGGAGCGCATTTCGTCGCCAGCATCTTCGAAACCTAAATACCAACATGACAGGCTAAAGTTTCTGAAATTTCTTATAAAGTACCATTTAAGCGTGCTGCTAAATTTGATATTTCAACATAGCGCATGAATTTATTCTTCATCGGTGGACCAGTTTTATCGTGCCATTCTTTCCAAATATGCGACAATTCTAAGGGGTTCCTCGATTTTGCCATTATTTTTGAGACATCATTCAAATCTATGTCACAGTAGATACTACCAGAATTTTCAAATGGGCATACCTTGGTGTGACCGTATATATCCTTCATCTCTGATATTAAATGATGAATCTTTAAAGAAAAAAACAACTTGAAGTGTTCCGTTTTTTAAAACTTTCAGTTAGTTACTTCATTGTATTTTTCATCCGGTAAACTACCTTTACCGCTAAACGAAAGTAATTTCAACAACCGTCTGACCACCGGATCTGAAAATCTAGTCCAATCGAAACTTCTCGCTTTACTCCAGGTGATTTTCTCGAATTTCGCTTTCAACGTTTGCTCTTCAACCATTCGGCGTTTATTAAAATCCGTCATATTCGTTACATAGTTCCACTGGGCGGTGCTTACAGCGAAGCACAATCTCGAAGACTCGAAATCGAACTCTTTTAAAAACTGAAGAGCGTCACCAACATTTAAATTTCTTTCCTATAGCGAAAAAAGAAAACGAACGTACAGTTAAACCCGCAATAATAACAATTGAAATTATAGAAGGCGTGACGACCCACAATTACTCAAACGGAACCTAAGTTATGAATCTTGCTTTTTTTGTAACAAACCTGTGCCTCAGCATCCGCCACGATAATCCACAAAACTAACACTTTGATGAAACAGCGCACCATCGACATCATAGCTCATGTTCATGTCGCAAAAATTCGGAACACACTAAAACCCAAACCGCGTCCACCACACCAAAGACTATGTGTACACCTCCAATTTAATGCTTCCCTGATGGCGAAACAAATTGATGTCTCTTCGCGAGCTTATGGCACTGTGACAAATCGCTAAACCATGGGCAATGCGTACATCGAGGTGTCGCTTCACGACAAACAGCGCGCCGCTTCTTATTTACAGCCAGAAATCGTTCACGTGCAATTCCTGATAGAAAATTGGAAATCGAGGAGGAAACTTGTAACATGATTGAAGCCGGTAGCACACTAACCAAGTGAAGGAATCGGGGTTTGGTTGAGTGGATGTGCACTGACCCAAGTACCTAACGAAGTGTGTAATACTATTGAGAAATGAAACTCTTCCTCTTGATGATCTCTTATTATTATAGGATTTACGTAAAAATGTTGTTGTCACGTTGAATTACCAAAATATTGTTACCGGTTTTATAGTCAAGGTTCTTGATCTATTAAGCGGTTTTATTAGGCAGAATAATTGGTAGCAATTTTTTTTTTGGTTGATACTGGAGGCCGCCTAACGTTTCTGAGTGGCTCGTGCGACGCTTACATTTGTTTCATTTTTAACAACTTAAATAATTTTAATTCTACGAGAAAATTTTCGTTGTTGAGTAAATTTTGTTGTCGCTTCGTGAATATTACTAATTGGGCAGTTTAGTAGCCACGAAGCGGCAAGTGACCAATTGGACGTTTGTCGCTTCGCGACTAGGATTTCTTGGACAGCTTGAGCTGCGAAGCGGAAGTCGCTTGGCGACTCTTAAGAATTGAATAGTCGTGAAGCTACAAACGTTAGAGTTATCTGATGAAAATATTAGAAACTGAAATAACTTTTATTCTTAAGTGGTTTACTTATAAATTAGAAAATATTTTGAAAAAATCAGACATTCATCAAGAGAAATCTTCATGACATTTAAGTAATTCGTGAAACCGACTCTGGAAATAGTTTGAAACGCCCTTTTTTAAATCGAGTACTGCGTAATAAACCCTTTGCGTTACGCCACTGTACAAGTAGGTTCCCTGTTATCGCGCAAGCGCAGCCTGCAATCGCAGACGTATGCACCGCCTTTGAACCAAAGAATGCGTGTGATAGACGAAGACGCGCTGCCGGCGGCGCGTTGTGTTCCCTACGTAAATCAGTACAATACAATCAAAGTCAGTCAAGAACAATATGGCAGTAGTATACGTCAAATTAACTAGAAATCGTACCGAATTTGAACGAATTTAGAAGCACGTGGTGAACGGAAAAGCGAGCCGATTGGATTGATGTGGTATTGTGATGAGTTCGATGCTTCCGTCATTCACGCCACCTGTGGTTAAACGTTTGTTAGGCTGGAAAAAAAGCCTAGAAGGGGATGACAAATGGTGCGAGAAGGCGGTCAAAAGTTTGGTGAAAAAGCTTAAAAAATCGGGCGCACTCGAAGAGTTGGAACGGGCGATTTCCTCCCAAAATCAAAACACGAAGTGCGTCACGATTCCTAGGTAAGTTACGTCTCTTTGTTCCCACGAATTCGTTGTTTATAAATGAAGTTTAAGGTCATTATTATGGATTTGCGCTCCCCCCTCGCTCCACTCCGTCTGGCTTGTGACCTTTCCCAAATGTCTGCGAGATGAGGTGGACGCGAACATGTCCATTGATTTATCTTATTCGAAGATCGGTCCCCTATCCGATTTCCAATTGTACCTCTCATTTATTTTTAGTTGTCGGATTGCTCTTGGAACAGGAAATGCCCCTCTTTTTAAAAATAGATTCCGTGTACTCCAGTTTGATTATCCTTCAACTTCTGAAACACGTATACTTTAGATCGCGATACGCAATTCGTTCGGTTCGTCCCGACTATAATTACGTATTCCTAATCGATATACATATTCCCTTTAGTCGCCTCTTATGAATTATTGATTTTTTAAATCCCCTTCGTGATAAATAGCCCAAAATGGTTGGGACGTCGCTAATGATTCCATTATTGGAATTGCGATTATGGAATGGTATAATTGGATTGTCGTGACGAACAGCTGGTAAAATCGTTTTTCTTGTTAAACATAGAAAATTGTTTATTTTATCTCATTTGGTTCCATTCCAAAAGTCATTTATTTGAATGATTTTCAATGACTTTCGTTATCACCGCGGGAGGTAGATGGCGTTATTAATACAAATAACTATGCTTTAAAAAAAAAAAAATTAGAAAAAAACCGTTGCGTTTTTCAAATTGGATTGTGATATTTATAAATTGAAATTCATTAATTAACTGATAATTTTCGTTTTTCTTTCAAGGATCCGTTCAAATGAAATAAACCAGCAAAGAAAGAGCTTGCCTCATCTAGTCTACTGCCGGTTGTGGAGATGGCCGGACCTAAATTCTCACCACGAACTTAGACCCCTCGATCATTGCGAATGGGGCTATAATCACAGGAAGGACATCGACGAAATATGCATTAATCCTTTTCATTACACAAGAATAGAGACGCCATGTAAGATATCACTGAACGTCAGTTACTTAATTAAAACAAATTCAATCTCCTTTCAGCGTTGCCGGCGATTTTGGTTCCGCGTCACACCTTAGACGACAACAACGTATTTCCACATTCTCTGGAAGATCTTAGTACCTCAGTACCCGAAAATACCTCATTTCCTCATAATACCACTAGTTTAGGGTAAGAGTGTACCGGTCACTTAAACTAAGTGCTGCAGCGCCCGTTGCAATTTTCAGTTTACATTTGCAACATTCTGGCGGCTATATGGACGCAGTCGGAATTATACCCAATGGAACTCAGAACGGCATCGAATCGCCACATAACTCAGCCCCACCCACCGAAACCCCGCCTCCGGGTTATATGTCAGAAGACGGTGATCCGATGGATCACAATGATAACATGAGTAAATAATCCGATTGGAATGCGAAACGGTTTATTAATTTTGAAACGTAGGTTTACCGAGAATTTCCCCGAGCCCGCCGGCTGACGCTCAGCCCGTGCTTTACTGCGAGCCGGCGTTTTGGTGTAGCATCAGCTATTACGAATTGAATACGAGAGTTGGGGAAACGTTCCACGCCAGCCAACCTTCGATAACGGTCGACGGTTTTACCGATCCCAGTAATTCTGAACGGTTTTGTTTAGGACTTCTATCGAATGTAAACAGAAACACTGTTGTGGAACAGACAAGACGACACATAGGAAAGGGAGTAAGACTGTATTACATAGGTAACTTCCATTTGAGCTTCTACTTATTTCCTGATTGTCGATTGTCGATGCAGGTGGTGAAGTTTTCGCTGAATGCTTGAGCGATTCCAGCATCTTCGTACAATCGCCTAATTGCAACCAGAGATACGGGTGGCATCCAGCTACCGTATGCAAAATACCGCCAGGTAAACCAAAACCTCCCCATTTTTCAATGACACTTCCTTTTATCTCACTAGGTTGTAACCTGAAAATCTTTAATAACCAAGAATTCGCTGCCCTACTATCGCAATCGGTCAGTCAAGGTTTCGAGGCCGTTTACCAACTGACTCGAATGTGCACGATTCGAATGTCGTTCGTGAAGGGTTGGGGAGCTGAATACCGGTAAACCTAAAACAATTTTCGATATTTACTAAAACTCGAATTACACAGGAGACAGACAGTTACGTCGACGCCTTGCTGGATCGAGCTCCATCTAAACGGACCTCTCCAATGGCTCGATCGCGTTTTAACCCAAATGGGTTCGCCCAGATTACCATGCAGTTCGATGTCGTAAGCGATAACGGGCAAGAAATTGAGACTGGACTGGTGTTTATTGTAAGTTTGTTTTTCGTGTTTAAACGTTAGTTTCTTCTTTCATTTGGAAATAGAAAGAAGAATATCTCGGTTTTCTGCTGTTTTTACTAATCAAAAAAAAAGAATTTTCAAAATGTGTGCGTTGGATGTTATACTTGGTTTTGTATATTTCTTTTTTAAGTATAATGTCTAATCGGAAATTCAACGATGAAAGTTACTGTTTAGCTTTTTTAGCAATTTGTGTTTGACATGTAGATGTATTTGATTTGTTGTTTTGCTGGTGCTGTAAATAACATTTTTATAAAATTAAGCGAAGAAAATTTAACTTGTTGATTCGTTCTTAATATTTTTAAGGAGAAAGTTATGTATTAAAATGCAATAATCGGTGTGATAATGTGTCAAATTTGATTTTGATGAAATATATATATTTAATAATTTGAGGGAAAGTTACATATCTTGTTATTTAGAGCACCAACAAACTTTTGTTAAAAATGATTTCATTTTAAACAAAACGTACTTTCACGCTTGCTGTTTTCTAAATATTTGTTACTGTTTCTCCACAAGAATACAATAGTCGTATAGGTAACAGTTCTGTGCTGACATTTTTTGTTTTGTGAAATTTGTTCGACTCAAAGTACAAAATAGATATACACCTCAGCAATCAGCATTCAACTCAGGATATGTTTTTAAATGTACCGTCAATTCAACTCGGAATTAAACATTTTATACAGTTTAAGCTAGTGAATGTCAGCATAATGAAATGGAAGCCTATAATCTAAAAACAAAGAGTTGTTTTCAGAATGGAGCGTGTCACGTAGCGATATAGATCAGTTGTTTTTGTTAGATCGCTTCTATTGTGTTCAGCAGAAAGAGACAAATCAATAGTACAAATATGGATTTCTGAGGAGATCCAAACAACTTACATGATTGTTTACAGTTCTATTGTTTAACCCTAGTTATTGTGAAATGTATCGTTAGGTAATATGCTCCGAAATATTGATTGAAAATGCTACAGTAATGTATTATTTTGGATACTACTGTATAGACAGATATATAGATATACCTAATTTGATAAGGCAATTACCAAATTTATGTATTTTACTTTTGACAAATATACCTATAATCGTTAAATATGTTGTTTCGGTTTGTTTTCACCTGCTAATACGGATAAATGATTTACTTTTGCTCTTATCACATTTCAAACCAATATTTATTTTTTGTGTTATCATCACCTGTCGTAGCAAGTTCATTAACACGAAGGAATACTACGAAAATTATTCAGAATTTATGATAATTGGTATGGTCGAATGGTACCCTCATCTTGGACACCCTAACTGTGCTTCAGATTACTTGGTTATAAAAACGAAGAACTGAAATTATTTCTTATTTTAGTCGGTAGAACGTGCGCGAAAATGTATTTTTATGTTAATTATATTTGTTGTCTACTTATTACTGTAGTCAATTGCTTAGATGTTGATCATTTTTCTCAGTCGGAATTGGCGTATTATTTCCAAACGCCCAATAAATTGGACGTGCCTAAATATGAAATTGTGTTTTTACCAACAATTAGCGCTCTTGAAGATGCCGGTGATAGCTTTGGGGAAAATGTAGAATACAATTTTTCCGCTTTTGAGCAGTAAGTAATTTTTCATCGTGACTTTGATTAAAATGTAATATTTTAAGACCCGTCAATTTAAAATTAAAAAGGAATTCAAATCTCTTGGCGCGTGGATTTAAAACATACATCAGGAATGCGGATGACGATGTTGAAATTATCTCCAATTATAATAGAAATTGTCATTATCTTCATAACGATGAAAAGGTTGTTGCTGCTATCAGCATTTGTGACCCTCGATCTGTTGTGAGTTACATTGTATTATGGTTATCAACTTTATTAACTGTTTTTGCTCAGCAAGGTATTATTCTACTCAATAACGAAACATTAGAGATTCATCCATTGACAGATCGGCTACACACTCTTATCAAATTACGGGAGCCGCTTTTGGATTCCATCAGCGATTTTGATACTGAAGATAAAGTACCTCATCTGATTAAAAGAGCGACAACTTTTCCACATGGTTTTCTCGATGATATTTTCCCAACGTCGGGAAATCTGTGGGACGAAAGTGATCAACTCAATGACGTTGAAGAAACATTGTTCAACTCCGGTGGACGAGAGGCTCTTAGTAATAGACCGGTGGGCGGGTTAACATTGGAACTGGCCATGTTCTTTGATGAGCCAGCTTATAAAATTTTTGCCCCATTTATGGGATACAATAAAAATAAACTACAGGACATGCTCCTCGCGTACTTAAATGGGGTAAACGTTCAAATTGCTATCTGTATATTCAATAAATTTCAACGATTTACACAGGTGCAAGCATTATATCACCAAGCTAGTTTAGGGACGACACTTGAAATTGTTCTTGTGCGACTTGAAATCATGAGTAAACAACCTTCGACAATGTATCACTTTAATGGGGAACGATCCAAGCTTTTGGATACTTTCTGCGAATACCAAGAATCTTTGAATCCATCATCCGATTCCGACCCAAACCATTGGGATATGGCTGTTTATATTTCGGGGTGAGATTATAAAAAAAATATCGCAAAACTAATCAATGTTTAATTACAGACTGGATTTTTACGCCATTGAAAATGGTAAAAAAAGCGGTGCCACTATGGGATTAGCAACAGTTGGAGGTGTCTGTCATAATAAATATGCATGCGTAATCGCTGAACTGGGTACCACCAATGCTTTTGGAAAACCGTACCCCAGCGCTGGATTCACCAGCGTTTACATATTGGCTCACGAAATTGGGCATAAGTAAATTCTTTATTTCTCTTCAACACTTTGTAACTACTTCGTATTCAGTTTAGGAATGCACCACGACAGTATCGGTAACAGTTGCCCAAAAGAAGGTTTCATCATGTCACCATCTCGTGGAACGAACGGTGAAACCCAATGGTCGTCATGCAGTGCCACTGTAATGTCCAAGTTGAGCTGGGCAACATGCCTTCGAGATTCCGGGCATTCGCCGAAACACTTAGACCATTCGAAATTCCTCGATCATCCAGGTCAGAAGTACACAGCTAAACAACAATGCGAATTATTATTACGAGACAAAGATGCAGTCGTTTCACCAAATCAACAACTAAAAACAATTTGTTACAATTTAGAATGTAAAACTCCACATAGAAGTGGTTATTATTTCGCTGGACCAGCTCTGGACGGTACACAATGCGACAAGGGAAAGGTAATCATCTATTCGAAAATTAAAAACTAAAATTCATTTCATGAAATCAAAGATCTGCTTCGGTGGCGAGTGCCTCAGTAGAAGCGTACCAACTCCCACCCAAGTCGTACCCGGTGGTTGGAGCCCATGGAAAGAAGGTACATGCAAATCTGCTTGTTTAATGAAATCCCGAGGACACACAACGAAAAGACGGATTTGTAACAACCCTCCCCCGGTTAATACAGATTTGGGTTGTGAGGGATCAAGTGTAGAATTTGCAATTTGTAACGACGACAAGATTTGTAAAAAGCGAGCAAGTATAATAGATTACGCTTCAACGAAATGTCAAGAGTTTTCTAAAGTACTACCGGAGTTGGACCCGAAAGGTGGCGGTTTGCAAGCACCACACGAAGAAGGTTTGATTACCTCTGAAAATATTTTCTTTAAAAAATGCTTTCAGCTCGTTTATGGATGGGTTGCGCAATATTTTGCAAGCGGGCGGATTCTGGTACATTTTATACCCCCCGTATTGAATTGAACGATCTGGGCGTGTCTCCATATTTCCCAGATGGGACATGGTGTCATAGACAGAATAACATGAATTATTTCTGCATGCATCATCACTGTTTACCAGAGGTGAACGAATTTTCATTAAAATCATATTGTTACAATATTTTTTGTCCATAGAACTTTGTATTTACGAAGGTTTCCACGTTACCATTCTTCAGTTTAGGGGATGACGTTCCGTTTTCGCAAAATGCTCATCCGGATGATATTGTACCACCAGAAATTAAAACGTATCTATCAGTTGATTCGAAAGGTAAACCTTTATTGACAAGTTTGGGTGATACGAAGATTAAAAACGAAGATTGGGAGACTGATGATTATATCGAAGTACCAGAGCTGACTCAAAAGTTGAAAGCTTTTATGTAAGACATCGTACGATTTTATTACTTTATTAGTAATGCTGGAAAATAAATACGTTTCTTTATTATTTATGATTTTTAAAATTTGAAATCAGCGCCAGTCACGTGGTATTTCCTTACATTTGAACTACTGTCACAGTAGTCCCGTTGTTTTAGCTCAAATTACAAATTTATGTCACTGTAATTCAAGTTGATTCAGTTCGTTTTTGGGGAATGTTCACGAAACACTTTCCCCATTTTCCTGTTATTTTTTATGGATTCCTAAATGATTTAAGTTAAAAACCAGTCGATTTATCTACAATTTACAGTGAACGTTTTGTGGTAAGTAGTGTTGTTATTTTACCGGTTGCAAAATCCGTTGCTCAATAACGTTAACAGCTGATCTGATTCTGAAATCAATAATGTGTAGCATGTAAAAAAGAGAATTTTCCAGTGAGTCTTGCGTGGTTGGTAAAACGGCGATGTGTGATCCTTGGAGCATTAAATGTTAGTTGAGGTAGGTGATTTAAAAGAAGAGCGTTTTTCCGTATTCTTTGTTCTTGACCGACGAATGAATCCAATCGGGCTTATCGGTAAATTAATTATCGCGTTGATTAGTAATAGTTATCGATCCAAGTATTTTGGGCTTGGAAACAACAGAGCTTCACGTGCGGACACATTACAAATTCAAATTAATTCATATTTTCAACAGCAAACGAAGCAATCACACCATATCGGATGATTGTTAAACGCTACGATTGGTCGATTCGTATAGTTTGATCCATAACAGCAGGTGTCGGCAACTGAACAATAAAATACTTTCATTGTTCCCAAACTTTCGCTAATTGAAATCAACCGTGATTTTAATTAATTTGCTGCATTATTTATGATCGAAATTTCACCAATAGTTATCGAACTATGTGTATGTTGATTGGTTGTTTTTGGAGGTGTGTTTGAATAATAAGACAACGGTGACGTAGAAAATGCGCCAAGGCCAATAAACAAGAGCAATTTCGAAACGCATCCAAACAACTCGAAAAATTTTTAATCAGGAAATGAACCGACTAGCCACGTGTGGTTTTCGTTGCGTCGAAAATAAACAAACCTTTTGATGACGATTTCCTGTTATCGAAAACAAAACGTAACTTTATTGTTGCGACCCCAATGGAAGTCGTTTTGTTTCTTCGGTGAAACGACCTACAGACATTTCGTATTTGTTTGGTACTTGTACTTCAAACCGTTCGTCACGCTCATTTTCTACTCGATTTCGAGTGGGTTTGTTACGACGCGACGCGATTATTCGATGAAAACCTGAAAATATGAATTTTTATTATAACTCACTCTCGTTTAGTAAACAGAATTATAATTATTAACGAATCGTTTCGATGATAAAACGGATCCACAGAGCATCGTTTCGGGCGGATGTCATACAAATTAGTTAGATCCACAGAATCCATAAATGATAAACCAGATGTCGATTTTGATCTACTTATTCACAACGGGCTTCAAATCGCATCGATTAGTTCAAATTTATTTAAATTCTGTGGAAATTTTATGCAATATGGCGATTCACTTCTAAATTGTCAAAAGAAGATTCAAGATAAATTTTAGAAAGCATCTGCTATGTGGCAATTGTTCAGGCAGGTACTATAATAACAAAAGAATAATGAGTTATTTATTTTAAATAACAATTTCATCCGTGCATTTGTTGAAATCTTTTCTTTTGCAGCATTTTTGATAAACGAAGTTTTGAACTGGTGATCCAAGGTACGAACAATGACAAAAGATTTCGTGCTAGGTAGTCAACATTTTTATCGGCTTTTCATTGTCTTGAATCCAGGGTCAGCGACTTATATTATTCATGGAGATAACGACTTGCGATTAACACGCCAGCTGACTTAAATGTTTCTGGTGCTCTCCTTAAAAATGGATCTGGAACATGGGAATTGCAATCGGAATTATTTTCATAACTTGCGACGCTCCTTTCGTGGCCCTTGCAGACGTTGTAGTCGCGAAACGGCAAACGATCAAATAAGCCCTTTGAAAACCTTACACAAGTACACTATGCAATTTATACACGCAAAAAGAATTTTTATTCAAATACACGTGAATAACTTTTTGGTACAAATTTTATAGCAAATATTTTATATTGATTTCCAAACTTGCACTAAGTGTACTTTCATACAAGATTTTTATGATATGTGCAATTCTCGTATCTCTAGTTGTTTTCAAAACAATAGATGAGAATTTTTTTCACGTGCTCTCTGTGGTAAACAAAATAATATGTTTTGTTGACGTCATTTTTGCGGAGCGCAATTTAAGGACATAATACCAAATATTTTTGTTTTTACTTTGTGTGCGTTTATAAGGTGAAAGAAATATTTCTGAATGAACTACAGACGAAAGAAAATGATAACAAAAAACTTCAAGGCAACCTAATCGTTCGAATTGCATCGAATGCGCCTAATCAAACGATAAACTTATTTTCGAAACAAGTCCGTTTGTTTTTCTCCCGCTAATTTGTTTTTGTTGTTGCAGGTTGCGAACGCGCAGGTGCTGCAGCGGTCCCCCCGATTGAATAAAATTGAAATATTTTCCTGCGTTTCCGTTTATTCGTACAATTGAGTTTCGAGCGTGCACAGCGGAATAGGAAATAAGCGCGCGCGATTATTAATTTTTTTTTTTGATAATAATCGGCGTTATTCATAGTGGATCGATATGAGTAATTATATAGGAAGGGTGCTTTCCAACGTGAAGGGATTTTATAATGAAATTAACGGTGCTACCCTTACTGGTGCCATAGATGTGATAGTGGTGGAACAACCTGACGGTAGTTTCAATTGTTCCCCGTTTCACGTGCGTTTCGGAAAATTGGGGGTGCTGAGGAGCAAAGAAAAAGTGGTTAGTATCGGTTACTGATAAGAATATCGATAGTTCATTCATTGGATTTTGGATTGGCTGATATCGAAGCCGGAAAATCGCCGTCTCAAAAATAGATTGAAAAGTAATTTGTATTATCGCAAAGTTTGTTTGCTTCGCCGGCGAAGCTAATTATTGTATTTTAAATCGTATGGCGACGGCGAGAAACAAATAATTCCTTCCGGACACGTGCCGTATTTTAAAGAGTCGGATTGTATACACAAACGCCAAATCGAATTGGCACCGTTTTCAGTTCTACAAATCAAGTTGATCGTCATTTATTTTCGACGATCCACGATCTGATAAAAAGATATGCGATATGGAAAAATCATCGCGCGCACTTCGCATGGTTCAAAGTTTCGATAGGAACTTGACATTAGTTTAACAGTCATCCAGTCGTGACGAATTGATACATTTTCGTTTTACCGTAGGAAATCGCTCGAACGTAAACTTTCCCAAGAGTACGATAACATTCGACATTCAACTTGGATGTAGAGGTCGAAATTCCTATCTTGTCACTTTTCTAGAATGTGACTAACACGTTTTGACAATTTGCCAAATTCGTTACTGCCAAAAAAGTTATTGTGTCCGTCTAGTCCCGGCACTTCATTATTATTATAGATCGTTCAAGGTCGGCCGATTTTCTCTGAGAAAATCATTCACACGATAGAGGAAACAACCGAATATTTAATAATTTCTTGTTTTTCCATTCCTTATGTTCCAAATATTTACAAATTGTCGAGATGTTCTTCGATGGAAACACCTCCAAGGTTAAGCGAGAAATCTGGTTCTTACGCAACTGTTTATTGGGTAACTGAATTTGTTACCTCGTTTTGGTGTAAAATTTCAATTCAGCTGCGTCAAAAATTTCCGATGACGGTTATTGGCAACTATGAAACGAAGGATTTGAAAGTTAATCTAAAACTGCATTTTGAAACAATGTAATATTTTTATTTTAAATATTTGAATAAAATTGAATTTTAAAAACCGCAACGTGACCTTCGAAGGTCGCTTCGCGACTATTTGATTATCACTTTACCTTACGCTCATTTGATCTTCGCGATTAGTTGGGCAGTTATTGAACGATGCACTAGCCGTCAAGCGGCAGGTGATCAATTGTACTTTTGTTGCTTGTCTAAATTACGAGTTGACATTGAATTAGTCGCGCCCTTTCGATATGTTGATGCACTAAATAAATAGTCACAGCATCAAGTCGCGAAGCGTCAGCGATCCACTAGTCGTAAGGCAACAGGTGATTGAAAAGTGAAATAGTCACTACAAAAGACTGTTTGAACATTTGACGCTTCGCGATCAATTTCTTTATCTAAGCAATCTTACTAAATTAAAGGTTGACATTGAAATAAATGGCGAGCCCCAAGACATTCACATGAAATTAGGCGAAAGCGGTGAAGCTTTTTTCGTCGAAGAGTTAGAAGACAGCGATGACAACGAGATTCCCGACCATCTGGCCACGTCCCCGATTCCGAGCTCCGAATTGGAAACGATTTTCAAAACACAAGTAAACAATTTAGACATCTAAAAGTTGCGGCTAAACCAATTGCATTCATCTCAGGGTCGAAGACGTAGCCTGGACCTTGGTACGGAAGCTCCAATCGTTATCGAAAACGAGGTGAACGATTACACCAAGCGTCGCAACACGGCGGACAACGACAGCAGCAAAACGTTGCGCGAACGAACTTTCATCAAACGTCAAATTGATCTCGGCAACATCGACGTCGTTGAAAATTCCGGCGACGATCTGACTACGCTCTCCCTCCAAACGGCTGCGAAGGGATCGAGTGGCGAAGACCTGAGTACTCAGAATGACATCTCCGAAGCGGTGCCCCAAACCGACGAGCAACCGATCGAACCGGAGCAGCCGGCGCAAACCACAACCACTGCGGTGGAAAGCAAGGCCGGAAAGAGAAGACGCAGAAAAATGAAGAAAAAAAACGCACCCAGAAAGTTTTCAAACGCAAACCCTCCAACCTGCGAGCCAGAAAAAGCTGTCGAATCGTCAACAGAAAAAGGTTCCTCGTCAATCAGCAGTAACTCAGACTCCGATATCAAAACAACTCAGTAAGTTACTGTAAAAGCCTAAAGTGAAATAATTTTTATCACCAACTGCAGAAGTTTGGAAGAATCGGCATCCAGCTCGAACAGAAAGGTAATCGATCCCGAGTTCCATTTCTTCAGCGATACGGAATTGACCACCGGCGGCAACGTGGATTCGAGGAACAATTCTCCAATTCACTCGGTCGAAACCGTGCAGTCCGATTCCGAAATCGAGGTGAAGAATCGAAAAGGTATAAAAAGTCAATCGCCCCAGTGGTTACTCACTAGCTTTCATTTCAAAGAGGAGTCCGGTACCGGGAAACAGAGCTGGGAATGGGGCGGTTTCCCCCAGAATCAAATGGCGGAATTAGAACAAGCGGGCCGATCGGAGGAAGAAAAGAAGATGTCGATGATAGCCAGCATGTTTTCGTTTATGAAAACGAAACACGCGTCGCAAAATCGTCTATCCGACGGTTTATATCTATCCGATTTGAGTTCCGGTAACTTGGATCCCCAAATCGCCGGATTATATTTTCCCGAGGCTAGAAAAACCCAAGGTAAAATATTCGAGCTTTTGATATTAATGTAGTTTAGAATAACACATTTGTGTTTATCACTGTATTTTCGCATTCATTAAAACACAAAGCAATTTTTTTAATTTTTGTTACAAAGGTAATGGAAAATATGTTTTAACAGCTTATATACACACAAGCACTTGAAACGCTTTCAAAGCAGCCCCTTTTGCTTCACCTTTCTCGCATGTACTTTCAGTAGTTAAAAAAACCTGGGGCATGATCGTAGATTGCATTGTACGTTGTCGGTGATGTTTTCGTAATCGTGTTGTACGAATAAAATTCAGATGGCGATATGGATTGTGAATCAGGGAACGGACCGTCGTTGGCCCAAAGTCCGAACAGCGCCGAAGGCTCGAAATCAGTCGATTCCGATTTCGACGAACAGAATAAATTGTGAGTTAATTTATTCAATCGAATTTCGGGAGTACGTTTTTCTTATTACAGGGCTCAAACTTACATCAACGACATTTCGATTTCGACTTGCGGTTGGGATTCCGAACCGAATCCCGATCGGTTTTTGGAACACGTCGTTTCGTTCAGTGATTTGTGCAACAATCCGAGAATATTCGAACTGGAGACTTTGGTCGTTCGTATCAAGGATAAATATTTTAATTGGAAGGTGGCTGCCCCGCTGATTGCGTCTTTGATGATCTATCACCGACCTTTACCACAGGTTTGTTTTTCCGCACTTCCGACAGTATTTTTTTTTAAATACAAATTCCCTTCAGTCGTCGATTGATCAATTATGCAGCGTTTACATGCCGAACTCCAGTAAACACGAAGATAAAAATAAAAGTAAGCAGCAGGAGAAACAGTACTCGTGGTGGAGTTGGCGACGTAGTAAATCATCAAGGGAAACCACGCCGGCCACCGATGGTACCGAAGAGAAGAGCGTCGATCAAAGCGAACTTAATAAAGACGACGTCACTGAGCAAAAGGAAGAAGAAGCTGTAACGCCTGAAGATTGTGAGTGTTTTATTGCATAGCTTCAACGCTTTCCATCAATATCACCTTTAGTTTGTAAAGCACCTCAACGTTAAAACTATCTTGCAGCTAAGAAAACCGATGTTAGTTTCAAATCAACTAAAGATGAATCGCCTCAAATATCGACGTCTGATAAATACCGAAAAACATTGAGGTTGAGTTCAAAGCAAATTGTAAGTAATAAATGAGTTCACTCAACTCGCTATTGTCAACTGGTATCAACAGGTTGATTTGAATCTTCTCGATGGAGTGAACGAAGTTGAGTTCAGCGTGACCACCGCTTACCAGGGAACGTCTCGTTGTAAATGCCATTTGTACAAGTGGAAATGGGATGACAAAATTGTTATTTCGGATATCGATGGTACCATAACCAAGTAAGCCTTATATTTCAACTATTAAAATAAACAAAGATTAAAAATTATTCTGTGCCGAATTGCAGATCGGATGTCTTGGGTCACATTTTGCCCGCCATCGGTAGAGATTGGGCGCAGTCGGGGGTGGCGCAACTCTTCAATAAAATTTCGGGAAACGGTTACAAGTTACTTTATTTGAGCGCCCGCGCCATCGGTCAAGCGAGGACCACGCGCGAATATTTGAAATCGATCAAACAGGGCGATTTAACGATGCCCGACGGTCCCGTTCTTCTAAATCCGACATCGTTGATCACCGCCTTCCATCGCGAGGTTATCGAGAAGAAACCGGAGCTGTTTAAGATTCAATGTATGAGCGACATCAAAGCGTTGTTTCCTCAGGATTCGAATCCGTTTTACGCCGGTTACGGTAATAGGATCAACGTAAGTGCTCAATATTCAGTTTAGCACAAACTTTTCTAATGTAACTCATTTGGCGTAGGACGTTTGGGCGTACCGAGCAGTCGGAATTCCAATTATGAGAATTTTCACGATCAACCCGAAGGGTGAATTGAAACACGAATTAACTCAAACCTTCCAATCGAGGTGAGTTAATTAAACATAATAAAGTTATAATAAAAAATTCTAAGAATTCCTACCCGCACATCCAACAAAGTTAAACCAGGACCGTTTTGCGAATCGTTTCTACTTTTTTCTTTTCTCTTCATTTTCCAGTTATTCAGGCCAGTCCCTGGTGGTCAATGACGTATTTCCAGCACTCTCCCACAAATTTATTGACATTTCGGATTCTGACGAAATAGAATCCGATATGGAAACTAGTGATTAATAAAAAAATATTTTACAATTGAACGAAAATAGATCTGTGATTGCTAAGTACAAAAATTTATACATAAATCTAGCATATGTATTTTATTATGGTTGGATATCATCCTTTTAATCGTTACTAACCACCTGGGAGAGTTTTGGGTTTGATTGCTCTATTTTTGGTAAAATACATATGTTGTAATATTTCAATCACTAGTATTGCTGAGATGGCATCAAAGCAACAAATTGGTAAGCATTTCGTTGAACGAGGCTTTTATCCCTTTAACAAGTTATGGCTGCATTTCATTTTAACATTAATAGCTAATACGATGAAGTTTAAAAAAAATAATTTGTTTCAGTTATTACAATATGAGTGTCATAGTGGATCAATTGTTTCCTTCTCGAGTGGAACCGGCCAATGATTACTCACAATTTATGTATTGGAGGGAACCAATTACCCCAGTGGAAGAATTACCAGAATTGAAATAGTTTATTTAACAGCATTTACTCAGTAGTAGAGGATTAATGTAACCGCTTTCAATGTAGCAAATGTGATTTATTGTTCGACTTTAGTGAGCTTAAATTTGACTTTGCCAGAAAAAGACTGTTTGTTATTGTGATAAATTCTTACCATTCAGTTTAGTTGGCACTATTTTTCCTTATTTTGTTTAGTCAACGCCTGAAGAACGATTTTATAGAACCAAAGGTTTTAGTTTTGAACTGTCGAAGTTACTACATATATTTTTTATTTTTTTGGATACCTTGCTACTAGTAAGCAAATTATATTGTTTGAAAAAATGACATATAGGATTAGAATTGTGATACTTTAATGATCGATTAATTATTTGGTGGAATCATTCGATTTTCAGTTTATTTTTGTCTTTTTTGTAGATGTCGGAAGTTTTTCATTGTGCACCAATGCGAATTAATGATTAAATATTATGAGAGAAGCGCATTATTTAAACCTCACCTATATACATATTATTGTTTTCATATCAGAGCCATATCTATAAATTTGAACAGATATGGGGTAAACGAATTTACCGTCCTTCATGAGTTTCTTAATTTTATTGACATCCGATGTTGCTACGATCTAAGAGGAATTTTTTTGAAAATATATTCAATGTGTGGGAAGAACATGTTCCAATTAATTGTTTCAGAAATTAATTTTTCTGCCATTCAATACATTTTGACTTTTCTATGACCATCATCACAATTCAATATTGTTTTCGAAAAGTTTGAAAAAATTTTAATTAATTACAATACAAAATAATGATCCACCGCTCGGAGCAAATGCCCCTCTTAGATCCGGCTCTGTTTGATATGTTCTAATGATTACGGCTCTGTGTAACGTCTAATCATCACTGAATTCATTCTTCTATGACTACAACCAGTTGTGTAAGTTCAGTTCCGTGGTAGGTGTAACTTGTTTATTGTTCGTTCCGTTTGAGTTTTGGGTTGAGTTTTCCCCCTTATTTAGGACTTCTCCCTGATCACCTACAATAATGTCCAAACCCGGCGATAGAAGCCTAAATTATCAAACTTACAAATTAGTGATCGTTGGAGGTGGCGGCGTTGGCAAATCCGCTATCACTCTACAATTTATCCAGGTACCTTTGATCTACCTATTCCAGGGTTCAGTCGCAATATCCTTACTAAAGGGTGGAATTTTCTTGCTTCGATTCCCTCGGGATACGAATAATTCTTACTTTTCTTTTGGCGAAATTGTTTCACTCCCTATAAGGAGTGCAATATTTTTACCAACCTTGTAAGAATGCCTACACAAACTTTCAACGGATTTTTTTATCTTCCAGAGTTACTTCGTGACCGACTACGATCCTACAATCGAAGATTCCTATACCAAACAATGCGTTATCGACGATACTCCAGCGAAATTAGACAGTGAGTCATTGTAATAATTAATTTTAAAAACAGGTGATAAGAAATTTAAAACGAATTTCAGTTTTGGATACAGCTGGCCAAGAAGAATTCAGTGCAATGAGAGAACAATATATGCGATCAGGTGAAGGATTTCTTTTAGTATTTTCTGTAACGGAGCGATCTAGTTTCGAAGAAGTTTACAAGTTCCATAAACAAATTTTACGTGTAAAGGACAGAGATGAATTCCCTATGTTAATGGTCGGAAATAAGGTTCTCAAAACAACTACATAACAGCAATAATTGCAATAACTAAGATACTTTCTAGGTGGACTTGGAACATCAGCGGACTGTGTATCAAGAAGAAGCACAACAGCTGGCGAGACAGCTTAAAATTCCTTACATAGAATGCAGTGCAAAAATGAAGATGAACGTAGACGATGCCTTTTATGAACTAGTTAGGGTAATTAGGAAATTTCAGATATCAGAACGGCCACCTCTAAAACAAGGTTACATGAAAAGGAACAAGAAAAAATGTTGTCTCCTTTAAACTATATACAATCTAAATGTCACATCGCAAATTTTCTGATTTTAATTTAAGGCGTTAACATATCAAAATGAAGATCCATTTCATTTTACAATTCGGGATTTAACACATTTTTTGTTGTGGTTAAATGGATCTGCGCTTGGTTGTGCAATTACATGTAATACAAATTAACAACAATTCTAGTGCAGATAAGATACTGAAAATAATAGGAATATTATTGATCATAGGATAAACAAAACACCAATTTTATTTTTATAAGGAAATATTTTTCTAGACTTATATTTACATCTATAATAACGTTTTCGATTTTGTTGACAATCGTCTCCTTTAAGATCTCTGAACGATTATGGTTTGAAAAAAAAAAAGTGTTCATTTTGTTTAATGTTAGACCGTATTCACTGCCAAGTATTGGAGGGTGGATAAAAGTGAATTTATATTTAAACAATTTATTAAGCAAAACTAATCGATCGTACAATAATCCAATTCATGTCTTTTCAAGTAATTTAAGTGTTTCATATTATGTATAGTAATCATTTCTGATTGTTGTGCCATCTTTGTATGTCGATTTATTTTAAATAACGCACATTTGCAGCTTTATTAACGTGTTTAAATGGAATGGGGCGGTTTTTAATCAGTAGTTACTATTGATGCCATAAATAATTTAGCCAAAGTGGTGCTATTTTTTGAAATTAAATATTTATAATGTAATAACCCAAATACCTAATAGATCTTGAATGGAGTATCATTTTTTCATAACGAATATATTCCTGAGAAATAATCAGTCTGTTAACTTTTTGATTAATGTACAGCTCTTTTTGTATGGTATAGTCCTGTGAGGGCATCTTGGAGAGCTCTCATACAAGAAATTGAAGATAGGAAGCCGCCGGCTCTTTCTTGTTCTGTCTCTGCTCTTACGTTATTAGTGTAACCTTTAGCAGAGATATCGTGATCAGATGGTGGTTTTGGACCATTTGTTTCCAAAATAACAGGTTTGTAAGAATAAGATGGACCTTCTTCGTTAGGTATCGGTATGAAGGATGATTGGTTTTGCCTACCAAATTGAATTCCTGATGAGAACTGTGTCACCTTGGGAGGTGGTGGTAGAGCTTCCTCCTCTTTTACTTTTTCAGCAAAGCTTTCAACAATGTTCTTAGCGTTAACATCTGAGAACATTAGTTCATCAATTAGGGCTTCTTTATCTTTAATTTTTTTCTTTTTAGCTTGAATTTCTTCATTTTTAATTTCTTGCTTCCTAAAGTCTTCTTGTTGTTTTTCCATTTCTAACAGTTCTTCCAGTTCATATTCCTCTCTACCTAGTTTGCCTTTATTCTTTTGAATAATTTCTTTGTTTTCTCTTTTGTACTGTTCAATTTTTTTATTTGTTTCTATTATGTCAATATCATTAGATAGGTTGTAAATGATTGTTTCAACTTCTTCTAAATAATCGTTGTATTCTCTAAGAGAATTAAAATCCTCTTCTTTCTTATTGAAATCCCTGAGTAATCGTTTTCTGATATCAACTTCTTTTTCAACTGTGGCATCTTCGAACAGTTGTACTCTGAAGTTGTTTCTTCTTAACGGTATCCTACATTCAGGGCAATTACCAGAACCTTCACAAATAAAGTATTTTACATTTGTCGATTGTTTTTTGTACTGAATGAAATACCTTTGAGAAACAATAAATCCACACAGCTCTCACAAAGTCCGTGACCACATACATTAACCATCATCTTTAAAGATGGATTTTGGAATTTTGTTGTCCTGCATCTTGGACAAACGAAGTCGTCCATCTGAAGTTAAAGGTTTGTAATTGTTTTGAAGTAAGAATTAAGTTACCTTTTGAAATTCACAATTTAAATATTCAAGTAAGAATTAACCTAAAATTTCAACTTACTGTTTGAGCACTACCAGAGAGTTTTATGAACTATTTTTGCGCGTAAAAAAAAAGGATTGAAACGGTTTTTTTAATTTAGAATATACGATGCTTTTTTATTTATAAATGGAGAATGTATGAAAATGTATAAAAAATAAAATTAAATTGTTTTAATTAACTTTAACGTGCATTTGACCTACTATCATCTTTGCACTTGACGTTTTTTGAACTGCAGTGATATCACCTTCTGATTAGCATTTTACGTTGTTAATGAAGTAATCCGGTATTGTTCCCGTTATTGGAAAATATCAAAAAACAGTGCATCGTTCTACATTGAATAAGTGTTAACTGTATTTCAGTAGCTTTAAGTGTATATTGTGATGTATTGTATTAATAGCAGTTAAGTATTGTAAAAAAAAATGGGAGATTCCTTGGAGTCGACTGAAACCGCACCAGAGACACAAAATGTGGCTTTGGTGGACTTTACAACATTCAAGAATCACATTATAAAGGCCGTTGGCGACTTACTACCCGAAGACGATGGTCAATCAAATAATTTACTGGCAGCTCTTGATGATAAAATCAATCAAGAAAGCATAAAAAAATTCATTGGTGATCCATCTGTATGCACTTTGTATATTCAGCGAAACTCGTCCAAAGGTATATGATTAGTCTATTGTTTTATTATTTCATATTAATTTCTTGATTTAGATGATGACAACGATCAACCACCTGAGGGAGAAGAAGAAAAAGAACCCGTTAATTATTATATAAGCAACGAGGTTCATTACAGTAACTCAAAGATGTCCAGTGTTGCTATAATTAAGAGAAGCAGTGTTATAGAGGCTGATAAAAGTATTAAGTCTCAAGTCAGGATGTTGAATTTCAGTGACGGCTCTCCCTATGAAATTTTGCACTCGTATATCAGCAAAGCTGTGGCTCCTTTTTTCAAATCTTATGTGAAGGAATCGGGACGAGCAGATCGGTAGGAAGTTTTTTTATTTGATAATTCCTGAATTAAATAACTGACAGCTCTGACTTACAATCAAATTCTATGTTCGTCGAGATTCTTTTGTCCGTGATCACCATAAAATTGAAATTATAGATGGTCTTAGCAATATTTGAATTTTAAGAATTTTTTGTAAATCCAAAATTTTATTTCACAGAGACGGCGATAAAATGGCTCCATCTGTTGAAAAAACCATAGCGGAACTGGAAATGGGTCTCCTGCACCTTCAACAAAACATCGACATCCCTGAAATCACCCTCCAAGTTCACCCTCACGTCGCACAAGTTATAAAACAGTGTGCCGACGAAGGACGCAAACCAAAAGTTGGTGATTTTGGTGAACTACTGGAGGACTCCAACTTTCTCAATCAACTGCAACATGGTGTAAACAGGTGGATTAAGGAAATTCAAAAGGTTGGGTGTCACCTCATATTTTTCCGTTAACATCTTTTAATTAAAACAATTCTTACACTCAGGTGACAAAATTGGAACGGGATCCTTCATCGGGAACGGCCTTGCAAGAAATCAGTTTCTGGTTAAATTTGGAACGCGCCCTGCATCGAATTCAGGAAAAACGAGAAAGTATAGAAGTGGCTCTCACGTTGGATATTCTGAAGCACGGAAAACGTTTTCATGCGACCGTTTCCTTTGATACTGATACCGGTTTGAAGCAAGCAATCTCGACAGTGAAAGATTATAATCCTATGATGAAAGATTTCCCAATAAACGATTTATTATCGGCAACGGAATTGGAAAGAATTAGAGCGGCGGTTCAATTGATTTTCGCTCATCTCAGAAAGATTCGTTCCACCAAATATCCGATTTTCCGTTGTTTGCGTTTAGTCGAAGCTATTTCCCGTGATTTAGGTCAGCAGCTGTTGAAAGTTTTGGGCACTAGGCGATTGATGCATATTAATCACGAAGATTTTGAGAAAGTGATGATTCAATGTTTTGAGGTATTTTCAATATGGGAAGATGAATACGAAAAACTTCAAGCGCTTTTGAGGGACATCATTAAGAAGAAGCGCGACGAACAATTAAAAATGGTTTGGCGCATTTCCGCGCAACATAAGAAACTGCAGAGCCGCATGGAACACATGAGGAAGTTCAGGAAGCATCACGAACAACTGCGTTCGGTTATTGTTCGAGTACTGAGACCCGCAGCGAATAAAGCTACGTCAGAAAGTGAAGAAACTGATTCAAATAAGATGAAATTTTCGTTGGACGCCGCCGATGCTAATGCGATTGAAGTAAGATTTTATTTGAAAGTTATTTTTTGTTAAAACTTTATTTGTCATCAGGAGGTTAACTTGGCGTACGAGAATGTGAAGGAAGTGGATTGTTTGGATATCTCGAAGGACGGACAGGATGCTTGGGATGCAGCCGTTCAACGATACGAAGAACGAATCGATCGAGTGGAAACGAGGATTACGGCACACTTGCGGGACCAACTTGGTACAGCGAAGAATGCGAACGAAATGTTTAGGATTTTCTCAAGATTCAACGCTCTCTTCGTGCGACCTCATATCAGAGGAGCGATCAGAGAATATCAAACGAATTTGATACAAAGAGTGAAGGATGATATTGAGGCGTTACATGAAAAATTTAAAGTGAGTAAATTTCGCTTTTGACATCATTGCGATTTCTTTTTTTGCAGCTACAATATCCACAAAGCAATAGCGCAAAAATAAGTAGAGTTCGTGATATACCTCCGGTAGCGGGTTCTATTATCTGGGCTAGACAAATCGATCGTCAATTAACCACTTATCTAAGAAGAGTCGAAGATGTATTGGGTAATATTTTGTGATTATTTGGAAAAAAAATTAATTTTAATGCCGAACAGGGAAAGGTTGGGAAAACCACATCGAAGGTCAGAAATTGAAAGCCGACGGTGACAGTTTTCGTCTGAAATTGAACACCCAAGAAATTTTCGATGATTGGGCGAGAACAGTCCAGCACAGAAATTTGGGCGTGTCCGGAAGGATTTTCACAACGGAGGCGGTCCGATCTCGCAGCGGCCGCGGTAACGTTCTAAAGTTGAAAGTGAACTTCTTGCCGGAAATCATCACCCTGGCCAAGGAAGTGCGGAATTTGAAGTGCTTGGGCTTTCGAGTACCTTTGGCCATAGTTAATAAGGCGCATCAGGCAAATCAGCTTTATCCATTCGCTATTTCTTTAATTGAAAGCGTACGAACTTATGAGATGACTTTAGAAAAGGTGAGATTAGTAACGGGTTTTATAATAACAGAAAATCATGTCACCGTAGAAAAATAGCACTTACGTTTGTATTTTTTTCTTCACTCATTAGCTCACAAACAGGAGTAGCAATCAGAGTGGAATCAAGGTAGAGTCTGTGGCGTAACTAGGAACAATGAATATAAAACTTTCGACTGAATGTATAACGTTTTAGTCGAATTATTTTTTTAATATTGCATGTCATCGTAATCTCATTATTATCTGAATTATCTTTCTATTCAATCGTTATTTGAAATATTGGTTTGCATGGCATTTCTAGTCTGCAAACCCTGATGAATAATTCGTATTTTCAGGCCTGAATAGTAAGTAACTAGTAGTTTGCTAAATAGTTATTCCGTTTTCAGATTGAAGATAAAGCAAGCATTATCCCATTGGTCGCTGGTATGCGTAAAGAGGTGCAAATGTTAATTGCCGAAGGGATGCAGCTGGTTTGGGAAAGTTACAAATTAGATCCCTACGTTCAAAAACTTTCCGATACGGTGGTGAGCTTCCAGGAGCGCGTCGAAGAACTTGTCGTCATTGGTGAACAATTGGAAGTTGACGTGCGTTCTTTGGAAACTTGTCCATATTCAGCGGCAACATTCGCCGACATATTGTCGAAAATTCAACATGCCGTCGACGATTTATCGTTGAAGCAGTATTCAAATTTGCATATTTGGGTGAATCGACTGGACGAGGAGGTGGAGAAAAATCTGGCTCGTCGTTTACAAGCTGGCATAGAAGCTTGGACTGACGCTTTGAGCGGAAAAAAGAAAGAAATCGACCTCAGTATGGATACTGACGCCCGGATAAACCGACGCATAAACCTGGCGGCGACCCGCATATTCAAGTAGTGATTCACGAATTACGAATCACCAATCAAACGATGTACTTATATCCCAGCATCGAAGAAGCACGCTTTCAAATAATGCAACAGCTGTTTGCATGGCAAGCCATTGTTACATCGCAACAACGCTTACAAAGTAGCAGGTATCAAGTGGGCGTGGACAAACCGCACACGGAAACCTATCGCAACATCCTCACTAAATTACCGCTACTTTCAGCGCCTCTAGAAAGCGCTTACACAGCTATCGAATCTAAAATAACAGAAATCAGAAACTACGTAAATGAATGGCTCACTTACCAAACATTGTGGGATCTGCAACCGGAAAAATTATACGGAAACCTAGGGGAAGACATCAGTTTATGGATGGAATGCTTAAATGACATTAAAAAGACTCGTACCACATTCGACACATCAGACACAAGGAGAGAGTTTGGTTCAGTGGTTATCGATTTCGCTAAAGTTCAAAGCAAAGTTTCGTTGAAATACGACTCGTGGCATAAGGATACGTTAAGCAAGTTTGGATCCTTACTAGGAAATGCAATGAACGGGTTCCATGTGAATGTTTCCAAATCACGAAACGATTTAGAGTTGCAAAGCATCGAAGCGGCGAGCACTTCGGACGCGGTCACTTTTATAACCTACGTGCAACAGCTGAAGAGGAATATGAAGGTGAGTTTGTGAAAAGACGATAAGTTTTTAGAATATGAATTAATTGAAAATTCCGGTAACCAAACTTTGACATAGAATATATTTACGTAATCTGTGGTTTTAATATGGTATATGTTATAATCAAATCAATCATAGAATTCAGTTACATCTTCTATGGATGTTGTCCGCAACCCAACATACATATTGCTTTCCATTTATGGATTCAAAATATATATTACAATCAATTTTTACAAATTACAGGCATGGGAGAAAGAAGTGGAAACATACAGAGAAGGCCAAAGAATCTTGGAACGTCAACGATTCCAATTCCCGACCAATTGGCTCCACGTCGAAAATTTGGAGGGCGAATGGGGCGCATTCAACGAAATCATAAAACGAAAGGACTCCTCAATCCAAACCCAAGTAGCCAGTTTACAACAGAAAATCGTGGCGGAAGATAAAGCTGTCGAAATGCGTACCAACGATTTCCTCGCCGACTGGGAAAGAAGTAAACCGGTCGAGGGACATTTGAAACCCGACGAGGCCCTCACTCAGTTGCAGCTGTTCGAAAGTAAATTTGCCCGATTGAAAGAGGAACGCGACAACGTGGCCAAGGCGAAGGAAGCGCTCGAGCTCCAAGAATTGGGCGGCATCAGCACCAGCGACGATCGCATGCAAGTGGTGTTCGAGGAACTACAAGACCTACGAGGCGTCTGGTCGGAATTATCGAAGATCTGGAACCAAATCGACGAAACCCGCGAAAAACCGTGGTTGTCAGTTCAACCACGAAAATTACGTCAGCAACTAGACGCCATGTCGACCCAGTTAAAAGAATTACCCGCACGACTTCGACAGTACGCCTCCTACGAGTACGTCAAGAAAACGTTGCAAACGTACACCAAAGTCAACGTGATGATTACGGAACTCAAATCCGACGCCCTAAAAGAACGACATTGGAAACAACTAACCAAACAATTACGAGTCAAATGGGTCCTCTCCGATTTAACCTTGGGCCAAGTTTGGGACGTAAACTTGCAAAAGAACGAAAACATCGTGAAAGACGTCATACTAATAGCGCAGGGAGAAATGGCGTTGGAGGAGTTCTTAAAACAAGTCCGCGAATCGTGGCAAACGTACGAATTAGATTTAATCAACTACCAAAACAAATGCAAGCTGATCCGCGGCTGGGATGATCTTTTCAATAAAGTTAAAGAACACATCAACTCCGTCGCCGCCATGAAACTATCGCCTTATTATAAAGTTTTCGAAGAAGAAGCTCTCACTTGGGAGGAGAAATTGAATAGAATAAACGCCCTCTTCGACGTTTGGATCGACGTGCAGCGTCGTTGGGTTTACCTCGAAGGTATTTTCTCCGGCAGCGCGGACATCAAAACTCTATTGCCTGTCGAAACATCGCGATTTCAAAGCATAAGCTCGGAATTCTTGGGACTAATGAAGAAAGTAAGCAAATCACCTATGGTAATGGATGTCCTGAACATACCAGGCGTGCAAAGGGCGCTCGAACGTCTAGCCGATCTCCTAGGAAAGATACAAAAGGCACTCGGAGAGTACCTAGAACGCGAACGAACGTCGTTCCCGAGATTTTATTTCGTCGGCGACGAGGATCTCCTCGAAATCATCGGCAACAGCAAAAACATCGCTAGGCTGCAAAAACATTTCAAAAAAATGTTCGCGGGCGTGGCTACGATTATTCTAAACGACGACTGCACCGTTATCAGAGGTATCGCTTCCAGGGAGGGAGAAGAAGTATTGTTCTGCAATCCCGTTTCCACAATCGATCATCCGAAAATCAACGAATGGCTCACGCTGGTCGAGAAAGAGATGCGTTTTACTTTAGCCTCTAGCCTGGCGAACGCCGTCCAGGATATCAAGCAATTCAAAGAAGGCATCGACCCCAAACTCTACATGGAATGGGTCGATAAGTACGAAGCGCAAATCGTCGTTCTAGCGGCGCAAATACTGTGGAGCGAAGACGTCGAGGGCGCCCTCGTCAAAATGAACAGCGAACCGCAAAAGGGACCGCTCGAAAAAGTACTGCAACAAGTCGAGAACACGTTGAACGTACTAGCGGACTCAGTGCTGCAAGAACAACCGCCTTTGCGTCGCAAAAAACTCGAGCATCTAATCAACGAGTTCGTTCACAAACGCACGGTCAGCAGACGATTGATAGCGAACGGTGTTTGCAGTAATAAAGCGTTCGAATGGTTGTGCGAAATGAGATTTTACTTCGATCCGAGACAAAGCGAAGTTTTGAAACAGTTGACGATTCACATGGCGAACGCCCGATTTTACTACGGTTTCGAGTATTTGGGCGTACAAGATCGACTCGTTCAAACGCCTTTGACCGATCGTTGTTATCTGACGATGACGCAAGCTTTGGAGGCGAGACTTGGGGGATCTCCATTCGGTGAGTTTTCCTTTACGCAAAAATATTCACGTAAGTTGTCCGCAACCAAACATACACTTTATTCTTACTATTGCTGGAAACTATCACAAATCGGTTCAATTTTGTGAAATAGGATAAGAAACGGAATGACTAAACTGTTTGATATCCAGGTCCGGCTGGTACGGGAAAAACGGAATCGGTAAAAGCCCTCGGCAATCAGCTAGGTCGTTTCGTTCTCGTCTTCAATTGTGACGAAACGTTCGATTTCCAAGCCATGGGCAGAATTTTCGTCGGTTTATGTCAAGTGGGCGCTTGGGGTTGTTTCGACGAGTTCAATCGATTAGAAGAACGAATGTTATCGGCCGTGTCGCAACAAGTGCAAACCATTCAGGAGGCGCTCAAGTCGCAAATGGAAAAAGAAGCCGCCAAAGGAGTCCCGCAATCGAGTAAGAATAACATTATTGGAATCAACGTTCTTAATATGTTACCTCCCAGGTATCAACGTGGAATTGGTTGGTAAGCAGGTGAAAGTGTCGCCGGACATGGCGATCTTCATAACAATGAATCCGGGATACGCTGGCCGTTCCAATTTGCCTGATAATCTGAAAAAACTTTTCCGATCCCTCGCCATGACAACCCCCGATCGACAACTTATCGCCGAAGTGATGTTATTCTCGCAAGGATTCCGTTCGGCGGAAAAATTAGCTTGCAAAATAGTACCATTCTTCAAGTGAGTACATCTTTTTCACTTCCATTGCGACGTGACGCGAAATTCTTATTAGGTTATGCGACGAACAACTATCGAATCAGTCCCATTACGATTTCGGGCTTCGCGCCTTGAAATCCGTGCTGATATCCGCGGGCAACGTTAAACGCGACAGGATACAACGCATCAAAGAAGGAATGACGCAGCGAGGCGAAACGAACATCGACGAAGCGAGCATAGCGGAGAATCTGCCCGAACAAGAGATTCTCATACAATCGGTATGCGAAACGATGGTCCCCAAATTGGTGGCGGAGGATATACCACTCCTATTCAGTCTCCTAAACGATGTCTTCCCTAACGTTTTGTACACGAGAGCGGAAATGAAAGGTCTGAAGGACGAAATTCGAAAAGTTTGCCAAGAAGAATTTCTGGTTTGCGGCGAAGGTGACGAACAAGGTTCCGCCTGGATGGAGAAGGTATTTCTAATTTTTCACGTTTATTTGAGTTGTTGCACCCGTTTCGTTTATTTCATGCCGCACAGAGAAATTTTGTTGGAGAAACTTGGGTGGAAAAGGTGACTTCCATAATTAATTCCTTAATTAATCGACCTTATGGTAAATTTTCTTTTCCTGTTCTGTAGGTGTTACAATTGTACCAAATATCTAACTTGAATCATGGACTGATGATGGTTGGTCCGAGTGGTTCGGGTAAAAGCAGCGCGTGGAAAGTATTGCTGAAGGCGTTGGAACGGTTTGACGGCGTTGAAGGTGTGGCGCACGTTATAGATCCGAAAGCAATCAGCAAAGAGGCTCTTTATGGCGTTCTCGATCCGAACACACGAGAATGGACGGATGGTCTCTTTACCCATATTTTGAGGTAACATTTTTCAACTTATCATCTGTCGCTAATAAAATATTTACTTAATGTTGTTTCTAGGAAAATTATTGACAACGTACGTGGCGAAATCAATAAACGTCAATGGATTATATTCGACGGCGACGTCGACCCCGAATGGGTTGAAAACTTGAATTCCGTACTGGATGATAATAAATTGCTAACGTTGCCCAATGGTGAACGTCTGTCCTTGCCGCCCAACGTCAGGATCATGTTCGAAGTGCAAGATTTAAAATACGCCACCCTGGCTACCGTGTCGCGTTGCGGTATGGTTTGGTTCTCCGAAGACGTGCTGTCAACCGAAATGATCTTCGAAAATTACATGCTGCGTTTGAAACGTACTCCATTGGAGGAAGGGGAAGACGACAGTTTCGGGAAAACTGCTGAAAATAAGGAAGACATGCTTTCGCCTACGTTGCAGGTACGCTTTTTAAGGTATCATCGTTCAAGTATTACAGTTAACACTAATTTCAGGTGCAAGTTGACATAGCAAACATCCTTCAACCCTATCTTGGACCCGATGGTCTCGTAGTAAAATGTTTGGAATACGCGGCCACACAAGAGCACATTATGGATTTCACCAGACTGCGAGCTCTGAGTTCTCTATTCTCGATGCTCAATCAATGCGCCAGGTTGGTTTCGATTATTTTTTCCCAATTATACAGAAATGTCGTTTCAGAAACGTACTTCAATACAACCACAACCATCCGGAATTCCCTATGTCTAACGAGCAAATCGAAAAGTACATAACTAAATGTCTCGTTTACTCGATACTTTGGAGCTTCGCCGGCGACGCCAAGCTCAAGGTTCGTTCCGACTTGGGCGATTTCATCCGATCGGTAACGACCATCCCACTACCGGCATCGACCAATAATATCATCGACAACGAGGTGAACATCGAAGGTGAATGGTCACCGTGGTCCAATAAAGTGCCGCAAATCGAAGTGGAAACGCACAAAGTTGCTTCACCCGACGTCGTCGTCCCGACATTGGATACAGTCCGGCATGAATCGTTACTCTATACTTGGCTTGCGGAACATAAACCACTTGGTAATTTTTTCCCCCCAACTGTTCAATTTTTAAGCTGACCACGAAAAAGTGAACAAACGTAGCGAGCGTTCTATAATCTGTAAATTTTTTATCACACAGTATTGTGCGGCCCCCCCGGTTCCGGTAAAACCATGACGCTTTTCTCCGCACTCCGAGCGTTACCGGATATGGAAGTAGTCGGTCTCAATTTCTCATCCGCCACCAGCCCTGAATTATTACTGAAAACCTTCGATCATTATTGCGAGTACCGTAAAACGCCAAACGGTGTCATATTATCTCCAATTCAGGTAACGGTTATACTTCCACTTCCTGAATATTCGAATCTTAATTTTTTTTCTCTTAAAGTTGGGAAAATGGTTGGTTTTGTTCTGCGACGAAATCAATTTGCCCGACATGGATCAGTACGGCACCCAGAGGGTGATCATGTTTTTGCGTCAAATCGTCGAACAGAAAGGTTTTTACAAAGCGTCCGATCAAACTTGGGTATCGCTGGAACGTATTCAATTCGTCGGCGCCTGTAATCCGCCCACCGATCCGGGAAGGAAACCACTGTCACACAGGTTTTTGCGGCACGTGCCCGTTATTTACGTGGATTATCCTGGCGAGACGTCCCTCAAACAGATTTACGGCACGTTCACTAGAGCGATGCTGCGATTGACGCCCGGTTTGAAGGGTTACGCGGGACCGCTGACGAATGCGATGGTCGAGTTCTACCTCGCGTCCCAAGACCGATTCACCCAAGACATGCAACCGCACTACGTTTATTCGCCGCGAGAAATGACCAGATGGGTTAGGGGCATATGCGAGGCGATCAGACCTTTGGATAACCTGTCTGTCGAAGGACTGGTGAGGCTGTGGGCTCACGAAGCTCTGCGCCTATTCCAAGACAGACTGGTCGACGATACAGAACGACGATGGACTAACGAGAATATCGACGCCGTGGCGCTGAAACATTTCCCATCTGCAAACTGCGAAACCGCTCTCGAGAGACCCATCCTTTACAGCAACTGGTTGTCGAAGGACTACGTGCCGGTCGATCGCGAGGAATTGAGAGAATACGTAAAAGCTAGATTGAAGGTGTTCTACGAGGAACAACTGGACGTTCCGTTGGTGCTTTTCGACGAAGTATTAGACCACGTGTTGCGAATCGACAGGATTTTCAGACAACCGCAAGGACATCTCCTGTTGATCGGAGTTTCGGGAGCTGGAAAGACAACGTTGTCCAGATTTGTCGCTTGGATGAACGGTCTTTCCATTTTCCAAATTAAAGTGCGTTTTTTGCCCCCTTTTACGCGTTTACGAAAATTTTTCTTTTTTTTAGGTTCATAATAAATACACAGCGGAAGATTTCGATGAAGATCTGAGACAGGTGTTACGCAGGAGCGGCTGCAAAGATGAAAAAATTGCTTTCATTTTAGACGAATCGAACA
The DNA here is from genome assembly GCA_020654155.1 of Novius pumilus. NCBI lineage: Eukaryota > Metazoa > Arthropoda > Insecta > Coleoptera > Coccinellidae > Novius > Novius pumilus. Next base: position 471,668 of record JAIFOV010000476.1, read on the forward strand.
TGTTGGATTCCAGTTTCCTGGAACGGATGAACACGTTGTTGGCTAACGGTGAAGTGCCCGGTCTGTTCGAAGGTGACGAATACACGACTTTAATGACGCAATGCAAAGAAGGGGCGCAACGGGAAGGTAAAATCAAGATTTTGTTAATTATAAAATACTAATTGCTCTTAATTGTAGGTTTAATGCTCGATTCAAACGATGAACTGTATAAGTGGTTCACTCAACAAGTTATGCGTAATCTCCACGTGGTATTCACCATGAACCCTTCGACGGACGGTCTGAAAGACCGCGCCGCAACTTCCCCCGCCCTCTTTAACCGTTGCGTTTTGAACTGGTTCGGTGATTGGTCGGACGGTGCCCTCTTCCAAGTCGGCAAAGAGTTCACCAACCGCCTGGATTTGGACAGGCAGCAATGGAAGGCGCCCGATTTCTTCCCGGCCGCCACCACTTTAGTCGCCGCCACACCGAACCATCGCGAAGCCGTGATAAACGCCTGCGTTTACGTCCACCAAACGTTACACAAAGCGAACGCCCGTTTGGCGAAAAGAGGCGGACGCACGATGGCGATCACGCCCCGTCACTACCTCGACTTCATCCATCACTTCGTCAAGTTGTACAACGAGAAGCGATCCGACCTTGAAGAACAGCAGTTACATTTGAACGTCGGTCTCAGTAAAATCGCAGAAACCGTCGAACAGGTCGAGGAAATGCAAAAAAGCTTAGCCGTCAAGTCGCAGGAGTTGCAGGCGAAGAACGACGCGGCAAACGCCAAACTAAAACAGATGGTGAAGGATCAGCAAGAGGCCGAGAAAAAGAAGGTGCAAAGTCAGGAAATCCAGCAACAGCTGGCGGTGCAAACCGTCCACATCGAACAAAAGAGAAAAGAGGTGATGGCCGATTTGGAGCAGGTGGAACCGGCGGTTATCGACGCTCAAAACGGTAACTTATTTTTACCTCCATTAACAGATTTTCGATAATTTCATCTTTCATAATCACTTTTTTGCGATTTGAAATTAATTGATGCGTCAGCCGTGAAATCGATCAAGAAGCAACACTTGGTCGAAGTCCGTTCAATGGCAAATCCGCCGACGAGCGTTAAAATGGCACTTGAATCGGTTTGCCTGCTTCTGCAAGAGAACGCTAGCGAATGGCGTTCAATCAGATCCGTCATTATGAGAGACAACTTTATCGCCACTATCGTTAACTTCACCAACGAGAATCTAACGTAAGGCGATACAAAAAAAAAATGGCCTTCGATGGATGTCTTATTTTCGTTTTGCGGAATGTATTCTTTCATCACCACCTTATGATTTTGTATAGTTTACTACCGCGGGGGCGTGACCTTGCGGCGCCGTGCGCCGTAAGGTCACTCCCCCTTCTCCTTTTTCTTTATTGCATCCCCTTTTTCGTTCTATCCACACAGCTGTAAAGGCAATCAAAAAACAGCAACTGGTCGAAATCAGATCAATGTCGAACCCGCCGGCCGTGGTCAAATTGGCCCTAGAATCCATTTGCTTGCTGCTCGGGGAGAACGCAAGCGACTGGAAATCTATCAGAGCCGTCATCATGCGCGACAATTTCATCAATACGGTCGTGAGCAATTTCAATACCGAGGACATTAGGTACGCATGCGCTTTACTTATGATTTTATTATAATGTTTTCGATGTTTGTTTTCAATCTTCTGGGTACAGATTGGGGGAATTAATGTTGAAGCTTGTTTAACGTATTTGATATATTTGCGTTGTGTTAGTTGAAATTTGAAATAATTTACAATTTAACTTGAAAGACCTTAGTCCAAGCACTACAGGCTGTTTGCTTTTGAATATCTCGTTGTCTGTTTATTGGTATAACAGCAAACTACATTTGGCGCTTCGACTAACGATCAAATGTAAATATGATTTTTTATTTTGAATACAATTTTAATGATTCTCCACAGCGACGAAGTTCGTGACAAAATGAAGAGCAAATACCTGAACAATCCCGATTACAATTTCGAAAAAGTGAATCACGCGAGTAACGCTTGCGGTCCTCTGGTTAAATGGGCGATGGCGCAGATTCTTTACGCGGACATGCTCAAAAAGGTGGAACCGTTACGGGAGGAATTGAGTTCGCTGGAACGACAGGCGGAAACGAATAAGCGCAAAGGCGAGGAAATCAAAGATCTGATCAGTCAGTTGGAGCACAGCATCGCTTCCTACAAGGAAGAGTACGCCCAGTTGATCGCGCAAGCGCAGGCGATCAAAACCGATCTCGAAAATGTACAAGCGAAAGTCGATCGCTCTATAGCATTGCTGAAATCGTTGGTTATCGAACGGGAAAGATGGGAAGCGTCGAGCGAAACGTTCCGTTCGCAAATGTCCACCATCATCGGAGATGTACTACTATCGTCGGCCTTCATCGCCTACGGTGGCTATTTCGATCAGCATTATCGACAGAATTTGTTCGGTACCTGGTGTCAACACCTCGCGCTCGCCAACATTCGATTCAGGGCGGACATCGCTCGCACTGAGTACCTGTCCAATCCGGACGAACGACTTAGGTGGCAAGCGAACGCTCTGCCAACCGACGATCTCTGCACTGAAAACGCGATCATGCTCAAGAGATTCAACAGATACCCCTTGATCATCGATCCCTCCGGCCAAGCGACCGAATACATCATGAATGAATTCAAAGATAAAAAAATAACGAAAACCAGTTTCCTAGACGACTCCTTCAGGAAAAACTTGGAATCCGCGCTGCGTTTCGGTAACCCACTTCTAGTACAGGACGTGGAAAACTACGACGCCATTTTGAATCCCGTGTTGAACCGAGAACTACGTCGCACGGGAGGGCGTGTCTTGATCACTTTAGGCGACCAGGACATCGATTTATCACCATCGTTCGTTATCTTCCTATCGACTCGGGACCCGACCGTTGAATTTCCTCCAGACATTTGCTCGCGCGTCACCTTCGTCAACTTCACCGTCACGCGCAGCTCCTTACAAAGTCAATGTTTGAACCAAGTACTGAAAGCCGAGCGTCCCGACATCGACGCCAAACGGTCCGACTTACTCAAGTTGCAAGGCGAATTCCATCTCCGGCTGAGGCAACTGGAGAAATCTCTGTTGCAAGCGCTCAACGACGCCAAAGGAAAAATCTTAGACGACGACAGCGTGATAACAACGTTGGAAACGTTAAAACAAGAAGCCGCGGAAATAGGACAGAAGGTGGAAGAAACGGACAAAGTCATATCGGAGATCGAAACTGTCTCCCAGCAATATTTACCGTTGTCGCAAGCGTGCAGCAACACGTACTTCACCATGGACAGCTTAAACCAAGTACATTTCCTCTATCAATATTCGTTGCAAATGTTCCTCGATATGTTCAGCAGCGTTTTACTGAGCAATCCACATTTGGACGGAATTTCCGAATACCAAGCTAGGTTGAATATTATCACGAAGGATCTTTTTACGGTTGGTATTTCATCTTTGAAATTTGCAGAAGTGTAAACATTTGGTCTTTAGGTTTGTTACGAACGAGTGGCGCGGGGGATGTTGCACAACGACCGACTCACATTCGCGATCCTCCTGTGCCGCATCCATCTGAAAGGAACTTCGGAACCGAATCTCGACCAGGAATTCAACTTTTTCTTACGCGGGAAAGAAGGCGTTTTCAACACGTCGTCCGGACGTGTGTCCGAAGGTTTGAGCAACGAGCAACACGAAGCCATGACCAGACTGGCCCTGAGGTATATACCATTATTAGTTTATCATGATTAATTTTAATGATCAGCAGCATAGAACATAAATGATATATTCTGATTGCCTAATTGTTTTACATAACTTATCAAAAATTGCTATAGGTTGCCGGCTTTCAAAAAACTACACGAAAAAATTCAAGAAATGCCGGAATTCGGCGCGTGGTTGCAACAGAGCACGCCCGAGCAATGCGTTCCGGTGCTTTGGATCGAGGAGCGTCAACTGAGTCCGGTCAGTTTGGCCATGTACCAGCTATTGGCCATACAGGCCTTCCGTCCGGATAGAGTCATAGCGGCGGCTCAGCTCTTCGTCAGCGTCGTCCTAGGCGAAGACTTCATGCCAAACGCCGAAAAGGAAATCGATCTGACCGCGTGCATCGACAAAGAGGTCAAATCGAGTGTACCGGTACTAATGTGTTCGGTACCGGGTTTCGACGCGTCCGGCCGCGTCGACGATTTAGCCGCCGAACTGAATAAGCAAATTTCCAGCATTGCGATCGGTTCCGCTGAAGGATTCAGTCAGGCCGATAGGGCAATTAACACGGCTTGTAAAACTGGAAGGTACTAAATGTTTCACATTTTGATTAATGATATCATTCGCGTCAAAAAATTGGTGTCGCTGTAAAAAAGATGATGAAATTTTTTTTCAAAAATATTAATTCCTTCAACTTTCGTTTAGGTGGGTAATGTTGAAAAACGTTCACTTGGCCCCGCAGTGGCTCGTGCAATTAGAAAAGAAGTTACATTCGCAACAGCCCCACGCCAATTTCCGTCTTTTCCTCACCATGGAAATTAATCCGAAATTACCGGTCAACCTCCTGAGGGCCGGACGAATATTCGTGTGCGAACCACCCCCCGGTATACGTGCCAACCTACTCAGAACGTTTAGTACCGTGAGTTATCGATCGATAATCTCAACTTTTTCACTACAACATAATTTCTTTAGGTGCCTGCTAGTCGAATGATGAAAGCCCCCAACGAAAGAGCCAGGCTGTACTTTTTACTCGCGTGGTTCCACGCGATCGTACAGGAACGTCTACGGTACTGCCCGTTGGGTTGGGCGAAACATTACGAATTCAACGAATCCGATTTACGAGTTGCATGCGACACTTTGGATACCTGGATCGAAACGACTGCTATGGTGAACTGGGTTTCTAAAATCGTACCTCTTGTTTTATTTGACATTTCTTTAGGGACGCACCAATTTACCACCCGAAAAAGTACCTTGGGACGCGCTGGTCACTTTGCTTTCCCAGTCGATTTACGGCGGTAAAATCGACAATGACTTCGATCAGAGGTTGCTCCATTCGTTCTTGAAGAAGCTGTTTACCCCCAAGAGTTTCGAAGGCGATTTTGCGCTCGTTGCTAACATCGACAACGGACCAGGAAATAATCGTCACATTACGATGCCCGACGGCACCAGGCGCGATCATTTCTTAAAGTGGATCGAAAGCTTGTCCGATCGTCAAACACCTGCCTGGTTGGGTTTACCGAATAACGCGGAAAAAGTACTCTTGACAACGCGGGGTACCGATTTAATCAGCAAGCTCCTGAAGATGCAACAGTTGGAAGACGACGACGAGTTAGCCTATTCGGTGGACGAAAGCTCTAAGAAAGACGTCGCCCAAGTTGACGGACGACCTTCGTGGATGAAAACGTTGCATAATTCCGGTGTGACGTGGTTGCAACTGCTGCCGAAATCATTGGTCACCCTTAGACGTACCGTGGAAAATATCAAAGATCCTTTATACAGATTCTTTGAGAGAGAGGTCAATTCCGCTTCGAGGTTATTGGAAGACGTCATCCACGATTTAAATGATGTTGTACTGATCTGTCTTGTAAGATGTCGGTAAGCCAAATAACTGTGAAGTTACGTTTGCCATTTTTTAGGGAGAGAAAAAACAGACTAACTACCATAGGAAAATGTTGAGCGAGTTGGTTAGGGGAATCATTCCGTCGAATTGGTGCCGGTACACCGTACCCAAAGGTTGTACTGTTATTCAATGGATTACCGATTTTAGTCAACGTGTAAAGCAGCTGCAGCAAGTTTCGGAATTAGTTTCTTCATGCGGCGCCAAGGAACTTCAAGTAATTAATGTTTCTGTTCCGGTGAATTTTATAACTTCAATTTAAATCGTAGAGTTTTCCGGTTTGGCTCGGTGGTTTGCTAAATCCCGAGGCTTACATAACGGCAACTAGGCAGTGCGTGGCACAAGCCAACAGTTGGTCATTAGAGGAACTACATTTAGATGTCACCATAACGGATTCAAACGATAAATCGACGATACCCCATGATTGCTTCGCTGTTACAGGTGATTAGAGCACTTGGATCACCAACTTAAAACTTAAAAATAATTTTTTTGTTGTTGTCGCAGGAATCAAGTTACAAGGAGCTCAGTGCAGAAACAATCAATTGTTGCTTACATCTAGCATCATGGTGGAGTTACCGATAACGCTCCTTAGATGGACTAAAAATGGTGACGATAGACAGGGAAGTCGTCTGTCGTTACCGATCTATCTGAATTCCACTCGTACAGAGTTATTGTACACAATTGATTTAAATATTGCACCCGGTCAAGACCCACACAGCTTTTACGAAAGGGGTGTGGCTTTACTCACTTCTACAGCACTTAATTAAGTTTACTTCAAAGAAAAAAAAAACGCTTATACTAATATCGTGATTGTTTTGAATTAGTAATCGGTATTTATTTAAATAAAGCATTCCCGAGTATTAAACTAAAACTTGAGATTTTCTACATTATAATATTATTGTAGTTTGTTCACTTCATTAAATTTCATTACTATTTAATTTGTTGTATTAATTTTACGTCCTAATTCCGTCCTTTGAAATGGACATGTTTTTACCAGGACAAAATGGGCCGATTCCCCCCTGTCCGTTGGTTGTCATTACAGTTGGTGTGGAGGTGTCTAGGCCGGCGCGCAAGCGCAGTCGTTCAGCAACCATTCGGTTGACTGTCAAATCCCAACGTAACAAACGGATCTTCCTCGTTCGAAATTTCAATTCAGTCAATCGCTGGTGCTTTTGGCGGTGCATTAACAGTACGTAAAGGACAAAAGACGGCGTGTAAAAGTGTTTGTTGCCCCACGGGGCTCCTTCGAGGATATGGCTCACTATTCTTACCGCGAGATCAATGGAGCTGATGTGTGAGTATTTTAAATGCGTTATACGAAACGGACTCAATTGGCAGTTGACACTTGAATTTTCCATCAACGGACTGATAAGGGGAACTCCAGATCGATCGCGAATCGTTCGGGTTACGTGTTTTTATTATGAATGGTGGAGCGTTGTCGAAAATGTGGGTTTAAATATTTTCCCGGGTTTTCCTTTGGGTGATCTCACTGGGGGGTTAAGTATCCAGTTGGCGCCATGTTTCTACGATCATTTTCGTAATACGATGTAAACAAACGTGCATACTTTAGACACGTTAGATAATAGCGTTGGGCGATGTGTGACTTATTCAAAACCGCAAAGCGAAATGAAGAAAGAAAAGATCCTAATAGCTCTTGGAGTACCTAGAACTATTTATTTACCTTTTTCGATAGATATTTCACTTTTATGACGCTGAAACTGGTTACAGTCAACTACTGTATATACCTGGAAACCTGGAATGTACAAAAGATAGGGCGTTTACGATTCTTCCATTAAGATAACAATCACGGGGAGGTTGACTTATTACTTGGTTATAATGGTACAATACAATTTTTGTATGACTATTTTGCCATTTCAATATAACCAAATTATTATAGACAATTGCACATGAAGATACACTCATTTCTGTGTTGATAATTGAAACAGAATTACTTCAGTTTCTGTGTTAAAAATTAACAGAGATTTTCTGTGTTTTTTGTCAGTGGACAATTATTCAGTTTCTGTGTTAAAAATTAACAGAGAGTTTCTGTGTTTTTTGTCAGTGGACGTAAACGTCAATATTCAAGAATTATTGACGAGCAACGAATATAATTTTGTGAAAAAACTATCGCATAAGTTTTTGGCAGAATTATATTTCGTGGGTAAAACTTATCGGTCAGTTTAAGGTAGGTTTTACTTGATTCTGCCACAAATAATTCACTGAGCGACCGAGCAACTTTAGTTTCTGCGTTGTTTGTATGGACAGTCGCCATTTTTTTTAAATAAAAGCTTAATTACAGATCGTGCTTGTCTTTCAAGACACGCAGTTTTCTTTGGGAATGCCAAATACGAAAAAAGGAATGGAAGGTACTTACTGGTAATTGTGTTTATATAAAAACAAATTACCACTGAACGTTTCCTGGTACTCGATGGTCTTCAACAAATAACGTTTCCTGGTAGCGCAGGGGCTCGCATATTTATCAGTCAGTGCATGTATTTCAGAACTATATTACAAACATAACAGAAATTTTTATTGCAAATACACACCATACAAATCGATTTTTTGACGTTTGTTAAATTACTTCTATGTTTTGATACGGTTCATAGAAGTTTGAAACTTTGACCCAGGGGCGTAGTCTGAAAAAGGGGTGGATGAGGGAAAATTCGTAAATTGAATTCTATTTCCATACATTAAGTTATACCAATTTAATTTGAATTCGCTTTAGAAGAAGAGATACGCCATACTAACAAAAGGGAGAAAGTGTGTACATACTTTTTTATTGATTTCCAAATTTGATAATTATACTAAGTAGACAAGAACTGACCCTATTTCATTGGTTTGAACTAAATAGTCATTAACCGAGGTAACTTATACTAATAAATTTGAATGTTAGAAAAATTCAACGATTGTCTTCGATTGGGGAATTTCTTTAGAACATAATTTCTGGGAGATGACAACTTTTGTTGCAACTCACCACAGTTGTTTTTTTATTTCCAAATGGTGTAAAGAAGATAATTGATAATTATTTATAGTTTTTGATTTAAAAACAATTTCCGTTTTTGATATATCGGAAAAACTGTTGATCGGACCGCAAGACGTGTATCGGGCGGAAGACGTCGCCCATTCTATTTTATAACGTTTCGTTATTACATAAGCAAATCCGGTTTTGTTCGCATTTTAATTTCATTCATGGTCTTCGTCCGTCCAATAATCTCCGATTGCGTGCCACGATAACGACCTACTCGGTGGACCCGCCGCTCCATTCATTGGTCCGTTCGAAATCTCCAAGAAAATTCGTTAAAATGCAAAATCGGTCGAATTGTTTGCTAAAACATGATGTCATACCGTTCGTAAATAGCCGCCAATGAATTCCCGAGATAATTTATTGATAATTTATTATGTATGTATGCGAGTGAGTGAGTTGAATGTCATCTCAACTCAATGGAATAAAACGAAATTTCTGTTTTTGTTTACATATTGAACGGTGTCGTTATCCTCTCGCTTTTGAGGTGTTGGCGCGCAATTCGTATCAAAAAAATTAGAAAAAAAATCGAAAGCACCATATGCCCGCGAAGAAGCATATGGCGTTTTCGACTCCCTACGACTTTCCCCCCAAGACGGTGGCGACGGGCGCTCAAGCATCAATGGATTCCTTGAGGAACGAAACTAGCCGAGGACGCGTGTCGAAACATCTGCCCCTTGGAACAACAGCTTTCTTTCCTCTATTGTCGCCCATATAGTCGCAGACTTCGCGATCTTCGACAATAAGATCTTGCCTGGGCGAGAAGGGATCGTCTTGGTAATGTAAACTGGGCAAATCGGGGGGATTCCGTAAGGGTTTGTCGCTTCTTCCGACCTTTTGCTTTTTGTGGTCGCCGTCCAGTGACCTATAAAGCTGGCGGCGGCAGCGTCAGCTGTTCAAGAGAAATGGCGCGAAAGGTAAACGTCTTCCAATTTTATCGGATTGGTGTATTGGTGTTAATTCCGAATGGTTATCGGAAGTGGTTCTACCATTTGGCTTTTAATGGCACTCAATGTTATATTTATTTTTTTATTTGAGCTTCCAATTCTTTTCGTTGTCATTTTTATTTGAAATTGAGTTTGAGGTTTTTTTTTGTTTATTTATTGTTTCGATGCCTCACAAACTTTTCATAAAGATATTTGCATACCCTACTTAAAGAAAGTGAATAGGGGAAAAAGGGTTGAATGTCGTCTCATGTGATTAGATTTAGCGGACAATGTCAAGTTACGTTAAAAAGAAGACAAGATAGGCGACGTAAAGAATGTGTGTCGATTAAATAAACAAATTCCGCTTTTAATGAACCGCTTTATTATAATGACATTTCTTCGGTAATAAGCTGCGTCGTTAAAGTTACCGTGAATTTCGTTTCCGCAAATTCCCTATTGATACTTGACAAACAAGATAAAGCCAATTCCGAGATAACATTCGCAATCGCAGAATGAAAAGAATTATTTATAAGAAATCAATAAGTTAGAGAAATAGTCATGATATCGAACGCAAATCGTCGCATTCATTGATCCGGGAAGCTGTCGGGAACAGCTATGGGGGACCACCTCGCACAGGCCGGTTTTAGGGGTGGTTCGAGCGGCCGCGTCATTGGCTAGATGCACCCCTTGAGGTTCGTTTATTTTAGGAACTGAATAGGAATAATCATTAAGGAATTTTTAAATGGAACTAGGGATCCGGATTGTGCTGTTGTTACCTGTACCGTGGATTAAATTTTCTATTCACTATCCGGACGTTTCGTGGGAAAAATTCGATACCGCGATTCGATTTGCGAAGAAAACTTCACCAACATTTTTCGTCGTGCCTGATTTTACTCGATTAAAAAGATTTTTTATTTTGCCCCATTATGTGGCGCAGATGCACTTTTCGGTCGTACTATGTGTATTTACTGTGCGGGGAGGCACAATAAATATACACACACGCATCGTTGTTTAAAATCGGCAGACAACCAACGCGGAGCGCTGATGAGGCAGCTGCCGACACCCCCGTGTAGGTATACCGTGGCATATTGCAAACAAGGGGGTTGATTCGAGACTGTAATTATCATCCCCGCATTTAGTCTTCATTGATATATTCGTCGTATCCGCATCTAATCGATTCTTTGCGTTCTACTTCGAAGGAACACCAGGCGGACCCAATGGGTTGAATTGATACCAGGAATAAACATTTTTGGGATTTTAAACCGTTGTTTGTTTTGAGTTGATATTTAAATATTATAACGAGAAATATGTACCTATAGATATTTTCTAAATTTTTTTAATTATTGAATATGCTTGCCCAGCGAACGAAGTGAGCCGTATACTTTTACGCTATAGACTAAACGACGTAATGAAGAACGACGAAGTTTTGGGAAAAGACCTGCGTCAATGATCTCCCCCAGATATGAGAAAAAAACTGTTGGACTTTTGGGAATTTTTGCGACTTTATTTTAACAGCTAAGGATTCGACGCCAATGTACCTAGGAATATATTCTTTGGACCTCCGGTCGTTCTATTCCTTTCGATCTCTTTCACTACATTGCATTTCCGATGCGAAAGCAGAACTCGACCCAAAAATCGAATCGGTGATGGTTGTCATGAAATGGTTTATACATATGTAGTTATAGAGGTATATTAATATGTATTAAGTGATCTAAACTTTAAGAGTGATCTATAGGTATATATTGATCTGGCCGATCCAAAGTGGCGGAGGGAGACCGAACTTATATCGAATGAAAATTCGATACGTATATAGTGATCGGGCCGCGCTACTTCAAATTTCGCAACTTGCGTGAAAATTCAAATATCGTATCATACCCAACTCGAATTTTCTCCTGTAACTAATTTATTCTTTTACGCGGTTGAAGTACACGTGCGCGGATAATAATCTTAAAGTTACCACGCACTTCCGATGGAAGACATTAACCATGCCCTTCAAAGAACAAAGACAGGAAGGGGTTACTTTACTTATAATCGTAGTACGTTGATCGTCCAACCGTATCTCCTTATGGCGGGGTTGTAGTTTCCCTTCAAGTCCGCCGTCTTCGTTTTCTTCGTTCCGTTCGAGCTGATTAAAATCGACGGGGATGTGATTTCCATACACATTTGTTTTTGAACATGTTACCGGCCACCTAATAATTTTTTTATTTTCGTATAAATTATTCGTTCACCAAATGTCGGGTTTGGAGCAATGAACGAAACTATCCAATTGAAATAGATGGAAAAAGGGCACGTGGGTCCACCCGCCATGTGCCTACTTAAGACGCCAGCACCTGTCGCTTGGGGGGATGTGGGAGCGAATGAGGAAAAAAAAAGGTTCTTTGTGGACATTGAACTAGGAAACAGTTAACTGAGGTGTAATGAACCAGGTAGGATCATGCACCTGATCCTTAAAGAAAAAAAATTAAGGTTGCAAGGTGGATAAATAACATCTTATGCTAAAGACATTAAAGACAAATTTTATTCTATTTGTTTCCTTACCAGTTCCTATCCTCTCCTGTTATTAATTTCATATGAATATTATAAATACTACATATTGTCTTCATCTTATTATTTTTCTTCTTGTAGGTGTTTTGATCATTATTTTGCACACATTGTTCCAAAAATAATTCTTGTATGTAATAAATTTTAAAAATCTTGTTTCTTGTTACATTTTCTGAACAAATTTTTCAAAAATTTTGACATACATCTTTGGTCAAGCAAATATTGGATTAAAATTTTCATTCTAATACTGATTGTGAACGTACCTATTTAAGTTTTTTTGTTCTTTAAATTGCATTGACTTTTATTCGAATCGTTCCTTTTTTTTCTTTAAATATTTTCCCATACCAAGAAAGTACTGCAACATTCGTCATAAGCAAAACGCATCCTTTCCATTACACCCGATGCGTCCCATCAGTTACATAACAATTGAAATTAACAAGGAAAAAAAAGCCCCGAGTACACCATTCAGAGGATATTGATCTGTCGCTGCTAGACCATCTGCCAAAGGGGCCCTAAGGTACACCTGCCCTGCCCGTATGTGACCCTTGCACATGAGTACATTCACATTATCAGTCCTAGAGACGCCGCACGGTGTTGGGGTGTAGATTATATTCTCTGGAAGAACAATTGAATTTTGATAATCAATTCTAAAACGAAATTTTTTTCGATCGATCACGTTCTGGCGAAGGCGAACGTCTGGTCACGACAGAGCGTCCGTTCGGACGATGAGATGATTTCCTGTCATTAAAATGCATTTCCGTTCTCGAAACCAACCTGGATGTTGTTACTTGCGACGCACTATAAATATAGGGGGGTTCGTATGAGGTACACGACAATTACATTTTGTTATCATACTCGATCTTCAAAATTTTAGGCTTTCGTTAACTTTGTAATCATTCTAATTGCTCGATGGTCGCTTCTTCAATTTACTCATGATATTGCGCATGAAATCCGGTTCCAACATCCTAATGAATTTATCCCACACTTCACCCCTTTTCCTAAAGACGACCCCCTTTAGATTTATATATCAAAACCTGCCATCTGTATCATATCAGGTACCTTTAGTAGATACTGCAAGAAGATAGTTTGCATTGTAACCTAACTCGCCCTACTTCTATTGGCATAATAGAAAAATGGGACATTCTCATACACGAGTTTTACCTATGGGAAAATTTCGAATTCACAAGTCGGAACGGGGAAGAAGGGGTGAAAGCGACTGAACAAGTTAAATGGGGAAAAGGTCTTTGACTCACAATTCTATTTTGGATCATCTTTTATATACAATTGAATTATTTTCATAATTTATTTTATTTAAGTTTTGGGTAACTAGTCGTCACAGGTCATAAGACGATAAACAAAGTAATTTGGCCGATCCAGGCGTCAAATTATCTCTAAATCATCGAACTTTCCACATTATAAATCGGGAACGCAACGTCTTTTCCAGACATTTTTATGATTCATAAAAAACTTGTTTTCATGAAACTCGTGTGTAACCTAAAGTAACTTATTAGTTATTTGCAAATACCCCGAATTTCGTCGAAAATTTCTAAGAATTCTTAGATGTAATTAGGCAAGTTGGTAGAAATATTGAGTCGCTAAGTTATTAAAGCGCTTGTAAATGAGCAAAAAAATTTAAAAAGTCCTGACATTTTTTGTTGCTCATCAAGTAAGATGACCCAAATTGAAAAAAAAACCAAAATATTCGACTTTTTCTGCAGGATAAAATCATATTTATCGATATTAATAGTTTTCTAATCATAATTCAGAAGTTATCTAATCGCCGCACTCATTAATCTTTTTTTTAACTATTTCCCATCGATCAAAATTTTATATCTCTCGCGTATTAAGTCGATGTCGAGCTAAACTTCCTTCTTCCTGGCACCTGGCGTCTAGTTCACCCCATTGTGTTTTTACTTTGCGAACTTTTTATTAACAGCGACCACCTTTTCCGCCTGACCCCACGATTCCGGGGATTAGACGAAATTCACCGAAGACAATTTATCGCTTTCGGCCCCTCACAGCCACCTAACTTTTTAGTTGCGTGGGAATTTTTTCGATCTTGGCAGCCATTTGAATATAAATTGACGGAAACTGTGAGAAAAAAAAAACGAAATACCTACATTTCCTTCCTTAAATTTCTATTAAAACTTTATTGTGGAGAAATTTCATGCCAATCAGAATTAAATCTTAGGTTAATCCATAGAATTGCATTAAACTGAAAGTCAGAGAAGCAAAGCATTGACATGGAATAATGTGGATGTAAGTTCGTTTAATTGGCACGAGGAGGCGTTATGTAAACAAGGAGAACTATTAAATGAGTTGCTTTTATTTAATTTTAATTTTCTTTAAAAATAGCAAAAAAACGTGTTCATTTCGGTGTAATAATAATTAATAATACAATATCTACAGCATTGTCAAATATTTAAAGTCACCTTCCCACAAAAATGTGCAATACGAATTAATTGGTAGTATTGATTGATTAAAACCAGAGATGAAAGTAATGAAAAAATGATTGAAGAAACTGGTAAAACAATTGAAATACGGAACTATTTGATTTTGTAATTTTCTAGTAAAAAAAATTTGATGCTGCCTTATAATTTTATAGAATTATTGTATGAACATTTCTTTCAGATACGTCAAAGACGAAACAGATAGCGAAAACGAAGATTCAGACGATTCCACGGTGATCGAAGACAGTCAATCGAAAGTAAGGAAACCGATTAACAAAGGAAGATGGAGCAAGGAAGAGGTGAGTTTGAATAATAAGCAGCCACCTTTCGGTTTTTTCGTTGTCATATTTAACCGGACATTCTTTACGCAATTACAAGGCAAAGGAAAAAACATCTGGCTAATTGTTATCACGTACAACGCGATAGCAAGGATAGTGAAATAATGGAAATAGTGTTCTCATTATTTACGTTTTATACTTTATAATATTGCGTTTTCGAGTCACCTGCTTCCTTAATGGAATTAGCCAGTTGATTAGTCACTTCGGGATTCCTAAGATGTCTCTATGAAATATTAATAAACGAACGAGACATCTGCATCGCGATGTAACTAAAGGTACAATGAACGCGCGACGTGCAATTATTATTATCGGTCATTAACTGGAGCGAAAAGCTGGCTAAAATACATTTTTGCGGTTTTTATAGGACGCTCAGCTGAAATTATTGGTGGACGAATACAACGATCGATGGGACATTATAGCTCAACACTTTTCCGACAGATCGGACGTCCAATGTCAGCAGCGGTGGACGAAAGTAATAAATCCGGAACTCGTTAAGGGTCCCTGGACCAAAGAGGTGAGAAACTCCACACGGTAGTTTATGGTTTCCTAGACCAAAAAAAAAGGTTAGAAACAAACATTCACATTCGTGTAGCTGTTACAACGATTTTATGATGCGATAACTTTTTTGACTTCGACTTCAATATTAAATAACTACTTACGCTATTTTAAAGGGTCAGCAATTGTTTAATCGGTGTAGCGACATGTTCATAGTCGCTTTGCAATCTTAGAATAAATTGGAAAGATTGGTGCACTAATTAAATAGTTTCGAACCGACGGGTGATTAGATGAGCATTTGTCGCTACGCGACCTTTAAACACGTTGACATTGTTGTCGAATTAATTGGCTAATCGGTAAGTGACAAATTAACTCATGCTAAAACAGATCAAAATGTTTTCGCGTTTATTTTTATATTTTACCCCAACTCCCCTATGGACTCCTGACATGGGGTATTCGCTCCCCCCATCGGGCCCTGTTTATTATAACACAAGACAGGTATTTATTATTTCGGCCTTGTATTTTAAATCGATCGATCGTTCTTATCTTAAATTCAAATTCGGCTTGTCATCGGTAAACGAGCGCCTCGTGTTCCCTCAAGACCTCCAAGATCGATTAAATATGTATGACGATAATCAAACAACAATTGAACGAGCAACGTGATCGTTCGCGTCCGGTGTCTCTTTTTCGCAAAATCGAAGAAAAAGGGGGAACCAACCGGTCGGACTCGGTTCTCGACTTCGCGCTCCGTTAATCTGCCACATAATCGTCCGGCATTATGCATTCCACCCTGAAACGGCGCGAGTATGTGAATATCTGTAATCGAAAAAATGACACGACGAACTCTCGAGACGACTGTGTGTGTAGGACCATTTCCCGACAATAATTCGAATCCCCCCATCCCACCCCTCGTTCTCTCTTTCTTGTGCAGCAAAGCGTTGAGACAGGCCGGACAAAAGAAGTAACCCCCTTGAATGGTTCCGGATAAACGAGGACGGACTGGTTCCCACCGTGCTTTGTATACTTGTACGCAATTACACGTAATGTTTACTGAAAATTGTTCGAGTGACATTGCCCCACCATCCCTGACGTGTCACTCTTTTTTCATTCGAATTGAAAATAGGATTATTTTATGTTACTGCATTTTCCGAGACAAAATGGGATACCTTTCGTGTCCTTGGTACGCTTTCGGCACGCATTTCTCACGCTGGGTATTTGGGCGTAAACAAATTCGACTTTTCAGGAAGCGTTCTTTCGTTCAATGTGTCATCTGGCTCGTATCACCCATCTCGCCGACATATGTTGCTACAACATCGTGCTCTACCAACTATGACTTTAGTTTTTAGATTTTTCTGGTTCGCGAATTTTAATTGTGAAAATAACGAGCTTAATCCTTAATTATTTCCATATTCATGTAATGTTAAACAAGGGAGCAACAACACCAAATCTCAAGTGCGTCAATAAAAATGATTTCTTTTAAGTTGGTTGTTTTTCTTTTTAATTATTTATTTTCGGTGCTCAACAAATCTGGTACTGTATTCAATGAAGATCATTGATGTTGATTAGAATTGGGCTATCGAAATTTGCAAGTTTCTTTCGATTGTAACTGTTTACTGTGATCCAGTGTTTAATCAACCTTTAATGTTACATTACAGTGACGATGATCATCAAATTGATTTTTACCACTTTTTTCATTTTTAAATAAAACATCTCATACCATGTTTTATCGATAACAGTCTGTTTTTTCTCCTACATCCGATCGATAATGCAGCTTTATATTACATACAAGAGGTTTTTGAGTGTTTTTATTATCATTTAATAGATCTGAAAAATTTAATGTTACGCAAATTCATACTTTCAGATTTTCTTTTCGTATAAAACAAATTACCATTTTCCTTCGATTGCAGGAGGACGAGAAAGTAATCGAACTAGTTAACAAGTACGGTGCCAAAAAATGGACCCTAATAGCCAGACACTTAAAAGGACGAATTGGCAAGCAGTGCAGAGAACGATGGCACAACCATCTGAATCCGCATATAAAAAAGAGCGCGTGGACGGAGGAAGAAGACAAAATTATTTATCGGGCTCATCAAGTGCTCGGCAATCAATGGGCGAAAATCGCCAAACTGCTACCTGGCAGGTAAGTACTAATTCGCTTTACCAAAAAAAAGACGATATCCAACACTTTCTTCCTTTCGGATAGGACCGACAACGCCATAAAAAACCATTGGAACTCGACGATGCGACGAAAGTACGAAAACGAATTCCGACCGGATAACGATGCCAGGAAGATCCGTACCAGGAAAACCCACCTACGCCAAGGTTATCAGGGGCTGCAAGGGTCTATGCAAGTTGGTTCACCTGATAATCAACGAGTGAAGGGTGAACCATCGCAATATAATGAAGTGAGTGAAGAAAAAAAAAACAAGTATTAATTATTATAATTAAGCAGTATTAACATTTTCTTACTAGATGTATTGTATTAAAGGTTATATATTCGTCTTTTAGGACTGGGTTGAATTGTACGATCAAGGAAGTAGTCAGTCGAGCGGCGGCGGTTACTCGATGGGTGCGCCCACCCCTAGTCCAGGTCCTCTGACCCCATCTCATACTGTGGTGAGCAGCGGCTTCGATAACGGCACACGCTCACAGTCCTCCCAAAATTCGGAACTTTCGCAATTTGCGACTTATTCCAACATAAACCTGTACAACAGTCAACAGCACAGTCCGGTCAAGTTGACTCCCATGAATGAGGAAGCCATATCCGACTTTGACGGCTACTACAGCAGTCCATTAAAAGACTCCAGAGACAACAGAATGTTGACGAAATCCCGTGAGTTTCAGCGTGACGTGTAACAACGTCGTTATCTCTTTCGTTTTTTTAGGATTGACGTCGTCTAGATTCGAACAGGAAAATATTGGGGTACAGGGCCTTCACAATCAGAATATCGACGATCAACGTGGTTTTGTTCCGGCCATTTTAAGAAGGGGTATCAAAGGGAGACGGAAACCAGACACAGACGATGAGAGCTTAAATTCTGCTTCAATTTTATCAC
Source organism: Novius pumilus (assembly GCA_020654155.1). Taxonomy (NCBI): domain Eukaryota; kingdom Metazoa; phylum Arthropoda; class Insecta; order Coleoptera; family Coccinellidae; genus Novius; species Novius pumilus. The sequence goes on from JAIFOV010000476.1 coordinate 490,104, forward strand.
CTATAAAGGTGCTATTTCTTGTTTTATTTAATCACAAGCATGATTATTATGTTTTAAGTTATGTGCACAATTGATACAAGACGTAAGTTGTAATTCATAAAGTTTAGACAATTTTAGAATGCGCAAGCGCATGAATTGTTTTTTTGGTAATGTTATTCAAAAAATCGCTGTCAGACCACCAGCAATTTACAATTTAAAACTTTTTCATCTTGACGGTTATTACTGAATAGTAATTTTACAAGTGTACTCTAAAGAATATTTTGAAACAACTAAAAGTTTTTAAATTTTCTTTGCTTTGTAGTTATAGACGAATAACTAATCTTAAGCGTTTTTGTAGAAGACTGATGACATCGTGGACAAATTAGATTGCGGCCGATTGAGTCTGCAGCGCAGTCCTTATCGACACGGCGCTGGCTCCTCGCCCATAAAACAGTTACCGTTCAGTCCGTCGCAGTTCCTGAACAGTCCCAACTTGAATTTCGACAGCGTCCTTTCCTCCACGCCGGTAAAAATGTTGAGCATCCACGCGACAACCCCTCTGCGAAATATCAATGTGAAACAGGTCACTAGTTGGTTTTAAAAACGTCCACGAAACCCAAACGTTTATCGTTTTAGGAGCGCGATTACAGTCCCTTAAGTACGCCGAACGGTATCCAACAGCAGCAGGAACCAAGTACGTCGGACGGTTCGACAACGCCTAGTAGAAAAGTGGCGATACCGCCCGGTGGGACGCCGCGAACGCCGACGCCATTCAAAAAAGCTTACGCCGACTTGGAGAAAAGATCGGGTCCCATTATTAATCTCCCCGATACCCCCACGCGGCTTGAGGATATCACGGAAATTATGAAGAACGATCAGGACTCGTCGCCGTTCGAATCGGAAACGAGCGAAGTGGTCACGGTAAGCCGACGAGACGTCTCGATGAAATTATCGCACTTTAATTCTGCCGATAGTCTTTTTTTCGGGTCCCAATCGTTGTTGGTTAGTTTTCCTTGCAGCGTTCTCCGATAACTCTTTTTGATTTGAATAATTTATTTTGCCAATATCCAACGTGATTTTACAGAACGACAGCGGTTATATGACCATAAAACGTAAAACGTCCACGATCGCCGGATTGGCTGGTAAAGAAAACATCCTGCCGAATAAGAGGGTGAGAAAGGCGCTCGCACCCTCGTGGGCATCGTCGCCGACGCCCATGAGCTCGTCCGAGTTGTCGTTTGCCGTCGAAACACCAGTAAGTTGTCGATGAACAACGCGACGTTCCTAGTTCTCAATTGGAATTGTTTTTTTCGCCAATTTCAGAGCAGATCACTCGGCGAAGAAAACTCGGAATTGTTTTGTACTCCATCGTCAATAATGAAAAGCTCGCTAGGAGTTAGCGAACTTTGTGATTTTCCCGGATCGTCTAAGGTATATTTCGTTTTGTTTAAAAAGTTTTTCTTCGAGATCTCGACCATCCATAGATCAGAGCATGGACAATTGATTGATCGTTAACAATGAACTAATGCTTCCTTTCTTATTAATAACGATAACTTACGAGGTGGACCACTGTGGCATTTTTTTATGCTTAATAAAACAAAGTGGAATTAGTAATTTAAAATAGTTGCAGTGGTTTCCCTTGATAGCTTTTGGTTATGCTACTCTGTGTGGTTTTCCTTCCCGAGGTTTCTCCAAATCTCCATCTACGATTTCGACATGCCCATTGAAGGAGTACAGGAACCGCATTCAGTTCTGATTTGTTATTGGTCGACACTGACTTCTTTTTTTTTTTTTTTTTTTGTTTATCCACGCTTGATTTGTTCCCTTTCAGAATACTAAAAGTCACGGTGAGGAAGCTCCCGTTTTTTCATCGACACCGGCCTTTTTGAAAAACTCTTTGGGTGTCACAGAATTAGACAGCATTAATTCTGGCCCAAATAAGATACTACACGGATGGTTTCACTTTGGAGATGACCTTTTCCTTTCCTGAAATTTAATCCCGAATTACACGTCCCGTTGATTTTGTATTTAGAATTTTGTTTGATAAGCCTTTTGGGTACCTAATTTTCTCTTTGTTTTTCTTTAACTCCTTCCTGCATGTTTTTTTTTCATTTTCTATCACTATTACTAGTCTTTTGTTAACCATAGTGAGTTGCCCGAACCAAAGCACTGATTTTCTTTTTTTATTTAATTTTTATTAATTTTTTTACCTTCTATGCAGCTTATATAACTATCTCACAGAGAACGCAAGTATATAATATGGACAAGTTTCTTATTCTTGACATAGCGATTGGGCTTGAAAAGGGAATTCTGAAAGACTATCGACAGAGAAACCTCCGTAAAGGACGATTTCTTTATTTTGGAGGTTTCCGAATTATTTATTTGAATTTTATTGTTATTTGTGTTGTTGATGTCTTGTTTAAATTGAAACAACCACGATTATTAATCGCGTTTAGTAGTGTAAGCACGGTTTTCGAATGATTTATGTAGTTCTTTTGTTATGCACAGATTAATTTATATTCGAGTGATTAGAAATTAGTATTAGATATTTAGTTTTCGTTTCGAGACGTGACGTAATCGTTTGGTGCTCCTTTGTAGTATTAACTTTATTCGTGATCGATTTTAGTTGTTCCTTAAATTTGCGATCGTTTTTTAAAGTCATTTCGAGCGTGAAACAGTCGATAAATTTGGGAATTTACGTGCGGGGTAAATCGACAATGTAAAGTTGGACTAGGGATGTAGAATGTAGTTGTTTGTGTGGCGGTATGTCGTAGCTTTCATGTCCTCTTCCCTGCAGTGCCCCGACCCGGCCAGCTCCCAATCCCAACAAGAACAAGAACAACAAACCGAAAAGGCTCCACTGGTCCTGAAAAGTACTGCCGCTAAACGGATCACTTTCGAGGACACCAAAACCATTGTTCCAAAGGTGAGCTTGCTTTTTTAATTGCTTTCTCTTAGTATCCGTTGTCACTAACAATAGGAAAATTACGACACAAGTTGGATATAATAAATCAGTCGTAGTTCTCGACATTTAGATTTGTACATTTTCTAGATTGACAAACTATGGTTGGAAATAGCATGCGGTAAAACCAAAGATCAAATCGAACTAACGGAGAAAGCTCACGAATTTTTGAGCTCGAGCAGCTGGAAGCCTCGATCATTGAGTTTTTAACGTCGAAGAGCACCATCCTTTTGTATATATAAATGATGAGTTTCGTTTTATAGCCTGTTACCGAAAATTTGTAGTACAAGTGTCGGTATACACGAATATTTTTAAAATATTGTATATTTCGAAAAGAAATTTCGATTTCAGAGAATGGTTTTTGGATACGTACTATATTTTTATTCATTGTTTTAGTTGTTTCTGTGTCTATTTATGTTGATGTGAAATTTTATTAACAATAGCTGAATTATCTGTATGATTTATTTTTATTCAGCTCGATCTGTGTACGTTCACGATTTTTTTTTTCAGTATTCATGTTAATTTTAAGAGATTTCGATTCAAAATTATTGTTTTGTACATGCGCTACTCATTCTACATCGAGCTAGTTTTAATTTTGATTGTCATTTTACCCGAACGGATTCATTTTATTTAATCGACCTCAAGGTACAAAGTTCGACATATTTTCATCGAACTGTAGCTATTTATTATTTTAGTAGAATACTAGTCTGTATTTTTATTCAAACTTGAACTGTTTTAAAGCAGCCGAAGTGGAAGGATGTATTCAAGATAGAGAATAATTAAATAATATATTGAAAATAGAATTTTAAATTTTTCGAAAATGTGTGAAATCGCTTTAAAAGCGTTTGTATGTAATTTTTGTATGAATAATAATAACGATCAACATTAATTTTTACATTTTTTTCAACTCGGAATTCATCTCCCAATTTTAATAACTTCAAATTAAACTTCCTATTTGTTTCAAGTTTACGTAATTTTTCCGTAGATATTTGAAATCTAAGGAAATTTTCATGTCACATTTCGCCAAGTTTTGAAGATTTCCTTTACTTCGTCATAATAAACGAATTTTGAAAGTATCGGGAACAGTTGGGCAAATTTTCACCGCTTTCATTTTAAAAATATTGTCTTATATTTTGAAACTATCTTGAAATTGAGATTAGATTTACGAAAAATTCTGCTGAAATCTGTACACTTGAAATTCCGAGAGTTCTGCGAGTATTTGCGGCAGTTGAAATTAAATATTCAAGTTTCTTAAAAATTCGATTATCTGGTTTCTGATTTTCTTGAAGACTTCAAAAACATCCGACGGTGTTGGCGTTTCGTTTACTAAATTCTGAAGAGATCAACGAAGAGTTTGTTTGGAATCCGTAGATATTTCTTTCTCTAAACTTCAAAAAGTTTGGGAAAATTTACTGAAATTTTGTTGAGTTTCAAAGGAATTTCTTGATTAGTCAGAAATCTAGTATTCCAGAAATGATTGTATTTTCTACAAATTTTGTTAAAAAAAGATTCGCATTTATAGGAGTGAGAACCTTCCCAAAAGTTTCCGTTTCGTTTAGAGTAGTTTTTAACAACGTACTGCTTATTTATTGAGCCACCACAGCGAGATCGCATAAATTCTTTTTCGACTTTTTTTATTGAATTATTATTGTGATTAAGTTATTGCAGAAAGTACTGAAAACCCCTGGCTAGAACCATGAAAAATTTAATTACGTGGAAATCTAAATAAAGTTTCCAAACTATTAAAAAAAATTTAAGAAAAGTTTCAATTTTTAATTGAAGTAATAAAAGCTACTAATTTGCATTCAATTGGTTATTGGTTTGAATTTTGCTTGTCTTTAACAAGTAACATTTCTCAATATATTTTTCGTTTATAATTATTGATTCGACCACTTCAATTTATGTCACTTATAGTTTTCAATTTGATAACACTTTCACTTCCAGCTCCTTACCTAAACTAGGTGGTGTAGTATATGCAAATAAGGAAAAGCAAGTTCAACATTGCAATAAATAATTATGAAGAGCGGTTGGAAAAGAGCCAGTTTACCGTCAGAATTTCACCGTGAAAATCGACCTTCATGCACGCCACCAACAATATATGCCAGTTCATCTAAAGATTACAATAGAAATCACTTATTTCCGAATTAAAATCGACATTAAGCATGTCTAATCAGTTTGCTACGTAATCCCGCATAAAGCATTTTTCTGATAAACGGATCAAAATACATAACAGCGTGCGTATTTCACCCCTCGTTTCGAGTATTGTGGACGGATTCGCAAAGAAATGAGCGCATCCCTTAGTTTCGCGACAGCGTTCAAACCGGTGACAGCAAATGAATATAACGTGCGCTCATCAAAAATCGACCGATACGTAGAAATGTGAAACCGTAACAGTATTACCAGAAATTCGAAAAAAATGTCGAAAAACTTATACGAAAATTTACCCCTCAAAAATTTGAATAAGAACGATTCGAAGCAGCAAGAAAACGAACCGCTCGTTTCGACTAAAATAAAAACCGTCCAAAACATTTTCAATCCGTTAGATTTGAAACCTAAAAAACGCAAAAGTAATCCGGACATCTACAACAAGGTCCCGCAAAATATCGTCCGGAAACCGAAATCTTCTAAAAGTATATCGGAGATGCTTTTCAATAAAAACACGAGCGGATTAAACGAGAACAACGGTAAAACAAAAAACGAAAACGACGATAATGCTTTGTGCGATCCCGATAAACAAGAGGACGTCGAGGAAAACTTAAAATCGTCGGGATGTAAGGAGGAGAAAATCGCAGAAAAAAATCCTAATACGCATTCGACGCCCACATCCACTTTCGACGACGGTTACGAATCGTATAACAGCACACCACTGGTTTCGGGTAAGTTGCTCGCCTTATTTAATTGTTACCTATATACCCCGCTGCACCAGGGAGTAACAGGTGGCCGTTTTAAAAATCGAAGCGTTTAAAACTTTTCCCGTTACTCGAAAAATACAACTTCATCCCAGTAATCCTCGCCACACATCAGTACACCAGTTACAACTGAATCCTAATGAACAACAGTTATTTGAATTGACGTAATTTATTCGTGCAATAAAATTCAATTTTATTAACGCACGTCTAGTTTTCGTTTCGCTGCATAAAATTCTAGTTTCCCGGGGGTTTATAAAAGATATATACATATTATATGTGTACGGTTTTCCAATAATATTCCTAACGGGGGAGGATTACGTTCGTTAGTTTTCGTATAACAAACGTGAAATCCTCGTTTTTCTGGGATTTTTATCGATTGTTAACAAGTAACGTGATCTTCGACTTGTTACTGCAAACGAGCAAAAATAACTTATTATATTATATTGGTCAAGGTATGCATTTTTATGTTAAGGAACACAAATTCTATTTCTTCTAAAATTGTTAATTTTTTATTTTTTACCTCCTACAGTGATTCTATTATTAATTTTTTTAAAACACAATCACCGATTATGAATTATTAACAATAACCGATTAATATACGAGATTGAGATTTCAACATCACAGTATAATTTGTTAAAATTTTACTTTGACATTCATCAAAGATTTCAAATTGTATTTGAGCAAACGATAGAATCGTCCCAAAATGCATGTTAATTGCTGCGCAGCCTGTATACCGATACGAGGACGTTCGGATCTCGAAGCACCTGGAGAAGACGACTGAGGGCCATCGGCGGCGGCGATATTGGCGTTGAGGAATGCAGTAATATGCAGAGCCTCCACTCTTGGAATGCCCCCTTTTATAATGGAGACTCATCGACAACTTCCCTAGGCTTCGTCTTCCGACTCGAGCATCCAATATCTTAGATTCGTGAATGTGTGATGGTGCGACACAAGGATGACCTTAAATTACTTCCCAATATCGGGGGACATTACAATTACTTGGAAATGTTCAACCCCATTTGCAAAACTCCCTTTCCCAGTCAGGTCTTCGAAACAGGCGGCTAGAAAAGCACGAGACCCTGGGGACCTTCAAAAATTACGTAACCCAGTTTTCCCCTCCCCCCTATGTAACGCACCGTAACGTTTTTCTCAAAAGCGGTTCATTTTAGACAGGAATAGTAATCGAAAAGATTGTAGCCCTATTTGATAGCAATTTATGTTCAGGGGGTTGTGCTATGCGTGAAATATTCGGGAAAATTGTGAATTTTTTCTCAAAACCTGTCCATCCCACGTTTTGGATGTTCCCATAATAAATATGTCAATTATTATTTTCTCTGGGAGAAAAATGTTTCGCGTAGCTATCAAAAATATTTTTCAAGTAATTCGAATTAATAAAAAATTTGGTCCAAAGAATACGTCCCTAGGAACGTTTGTGGCTACTGTAAAATTGTCAGCTGTGAAAGGAAGGCGGTTAAAAATTCCCAAAATCTACTAGTTTTTCTCGTTTATCTGGAGAATGAATTTTCATATTGCGATCGAATAAGGAATCAGACCTGGACACCATTGACGTCCATCTTTTCCAAAAATTTCCTCGTCCTAGTGGCCCCCGTTTAGTGTGTGAACAGAAAATCATTAACTCACACACATACACACACGCACATACTGTCTCAACGGCAAATACGGCTTTACACGTGCTTACTTCGTTCGCTGGACAAGCCTTCGGGCTCCTTTCGCCATTGGTGCGTTGTTATCATATATCTTTTATGGTGGTGCATAAATAGCTATTACGCTTGAAAATGCAAATATGTAAGTAGTTGCCCATTTGCACTGTCTTATACTTACGATCGGCATAAGTTGGGATCAGAGTTTCGTTGCACCGCAAGAGCGTGAGTTAGGCATCGAATAATTTGGTTGAAAGGGGGACGCGCAGACTCAAAGCTCTACCTAAAGTTACGACGCCGATATCGGCAACTTATCTTTAAGATGCGGTTTCGATGAGTTAGGTTTCGGCAGATACATAAGTCATGCGATGACCATATGAACATTTGCCGCTTCGCAGAGAAATTTTGCAAATATCAATAAACCCACTCGCCATATTTATAAATTATACTCCAACGATTCCCCTAATGAATCTCTCAAAACTCCAAACTAGTTCATTCGTTCCCTTTATTACTGGTTGCAAAATCACGTAAATTAATAGGCACTAAAATTCTGTCGTTAAATTAGATAGTGGTCCCGAGTGAAAAGCCGCAGCCATCGACGATTTTCCCGTTTGAAAAGAAGCGGCAATTAAGAAATTCTCCCAGTTTGGCGATGACAATTAAACGGCATTCCTTGCATTTCGCAACTCACTTTTCACGAGCTGAACGTGAACGTCGATGATGGGCCGAGCAGGAGTCAATCGCTGATCCGGTTACGGATTAAAAAGAAGAGCGAAGCGTTTCTCCTGGAATTCCGCGTTAAAGAATATCGTTTTAGGATTATCGAACTAGGGGGGTTACGAAGAAGTTTTTAATCTTTATTAGGCTCCGGCGAGAATTTCAAGGTTGGCGATCGAAAGTTATAATAGCAATTTTCATCAGCCTTCTAATAGAATACAGCACGTCTATTTTATTCCCAATTTTGAGATGATTGCTCCTTGTGCTCGCGTTGTTGGCCGGTCGACGTCACAGCGAATTCCTTTTCAAAGTAACTTTCGGGCATATTTTCGTTTTTGAATGGGCGCAAATCAACGTAGAAACGCGGTGATTTTCTGTGAGAATTTCGTCGCGTCGTTTTTGCCCGAAATTGAAAATTGATGAAGAATTTTTCCGGTGAATATAAGCGTTGATATCCTTAATATTGGAGCCGGGGCTTAATTGGGTGATGAAATAATTGTTCTGCTCTAGGCTAGCCGCGCCTTAACTAATGACTTGATTACAAAATTAAAGTGCTGGTTGGATTAAATACGTTGTTCTAATACGGTTGGTAGTTTTCGGGTAAATCGTTTTATATTTTACCTCTTCCAAGATCTTCGCGGGCGTTTTCCTTTTTGTTGCGAAGGATTTAAAATAAATCGCATTGGTCAGCTTAGACCTTTGCGACATCATAAAAGTAACAAGGGTCTCAGGAACAGGAACGGCGTCAATATTTTCGGGACTCGGGTAAACTTCGATATTCAGTTCGCTATACAACATCTGCAGCCAATTAGCGTTTAAATTGGTTATATTGCTAGATTGTCGAATAGTTGCGAAGCAACAGATGACCACTTGACCGTTTGCGGCTTCGCGATTTTTGGATCGCAACATTTATAACATAAGCACGACGCGACAGATGACCCAATGAACTTTCGAATCTATAAGACTTCAATGGGCCTTTCTCATGCGATGGGGATTTAAAATTTGACGGTTGTACACAAAAATAGATTTTTTTCAACGCACAAAAATGTCCTTATCATTAATATTGGTGATATGGTTATTGAGAAATCTTAATTTAAAGTATTAAAATCGAATTTTTTCATTGGTCAGTTGCATGTCACGTCATCATGAAAGTATCCAATCAAATGTGACTGAAGCTGGCAACATTGCTTAAGACTCAATGTAACTTAGGTTTTAAGGTTATCTACGCATAGAACTTTAAAACTTCTAAGTATCTATGTCATTGTTCCTAAGCGACGGAATAGTAGATGGTTTGAATCTCATTCCCATGTTGCCGGTTATACATAAAATTTAAAATTCAGATTTCCCGCCTTTCAAATCGATTTTATTTATTTTATAAAAAACTAAGAGGATTTAGAAAAAAATTTTTTGGGAATCTGTTAATTTTGACTTACTTCATTTAATTATGCAATAAAAAAATCATGGGAAAGGCCCATTATCAAATTTCAAATATAAAAACAGGCTTAAAATATAAAAATTAAAGCTCAAATTTTAGATTGAAAGGCACATTTTCGGGTTGAAGTATTGAATTTTAGATTTTTTATCACCAACTCAGATTCGATTGTTAAGATCAAGTCTTCAGTGTTCAGTCTTTCCCTCCCTTGGATGGTTGATGCCACCGGTAAGTCTAGGGCATCAACCTTCATCTGGAGGAGAAAACAATGCATTTTCCTCTCTTGGTATACAATAGTTATTTGCATACCAAGGGAGGTAATGGCGCTTTACTCCAGATATATATGATACATGTATATGATTTAATTCTTTCTTGATGTATTTTACCTTTTTGTATATATTTTTATTTTTTCTGATGTATTTGATTATAAAGTAGAAGTATAAAGTAGAATTGCAAATCTCAATAACTCTCATCAAAATATAATCAGATCCAAATTATCAAATACACTAATCAATCACTGTAACAAAACAAAAAATACTAAACATTTTCAGAACGACAGAACCAAAAATTTTTAAAAAAATAATCCACAAATAATAGTTACTAAAGCAGACAAAGGAAATTCAACCGCGATCCTTAATAGATCTACATATAATAAAAAAATGAACAACTTACTGGAAGACACATCCACTTACAAACAAATCAAAAGGGACCTAATGAATACAGAAAGAAAATGACGCGATCATAAAAAAATGGGAATAATCAAATTATATATCACTAGAAATAGCAAAAATACATTCATAAGAGTTTAACACCAAAAATTTATGGATTACCAAAAATTCATAAAAACAACATACCTCTCAGACCCATTGTTTCATTCTTTCTAACATCATAAACAAAAATCAATATTACACAAAAAATCTTTCACACTCAAAAACGAACTCGACAAATTAATTATTCCTTCAAATCATAAACTCTTCTCATTAGACGTTACATCATTACACACAAATATTTCCACATCTTCAATACCAAATATAATTGAAGAAAATTGGCAATCAATCTCAACACACACTTTTATTTCAAAAAAAGATTTCGTTGAAACAGTTCAATTAACTTTAGGATCCTGTTATTTTCAATTTGGTGAAAATTTTTATCAACAAACATTTGGTGTGGCAATGGGATCCCTCATTTCCAGCACCATAGCTCAACTTGTAATGGAAAATTTGGAAGAAAAAATACTAAAAAATCATATTAATGATAAAACCATTTTCAAAAGGTACGTTGATGATTGTCTTATTATCACTTCTGAAGATAAAATACAAACGACATTAAATAATCTCAATAATTTCCATGAGAAAATTAAATTCACTCTCGAAACTGAATCGAAAAATTGCTCAAATTTCTTGGATATGACCATTATTAGAGACGGAAATAAACTGACAAAAAAACGGTTTAGGAAGGAAACTAATACAAATAGGATTCTCGATTTTAACACAACACATCACATAAAACAAAAAAAAGCCATCATAATAAACTATATAGACAGATCAATCACTAAACTCACCAATTCACAGACCCGCTTTTCTACACTCTATAAAATCATTACTTTTAAAAAATAATTATCTCACATCATTCGTAAAAAAAATCATGAAGCAACGTATACACAAACTATACAACACGTTAAATACAAATACCGAGAAAAAAGAAGAGAATTCAACATATGTTCCAATCCTATACATACGAAACTTTTCTGAAAAAATTACCAACATTTTCAAACCTTATCCAAATTTCAAAATACCACATAAACCACACATTCAAATAAAACAAATTTTTACGAAATTAAAATCGGAAACACAAAAAAATGATAAATCTAACATCGTATACCAAATTTCATGTAAAGATGTAACGGAGTTTATATTGGACAGACAAAACAAAAATTGAAAGAAAGAATAAAAGGTCATAAACACTCTAAAGTACAAACAGCATTACATAAACATGAACAAACATTAAAACATACATTTGATTTTAACACAGAGAAAATTCTAGATTACAAAAAAAAAACAGAAAAGCAAGAGAATTTCTTGAAATGATTCATGTCAAAAGAAACTCTGAAGCAATTAATGACAGAACAGATATTCGAAATTTGAATCAAATATACTCAACTTTATTCTGAACAAATAATTCATATCAAGTCTCGGTCTTTTTGTTTTTCATTTGTCAGATTATTGTTACTAAGAAAACTTATTATAACAAAATTGTCAAATATTTGAACTGTCATATCTTGAAAAAGGGTTCAACCCGAAACGTCGATAATGTATTATTTGAATTACTGAATTTTTATTAACCCTTTATAATCAAATACATCAGCAAAGAATAAAAATATATGATTTCATGCTTTCTGCATTTTACCTTACCTCCCTAAGGAAGTACAGCATTCCTTTCTTCTCTCAAAAGACGAAAGGAAGTGTCGTATGAAAAATACTCTTTCTCAACTATCATTGTCACCGTTTGGTACCTGAGTCACGGCGGATATATCGCAACGTAGCCTTCCTTGCACCCCTGTTAGCAATCAGTGGCATTTCGTGACGTACCAAATAAATCCTCTTTGAAAATCCTAAATTTGATTTGAATCAATGATTACCTTTCTTGAGAGACAAAGCACTACCTACTTTCCTCAAAGCTATCTTTACAGTACTATTGAGAAACTTCAACTGACTGGAATAAAGATGTTTGTGCTTAGAGAGGCAGTACATCATTCGATTGCATTAAACCTACTTTTTGGAATGGCAATTTTTGCCGTTCACTAATCAAGAGAGCATGAAGGAGCAAATTGGGGGCTAATATTAGTCCCCCCAACATGTCGGCCTTAATTATGTAAACATGAAAACATCATTCAAGATCGAAGTTTGGTTGTTGTCGTGCAATAAAATTCCTCATTTTCACATAGCGTTAAGCTGCAATTCTCCGATACAATCGTCGCATCGTTGTTGAAAACGAAATAACGACATAAAAAAAAAGTTGACAGGAAGGGTCGCGGTCGATGAGGTCGTCGAGTCTTTTCCACTTTCGCAAAGCTCCACGTTCACAACGCAATTACATGTAAATGAATACCTCGACAGGCTAAGGTATTTCAATATCATCCACCTGCCGCGAATCAGAAATCGGTCATATAAAAGACCTTGCGCTAACGCACAACGACGGCTTTGCCGCCCCGTGATCATCAATCGAAATTGGGGGGGTCGGTCGCGCGTTCTAATGATCCGCGAGTTATGTTGGTCGCCATCCGAATCGGAAACCGCACTCGAAGCATCCCTCTTCCGACACTCGATTTCCCTTGAATTTTTAATCAACTTTTCGAAGCCGTAATTAGTTCGGACAATGTTCCAGCTCGTGCACTAGTAGGTATATGCAAAACCCCTTTGCCACTATAATGATTTCTAATTCCATCAAACTATTTTAAACATTGCATTAGAGAGCTCAAGGACTTTCCTCTCGACGTTTCAAGGGTGAACTTGCATTTTAGATGCAATTTTCCAACCCTAACTCAATATCAGAAAATTTTCCACATCACTTCTGAAAATATGAAATTTACTCAGATTGCACAACAAGATTGATTTCGATTTGCAGGTAAGGGACGAATCAGCAAGAAAAGCCATACGACGTCGAATTTGATTCTCACCTGCACCTTACGGAAAAGTAAGTTTTTTTCTCCCCAAGGCCTACGCCTATTTAATTCGCTCATTTCATAATCGCAGAAGAACTCCACGTGCAGTTGGAGGAGGATGAGAGAGGGTATGAATCTTTCGCGCTCTCTGCCAGTTCCACTCCCAACGGGGATGGAGGGGTGGCGGAAGGACTCTCCGTTAATTCGACGGCCGAAGAGGATGATGACAGGGAAACGTGGGGCTCGAACGTCGACTTTTTATTATCAATTATTGGCTTCGCGGTTGATCTGGCCAACGTGTGGAGGTTCCCCTACCTATGCTACAAGAATGGAGGAGGTAAAAAAAGGAAAAAATCGGGGTGGCGGATTTGTAATTTAAAATTAAATTCATTCCATCGTTTCTCTGCCGTAATTGAGAGAAGAGCGAAGAAATTCTTGGGTGGTGAATTCGGACCTTTCAACGACACCGCTTTGATATAAAATCGATTAGATCGTAAAAATTTTTTTTAGGTGCCTTTTTAATTCCTTACACTTTGATGCTAATATTCGGAGCGGTTCCTTTGTTTTATATGGAACTGATTCTTGGACAATTCAACAGACAGGGACCGGTGAGCTTGTGGAGAATATGTCCCTTGTTTAAGGGTGAGTTGGAAGAACGATTGCCGGTAGGTTTTTAATGATTGTTTTTCTTTTTTAGGAGTCGGGTTTTGCGCCGTTTTAATTGCGTTTTACGTTTCCTTCTATTATAACGTCATTATAGGTAGGTTATCATGGTTAATTTTATTTAGTATCTCACTTCGGGTAATTGCAGCGTGGGCACTTTATTTTCTTGGAACCAGCATCTCTTCGGAATTACCCTGGTTACATTGCAACAATTCGTGGAATACAGAAAAATGTTGGGAAAGTATGACGCCTACGAGTGGGGAGAACGTTACGGAGAAAATCCTTCCTAATTCTTCCGTGAATCAACATACTCCTGCGTCAGAATTTTTCCAGTTAGTGTTTTAATTACCTACTGAAAATTGTACTTCATTTGCCGCACGTTATTCTTTCTGGTGGATTCACAAAATCACCGATTTTTTTTGTTGAAGCAGAAAAGATGCAAAAATCAAAAATTGAAACCACCTTCATATACAGTTCAAGAGGAAAAAGAAACTGATAAATTTATTTAAAAATGAATGTCTCAAAATGGAACAATGGAAAAATTTGTCTCAAAAAACCAAGAATCCACGAAGAGGAAAAATATTCCAATCCAAATATTGAAAAAAAACGAAAAATGGGGCAAAGAGTAACCAAATATTGAAAAAGCAACATAACAGATCAAAAAATAATCAACCACGAAAAGGTAAAAACTAGGGAACCAAAATCAATGTCAAATACGCGACGAAAAATTTAAAAAATTTGTGTCTAAGGGAAAAACACAAAATAAGTTGAGATATTGAAAAAACGAAAATTGGTATAATAAACACTATCAAAAACAATAAAATTGAGCCTTAGAATAGAAAAACAAAAAATTATGCCCAAAACCCTAAAAAGCGAAAAAGGGACAAAAGATAACAAAAAAGTTGAAAACCAACATAACAGATCAAAAATTATCCACAAAAGGGAAAACCGAAAATAAGAACACCAAAAATTCGGGACGAAAAATTTAAATTACAAAAATCAAACATTTGTGTCCAAGAGAAACGACACCTTCCTGCTGAAAATGCGTCAAAAATCGTTCAACACATAGAAATATTTAGAAAAATTACTTCGAATCTTCATTTATTTTTCTAATACACAATCTTATTCATATAGTTTTTTCAAATTCTTGGTTTTTTGTTTACGATTAGCTTTTTTCAGGAAATAACTTTTGGATATATTGACTGGAATGTATGTATAGAAGAAAAGAAAATTAAACACGTTTAAAGCAAATGTATATCATTAAAATTTTGGAAAATTCAAAAATAATTCAAACATCTTGAAATGTTGTTAAAAAATGAAACAATTCTCAAAAAAAAGAAAGAGAATTAAAAGATATAAGGATAGAAAAATTCGAAGATAACTTCAAAGTACCAAGTGGAAGATTTTTCAGAAATGAAAAAAAGCTTCCAACTAAAAATAAAAAATAAAACTGCGGGGATGCTTGAAACTCGAAACTGAAACAATGCAAAAGTACAAAAAATTTGGATTTTCTTGGTAGAACTGTGTTGCGAATTTTTGGGTTTGGTTTATTCAGATTCAAAAAATTTTCGATCATCTGTCGCTTCGTGACTATTTTATTATTTGACTAGTGGCGCAGTTGATCATATGTCGCAGCGCGACACTTACTGAGTTTTAGTATCGAAGTGATATTTGATCACTTAATTTTAAATTTATCAATCAACTCGCTAATCACACAGATCAACATTTGAATTAAGATTGATCAGCAAAGGAATTAAAAATCACTAATTAGAATGAAGGTATCAATTTGATGCAATCACGTCAGGTACAAAATTAAACGAAGATCAAATGATTCTATACGAAATATATAAAATTTTCGATCCCGAATTCTGAAAGAACAGAAAATTTTACGTCCGAATACGTGTGAACTGACTTTCATTTTCCAGTTTTTACCTGTTATGTCGACAGTACATCGAGAACTCAGATATTTGATCAGTAAACTCACATGTTTTTGGGTCACTGAACACGATACTGATGTTAATTTGATCCCACCACGTCAAATGTTAAATATCTACATGCGAGTCTAACTTTGGATCAAGGCCTACAAAAGTCGATTACCAAGAAAAGTTGAAATATATTTGATTGTAAAAGTTTCTACTATTCTTCCAGAATTCGGAGCTTTCACCTTGAATCTGACGTGATGGGATTAAATTGATTCTTTTATCTTAATCAATAATTTAAAATCCCTTAGAAACTGATCAAGCTCAATTTTTTCTTCACCCTTTTGCCCATCTCTCGCTTCGCGACTAATAAGACTTTTTGTTTGAAAAAAAAATTCTGTTACAGCCGTGCAGTTCTCGAAATGCAATGGAGTAACGGATTACATGACATGGGTTACCCAAAATGGCAGTTAGTCTTGTGTTTGATGACTGTTTACGCTACTTTATATATTTCCCTCTTTAAAGGAGTAAAATCTTCAGGTGAGTCTTTTGGTTTCTAAACAAAAATTATATAACCAATAGTTCATGTGTTCCATTATATTCAATTTAGGCAAAGTGGTGTGGATAACAGCAACGATGCCCTACGTGGTACTCACAATTCTCCTCATTCGTGGTTTGATGTTACCTGGAGCCCTGAAAGGAATTTCATACTACTTGAAACCTGAATTGTCGAAACTAAAAGAAACTCAAGTAAATTTCGAAACGTAAAATTGCAAAATATTGAATAATAAATATATCGCAGGTTTGGTTGGATGCCGCTGTGCAGATTTTCTACTCAGTTGGTGCTGGTTTTGGTGTTCATTTATCCTACGCCAGTTATAACACGTTTCACAACAACTGCTACAGGTGCGTGTTGGATTAATAGGTATCACTTAAATCGAGAATATTTTTTAGGGACTGTCTGATAACCACAGCGGTAAATTCCTTTACGAGCTTCTTCTCCGGTTTCGTTATTTTCACCTACTTGGGATTCATGTCTTATAAGCAGGGTGTTGATATTGGTCAAGTGGCTGCTGAAGGTAAAATACGAAAACATCAGACGTAATGTTACAATATGTTATCTTAGGTCCTGGTTTGGTGTTTCAAGTTTACCCAGAAGCTGTCGCTACGTTACCAGGTTCTTACATTTGGGCCATGCTCTTCTTCTTCATGCTCATCATGCTTGGTTTAGATTCAGGAGTACTATGATTCATTTTATGATAATTTTCAATTGATTTGAATCGGTTTCAGATGGGTGGTTTGGAATGCGTTATCACTGGTTTAATGGATGAATTCAATCATTTTTTCAAGAAAAAGAAGTTTGGACGGGAAATTTTCACTTTATTTGTTATATCTGCATCGTTTACGGTAGCAATGATCAACGTTACACCGGTAAACTTGTGTTAATTTAATGTTATATTGTAATCATAAGAAAACTCGTAGGGAGGAATCTATATGTTCCATTTGTTCGATACTTACGCGGCTGGTATTTCTTTGTTGTGCTCAGCACTCTTCGAAGCAGTAGCTGTGTCATGGTTTTATGGTAATTTAAATGCCATTTCGGTAGGGTGTTGCAATTGGATATATTTTTAGGTTTGGAACGTTTCACCGAAGACGTAGAAGCCATGATAGGACACAAACCAGGTTTATATTGGAGGATATGTTGGAAGTTTATCAGTCCGTTATTCATCATTGTGAGTATAAACTATATTTCCTAAATATCATTTTAAAACTGTATTTTTTAGACTGTGGTACTTTTTGGTCTTCTTTACCACGAACCACTACAATACAATGATTATTTTTACCCAAATTGGGCCGAATGGGTGGGTTGGGCTTTAACCCTGTCTTCAATATCGATGATCCCCCTTTTAGCTATAATACAACTGATAAAAACACCAGGAACGCTAAGAGAAGTTAGTTCTTCCAATGGTTACAATCAATTTCATTACTTTATTTCCAGAAAGTGGCGTTAAGTATATCACCGGAAGAAGAACACGACGGAATAAGAAGAAATAAATTGATAAGAAGATTCAGAGCGAAACATTGGTTATTTGTTTGAATATCTAAGAATGTATATAACCCGACCAAAAAAAACAATCAATCAATCAAAAATCGTTCGATTGTTATGTTTTGACAAAGTTTATATGTAACGAATATATCACAATATAGTAAAATCATAACGATAATATATGTAGACAATAATAAATGCGGTAGTTACGCAAATATCACTGTAACGATTGCTTCTATCGGAACTATTAAGTTCAGACAACGCTGGTCGTTCGATTCATTTACTGTTTGATGTTAATCGTCGAAGATAAATTTGGGAATTTTAATCTCAACTGCTCAACCGTGATAAAAAAGAGAAAATTGTCTATTGTATTGTTCGCGAAACTTAGAGACATTGGTCCAAGGACATGTTTCATTGTTGCTGTAGTAATATAAGAAAAAAAATTGGTATTTAATTGTAAACGATGTATTTTCGAGAATTTCGAAGATCGAAGGTATCGAAATTGGTGTTCCTCGTAGTTTGAACGATCGAAATAATCTGGTATAGCCTTCATACTCAGAATATTTCGATTTTTTTCTGTCAATAGGACCTTCGAGAATAAATAAAACAAATTCGTTGGTTTTCACGTTTTTTATTTCATTTTCAAACGACAATCGGTCTTTTAATCGTTCTTACAAACATCTAGGATTTCTAACGCTAACAAGTATTTTTCCTCTTGACAGATATCATCCGGTCTTTATTATTTTGTGCATGCCCCCCAAGGATTATTGAAATTAAATATGACAGCTGAGTTGAAAATATATTCAACTTTTGTGGAGCACAACTGGTTTCAGTTAGGATCATTATTAGTCCAGTAACGTGAAACAAACTTTAGTTTTATATATTACCACGATGTATTATTGATTATATCGATTTTTTTAAACTAAATTTTCAATATATTAATAGCCACAACACCCTTGATATTGGCAGATACTTAGTTGTGATGATTATTTGAAATGATAATTATTCCATTATTTATCGATGAGTTATTATGAGGGTACAGTTTCTCAAATTTGTAAATTATTGAAAAAATACAAAAAGCTTATACCACCTCCAAAGCATATAAACTGAGTATTAGACTTCTTGCTGATATTTTTGATTTCACGAAATAATTGAATGAACTGTTTGATTTTATGAAAACATTTTACGATTTTAGCAACAGGAAATAACTAATTGTTCAACTATAGAGTACCAAACGACTGTTTAATCGTTGTGACAATTGTTGACAGCGACAGGTGACCAAATACACATTTCTTGCTTTGCTAAGTTCAAATACTTTGATAATGCTAGGCGACTGTCGAATCAATGCAGATGCTATATCAATTCACCTAAAAATCGCGAAGCAACAAATGTTCCTTTGGTCATCTATCGGTTGGCGCCCTGTGGTTATCTCAATCCACTCAACAACGATCGATTAGTCGCAAAGTGACAAATTGTTATTTGGTCAGCTGTGGCTACGTGACTAGTCAGTCTAATCGACAAAAAGAATAATCTTGAAGCGCTTGGTCTTCTTTGAGACCAAAAGATTATCTGTGGCTTCGCAACATTGTTGGTGATCATATCTGCAGCCGTCTCTCTATTACGAAGCCATACACGATTAAATACAGGAACATTATTAAGATACCCAAAGGTCGCAAAGCAACAAACATTCATTTGGTCAACTATCGCTGGCAACGATTCATTAGCCCTAAAGTGAAAAATGTTCATTTGCTGAAATATCACTTTGCGACTAGTCAATCAACTCAAAAATCAGTGAATAGCTCGATTACAACTGGAAATCAACAGCGTTAAACAGGAAACGAAAATTTCTCTATAAATATGATCAAAATCTCCGTCTACAATAAAAAAGTATCGTTGATACCAAAATAGAACATATCGTATATCGATAATTGATAATACATAATCTATTCATCGTGTATATAAAAATTTTATATAAAATACTACAAAAAACGCTATATTATACGATTTATGCGAATATTCCTACAATTGTGACACATTCATATAAAGTTCGAGGAAAAAAAAACGCAAGGATATGAGCGAATTTTTGATGCAAAATTTTCTGTTTGATATAAAATTTCAACTGAGCAGTTTTATACCTCGCCATCTGTTTCGTCTATGTATTTGGTCGAATAACCCTTAAGAGTCTAAATTTATCACAAAACAACCTTTATGAAACAGTCTTATCGTATCAGAGGGCAGAGCTTTGCTCCTCTTTCTTTTCTTCCTTTTCCTTTTTCTTCGATTTCTTTCGTCGTTTCGAGTCTCTGGTTTTCGGAGATCGTTCCAACAGGAATAGGGCTTCGTGGAAATCGTCCGAACTTAAGTTCGATTCTTGTACGTGGAGAACGGAGCTTAGAGCACCGTCTGTTGAGGATTTTGGAAAACGGAACATTTCTCGTTCTCGTTCCGGTTCGTTGGCGCTTTTTGAGCGGCTGGTATTGTTTTCCTTTCTGGGGCTACCGTTGGGGGTAATGTTATTTTTTGAGGAGGTTGGGGTGGTGGAGCGTGCTAATGAAGGAGTGTAGGGTTCTGGTTGGGTGTTGTTTAGACTGGTGGAGGAGATGTTTAGAGTGCAAGAGCTGATTGGGACGGGGACGCTTAAACTGGAAGATCTCGATTGTCGTCCACCAGCTACGAGTGACATGCCCGGTGATTTGGGTTCGGGTGTGCGTGATATTGAAACGCCTGAGATGAAAAGTGTCGGTGATTTGGGTATGCCGGTTTCTGATTCGTATTCGTTCGAGCTGTCGGTTTCCAAAGGTGTATTGCGTTTGTTTGAATGGTCTTGGCAAATATTTATTCGTAACATTTGGGAATTGTTTTTGTAATATTTCCGTTTGGTTTCGGCTAGAAAACTTGTCGATTTAGAGAAACTACTTTGGCTATCACATTTTTTGAGCTTTCTTATTTTTGGGCTATGTTTTTCGCTTACCGATTCGCCCGTGTGCTTCTTCGTGGTTCTATTGTCTTTGGTGTCGATATTGTCTACGGAGCTCTTTCTTTCATTTAATAGTTCGAGGTTGCGGTTGATGGCGCAGCTGAAGTAATTGGTTTTGGGGAGGTAAGTGGAGCAAAATTTGGCTTTGATTGTGGCGAAAGCGTTACTGTGTTTTTTAGGCTCGACAGGAACTTCTGTTTTATCGTTTTCTTTGTTTTCAAGGTCTGGAATTTCCTCGTCCTTCGATGATTTGTCTCTGCTGTCGTCCGAATTTAGGATGCCGCATACTTCCATATCAGCGTTTATGGAATCTGATATAGTTGTGTCTTCTACCGAGCTTTGACCCTGACCAATTTCCTCCGGGTAGGATTGTTGTAATAGGAGGAAATGCTTCGTTTTTGATGATGAAGGTAAACTTAGCATTTTCTTGGCTAATTCTTCGGGTTTTTCGTCGTGTTGACTGCTATGGTCTGAGTCCAAGTGATATCTTGGTTCGTCTCCACTGGTGCTTTGTCTTGATCGCCTGCCACTTCTGCGTATTCTTAGATCCCCTGTGGAATGCGATCTTTTCAGTCTTATATCGGGATCATCAAAGTCGTCTATATCTTCGAAAGCGAATCCGTTTTCGTGAATGTCAGATATTTGAAATCTGCCATCTTCTTTACCATTGCAAGGCCTAAAAAATAATTCCCGATTGTTTTCCGTTTTTATTTTATCCACGTCAAGCTCCAAAGCCTTCAAATCTATATTTTTGTTAGCTAAGGATTTGAGAAAATAATCTACGGTGAAGTCAGCATTGGTTTTTTGATAATTGCAACGACCATCATCGTTATTGTTGTGCTGAGCCATCGTACTATCCATAGATGAGTCCTGTAGACTGAGCTGTATGGCTAATTTGAGCTGATCGTCACCACTTTCGTTGCCGTTATTCGATATACTTGAGGTTGCGTCAGATGTCAGAGCATTCGCTTGGGCTTGTTTCATCCTGTCTTCAATCATTTGCAACCGCGACATTTCCAATGCTATTATCATTTCGACATTGTAGTCAGATTCTGTTTACAAACAAATAAGAACTCTATACGTTAAACGAAGATAAAAGTTACTTACGAGCACAGTTGTTATTAGCACACAATAAACCACACTGGTGGCCCTTCTCCTTCGAAGATGTGTTGCAAGTGTTGAAGTGTTTGTATGATAACTCATTTTCATCATCGGAATCGTATTCGGGCCATCGGCAATTCTTCAACCAAACACTTGTCTGCGACAAATCACTCTGAAAACCATGCGATGTGGATATGTCTCCACATAATCCTATTAGACAACTTACATCTAGATGCTTTCTTTTTCGTTTACGTTGATTTTGGGGTGTTTCAGGTGGAATAAGCCCTTGAGACACAGCCCTAACAAATTCGTGTCGTTTTCTTCTAGCTAAAGCAGTGGTTTGAACTATCACAGCCTTGGGAGTTCTAAGATAAGAGCGGGCAATCATTTCGCTCAATTTTTCAGTTACTTCCTCTAGCTCGTTCTACGACAAGAATTACAATTTTATGGTGATTCAAATTTTCACTTAACAAACCTGCATAAATTCAAAAATTGATTTATTGTAACCGTCATCAACTAAATAGTAGCCATAAACGTAGGAACCGCAGAGAACTCTTCTGGCCTTCAACAGCTCACGAACGCCATCCTCGATGAATTTAGTACTTTTTTCGCCAACATCTTCACCTTTCTTCAAACCTAAACTATTGGCCATCACTTCCATTTTCCGTTTAACGCTGGTTAGCAGCGGTTCCTCCAGTTTCTGACTGTTTTCATGATTTTTGAATCTCGTATAAAAATGAA
The DNA here is from genome assembly GCA_020654155.1 of Novius pumilus. NCBI lineage: Eukaryota > Metazoa > Arthropoda > Insecta > Coleoptera > Coccinellidae > Novius > Novius pumilus. Next base: position 512,873 of record JAIFOV010000476.1, read on the forward strand.
GAAATCTGGAATTCTCCTGGAGCTGATTGCTCTTATCCAGAGCTTCAGAAATGAGAGAGCATTGTTTTTCATCTGCCCTATGAACAGATTCGAATCTATTGCAACGAAAATAACCACCAGTGGCTGAACTGTGTCTCTTCCACGATTCCTGGCATACCCAACAAAAATCGAATTTACACTAAAAATTAGCAATTTTAATATAAACACAAATGGTTGTCGCGAAGTTACTTTTGAACACTTCATATGGTTACAACCTTCGTTTTTTTGAATTGGACTTTTGCAATTCGGACAGGGTTTTGAATTAGTAACTAACCATAAAAAATTGGCAACATCTTCACTTCCACTACATGAAGCACGCAGTTCTTCTGGTTTTACCTCTTTGATTTTCAACAACCACTCCTGCCATTGGCTACAACCACATGGGGCGTGAGCCTCACCTTAAACAACATTCAACATAAAATTTTGTGAAGATTTGGTTGTCTGTTTACCCAAACACTCCCAACAGAAGAAATGCCCGTTTCCACAATCCACAGCGTGGGAAGTATTGTTAACCGTTCTACCCAAATTCAGCCGATACATTTGATCAGCTTCTGGCAGTCTAACAGCTCTCCCACAGCCCGGAATCGGACACCATTTGATACTTTTATTACTCTCAACGAAAGCCTTGATATCGAATTGTAAATATCGTCTCGCCATATCCGGACTAACTAATTTTTCAATAAATTCTACAGGAACTAGAATGTGGCATTGATAAGCTGGACATAAAATATGATGAGTATCTCCGTCTTGTATTTTTGTTGTCAAATAACTTTCCCAACACGTCTTGCAGAAGAAATGCTTGCACGACATCTTCACCGGTTGCTCGGTGCTGGCGATTGTTGACAAGCAAATTTCGCACTGTTGTTGGAAAGATAAAGTTATTGTGATTCTACCGAACGGGAGAGGAAACGTACCATGGTTTCTTCAATTTCTTCAGTTGTGTCGGATGTTGAAACGCTCGAATCGAATGAACCTCCTTGATTTAAAACATTCGGAGGTGCCTGAACGCCAGCTAATTGACAGCATTCAATGGGATCTCTCATCCATTTTTCTAAAAGGAGCTCTCGTGACCATTCTGCAAAATAAAAGAGTTATTTCAATTGAAAGTTCTATTATTAAATTGCGGACCATTATATCTCAAGAGAGCTTCGGCAGTGAATAAGGGAATTTTTAGCATATCCGATGTGTCCACAAGTAGCTGATCTTTGGCTTCTTGCAAATCTTGACTTCTTAATCCGCTGTAAACCTCGTCTAGCTCTTGGGCGATCTCGTCTTCGTTAACGGTATCGTTGTTATCGGCCTGGAAATTTTTGATTTTACGTGGTTATCTCCACTGATATTGGTACTCACAAAAACCATTTTGCTTTCTAGTAACCTCGCTATATCATGATGCGAACCTCTCATGGCTAGATCACAAGGTGTTAGCTTATCATTATTTTCAACGAAAAGAGGTGCTCCGTGTGACAAAAGTAGCTCCACGCATCTTTTCAACCCTTTAGAAGCAGCACAATGCAAAGCAGTATTACCATCCTTCAAATGAAACGATAATAAGTTCAATGATGTTGATATAACAAATAGGTTACCCTATCTTGTGCAGATATATCAACTTTCTCCTTCTGTCCACCAGTCAGAACTGCACCTTTCCAAAACAACAACAATTGTACGCAACTTGCCTTCCTTTCTTGCAAGCTAAAACTTTTCGTTTGATTCAATTGGCAAGCGGCATGTAGGACGGTCTCATTCAAAGCGTTCTTTTTGTTCGGATTCCCATACAAGTCGTTCAGGAAGGCCCTTAACAAATGTTTCATTCCTAAAACAATCTTCATTCTAGTGATACACCAAAAGTAATGAAATAACAGCAAACCGTGTTTGGCAGCATAATGCAAAGCTGTGTTGTGATTGTGATTTTCGCCGTAACTCAAATTCGGATCGATGTTTTTCCTAAGCTCCAATGAGCTTTGGTAGAGTTGCATGGCAGCGTACTCGTCACCATGTTGCAAATATTTCTTGAACTTGGAGGAAGTGCTTCCCATTCTAAGTGATACAGTCGCTATATATAGAAGGGATGAAGTGCCAGGGACGAGACGATATGTTAACCTGAACCTTTATCGTTTTCTTCGTCATGAAAAGCTGGATGTGCGCGTTAACGTCCACCGGACCAACTGTATCAAAAACATTATGTTACATGCGGTTAAATCGTTGAAACACATCTGGAAACGAAATTATAAGCTGCACGAAAACGATTTATCTTTTTGTAATCAAGTGCATACAGTGGTAATTACAGCAATGTTGCTTATCATCAATAATTGCACAAAATGTTTGTTTAATTTCTCGTATCAGTAGGTGATTATCCTTAAACGTAAATATACTTGGTACTATCATATTTTTCGAATGAAAAAAATTCTATAATGAAACCTGTTACTGATCATCATGGTGACAGTTATTGCTTACAAAAACAGTACATGCGCTAGAATGAAGATCACTTACATCCTGGACACTCATTATACTATCTGACATTTTCGTTCACAATAACATACTTTCCATAATAACCGAGTGACATTTTCGAAGCGTTCTGAAAACTAAACGTCGGCGCCACGACGCCGAATCGATTGTTGCACGCAAGCGTCGCAGACGAGGCGCCTGGTTGTATATTTCCTTTTGGCTTCTTTTTGTTCATGTATGTCTTTTTATAGCGTTACTCATGCGAAGCGTCATTTCTCCAAGTTTTGTCTTTTTAGGCAGAAAGTATGTAATGTAACATTTATAACGGGACAAAAGTTTGAAAACGTCTCCTCATTAATTGCTTCCAATTCTCAAAACCGTATCGTTGAAGACGTATGCGAGACGTGTTACTTTCTATTTATACTCATTAAGGTAGAAGTTTCGCTTTTCGCTCCACCAAAGAAATTTTAATTGGTAGCAGCTGAGATTGGACGAGTGGGAAGAAAGAAAATCATCGTTAGTGCTGATAATGAACGAAACTTTAGGACGGGATAGAAATGGTTTCTTTTTTGTAGAAATACATTTTTCTAATGATGAATTTTATACTTTGCGCTAACAGAATATCGAATCGTGTAAGTTTGAACTTGGGAGATCAATCAAAGCAGATCGTTTTTGTCGTTTGCCCATTTTGTGAAAAGCGTATCGTAACTTTCTAATTATATCTATCCACCGCAGCAATTTCATGTTCATATAAAACGGAGCAACGTTGTTAAAATGTTACAATTAGTACTCACTCTAAACTTTTGAATTTAATTTTGTTCATTAATTATCTCCATTATATTTCAATATATTTCAATACTTTGAAAGGTTCACTCATAAATGGTGTTGCTGATAGATGCAACATTATGTTTTATTCAGAGCAACATATTAATGCAACGTTTATAACTAGGTGAACTCCTAAATAATTCAGCTAAAAGTGCGAAAATTAGTAGAATTTAGAAAAAAAATTATTCTAATACTGAAGTTTTAATTGATATATGGAGTATATGAAGCAAATATACTAATTCTGAGGAACTACTACAATCGAATAAAGTGATACATTTGAACTACGCGTTTAATCTGTCACTATGCCATCAGGAATTTCAGAAACTACCAAAGAAACAAAGATTTTATTTTATTTTAAAATGACTAGGGTTGCCTAAATGTTTTATTTCATATAAAATTCCTCTCATTTAATTGACAATGCATTATAAGAGATTTAAAATCTTTCAATTAACTAAACTAAACGAGTTAACTATCAACTCTATTAGAATGGTTTAACAACATGAGTATTCTGGATTAATCCAGATGGCCATGTGACCATCCTGACTGTGATCAAAAATTAGGCAAGTATAAGAATATGTATTATATTTGAACTACCGCGACGTGGTATGAAAACTATAAATCATCATATCTGATTTAATCACGTGTTTCATAAAATATCACGAATTGTTTGCTTTTTGTCTTGCTACAATATACTATGAGCAATTAAATTCAACAAATATTTTGATTTGAAGATGATGAGTTGAAATATAAAAATTGAAGATACAAACGTAAAGAAATTCTATGACGTTTGGTAGTTCAAAGTAATTAGTTATAGTCAACTGTCATTCATTAGGCAAGTATAAGAATATGTATTATATTTGAACTACCGCGACGTGGTATGAAAACTATTAATCATCGTATCTGATTTAATCACTTGTTTCATAAAATATCACGATTTGTTTGCTTTTTGTCTTGCTACAATATACTATGAGCAACTATATCCAACAGAGACTTTGATTTGAAGATGATGAATTGAAATATAAAAAATGAAGATACAAACGTCAAGAAATTCTATGACGTTTAGTAGTTCAAAGTAATTAGTTATTGTCAACTGTCATTCATTCCTGTCGTGTTATTGGTTAGTGTTAGAATTGTGAAAAACATGTTTAAATCTCGGTTACTGTTTTAAAATAACGTTTTCTGACCATTGTTGACCACAAAGCCAAGAATTTCAAAAGTCGATTTCTCTTTCATATTAAATTGAAACTGAGGGAGCGTCCAATTATTACCTGACGCAATTTTTGAAGATTGTTTTAACCCCGTAACGTTTGAACGCGCGTTGAAGGTTCTCGGCCCGTTTCTCATCGACTCTCGCCTTAGCATCGGTCAATCCAGTATATACATCGATGGCTCTAATCAATTCGTATTTTTGATAATAATAATTTTTTGCGCTCACTTGAAAACTTTCGTGCGTACCTCGTCTGCATAATTTTTCTTAGAAACCGTAAAACTTTCCGGTTTGCACCTAATTTTGCCGATTCAAAATGGGCAGACATTTTATTAGTAACATTTCGGTAAGGAAATTATTCCCATTGCTATGTGAGAAGAGAAGTTTCTGATTAGTATATAAAGGAACACGAGTAAATAGAACATTTTCCAGAGGAAAGAAAGATAAAACTATCCTCTCGAGGGATGTCGACGAATCGAAAAGGTCACCAAGTTATTTGCAACTTCGATAAAACAATCAATCGAGGACCCAGCCAACGGAAAAGGTAACAAAGAGTTTCAATTAAATCCGAGTTAAAAATAGAGGCACAAAGATAATTTCATATCGATTTCCGAATAAAAAAAGGTCTATCGTTCATTCGCAATTCATCTTATCAACGATGCGGCTTCCCATAAAACTGCTGAGAACTTAATTCTCCATCGAATGTTAATATGACCGCTTCACGTTCACATCATATGAAAATTTAATTTCCATGTCCAGTCGATTAGTTTTCCTTTTGTTGGAAGGGTTTTGGAGTTCATCCAACTTTGCTTATCCAATTGGTAGTTTTGAGAATTACGTTTGGAGTTTCCGACTGGCACACCAAGCAGATGGTCAAGTTTCTTCTCGAACAAACTGCGTAATTGGATTTGTAGTAACCACTAGAAATCTATTTCCGGTTGCATATCTATTCAATTCGAATTAGTAGATCTGATTGCCAATGCGAAACAAAGAGTAAGTTGTCCGGCGTAATGAAAAGAAATCCTCAAGGATTCCTACAGGAGATATGAAACTTTTCTATTCACGTGGGCACGTAACCAACCAATAAAGTAACACGACCGTTTACCGAGAACTGTATCCTTTAATAGGAGAAAGGATAACAACTTGGTAATCTCACCCTATGCTCACGTTTCTTCGTCGGACGCATGCGTTACCACCCTTATATACACCAGAAACGCACTTCGGCATTTCAGTTATCGCGGAAAAACCACTGGCGGATGCATGGAAAGCGGACCATGGAAACGCTCGTACCATAAGCCGCACCGCGACGCACAATGTAAACTAAAGTGGAAAATGTGAAAATCGACGAAAAATAACTTTCAATTTATGTGAAAATAATCAACCGACCGTTTTTATTTCATTTAGCGATTGCGTTATTTTGAATTTTTTGCTTTGTCAAAAATAAGTTTCACACCACAAATATTTAATTTTGAAGATGTTTCAAATAGGATCGTCATTCTTCGAACTGGGTGAGTTTTATTTTCGCCGCCAACCCCGCCCATCGATTGATGAATTATGTATCATCATTTCTCCCCCAAAAACTTTAGGCGGCAGTTGGGGAAATTTATGTCGATAGCGATTAAGTGTTGAAACAGAAATAACCGTGAATTTCGATTCGGGCGATTTGTGAACAATAACGCGAACCAAACACGCGAACTGTTCGAATATAAATATTTTCGTTCGGCTTGTTATCGCCGTTTATATTAACGGTTATATTTTTTGACATTGACCGTCCGAATTAACTGATTAAAGTCACAACTCGTATAATTTATTGCTATTATTTAAACGGAATGGCGGATGCGCGGAAATTAACATGTTACATTGGAAATTGTGTAGCTGGCGATTGTTCGGACTACGTCGTTTCGCATTCGAACGAGGCGAATTGTAATATGAAAATTAATTTCGAACAGTTACTAAAAATATATTATTACCGAAATTTACATAAATTTACAAAGAAGTCTTTGTGTACTGTAATAAATGAATATTTATATTACTGGAATAAAATTTGAATTGCGTGGGTGCTAATTTTAGTGTCGCAAACTGGAATTAAGATAAAGAAACGTACTTCGATTAAAAATCTATAGAGGATTAAATTCTAAACAGATAATTTTTTGTAGACGCAACGTTATAATTTGGGTAACCACTTCTTTCGAGTGTTTGTATCAAATATCATGACGCTCAACTGTGCAAAGTACTGGTGTGGCCAATATTTTTAACCCCCCCCCGGGGTTACCAGAGATACCGCGAGTGCCAGAGGTATTTGTGCGATCTGAAAACCCAGAGTTAGAGGATCAAAAAAACCTAATATTTGTTAAACATATGAAAGCATCGTGATGAGTAAAAGAGTATATACATAAACGTCAAAATTTTCACTTTTACCTCATTCTCGGCTTTATTTTTTACGATTTTCTTACAGATTTTTGGAATTGTTATCGAATTTTTATAACAACATTCATCATAACTCTTAATAGCACATGATTCATTCTGCCATGTTCATTGTCCAATTGTGTTATTTTACAAAATTGATGATTGAAAGGAATGGAACGTTGGTATCACCTAACAGCGTTTTTTAACAGAAACTGCGAAATTTTCGAAATCGTGTCCTACAGCATATGAGGTAATATTTCACATTTATTGCCAACTTAATAATTGATGACCCATTGATTAAACGCTATATCATAAACGTCTTATAATTTTTCATAGAACGAATCGTTGAAATTGCTTTCGGATGTACAACGACTTTATAATAAATTGAATGAGCTTTAATGCAAGAAAAGTATAATCATAATGCAATTACATAGACAATTTTTTTAAATCGGAGTACCTTGCATTACGAATTTGTTAATCAAAGGAGAACGCGAAGTTCCCCCCCGCGAAGTTCCCCGCGAAGTTCCCCGCGAAGTCCCCCGCGAAGTCCCCTCGCGAAGATCCCCCGCGAAGTTCCCCCGCGAAGTTCCCCCGCGAAGTTCCCCGCGAAGTTCCCCGCGAAGTTAGGTTAGGTGAGAGGTTAGGTGAGGTTAGGTGAGAGGTTAGGTGAGGTTAGGTGAGGTTAGGTGAGAGGTTAGGTGAGGTTAGGTGAGGTTAGGTGAGAGGTTAGGTGAGGTTAGGTGAGGTTAGGTGAGGTTAGGTGAGAGGTTAGGTGAGGTTAGGTGAGAGGTTAGGTGAGGTTAGGTGTAGTACTGACCTACCACCAAGAAAAACCGGGTTCGAATCCCGGTAAATTCTAAATTAATTTGAGGATGCCATCGTTTTCCGGAAGGCCGTTGGTCCTGGCTATATATTTAATATATAGTCGTTAGGTCGTGCCAGAGGTATTTGTGCGATCTGAAAACCCAGAGTTAGAGGATCAAAAAAACCTAATATTTGTTAAACATATGAAAGCATCCTGATGAGTAAAAAAGTATATACATAAACGTCAAAATTTTCACTTTTACCTCATTCTCGGCTTTATTTTTTACGATTTTCTTACAGATTTTTGGAATTGTTATCGAATTTTTATAACAACATTCATCATAACTCTTAATAGCACATGATTCATTCTGCCATGTTCATTGTCCAATTGTGTTATTTTACAAAATTGATGATTGAAAGGAATGGAACGTTGGTATCACCTAACAGCGTTTTTTAACAGAAACTGCGAAATTTTCGAAATCGTGTCCTACAGCATATGAGGTAATATTTCACATTTATTGCCAACTTAATAATTGATGACCCATTGATTAAACGCTATATCATAAACGTCTTATAATTTTTCATAGAACGAATCGTTGAAATTGCTTTCGGATGTACAACGACTTTATAATAAATTGAATGAGCTTTAATGCAAGAAAAGTATAATCATAATGCAATTACATAGACAATTTTTTTAAATCGGAGTACCTTGCATTACGAATTTGTTAATCAAAGGAGAACGCGAAGTTCCCCCCCGCGAAGTTCCCCGCGAAGTTCCCCGCGAAGTCCCCCGCGAAGTCCCCCCGCGAAGATCCCCGCGAAGTTCCCCGCGAAGTTCCCCCGCGAAGTTCCCCCGCGAAGTTCCCCGCGAAGTTAGGTTAGGTGAGAGGTTAGGTGAGGTTAGGTGAGAGGTTAGGTGAGAGGTTAGGTGAGGTTAGGTGAGAGGTTAGGTGAGGTTAGGTGAGGTTAGGTGAGAGGTTAGGTGAGGTTAGGTGAGGTTAGGTGAGGTTAGGTGAGAGGTTAGGTGAGGTTAGGTGAGAGGTTAGGTGAGGTTAGGTGTAGTACTGACCTACCACCAAGAAAAACCGGGTTCGAATCCCGGTAAATTCTAAATTAATTTGAGGATGCCATCGTTTTCCGGAAGGCCGTTGGTCCTGGCTATATATTTAATATATAGTCGTTAGGTCGTGCCAGAGGTATTTGTGCGATCTGAAAACCCAGAGTTAGAGGATCAAAAAAACCTAATATTTGTTAAACATATGAAAGCATCCTGATGAGTAAAAAAGTATATACATAAACGTCAAAATTTTCACTTTTATCTCATTCTCGGCTTTATTTTTTACGATTTTCTTACAGATTTTTGGAATTGTTATCGAATTTTTATAACAACATTCATCATAACTCTTAATAGCACATGATTCATTCTGCCATGTTCATTGTCCAATTGTGTTATTTTACAAAATTGATGATTGAAAGGAATGGAACGTTGGTATCACCTAACAGCGTTTTTTAACAGAAACTGCGAAATTTTCGAAATCGTGTCCTACAGCATATGAGGTAATATTTCACATTTATTGCCAACTTAATAATTGATGACCCATTGATTAAACGCTATATCATAAACGTCTTATAATTTTTCATAGAACGAATCGTTGAAATTGCTTTCGGATGTACAACGACTTTATAATAAATTGAATGAGCTTTAATGCAAGAAAAGTATAATCATAATGCAATTACATAGACAATTTTTTTAAATCGGAGTACCTTGCATTACGAATTTGTTAATCAAAGGAGAACGCGAAAGTTCCCCGCGAAGTTCCCCGCGAAGTCCCCCGCGAAGATCCCCCGCGAAGTTCCCCCCCGAAGTTCCGCGAAGTTCCCCCCCGCGAAGTTCCCCGCGAAGTTCCCCCGAAGTTAGAAGTTAGGTTAGGTGAGAGGTTAGGTGAGGTTAGGTGAGAGGTTAGGTGAGGTTAGGTGAGGTTAGGTGAGAGGTTAGGTGAGGTTAGGTGAGGTTAGGTGAGGTTAGGTGAGGTTAGGTGAGGTTAGGTGAGGTTAGGTGAGAGGTTAGGTGAGGTTAGGTGTAGTACTGACCTACCACCAAGAAAAACCGGGTTCGAATCCCGGTAAATTCTAAATTAATTTGAGGATGCCATCGTTTTCCGGAAGGCCGTTGGTCCTGGCTATATATTTAATATATAGTCGTTAGGTCGTGCCAGAGGTATTTGTGCGATCTGAAAACCCAGAGTTAGAGGATCAAAAAAACCTAATATTTGTTAAACATATGAAAGCATCCTGATGAGTAAAAAAGTATATACATAAACGTCAAAATTTTCACTTTTATCTCATTCTCGGCTTTATTTTTTACGATTTTCTTACAGATTTTGGAATTGTTATCGAATTTTTATAACAACATTCATCATAACTCTTAATAGCACATGATTCATTCTGCCATGTTCATTGTCCAATTGTGTTATTTTACAAAATTGATGATTGAAAGGAATGGAACGTTGGTATCACCTAACAGCGTTTTTTAACAGAAACTGCGAAATTTTCGAAATCGTGTCCTACAGCATATGAGGTAATATTTCACATTTATTTTAATAATTGATGACCCATTGATTAAACGCTATATCATAAACGTCTTATAATTTTTCATAGAACGAATCGTTGAAATTGCTTTCGGATGTACAACGACTTTATAATAAATTGAATGAGCTTTAATGCAAGAAAAGTATAATCATAATGCAATTACATAGACAATTTTTAAATCGGAGTACCTTGCATTACGAATTTGTTAATCAAAGGAGAACGCGAAGTTCCCCGCGAAGTCCCCCGAAGTCCCCCGCGAAGTTCCCCCGCGAAGTTCCCCGCGAAGTTCCCCGCGAAGTCCCCGCGAAGTTCCCCGCGAAGTTCCCCGCGAAGTTCCCCCGCGAAGTTCCCCCGCGAAGTTCCCCATGAAGTTCCCCCACGAAGTTCCCCGCGAAGTTAGGTTAGGTGAGAGGTTAGGTGAGGTCATTAGGTGTGAGGTTAGGTGAGGTTAGGTGAGGTTTAGGTAGAAGTTAGGTTAGGTGAGAGGTTAGGTGAGGTTAGGTGAGAGGTTAGGTGAGAGGTTAGGTGAGGTTAGGTGAGGTTAGGTGAGGTTAGGTGAGAGGTTAGGTGAGGTTAGGTGAGAGGTTAGGTGAGGTTAGGTGTAGTACTGACCTACCACCAAGAAAAACCGGGTTCGAATCCCGGTAAATTCTAAATTAATTTGAGGATGCCATCGTTTTCCGGAAGGCCGTTGGTCCTGGCTATATATTTAATATATAGTCGTTAGGTCGTGCCAGAGGTATTTGTGCGATCTGAAAACCCAGAGTTAGAGGATCAAAAACCTAATATTTGTTAAACATATGAAAGCATCCTGATGAGTAAAAAGTATATACATAAACGTCAAAATTTTCACTTTTATCTCATTCTCGGCTTTATTTTTACGATTTTCTTACAGATTTTGGAATTGTTATCGAATTTTTATAACAACATTCATCATAACTCTTAATAGCACATGATTCATTCTGCCATGTTCATTGTCCAATTGTGTTATTTTACAAAATTGATGATTGAAAGGAATGGAACGTTGGTATCACCTAACAGCGTTTTTTAACAGAAACTGCGAAATTTTCGAAATCGTGTCCTACAGCATATGAGGTAATATTTCACATTTATTGCCAACTTAATAATTGATGACCCATTGATTAAACGCTATATCATAAACGTCTTATAATTTTTCATAGAACGAATCGTTGAAATTGCTTTCGGATGTACAACGACTTTATAATAAATTGAATGAGCTTTAATGCAAGAAAAGTATAATCATAATGCAATTACATAGACAATTTTTTTAAATCGGAGTACCTTGCATTACGAATTTGTTAATCAAAGGAGAACGCGAAGTTCCCCCCCGCGAAGTTCCCCCGCGAAGTTAGTCGAAGTTCCCCGCGAAGAAGTTCCCCCGTTGTTAGGTGAGAGGTTAGTTAGGTTAGGTGAGAGGTTAGGTGAGGTTAGGTGAGAGGTTAGGTGAGGTTAGGTGAGGTTAGGTGAGGTTAGGTGAGAGGTTAGGTGAGGTTAGGTGAGAGGTTAGGTGAGGTTAGGTGAGGTTAGGTGAGAGGTTAGGTGAGGTTAGGTGAGAGGTTAGGTGAGGTTAGGTGTAGTACTGACCTACCACCAAGAAAAACCGGGTTCGAATCCCGGTAAATTCTAAATTAATTTGAGGATGCCATCGTTTTCCGGAAGGCCGTTGGTCCTGGCTATATATTTAATATATAGTCGTTAGGTCGTGCCAGAGGTATTTGTGCGATCTGAAAACCCAGAGTTAGAGGATCAAAAAAACCTAATATTTGTTAAACATATGAAAGCATCCTGATGAGTAAAAAAGTATATACATAAACGTCAAAATTTTCACTTTTATCTCATTCTCGGCTTTATTTTTTACGATTTTCTTACAGATTTTTGGAATTGTTATCGAATTTTTATAACAACATTCATCATAACTCTTAATAGCACATGATTCATTCTGCCATGTTCATTGTCCAATTGTGTTATTTTACAAAATTGATGATTGAAAGGAATGGAACGTTGGTATCACCTAACAGCGTTTTTTAACAGAAACTGCGAAATTTTCGAAATCGTGTCCTACAGCATATGAGGTAATATTTCACATTTATTGCCAACTTAATAATTGATGACCCATTGATTAAACGCTATATCATAAACGTCTTATAATTTTTCATAGAACGAATCGTTGAAATTGCTTTCGGATGTACAACGACTTTATAATAAATTGAATGAGCTTTAATGCAAGAAAAGTATAATCATAATGCAATTACATAGACAATTTTTTTAAATCGGAGTACCTTGCATTACGAATTTGTTAATCAAAGGAGAACGCGAAGTTCCCCCCCGCGAAGTTCCCCGCCCCCGCGAAGTTCCCCGCGAAGATCCCCCCCGAAGATCCCCGCGAAGTCCCCCTCCGCGAAGTTCCCCGCGAAGTTCCCCCGCGAAGTTCCCCGCGAAGTTCCCCCCCGCGAAGTTAGGTTAGGTGAGAGGTTAGGTGAGGTTAGGTGAGAGGTTAGGTGAGGTTAGGTGAGGTTAGGTGAGGTTAGGTGAGAGGTTAGGTGAGGTTAGGTGAGGTTAGGTGAGAGGTTAGGTGAGGTTAGGTGAGGTTAGGTGAGGTTAGGTGAGAGGTTAGGTGAGGTTAGGTGTAGTACTGACCTACCACCAAGAAAAACCGGGTTCGAATCCCGGTAAATTCTAAATTAATTTGAGGATGCCATCGTTTCCCGGAAGGCCGTTGGTCCTGGCTATATATTTAATATATAGTCGTTAGGTCGTGCCAGAGGTATTTGTGCGATCTGAAAACCCAGAGTTAGAGGATCAAAAAAACCTAATATTTGTTAAACATATGAAAGCATCCTGATGAGTAAAAAAGTCTATACATAAACGTCAAAATTTTCACTTTTATCTCATTCTCGGCTTTATTTTTTACGATTTTCTTACAGATTTTTGGAATTGTTATCGAATTTTTATAACAACATTCATCATAACTCTTAATAGCACATGATTCATTCTGCCATGTTCATTGTCCAATTGTGTTATTTTACAAAATTGATGATTGAAAGGAATGGAACGTTGGTATCACCTAACAGCGTTTTTTAACAGAAACTGCGAAATTTTCGAAATCGTGTCCTACAGCATATGAGGTAATATTTCACATTTATAATTGATGACCCATTGATTAAACGCTATATCATAAACGTCTTATAATTTTTCATAGAACGAATCGTTGAAATTGCTTTCGGATGTACAACGACTTTATAATAAATTGAATGAGCTTTAATGCAAGAAAAGTATAATCATAATGCAATTACATAGACAATTTTTTTAAATCGGAGTACCTTGCATTACGAATTTGTTAATCAAAGGAGAACGCGAAGTTCCCCCCCGCGAAGTCCCCCCCCCCCCCGCGAAGTCCCACCCCGCGAAGTTCCCCCTCCGCGAAGTTCCCCCGAAGTTCCCCCGCGAAGTCCCCCCGCGAAGTTCTCCCCGCGAAGTTCCCCGCGAAGTTCCCCGCGAAGTTCCCCCCGCGAAGTTCCCCGCGAAGTTCCCCATGAAGTTCCCCCTCCATGAAGTTCCCCGCGAAGTTAGGTTAGGTGAGAGGTTAGGTGAGCTTTAATGCAAGAAAAGTATAATCATAATGCAATTACATAGACAATTTTTAAATCGGAGTACCTTGCATTACGAATTTGTTAATGAGAAGATCCCCGCGAAGTTCCCCCTCCGCGAAGTTCCCCCCGCGAAGTTCCCCGCGAAGTTCCCCCGCGAAGTTAGGTTAGGTGAGAGGTTAGGTGAGGTTAGGTGAGAGGTTAGGTGAGGTTAGGTGAGGTTAGGTGAGAGGTTAGGTGAGGTTAGGTGAGAGGTTAGGTGAGGTTAGGTGAGAGGTTAGGTGAGGTTAGGTGTAGTACTGACCTACCACCAAGAAAAACCGGGTTCGAATCCCGGTAAATTCTAAATTAATTTGAGGATGCCATCGTTTTCCGGAAGGCCGTTGGTCCTGGCTATATATTTAATATATAGTCGTTAGGTCGTGCCAGAGGTATTTGTGCGATCTGAAAACCCAGAGTTAGAGGATCAAAAAAACCTAATATTTGTTAAACATATGAAAGCATCCTGATGAGTAAAAAAGTATATACATAAACGTCAAAATTTTCACTTTTATCTCATTCTCGGCTTTATTTTTTACGATTTTCTTACAGATTTTTGGAATTGTTATCGAATTTTTATAACAACATTCATCATAACTCTTAATAGCTCTCGAGTCATAGAGGGTTTCAACCCCTTTCGTGTCTCATAAAAGGCGTAGGTACATGTAAAAACAAATAGTGTTAAAAATTAAGATTAAGTATAATTCTTGAAATAAAAAAAAATTGTATTTACATAACGTAAGGGTTGACAACATCTGATCAAAAACACAATCACTGTTGAAAAGAATAGTCCATGAGTTGGAATTTCTTATTTACTTTTGTATCCGCCGTTCGTTTCATAATTCAATTACATCAACTTTTTTCAAAAGTTGAATAAATATTTACTAGGACATATCGATAACTCCGGATAACAGAAAACCCACGGTACTGTTTGTTTAACGTTCCTCATCCCTTATACCTTCAATAAATCGATAGAAAATACTTCAAACACTGGAAGCGATATCATCCACTTTTACAACAAAAAAAAAGTCATATCGATTCTTCAGTCAAAACCACCAGGTGAACAGGAATTTATCGGCGGCCGGAAGTCCAAAAAACGACTAATGTATTATTGGTATCGAAGTGAAACACAAAAAACCTATCAATACCATCGGGCCTTAACCGATCGAAGATTTACGCAACGTCGTTTTCAACTGGATTTATGTGTCAGTTGGAATCGCTTTCGCAGGCTCTTCACCTACTACTACCCACTTTTAATATTATGTAGCCCATCGAATAAATTTCCACGAGGAATGTAACCTTCTCAATTTCATTTCGAGGCTTATAGGTCACACGGGCGTTGTTAAAATTCCCGCGGAATATCAAAATGCAACGATAATATAAAGTTGCCGAACGAATTCGATTGAACTTTCCGGGCGCGATCGCAACGCGGAAAATCCACAAAATCAACAGGGAACAACGAGTTGTTAGTAGGAAGAGGTGCGATAGCGATTTCCCGAAGCGATACGAAACGGGGTGCAGAAAAGACGTTAATTGTAAAGTTATATTGTTGGAAGTTGCTATCTGCAGCTAGGCGCTGGAATACCCACGATGAATTCCAAGGTACATCAACTTCAATTGATTGTTTCCCAAGTTTCAGCTTAATGAATAATATCAGAACCACGACACTGATATGTTTCTCCGGAGAAGGTTTCCGGAGTCTTGTTCGCCGTGACAGCTTAGGGATGACATTGTAGCCTATGCAAATTCGATTTTAGGATAAAGGTGTCAAGTATATAATTAGATTGCTCGTTCCGAGTTTCCACATTGTTAAGTGACATAAAGTGACAATCAATTTATTTTAAGATAGTTGTTGATGTTTGTTCAAATTTTCACTGTTTCAAATTTTTATTCTCTTTAAAACTTTGCTAGCACATTTCGGTTCAACTTTTATCTGATTAGGCTATATATTCAATCTGCTTTTTCTTCTCGGCCTAGCATTCTACTGTTGCTATTCCGCAATAGCAGTTTGAATAACCGTTATATAAATTGTTGCTGCACCGACGTTTTTATTCATTTTTATTTAGCACTGGATACATGATAGCCGTCATAAAGTTGCGTTTCTAGGAGTCTCCGTTTTTATTTACAGAAAAAAGGTTTAATGGCTGTCGCTCTTAACTTTAAAACAATACGAACTTAATTTCAAATCACTCACAAGAGAACAAGTTGGAATATTCATTATTCATTCAATTCAAATAGGATGGAAATTGAAGTGAATCGTCTATAATCGTATAATCAATAACCGAAATTATGTATGACTGCCAAACATGAAATTGATGGAACATTGTACATATGAAATTGTTTTAATCAACAATTGTTAACTACAATAACTCACCGGTTCGCTAATTTGAGAATAAATGGAGGAGATTTTCCCGAATAGTTTGATGCATAACTTGATGATATAACATTCAGTTTCAATCGAATATTTTACTATTTCGATCATTTCTGATTGTAGTCAGCAAGGTTTCAAGATTATATAAAAGCATTTTTAAAATTAAAAAAACGAATGAAAAAAAGAGCTTCTCATAAACGCAAAGATCCACTAGTCAAACTTAAATACTTGACTACGTCATCCATCATATTCCCCCTAAGCGAAGGAAGTATTGGGGTTATGTTTAAACAGACACACCCCATAATGAAGGCACACATATGTAAACTCGGAGAAGAGTATGGAACAAAATTAATGGTAAAATGTTTTGTTTTCATACGAATAAACAGTTAATTTCATCAGACCGATAAGGAAAACAAACCATATCGATTTGGTAATCATTGATTTATTTACACAAGTTTGGAACGGCACACCAAATATTGTCCTAAACATCCAATGTAATCGTGGGGTGAATGTGTTTAGTATTAGGAATCTGTGGATGAGCTCACACGAAGCGAGGCATGATGTCGGCGGAAGTTCTGAACGTTTCTCCATGAATCTTACTTGCTAGTGGTCCTTGTACTCAATTTCTGATAACGTGATTGCATGTGGGAGTTTCTTGAGTTTCTGAAGTCCCTTTCTTGTTGTCCTTTAGAATTCAGAGTGGTTGTCCCCTGTGATAAAATATGAAGATTTACCGTGCACCAAATTTTAAACAGATTATTTTTTCAACGCAATGTTACTTTCAATCCATTCTGCTCATAGTTTGAAAATTCATGATAAAGAAAGAAAAGTAGTTTCTCTATGCGTATCGCTTTTTAAATCAACGAAAAAAAATATTGGGGATTATGGTGCACCACTTTGAGCAATACCAAGAGAATCTAATTTTGTTGCCGCAATGCCACGTGTAACTTATGGTTACTGTAACAATGAACTACTGTCAAATGTTGTTCTACGGTTTTGTATATATATAAACATCACCATTTTGCTTAACCCTTGTGATCTGTGACGGCTGATAATCCACTATGTGACACAGCATTTTGAATGAGAATCATAGCGATTGTTAAATGAATAGGTTTTTTGTAATGTCATATTTGTATTATGTAATGCCATTAGGGAGGGGGGGGTTGTTATTGAAAAATGTTATGTTTTGAGAAGCAAATCTAAATATGTTGCACATTGTTAAAACTGTATTTAGTAATGTATGGTTTTCAATGTTTATCGCTATAGAAGTGCGTTAAATTGTTAAAATGAAGAAAATGACCTTGACATCAAGTTTAAAATTTGAAAAACAAACGAAAGCCACTAAATCCAGGTTTCAAAATTATTCATCAAAATGTTAATTCTCAAGTGAGTTATCTATTTCTTGAAATGAATTCTGACCGATTAATTACTTTTTTATGGTTCCGTTGCAACGCAGTTTACTGATGAGAAAAAAGACAATCAAATATATTCGTTCACAGAAGAAGCATAGCAAGATGGGATTCAAACAAGAGCCTTAAGGTAATAGAGAATATTAATATTTCATGAGAACAGAAGATGAGATTGCACTATTTCCTGACAAATAAGATTATATTCGTGCCCTCAGAAGTGGAAAATTTAGTTCCGATGTTTAAAACTTTTTCTTCCCTTTCAACAAATCCCGTGGTGTGCGGAATTTTTATTTAAAATTTGTTATCGCTCCCATAGAATGCAGTCGCAGCGTTCGTTTCTATACCCGTTTGCTTTTTGAAACGAAAGAACTAACAAAGAAATATATAAATAGCCGAGTTTCGTTTCTACGCGTTTCAGCCTGCATATAACGTTATTGAAATGCAAGAATTGACGTTCCTTTTCACCGAGTCGGCTTGTATTCAAAATGGAATCTCGGTTACGTTATATCAAAATTTACGTTTCAATTCCTAGAATCGTTCGTCGCAATAAAGAAACATACGACCTGTTTATCAAAACGACAAGACTATACTCGAGGAGCTTTCCAATATCCAGACACTATTCCCTTTTTATTGGCAAAACCGGCATCACAATAATCCCACCTAACTCTAGGGTTGACGAACGTCTCCGGTTGTTTGAAAATCAATTTTCCTAGCAAGTGTAGTATTTCCAATTCCGGCATTCCTGTTTTGACTGAAGATTAAACGATTTTTTTGTTTTCAGTGGCTATGGAGAGAGCTCGATAACGGAAGGGCTGCGTACGGCTTTAGCCCGGCTGCGACAAAAATCATCCACCCCTGGAAGTCAGTCCCCATCGCACCAGTCCCAACCCCAGGTAGAACTTCGATCAAGTTTCGACAACTTTTAGATGTTTGATTACTTGTGTCTTTGAATTGCCGAAGCGCCTGTTTACCTTCACGAAGCCACTGTGAAAACAGATGTGCAATTTTGGTTCACCGTCAACTCTCATTCAGTCGTTTATCATGCGCGTCCATATTAATACCACCAATAATAATCCGGAGGATCATCGGCTGAACTGACAATATGTCCTTTGAAAACGTTTCGAGTACCTTAATCTGTCCGTTTGTTCCGGACCTCGCCCATATCGCCACTGACATTTAATTAGTTTAATCGGCTAATCGTGCTGAATGCACTAGTATCAAAATACCAGATCTACATTCTCTATTATTCATCATGTTGATGCCATATTTCACTGGTCATTCCAAACCTGTGGGCCGTTTTCGTTAATTATTCATCGTTACGTTGAATTTTGACGGAAGCTCCAAAAATGGGGTTGGTTTGAATAATGAACGACCATTGTTTTCTGAGAGTTTGAGCTGTCCGAAGAATCGACCGACCGTGTCGTTGAAATAATGGGCCGCGAACCTAGATTCGATATCATCATCCCTTTTTGATGACAGAAGAAGAGGGAGCTTTGGGCGAAAAATAATTACGTCGTCAAATCGGGTCGGTATAAAATCGATGGTGAAATTTTGATCGGTTTCATTAACTGAAGATTGTTCAATCTCATTTCGCCGCGAAATAATTAACCTTCGGGATGGATATTAAATTGACATTCGGGCGGTTAAAATATTGATTGGAAACGTGATGGTATATAACTAATTTGCTGATGAAACAAAAACACAAAAATTTCCTGAATAGCCTCATAACTTCATCTCCATGATTCCATTTCTCATCTCACATTGGTTCACGAACGATAATTAAATAACTATAAAATCGACGATTTTTTTATCATTGTATGGACAGCGAAAAATTCTGCTTTCGTTTATTTTCTAGGTTGTATAAAAATATTTACGCAGGTGCCATTATGAACGCAGCGTTTCTTCCCACTTTTGGATAAGTATGCACACACATACGAGTTGCGATCACCAAGAATATCAAAATACGCGCTCGGCAGAGCAGATGGGAATAAATTTAAAAATGGGGATATTGCGAAAAATCTGAAGTGAAAGCGATCGCCCCTTTTTTCGCTGACAATCTGTCAGAGTTCCGTTCGGCGTACTCACACTTCATTTGCTTCTAATGCTCATCGCAACCGGAATATAAAGATATTCAACGCGAGCTTTCGAGTATTTTAAATCGATTAACTATAACGAAATCGCAAAGCGTGCGTTTTCTTTTAAACTGTATCTTAAAGAAACGACGTTCAATCTCCCCTTTACGGTACGTTAGTTTCAATTTAATTAAACGGAATATTTTTGCGGAGCATACGAAATTTTCTCGTGCCTACCACCTTCTTCGCGATTAATTTCTGAACTGAAACCTTATTGATATCCGTGCAATCCTCCTCTAAATCCTTGCGATAACAATTCAAAGCCGGCTTTCAATTTAGAAGCCTAATATGTTTTCATAATCCACATGGGGTTAATTAAGCCTCCGCAAAGCCTACAGGATTTTTGGATGGCATGTTTGGTCAATGGTGCGAAGTTAAATTGAAGTGGAGGAGGTTTGTTTTTGCGAAAAGGTCAACGGACGATTGTTACCGAAATTGGAAACTCGATTGGGCTATTCATTCTAACCGACACAATGAAAAAAGGAAACATAAGGAGGATGAGTTTACTTACGAAATGTTTGCGTTCGTTTCCACATGATAAAGTTCGGGAGGTGTTATTTTAAGGAACGACATTCACTTCATAATCTGCCGTCCCCTACCAACGAGATCACTATATACGTATCGAATTTTCCTTCGAGGTATACGCTTGCATATGGTCAGAGTAATACATCAGATCCATACTGAAGTATGCAACTTCTTCATGAAACATTCATAGTGATTGAAGAAATTGTCAAAAATTGGACTTCATTCGATTTTTCCGTCGAGTTCTGCTTTAAGATCGGAAATGCGACATGAAATGGTAAGAAAAGCAATTGTTCAACAAACATGCTAAAGACCGACAGCGGTGGAATTATATTAGCCTACCCGGCTAATATAATTAACAACTCATTGAAAACGCGTTTTCAAAAATATTTTCTCAGAAACGGTTGATTGTAGTCAGATATAGTAATCAAAACTCCTATAGCTCTATTTGATAGTAAATGAATGCTGAAAAACGGAAAGCGATAATTTTCAAATGTTTTAGGCATTTTTGCAACCCGTGTCAAATTAAAAATAATTAAAAAGAATTTCGAATTTTTTCTCAAAATTCATGCATCTCACGTCCTGGATGTTCATACAAAAAAACATGTCAGTTAACACTTTCGTTGGAATATAAAAAAAGTCTTATCGCTCTCAAAAATAGTTTGCATTCATGTGATTCTAATTAAAAAAAAAAAAATTGTCTTCTTTTTAAACACTTCTGATGAAATCTCAGAATTTTTGTACAGTTGCCCTTCTTCTTATTCATTCGGCTCGAAGAATACATTCCTAGGTACCGAATCTAGAATACTCAGTTGTGAAAATAAAATCACGAAAATCTAGCAGTTTTCTCTTATATCTGAGAATGAATTTTTCGATTGTGGTCGAATAAGGAATCAGACCTGGAGAGCATTGACGTCCACCTGTCCCCCTTTTCCGAAAATCTCTTCATGCTGTCGTTTAGCATGTAGCATGAACAGAAACAAACACACATGGCTTTACGCCCACTCACTTCGTCTGCTAGCAAGCGTATACAGTAACCAGAATGAAATATATTTGGAATTTTATATCTGATTTACCACTAATTTACGTCGAAAGGTGAGAATCTGTGGTTCAAGAGGCAACCATTGAAGCACACGCCCTGCTTCATGTTGTAATTTTAGTTGCATATCACGTACTGATTGAATGTTCTCTCAGTTTCCACTTTAAAATCGATCTACGCTTTGAGATCCATGATGAAAATCAGAAAATCGGTTTCTCCTTCAAATAATCTTCGTAGTAATTGCCAGTCGAATGGCTAACAGAAAAATTAATTACAAAAAATCATCAGGGGGTAAGATCTCTGTTTTTTGCAGAATGCGTGATGAAAGGTCAAAGTCTCAATTTGTTAAGTTATTTGACTTTTTGCTAATTTTTAAACAGAATCCCACAGAATTCTAAAACAATCCGATATTTTTGATAATGATATTGATTTTGTCCCACATTTTACAATATCTTGCAGAAAAGAAATCGCAGTAGCTCATAAAAGTATTTTTTGTACGTTAGAATTAGTTGACGGTGTTAATGATTTATATGACACACAAAAACAAAAATAAATCAAAACAAAAAATGCCAAAATTTTCTGATATGAATCATCTTCTAAAACAACCATCGCTTCCTGTTTTTTACTATTCGACTGCTATCAAATAGAGATACAATTTCTCTGATTACTATTCCTGTTCAAAATAAACCGTTTCTGAGATGAAAAATTTTGAAACCTTCTGAAAACACCGTTTTTTCAATGAATTATAACTCGGTTATTAATTGTTTCATTGCATCTCAATGTCATAAAAATTGCTTGTTTCACTATTTTCAGCTTCGACTTACCATTGTCGAAAGAATTGATGAGATACGCATTATCGAACAATAGATTGTGCTTTGTATTTATAATATTGGTATCTTTACAAAAGGAAGTGAACAGTAATATAATTAATAAATGGATATACTGGATGTGCCATGTTTATATTAATATGGTTAATATTTTCAAATTATGTAAATCGTCTACATTGGATGAAGAAATTTATACGAAAACAGGAAAGTGATGTAAATTCGCATGAAGATTAATAGGAACTGAATCCGCAAATTCATGTTTCCTTAATTGTCGATATGATTAAAACAATAAATAATTAATTTTTAATTCTTCTTTGTTCACTAATCCTGGCGCATTCACCATAACGCTTTCCATTTTTTCGAACTATTAATCACGCCAAAGCACCGGTGCGCTTTTTCCTTGACGTCCCCACCAGTATCGTGGAATGAATTTCACCCCAATTAATCGAGTTTCACTCTCTTTCCACCCCCAAATACGATCTGACAATTCGAAACAAGGAGACTCGAGCATAGCCTTCAGTGAGATCCCCCGATTCCATTTTGAGAGTGGCACAAAATCTGGTTTTCCCACGTTTAAAGCAGCAGAAATATTTTATCTATCCTACCCGAAGTTCGGCAAAGTAGGAAATTCGATTTAGCATTGGTTGTAAGCTTAGGCATTCCTGAAGGGTTCTCTTGGAATTGAGCAACGTTAAAGGTCGAAAAGGGATTTGTTACTCGATCAAAAGTATAAGCGAGTTCGGAATATCGAATTGAAATCGAAAACTGTGTACTGCTTCGACTTATAAACATGATTTGAATATGAAAATCGATTGTGGAAATGTATATCAGCAAATTATAATGATGTTACATCATCTTGTTAACCATGAATCAAATTCCCCTATACGCGAATAATCGATTTTCAACAGTTTATCTCGCGTCAATATTGAACCGGAAACACGGTTAAGTCTGAAACCGGAAAATTCCGAAAAAGTTCATTACTAAAATACCATTTCCACCTATATTTCCATTTCCTCTCATATGCAGGTGTAATCTGAAACTCTGTCGTCCGTAAATCAGGAAATCAGGTAATCGTGAAATGAAATTTTCAACGCCGTTAGTACACGGAATGATTTATAAAAAAAACAAGCAAACAATTTCGAAAAAATTACTTTATTTCATTCAACATAAATTCAAATTATCCAGTTCGATTGCTGCGAAGTCAACTATGAAAATCATCTCGTGGTTAAAAGAAAATTACTAACAGTCGATTAACAGTAATTTCTTGTTTTTATGAAACATAAAATACGATACAATAAATTTCGTTATTAACGTCGAGTTCTCTTCGCGTTGCCGCTTACGTAACAACAGTTCAAGCTTCAATATCCGTTCCCCGTCTCACCACTTTATCACATTGTCAGCAGTTTTATCTTCCATATGTTGGCAATGGGAAGTCTTAGCCGGAGGCTGAGCGTAAATTACCAAATTTAATAAAGGAGCGCTTCCCGAAATTTGTTTTCCGCAAAAAAATGTCATCTTACAAGAAGGCCGATGTCACGTTATTACATTTGTTTGAGTCTACTCTGAACTGGTTACCAAAGTGAGAAACGATGAAAATTTTAGTAAAAGGTTTCCACTTGAACCACTAAAAGGTTTTTCACTCTTCAAACGCTCGAGATTGACGGAAATAAAATCAAGTTCATCGTACAGCAGGGCAAGTATGAAACGGTAAAACACTGCAGTAAAACGGGCTTAGAAATAATTTATGGATACATAAGGGTACAGAAAGTTCCGTCGCAAAAATTCGTTGAATTCATTGCCGTTCTGTACCCTAATTAATCTCGGAACTCTAATCAGCTTAGTCGAAGATCGCTAAAGGCTTCCAAAAGTTTCGCTGTTTCCACGCGCTACCGTAATTTCTATTCCAACATTCCAAAGATGATTTAGGCACCGTGAAGCATCAGAAATCTGCGACCGTGTCGCTGAATGAGCAACTCTGGGGGATGCTTTTCGGTTCGAATAATAAATTATCGACAACAACTTTGATATATGCGATGTGAAATTTATGCTTTCAATATATTTCTTTGGTGAGGTAGGTAAGACTGTGTTTAACCGATTAAAATCACAAAAGGGGATGTGACTGTCTTATTAAAACAGTTAGAATGCGGTAAACCAATTATATATAAACGAATTGCGTTGAAACTCATTGTTTTCGGGTTTTGCGATAAAAGAAGAAGAGAAGAGGTAGAGAATAATTAGTTTGACACCTTTTGGAAAAAAGGCCCCGCAATCTTTGAATAAATTGGTAATGTTAATTGAGGCTCAATACCAACTTACTGCCCAGAAAATCCGGGTTCGAATCCCGTAAGGTCTAAGTTAATTTGTGAATGCAATCGTGTTTTGGAAGACACGTGGAATCGTTGTGGTCCCGAATTATTAAGTAATATCTAGTCGTTAGGTCAGGATGCAAAAGTTCGGCACCTGAATCTAGGTCTGTAGGTTAAGTGTTCTCTTGTAGTTAAAAAAATATAAGACGCGTGTTAATTCATTAATTCATTAACAGTTGTTAAAGTATGTGATGAAATGCATAATGAGTGGAAGATGACATTGCGTATTTTAATTGAATTTTAATTTAATCATTCGGAATGATTATAATGGAGGAACCAATATAATTTCCGACCAGAGGATCATTAAACTCCTTTATTCATTTCGAAATTGAATTTTCCACTCAGCTTTCCATTTTCATAAAAACAAACCCCTCCGAGTGGTTTATCGAAATTATTTCCGGGAAACGGGAAACGTAAACATATCGCCCGTGAAACGAATCATCGAAGAAACGCGTAAAAATGAAGGTGTTGAAACGACAAGAGACTTAATTGGAATTTGAATCGAGGGTGAGACTATGGGTAAGATTAAAAATTCCAATCGATTCCCAAAGCGACTTTTCGTTGTAATACAATTTAGCGGAGTACGCGACTTCAAAATAAAGTTAACGATCGTCTTTGATGTGGAATTTTAATCTCCGCGCAATATTTCATACATTAACTACCCCGTCTTCGTTTCGACTTTCGTGACTTGAAAGACTTTCGTTTTCCGGAATAATTGGGCCGGAGGGCTGAGTTGAATCAGCGAGATTCTCCGAATTTTGGACCGGAAAAGGAAGTACAACAAAGGTTTGATTTAAATGAATTTTCTCAATCTTTTTCGTGGCTCCTCTTCGTCGTGTGCAAACGGGTGGATACGCCGAGTACGATTTCAGATATTTTAAATATTAATCAATTAAACAAACTGTGTTCAAGAATGCGCCGTTTGAAACAAATATGCTTTCGCGTTATAATTGCAATTCGTTGAAGCATATGCAATGACAATAAATTATTTCTGAATGTTATGTGT
Source organism: Novius pumilus (assembly GCA_020654155.1). NCBI lineage: Eukaryota > Metazoa > Arthropoda > Insecta > Coleoptera > Coccinellidae > Novius > Novius pumilus. Next base: position 538,504 of record JAIFOV010000476.1, read on the forward strand.
CCCGTTCGTTTCCCTCACAACAATAAACGGTCCTGAATTCCGAACGTGGACAAAGACGAACGGAAATTCCGAGCTGAAAGACAAATGATGAAAGACAACCATTCCAATAACTTTACGAACTTGACGCTGAATTGCATCGTTTCCCGACTTATCGATATCATAACCTTCGCTCTTAGAACATTCCACGGAATGCTCAAATGTCAATTTATGCCAATTAGTTCAATTTCCAGACACGTCATCTGCCTATTGGCAAAGATAAAAGTTTATCGTCTAGGAATACGATTTTCCAATTCCGTCCGATTTCCCAAGAGTTTTTGATTCTTATTGTGCTGTCGTAGTAGGATTTCAGAATAAGAACGGAGGCAGTTTGAAGCGGAAAATTTATTTGTGGATGAGCTTGTGGTACACCAAGGCTTTCTGGATTGATTCTCCTGATGCTTTAACAAAGGTTTTGCGTCTGATTAAAAAAACGTAACGCACAAACATTTTGCCACTGGCGCAGCGGACGATATAAAAACTTTTATTAATTTAAATTTTTTGCACCGTTCTAATGGGTACAATTTGTTCCCTGTTAAGCCACGGTGAATTGCAGCGAATATAAAAACGGGTATGTTTCCGGAAAAAATTCGAGCGCATTAACCAATATAGCGCCGCTTACTTCCATTGTAACCTACTCCAGCGTAACACGAATTGGAAATTTCCGCACGTGAAGTGGTTGGTTTTCCCTGCCGGAAACGTTCGGAAAAAGGATTCGATTGGCAAATACCTTCATTATATTCATATTACAGTCGCCTCTTGACATTCCGTTACCGAAATGTCGAGACCTCTGAAGAAGCTCGCCACTGTAGCCGGGCATCACAAGCACTTATCTGTATTGAAGTTTTCAAATAAATAAAATACAAGTTTATGACTGAATATCAGTGGAAACGTCATAACGTGTTTTTATTCGAAAAAAGTTGCGAATGTCGAAGGACGACTATATATAAAATAAAAATTATTACACCAAAAAAACTGCTTTTATTTGGTTATTATACTTTCGACAGTGAAAAATGCCCCAAAACGAAATCCATTTAGCAGACTTCCATTTAATTACCGCAAACCTTTGTATCGATTCGTTCGCGCTAATACGAATGGGAAAATTCGCCAACTTGCGTGTTCCATATATTCGAGTGTATTCCGGGAATGCCGAGGTGGAAAACGGTCTTTCAGTTTTCCGAACCGGACTCAAAGGGAACGACTCAAATGTACCGTTGCTTGCACAAAACAGAGCTGCCTAAGGGGTATTCAGGCGTGCAATTGATCGGGGACGCCGTCGATACCATGTTATATAGTGAAGTGAGCAAGATGCAAGACTAATTTGGGAAATCTGATACAGATGATCCCCGTAATATCGGATGTCGGTTTTATGGCTACGGTTCCCCTGGACACAACGATAAAATTATAAACGCTTTTCCGTTTCCGTAAATACAACTTGATTTCAACATCATGCCCGATCGAATCGATTTTCCTTACGGACTTCACAAAGATTGGAAGCGTGTTGACCAAATCGTCGGGTGAGGGCATTCAAGTGGGACAAAAAAAAAGTTTTATTAGGAAACTTGAAGTGTGCGAACCTCGAGAAATTTCCCTCCGCCGTCCAGAGGAAGCTACTTTCTCCTTAGGGAACGTTGGGAACCGATTTTTTACGCCCGATTCCACTTCGTCGAACTATTATAAATTCCGTAGGCGTCGAGACAGACGCGGCAACGGAAAATGTAAACGGAATAAAGGTTTCCTAAAGGAACTCTTCATATTGATGGAAGGTAGGTGGAAGGGAATGTTTAGTTAGCTCCTCGAACCTTCAGGTACGTGAAACGGATTTTCGTTATTTCCAGGCTTTGCGTTCGGTATTCGCTACCGATTCGTCGTCTATATGGAATATGGTTAATGGCCCTCGAAGCAAAACACAAAAAAATTGCTCGATACTGTTCCATATGCGTATATTTATATATACTTTACTCCTTTTCAGATAATCATTCGTATACTTTTTTCTGCTTCCCTATTTCCTTTAATTTCCATATTTTGTTGTAATGCATTTTTTCAGCTATTGTATATTTACTTCACGAACTGATGGAGTGAAGCACAGAAAGCAGTTCCTTTTGAAATGTCGTTCCCTCAAGGTCAATCCAAATTTCTTAAAACTTCGACAATCAATTCCTTACAACAACAAATGTTTACAACACAGGTAAGTATCATCTTTAAACAAATTTTATTTTCAATATTTAAACTTAGAAATCAAGGATTGCTGCAATATTGTAAACTTTCTAGAAACAAAATATCAGAATCTTTTAGAATTTCTACATAGAGCACTACCACGAGACACATTAAATAATTTTTTGAATAAAAAAAAATATTTTGGAAAGATTTATTATTCACCTAAAAAAACACTATACAAAAAGATAAATAATCTAGTTTATAAAGAAAGTCAAAAATTTAAATATAATAATATATGGTTAAAAACAAATATAAATTTACCCAAAAATGTAGAATATACGTTATCACTAGGTCCAAAATTCATGATTCCTTCTAAAAGTGCTCCTGTGAAGGAAATTGTTGTTAATTTATAATTTGGCATAAAAAGCCAACCCAATGATATAAAAAATAATATTAGAAGTGAAGTAACAGCCATAAGTAAAAATTGTTCTAATAAAAAAAATGATAATTTTACGGCATTTGATAAACTTATGCAACATAATCTGAAAGAAAATAAACAATTCATACAAAATCATCTGTACATTATTATCACTAACGCTGATAAATGTAATGAAACCGTCATTATATATAAACTGGACGATATCGGGTATTCGACCAGTAATTAAAAATCGCTTTTCTTTTACAAAACTCTATATTTCGTTCGAAATTCGAACCTCATCGGGTTAATTATTAATTACTGGTCGAATACCTGATATCATCTAATAAATAATAACACGACCGATAGTAAACTGTTCATTATAAACTGGACTATACCCAAAAAATGGAAACTTTATTAAAAGATGAAAACACATATAAAAAAGAACGAAATGATTTAACTAATAAAATACAACACAAACTCAAAATAATGATAAATAATTGGTATGATATTAGCAATATTAGTATTGAAACTGAAAACCATCTTATTTGTAATAATGGGTTAGCAGCAGAGTTATACAAACAAAATGTTCCTATGAGACCAATAGTCAGATCTATTGAGTCCTTCTCCCTCTACAACCTTTCCAAATATTTAACGCAAATACTCACAAAAACTTTTGGTATAGGACAATCTTTCATCACAGATTCTTACATACATCAGCAATGAAAAAAGTTAACGTTATACACAAATATTCCAGTTGAGGTTGCATTAGATATACCAAATTTGAAATGGCATTAATTAGAAGAACATACTACACTAACAAAAGAACAATTTTTAAATGGTACAAAACTTTGTTTGAGTTGTACCAATTTTACATTTGACAAAATTTGCTACAGCCAAATATATGGAATAGCGATGTGATCTTCTTTATCATCTCCCATTGGAAAAGTAGTAATGGAATATGTTGAAGAAAATATTCTATCTACCATTCCATATAACATACCAATATATAAACGTTTTGTAGATGATATAATATCTTCAATACCAATCAATGAAGAAAACAATATATTACAAGCATTTAATAATTATCACAATACAATTAAATTCACATTAGAAAGGTATAACAACAAGACTATAAACTTTTTAAAACTAACTCTTGATTACAATAATGATGAAAACAATACAATACAACATGGATTACCAAAAACATAAATTCTGGAAGATATATCAATTTCAATTCACGTGTACCAAAAATTTTTAAGAAGAATATTATTATTGGTTTAATAGATAGAGCAGTGAAATTAATTGAACTAACAAAGCGCAAAGAACAAATTAATAAAGTGAAAAATATTTTAATAGAAAACAGTTATCCCATTTCTTTAATAAATAGCGTTATAGAAAAAGAATAAACAAAATATATAATAATAATAACGGTAATGAATTAGATTCTTCTAATATAAAGTATATTAGTATACCGTACATTCGGGCATTATCCAAAAAAATAGGTAACACTTTACGTAAATATAATCTTATTCTAACAAATAAACCATACAACACTCTAAATAGATTTTTTACTAAATTAAAAGACCATACGGATGAAAATGAACAAACGAATTAGTATACAAAATTTCTTGTATAAATTGTCCAGGACAATATATTGGACAAACAAAACAATATTTACATAAAAGAATTTACAACCATAAATACTCTTTACGATTAAATAATGAATGTACTCTTAGTAAACATTCATATGACTTAAACCACAATTTTGATTTCAATAATGTGACAATCCTTGATAAAGAATCAAACTATCAGAAACGATTAATCAAAGAGATGATACATATGAAAAAGAAATAAACCGTGTCAATTTTAGAAGAGAAGTTTATGATCGTATAACGATCGAAACGTCGTATGAAACGTCCAAATGTTCTTTTATTGTTGACTGCAATTGTGGAAAAAGAAATAATACAAGTTCATAATCAGTCGAAATGCCCATAGTTGTCGAACTGATAAGATAAGGTGTGGTAGTAGATATTCAATACTGGTTTCAGATCAGAAACTATGTTTGCTAGGATTTTCTTATTTTCCACAGTTGACATTTATATTTAGTCTCAATAATTTTGTTTTTTCCACCATTTTGTAATGGGTTGAGATAGATGGATGTAGTTTTCACTTTTGTTCTCACACTTCTAATCGACAACTAGAATCATAGTGAAAGAAAATAGGAATCATTTAGTGAAAATCCTGGAATGTTAACTACTTAGGGAGTTAAATATTCCGGAAAATTACGAAATTTTGATATTTCATTCTTTTCAAAATCTGCACATCCCACAATTAGGATGTTTCTACAAGAAAGATGTTCATTTATATGTTCTTTGGGAAAGAGAAATTTCGTGATACTAGCAAAAATTGTTTTCAAGTTATTCGAATTAAAACAAAAATTGACTATTTTTTACTTCTTTGACATTTCAGCAAATCTGAAGGGTTGACACTCCTTTATCCATTAGTCCGAAGAATACATTCTTAGGTACATTTGTGCCGAATCTAAAATCCTTGATTAAAAAAAAAGGTCGCAGCCGCTTTTCTCCTATATCTGGAGAACGAATTTTCCGATTGCGATCGAAGAAGGAATCAAATTTAGAGACAATCGAAGTCCACCTCTTTCGAAAATTTCGAAAATTTGCACCGTTTAGCCTGTAGCGTGAACAGAAAATGATTAACACACACATACGCACACATAGACCCACATACGCACATGCCATAATAAAGAAAAAAATTAAAATTTGGGAAATGAAACAGCTTTTGGATTACAATATTTTTCAATTGAAAACTGGAAAATAAACAGAATTTAATTTCATGAAAGTTAATTCAGAGAGAGAAAAATTAACAGAATTAATGAGAACATCTGAAAATAATTTTGAAACTGCGATTGTTCTAAAGAATTTTTGTATCTTGAACTGTAGCAAGACAATTTAACAAGCGATAAAAATTTTTTATAATTTCAAAAAATGTCTGATGAGTCGTAAAATTTTTGATAATATTCAATTCTTTTGCTATAATAAAATTATATTGAAAAGAGAAATAATCGAATCGACCGTATACAGGATGAATAAATCTTATTCCCCCGACATTCGCGAGGAGTAAAAATTTGTTTGATACACATTTTCAATGTAAATCACAAATTTAGAAAAATTTAAAAGTCAGTTCAGAGATTGTTTTTAGTAAAACATGAAAAAGCTTGCCTAAATTTTCATCACTCCAGACTTGTCCGCTTTCGCTTATATTCATTTATTTCTGTTCGGGCAATACCCGACGAAATTTAATTCACAACCCCAAAAAAAAGGCGAACTAAATTTCGCTACGAAGCAAAGAAATCGCGAAAGTCGTTGAAGCGAATGAGTCGCTGAAACTTTGTCGCAAAATGAAAACTCGAACTTTACGCCGTTTTGGAAAAGCCCGATGGCGACGTAACTCTATCTCGCGTAATATATTCGTAGAGTTATTCGACGACTTTGGCGCCGCACCGAGGAATCTTCTTATTCATATCTCCGAGCGTAATAGATTTCCATGAGTGACAAACGACGTTACATAGAGATCGGATTCAACAATTCCAAAACCGCGGGAAACTCGTGTCGATTTCTTTGTTGCCGCATTGTTAATTGCGCACACCTCGAAAATTTCCTCAGCGCTCGCCTTACGAAGAGGAGGAGCCCGTCGAGATTTAACTTCGTCAATTATATTTTAATTAATTCCGGTGTCAAGCAAGGACTATCAACTATTCTAGAAACGTGATGATAACGAACTAGTTGCATCCTTGCCCTAGTTGAGGAACTAGATAATTAGACAATATTGGATGTCGGGTTAAACGAAAATAGGAAGTTATCTCTATCCAAATCGAGCTGTGAAAATGAAATAAATAGAACGACCTCCCGAAATCGAGTGAAAATTCAACAATTATATTCAAGGTAGTTACGAACTCGTAATTATCACCTTATTTTGTTTCTTCACTCGCGACAAGTGCCAAAGTTTTTTTGAACCACGAGGCCGCCCAAATAAATAGACGTGATTTCGTCCCTTGTCGTCGTTGAAGTTTTTTATAAGATTGTGTCATACCCCAAAAACCCGAAATATATAAATCTCGGAATATTTCGGACGCAGAATGCGATTCCGCGTATAATAATTTTCCGAATTCCCGGGTGTGAACTTTTTTCCGCTTAAACGCGTCTGTAAATCAGGTGTCAGATCAAACTGTACCAATCTGAGTCTATTTATAATAAAAATCGCAAATTTCCATGTCTGCATTAGCGTTGTGTTAGTAAATAGACGTCGTACGGGTAGCAGGTTGTCCGAAAAATCATTTAAAATTAGATTGTCACTAATAATAGGATGCATCTCACAATACGACCCGATGTAACCCGGGTTTCGGAAACGACCTGTCACTCTTTATTGCTCAACATCACAAGCGTAGGAAAACAAGGGACGCGATGATGCTTTTGGGAAATGATTTCGCAATTTATCCGTGACGTCGTCTGAAAGCAAAGAAGTCGGCCAAACGTTTTTGATCTTCCTCGCCCCCTCATATCAGCCTCTGAAGAAACGCAGCGGCGGACGTGACGCTCTATCGACTATTCCCCATATTTTCAATGGAATCGGAAGTGGTTACGCCACTGATTTCATCTCGTCGATGGGTTGCCCAACATTTTTAGTCAAGAGCCCGCGCGATCGAAATAATGTTCGATGATCGCAACTGGGTCGACCGTGTACAAGGATTTTATTTTTATAAATCGCCGGAATGGTGTTGTGAAATCCAACGCTTTTGATGTCACCGCCAATCTGCCGATCATCCGATCGTAAACAGTATGCTCGCTCTAGAGGAACGGTGGGATATGAAATCAATTTTGATTTTAGCCCGGTTATTCAACCGGAGTCGGAACGTATGGAAGTGAAATGCAACGCTGACATTCGAAACATTTCCTCGCCCGAGGAAAATGAAAATTAATGGTATTGAATGAATGTACATCATATTCCATTGAAAGCGAATTAGCGCGGTGAAGATATAGCAGCACCTTTGTTCTATGTTATTATTTGGTATTCTATGCTCCCTGGTATTAGTGACAGGTGACGTGTGATACATCGAATGAGATTTGTGTCTTTTTTTCTTGTTTCTAGGTCGTTCATTTTAGATATGCTAGTTTATGTTTCATACATTTATGTCATGCAGACTTCGTGTCAATGGCCGGCCGCAACTTAAGCAGTAGATCTTTTAGTGATGACTACAGTAGTTCAAATAATTCTTTAGAGAATAGAGAGATTCCTTCAAATATTTGATCATTATGAGCGTTTCTAACAAAAACTGATTGGTGCGTAGTGATGGATCATTCATTTGAAGTGTGCCGCCTATTGCCATTCGTTCAAAAGACGATACGAAAGCTTTGATGATTTTGACAATCTGCTAGGGCAATCATGTAAGAATGAGCTACTCGCTTGAGAAAAGCGGCTCACTTAAAAAGAACGGCTCAATCCAATACGGTAAAATATAGAAATACCGATACTTAGTGAAGTATCGAATATATTTCCAATTATTTTCTACCCGAAATGTTTTTTTTTTCAACTGCCCTTTTGGACGGCAGGTACCAAGTTCCCTGCTCTTTTTATTGCCAGCAACTGGCATGTTTCTCTTTCGTTTCTCTCGCCGGCACTGCAGAACCGTCTACCGTAGCGATCAGTGGCGTTTCGTATATGTTTTTAAACGCTCAATAAATTCAATTACCAAAATGCTAAGTTAGTTTTCAAATTAGATTAGAGACATTTAGCAACGATTAATTTAACAAGCAAAATTTTCAAAATATTGCAAAACCCATGAAATTATTTCTCTTCAAGTTTCGATTCAACTCATTGTACCGTTGCAGACGAAAGCGCACTTGAAAGTTGCATCCGGTACAAAGTAGCTTTTCCTTTAGAATTCAGTGAAACAAATCGAATTTCATAATTAATTATCTCGCCACCACTTCTCAAAATAATTGGATGGCAAACTTCCACCGAATTGAATTTGAAATAAGACATAGCGTCAATTGATTACAGCCGACAACAATCATCATCTTCCAATATCACCAGGAAAGACCTCCTCGACGATAATTAACGCGAAGCCATCAAAATTTGATTGTAGCCAACGTTCTTTGATGTAGCTACCCAAACTATGAACACTTTGACATTGCCCGAAGCGACGTCGAAAGATGAACTATGTGACATCGATATAATTGGCACAGGTCGAAAGATATTCCGAGCACAAAGTACACCGTTATCGAAGGTCGATCTTTGATGTTCAAAATCCGGTGAAACTTTTTTTTTCGTTCAAATCCGGGCAACTCGAGAAAATGGCTGATCCGTCCCAAACGGCCCGACAACATACAACGTACAGATTAATAAAACAGATAAAACGTTTTGGCGAAGTAACGCGAGTGTGCGAAAGGAAAATTTTCAAAGGGAATTTACATACACCGCAACCTTGTCTCAACTATTTCAACGACACAATGGGGCCGAAACCGAAACGCAAACGTCTTTGTTCCGGTTAGAGAATATTATCTGATTAAGGAGGTTCAGCTTTCGCGTAATATCGATTGCGGAGCTCACACTGAACAAAAGGGATATTTGTGGGGTCGTATAAAACGAAAACGATTCCATCGACGCGAACGCGATTATTTTAATTGAAATTTGGTTAAGTGAATGAACTTCACTTGACGTGTAGAAGGGGGTTAATATTTCATTTCTATGATCTCTGTCTGAGCATTTAAAGGCATTACGGGATTTCCCAAAGGTGACATGAGGATAATGATGCTCATAATATACAAGGTCGTAATTCCAAATTTTGTTTTACGCTGACAAATGTTTACATATACATACTGTCGTTCCTCGACATTCGCAGATTCGATTAGACCCAAACGGAAGCTGTTGAAACACCTTCAAGAAATACCCAAACTAAACAAATACATAATAATAGACATCTGACAAAAAAAGCACAAAATAGACATACGCATCTTCAATGTCGAGAGGCGAATTATGTTGATACGAAATAGAATTTCTCAAGTATAAAAATTTTTTGTTTCAGTGCCTAAATTCATTGTTGAGAAAATGGAATTTCTGATGATCTAAATAAACCATTTGAGGCTATTTCTTTATAAAAAAATTAGTTTCAATGTCATTAAAAGTAGTCTTTCTGGCGTTTTTCAGCCTTTGAATAGAATATAGGTCATATAATTTAACAAAACCGAAAAAAATTGTCATCTTCTAGCACGTTCCCACAAGAAAAAGGCAGTAGTTTTATGAAATTGTTATATCTCGTGAATTATGAGCATAATAATTTTCGTTTTTATTTCATTTGTTTTGATGCTATAGGAGCTTTATAATGTATATTGAGATGACAGAAGTTATAAAAATAGATTTGATATCGTGGGTGCAAAAAACGCCTTTTTTTTGGAGTCTTCGACACTTTTTTCGTGAACCAAATCAAATTGAAAGAACTCAAATTCAAATCGAAGATATCACAGCATATGTAGGAATATATTTTCAAGAAAATCGTAAGCGAAAATATGTGTTTTCGTAACTTTGAACTGCCCCCTCCCATCTCATCTCTTTGGACGCTCGATAGCAGTCCTTATGTACATCTTGTCAAATATAAATTGGTGGCACGAAAGTCCCAAATGACTCCGCCCACTAGATGCCGAATAAATCGTCTGATTTATTCTTCATTCACAATAAGATCTTTGAATTGTGATCTTTGACTCTGACTTTCAGAAGATTAGTTCAAAATTTATATGAAATATTACGAATGAAATAACTATATATCACTTCATTATCAGTGAGCACTTTTTCGAAATGTATGTATGCAACAAGAGCGTCTCTCAACTCGATTGGTTCGTGCGTACTTTGCATCTTTTTTCCTTCCGAATGCTGTCTCTATTTCAGTTTGCGCAGATCTCGATCGTACTGCCACGCGCGTTATATACTCTAATTTATTTAATTGTCTATTTTACTGTAAAGATTAACCTTTATTACCATAATTCTCGAAAAGATTAAGCGACGCGGCGCACAGTCTATTATTGATGGCGAAATCGACATGCTGAAACGTAACGGAATATCGACTTCACATTCGCGAATTCGATATTCCCGGAACTTTTCTGGATTGGAACGTCCGCAAATGTCGGGAGACGACTCTGCATTATAAAATACTTTTGCACGTTTCGTTACGTACCAGTCCGAAATATTATTTTGGTTCACTTTTCAGTGAATCATACTCGTCTACGAGAGGAATCGAACAGAATTTCCCGATCTAATCACGTCTATATTTAAATTACTACGAAACCAGAATAGAATTTTGTCGCGACATTAAATCCACGTTTCTGTTCCGAGAATATTTCCCTCAATCTTATAATTATGTCGTTAATGAGAATCCTGATTACTTTCTCATAATTTTCAATGGATATGGAAACAAACTTCCAAACTGTTGGAAATCACTCCAACGAATTGCTGCCTTTTGAACGGGATGGAGCAGCTTCCGTTCGCTTTTTTGTTCGAACGTCAACTTCGCGTTGTCAATGTGTTTCGTTTTCCACCGCAGAGCGCGGTTAAAACAAAGACTGAAGACGCGACGAGGAAAGTCATAATTATCATGGGTACGTTTTCTCAAAAGGTCGATGATGTTCGTTCTTTTTTGTATTCAGTACAGTTGCCAACTGAGAGAAACAAAACGACATACGATATTCATTAACACACAGCGAGAATAAATGCTAAGTGCATTTAGGTGTTGTGGAGTTATCGGTATTTTTTTTTCCGCGAACGGGAAAACGTTAATCTGGAATTCCGCATTTGATTTTGACGCATTTTCCTTTTAATCCCTTGTAACGTTTCGAGTTGATAACTGCAGTTTGTGTAAAAAATATCAACGTCGCATTCGTGTCGTTGAATTACAGTAGCACCGGAATCAAGAGCAATGTTGACACGGGTTCGTATGCTGATGGATGGTGCGGTGGGTTTCTAAATGAGTCTGCTTGATTGCCTAGTTCGTTAGTTGCCTAGGTTGTTCACGCTGTTCGGTTTGATGAGTATGGGCGTTATATTCCATACAGCGCGAATTAAATATATTCTCGAGTTATCGTTTAAATCAACGTTGTCTCATGAAATTTGAACACGGGTATCATTTTTATTTTGTTTAATGACAACTTATTATTCGAGTCTTTTTTTTTTGAACGTTGAAATCAAGAATCAGAACTGAGAAATCAGAAAGAATTCCAAAAGAGGAGAATCGAATAAGAATTGTCGCTAAGCGACAGATGAGCTTTAGTCGTTTTGTTCATTCTTAAACGTATGTTAAAACTAAAATATGGTAACAAATTTTCACGTTTTTAAATCCACATTTCAAACGGAAGAATCAATTACATAATTTAGTTAATTATAGTACAATCTCACAATATTAATCAAATAAATCACAACAACAGAGCAATTAAAGAGAAATACTTATTTTGCGGAACTTCGTAATGAAACAATAGTTCTATATTCGTCTTCACTTTGAACATCCAATTAATGCCCCAATACACATGTTCATGATTCAAATAGTCTAGTTAATATGCGAGTTTAATCACATATACCCGTCTCAATCGTGCTTAATTATCCGAAATAAGCCGACCGCAAACGGTTCACCACATCGCAAACTTGTCGATTATCAAGGTGTCGACAACGTCATCCTTTGATGAACTCAACACCTTGTTTTAGGGTTCCATCCGCATTATAATTACAGGATGTATCGTATAACGCGGTTCCAGATATAACAAGATAGAACCCAAAACACTTTCTTGGAAGTCAACGCCCCCGATAACAAAAGTCGTGAACCTATTTCAATTAAATATTCCCATTGCTACAGTTTCGGCCCCGAACTGAATCACGTGAGGTGTGAATGAATTATTCAATATTTCCTCCCTTAAAAAATACATACGGCCGTGTTCCGCCCTCGTTACCGTAAAACGGAAAAAATCGAAAAGCACCCGTGCAGTTGAATTATCTCGTGCAGTGTTTTACATTTTAATTGACAGCACCAATTGGAATTAATTTTCCTCAACTTTCGAATAATTGGAACGGAATTAACATTTTACCCGCAAAAACTAGTTGCTAGCTGAAATGGAACTTCAAACGAAGTTCGGTTCGATTCAACGCTGCGAAATTACTCCATTCCAGTCTGAATTTGCAATACACTCTGTCTACGATGTCATTTCGACAGATTCAATTTGACGAAAAGGGAAAAACTAAAAAATAAACCGCCGCCGCAAAGGGTTTACCGTTTGCAATTTAGCATCGTATCGGCAAGGAAATTATCTCGATCCTTATCGAATGTCTTTTCTTTTCAGCAGTGTGTGACGTCTGACGGCAGTGGCGTCACCAGTCCCAGTTCTAGCACGAACTCAAGTCCGCGACCCTCTAGAATGACCGTTAACTCGCAGTCGGGCCCCCGTTCTCCCCGACCACCCGACGACCTCATCACCACTGCCACGTCCGCCCTTCGACGCCTACACTTCAAAACGGGCCGCAACGCCACAAGGGGTTCAACCAAACAGGTAACGACATGTATAGGGAAATCAGTTATCATTCAACACGATCAGAGGAAGACGTGGGGCACAGATCGTATATCTAGCGCGAATGCATTCATATCCATATCTTATACCTTCCACCGTAGATCCCTTTGATTAGAGCAGGGTCGCTCAGTAATTGTAACGTGCCGCATACTGTGCCCAAAGAGTGTGTTACGACGATATAGTGGACTGTATTTTGCACTGTTACTGTTGTACCGGATCTTGAGCGTTTGTTGAATGAAAAACTGATAGTAAAGTGGTATGTCTGTATTGAACGACGGTCGATGGCAAAATAGGCCGACAATAATGGCATGATAAACGAATACAACCCCCGACAACCACGGTACCCACCTTTTACTTAGATGTACCGTGGCTGTTAACAACAATTTGCGGGGTTGTCATAATAAAATTTAAATGTTTTCACACCCAAACAGAGTGGCTCACTAAAAATTAACGACTCACTTGAAAAGAGGAGCTCATTCGAAGTGAGCGGCTGCTCCGAAATGCACTGTGCCGCTACGCCGAAATGAAGGCTTTTTCAAACCAAGCGTTTACTCTTATAATTTTGTTATTATAGTTTATAATAAATTAATCATCCGTTATTGAATTAAAATTTAAGGAGGGATTGCGGTACACTTCGATGTTCTGAAATTAAAGTATCGATGATTCAAAAGTAGCATTAGATCGCTCAGTAACGAGTCGTTCGATTTGAATGGCACACTCGAGTACACGGTAATGTGCCGCAGAATTGTAGTGACTGAGCAGAACTGTAGTGAGTGAGGAGAAAATTTCCTATATGGAAAACTCGACTTTCTCCGACAAAAAGCATAGCAACTCAACACAAAAAGAAAATGCAATTAGAAGTTCACTCCAAGAAGATAACACTGATTCATATGCCTCGAAAGCGGAAAATTCGGAAAACCAGCGCAAGGACTCAGGAAGATTTGGCACATCTTATTCGGATCGGTACAAACCTCAAGTAGGACCGAACAATCCAACCAACCTAATATCGAAGAAGAGGGATAATAATCTATATAAACTGAACGAAGATTTAAGCCTCGAAAAGAAACTTTCCCAATCGCAGCATTCAAAACGGGAAAACAAAGAAAGCAAAGAAAATCCCAATATAATGACAAATATGACTGGAAAGAAGCAAAAACCAACAAAAGAGGAAAAACAACATTAAGGTTAGGAACGAAGAAGGTCTCTGATACCGATAAGTGTAGTGGTTTCTCAGGTATGGAGCGGATGACTTGGATTTATATAAACCTAGTAAAACCTCATGTAACTGAAAATCAAATCAAAGAATATATTGCAGAAAAACCAGGTTTCAATAATATTCCCATGGAAGTCAAAGAACTAAAATTTCTAAGGAAAAAAAAGAACTGAAAAGTTTTCTAGTAAAAAAGTAGAGAAGATGAACTCTATGAACCGGAATTTTGGCCGGAAAATATAGGAATTAAAAGGTTCAATTTCCACCTATTCCAAAGAAAACAACCGGAAACTTTTTTATAGGTTCGAATACAAAAGCCTTTAAAAGAGTTAAACCCGCAAGTCAGCTTAGTACACCAAAACACTCAATCTATAGGGAACTGCATAGATGAATTAAATATCATAACAGAACAAAATCCAGAGTGTATCTTCCTCGCAGTCACCGAACATTGGAAGACCGAGGAGCAGCTGATAAATTTTAGTGTGGGAGGCTTCCAGTTGACGTCTTCACAAAAAGACAAGTTCTCGAGAATATTTTCAAATGCAAACAAAGAAACTTTTTCGAAAAGGTTGGCTGAACAGTCTTGGCAATCAATATATTTTGTATCACAAAAGATAAAATTAATGAAAAATGGAATGTCTTCGCCAATATATTTCAAGGAATTTTCCTCGAATGTTTTCCTCTAAAACTTTTAAATCGAAGAATTAATTCGTGGAAACGAAAAAAAGCAATTACCTTTCGAGGGAAACCTTTCATCTTTGGCCGATCAATATAATATAATCAGAATGTGAGACATCAAACCACTCACACAGCCTACTTTTGAGTCCTGTAACAATAACTGAGGTGAAGTACTTAAGAAGACGCCTTAAAAATAAACACACAAGTGGGGACGATGAGATACCTATTAGCTCAATTAAATACTGCATAACTGACATTTCTGAAATTATTTGCTATATTCTCTTGAATACGGAATTTTTCCAGACCAGTTAAAGTTATCAATAATTACACCCATCTATAAGAAAGGGGACAATCATCAGTTTGGGAACTACAGGCCAGTCCGCATATTACCAGCTTTCTCCAAACTCTTCGAAATGGCCATGTGTGATAGGTTGGCCGGTTTTATGATCAAGTTCAACCTGTTGAATGCAAATCAACTTGGATACACTAAGGAAGAATCAGTGACTTCGGCTGTTTCCAGTTTTACGGAGAAGATTATTGATAGTTTTGAAAACAACGAAATACTGCTGGGATGTTTTTTAAGACCTGGCAAAAGCGTTTGACTGCTTGCAACCTCAGAACATTGTAGCAAGATTAGAGAGATACGGGATCCGAGGAAACGCATTGAGATGGTTTGAATCCTATCTACTTGACCGAAAGTAGAGAGTGAAATTGAGAAAAAATGATGAGACATTAAAATCAGAGATAGAAACAAGTACCTAGGGTGTGCCTCAGGGAAGCATTATAGGACCGATATTGTTCATAATTTACATTAATAACATCCATGACATAACAAAATTGAACCCCGATAACTCCTACCACATAACTAACTACACAGATGATACAAACCTATTAATAGCGCTCTCAAATTATTGAGATCTCCTGGATGAGGCTGCTCGATTCTCAAAGGATGCACAAAACTGGTTTCTAAATAAACGGCCTAATACTTACTGCGGAAAAGAGCAACATGATACTCTTCAGCACCAAACAGCAAAAGATCCAAACGCCGGAGTTAGCCAAGCTAATGGGAAGAACTATACCATTTCAATCGTCTTTAAAATCCCTAAGAGTGACCATTGACGAGCACTTAAGTTGGGAAGAGCACATCACAAAATTAGAGAAAAGATTAAACTCAGTAGCTTATACCTTGTACATTCTAGGTAGATATCTGAATCAAGAATCATTAAGAGCCCTGTATCACGCAAATTTTGAGAGTTTACTAAGATTTGCATTAATATTCTATGGCTCTAACTCAGCAACAGAAGGAGTATTCAGAATACAAAAGAAGGTTGTTAGGTGCGTTTTTAACATGAAGTACAGAGAATCGTGCAGGGGCATATTTAAAGACAAGAACATCATGTCAATCTACGGTCTATACATATACGAATGCCTTTTATATTTTTTCAAGAACAAAGATTGGCATGAAACGCTAACATCTTTGCATGATCACAACACCAGAAGTCACGATATACTGTTTCCTCGACACAGATTAACAATTACCGAAAAACATCCATACTACGCAGGGATAAGATTTTTCAACAAATTACCAGAAATCATCAAAGACAGCAAGAATTTAAATTTATTTAAGAAACAGATTAAAGATTATTTATTGAAACTCGGACCGTACGGCATTGAAGATTTTATGGTACGGTCGAGTCAATTTTGTGACATTAGTTCATTTAAAGATACGAATATTTGTTGATATTCTGTACTTTCTTCGAAATATATATTATTATTATTATTACTTATAAAGAGCGACTCACTTGAAAAGATCAGCTCATTTGAAGTGAGCGACTTCTTCAAAATGAAGTCTATAGGCTCTTTTCGCTCCGCTCGCCTAAACGTGCCGTTCAGTATCATTCGTTCGTTCAAAGCACGGTACAAAATTTTTGAGAATGTTGAACAGCGATTATGGCAATCATCTTCGTTGTAAGAATATATATTTTTGGAAAATATATGACTCGTAAATTGTTTTTCAAACAATCGTGATCTTGAAACGCACATCTGATATCGATTCGACTGAGGATTGAAAAAAAATTCCATAAATGAATTTCTTCAACGTTGAAAATTAGGTACGTCGCGAAACGCCATTGATTTCTAATCGCGGAACAGCGGAGGTTGCGTTACGATACACCGGCCGCTAATATACAGTAAATAAGTTAAAACCAAATTATTTGTTGCAGGATCTCGGGACTGTTCCCAAAGTCGTCATAATGGGCTCGAGCACCACGTCGGAAACGACGATTAATACCAGCACCGACAGCTCGAACACCATCGTAACGACGATGACGGCAACGGATGGTGACAATACCGAAGGCAGCGTGGACTCCGTCGAACCGGTGGACTATCTGAATTCCGAAAACGTTTTGGACAACAGCAACTTCTCGAATCAAATCCTGCAACCGCTACCAGTTACGCCGAAAACCCCGATGACCGCCCGCCCAAAAACCCCGCCGACTGCCAAAAACGAAACCAAATTCAATTTCGAGCTGGACCAATCGCTCGATTCGAAAAGCTCCTGCGACTCCGACCAAAAATCCGAAGACACAACCAAAGGCACAATAGCGCCGATAATCGTCGAAGCTAAAGTCGAATGCAAGAATAAAACCGTCGAGAGGCTAATGGACGAGCAAGTGGAAGCATTGAAATTGGAAGCCCGACGACGTAACAGTTACAAAGCCGCCCAAAACGATTTGGATCGAATCGACGTGATGATGGAGGAGGTGAACCAGAAAAGCGAGCATAGGCGAAGCTTCCGACGGAAGTTGGACGTCGAAACGGAGCCTAGACAACGGACGTCGCCGAAACGTAGGGCGGAAATTCCGTTGCACTCTTCGTCCGAAAACGAGACCGACTCACCGCGACCGAAGCATCGGCACAAAAAATCGAGCCGCAGACACCATTCGCCGAAGCAACGTGACAAATTCAATTATGACGAACACAAAGTCGCAAAATATCGGGAACAAGCGAAAATGGCACCTCCGCCCGATTTACGAATAGATTTCTTCACCGAACCAGTGGATAAATGCCAAGGGAACGGTTACACCAATTCCCTGCACGCGCCCGTCGTCGCGTCCACCGAAAAGCGTGGCAGCGTCTGCTTGAACAAATGTCTGAGAGAGGTGGGAGCCAAACTCGACGCGTCCACATTATCTCCATCCGCTATAAATGTAACCACGAATCCATTGGATAACTCAGTACATTTCTGCAGAAAAGCGCCGCAGGCGACCATCGTGGTACAACAGCCGTCGTTGAGTTTGGATTATTCGAATGTGTCCACTATTTTGCTGAAGAACGGTAGTGATTTCGTGTCGAACGTTGAAAGTGGCGCCAAGGCCAAAAAGCAGAAGGAGGACAATATGAAGCAACTCCTGGACGTCGCCAACAATTTGACGCTCGAGGAAATACACGACTTCGAAATGCGGTAGGTTCTTTTCGACCAATCAAAATGGAATTCGCTGCAACAAAGTACAAATAACGAAATTAATTAAGTCTTAAAATCCAATTAAATTGAAAAGTCGTAACAACCCGAAACAGAAATATTTGCCTGCGACGGTATACTATAAAATTTCATTTCATTACTTTTTCACTCAGACCCTCCGAGCCAATTCAATTTACTCGGAGATTTGATAAAATGAGTCGCGTCACTTATGGCGCAACGTTCGCATCCACCGCGATTATTTTCCCATGCGAACCAATTAAATTTGGAAACCGTGACACGGAAATTAAGCGCGCACATTGTGCGGTTTTACATATCCGAATAGTTGAACATCATCATCGAAAACCAACTAGGAAAACAATTCAATTAATCCCTCTTCGAAATAGAATTTTCCATCCGTTCAACATGAATTTTCTCAATGACGTTGTCGTAATTAAACGCCCGGCGACGAATCAGAAATCTGTTTCGGCCGAGCTACTTCAATAGGACCTTTTATCCGAAAATCTAATAACCCTAGTTGAAGGTTTAAATGTCACGATCATGAAGCAATTTAGTCTTTTCATTCGTTGTGAACGCGAAAACGCTCTGAATGGCGCATAATTTTCAGTGTTGCAGAATGGGGAACCGGCAAAAAAGGGCTCTCGCACAAATAGCGACCCCGCGTTTATTAATTTCGTCGGGATGAAACTTGAAACGAAAAATCCAAACAACGACGGATTCGTTAACGGACTATATTTCATTTTTTTCTCGCGAAGCCAACGAAAATTCGTGAAAAAAACCACGATGAAATATTACTTCGTCATTGATTTCACCCTTCAGGCCGGTGGGCACGGCGAGTTATTGTTTGGAACGTCAAACAAACGGAGACCACAATCGAATGAAATTCAAGATCCGAAATTAATTTTTTAACAATTTATTTACTTATAGGTATTGAATTTTATTTGAATACATTACAGGGAGAAGTGTTTTGATTTGGTATTAATCAATTTTCTCTGTTGTTTCCGTTCAATAATTCGGCAGCAACTTTCAACGTGAGAAAAAACTCGATTCAATCGATTTAAATTTTTCTTTGATATTTCCGTTGTGATGCGTTACATAGATATTTTTTCATATTCTCATAGAAACGAATGATATTCTCAAATAGACGATGATTAATGTGATTCGAGACAGTTTTGACTTTTTCTGATCAAACGTAAAATAATCAAGGAATCTGTTCAAAATTCAATCGAAGTCTTCATTTCTGCGAACGATCGTTCTAAAAATTCTTAAGGTCATGTATTTCTTTTTTTTAAGTAAATTTGTTCGTTGTCCCGTGAGGATCGATTTACATTTCGACTTTCTCAAAAAATTTGAAAAATTTGATGATTGTTTGACTCCTTTGAAATTTTTAGAAAATCTATTAGAAGTTTTCTGGAAACGTCTAAATACTTTAGAATATTGCAAGGAATAGATGAAAAGTTCCAGAATTCAGTCGCCTCACTTTAGGAATTTTGAAAATTGGGCAAATTTTTCAAATTCGTAGTTCGATGATTCTATCAATCTTTTGCAAAATTAAATATAAATGACAAATATTCTGTACAAATTTCCGCCTTTAATGATAAATTTCTAAGCAAATGTAGCGATTGGACATTTTCTAAATTCTTCGTACAACTAAAGAGGCATGCGATACGCTTAATGTTGAATATAAATCAAAGAAATTTCAAGTTAATAACGAGAAATTCTGCAGGTTAGGTTGGGCTAAGTTAAGTTAATTCAAACACATTCGAAAATTCTCTGAAACTGTTTGAAATTTCTAAGTAATTCAGAAACAAAATTTCCCAATTTTCCTAGAAACTAGAAAGTGATATTTCATTCTGTCGGTACTTTTTCTATTATTTTAAGAGAATGAAAAAAATTCTTGCAAGATTGCATTATGTTGTCGGGGATATATGAATCATCACAGGAGATTTTCACGAAAAATTCGAGACTTGCAATGGTTTCTTTAATGGTTGAAAAGTAATGCTTTCGTTAACAGTAATACATATTTGGAGATCGGAAAAACATCACTCGAATACCGATAATACGAGTACCGGTACAAAATGATTTTATATTTAAGTGAACCGATATTTATCTTTCGATACAATACACAAATACCGGTACATTAAAAATCATCTCACTTCCTTATAATTTAGTCGTTTTGAAGTTTATCGCGAACAAATAGACGCGGTGGACTAGTTTAGGTTTGTTCCAAGCAGCGGTTTCGTGATCGTCCCGTGATGAACACGGTGTAGGACAATTATCTCCTTCTGCGCAAGTCTGTGACGGTTCCGTCACTATAATGTGACGGAACACTCACAGACTTGCGCAGAAGGAGATATGTGGCCAAAAGACAAAGAACCATAGATCGTATTCGTCACGGGGCTATCACGAAACCTATAATAAGCAGAGAAGAACAAGAAACGGGTCGGTATGCAACCACAAAACGAGATTAAATATTCTGTATTCATAACCCAATTTTTCAACGAAAACAATGTGTCCGATTTGATGTGATAATATATTGTCGCGAGATGAATTTCCATATTGTAATATATAGGATAGGAACGGTGGACGCAATGTGGCGACAGCTCTAATTTCGGTAAATATTTTGGTAACGATTACAGGGACACCAATTAATTCTTTAAGTTCCGTTATGAATCATTAGTCAAGAAAGTTTTGACAAAAAATTGATGGTTTGAGAAAATAAATTACTATCATGAAAAAACAGTCGGCCTAAAAGACATGATTTCCTCAAATTATAAAAAAGTTGATAACAAAATTAATAGCCCAATTAAAAGTTTTTTATCATGTTCAACCCTCTTGTGCTGTCTTCATTTGATAAGCTGCTCATGTTGGCATTTTTCCCATTTATCCACCTTACGGCGACTAACTTTTCAGAACCGTCTCTCTGACTATAAAGTGCCGTCATCATTTTTCTCGAAGAATTTATCACTGTTCCGTTTTGGTATTTTTTTGTTGAACATCTGGTTTGCAGTATATTGATAGTGTCTTTATGAGATTGCAACCGTCGACGGATAATGCAGCAAGTCGACAAAATTGAAGTGTTTGTTCTGAAAACTTATCGTTGTGAAGACGATGAGGTTTTTCATACCACCCATCAACGGTGAGTTATTTTCATGAATTAACAACGTAGGATAAACGGTATGACAAACTTGTCGTGTATAACGAACGATATCCTGAAATCGAAATATCGAGCTCGCAGTTTGTCACTTTGTGCATCGCTAGATCAATCACGCAAATTACCATCGGCATCGATGCAGAAAGCGACGTGTGATTATTCAACCAGGGGTTGATGAATCCAAAACAGCAACAACGACACGGTGTCGCGTTCAAAGACCTTTTGAGACAGCTCGCGACTTTCTTCTTCATCTTTGATGAGTTACGGGAAACGCTTATTCATCAACATCACAGAAACCAAAAATATACATCGACTTCGTTTTCGCAAAAAAAAAACTCGTCGTAGAGGCAATGGAATTCAGAAGCAGGTGGAATATCTCAAACAATTCTATTTGGGAATCATCGCGGGAAATCCGCCGATATTCGTATTTATTATTCGATTTACGTATAACAACGCTTCGGTAATCCCGATCGTCTTCGAAATAAACGGATAACACCGAAAATAAAACGGGGCTCTAATGCAATCTCACTATTTTTAACGATCCGCTCTAAATAGATTTGCAGTAGTGTACTTGTTTCTATTCGTGGATAACCTGAACCTATTTCAAAGCGAAACTTATAAACTGACAAGTCGCGGCCTTCTTCTTTTGTTCGACCCCCCCAAGGCAACGACCTCGTTCGAGTGTCTTTCGGTGTTTTCTTTTATAACGCCGACCAATAAGGTTATCGGACTGGTAAATGGGGGCTCATTTCGAAATATAGGTCGGATTCACTTAGCCTTTATCTGTTGCGATCAAAGGGTCGGCGATTTTTCTTTATTAAGTTCGAGATACTTAACGTAATCAAAAATACAATTGGCGACTGCATAAAAGGAATGAGTAACGAATATAACTTCCGTATCCTATTCAGGCGACAGTTGCTTGAATTATATTCCCGTTTATTATGCGGTTATTTCGCGCAATTTAACGATTGTCTTTATGTTGGCTATTCCACTCGTTTCAGATATGGGAGCCCTCATCATAACAGATCGCAATCGGTCAAAACGCCCGGCAGGGCTTCGGGCAGACCGAATTACCTTTGTCTGCCCCAGCAAAGGTCGAGGGTAGCCTCGATGCCAAACACGGGCGTCGAAGAGGAGTATTACAGACTGAGACATTTTTCCATCACCGGCAAAGGAGTCGTGAACCGAGGAGATAGTTTAAAGAGCAGACGATCGAGGTCAAACAATTCGGTGGCGTCGAGCAATTCGAGGTGAGTGAAAAGAAACAACGCGCGAAAGGATTTTTTTCTCTCGTCGAAAATAAACGTCAAGGAAATCTTATCCAGACCTGTTTCAATAACGGACGATCCGATAATAGAAAAATCGATTCGTGTATGATTTATGTCGATTTCGAGCCGATCGTGACGCAGGCTGGAGCACTTTAAAATAGATAGAAATAGTAGCCATAACCTTGATTTACCGCGAGTTTACCATCGTAAAAATGTGGACTCGTGGAAAGACGCGTAAATTATCTGTCTATTGCTTTGTTTGATGTTAAATGACGTGATTATACTAAGAAAATCGTTAAAGTTTCCTCGTGTTTTTATAAGAATGTTTTTACAAAGTTTGTTGTTGCGAATTTATTTCAATTCAAGACTGCTTCGCAACCCAATATTGTATGGAGAACATAAAGTTTAACGCAATATTGATTGTCCTTTTTATCACCAAAATAATTAAAAATTATAAGGTATGTCATTTACTTCTGAAATAAATCATAAAATCTCCTGGCAGTAGAATATTTTAACTCACATTTTATCAATTGCAAGTCACAAAAATAAGTCATAACGCACAAGTTTTGATGATGTATGACTGTTTTATTATGCGTCACTATGATTATCTGTTGTAATAATAAAGAACAAGAAACGTTTCCTGATATCCTGAAAATTGGACAGCGATAAAAATTCTTAGAGTGGCCGCACCGTGATGAAACTTTCACGAAAAATCCTCTCATAGATGCGACAACGAAATCTAGCCCAAACATGTCAATCCGCTGAAAATTGAAAAAATGATTTATGTTGCGCTCTTCTTGCATGTTCTAGAAAATTTGAACAGCGATAAAAACTGTTAAGGTGGCCGCACCCTGATGAAACTTTCACAAAAAATCCTCTCATATATGGGACATCAAAATCTATCCCAAAAATGTCAATCTGACGAAAATTTAAAAATCGATAAATGTTGCGCTCTTTTTGCGTGTTTTAGAAAAATTGGACAGCGATAAAAACTCTTAGGGTGGCCGCACGGTGATGAAACATTCACGGAAAATTCTCCTATAAATGCGACATTGAAATCTGTTCCAAACATGTCAATCCGATGAAAATTGAAAACTCGATAAATGTTGCGCTCTTCTTGCATGTTCTAGAAAATTTGGACAGCAATGAAAACTGTTATGGTGGCCGCAACGTGATGAAACTTTCACAAAAAATCCTCTCTTACATGTGACATCAAACTCTATCCCAAATATGTCAATCCGACGAAAATTTAAAAATCGATAAATGGTGCGCGTTTTTGCGTGTTTTAGAAAATTAGGAGCGCGATAAAATCTCAGGGTGGCGCATAAAATCGAAAAATCTTAGATGCGTGAATTCTATGCCGCGATGAAAATTGAAAATTTGATAAACCGTGAAAATGATAAAACTTGATCACAAAAATCCTTTAATAGATGCGCCACTGAATTCTATGTCAGAAATTTCAATCCGATGAAAATCGAAAATTTGATGAATGGTGCGCGTTTTTCCACGTTTTTGCGTGTTTTAGAAAATTAGGAGCGCGATAAAATCTCTTAGGGTGGCCGCACCGTGATGAAACTTTCACGAAAAATCCTTCAATAGATGCGCCACTGAATTCTATGCCAAAAATGTCAATCCGATGAAAATTGAAAATTTGATAAATGGTGCGCGTTTTTCCGCGTTTTTGCGTGTTTTAGAAAATTAGGAGCGCGATAAAATCTCTTAGGGTGGCCGCACCGTGATGAAACTTTCACGAAAAATCCTTCAATAGATGCGCCACTGAATTCTATGCCAAAAATGTCAATCCGATGAAAATTGAAAATTTGATAAATGGTGCGCGTTTTTGCGTGTTTTAGAAAATTAGGAGCGCGATAAAATCTCTTAGGGTGGCCGCACCGTGATGAAACTTTCACGAAAAATCCTTCAATAGATGCGCCACTGAATTCTATGCCAAAAATGTCAATCCGATGAAAATTGAAAATTTGATAAATGGTGCGCGTTTTTCCGCGTTTTTGCGTGTTTTAGAAAATTAGGAGCGCGATAAAATCTCTTAGGGTGGCCGCACCGTGATGAAACTTTCACGAAAAATCCTTCAATAGATGCGCCACTGAATTCTATGCCAAAAATGTCAATCCGATGAAAATTGAAAAATTGATAAATGGTGCGCGTTTTTTCACGTTTTTGCGTGTTTTAGACAATTAGGAGCGCGATAAAAGTTCTTAGAGTGGCCGCACCGTGATGAAACTTTCATGAAAAATCTTGCAATAAATGCGCCACTGAATTCTATGCCAAAGATGTCAATCTGCTGAAAATTGAAAAATCGATAAATGTGCGCGTTCTTTTTGCGTGTTTTAGAAAAATTGGACTGCGATAAAATCTCTTAGGGTGGCCGCACCGTGATGAAACTTCCACGAAAAATCCTTCAATAGATGCGCCACTGAATTCTATGCCAAAAATGTCAATTCGATGAAAATTGAAAATTTGATGAATGGTGCGCGTTTTTCCGCGTTTTTGCGTGTTTTAGAAAATTAGGAGCGCGATAAAATCTCTTAGGGTGGCCGCACCATGATGAAACTTTCACGAAAAATCCTTCAATAGATGCGACACAAAATTCTATGCCAAAGATGTCAATCCGATGAAAATTGAAAATTTGATAAAAGGTGCGCGTTTTTCCGCGTTTTTGCGTGTTTTAGAAAATTAGGAGCGCGATAAAATCTCTTAGGTGGCCGCACCGTGATGAAACTTTCACGAAAAATCTTCTCATAGATGTGACACCAAAATCTGTCCCAAACATGTCAATCCGATGAGAATTGAAAAATCGATAAATGTTGCGCTCTTTTTGCGTGTTTTTTAGAAAATTGGACAGCGATTAAAACTGTTCTTTCAGATATTTTCCAATTCGAATTTTCCCAGATATTCAAGCCGCATATTTATTCATGAATGTATTATGGCGAAAATTTGAATTGAACCGCAGGAGCTTAGTCAGAGTTTACAGAATTTGTTTGTAAGACAGACCTGTAGTCGACGAAGGTGTTATGGCGCCAATGAGTACGCATGTATCCCGGGCTTCAGCTCTAATCAGGACTTTACATTTTGTTATCATCAAATCAAGGAAAAGGATTCAAAAATATAAAAATGAACATTTCACAAGCAGTTCAGATTCAGATATTTTCCAATTCGAATTTTTCCAGCTATTTAAACCGCAAATTTATTCATGAATTTATTACGGCGAAAATGTGAATCGGTGAAAGTGAAAACCGAAAACAAATGACCAAAGTGTTCGAGACGTTCTTCTGAATAATGAGCGAAATAAACAAGGAACGATTAATCTCGACACGGTCGTCGCGGGTCTTCAGTGTGCGGTTTCGGCTATTAATAATTCATTACGGCTCATCGCAGAGGAAAAATGACGACGCCTCGTGAACGGAAAATGGAAAAATAACTTTCCTCGAAGCGGCGAATAATTTTTTTCCCGTCGTACCTGTGATAGCTGGCTCGAAAGAAGTGCGTTTAACTCCTCGGGAGAAAATCGCAACGGAGAAATTGCGGAACCACCCGAGAATTTTAACGATGGCCTTATAAAGCAATAGAACAGAACTTTTCAGTGGTAGTGTCATGCGAAAAAAGATATTACCATAATTCTATCGTGAGCGTTATTTTCATCCGCGCCTCCGGTAATATTTCCGGAAGTGTGAAGCCGGAAAGTCGGGAAGTAAAATTTCGAGATAACGCGTACACAATGAGGAGCGTATGGAACGAAAAGGGCAAAAATTTACGACTCGACACACGTTCATCCTTAATACGAATTCTGAAATGGGATTTTAAAGATTACGTTGCCACAAAAAGGAAAATATTTTGATACGGGGACTGAATGGGCGGCAAAAGTATCAACCAATTTCCATCTGAAATTCATTGAGTTTCTGTCAAAGCAATATTTGTAAAATAAAGTTGAAATGAATCCAACGACTGCTGTACAAAAGTTTCGTTGCCATGAGGGGAAAGAGTTTCGGACGAATCGTTACTGAAACATACAAAACTTTCCTCCGGCAGGAGTAAACGTTCTTATTAATCGTTTCTCCTGACTAATTGTACTGATTAAACTGGTTGTTTTAGGAAGTTCAACAGTGTGCTTGCACCAGTTGTTCCAAATGAATATCACATAGCAAAACCATCTGAACAATTTAGACAGAGATTAAGCATTTTCTTTCAGGTAAAGTTTCATCATCTGTCATATGTCCGAACATCGTTTTGCTGTAAAAGGAACTTTCATATGAAATATTATCACTGCGCTCCATAAAGTTTGTTAGCAATCTAATTTTTATTATTTAATAAATAATCTAAAAAAGAAAAGGTGCAAAGTTTATATCAAATATTACGAATAAAATAGAAATGAGTCTTGAATTACTATCAGTGAAATCATTTTCAAAATGTAATACTTTTTCACAGTTCATTTTCTTAATGCGAACGTGTCGTAGATCGTTTTGCTGACGCATACATTGCATCCCTTTCTTTTCGAATGCTGTCTCCATATCAGTTCGCGCACAGCTCGAGCGATCTGACCACCAAATTATATTTGACGAACTGCAACGGTTAGTTTGATAATTTTCGCCGCTGTGATCCAAAAGCCACTACCAGGATAAGATAACAAGTTGCTCGTAAAAAATGACCAGACTGCGAATGTGAAGAGAACAGTCGACGTTGAAAGTTGTCAACGCACCATACAAAAGAATGTAACGGTAATTGATGCATTTCTGGTACGCAACAACATTTGGGTTTCTCCAAAAAGTTTGATAAGTTTGTAACTAACTTTCTCAAGCCACTCTGAGAAATATGTTTCCAATAACTTTGACGAATTCAATTATATTTGAAATGAAATATGGAAAAACGAGGAAAAAATTCTAAAGAATATTACATAGCACTTCAATATTTCCATTAGGATCTCTTTCAGATTTTGTACTTTGTTTGAATTCGAAGCTATTTTTTCTCCAGATGAAATCGCATAAAATCCCGGAAAAATTCGAAATTACCATTTTTGGGTAGCCCAATTTCCATACTTTCCTCACTTTCCTTTCACGCTGTCATGTTATTATTTGGAATTCGTCCCGATTAATTAGATTATAAATTAAGTCGCTTCAAGATTTCGCCATCCACCGCCTTTATTATTGTTCTCCTATTTTCACACCCACCCGAACGTGTAAATTTAGACGATGGGGGGTAAAGCGGGGGAGGTAACTTCGGAGGCGGAAATTCCTGTCCGTTACCACGTAGAACGAGGGGTTGAAATGCAAATTCCCGAGCAGGAATTAAAGTTACGAATAAATTCTAGCCGAACGAGGTGTTGCGAATCTCGGGAAAAGGGTTAGGGGAGTGAAAACTTTGTCCTAATTAACTAACGTGTGCTGGTTATATAGGTTATTTCCTCCTTCGCCACTTCAAAAATTCTTTGTTCTTGTCGAATAAATCATTTAGGAACGGCTTATATAACCTAGCGCAACCTCTAAAGACACTGTATATCATTATAGAAGAGATTACGTTCGAGAAGAGCTCTCTTCATTTCGCGATCACCCCCCGGATCAGCGTCTAAATTGAATCTGGATTGATGCCGAGGAAGTGGTTACGAGGCACTCACAAACTTTCATCGATGATTAATATGTCATTAACATCGACCTGGTTCGTTTCGGCCGATAGTAATTCAACTTGTCGAATACAATGGACAGAAAGGGAATTTAATTATTGCTCGTTGGGGTTCGTGTGAGAAAAGACACTAACGGGGCGCCCTTCGGGACCAAATTCGATTCCGTTCGAGGATCGTGGGAAAGTTGGCGCGGAGACCGATATTCAAACTTACAGGACTCACTTTCAGCGCCCGAACTTTTCATTATATCCGCATTTGAAATATTTTTATTGCATTATTTTAATTATAAGTATTTCTCTGTATTTTAGTGTGCTTTGCAAATTACTCATGAGTTTGTGATCTTCGAAATACTTGATGATTGTTTTAAGATTCTGAGGTTAATATTACACAAATATTCACTGCAATATCGAAATAATCTTGTTTTTGCTTCAAGTATTTCATTACAAATCATAATATACCATTGTTGGCATTCATTTGTTATATTAAGCAACCAATATTGTTATATTGAGGGAGGCGTCTGAATTCAAAGTTATTAGTTCAGGTAGTAACTGTAAGATGGCGATGCTACAATGTGTCGCGTGAGATTAACAAGTGAAAACTATTAGAACTTTTGCCATCGTAAACGTAACAAATTATGACTCACCATCGAGTTGCGTGACAACTTACAATACAAGAACATGTTTCATTCATAAGGAAATAAAGGAGAGGTATGCGGGACACACATTTATACGATGGCAGTCAATATATCAAATTTTTCAGGGACTAGACAATTAGAAAAAATGACAGATTTCGTTAGAAGTCTTTGGTTGATTTATTAGGGCGTAATTTCAAAACAAAACAGTGACGTAATTCGGCACGAAAAATGTTCTTTAGAATGAAGAAAAAGAATGTTAAATCACTTACGTTACGAGTAGTAGGTACGATATGTAAACCAATCACTTAGAATCGTCTAAATTTCAAAGAGGATCTCAATAGTGATTCAAGGATTATTTAAATGAACTCGAATTTTCATGCGACGATTCTCGAGAGCTCCTAGATTTAAGAACGGATAAAAGAGTAATCTGCAACTTGATTATTCCTTCTCTCCATTTACCAATTATCTAGAAAAAAAGTTGACATTTCAACTTCCCCAGGAATATTTCATTACAGCTCGATGAAAATCCTCTGAATAAATTACGATTCCGTCAGTATTTAATCAGATCCGCTCCCGTTAGCTTGAAAGATTACTGTGTCGAATGGAAAAAAGATCCATCTGCAGCCAACGACCCGAAAAACTTGGCGGATTTTTTTGGTACATATAACGCTTTTATTTAATGAGGTCATTACGTAAAGGATAAAGTTGGGAAAATGCCGCGCCTATCTTTGTAATTCGACGTCGCGCCGTTGAAAATTAAATATTTCTCCTTGGGAATGCCTCGTTCGCCAACCCCGGGGATCGGACATAGATTGGCGAGGTAAACGGTTTCGATCCCGTTTAAAACCTTTGGGAGATGCGACAAGCTGAGGTATATTTTGCAGTAAAATGTGTCGGGATATTGCGGATATTTTGTTAGTATGTCATATAGCGACGGAATTTTATGACTTTTTTTGCGAACACGTTGTGAAATGTCGATTATTTCTGGTTTGAATCGACTTTTTCAACTATAAAATTGTAGCGAGTGATTAATATAAATTTTTTTCCGTGACTGAAACGTTTTTTTTTTTGCAAATTCATTATTCGCTTACAGAATCGAACATTCTATTTCTACAATTCATTAATTTGAACAATTCAATTCATTCAATACTTTAAATGTTCAAATACCCACAGGATCAGATGGATCGTGACATACCAAAAACAAAAAACAATTATTTATCGAATAATTACATACTTAATGGATGTTACATCAAATTGTTTGTTTGGCGTTCGTTCCAGAAAGGTTTCTCGAATGTCGAATATTTCTGCGTTAATAAATAAGTTACGTCTCACCAATTCAAATAATAACCAATCAAGTGTCGACTTCATCATCCTTCTCCTTGATAATGCAATCAATTTATTAATTTCTCATTCAAAATATTTCGACGTACACACTGTCGCAAATTATTTCAAAATCGATTCGTTCGCCTTTTGTAATTTCAATCTATAACAAATTTAAAAATAAATATCGAGCATTCATAATTTATCATGTTGGTGCAATACGCTATACCTATACAACGGAGTGCGCTGATGCGCACCCCCAGCTGACGTCATCGGAAACTTTCAGCGTATATTGACAATTATCACAATAGCATCACTGTGAAAATTATTTGTTTCCAATTAAATCTGCATATAATTTGACGTCACTGGGACGGTGCGCGAAAAACGCAAATGTACGACGAGAAATCACGATATAAAACCTGATATTTGTTCATGAACCAACTATTTTACAAGTTATCTTAATGAAACAAATTTAATGGAACCTTTGTTCTGATAAACTAGCATAAAATATGATATTTAAAAATCATATACGCGTATTAGTTGGGAAATTTAACAGCGGAAGCTTCAACGTACGAAATTTCCGAGTTTGAACTACCGAAATAATTGGATTAGCTGGAATTGAATGCAAAGTGGATTAATTTTTTACTCAGTGGGAAAGTTTGCATATGTACCTTATGAGACCTATTTTAATCTCACGTTTTCATCTGTTTCACATAAAATAACTCGATTTAGTTGGATGACCATTCCCCTTTTTTGTTCAAATATATACACACTCTATATGATCCACGATATCAAGACGATATTAAACGTAAAAGTTGACTGAATTCATTGAAACAATCGTAGAACTATACAAAGGCCTTGGAGGAGTACGTTGGCCACAACGGGTTCCGCCGAAATACCAATTTTGCACAATGTCAAAAATGCATTATCTCGAGACATAAACTCGATGAAATTTCCGAAAGACCTTTTGTATTATCAATTCATGACTCGGAGAGAAATGAAATTTTTTTATACGTCGAAGCGAATGATACGAAGATTTTCCTCTTTT
Source organism: Novius pumilus (assembly GCA_020654155.1). Taxonomy (NCBI): domain Eukaryota; kingdom Metazoa; phylum Arthropoda; class Insecta; order Coleoptera; family Coccinellidae; genus Novius; species Novius pumilus. The sequence goes on from JAIFOV010000476.1 coordinate 570,153, forward strand.
TGTCACACGATAAATGTCGCGCAAGTTGATTAATTTGAATGAAACTTCATGAAAATGTTGTGTTTAATTAATCTTTAACGCAGTTCTTTGGTCAGTTGAATCCAGAGACGCTTGCCCAGCGCCCACAAAGCCGTATACTTTGCCGTCGTTACGCGCGCGCGCATGTGTGTATGTGTGTGCGTGAATGACTTTCTGTTTACGCTATAAGCTGAAGAACGGCACGTAGAACGACGAAATTCTCGGAAAAGATGGATATCAATGGTCTCCAGGTCCGACTCCGTATTCGATCGCAATCGGATAATTCATTCTCCAGATATAAGAGAAAAACTACTGGATTTTCGGGAATTTTTTGCGACACTATTTTCAGAGAGAAGCATACCATATTCGACACAAATCTATCTAGACATGTATTCTTCCGGCAGAATGATTAAGGAAAGGACCGTTCTATAAAAATTTCTGAGATTTCATCAAAAAGGTCAAAAATAATTTGAAAACTAATTTTGATATCGAGATTAAACTTTTTAATTCCAAACAAATATTACAATTTTTGAAACCTTTTGAAAACACTGTTTTTCGATCATTCAACAGATAATGCATCATGATTTCATAAACAATTGCTTTTTTCACTAATTTCAGTTTCGTCCTACCATTTTTGAGAAAATCGTCGAGATACGTAAAAATAATCGCTTCGGCTTGGATAATACAAGCATTTTCGATGTAGAACAAAGCGGACGATGACCATCCGAATCCGAATTCATTCCGTCACCCTACATCACCAAGTCCTGATCTTGATCGACCGAAAAGCGGAAGACCAAAAAGAATTGTTGGAATTCGAATAAAATATAATAACGTTATATTTGAGTTATGTGAAATAAAAACCATTGCTCGAGTTGACACGGGTTGCAAAAATGCCAGAACTATCGAACTATCAACTTCTAAAACCACTATCGTTTTTGGTTTTTCACCAATAGGGCTGCAATCGTTTCGATTACTATTTCTGTCTACAATGCACCGTTTCTGAAAAAAAGACTCTTGAAACCTTATGAAAATACCGCGTTTTAGATGAGTTATAACTGGGGTTCTAATTGTTCCATTGCTTCGGCACATATGTTTTCTAGATGACATGCGACACGTTTCGTAATTTTAATGGTAGAAATATCAGCCCCGAACAGATGAGTTAAGAATAAATTTCAACAGATGGAACATACTAATTTTCATTATGATTGCCAAATTATAATTATAGTTGCCAAACTTCATTACACTGACAATTTTGATGCTTATACCTCCCATTCTTGTATTAGCAGAGCTAAATTATTGTCTTCCTCTCTAGTTTCAATTTCAAGCTTATGTCTCCAATTCAATATGGTTTTGACGGACTCCTATTCCTAATTCCTGTCAACTTCGCAGGTTTTAAAGGAAAATGCGATAAGTATATAGTGATCGGGTCGCCCAAACAATTTTTTTTCTGAGCTTTATTACTTTTCGTGAAATTCACTAGCATAAAGCAGTTTTTGCGTCTGTTTTCACATTTCAAAGCATCATTTGAATCTTTCCTCACATAATCCGTTTTAATTAGTATTCGAATTTTATGTCTCGTTGATTACGACCGAATGTTCATTGGAATTGAATATTTGTTGTCGCGCTGCGCTGATTCGGATGGATGAGTTTTACGATTCGAAATTAATTTAATCGGCCGATTTGCATACGTCATTTTTAAATTTTGCAACAGGCAACGTAAAAAATTGGCGACGCCTTTGATCGGGTCGAATAAACCGCTCGGGTTGCACAACTTCTGTTTACCACCTAATGGTGTGTTTTGTACCGTGAAACAAAAAGGTTCGACTGACACAGTCAGATAGCGCGCGCTTGACGTCTGTACGTTCTTTTCAACCAAACCAATTTCGAATCTACGTAAATTCGACGAATCAATATTTGCCGGGAGCGACGTTGATTTATTTTTCGCGTCCAATTTCGCTAGTTTTATCGAATTGTGTGTCATAATGAGGGATCAATTCTGGGATTGTTGAGTGAAAAGTTGGCAAACGCGAGATGTCATATTTGCGATTAAATAGACGGGGAAACAACCGAATATCTCGCCAATAGTTGTTGAGTTCGAAATTTATTTGCGACGTCAGTCGTCCATCGTATAAGCAAAGTTTATTCCCGGATAAATCAACAATTTTACGACTCGTCGTAATTTACGTTAAGAGACATGTTTACATCGAAACGTTACTGAATGGGGACAATTATTTTTTATGTGTATACTCAGGTGAACTTCCTTGTAATATAACGAAATATCAAACCCTATTTTTTTTGGATCGTAGGTAACGTACAGCGTTGGATGTTTTTTTTCTTCCTCGAGCAACCCTTTAGGTGCGATCGCTTTCTATTTTCGGAACAAGGTGTGTTTTCCGCATCCATTTCGACGGTTGTTTTCTTTCTAGCCCGTAATCGAACCGATAACTCCATCACTCCATCGTTTTTCGTGCATCCCCCACGAGTGCCGTTCAATTAACCCCATCTGCTTCTAATCTGCTCTCTTCTTTTTTTTTCCTAATTGCGAACCGTCGTTCGAAAGGTCACTGATGGGAGCGATGGGGAGTGGCGGATACTGGAAAAAAACCGCTAACAGTTGCGGTATTTTACACTCCACCTTTGTTTTAAATAACTCTTCTTAGTTCGAAGTGAAAGCGATGAGTGGAAACGTCAAAAATATGCGAATGTGATGAGCAGATACTGTCAAAGCTAATGGATGGAAAGGGATAGTGAGGATGTGCTGCTGTGTTGTTGAAATGAAAGAAAAGTTATTTTTAATCGATTCCTTAGCGACCGTATTTGAGGATAGTAAAAATGGCAAATATTGATAAAATTTTGGTTTGTGGTTGAGCTCAGACAGTCGATTTCTCGACGCTTCGCGACTACTCAATGGTCTGCGAGTTGTTCAAGCGACCTTTAAACGTTTAAGCGACAAAACGGAAAAACGTTTGCCGCAAAGTTACTTGAATTCATCAGATAATGTATGCTGTGAATCAAGGAAGACTTACATTCTGTAAACCCTGCCCTTCATATCAAACATTTCACCCAACAAACAAAGCGATTACATTCGTTTGAAGTACGGTCATATCAAAGAAACTGGGTCGATGTATGTATACCCAACTCCACAAAACTAATCTGACTCACACACGGGGAACTGTTCTAAAAATTCCATTCTATAGTTTATCACGGTTCGTGTAACTTCCATTCGTTGCCGTTGTTGTGGAATAATATCGTGGGTTTAATGTAATTTAAAACGAAATTAACCTTCTGATCGAACTGCGTCCATGGTCCCGACCAGCCGGCCGCCGGAGGCGGCAGCCACGCGACCTATGGATAACCGAAAGTTTTTCCTTGTTTCGTTACTGAAAGTTGCTCCCTATCGGCGTCGGGACCAGAAGTTTATTAAAACGTCCACAACATACCCGACTGGTTTTCCGCAGGCTCCGATGAACATCCACTAAAAAATTGAGCTTAAACCTGTTAAATTCGGCGTGAATCAATCGATATCAGCTTTGACGAACACAGTGAACTTTCAGATAAAGGGAAGCGGGTTTCGAAACCTTTAAATCGTGTGCATCCAGGATTAGTAGAGTAGGTGGAATAAGCTTCTTCCCGACGAATTGCGCATAAACATGTCTCGAAATATCTATGCTACAGCTTACCACGAGGTTCAGTTCGAAATAAGCCAGCCGAAGGTGGACGTGATTGGAAAAATGAGGCGATCATTTCAACGTAGTATAAGATATATACGGTGGTTGCGTTCACTGAGAGAAAAATTGCCAGATTCCATTATACATTTGCATTTTTATTTCCAGCACGGAGCAGTTGGCTTGCCCGACGTCGGCAGCCGGTTCCGCTAGAACGTCGGCGTCATGCAGTTTGGCATCTTCCAGAGAATCATCCACAAGTGCCCCGGGTCCAACACCGTACAGAGTGCTGATGTTGGGAGGACCAGCAGTCGGCAAGTCATCTTTAGTCTCGCAATTCATGACCTCCGAATATCTGCACGCTTACGACACGAGCATAGGTAAGTTTAACTCAACTCAAATCAAGCAAGTTCAATTGAAGATAGCATAAGACATCCCACGTAAATGTTGAGTAATTCATCGCACCGATTCAAAATTAAGACAAGGTCGTTACGTTTCCAGAAGTCACGTCCGTTCAACCGGACGTTCCATGAATTTTTGATACGTTTAAGACGAGAGAACAGGAGAATAATCTTAGGAAAGGCCATTCGTTGCCATGTTTCTCATTAATAACTACTAAAACAATTAACGTTGCAATGGAAGTTAACGGATTGGCCGCTAAGGTTAAACTGTAAGTTGGGAGAACCTCATGAGGTTTACTAGTCCGCCATTGCAATTTACGATTTTAAATGAATCATTTCGGTCAATAATTTATCGTAGTTTATTGTATTATAATAAAATCATATGCTTCCCTCAAATTATTTTTTGGTTATAAAAGCATTGCTTTGAATCGTTTAGCAGAACATTAAATAAAAAAATATTTCTCAATCTTCTAACAAGAAGTTTGGTTAGCACCAAATGTATATGTTTAAACGATGTGAAAGCACAGAACGGCCGGACTAGCGTACTCAACTTTATGATGCTTTTGATTTCAGTTTATAGGTTAAAACGTTTAACTATTTATGCTTAAAATATAGATGAACACAACACACGAGATAACGAAAGTGAGAACGATTTCGATGATTCGGTGGCACACATTCATATATACCTAGCGAACAAGAAGCGATTCCTGGGTTTTCGTTAGGCGCATGCTCCTGAAATAATGGGTTCTATAAAACAGCTGATCGGCGACCAATCAACGGATCGCGATTTAAATATTTGAAGGCGCCACGTTTGTAGCTTTCTGTTCATTGGTTGCTGATCACTTGGGTACTTATTTCAGGGGACATGCGCCTTCAAACACGGCCATCGCTTCTTGTTCCGTAGGCTGTAATTTACGATTTATATTAGTCACCGAATAAACCGCGCAAGCGTAATGTGACCGGCAGCGAAATGTCAAAGCCTGTTCCCAAAAAATTTTAAAGTGCATTGTATTTCCCGTGAAAGAATTTTTATGACCTTATACTTGAAGAACAAAAATCATTTCCAGTTTAAAAGTACCCCGCAAGTGCGAGTTCTGATTGTACATGAAAAACCTGGTAACTTAAAATTTAAGGGTTATAGTACATACTTTTTGACACATGTATTTGCTTTATTTCAGATAATTATTATAACGTCATAAATAACGACGTATTGCGTTTTAGTGCTATGTTCAGTAGTTTTGGATCAACAAATGAGCCTGTTTTTGAAATACGGGTTTTTGAAATTCTCTTTATAGAGGTTTCAATCTAAATGAAAGTTTGTTTGGCAATTGATTTTGACATTTCATTACTTGTGATATGAGCACTTGCGTGGTCTGATGAACGGACGAGGTTCTACATTTCATTCGCTTTCTTGAGACGTTATGAGTTGATGAACGCACACAAAAAAATCATATTAAGCCGAGCCCCCATCACTATATTTCACGAAAAATTGATACCCTCATCAATATCGGAGCGCTTTAGTTATTGTTTCGAACATGGAACGGGAATTATATTTAATTCGTTGTCAGTTCAGTTTATCTTATCGATATTTAGGCTCGTCATATATAATTCAGTTGTCGTTATTGAATTCGTTGAAATTAATTATCGAAATATCGAACAACGATTTTAACGAAGAATGAATTTCAATTTCCTCAATTTCAATGAGGATTACTTATCTGATACTACGCTGATAACATATTGAATCTCATTTCCGTCAAAAGTTGGAAACAAAAAATAAAGCGCGGAAATAGTGATGAAGACATGTTTTTTAATATTCAAGGATTTTTTCCGTTAATCCTACTAATTTATCCGGTGTGTACCTTACCCCTAAAGAAAATAATTTAATAAGTTTCATGTAACTTTTACACTTTTTTCGAATTCCCAAAATATTTTTCAAATTTCAGTTAACGTTCATTATGGTGCTTTATGTTATACATGTAATATACTGTACTCCTTGATTGATGCTGCTCTGTTTGAATGATAAAAGAAAAAATGTATAATATGATGCAACTCGACCAATATCAATCGAGGATTTTCCTTAGTAACCGTCTATAGATAAGTGAATAAAAGCTACTACTTTGATATTTCGGCGGGTCGAACGAACTAAATGAATACAAAAATAACAACGAATGTATTCATAAATACTATGCAATAATTGTTTCATGTGAATAATTTGCTTCTATCGATAATCTTCAAAATATTCATACAAAAAAAGACAGTATAATCCCATCGAATACCACTTAAGCAATCGAATATGACGATTACTTTTCACTCGACACTTGCCATAACCCATACGCGAGTCGCGAGTCAGAAATATTCGGTTAGTGAAAATTGAAGAAGAAATTGCCTTTTTTGCAGCAAATGTTGCAAATACAGAAATGATAATGAAACTAATCGACAAACCAGAAATCGGAAGTAGTACTCTAATGCCAGAGATGGTGTGGAAGAGAGATAGAGGCGTGACAATAACCAAACACTCTCTCTCGGTATTACCAACTCGCATGCGCCGAACCACATAGCTCGGATGACATTTGCTTTCTCGATTCGCCTCATGCGCATAGGTATTCAACTGAATACCCATCTGAGGGAACGTTACAGTAAGCGTCATGTTCTTTGGCGCGTGCAGCCAAATTTTCAAAATCTGAAAACACGTCTCTTTAAAAAAACAAACAACCTAAGAACTAACAACTGTTGTATGGTTAAAAACGAGAAAGAAGCTCTTGTTATTTAACTCTATTCGAAGAAATAATTTTGTTTGTAGCTGTTAGAAATGGTATATCGTTCGTTAAATTAAATACTTGACTCCCTCTAAAGAACTACGTTTTTTATTTGAAACGTGTTTCCTTCCGTAAAATTATGAATTTTTTCATTTATTATTTTGAGGCAAATTTTAGCACTTAAAATTGAATGAAAAACCTGATTTCATTGAAAGTAAAAAAATTTACAGAAACAAGACGAAATTGTTAATTGCAAATCTGACTATTATATTTAATGTATGAAAATATGAAAACGTCAAAAAATACTTGACTCACTTTATCAACTTAATCGAATTTATAATGAATACTCATTATACCAAAATTTTTTTTCCTTTATGATCCTCAATTCATTGATCGTTTTTGTATAGTGAAAAAATACCCTATTTCTCTCAAGCATTCGACATTCAATCTATTAATCCATCTATTTGCCTTGTTGAAATGACAAAATAGAAATACAACGTAAATAGACATATAATTCATTGCAATCAAATAGAGACACCTAAAAAAAGATATTTTGCATATCACGAAATTGTGTTCGCAACCAAGAACCGTTGAAGCTATTGAAGGACGAAAACAGATTCGTATCTCAACCCCGAGACGATTTCAAACCAGCCATCCACCAAATAGAAACGTCTGTACACGGCGTTCCTAGTCATGATACATCACGCCGACGCTAGGCGATTAAAAAATTTAGGGCCTGTGAACATAAAAGTCTACCACCGAATCATCGAAATTGCTTTAGTCACTTCAGTCACCCGTTGTACGGTTGGCGGCGATTGTAGTCGATCAAAACAACTTGACAGGCGATTTCAACCCGCGCCTGCACCATATTGCACGTGGCTAAAGCTACTTATTCATGATGCGAATATAATTTCGGTGGGGTTAACACAAAGCTATAAATAAGGAAGAGGGAGAGATTTGGGTAATCCGGACTCCTCACATTCAAATCACCGTACCCGCTGGCTTCCTGAACGTTTCAGTGACTCCGTGTGCCCTATGTCAACGAGCGGTCGCCCCGAAATAACAATCAGATCCGAATATGCCGCGGATTCGATCTTTGCGCGAATAGCAAAGCCGAAATTATCATCACATTACCATAGCGGTTCCGTCCAAAGTGTTCCACTCCCCGTCGCGACAGGAATACATTACGGTAAACCTTTGACGGTTCCCTTAAAGGCATCCAATATCAATTGGATTTTATCAAGAAGCGAAGCTACTGCGTCGTCCCGGATACGAAATAACGAAATCTAAAGATGAAAGGTCGTAGCGGAGCGCAATCAATTTCGCAGTCCGAACGTAAAGCGCATTGTTTCTCAGACGTCCGACTTTCTCGTGAAAGTGACTTGCGTTCCACGAGAAAACGGACGTGGAGTTCGTTAAATTATTTTCGCTCTCGTTTTTTATTTTCAAACGAGGAGAGAAAAAACCGTTTAACTCGTGGCATATTTTATAGATATTCCGAGACGAGGAGGTAGAAACAAATCTACACGAATGCTTTACCATGGTGAGTCGATGCATCCTTATGCTTGTTATGCTAATCAAGCGCATAAGATGCTTGCCATCATCTTTTCACTTCGTGTGAACGAAACATAACTCATTTCTTTCGATCCGGCTCTCTTACATCTATGTATACTATTCTCATCCCCCGTCATTCGGAATCCACCCACTCGAATTACATCGCTAGAATAGAATTAGTTTGAAACAACCTTGAGACGAAACGGCGTTTCTTTCATCCCTCGAGGTTGATGAAATCTTGTTACGAAAGACTTCTCCAACTATAATTGTTTCCAATCAACGCGTCGAATTCGATCATCACACGACTAGGTAGGAAATCGAAGACGGTACAATAAATATAGTTGAGGAAAGTTCAATTAGGAGATGAAACTGAATTGAAGTTTTCTTTCGCCGATAGTTAGACGGATAAAAAGATGAGCCTCCAGCTAGAAGGTGTTGTATTTTCAACTCATTATCGTGGCGAAAAATTTTCCGCATTTTCGCTATTTCAAACTCAAGTTAGTCTCTGGAAAATCAACATTCTGGAAGGTTTTACGTGGGGTTTCAACTAAAATTCGTGCTGAAAGTAATAGAACAGACTAATTTTATCGCCGACTGCATGATTTCATTTATTCTATCGCTTTTATCTCTCTTTCTTCGTTCGAGCTTTGAAATGCATGCTCCTCTTTGCCTTGAATCGAATTAATGAATAAAGATTTTTTAATGAAAGACACGATATAATTAGTCCCTTTCGGTCGACGTTTTCAGTTATGAAGAGTGAGGATCATTGTTATTTAATAACATCAATATTTTGATCTGTGGAAGCTTTCAGTTTATTTTTATGAGAGGATTTTTCTGTACTCTCTATTGTATCCACATTTGCAATTGAGAAACTAAAACTGATCGTGACTTGAACTCCACTTTAATTGGTAATGAATATAGAGCAATCAATTAATAATTTAATTATTATCGCGATTAACGTCAAACGAAAATTTTTTATTTTAAATATAAACATAATATGCAGACGACTCCCCATCCATTCCCCTCTCAGTTTATTCTCCTCAGCAATAATAGTTCATATAGACGTTAGCAATCTAGTTTCCAATTAATCATCTTGAAACATATTAATCTAGAATCCAAGTGTAGCTCAATACTCTAATAACCTCTTTTTGTTGTACTATAATTTCCCTCGAATCATAATGGAAATTTAACACGAACCGACGTGATCATTCATTAGTGAAAATCATCTCCCATCCCTGGCGTCGATATAACCGTTCCTCGAGACCCACCCCGATTTGAAATGGGCTTTTTCTTCTCGAAAAAGCTCGCTTTCCGATAATTGATGTTGAACGAAAGTCTTGATCTCGTTTTCTCTTGTTTTCAGATGACGAGAGCGGCGAAAAATCGGTTTCAGTCTTATTAGCCGGCGAGGAATCGGAACTCACATTTATCGACATTTCCACGAACGATTTATCGGTAAGCTTTCATAACTTACGACGCCGAACGAACCGGAAGGGTAATCCGGATGATGGAAAAAAGAAACGCGATTCGAGGATTTGCGGATATCGAAGTGAATTTAATTCCATGGTCTTATTTTGATGGGTTACTATATTTTCTTTGATATTTCGACAAAAAAGTTTTGTGGATCGATCTTGAAACAATGTCGACGTCGATTTGAAATCATTATTTTGTGGTAGTTTTGCGAATGTTTTAATACTTTACTGTCATTCTGAGGAGATATTTTTCATTTCATATCAAGAAATTCTGAAGGGTTGTATAGAAATTTTGAATTTTCTGTGGAACTCTACAATTTTTTTAGAAGTTTGTATGGTGATACATTTCTTCTCATACTCTTTCTCCAGAATATTCTTTCATTTTTCATTTTGATAATTCATAATTATATATATCTTCCAAAATTTTCAGGAACTCTACAAGGGATTTCTAGGATATTCAAATGAATTTTAGAAATTTTCAATGAACGAACTTTGAAATTAAAAACAAAAGTTGAAAAAATTCCTTGAAATTCTATCAGATATGTGTTTAGCTTCAATAATTTCTCCAAAGTTCCACAATATTAGTATTAAATTTTCAGAGGGAATGTATGAATTCCTGAGAATTTTTCATGATGATAAATTATTTTAGTCACATTTTATTGGAAAATTTCCATTCATTCTCTTATATCGTTTTGGGAGATTTTGCCAGAATTGATTGAAAAATTCAAAATGCGTAAAGTATTTTCGAAATGCTGCAACATATTTCAATTTTGTTGTTAACTTTTAGGTTTTTTGAGATTTTTCAAGAAACAAAAAAGAACGATGATTAACTGAAACTGTTGGTGATAGATAAAATTGAAAAACAACCGATACTATTTGTCACTCATATCATTATGGGGTCAATTATTACAAAATTCATCCCGGGTTGCTGCACTAATCGCGACTTGACGACTGTGTACGAAAATGCGTTCTATTATCAATTATTATTTTATTATTAATTATTTATCATTGAAACGGCTGAAGTGAAAGCACCTCAACATTTTTCACATCAAATACGAGAGAAAAAACCAAAAGTACCTAAACTTTAGAAACCGAAAACATAAATTCAAGAATGTGGTAATGTTTCCAGTTTTTACTTCTTGAATGTTCACAAAAACCTACGACTTACCGAAAAGGAATCTTAAAAAATTAAGGAAAACCTGAAGATTAAATGTTGAGAAATATCAATGAGGTATTCTGAAAAGTACACAAACAAACGAACATTCAAGAAATAAAAAGTAAAAACATTCCGCAACACCGAAAATTTGGTTGAAACAAGTTGTTTTCGAGCAAAACACCTCCGCCGCTGCAGGCGCTTTAATTTCGTCTTTCTCAAGTACAGTCGCTCAGTCGTGATTAGTGCCGAAACCTGGGATGAATTTCGAAAAAATGAACACAATTAGAATGATGCCCATCCGGAAGTAGAGAGCTCATATATCGAATGTTTTTCAGGAAAATTCCCTTAGGAAAGAGAACAAATCACTTAATATTTGAAGGGCGCATGTTTTTTGATTTGAGTTTAATTGCTTCGTTGATGGTATGACAAAACTTCAAAAAATAACGTTAAATATAGAATCATATTCTTGAAGATCCATAGAACTTAAATAACTCAAATAACTTTCAGAAGGAATTCGAAAATCTGTAAAATATCAAATTGGCAAATAAAGAAAAATATAAAATAGTACCCAACCTAGAATATTTGTTTTTTCGTTGTTGGAAGATTTTTTCAAGTTGTTGGGTTTTTCTTCTAATTTTGTATTAAAAAATTCCCTTAAAACTAGCCGAGACATGAAAAAGAATCTAGAAATCAAGTCCGAATTAATCTTTCGATAATTTGATTATCCTAAATTTTCCATATTTTTCATATTCTAATCTTAATGTTGATGAAAAAAGTGGTGGAAATAAGCTGAAAACCAAGATTTTAATGTGACAACGGAACAATAGTAAGTTCCCATAATATCAAAAAACATACTTTCTGAAATAGGTTGGAGATCTTCAAAAATCAAAGGAAAACTATTAAACTAAACGGACTGAATGGATATTGATATGTGATTGAAAAATTGACGTTGCAACAAATAAACTGTTCGGATGCATTTTGAAAAACACAAAAATAAAAAGAGAAAACAAAGAATGAAGTTAAAATTTCAGAGAAATGAAAAAAAAACCGACAGGATTCATGAAAATAACGCAAAATTGATTAAAAAATTTAAAAAATAATTGAACCCATAAAATACTACAAAATTTCTAGAAAAATGTCAATAGACATAATGTTGAACTTCCGATGTTTCGTTAATGATCAAAATTTGTCTCGAGTTTAGAAGATATATGTATGTGTTTCTTCAAATGTTGTTTTTATTCAAAATCAATTTGTTAAAATATTAGGTTTCCTGACTAGTGCGCAAAGAAATGTTTTTCCCGGACGAAAAAGCAGTCAGAATGATGCGAAGCGGAGTTCGGATAAGATTGGAGTGCAGGAAAAACACTTTTTTCTTTTTGCACACGAGTTAGGGACAATATCTTAGCTACGAGTGAAAAGAGTCATCAAAAGTTTGTCATTATAAAAAGATGAAAATCCAAGTGAATATGTCACTGATTACGTCTGATTTGAAAGAATACATTGCGCAAGTGCTGACGTTACAAGTAGTTAAACCTTTTTCTTGTTACGTCGCATGCGCGGCGTGCGGAAAACGAGGATTTTTTGCACTAGTGCGTAAAAGTACTACTTTGCGTAATAACAATAATGAGCAAATTGTCTTTTTTTCTGGTCGTTCGTAGAAAATAATTGAATTTCGTTCAAATTGAAAAGTAATTCACCGGTTATACTGTATTTGAGATGATTTAATTCGATACATTCGTAATCCAGTCGTTGTCCAAATTTTCGTCATATAGAACCCCAAAGGTATGAAAAATCTCACTTCAGTATCTGTCACGATAGATTCGGATTAATGTATCATTGAGTTTGGGATATAAATCCGAAAAACATTATTTATCGTATAACGAATTAGAATTACCCACAAAGTGAATAATCGTTACATCACGACTCGTTAAGCGTAATTTTGATTTATCGCGTTGCGTTAAAGATAACACAACGAAAAGTCGCAACAAAGTGAAAGCGGAAAACGGTTGAAATTCTGCACCCGACAGTTGTTCATTTATCACGTGTCGCGATGTAAAACGTTCGGGGTTTAGTTGTCCCATTCGAGATTTGTCGTATAAATTATGCGAAGCGATTTTAAACGCAATTTTGTCGTTTTTTCCAGCCGGGTCAATGCATCATCAAATTCAGCGATCCTCACGCTTACTGCGTCGTTTACTCGAGCGCCGATCGGGCGTCTTTGAATTACGCCGAAAGTATCCTTCAAACGCTGTGGACGTTGGACACCATAAGCACGAAAGCCGTCATCTTGGTGGCTAATAAGGCTGATTTAGTGAGGTCGAAGGTCGTTTCGACCGAAGGTGAGTTCCACCGACGATTTTTAATGGAGATGTGTCATAACATAAAGTATACGGGTTTCTTTTATGTCCCTTTAAAATCACACAGTTTATGGCTGTTTCATACAATGGAAAGGAAATGAACATAATAAAGGAATTTAGAATCGTGAAAAAGCGTAGAAACGAAAACCGTGGAGACAGCGGAAAAAAATTGGAACAAATCTACGTAATTTCCACAGCAAACCTTTGCAATTTGGCCTGGAAAACAGTTTTTCCGGTCGTTGCGTTACACGAGATTCGTAATCAAATCGATGGTGTAATTTATATGCGTGATATTGGTCGACCGAGCGAATACTTTGCCCCCCGAATACCTAGACATCGCTCAGCGATTCGGAACGACGAGTTCATTACGTTTCGACAATTCGGTTCCTTTGGAACGAGGCAAGATCGGATTTGGAGCTTGTGAGATTCGAAACATTGAAAATCGATCGTATTCGGATCATATACGGCGAAATGGTGCATGCGCCGACACAAACTTTTCTTTTCAAAGTAAATTTGGCTACATTAAAGGCTCACGAGAATTTCAAATTAAATTTGAGCGACTCGCATGACTAAAATATATTTGCGCATATATTCGGTAATGTATCTGCGGCAATGAATGTTAATTGGTGTTGAAAGCCGCTACGTGACGGGATTTCGTTGAAAAAAAAAACTTGCAAGCTACGACGCAGTTTCGTCCTCCCCATGAAAAGTTTTTTCATTATCCAGAGTCGTTTTTCATTCGTTTGATCGGTGTTTCTTTTCAAAACCATCGGACTTCAAAAGGGACGTCTGGAATTATAGCTTTAACTTGAATATCAAGCGCCGAGCGACTAAGAATAAAGTGACAATCGTTGAAAGTGTTTAATTTTAATGAGTTCTGAAAAAAAATTCAGCATCGTTATATTGATTAAGTTTTGAGTATTAATCGGAGAAATGCGCCGACAAAAGTTTTTCTCCTTGTAGAATTTTGATTTCGCTTTCAATTTATCACAAGTGACACAATCGGATTATCGTCAATCCATCATAGTCGCCTAATAAAGAACGGATTCGTATCAAAGTATTGATCCGATGCGGTATATTGACGCAACCCCGAGAATAGCTTGTCACCGTTGGCCATAGATGTAAGCTTCCGTTTTGTGGATCCACAATACCTGATCAATTAGGAACACATTTGCCTAGTCGGCATGGGGTCATGATGATTTAACGGGACTTCGACGCCACCGCCGCCGTAACTTTGCCATTTGCGAAATGGACACCGCGACCGCATTTCAGTCCATCCCCGATCGACGACAGAAGATAAATTAACATTATCGGCGAACTCCCGAGTTCGGTTACGTAGAACAAAGAACTCTTTAATTCTACTTAGTCGGACACCTCTGATATTACGTTTCTGCTCAATCAACCTCTTTCTTCGACTCATTCCACACGGTGCACAACGAGAAACTCAATTTATGCGATACCGCCACGAGGCAACGATTCATTGTCCCCATCGCTCACTTCTTTCCGCATCAATTTCGTTCCCTGTTCCAACGATTTCTTCGAGTTAATCAGACGGCAATTCAGGGAGTTTCTCGCGAACGTTCGGTCGAATAAATTCAGTTCGAGAAGCGAATCGAATTAATTTCACTTCGAAATCTCGTTCGAGCGCGTTATCGATCAGTTTTTTTTCCATCGGTCCACTCATCCAATTCCAATTTTTCCAAACTAAATGCACGTGGATTTAATGAGGTGCCTACGGTGTAGCTTGGAAGCTTTCTTCGAAGCACGGTGCTTATAGGAACACTAACGGCTCTTTGATTTCTTGTATCAAGCGGAGATCTACCCGGAAATTTCTTATCGCATAGAAGCGTTCGTGATTTGAATTGTTGAGATTGTTAGATTCTAGAAAAACGTAACACGCAGATGTATTCAGCCCGAACCAAAAGTAAACTAAATACGTTTGAAACATCGCATCCAATATGTCCTCGACGCCAGACTTGTGTTAAATTTCCCACGCGCATCAAATCAATTCATATTTCATGATCGTCTAACTTTACGATTCAGAACAGACTTCGACTCGAGAATCGTTTCGCCGAACTGCCCTTTGTCCCTTCCACTTTATACGAGCTGAAAAGGAATAATAAAGCTCACAATCCTCATTTGCTTCGGCTACAGGATCGAATGAAAATATTTTCCTCAGTAGGTACCGTCCTAAAATATTCGAACTCAGGTAGATAATTCATCCGTTTTTATTCCCAAAAATTTCGCAACCCTAATATTCAGCACGATAGGGGATGCAATCCGAATGGTGATAACGTGCATCTCCTAAGTGCTCCTGTTCCAGTATAAATATTTGCCGAGAGAATAAAACCGGAAGTTTTATAGATTTGCATAGAAATGGAATTTGATGGGACAGTGGAGGCGGATTGAAAGTTTGTTTTGCCATTAGCCCCACGGCTTTCGAAGGGTTATTGCAGGGAACAACCGGTTTGTATGCCTCCAATCGGATGCCGGTGCCCAATCTAAATATTCATTACATCATCGTTCCCAATCGAATCGTCATGATCCTCGCGAAGCCCCGCGCCCGATTTGTCGGGTCGTCCGGAAAATCCGAAACGGCCTAAACAATATAAACGACAGGATAGAATCGACCTTAACCTAAACCATTAGCAAAGTGTCAGAAGCACGATTGATACCCCGAATGATACCTCGGCGTCAAGGAGGGTTGATCGGACGGTGAGAAAATCAAACGTTGATCAATAAACGAAGGGGCCATTTCGACGGAATTCGGGGAGCGTTTCGGGAAGGATGACATCTTTCCGTTAAAGGACGCTCGGGTTCACGGAAACGACGCCGTTTCGGCCGTTGAACTCGGCTGAGCAGGGACGAGCCAACCCACATATTGAAGAGATGTTTTCGTTATGCACCCTTCGTTATTCTTCTCTTATGAATTCTATCGATGACCGTCTGGAATTTTTGGGGATACTTTACCCACTTCCGAATATTTGTACGAGACGGACTATTTTTTCTGGAATTCGGAATTCTCCATTAAAAATATTTTCGTTGGGGAATAACTAGAACATTTCGGGAATGAGTGTATGTTGAATCCCTTTCGAAGTTATGAAATAGTTATTTGTATACCAAGGGATCTCGCGGATGAAGTTTAATCATCCAAGGGAGGGAATCTCGCTTTACTACAGAGGCGTATTACTGTCTCTGAGAAAAATTTTTTCATTTTGGAATGTTATATTTCAAAATTTCGTTGGCAATCAAGAACGTGCTGATATTTCGATGCCACAGTTCAAATCGTCGGTGATGCGGGAAGAAAAACTATTTCCGCATTTTACTTTACGCCCATTGGGAGGTCCTTTCTTCCCTCACTTTCCGATGATGTGATGTGGAAAAATTGAAGGGAATCTTTAGAAAAAAATTATCGTACGACAATTGTTGAGGCTGTTAAATTTTGTACAAGGTCAAGGAAAGCATTCATTTTTCAAGCTTATTCCAACTCTAGTTCAGGAACACTTTCATGAATCCGTTTGGCCAAATTTTCATTAATTTGAAAATGAAAAGAAATTGAGGATTATTAAAAATCAAGCTCAAGAATCGTTCTAGAATTTTCTAAAATAGCTAAAATTCTGGAAAATCTAATTCAGAAACTGACCAAAAACTCTAGAACCAAAAAAATTGACCAAATATAAATAACTGACGAATATTTCAACAACTCAAAGTATCAAAAAGCTTGAGGTTGGAGAAATTGGAATTATTTGAAATGAGATATGCGGAAGCATTTTCACGAGAAATAAAGATATAAAAATATAATGAGGAAAAACAGAAAATATGAAAAGAATTTTTAACGAAATAATATATTATTCATATCAATATCGCACATAATTCTGTAAAAAAATGAAAAATAAAGACCTATTAACAAGGAATTTGAATTTGATTGGAATATGGAGAAGAAAATTATATTTTTGCTGGTGCTTCAAGTTTTAAGATTGGATCTTACGATGAATCCCTTGTTTTTCAATATATCAAATGAATTTTTGGATCTATAAGAGAAAAATTCCTGAGCAAAAAATGAAATTAATGAAAAGTTACATATGAAAATAAAAATTTTCTATTTTACACTATCTCCTTGTATTCTTGTTTTCTCTTTGAAATATTCATTGAATTTGACATTTATTTCAGTATTTTAAATTGACTCGTACTATCTGCAAAAATCAGTAACATATTTTCCCAAAGCTTCGATAAACAAAAATAAATTTTCTTTGAAAAAATTCAGAACATAATTTGGAATTGTTTATCACAGAAAGTTCCAAAAAATATGTATATTTCCAGGGAAAATTCATGATTTATATTGAATTTCGTAGAAATTTCTTCATTATTCGCGAAGCACCAAAAATAGGATCGATTTCCGAAAAATTTGCACGAGGAAACACTTTAAGATATCGATGATACAACCACACAAAAAAATTGATCTTTCGACCTAGTGATCAGGGCGTATTCAGCATATGTTTTTGGCATCACTAATCTCAATTCTGGGGTCCGTTTGCTTCCTCCACGTTGGGGTTAAAGGTAATTCAAGGTCAAATTCAGAAATACCTGAAAATGTTTGAGAAAATATTTTTTCAAGTCAATGATTAAGATTCTTGTATCTATGTATTGATATGATGTCGGCAACAAGGTCATCTGAAGGTCAAAAGTACCACTTTGAGCAATATCTTCTTTTTGGATTCAGATACTAAAAGATTTTGATCAACAGTTTTGCGAGCCATATGATCAAATTATCTATATGCATCACACGAAAAAATATAGAAAGAATCACTCCACGGTCTTACTAGCCGTATCACCTAGTTTTGGGATCGCTAAAGCCCATCAGAATCAAAGTCAAAGAAAGGTCAAAGTTGAAAAAAGGCGTATTCGATGAGCGGAAAATGATCAATGATGAAAATTTTGTTGAATTTCAGAAAACAGCCTGGATCAGTTTAAGAGATGTGATAAAAAAAGAAAAGAAAAATCCAGATTAGGAGCAAATGTGGAAGATTTCGGAACCTGAGGATGCCTGATGAATTTGAAAATACATTTTTTGGATGCGCATTGAGATATATTCCCTAAAAACCGTGGTGATTATATTGTAACAAGGAGAAAGGTCGTTTTCAGTTGGAGATTCCTTGAACAAAATATGTCAAAAAACAATAGCAAACGAGAAGCATTGTATAGAACTTCCAACGAAGAAAATGTGATGACCGTCACATGGCTTACAGAACTTGGAATTTTGTTCTTTAATTTGTAATGAAAAAGTAGTACATATATCGTTAGACTTTAGGGCTTTGACATTGATTCTGAAGCGAGAGGATCAGGTTTAGCGATCCCAAAGCTATGCGATATTCTCAAATGTGAATTCGATCATTCCTTGTTAAACACATGGCTTGCAATAATTTGGGTCAAAACCTATTTGGACATAAGATTTTTCATTCTTTCAGAATCTGAATTCAAAAAGTTGATATTGCCCCAACTTGAACCTTTAACCTTCATATGACCTTGTTGCCGACCTCCCGTGATCATATAGATACAAGAATCGTAACTAGTGAACTCCAAAAATATTTGTAACATATTTTCAGAAACACTTTCAGTTCTTTCTGAATTTGACCTTGAAATGCTCTCAACCTTGAAGTGTATGGATGAAATAGACCCCAGATATGAAATGAGTATTCTCAAAAACATATGCTGAAAAGGTAAAATGGGCGGAAATGTATAATTTTTTGTGTGTAGCTGTGTAACTCAATCGGGAGCATTTTCGAATCCCAGGTCAGCTTAGATCAACGGAAAATCTCACAAAGTTTCATAAGATTCCATTGGACCCAGGAATTAATTAAATTATTTGAATGAATGTAGACAAAACGATTTTCAAAGGTTTTTGAGGCAGAAGTAAGTGGAAAACAATTGCTCGGTTCGAATTCAACCATTGTTGTTCTCCGTTGAAAATTATTCAATTTCCTGAAAAACATCCACGCCTGAAAAAATATTTCCCGTTATCGCTCTAAAGAATGCTATCCGATGGAAAAATGAATGGCTGTTTATTTATCATGCGAATTACATGTTTCCGTAACAAAGTGGAATACATTCCTTTCGTTCATTCATGAACCTGACAATATTTTCGGGTATCAAACCTTTGTTTATTTTGCACTTTCTACATTTCCAGTTTGTAACACTCAATACATAACAACCGAACCGGTTCGGTGCAAGTTTCACGTAATAGAAAATCACCCAATTCGCCTGCAATATTCCTAGCATTTTTATGAAAAATTTCCGTCGATCGTATTGAAATCAATGATTCGTACGTTGGGGTTCTATAAAACCGGTTATCATCAATATACCTCCATCTTTATAGGAAAAATATTTCATCCAAATATTCGTAAATATCAATTCGTATGAAAATATTTCATGCTCCATCCAACTGAAATATTCGAGGATCTGAACATTAATAAAGGAAATTTCTCATTTTGACCGAGGGGAAAGTATTGATTCAGATCAACCTATTTAAATTTTGGTGAAGTTTAAAGTAATTGAAAATAAATTTGAGGAAGATATTTCACTTTTATAATCTTTACGACGTCCAAAATGTTTGGGATTCATCATAATTTCAAAGTTGCAATTCTTCCTCTATACTCAGTTTTATCGACAAACTAAGCAAGATACATATCCGTTAGTCTTATCTGAAATGGATGTAATTTACTTGATATACTGGGAACTCGGGAACAATATAACTGTCTCAGGCTACCTCGAGGCTTTCAATTTCTTCTAGTCGTTTGGTTTCAGCAAAACTCTTTATTTTAAATGAAAATAGCGTAATCCCCTATGTTACCTCGATACATGATTAATCGATCTAGTTGAAATTTCAATTTCGAATCCACAGGGAAATTAAACTTGCACAAAAGAAGGCGAACGTTACTTCATATTCCCTTTTGATTTCCATGTAATCGCACAGCAAAAGTGCAGTTATTTTTCCTTTCCTTAAAAATCCTCGGCGCACAATAGAATCTTATTAATTTTAACAATACGACTACAATATCATTCCCCCGATAAAAGTTGGAGTTAATCAACTTTCATAATAGAAAAAAAAACTCCCTTCGGTCTTCTGTTTAAGATCAACGAACTCGCCTCCGACACTTCTTTAAAGTTTTCTTGGTTTTCAGAGGGAAAATCGATCGCTACGGCGTACGACTGCAAGTACATCGAGACATCTGTGGGAATCAACCATAACGTCGACGAATTGCTCGTAGGAATTCTGACGCAGATCCGATTGAAATTGGAAAATCCGGAAAGGTCGCGCGACATATTCCGGAAACGGAGCAATTCGAAGAAGAATCTCAACAGGAACAAGTCGCCGGCTTCCAGTGCCGGCACGCCGGTCGGAAGCGCGCAAAATTCGCCGAAGAAGTACAGGGGCTCCAGAACGTCCGCCAGTTTGAAAGTCAAGAGTTTACTGGGCAAAGTTTGGGCTAGAGATAGTAAATCAAAATCGTGCGAGAATTTGCACGTATTGTGAATGTTCAGTTAATTTTTCGATCTGATACCGGGGGAATTGTCACGAGGGTTTTAAATGTTATCAGAAAAAAATTGTATACTAAGTGTGAGCAATAACGTTTTCGTGGGTGTATCATATATTAAATTCCCGGAAGGATATCGGTTTTCCCAACGCGACAAACATCTAGTCTCTGTAGTATTCTTTAGAGGCTCAAGTACAATATGGTAATTGTGATTATTAAATATCGTCGTCCTATAAATATTTCAATATCCTTAGTTTTAAGTTGTTATTTCGAAATTTATCTACTTTTTTATATAAACATATCTATGATTTTGTATTTTTAATACATTTTTTTTGTATACTCGACACTTTTTATTTTAACTTTCACGGATGACTAACTATCGGTAAACTTAATTAAGACTGATTTTAGCTTTTCTACGCGACAAGGAAAATCTGCTTCCAACATATCTCTCACTTTTAATCCCTTCAGTGAATCAAAAAAAAAGGGTCCATCACGAAGAAACACCAAGAAATTTAGATCGCGTGCAAGTTAGAAATAGCAGAATTGCGTTGTTTTTCGATTTTGTTACATTAGTTTTAGTAGTTCTCCGTGCGAACAAGGGTCCATAGTGTTGCAAATACTCGATGTTATAACATCCAAGAGGCGAATGTAGAAATGTAAATTAGGGTATGTAAATGTGTGTATAATTCGATCGATTCATTTTTTTTGTGGCAAATATTTTTAGCGTGTAGGTGTTAGTAACGGATATTTTTCGATGGATAGTAATTGCGATGAGTATCGACAATAGGAAGGTGTGGACGCTATTATTGTCGTTCCTCGCGCAATGTAAGGACAGAATAGTGCTATGTGCAATTGACCAAATTTTTTTGTGCCTTGCATAGGCTTTACTGGGGTGAAAATGATTTAGACGAGATTCAGATGGATAAACCATATCTATTTATTAGATGTTATGTCAGTATTGTTCATAAATATTCCAATTAATCTATATGTGTATTTTGGATTTGAAACACGTATCAACTTCCATTGTTGTTTATAGTTTTAGGAAACTTAGGCGTTTTAAGTGCCAAGTGTTTCTTCCGACTTTACACGACTTTAGAATAGATTATTTCATTTTTTTTGCGTTCCTTCGAAACTGTGATGCCGCATTGAATCGCTACGTTTCTTCCTACTTTCGAGATAAAGCAATTTTTGAGTGTTCCCCACGTTTTCAGCGTTTAATGTGACATTTCGTTTATTTTACAATTGTTAAACGTTCGGGAATTCGGGTACGTTACATTAGATGACTTGTTAGTTCCGTATTATTTGATCACGAAGTTGAAGGAAAAAAAAGGGAAACTCGGAATGTACGTTCTCCTATATTCAGATACAAAACAGAAAAACAATCATTAGTTGTTATTATTCTCGGTTACCAAAGTAATATTATCGAAAATTGTATAGCATTATGTTGGTTTATTATTCTAGGTGTATTTCGGTCACCTTCAACATTGTAAATGCACAATTTGGAATTTCGAAATTTGTAAATTTACTACCCCCTATTTGTAAGGAAATCAAAATAATTATATCATGTCAAGAAAATTTCGCATTCCTTATTTCTGAAGTGACGTGGGGGATTTTAATGAAATGTCGATGGTTTGCCAACCGTAACATCTCGTTGTACTTAACGATCGGAATTCCACGGATTATATCACTAAAGATGTTCTTTTTCTATCTTAATAACCACCTGATAAATGGTAATCGTAACTTGGACTTGACTGATGAATTATAATCACGCGAAGTAGTTTTTGCATGTCTGGTGTGTTAATTGAAATGAAATGCAACCATATAAAAAGTTAAGTCAGTTATTTCGAATAACCAAAAACAAGATTCACTTGAATGAAATCTGATTTCAATCAAATATGTACGCATGACACTTAATTATTGGAACTATTATTGGTTATTTATTGAACATTTTAATGGTTAATTTTTAATACTTGTAGTCTGCTTGTTATGGCACACAGATTTTAAATTCGAAATACCGCAGTTAGTTGGGAATGGTATGTGATGAAACAAGAATTAACATTATAACAGACAGTCAATCAGGACCTTCGAAAAATATAAAGGAGAACCGTTCGGAAAAATGAATAATTCAATATTTTCCTTCCGCTAACGAGGATAATATCTCCGGGTAATTGTCCGAAGTGAAAACTGAAAAAACGACAAGGCCAATTAAATTTCTTTGACGCCTTCAGCGTTTGTCCAGGTGTGGTTTATTGTGTATAGAGGTACCGAAAAGACGAGTCGCTAAACTTTCTACCAGTATTTGCCCGTCAGGCGCGAAGCTAATAAGATTTAATGCTCAATATGTAGCGTAAATAGGAAGAAGTACTATAGAACCAATGATGTATGACCCAGATTCCTTCGGAAGTAGGTGAGGTGGCGAGCATAAATTCAATAAAAACAAAACTGTACCTTTCAGACGTTCGATGGTCTACATTTCTATTCTGCACATGTACCTTTTGTTAATACCATTGAATTATATGTCGAGTGTTCACGTACCAGAGGTAAATAAATCCTTTAACTGTCGTTTCGATAGTTGTCGGTTGAATGTCGGAACAAACGTGCCTAGAAATTATTTCCCGTTTACCTGATTAGTTGAATTTTTCATCCTACTCTGCGAGACATTCGATGAGAGAAACTAAGCTTTTTTTGGTGTCTATCAATAGAACATTAACAACGATCGATGGTTGAAAAGGAGAGTGCGTGTCAGATTCGCACCTCCAGGCTGTGGGCAATATACATGATTAAAAGTAAACTCGCGCTTCAAATTAACCTTTAGATATGATATTATACTACCTAATGAAAGGTATTGGGAGCAAAGTTTTTATTTTATGATTGACTTTATGGATCAATTGATTATAATAATTGGTTCGGACTATTTTGAACTAAACATTGCAGTGCATTGAGATGTGGAGAATCGTGGACCAAAACGTAGAGTTGCGATTCCATTCTTCGATGCTTGAAGAGACTAAGCAATGCAGAATCCACAAGTAATCTTTGACTTAAAAACAAGAAAGTTACTAACTGCCTCCAAATCAGACACCCTCTTGTAAACAAGAAACAACTTAGCATGAAGTATGGTATAAAGTTTCTTGATCTGGGTGGTCCGAGAATTATTTCAGTCATTTACCTCATACTCGCTACTAATCAATCATATTATTGTTGCCGACCATTCCTCACGATGACATTCACAATTCATCCGCACCAACGCATCCATGAATGAATTTGATGAAAGAATGATTCAACTGAAATTTTATTGACCCCTATTCCGTCGATGCGACTCATCGATTAACCGGTCGATCTTTAAAAGGAAGTTCTTCGGTGACCTTGAAAGATGTTGCTGCATTGACCTGGTAATGGTCGTGGTGTTCTCGCCCAGTTACACGGAGCGGCGTGTGCGGATGCTTTTAACCCATTTCGTCACCCTTCTTCCATTACCCCGGATAGATACTTCGCTCTTGATGGTTCGTAATCGATGTGGTTGCAATCGAACTTAATTGGCAATGAAGATTTAGCTGGCGTCCATCATATGGGACGAGTCAATTTGAAATTCATTCAACTTAAAATTCAGATCTGATCACCTGTCGTTTGACTACCGTACAAATTCACGAGAATCGAGTCGAATAACCGTTACGGTGCTTGGATTTTCGTCTTTTTTTTTCACGAACTGTTACAATCTTGTTCGTCAACGTCAACGGGGAGCGAGTATTATTCCAAGCATGGCGCTCGTTGAAATACTTTTGCGAATTTTTTTCGCCTCTTTTATATTCTTCTCATACGTCAGATTGCGTTGTTTTCAACGTAATTACCAACTTCGTAATTAGGTAAGATTATGACGAATTGATAACAGTCTATTATTCGTCTGGAAAACTCGACAATTATTTTACGGCAGCTTCTTTAATGATGATTTTGCATTGGTTCTATTTGAACGCAAAAGCAAATAATGCGGGGGGAGTTTTTTTTTGTCGTAGTGGAGGATTTATGAACGCGAATAAAGGTTTCAAAGAGGAAAGATAACGTATAATTGAAGTATCAACTACGATGATTTATTCGTCGAAAAGAGCGTAGTGTTTGCGATTCAGAAAATTTGATATTATTGCGTACCTGAGGATGCTATTGGACAGTGATGATTATCAACTTTTTTATTTTACTTGCATGGCTTTTTATGTTGTTTCATTCAGATGCAGGCTAAGCAGGTATTTCACGATTTTGCTTGTGATAACAAGTCGGACAAGTTTAACTACATCGTTGGAGATTTCGTCACCATTATTCATTTGAAATGAGGATCAGTAACAAGCTCAATAACATATGAACTGATTCGACT
This sequence comes from Novius pumilus, assembly GCA_020654155.1. NCBI lineage: Eukaryota > Metazoa > Arthropoda > Insecta > Coleoptera > Coccinellidae > Novius > Novius pumilus. The sequence continues at coordinate 595,424 of JAIFOV010000476.1, forward strand.
CGATTTTGTTGAATGAAGACGCAACCAACCGTTTAAAAGTTTTTGTAGGAAATATAAATGCAAAAATTTGCGAAACAATGAACGTTTATAAAATCGTATATCTTGTGCTTCGTGACTAGTTTATCAAACCTTAAATATTCGCAAAGTGACCAATCACAATTTTGACACATTTCCTCTAAATTCATAGTCCAAACAGTGATTTTTGATTTCGAATTTCAAATATCCAAGTTTTTTTTCGTAAAAAAAATTTTAATAAAGAACGACGGAACTTCCTGAAATTTCATTGTCGTCGAACATTTGGTTTACAAATTTTTTCCTTGTGATTAAATATTTCCAATCGTTTCTTTCAATATTCAATTCTGTTTTTGAAGGAATTTTTCGGACATTTTATAAAATATCCAAAAAAGAAATTCATTTCATTATTTTCGTGAAAAACAAATGAGTAATGGAAAAGTCTGCAAAATAATAAGTTTAAAACAAGAATTTGTTTGGAACGAAATTAAATAGAATATCAAAACAATCTGAGAAAGATAAAGGATACAGGATTCATAATCTCCGTTTTCGCCATATTTTTCGGAACAAATAAGTCCACATTTACGTTCTATTTTATTCGTCCCGCGGACGATTTTACGGTGATTTTGAGGTTCACCGTTTTCAGTCGGCATACCCACGGGGCAATATCGAACACAAAGGAAGACAATAAGGAAGTGGATAAAGTCGTACGCCGCATTGGTGGGAAATCCATAAAGGCGATGAAGCGGATTTCTGAAAGAAGACAAAAAAAACGGCTTACAGTCTCCACTGATTAGCTTCGTTATCAGGCCCGCAAGAAGCGAACGGACCAAGGTGATGGTAGCCGGTATATGTGCAAGAAACGGCTGATATAGGCCAGTCTGTGATCTCTCGCAGCCCCGGTCGGCTGTTTCAAACCGCGCGTTCTTGTTGCTACTCATCTTGCTCTCGCGAGTTGCCGACGATTTTTACTCATTTATTTATTTTTTTTTCGGTTGTTGAAACGCTCGATTGCTTTTTGATCGCGAAATGATCAGTAAAGGACTCCTTTGTGTTTGTGCTATTATAGCATCGGTGATTCCAGGTATGAGGCACTTTTTTCATAAAAAAAAATTTTGGGTTCCAATTTTTATAGATAACTAGTTATTAAATAGAACAATCAAAATTATCAACATCAACGGTTGATTGATCACCTTTGACCACTTTCTCATTTTGAATACAAAGTAAGGAGAATCATTGCCGTCACGAATGAGGTTGATTTCTTGATCTAGATCCGTCTCGAACGAACCGATAACATGCGGATAGATCCTAGATTCTCACAACTCTCAAAATTGAGGTTGCTTGATTCGTGATAATAATGGGAAGGAAAAATTTTCCAATTATAATCGATCTGTTTTGAATTCGTGTACGCGTACTACCGTCGAGTGCATTGACCAGATTATCTCAGCGGCGACGTCTTTTCATTTGAATATTATTTTATATCCAGTCGGAACAACAACTTGAGGAAACAATTGATTTGGAGTATTTCCTTCGAGCGAGATATTGCGGCGATTTCCTACGAGGGGAAGCAATAATGTCAATGATGCATAGTGTAAGATCTGACGTATATAATATTTACTGAAATCATTGAAGAAGAAAAAAAAATAAACATAATTGATTTCACTTTCTGCTCAAAATTCATTGAGTATTCAAAACAAATATTGCAAAACGTATAAAACATCTTCTAGGTATTCGATTCATCCGATGTATACGCTCAAAATGGAGTTAAATGAAGAAAAGAATTTGAACCATAAAAAATTATGTACATTTCTTTGCTAGTTTATATCCAATTACCACGACATGACATATTTCATGGAGTAAATCGATGACGTGAAATTTGAAATTTGTTTGTCCTGATTCTTTTATATGACTTGAACTTATTCAGATGCTAATTGTCGTCATAAAAGATAACACACTATTATTAACATTCATTACTTCCCATTTTCTTCATTCAGTTGAATCTTAGTGAACTATTATTGCTTTTTTATTGGAATTAGAATATCCGTCATAATTTCATTATGTTTTCAGGTAATTTCCACAATCTTTAACTTTCTTGCCCTTCAAGAATAAAACGGATTAGTTCGGGACAAAATAATTATGTTTCTAATATATCGCTTCTTTAACCTTTGACAACTATTTATGTAGATGAGAGTTGAGTTATAAAACGAATCATAAATTTAAATTTGACATATCTTTTCTATAATTTAATGTGAAATTAACATTGACTTGAGTATTATATTCATTTGGAAATTCTCTGGTTCCCTATCTAGATTCCAAATAGAGAATTTCATTCATGCCGATTTTCTAGTCCATTTAATGGTTAATATATAAAAAAGCTTCATGAAAGAATAATAATTAAGAGGAATGATTTGAAATATGTGTTAAGTTTCTATTCTGTTCATGAAATTAACAAATTTTCGAATATTTCACTCGTGTGTAAAATATTCGCAAAAATGACTTGTATTTTACTTTTTTTATAAAATTATTTTTTGGGTCTTGTTTGCAACTGAATTGCTATGCTGAGTTTAAGGACGACATTTCTCTTTTGTAAGACCTGATTCCGAACTGAAAATGGACTTGACTCCTCTTTCCTAAAAGAAAAACAAGCATAATAGTTTCTGAATACAAATTATAGGTCCGTTCACCAAAACAAAATGAAATACGTAATATGTGGATCAAAATCGATATCTTTCCACACAACGTGAACGTGCTCAATAGTTCTCAAACTCCCCCGAAACATTTTCTCAAACATGAAAAATAACTAGATGGGCCGTACCTCCACGGTATACGGAACAACCAAAAAATTTGTTTTTCTCTGTTTTTTCATTAAAATCCCTTGTTTTTCAACTATTATGTTTTCATCCATTACTAATCACTCAATTAGGGTTATTCAGAAGGATATTCAGGATAGGGACAAATATTTTCCGCTTATTTCGTCATTGTGTTAACGAGACGTATGACGTAAAATGGAAAATTCTCTCAATGAATGCTGCATTGCTTTCTTACAATGGAGGAAAGTTCCTTCTCGAATAATCAATTATTTTGTTTTCTTTTTTTCAGTTTTAATACTTGAAAGAAATTCTTGATAAAAAACCCATAATCTTAAGATCATTTCCACAATGATTCAATATTTTGATTCCTACTCGTCGGTGTTTGACACAAAAGTTTCCTGGAGTATCCAGGAATATAAAGCAAAAACCTCATATTATTGAAGGGACGTTAAAAAATTTCTAAAAATATTCACAAAACCTTCAAGAGAGCGATGGACTCCCAGAAAACCAAATGAAATTGGAATTAATGAACAAACCATTGGGAATATGCATGATACATTTAGAATTTTTCTGGTTTCTGTACTTTTCGTTCCTGGATGCCCAATAATCTTCGTTCGTTCATTAGCTTTCAACTCGGCTTTACAAACACTTTCCAAGCAATGTTCAGAAAAAGTGAGAAATTTTGAAAATTAGAAAGGAATTACCAAAAATTCTCAAATTTTTTAATCCCAAGTGAGTTATTATTTCAGTTCATTCATTTGTTTTTGACTCGATTACGACGAAAATTCGCCAGAAATATCAAGGAACGCTGAGAAAACCTCAAACTATTCGAGATGAAAATTCAAAAAGTTATCCAAAATTATGAATTTCTGCTGAATTTTTGATTGTTTTGTCTATTCTCTGCTCCAATATTCGTCATCGTTTTTCCTCATTCCTTAACTTTTGAAGAAATTCCTAAGAAATTTCCATGGCGTATCTAAAAATACGAGAAAAATCTAGTAGTTTGTTCAAATTTCCATTTATTACAGGAATTGTGCATTGGTTTCTTCGAATTTTAAAAATTCATTCTCGATTTGTTCTAAATTGGTTGTTCTTGAGAAATAGGAAACTAGAACTTTGAGGTGAGAATTTCGAATGAATTGGAATCCCGTCCTCACTATTTCACCGATGTTTCCCAGAATTATTTAAAAATATCGATAAGATGTCCAAGATTACGAACGCTGCATTGCAAAAACTTTTGAAATTCAATAAGAATACGAACGAGAAGTAAATTAAATTTTCCGAATGAAAAAAAAGTTCAATAGTTGCTACCGCCACGGTATGCAGAACACCCCTTAAACATAATATGTCTCGGTTTTCCTGTCGAAATTCATCACGGCGGGAATGATGTTTATTACCACAGAAGGAATGTTATTTTAATTGATTAAATTTGATTGATTAGAAAAAGGAGACAGAAAACGATAAGAATTTTCTCGGTCATTTCCTTCCTGCCATTAGCACACGACACACATTTTGTTAACGAGATATACGACGTAAAGTTGGAATTGGTCGTCCTAATTTTTTTCTGTGAAATTGAACTAATTGAATCAACTGAATTCAAAAACAAATTGTCATCGTTAAGGAATAAATTTTATTACCAACGACATGTGTAATTAACATTCTTTTCACAGTCAATTGAATGTTCTTGAAGTGATTCGTAATTGATCATGTTTCACGATTGATTTCTAGCTAATTATTGGAAAACTGTTTTACTGTTCTGTCAAATTTTTCAACTTAATTAACGGAAGTTATTTTATTGTGTTTCAGAGAAGGTTAGTTGTCAATTGTCACTTATAATTACGACGTGATTAATTGTTATTATTGCTGGGATCAAAAAATTCGACGGATTCCGAAGAATGCAGTTTCAGTTGTCCATCCTCATGAAGTGGTTATAAAAATGCAAATTTTTCACTCATTCATTCATTTACAAATCCAACTGTTTATAAATTGGAAGATACAAAATTATATTACAGCTCAACGTTTACAGCAACGTTTCACATAATGAGCGGTCTTGCAAGAAAAGTAGTCATGGGATAAAAGTGCAACCAAAACTTCCCCATCTATTGCAGAATTCCAACCGTTAATGAACCGGAATTATCTATAAAATGAATTAAATTTACGATATTATTACCTATAATATACATCGTTATGCAGATTTCATGTTTCCACTCAACCGCTCGTTCGGATTTTCCTGAAAAATTTGATAAACGAGCACCGCTAAAATATATCCCACAACAAGCCGGGATACTTTAAGTTTTTACGACCTTGTTGGTGAGTAAACTCAGACGTATCGTGGTCTGCATTTTAGCGTGAAAGAAGGCGACGACACACGGGTAATCAAAACGAGAAGAAAAAAATATTTGCAAAAGTGGTTTCAGTTTTTTTCGAGGCGATTTGGGTTTATTCGGCATCAGATTTTCGTGTCCGGATTTAATTGGACGATATGCAGGCGATCCTTCTGCAACGTGCCATTACCTAAATTACGAAATTAACATATTGATGCATTCCATCTGTAATCTTGCATCTACCGTGTAAGCGGTAGGGTTTCCTCGAAATATCTGAAATGATCGATTCGGAATATGTAATTTGTGTTCTCGAATTTTGCTTTCCAAGAAACGAGGAATTTGGGTGCAGTGGACTCATCTTTGTTGCAAGTTTCGCAGTTTCTGTTTTATAAACTTTGTAATATGTAGTTATGTCACGGCAATTAATTATATCCTTTCGAATAAACCACATTCCCATAAAACAGTTAAATATTATGAATATTAATTTTTGGACGAACGAGGAAGTCGAGCGGTGAAAAATTCCCGTTTTTTTTGGCTACAGTTATGTGAATTTTGGCGACCACCAACCGATTAGTAAATGACCACCGGAAAACTGTTTGTTTTCGTGTAATAGCGAATTCGGTTCTTTTAATAAACGCGGTGAAAGATAATTTCGTTCCATCATTTTTTAGACAACTAAAAGATAAATTCTATTAAAGAGTCGGTTCGAACGTGCGGCCTACTACAAATATGTGTTGTAGAAACTTAGCGGTTGGTGTTTACGTCATTATAAACGTATATTCACAACCTCATTTATCATATTATTAACATAAATGCTAGACAATCTTTCATTACAGTCGTGCGTTTCCTTGGATTTCACTGTCTCACTTCCCTATTTTAGGAACGCCTATTTGGAAACCTACATTTTCGTAATTATCGATTTGAGCTTCAAGTGAATTCATTTTAGGAAAATAAATATTTTGAAACTTTCTTAAAAGAAACGATCGATTGATTCGAGAAATGACGCATGAAATTTTCGTTCACACAATAAAAATTGACTTGATGAATAAATCTCAATTTCGCTGCAACGATGCGTATCGTTCGTTTTTTTTTCGCAGGTTTTTAGTCCGACAACGAATGTATGTGACAAGCTTTACAAAAGCCCGAGACTGGTTTGGTCCAACTTCTTAACCGTACTGAATACGTGATGCTCCTTTATAGTCTGGTGGTTCCATAAAGCTAGAAAATAATTGTTTTTATGCCCTGAAGGGGCATCACGTTTATGTTGATTTTTAAGGCTAAGGAATTTTTATTTTTCACGAAAACATCTTCCTAATAAGGGATCGTTGAAGTATTACGTAATGCAATTTGGGGGAAGTCTTGAAAAATGCTGATTAGTAAAAAATGGGTGTTTATTGAGACAAATTTGGACCAATTTCAAATTTAGGCAAATGTTTATTGAATTAAAAAATTTTCTTAAACACAATGATCTCTAACTAAAATTCTTCAAGCATCGATAAACTCAGCAATCGTTAAACTAATGAGGGAGAAGAAATCATTGAAGACGTAAACAAGAATAGTTTCGCAGAAGCGCTATAACCAGCACCCATTGAATATTAACACCAAAAACAGTCAATTTTTAGACATTTCACATTAATACTTCTAACTGTAAAGATTTTATTATCCATATTTAAAATAAATGAGTTTTCGTACGAATGTTCATGAAGTTTTTTTCCGATTCCTAGAGCTCAATTCCATTTAAAACGTTATTAACACGCTATACTTTGATGAGTCCAAAAAAAAACTTATTGCTACGATAATGAAAGATATTATGACATTTTGAAGAGTGTTAGATCATATAATTATAATGGACGTTGATGACGCGGACGATTATCATGATATAATAACGGATGATACTTATATTTTTATAAAGTGGGAATGAACATAAAAGTCGAATATCGTGAACCGATTCAATCAAAATGATCGATAACGCATTTCAAGTAAAGCTATTTCATTTACTTCAAGCGGGTACCGTAAACTGTTCGCGAACATTGAAATAATTACACTTCCGGCAACATTTTAAACAACGTTCGCTTCTTAGTCGAAGACAATAAGATAGATTGCGGGTAGTTCGGTTCGCAGTCAACTTGATGTCTATTCAAATGTAAGAATGGGGTAATAAATCTCTGTTGAATATGTGAATGGGATTTTTCGAGTCCAAATCCCATTGAAACGTTCGCAAATTAATAAAATTGGCCTACAACAGTGATATTGCTGCCTCGGGCGATCGATCTTTGAACTTGAGTCGAGCAGTCGTGAAGAGAATGTGTCGTCGCCTGGTTACAGTTCTTCAGCTTCCGCGATGTAATCTAACCAGGTGGACGGGAATGCCTCGAATTCAGATTTGTCCGTTGTGCACCGACCTGAATGTGCTGCTCGTTGTTCCCAAGCAGATTTTTTCATGGCTAAGCGGTCAGTCAGATTTAGAGTAAACGCTCGTCATTAACAGTTAACAACCCTAATGAGATGTTATTTCGTGACCGTCTAACTGTGAAATAGAAAATGAATCTCGACGCATATCGAACGGACGCAAACCAATTTTTACGAGAACCGATCGATTCGCGAACCAATAATATCGTTCTTTCGTTAACAGTACTTTCTTAACCGAATCGACATTGCTGTGAATATAACTAATCGAAGAAACAAGACGGCGCGCGAAATCGGTTGGTTACGGGGAATTATCGGTTATCCTCTTTATATGCCCCGAGAGATTCGTGACGATATGGTTTGTTTGAGGATTATTTCCGGAATGTGTAGACGAGCGCACCGACGTCTACCTCAACAGGAAATCACTAAACGGGTATTTTTCGAACTATTTCGTATCGATACATTCGAACCGTAATGCCCATAAACCATACGGTCACAGTTGACAGATCACGACGAGTTCACCATCCTATAAATGAGACAACACTCGGAAAAAATAACGTCTCACAAGTAGGAAGTTGTAAGTTGTGCAATGGCACGCGAAACATTGATGTTGTAGGAGTTGCATTGCTGGGGTGGCTTGGTAGAAGCATGAAAATTACCATAGATTAACGGTTCTTTTTCAAAACTTGTCGAGCCGCGAGGCGACAAATGATCAAGTTAGTCGTTGTAGCTTCGCGACTTTTTGGTCAATGCCATACCACGCAGGAACTCTCTTCAAAAAAACAGTCTCTTGAACAAATTTGTATGAGCTGTTGTCAGATGAACAACGAAGAAGAACATCCATTATGATATTGTTAGAAAAGATTTTCTGTCGATGGTAAGGAAATTGATTGTCTCCCACTGAATGCATCATTCCTCACTGTATTCAAGGGAATGCTTTGGGAGGACCTCAAACATGGGAGCAGTACTGAAAGTTTTGTAGAGCAAAGGAGCTCGAATGATACGAAAAATTTCTACTGTGAGCAAATACTCAGCTTTTTGAGAACGGACTTTGCAAGTCTCCAAAGCAAATGCTCAATTGATTGTGATGCAAGGAGCTACAGCTTGTGGGCATCCTGGATGGTGTTCTTCTTCATTTTGATGAAAGCCGCTTTAGTCGATACCTCCTTGATTTACTTTTCCAACATCTTCTCGTAGCAGAAACATTTAATTAGGTAACTCTTCAAATGAAGCTGATAATTCCACCACGGGAACCACGAGAACCAGCATATTTTTGGAAGCAGTCTATGGAAAAAAAACTTTCCGGTATTTCTGCTCTAAAGCTCTAAATATTCTTCTTTCAGAAGCGAGTAATTTTCTTTGATTTTATTTGAGTTTATGAGCGGATAGAACGAAGGGAAACATAGATACCGTTTCGAAAATGTCGTAAGCAGGTGACTTGCGTCTTAGATTATGGCAAGTTCTCTTCACAAAACCAATCTCTTGAACAAACTTGTATGAGCGGTTTTCAGATGAACAACGGAGAAGATCATCCATTGTAATATTGGTAGAAAAGATTTTCTGCCGATGGTAAGGAAATTGATGGTCTCCTACTAAATGCATCATTCCTCACTGTACTCACGGGAGTGCTTTGGGGGGACCCCAAACATGGGAGCAGTACTGAAAGTTTTGTAGAGCAAAAGGAGCTCGAATGATGACAAAAATTTCTACTGTGAGCAAATACTCAGCTTTTGAGAACGGACTTTGCGAGTCTCCCAAGCAAATGCTCAATTAATTGTGATGCAAGAAGCTGCAGCTTGTGTGTTCTTCATTTTGATGAAAGGCGCTTTAGTCGATACCTCCTTGATTTACTTTTCCAACACCTTCTCGTAGCAGAATCATTTAATTAGGTAACTCCTCAAATGAAGCTGATAATTCCACCACGGGAACCACGGGAACCAGCATATTTTTGGAAGCAGTCTATGGAGAAAAAAAACTTCCGGTATTTCTGCTCTAAAGCTCCAAATCTTCTTCGTTCAGAAGCGAGTATTTTTCTTTGATTTGAGTGTTCGTCGAGATTATGAGCGGATAGCACGAAGATAGATACCGTTTCGAAAATGTCGTTTGAATGAAGTAATTATTTGAGGTGTTAAGAGACTCTGAGAAGACATTTCAGCTCTTCTCGTAGCTGGCACTAATGGTTCGTTGAAATGAAGAGAACCCTTAAATAGTAAACGATTTCCATGATTTTTACGTTCAGAATTGTCGATTTGATTGCTTTTGTGTCGATTCCCATCTGTTGGTTTGATTCAATTATGATTATGACTTTGTCTGCACAGCCAATAGCTTTGTGTTGCCATTTAATTTCCCAATGAAACTGTCTATAGATAAATTCCTTAGGTGCAGCCCGAGAAGGTTCCTTGACGCCACCCATACTTGCTGTATTTTAGTTTTTCGAATAGACTTTTAAAATATGCACCAGTTAAATTCGAAGATTTATCCTATTGAGCTCTTCATAAGGGGCATTCCACTTCCGAATTTAACTCTGCTGGTTTCTATTCTTTTTGTGATTAAAGCAAGACAGTGGTTGTTTATTTGCCCCGAATTGAACTATGCTGATGTTCGATGTTTGACTATAAAAAAAGTGTCACAGAGAACACAAAATTTGAAATAAATGAGGAACTTGAAAAAATATCAAAAGTTATACATAAATTGAAATCATTCGTTATTCGGAAAGGTTTGGAAGAAGTCTGCTACATATTTGCAAAATTTTAGTTCAACCTGAACGCTAATTATATCTAGGTTTTTTTTCGAGTATGTATTGAAAGTTGTTCCGTTTCCGTAAACATTGTTAAACCGAATTTGTATCTCTACTTCAAGAGTGATAGTATTGGGCTCAGCTTGGATTTTGCTGTCTAATATCTTACATTAATTGACCGATGAAACAGAATACCCACTCTTTTGACCGGACTTTTGTTTATGTTCGTCTGTTCTTTTATTCAACATTGACTTGAGTATTATATTCATTTGGAAATTCTCTGGTTCCCTATCGAGATTCCAAATAGAGAATTTCATTCATGGCGATTTTCTAGTCCATTTAATGGTTAATATATAAAAAAGCTCCATGAAAGAATAATAATTAGGAGGAATGATTTGAAATATATGTCAAGTTTCTATTCTGTTCATGAAATTAACAAATTTTCGAATGTTTCACTCGTGTGTAAAATATTCGCAAAAATGACTTGTATTTTACTTTTTTTATAAAATTATTTTTTTGGGTCTTGTTTGCAACTGAATTGGTATGCTGAGTTTAAGGACGACATTTCTCTTTTGTAAGACCTGATTCCGAACTGAAAATGGACTTGACTCCTCTTTCCTAAAAGAAAAACAAGCATAATAGTTTCTGAATACAAATTAAAGGTCCGTTCACCAAAACAAAATGAAATACGTAATATGTGGATCAAAATCAATATCTTTCCACACAACGTGAACGTGCTCAATAGTTTTCAAACTCCCCGAAACATTTTCTCAAACATGAAAAATAACTAGATGGGCCGTACCTCCACGGTATACGGAACAACCATAAAATTTGTTTTTTCTCTGTTTTTCAATTAAAATCCCTTGGTTTTCAACTATTATGTTTTCATCCATTATTAATCACTCAATTAAGGTTATTCAGAAGGATATTCAGGATAGGGATAAATATTTTCCGCTTATTTCGTCATTGTGTTAACGAGACGTATGACGTAAAATGGAAAATTCTCTCAATGAATGCTGCATTGCTTTCTCACAATGGAGGAAAGTTCCTTCTCGAATAATCAATTATTTTGTTTTCTTTTTGTCAGTTTTAATACTTGAAAGAAATTCTTGATAAAAAACCCATAATCTTAAGATCATTTCCACAATGATTCAATATTTTGATTCCTACTCGTCCGTGTTTGACAGAAAAGTTTCCTGGAGTATCCAGGAATATAAAGCAAAAACCTCATATTATTGAAGGGACGTAAAAAAATTTCTAAAAATATTCACAAAACCTTCAAGAGAGCGATGGACTCCCAGAAAACCAAATGAAATTGGAATTAACGCTAATTATATCTAGGGTTTTTTTTTTCGAGTATGTATTGAAAGTTGTTCCGTTTCCGTAAACATTGTTAAACCGAATTTGTGTCTCTACTTCAAGAGTGATAGTATTGGGCTCAGCTTGGATTTTGCTGTCTAATATCTTACATTAATTCACCGATGAAACAGAATACCCACTCTTTTGACCGCACTTTTGTTTATGTTCGTCTGTTGTTCAGTATATTGTCGAAACGTTTGTAGTTGACCCGTTCAGGATTTGCCAACCCATAACGTGCACGCAGTTTCGCATTTTTTGGTCTTCTATGTCCGTGGTTCCAAAGTGTCACAGAGTGTTTTCGTTAAGCTGGCTCTTAAAGGTTCCGAAAGGTACTCGATGAAAACATTGGAGAACCTATCGAAATGTGGTAGTACCTTTCGGGGGCGAGCTTCGGTCTCCAACTCTACCACCTGTGGCAATTTAATGGTTTTCAGGTTGACTGACTAATCGCGGAGTGACAGACGTCTGTCGTCATTAGGTCATCTGTGGCTTCGCGACTACTCAAACCTTTTCGAGATGATTGAATCTCACAGCGACAGATGTTTAAGTAAGATTTCACGACCTAAGGTTGTCGTCACTAACCATTGTCGGATTGATTGACTAGTCGCTTCGCGACTACTCATAAAATCTCTATATCTCTAAAAAAGAATCGTTCAACTTAAATAAGCGGTCGAAATATTCCCATAGCTCCTTTTAATGAACTGCGCATCATCAAAAATTCATAACTCCGTCGCTCGCACCAGGGACACCTTGAAAGAAAACTACGGGACACATATAATAGAGACGCTGCATATTTAATGACATAATTAAGAAAATCAATATTGAAGCGGTCCCACGGCGAATATGACTGTGACCTTCAAAATAACGGCATCGACATTCTGGCCGTGAATTCGTTCCATGCGATCCATCCATCCAGTGTGGTAGGTGCGGAGAAATGATCAATATTAATTACGTCGCGGTACAGCTATTCCACTTTCCTAGAACTCTGGTTGATGCATTATTTCGTTTTGCCTTATTGTTCTCCTGTCCCCCGTGCTCCTTCCGTAATACACACAAAGGAGGTATTCAGATGATCAACGGCAATAAATCTCGGGGAGTTCACCGTTTACTATCGGTATTAGACATAATTGCCATATTATAACACAGTAGAACGAGTCAGAACAAGCTGATTGAATTAAATAGGCTTCAATTAAGGACTGAGCAGCCGATGTTGATAGTGACACATCGGCATCGCGATCGTAATTATAAAGATGGGGATCATTTCGACTAGACTGGTCGAGGAGACGTCTTCATTGAATTTCTATATAAACGGCCGTTTGTCATCCGACCGATCGTAAATTACTCGGCGACTTGATGAGGTATCCCGTTATCCCTTAAGATCCGATAATTTGATTGAATGGTTCAATCTCATCGCTCTTCGTTACGAAACAGAAGGCTCAGTTTTAAGTACTCATTTCCTTAGGAATCCTTTGCGCGAGAAGCTCTTCCTGTCCGAGGATTTGCACCCAGCATGGCTACGGCGATCCGGTTTGCGGTTCGGATGGTGTTATCTATCCCAATATTTGCGAGATGAAGAAGAAAACTTGTGGCAAAGGTATGGTATTAAGTTTTGTGGTCGGATTTTAATTTTATTCGGTTTTCAGGTATCGTTTTAGCTGATGATCCAGGTCTTTGTCAGCGAGCGCAAGGTTCCAAATGCGAGCATAGATGTGGTGGTGAAAAGGATCCAGTTTGTGGAACCGACGGTAGAACCTATTTGAATAGATGTATGTTGGAAGTGGAGATCTGCAGGTAAAAGAAACTTCCCAAGGGGGAAGGAGTTCTAGTTGTTGTTTTTAGGGTAGGCATCGAGTTGTCTCATTTGGGTTCCTGTAACAACATCAGCGCGCACAGGGAGAATTGTCCGGTGGATTGCAAGCAAGCACCAATGGATGGACCAGTTTGCGGCAGCGACGGCAATGTTTATAAAAGCACATGCATGATGAAACTATTGACTTGTGGGTGAGTTTTAGTTTATAATAAATTTTTTTCTTCACATAAATGAAATGAAACATTGCTAGACAAGGCGTCGTTAGAACCAACAAGAAACACTGCCAAACAACGAGACATTGCCGAGAAGCCTGTTGGAGGAACGCGAGACCAACTTGCGGTTCCGATGGAAAAATGTACGCGAACGTTTGTAAGATGAAATCGAAAAACTGCGGGTGAGCACTTTTACAATTCCACCGTCCGGCGTTCCACTAATAACGTTTTTACTGGTAATTCAAGGAAGCACGTTTTCGAAGTACCACTGGCCTTTTGTAGTAGTCAAGAGAGGACCGCTGGTGAATCGCGTAGCTGCCCCTTGAGCTGCGCCAACGAAATCGAAAAACCGACGTGCGGTACCGACGGTTATATATACGCGAACGAATGCGAAATGAAACTCCTCAATTGCGGGTTAGTAACCAAAAAAACCGCAAACGTCGTCATTTAAATTACGCATTTTTCAGTGCGAAGAAAGTGTACCCGACGGATTTGGATAACTGTCGCAATAAGAAGAACAAATGCTCCAAGATCAAGTGCGACAATAAATTTGATCCGGTATGCGGCACGAACGCTCAAACCTACAACAATCTTTGTCAACTGAGCGCGGCTACGTGTTTGAAAGGCGTGCAATTCGCTCATGTTGGAAACTGCACAACCATGAAGGAAACGATTCCATGTCCCAGCGAATGTCCGGATCAAGAATACGAGGAACCAGTCTGCGGATCGGACGGAAATGTTTACAGGTACTTTAATGACGTTTCTTAAAAATTTCCACATACCCAACCTAACGAAAATGATCGGTTTTCACTCTTCTATGTAGGTAAATATGTCAGTTGTACCTTCATAATCGTCCACGCAGCCCGTCGGCTCTTAAGTTCGGTTGTTGTTAGGAAAAACCGGTTGAATGGAGGAATAAATGTTATGTTCCGTCTGCACTACCTAACGAATTGAAAGTTGAGACTTTATAAGCTGACACGGGAGGAATAATGGCTCGTTAAAAATCTTGGTAACTGCAACAGTTATTCCCGATAAACGTGCCCACGTTGAATCACGTTACCATTTGTATTCTTCATATTAATCTCGTTTTATTGATGATTTACTTTCGATCTCGCATTCAGAAAAAGGAGTCTGAAGAAATCAAACAACTTTACTTAATTACTTTTTAAACTTTTAACGACATAACCGATAGATCATCAGATATTCTATAGTTATGATCTGACGTTTTGTTTTCGTAAAGAAAAACGATGAATACTTAATTTTTCTGTCTTATTATAATTGGGCATATCTTTCAGTAACGATTAGAGTAGGTCAAATGATTCGCAAACAACTTGGCCAATTTTTTTGGCCGCTTTTCGATACCGATGTCAAAAACGGGTATTCACATTAAACAAAATTGAGTTGAACTTGAGAGGTCATCAAAATGGAGGGTCAAGGATTTGTTTTTGATGAGTTTTTCGTGGATTTCCATACGTTTTCCTGTATGTATACAGATATAGACAACTAACAACGAATTGGGGAACAAATTACTTGAGCCTCTCCTTGAACCACCCACCACTCAAAGTCAGACAATCGCTTCTGGGTACCTACTCTTAAGACACGATAAGAATCTATCCAGGAAGAAAGGAAACTCGATAGATTCCAACGTAGCCGATTGAGATTCCGATTCGACTGACATGCCAAACCAATCGCGGATCAAATCGCGTTACACTCGCCGACGTCGAACAGAACAAATTGGTTGACAGGTATCGAGAGACGAAAAGCGATCGATGATATCGCGCCATTAAATCGTTGCAACGCAACGTGCATCCTGAAAATTCCTTTCGTTCGCGTTTTCTCCGCCGCGTCAAATCAATTCCGAGTTCCACTTGTCCATCGGACCGCATATCGTTTTTTTTTTTTTTGATCGGACTAAACGATCGGATTATTCCGAGCCATGAGGTTTCCAAAGATGTAAATTAATTGAAGCCGCGATGCGAAATTTGATTAATCGTTCGAGTTTGTTATTGGTTTCAGATCTATGTGTCATTTGAAGAAAGAGACCTGCGGTCAATTGGTCATTGCCGTTTCGCCTCATCATTGCAAAACAACGGCGGCTTGCAACGAGAAATGCAAAGACGAGAAAAATTTCGTTTGCGGTTCGGACAATAAAATTTACAAAAGCGAATGTGAAATGAGACGGGATAACTGCGGGTAAGCGAGTTGATTCAACGAGGCGAGTTCCATCTTCACGTTTTTTTTTCGTTTCAGCAAACATATCTACGTGGTTCCAATGAAAAGATGTCTGGCCGGTTTTCTTTTCCGCGGATGTCAACGAATTTGTCCGACCTACTACGACCCGGTCTGCGGAACGGACGAGAAAACGTACAGCAATTCCTGTTTTTTGGAAATGGAAAATTGCAGATCGCGCGCCCTCGTCGACATGAAACATTTGGGCTCCTGTTCGGAACCGATCAACGAAATACCGAAAAATTACTTATATTAGATAATTAGGCTTTCTTTTGATAGGTGATATTCGCGTTGATAACGTAGTCGAACAAAGAAATTTTCATTCTAGAAAATTTTCGTCGCACTGACCAGTTTAAATTAGAGCAGGGTTGATATTTTTACGTGTCAGATTGTATTTTGACCGATTATCATAATACGACTTTAGTGATACGTGATACGTTTATTTATTTAGATTAGAAACGGAATTGTGCCAATAATAATGGATCACGATGCAGCAACTATATGATCTAGTTCGTAATATTTATTTACATTCGAAATCAGTTATCTTATCTATTTAGGAGTCGAAAGGAAATTTACTTAGTACTTTATTACACTGCCGCTTGTTTTTGAATAAATTATCTGTCGATTTATTGCTTTCTTTTGTATGCGTCCAATTACCAGATACTTGCATCGTCGATTCCACAATCAGGACCGTTATTTTACATTATTTCCTTCTTTTTTCTTCTTCATTTGAGTATCGATCAATTGCTCGCGCTCAATGATCAAGAATTATGTCTCAAGTCTGAATCAATGAGAGCAATTTGTCTGAAAGTCGTTAAGCGACAGGCGTTTTTTGATCATCTGCGGTTTCCTCACTATCTAATCATTTTCGAGTTGCGACTGTGAGACAAATTGATAACGTGACAGAGGTGATCAAAGTGTCGCTTAGTAAAAGACCTTCTCACACTTCGCTTCGCAACTATTTAATCTACTCGGTGAGGATTCAATAGTTGCGGAGCGACAAATAAATCAACGAAGATTTGTGATTTCGCGATCTATGAAGAAATTGATGCTGTTACATTGTTTTAATAACCACAATTTTATTAAACGAAAGAATAAAACTGAGACATTGTAACTTTGTTGTTACATATTCACGATGGCATCGATTTGGGCGCCATCTTCAATAATTTTTGGGAGTGTATATGTTTGAACAAAAACGATTTTAGTTCTCTGTAACATCGATAATTGCTTTGATGTAGAGATAGCGCTGATGTAAACAAAATGTATATAAAAAATTCAAAACTAAAACTATCCGCCAGGCAACATTTTTTTCGTTTACTTGACTTGTGTATTTGTTAAGCATAGATATATATGACTCCAAATTATCTATTATTGAATTACACTTTCAGTTCATATTAGAAATTCTAATTTCGGGTCTTATTGCCACCTACGTAGTTCATAATTTTGTTTATTGAATAGAACATTGACATAAAAATTGGTGAATCATTTTCTCGACCTGTGAATGAATTGACTCAACCACTTTGGTAATATGTTACCACAATAATTTGTAATTCCTTGAGCGGACTAAACGTTAGTCGTTGAGTAGAGTGTAAAGAACACTGTCTAAGATTTAGGGTTTGAAAAACAAAAACACGAGCATGAGCATGAGTATTCTGATTATAACTAATTCGGGAAGCAACAATTTCAATATTTCGTTAATTATTCAAGGCTATTGAAAAAAAGCGCGAATTCCCTATTATTTCATCATATTATTAACAAGATGGTTTATATTCAAGTGATCTTAATTAATTTCTGTAATTCACTTATGGCTTCAGTAATTTATCATCGGTTAAAAGAAATTATACATCGCCCTATTTATTTGCAATCAACGCCATTCTCGAAAGGTGAGAACAAGTTGCCTGTAGCAGAAATACATATTTCTTCCCATAGATGGCGCAGTCAGTATACGAAATGAAGTAATGAGAAATACATCAATTCCTATTGATGCGACATCTATTGACGCATTCTCAAATCGATACGCCATCTATGGACGAGAGTCGAATGTTTTCGATTCTTCCCGAAACATCGTTCCTGATTGGTTCGTGAATATTGAGGCGGGCGGCGTTTCGTGTATAAATACCGTGGAAATGGCAGTGTCCAGAGCAGTTCATATTGGACAACCGTCGGTTACAGATCTGGCCATGAAAAAAAAATGTAAAGAAATTACTGGTTGCCAAATTGAACTGCAATAAAAGGAGACGAGAAATTCTTCACAATATACAGGATGAGACAATGTATGGTAATACCAGTTTAACCTTTCAGCGGTCATTGTAGGAGACCTAAACTAATGACACGTTTCTTTGTCCTTTTTTTCAAAATTCGGTTTTTGGTAGGCAACACAAAATCTCAAATGCCTCAAGTGAGGCATCATTTCAAAGCTCTTGACTAAAGAAGAACAACAGTGAAACAACAGCTCTCCATATCCAGTACAAAATGGCGTCTTCGTTAACATCATGTGACAACATTTTCTGAATGTCTTTAGCATACTAATTAACGTTACATTGATAAGTTGTTAAAACAGAATGTCGAAGCCTGTTGCCAAAACATGAAATTTTCGCCATTACTTTATCTCTTAAGTTCATTTTTCGTCTGAATTTTTGTTTTGCACAAACTGTTTCTTAAGTAGTGCCAAACAAAGAAGTCGAAAGTCTTCAAATTTGTTGCTTTCAGACTGCCACCTCTTGTGTTTCAATGCTACCTCTTTGGCCTATCCAGCGATTGGGGAAAATGGTGCTCAAATATGGATTCTCTTGCATGAAGGCCAGAATATGGAGAGACTCCATACTGTAGGAACTGTTGGGTTTTCGTACAGTTGGCATTTGGGCGACGTATCCCTTGGTTTGTATTTAAATCGGTTAGTTTCGGAACTAGTTTATTACACAGATTAGGGAAAACCTAACAAACTTCTGCTAATATCGGTTCCGAAACTGACCGATTCGGGTAAGCATTAACCGAGCCTACCTGGCTATTGTAAAAACGAATCCATACAACAGTCTTGTAAAAGCAGTTGCTATTAGAGCATCATGCTCGATTTTAGCTTCAATATACGTTTCAAAAACCACGGAGACATATTTTCTTCTTTAAAAGATACGCCTGCGAAACTTACAACTCGCAATTTAACAGGAACTATAGTCAATTATAAAATCGATTTGCATTTTTGGAAATGCATTGTTATAAAATATCGATGATAATTTGTTGAATTATTGATTTTTTGTTGAATTCTTAAGAATAATTTCGAACTGCCTAGATGTTTTTTCATCTGAGAATGAAGCAATTAAAATTTTCAATCAGATAGCAGAAGGTATTAGGATTGTTTCTTAGGAACCAGTTGCCGTACTGTCGAATTGACAATCATCTCGGAGATATAAAAAATATGAACTCTATCGAGAGTGGTTTAAATAATTTTTAATTAGTTTTTCAAATTCATGAGAAGCATTAATCTGCAAACAAGAATGTCATTTAATAATACTCCAGTAGAAGGGGGATAATGTAATAAAAAGAAATAAAGGTCGTTAAAGGTCATCAACTATTTTGATGTTCAGAGGACCCTTCCAGCTTATCCTGACAAAACCCTTATTCGTGAGCCTTAAATAAATTATAAATTCGTTCTGCTACTCTATTAATTAAATAGTCACAGAGCTACAGAAGATTGTACGAAATTTTATCGGTTGTAGAATTGTTGTTTATTTCACTTCGCAACTTTGTAAACTGAAGCAGTTGTCACGTTGACGTAATATTGAAATTTGTATTTATAAAAAGTTACCAGCATGGGAAAGCAATCGACACCTACTGCGACTTTTTGCGCATTTACAATTTTGATAAAACAGTGTTCGTGAATTACAATAAAACGTGACGAAATAAAAAAAAGGTAGGCGTGAAAGTCAACCCAATGAAAGCACCTAACCGAAAAAAAAATTCCCTATCGTTTCCCCTCATGACCCAAATCGCCGATCTCCCCAAGATCCGCGAAAGTTTGCAATCAGATAATCATATTTTCATTATGATAACGAGCGAATCCGAGAAGATGCCTTGAGGAGGCGCGACGGTGCGAGGCTATGCGAGGCACGTAGGGGCCCAAGGTGCTTGTCATCGTCCTACGCTACCACTGGTTCGGCAATCCTCCAGTGTGTAAAATCCGATAGATCCTCTAATCCCAACGGAAACGGTGTGAGCAGACCGACGAAACCCTCGGTTTCATCCGACAGAAAGTACATTCCCGCATTTCGCAAGGAACACCAACGAATCTGAATAATTTAGATCGATCCGCGGAGGAGTTGTCGACGAATTTCAGCTTTTTCGAATGTGTAATATTCGATCGTCTTAATGTCAACGCGTTCCTGGGGGAAACGATTTCCGGAAGCCAGGCACTGGTGATATGTTGTTTTAATATGAAGCCGAAACGAAAAATTAGGAAAATTGAAAACGCCGCGAAAATAACGAAACAATTACCGCAAATGGTTCGGAACGAATATTAAATAAAACGTAAAAGACGGAAACGAGTTGAAAAAGTTTTATGGCAGCATAGCTAAATACGCCTATAAACGTATTCTATCCGCGAAGAATTCGAACAATAACAGTTATACGAAGGAACATCCAGATAACTAGTTGAAATATGTTTTATCTCGTCTAGTTCACGTCGTACTTCATTCGATAAAAACAAAATGGCGCCATTGAGAGGGTGGCTCAACTTTAGCAATATGACATTTTATCCTGTTATAGGAGTTCGGCTGTTTTAGAAACGCCACATTAAATCTCTCAACTTTCTTTTTCTCGAGCGTTGAGATATAATCTTTTAGCGGCACTTTTTACCGGAGTTTTCGGTTTTGTTTTCCGGCGTCAATCGTCAATTGTTTGGAACGGACATGGGTCGCGCTTTCCCGTTCCAGAGATTGCATTTTTAATGTGTTTTTCATCCTGTTCCCCATCCTGATTTATACTGTCGAAATTTGTACGGTTTATTGCCCGCGATGGGTGCGCGGTTTTCAATTCCGATCGCGACTTTTAGGAACGTCTTTAGATAAAAAAAATGCGATTCGGCTTCGACGGAGCGCCAATTTAAAATTTACCCCAAAAGACGAACATTTGGCAAGAATTGTAACGCAAAGTACCGCAATTTCCACGTCACGTAAAATGAAATTCCGGAACACGTTAAAGCGTTTTTCATACTTCAGGTCTACCGCAAACTTCACTTCCACGAAACAGGGAAATTCGAATTTAATAATTTCGAATTTTCCGAGTTGTTGCATTCCCAAAGCGCACACCTACTCCACCTCGACCTTCTGAATACTAACATTCTATAAAGTTTCCGGTTCGTTCCGGTAGTTTTATTAGCTGATATGTGACACAATGCGGAAAACTAAGACTGAAAAAGGACGGCCGTATACTTTATTCTTGCGTTCGGAAGGTGAATGTAGTCATCAATACGAAAGGGGGATCGTTCTTATTCAATGTAAAAGGAATGAATGCCTACTCGACTGACAAATAGGATAAGACCTCGTTAGTAGGAATCGGGCCGTGAAAAAACATGTTTCGAAGGTACGGTTCATCAATTACGACATTCGCGGTTGGAGCCTCTCCACAATCGATGCGAATTCGTGGTAACCTTGCGAAAATCCGAACGGCCGACCGAATAGCATGGCTGCATAAAAGGGAATTTCGCCGTTTTAATAACCACTACACTGTGCACGGGGGTATGAAACGCTCAGCCCTTCGTACCGGGGCCGCGCACCGCGAAATGAAACCGAACAACTACACGTTTTCAGATAGTCGAGGACCGAAACGAGCTTTAGTTCCCGTTTTTTCACTTTTTGGTTAGCGACGAAGTCTTTGAGATATTGCGTGAGGTTGCTTTCAATGTTGGATTCTAGAGAATATTTTATTCACATGGTACGGACGGACATATTAAAGTATTGATTGAATCATCTTTTGCGTTTCTTTATTTTTTGATCTGCAAGGGGATTCTGTCGCGAAGCGATTATGCAAACGGAACAGCAAAATTATCGATTGGGAAATTGTACATTAGAGACGGTGTAACCGGCGCATTCGCCAATTTTTCCATAGCACAAATATTGATTATTTCAATAATAACTAGAACTGTAAAAATCCATTATCTAGGATTTCATGTAAAGTTGAAATTTTTACATTCGTCATAGCGTGAATGAACGAACCATCGCAGAATTTTACAGAAACGATAAAGTCGTTATGTTACAGAATATAAAATATTGCTGAGTTAGGAGAATAAAAATATTATGCCCATCAATAATGCAATTGTTTTGATGACATAGTTCGAGTTCCTCCTAATTTTTTTCTGATGCTATTCATATTTCTTTTATTAAGCGGTCAGGACAATTCGTACAGTCGAATTCTTTTTTTCTGATTCAAAATGAGGTTCCTGGATAGATTATCGATCAATCCCGGAAATCCTTGAAAATACAAAAAAATTCATAATCTTTGAGTAGAAATTGGAAATTCTGAAATGTAACATTCTCAAACATTGAAACGAAACATTTCAGCAAGCAAAATGTTAATAACTAAATTTACACAAATTTTTGGTGGACACATTTTTGTGACTTGTTTTCCGCATCATTGATTAGTCTATCTCCTTGGTATTCTTTCAATTTTCAACTTGGTTTGCCAATATTCTTTCCGAAGACTGGGGGAAAAAATTCTCAGATAGTGAACCAGAATATGGAAGTTGAATTTATCACCAGGACTCTAACACGTATTTATTAACAAGTGAAGTACTCGAATCAGCCAATAATTCGACAATAGCCCAATTATTTACCAGTGCGCTCTCATTATTGAGGCCAGATGGAGTGAAACATGACAAAGTGTTGCTATTTGTTTCTGATGCCGCTCCATACATGAAAGCAGCTGGAGAAGTTCTGCAAGTTCTATTTCCAAAAATGGTTCATGTGACGTGTATAGCTCATGCATTGCATAGAGTTGCTGAAGAAGCGCGAAGTTTATTTCACGATGTCGATCTGTTAATATCAAACGTCAAGAAAGTTTTTTAAAAGCTCCATCGAGGATGCAAATTTTCAAAGAACTTGCACCAGATCTGCCATTACCACCTCAACCTACAATAACGAGATGGGGTACATGGATATCGGCTGCCATTTATTACGCAACCCATTTCGAGAAAATTGTAGAAATAGTGGATCACCTCGAAAATGATGCAGCTTCAATAAAAATATGTAAAGTTTTAGTTGTCAATATTATTGATATTCTCAACAAAACAATAGAAATCCTTCAGAGTAAGAATTTTTTAAATGACGAACTGTTAAACAAAATATTCTTGGCTAGATTCTTCAGTTTTCAAGTATTTAGAATAATTCATCGTTGATCACTCAATATCCTCTATTTTTCAATGTCGAAATCAGTTTTTCGACAGCTTTTCGGAATTTTTCAAGAGGATTTCCTTACGAGGACAAACAAGAATATAATATAAATGTTGGAAATCCAGCAAAAATCCAAAAACTTTGGGATCAAAGACTCGAAAAATGTGCCAAGTTTTCAAATATTTGGAATGACGTATCATTGATTACTCAATGTCTTTTTCAATTTTCAAATCATTTTGAAAGTTTTTCAAGAGAGTTTTTTCACGAGAATGAACGAAAATCTAAAAGATAAGTTGAAAATTGTGGAAAAATACAAAATCTTTTGGATCAGACTGAAATGTTCTGACTTTCCAACTAGTTACTTGGAATAATATATCTTGAGTACTCAACCTCATTTCATTTTCAATTTCCAAATCAGTTCTTCAAGACTTTTGCTAAAGGACTGACAAGTACAAACCAAAATCTACAAAAAAATGTTCAAAATGCTGCGAAAATTGAAAAACTTTCCGATCATAGAACAAAAATTGAAAATGTACTAAGTTTTCACGTATTCAGAATGATTAATGAACCTCTTCTCTTTTTCAATTTCAAAATCAGTTTTTTGAGAGCTCTTTGAATCTTTTCAAGAGGATTTCCTTACGATGACAAACAGAAATCTAATGTTAGAAATACTTTAAAACCAGAAAAACCTCAGGATCGTAGATTGAAATTCTGAAATACCACACTCACAGAAATCAAAAAAAAAGAAAAATTAAAAAAAGATAAACACTAAGCCTGCACGGAATAGTTAGTAGATAAATGTTTCTTGATTGTACCGTGGATAACGTAATTCGCTCTTTTTTCTCCAATGTCCTATTCGGTTTTCATAACATTTTTCAAACAAAAATCTTGGAGAAAATTGCAAATGCTGGCAGAATTCAGAAATTTTTTCAGTTGCATTGACATAAATGGAAATTCTGAAAAAATTTTCTTACTGATAACGATCAGAGAAGTGTATGCTGTTAAAATTAAAAAATAATTCATTATCAGACAGAAGGTAACAGTTATCAGTACAATCGAATAAGACTTTGAAAAAAAATTAATTTCAATCTGGTTCTAAAATATATTTTCTTGTAGGGTATACATATTTATGGAAATCAATATAGGCTGAAGTGAACTTTCAGGTTTTTTTCAGATAAAGCTCGCTGAAAATTGTAAATTTTTTGTTCATATCTCATAAGGAATTGAGGTTTCGTCACTAGCAATTTTTGATATACACAATTGAAATATTTACTAGTTGTGGAGATATGACATTTATTATTAAAATAAAAATTCCATCAAGGAGCGTACTCTAGCTTATAAACTGAATTTACATCTACAAATTCAAGGCAGTTTGAAAGAAAAAGAATTCAACCAAAAGATGTAGAACAAGCAAATCGAAATTTATTATTTTTCTATATTGAAGATGAAAAAGGTGGTGTGGAGTGATATAAGAGAGTGATGACTCTGTCGTCGATTTTATACTAGCTGGGCGCTACATGAATAACAAGAAAACCTTCCCGATTAGAATTTTTTTGGCAAACTGACGATTATATACGCAGATATCGCTTCTGTTTATCTTGGGAAGCGAAGAAATAGTCTTTCATGCAGCGCTGACGTTACCACGTTTTTCCCTCTTCCTACTTCATGCCACGTTTGCAGTGTGCGTCTGTTGCCCGCGGAAATTGAGAAAAATTCGGTTTCAGTTTTAATATAGAACAAAAAAGAATTTCGATTTGATTTTTTCGCATCTTGTGGTTGAGGTTTCTATGTTTGAAACTGCGTCGAATTTCTAGATGCAAATATAGTTAATAAGCCAGAATACGATTTTCAATAAAATATCTTCATCCCAATCATTATCAAAAAATTTTCACTCAGGAAGTTCAGAGTCCGTATTCGTGCATCAGCTATTGATATAAGGAAAAACACATCATTTTTGAGGTTTAAAAATAATATCAAAATAAAATAAATAAAAAGTTTTAATGAGTTTTCAATAAAATAATAAAAGATCTGTATTCATATCTCAGCTATTGATATAAGGAAAAAAAATTGAGCGGCTTACTCTAGCCGATATAAATTCTCATGTCTACCTTACATGAACATCCATTTCGGATCCTGATCGAAATTATGCTAAGAGATTCTCCCTTGATCTATTTCCACTGGACTAGCCAAAACAACAATTTATTTTAAGATTATCTCGTTATTTTTAAAGAACTGAAAAATTGTGAAACAGAGTTCGGAGCATCATTTTTCAAGAAGATATTTTTTCATGAAAATCACAATAAACCCAATGTTAGAAACGGTTTGGCATTATTTCAAGAAAAATTCCGACGAAAGTAATTATGTGGGGGAGAGTATCATCAGATGAATCAGTGCTGAATTAAGTTGAAAATAATCATAAATCCGTATTAATCCCAGAGCGAATGCGATACACCGAATTTTCGCGAAACGATACCAAAACTTGAACATATAAAATACAAAAACGGTAGAACAAGCGCGCGATATGCAGCTGCAGAAATCCTTTGTTCATGAAATTAGAGTAATATAGATAAAAAACACAATAATAGTTGAAACCGGCTCCCCAAAACACAATTTCCTTTTTATTTCCGTTATGGCATTCATATGAGAAATGGAATGAAAGGATTACGGACGGGCCGCCCCGTTCCGCTCGTAATACGGAATAATTTCGTACGGCTTTCGGAAAGATCTATCTGCAACACGTCTCCGTGACCGACTATTCCGAAACTCAATATTTGCGTACGACTACGTTTAAATATTTTAAAAGGCGGATTATACCCGTACGCTTTTGAAGTTCCAACCGTCCATTAAGATATAAAAATTTCAAACTTTCGCGAATATCGTACGGAAAGGATAAATAGCGAATTTTTTTCTCGACGACGATATCTAAGTTAATCACGAATACCGAAAGGAATTGGAGCCACGTCAGCACCCTAACTACAGTTTTAAATTGACTTGAAGAAAAGTATTCAGTTCGTTCGTCATTTTTTCATGAAATCAAATTTTCGAGAATGGAGAAAATTTACAATCGTCAATCAACGGATTTCAATCACGATTTTTCCTTGAGCACGTAATAAGATTGTTTTCAATCCCTTTTTCATAACGTCGCAACGAACTGTTAGTTTTCTTCTATGGTGCGCTATCTATAATACGAAATCTCTTTCTTGATGCACTTTCGTGATGCAGTATTCATCTCGAAATTCCTTTATCCGACTATCGTCAGTCTACCGGATTCCGGATCGGTCGTTATTGTCCTAGAATAGTTTATTGCGATAGATATCATTGAAGCAATTCAATCAGGAACGAAAAAGTCTCAGGCGGCAATACACATTCATTACTCACTGAATAGAGATTTATTGAGCCGAATCCTCCCAACGTTTTGTCGTCGCACCAAAAAGCGGGAAAACGTCGTTAAATTTTCCATTCAGAGTGGAATTGGACGCTGCACGAATTCGCTATTTGAGTACATCCGTGTCGGTTCCGTAAACTCTTTGCCCGATTGAATAGATACATCCATTAACGCGCAATCGAGCCTCAAAGTTAATAGGTGATGATGGTCGATTACAGCTAGTCCGTTGCGTTTTGTTCTCGGAAAATTATTCGCCCGTAACGTCCCAGAAATTTCAATTTCTTAGAGTGCATAAAAACGGAAAAGAAATAAAGTTACGGACCAACTCGAATAAAATATTCACTAGAAACGTTGTAATAAAAATTTGTATGAGAACGCGAAAAAACAACGGAGGAGCGTGCTAAATAATCCCGTTCAATTTTGAATAAGTGAGATCTGCAATCAAGGGAATTTTCTCCGTTGGAATAACATCAAATTTGTTATTCCATCAGGAGCTTGATATATGTCTCGCCTTATCCGACGGAATCTCTTTTTTTTTTCTTTTACGTCGGCGATTTTTCCCATTTTCTTCTATACCGGCAACGGTTTGGATTATTTATCAAATGTGTTTCGACCGAATATTACAACTTGATGTTTGGGTTCTCTTGTTATTTTAATGTTATATCTGCGCGATTCTGCCCGTACCATATTTTGTTATGTTTCGTTTAAATCTCTCCCCCTAAAATTTATACGAAATTAGGAACCATATGCGTGCGTAACATCTCTAAAGTGGATACAAAATAGACACGTAATGTCTAAAATGTTCAGAAGACATGAAGTATAGAAAAAGATTATTAATATACATGTACATAAAGAAAATATAAAACAGTAAAATAAATGACACAATTTGATTCTGTGGATATACTGATACTTTTTATCTTGAACGAACAATTAAGAAACTTACCAAAATTGTTTTTGTAGTGGTTGGCCGTGAGAAAAATATATATGTCCAGGTTATATCGGCAAAAAAATTTATCAAAAACCTACGTTTATGTTGCAAAAAGTATCGTTTTTTTAATGACTAACAAGTTCTTGGAAACTCAGAATTGATTTCTGTTCGCGGAAAATATTCGCGAAAGGGAAAAGCACGAATGGCGGAAAATAACGACAATAATGACGGGTATATACACGGTACGAGGAAAAAGTGTTGGAGCGTCAATTAATATAAATTCAATCGAGAATTGTTATTCAAAAATAATTGAAATCATTCGGAGCGAAAACGTTCAATTAATTTTGTCAAAGTGACTCCGGGGCGTTCCGGTCGAGGGGCAGTTCAAAAAGAAATCAATTACTCCGTTAATTCAAAATAAATTTCCAGTTTCGGAGCGCGAATGCGAAATGAGTTGAAAGAAACATCGGCGCGCGCGAATTGTTTTCTCAAGTACTGCATCAAAAGCTTCCAATTTAGTTGGAACCCTTTGCGCGCCCCCTGAAATACAAATTGTTACGCTTTCACTATTTGTCGCGGAAATATATCGCGAGGGCGACATTAGAAATTCGAATTTTCCATCAAAATCTCACTTTCGAAACTTTTGTTTCGGTTAGGTCGCGAAAACATAATTACCAATCATAATTATAGGGGTCGAATGCGACCAGCATTTTCCGGTGCCGGATAATCCTTTATCCAATTTGCGCTAATGCTCCGACCCGACAGCGCAGACTGAGCCTTGCATGTAACAACATGAAAGAATGAATTTGGATCCATTATTCTTTTCATCAAGATTTATTTCCTCTCTATCGGATATTTTCCTCGAGAATTCGGGAACCCGCATATATTAAATTAAGGATTTTGCAACGGCGCGCCGGGGCCGCGAAGAAAACCGGATTCTAATTGTGGAGAGTGCAATTCGTTCGGTTTTTGCGTCGAACGAAATCGGATCGTTCGCTCGGTATTAGAGTTTCAATTATCTTCTTGTTTTTGTTCTATTTATTTCTGAAGAATTTTACAAAAAAAGTTATAAAAATTTTTGAATATGTTGATTATTTTGCGAGTTTTAATATCTGTAAGTACATATCGCCATTTTATAAAATATTTGTTTTTTTTGTTCGGAATTTTTTCTCACTTTGTTAAATTTTCTGAATCCAATTCAAATTTTTGAGAAATTTCTGCCGATTCAAATATAAATCACCATTTCTTCTGTGAAATATTTTCTGTGTGAGTTTGATTAGTTGACCATGAGGAGATGACAATCAGATTTATTAACAACTATTGGCATTTCGACTCATGAACCAATGTCTTCAGGATTTTCTCGAAAATTGCAGTCAACAGGATGAGTAAAAGAACGTTTGAATATATTATACAACGTTTCGATCAATATACGATCATAAAACTGTTATTGATAAATTAAAAACTTTGATACAGGATTGAAATGTGTATGTTGGCAGTTTGATGCTGTCGATAACGTTGCTTAGATACAACTTTTAAAAAATGGGAAAATGTCATTCTCAAATTTGAAAACATCCTTAAATCGTATTGGTACTCCTACAAAACGCGTCAAAGCCAAAGTTGAGTCTTCGCTGCCCTATTTTTTTTTGAAAATTTTCCAAAACTACCATTTTGAAACTTAGGAGATGTGTAATAACAAAGTAGGGGGGCTTTAAAGTTTGAAGCTTCGAAACCTGAAAATATCAAATATTTAACATTGAGTATACACAAAAACCTCCATTCAATTCGGTTTTTCTTTCCGATTACAAAAAATTATTTCAAAAAGTTTGCATAATTTTACCTGAAAACCAGTAGCTGTCAAAGTTGCGTCAAAAAAATAGCTGAAGATGGCTGCGAATTAAAGAAAAAATCTGACGTTGCCAGATAGATCCTAAATATTAGATTGAATTGTATGATTAATATAAATCGTTAACATATCATAGAAAGAAGCGGATTTTGCGTGTTGACATTCTATTCTATTAAAAACAATTTGGTGATTTTTGGCTTACAAAAAGAGCAGCGTTACTGCTGAGTCAATTGTTCAAGACATTAACCATTTGTTGCAAGCAGACTTAACTAAATCAGACCTAAACGATGTTTATTCTCTGGGAAAGGGAGACAACAGACCAATAAAAGTAGAATTTGTATAGCACCTTAAGAAGAGATCAGTATTGCAGAATACCAGAAAACTAAGGAACACCAAAATCTTTATCTCGGATGATCTAACTCTTTCTCAGAGACAAGAGCAGAAAGTTTTGAGGGGTTATTTGAGGAACTTCAGGGAAGGCGGAAGCAGAGCCAGCTCATATATTAGAGGAAACAGATTATATGTTGAGGGACAGGCATACTCTGTGAGAGAATTCGAGGAGAATTTTCTGGTGGATTCGGTGGATGAGAGAGGAAATAGTGAACCATCAACACCGGTAGCGTCCAATACAGAAGATAGACTTCTTTCATTGGGAGCTGCTGAAGCAGAAAAGAAAGAAGAATCTAGAAGACAAAATAATATTGGGACGGATGCAAAATTGGATTACTCTAAGGGGGCTATAAGAAGAAAACTGGCTCATCCGATTGGCGGTTCGAAAATTAGAACAAGATCCCAGAAGTAAATTTTTTTTCTCTCGATCAGTTTTTAGTGGGTAATAATTATGTACAATGGAGTCTAAATTTGGTTTGCAGGTCTTCTTGATTTGCTGTAATTGATTGGTTTCCTTTTTCTCTATTGGTCCTCAACTTGTTGTACTTTGTTTATTTGTTAAATTGTAAGCATGGATCAATTCATAAGAGACTTTCATCATACTGAAGTCGAAACTAAGTGTTATGATCACGCTTCTTCGGTGGTTGTTGACTATATGAGCTATGGTGAGTCCGGTTTTTCTGTCTTCCAGATGAACATTCGAAGTTTAAACAAAAACTTAGATCAACTTTTAATTTTGCTAGAGACCTTTGGCGACAAACTCGATGTCATTGTCGTAACGGAAACCTGGAGGATAGAGAACATGGATATGCTGCACATTTGTGGGTATGATATGTATTATAACGAGTCTCATTTAAATCAAAACGATGGGGTCGTTGTGTATGTAAGGGAGAGATTGAATCATAGAGCGGAGATAAAAACTATTAACCAATTAAGAATTTTGGAATGCTTGATTAAAGTAGAACAACTGAGTTATAATATTATGGCATATTATAGATCTCATAATTACTCCCTGGGTACTTTTCTCCAGGATATTTCTTCTTACCTTGGCTCGGTGTCGTCGAGCCCCACCTACAGTTTGTTCTTGGGGGATATTAATGTTGACTTGTCGGACGTACGAAGCCTGGAGAATCTTGAGTATTTGGAGATACTGAATCAGTTTGGTTTTCAATCGTTGATAAATGTACCCACCAGGGAGAATGCTTTGTCGTCAACTATTATCGATCATATGTTTGCGAAGGGTTCGATTGATGCATCGCTCAAGCATGTAATTCCGATTGTACTTAGAACTAATATCACTGATCACTATTCCACTCTAGTGATCTTTCCTTCAACAAAAACTCCGAGGAAAGAAATTGGAAATGATAACTTTGCATTAAAAAAAAAACTGAATTACGAAAAGTTGAATGGTGTTTTGGGTGGTGTATCGTGGGACTCTTTTTATGCGGCGGTTGATTTGGAGGAGATCGAACATTTTTATGAATACCATAGTTAATAGTGTGGAGGCTGCAACTGATGTGGTAAAGCAGAAAAGGTTGATTAGGCGCCAACCGTGGATTACTACAGGTTTAATTAATTCTATTAGGTATAGAGATCAACTCTACCAAAAATATTTAAAAAATCCCACTGAAAATAATAAACACATATACATAACTTATCGCTCAAAAATTAATAATTTGTTAAAAAAGACCAAATATGAATATTTTAAAACAAGGTTGGCTCAATCGGGGGGGGATAGTAAATCAACCTGGGGATACTCCATGACTTTACTAATAAATACAGAAAAGGTAGTTCAGCCATAAAAAGATAGTTGTAGAAGGAAATGAAATAACTGATCCTAGGGAGATACAAAACAATGTGAACAAATATTTCTCAGAGATCGGAAACAACTTGGCTTCAAATATTCGTAGGACGAATCCAATATCTTATACAAATACCAATAGTAACAGAAATACTATTTGGATAGAACTGACAAATCGCGAAGAGGTTGCAAAATATACAAATGAATTAAATGAGAAAAAAGCCTCCGGTTATGATAACATATCCCCAAAAACCCTAAAACAAATTCTACCTTGGATCCTGGATCCACTTGTAGATTTATTTAATGCTTCGTTAACCGAAGGGTATGTACCAACGTGCTTTAAGACTGTGGTTGTAACCCCTGTCTATAAGGGAGGAGATAAATTTCTAATTGAAAATTATAGACCGATTTCTGTGATATCTACCATTGCTAAAGTTTTCGAAAAAGTCATATTTAAGCAACAAAGTAGCTTTCTTGACAAATTTGGGATTGTATCTTCGCGTCAATTTGGTTTTCGACCTGATGAATCATGCGTAGATGCCGTTAATTGTCTGGTGGAAAAGATATATAGAGCTCTTGGTAATAACAAAAAAGTACTCTGCATTTTTATGGACCTCCGTAAGGCATTTGATACCGTAAGTCATCAGATCCTCTTGGATAAACTTTATAACATTGGCATTCGTGGTATAGGCCACAATATATTTAAAAGTTATCTTTCTGATAGAATGCAATTTTGCAGAAATGGTGACCTATTAGGCGATATAACGAGGGTGACATGTGGGGTCCCCCAGGGAACTGTTTTGGGCCCCATATTGTTTCTTGTTTACATAAATGATCTTTTACTTACCCATAACATCTCTGGTGAGCTTATCTCTTTTGCAGATGATACCTGCATTTTCTTTGAAGACATTAGCTGGAAAAGTCTGACAGCGAATGCAACAAGGGATATGAAATACATCAAGAACTGGTTAAATTGCAACCTCCTCTCTATTAATATCAACAAAACCAAGTACTTACCTTTTGCGTTTTATGCCAATCATATTCCGACTCTAGACCCAATAGCAGTTGACGGTGAACTGATACATTCAGAAAGGTCGATTAAATATTTGGGGATGTGCTTGGACACTCATTTGAGGTGGGACATTCACATACTGGGACTCTACTCCAAGTTACGCAAGCTTCTATACATTTTTCATCAGATCAAAGATATCTGCTCTCAAACTCAGAAATACTCTGTTTATTATGCTTTGGCAGAGTCTCTTATTCGGTATGGAATCTTGAGCTGGGGTGCTGCAAGTACTAAATATTACTTTATAATTGAGCGAATTCAAAAAAGGCTTTTAAAGTCTTTGTTTGCTAAACCAGTTAGATATTCATCTAACTTACTCTTTAAAGAGCTTAATCTGTTGGATCCAAGGCAGTTATACGTAAGGGCGGCAGTGTGTTTTATCTCAAAAAATAGATCATGTTTAGATTCATTGCCCGAAAATTATAACACACGACAAGTGAGCCATCATAATGTGAGAACGTTGAAGGTGTCCAAGGATAATATTAGAAAATCAACTCTTTATACATTACCAAAGATCTATAACATACTGTCGGCCCATTTGAGAGAACACCGCAATACCAAAAATGTTGGGGTGATTGCTAGAAAATGGCTACTTGAGCAGGATCGGCATGTGGTCCATAAACTTTTTAAGTGGACCTAATAGAGCCTTCTCATCACATACGAACCTGGATTGATTCATGTATTCATGTCTCTGATTGTTTAGGTATTTGAACGAAATTATTTAACTTATGTTCGCGTTATTTTGATAGATACCCATACACAAGTACTTAAATGTACTTTCATGGATTTAGTTCTAAGTTTTCTTTTTTTATGTAACTGATGGGGTCATCCACAAAAGTGGTGAACCCTGTCAAAAATATTTTTTTGGAATAAATATTATTATTATTATTATATTATTATTATTTCATTTAGCGTTTTTTGTGTAGGTTAGTTTTAGGTTATGTATGTTCTAGGTTGGGTTTATTTAAGGTTAGGTTTGTTTTTAGATTAGGTTCGTTTCAGGCTAAGCTTGGGGGGTGTTGTCGAGTTGTTTGAGCATATCGACATTCATGACTTCATAGTCGTAAAATCGAAAATCGGCGATAATTTTCAATCACTAGTACCAATAGGAGTACGAAAACAAAACAAAAAATCCACCGCACGCTTGAAATTGCTTCCGCCCCAGTTAAAGGGGCCCCGCCGATCACCATTTCAATTCCATTCCTTTCTTTCCGATATATTCATGGAATTCTCACGTCTCGGCGAGGAATCCGATGCGATCGTAAGAAATTCATATCTTCCTTCTTTATATGTGGTCGATGTCTGACGACGGGAATCGGCACATCGTAAGTGGGTACCACGATCGTCGCGGGGATGCTGCGTGTTTTCCCGCTTTCCCGGGAGGCGGCGACTGAATCGCACGACAAATCCGTGCCGAATTTTCCGCGGAAACTCAGTCAGCATCCCGTTGCGGTTCGGAAACGGCACGGTTCGCTACAGGCCGCAAGGGATAAAACGACACGCGCGCATACAAAACGTGGATATATCGACTCGCGAAGAAAAGTTTATTGGCCAATCTAATATATAGGATAATTAAATATTCTAATTTAGCGCATTTCAATAAATGGAGTAGGTGAGAAAGTAGTTTTACGGCTTTTCAAACAGCGGTTGGAAAACGCGAAAAATTTAATTAAATAAAATCGGATACGCAGTTCATTCGTTTGATATGAATGGAACAAGCAACAAATTCGAAATCGAATTCCATCACAAATTTAATTTCTAAATCAGAACGTTAAGAGAATTTTAATTCGCTTCGATTCCATCAACTAGATCGCCACAAAACGATAATGTGCTTTTGAAATATACCCTAATTACCTAAAATCCATCAGAACGAATCGAGAGGGATATTTCGCGCTACGTTTCACAGCGTGACGATGATTCGTGATTCATTTTTGAGATGAATACCTGCTACTATTCATTAGTCCCATTTCACGTTCACAAAACGGATGGATCGAGAACTTCATTAACTGAAATCTCCGCGAGCTAGATTAATGTAAAAGCTCATATCAAACGATTCACGGGAAAAAGCAGAAAAATGAACTTCGAGCTGAAATTAGTCGCGATAGAATAAATCGGATTCGAAAATCCATTTCGAAATACGAAATCGACATCCATTTTTTCGCTTCATCTCGCGAAAATTCGCGTCTCTTCGAAATTAGATTCGTTTTTTTATCACTGTTTTTTTTATTCAAAGGTAGCTTCGTTTGCATTTTTCGAGTTTCAGCTTTGATACCGAAGTGAAAATGACTGATACTGTTCACGGTATTATCGCGATACGTTGTGCTTCGTGAAAATGCAGCTGTTCAAATATAACGTCGGACAGTCATCGTCTATGGACAATTTGAACTTGATGGAAATGATCGTCTATTTAATCTGTTTGATACAGATCGGTTCCAAAGGTAAGTTTGTCTTCAGTTTTACATTTTATGTTATAAATTAACGAACCACAGGCAAAATTGTGGCAAAAAAGTCGAAATGCCAAAATTTCAATTACCTCTTGTACAAATTCATGTCCCTCACTTCGAGTGATTATGATAGAATTATAATTCAATCGATTCTTCCACTTCGCCACTTTGCTCGTTCAATTCCGGGTTTCCCGATGAATTCTCACAATCGGACTTGATCTGCACCGGATTCCGCTTCACTGTCTTCCACGAAATTACCGCTCCAGTCTTTTAATAAGTTCCTAATCCAAAGCTCCACTTGTTTTTCTCGTTCAACATCCAACATCCCTCGAGACATTCTGATAACTAATAAAAAAGGATCTGGTCTGGAAGACGCCAAGCGCAAAACAGGATCGAAGTGCTACGTGGGAAGATTGGTGTTTTATAAAAATCTTTTGTTTTCCGTCGATATTGATTTCCTTTAGAACGTATGTGAGGAATAAATTTCGGAGTATATGAAAAAATTTTACTTACTTTGTGATTATTGAAATACGTTTGACAAAATTGAGTCAAAAACCATATTACGTGAGGCTTCTTGTTATTTAAGGAGCTGTGTGTAAAATGGTGGAGGAAATGGTCACATCTCATAAGCAAAATTTTGTTAATATAAGCAGCAAAGGAATTTATTGTAAATTTTGATATGACAATTGAACTCCTCATACTATAATGAAATTTGGAAATGCGAAAAGTTTCCTTCAACTTTGACTGCGATCATTTGAGTTTTCTTGATTTATTTAATTTGACTGTTCTATCAATTAAACCTACAATAACATTCTTTCTAAAAATTGTTGATCCGTTTGAATTAATATTAATTTAACTTCCACAATTCATGTTTTAATAGACCATTGTATTTTTTTTGTGTCATTAATTGAAGTTAAAGACTGAGCCTGAAAAAATTATATTGTCCAGGACAATTTATTGGGAAAATTACTGACATGTAAAAAAATTTACAATTACAAATACTATTCACGATTAAATATCAACAAAATACCGAAAATGATTTTCACTTTGAAAAGAACAAACTTTGATATGGAAACTGTATTTTTGGAATATTTCGATTCATTTGTACTCTTCTGACTAGAACTCTGAAAAGATAGACTATGAATTCCTCTGAAATATGCATGAATTTCATCGTAATTATTTCAGAAACTTCACGACTCTATCGAAATATTTTATTGCATGATCAACGTGCAATTCCTGAAAAACTTTTTCATATCTGGAAATTTCGGTGTTTTCTCTTAGAAATTAGGTTTGAGGGTTCTTTGAAATCCGCAAATATTTCTCAAAGAAATTCAGTTTCAATAGTCATATGAACATAACTCAAATAAATATCCATTTGTTAAACAAGTTTACAATTTTTTGGGAATCTCATCCCGTTTTTTTTTACAATTAGCGGAGTTCTCTGGAAAATAGGATACTTTTTCAATTCTATGTGATTTAAATATTTCAAGAATTTTTCAAAGTTTCCACACTTATTTGCACATATTTTTTGAGTTCCTAAGAAATGGTAATTATCACACTTCTGAAAAATTTCTGAAAAAGGAAGAGGAAGGTAACTCGAATTTGCTGCAACATTCTGATATATTTGATCTTCATGGAAGAATTGAGATCTCTAATTATTGCTGAAAATATGAAGTGTTGAAAAATCTTAATGATGACATATTTCTCTCAATATTTTATGATGTTTTGGGAACTTGTTTGCATTTTTTCATATCGATATGAGAAATTTTGCAAAAATATATTGAAATTTCGATTTTGCTTTAAATATGCGAATTTGTGAAAAGAATTGAATTAAAGGTGCTATGAATGAGGAGTGGAAAATTTTCCGTACAATCTTAAAATTCGAAGAAATATCAGCAAATGGAAATTCTACGAAAGAAAGCAATGTCATTTCAGACATTTTAGAATTCTAAAACCTATTTAATTTATGAAGATTTCCACTTATTCCAGATAATTTTATTTAGATATTTCATGTTTTTCCGAGTTCTCTCAGTTTTCTTCCATTTTCGTTGAATTTGTTCTTTCCAAAATAGATTCCCGCTCTATTCATGAGATTCTGTGATAATTTGTGCGAACATTTTGAATGAAATTGACCACTAATTAGTTAATCCGAAAAAAATCAGGAATATACGCAATAAAGAAATTTATTGTCTTCCATTCAAAATTTGGACAACCTTTTACTTTTGTTACGTTTATAATTATAGAGATCTTTGATAGGTGTACTTTTAAGCGCATGTTGCTTCCAAAAAATTGCTTGTAAAGAGAGTATGAAAAGAAATGTTGAGATCAAAGATATGAATTTTTTGAAAAAAAAATTTTCCCTCTGTAACACGGTAAATGCCAACAAAGTTGTTTAATTTCAGTGAATCTTCGTAAAATCTCGTAGCTTTCAGAAACTTTCCATAAGTTTGTTGTACAATGAGTTCGGACAAAGGGTTTAATTGAAAATGTCAATTTTCCAAAATGTCAAACAATGAATTTCTTCGAGATCTAGGCTAGACAGCTCAATGACAACATCGATGAAGTATTTCTTATACTGCAGTATCATCATACACGAGAGAAGGAATTTTTTCACAAGGACACGAGATATGAGTTTTTTCAGAATTTTTTTCCCTCTTTACCGCACGATAAATTCCTCAAACATCGATAGATTTCTATGAAACTTCATTAAAATGTTGGTTCTGAAAAAACCTCGGAAAGTGTTTTCAGAGATATTTAGTAGGATGGCGCATCCACACTACAACGTGTATGGAGGCCTTTATAGCTAATGGTTCAACGGAAGTCGTAGAGTGTTCGCAGTTAATAAAAATTCACAAAAATTTGTGAAACACATTATCTCAAAAAGATAGAATTACAAATTCGTGGCGATGAAGCAGTTCCTGCGAACAGATAATTTTCCATTATTCTTTCTCAGTTGTAATGTGAAGCAAATATTCGTCACGTTTAGTTGATCGTAGCGTGATCAGTAGTTTGAAAGCATTTTTTTTTGTCCATTCAAAACAACTACTGTTAATGAAGTTCACTGTCACAGTGACCAATTAGACGAGGTCTTGCCGATTCTGCAGGGTGGTGGATGAATCCGCCAAAAGTTTTGTGCAGGAGATGAAAATTGATCGGATAAAATTTTATCGTCACGGTAAACAGAACATTCGTGAAACCACTATAATTTATAGAATCGAGTTCAAGGGTGCAAAGTTTTCGAAGAGTTTGCACGACTAGATGTAGACGCTTCCTGAAAAAAAATCTTTGTGACGTCTATGGCTGAACTAGTTCGCAGCCTTCAGATGAATTGATACTGTTACAACTTGAAGCGATAAATGATCAAATGAACCATTGGAGATTTTGGGATAAATAAATAATTATCTCGTCCGCAAAATTAGTCTTGAAGCGACAGATGATCAGATTCATCTTTGTCACTCCGCAGCTTCTGAATTAATTAATGACGATGTTGTCATCATTGAATAGTCGCGAAGCGACAAGGGTTCGCTTCGCTGATCAGTAAATAAGGACGACAATTATCGAGTAGTAGCGAAGCGACAAACGATTCTATGAATTTTATTCGTTTCGCAGTACATAATAAATAATCCCATGGTGATTGTTATATCGTTGTATGAAATAACCAAATTTCAATCCGATTAAAACAAAATAATTCCGAAAATGAAACGAATAAACAGAATAAAATAAAATGAAAATAATCCAGAGCAGGTTGTGTGTTTAATGTTGCAAAATTTCACTCGATAATTAAATTCGGTGGCCGTTTAGGAATAACTAATTGCTGATTCAACGCTTGCGTTGGTTCATTTTGTCTAAAACCTATTTAATTTCTGAAGATTTCAACTCATTCTAGATAATTTGATTTCGACTTTTCATGTTTTTCAGAGTTCTCTCAGTTTTCTTCCATTTTCGTTGAATTTGTTCTTTCCAAAATAGATTAATGCTCTATTCATTAGATTCTGTGATAATTTGTGCGAAAATTTTGAATGGAATTGACAGGAAATTAGTTAATTCGAAAAACATCAGAAATATGCACAATAAAAAAATTTAACGTCTCCTGTTCAAAATTTGGACAACCTTTGACTTTTGTTACGTTCATAATTATCGAGATCTTCGATATGTTTACTTTTCAGCGCATTTTGCATCCAGAAATTTGCTTGCAAAAAGAGTAGGAAAAGAAATGTTGAGATCAAAAATATGAATTAAAAAAAAAAATTCTCTCTTTGACACGGTAAATGCCAACAAAGTTGATTAATTTCAATGAAACTCCCTAAAATCTCGTAGCTTTGAAAGTTCTTTGTATAGTGAGTTCGGACAAATGATTTAAGTGCTAATGTCAATTTTCCGAAATGTCAAACGATGCATTCTTTCGAGATCCAGGCTAGATAGCTTAATGAAAACACCCGGAAAGTGTTTCTTGTACTATAATATTATGATACAGGAGAGAAGGAATCTTTTTACAGGGACACGAGATATGAGTTTTTCAGAATTTTTTTCCCTCTTTACCGCACGATAAATTCCTCAAACATCGATAGATTTCTATGAAACTTCATTAAAATGTTGGTTCTGAAAAAACCTCGGAAAGTGTTTTCAGAGATATTTAGTAGGATGGCGCATCCACACTACAACGTGTATGGAGGCCTTTATAGCTAATGGTTCAACGGAAGTCGTAGAGTGTTCGCAGTAAATAAAAATTCACAAAAATTTGTGAAACACATTATCTCAACAAGATAGAATTACAAATTCGTGGCGATGAAGCAGTTCCTGAGAACAGATAATTTTCCATTATTCTTTCTCAGTTGTAATGTGAAGCAAATATTCGTCACGTTTAGTTGATCGTAGCGTGATCAGTAGTTTGAAAGCATTTTTTTTTGTCCATTCAAAACAACTACTGTTAATGAAGTTCACTGTCACAGTGACCAATTAGACGAGGTCTTGCCGATTCTGCATGGATGAATCCGCCAAAAGTTTTGTGCAGGAGATGAAAATTGATCGGATAAAATTTTATCGTCACGGTAAACAGAACATTCGTGAAACCACTATAATTTATAGAATCGAGTTCAAGGGTGCAAAGTTTTCGGAGAGTTTGCACGACTAGATGTAGACGCTTCCTGAAAAAAAATCTTTGTGACGTCTATGGCTGAACTAGTTCGCAGCCTTCAGATGAATTAATACTGTTACAACTTGAAGCGATAAATGATCAAATGAACCATTGAAATTTTGGGATAAATAAATAATTATCTCGTCTGCAAAATTAGTCTCGAAGCGACAGATGATCAGATTCATCTTTGTCACTCCGCAGCTTCTGAATTAATTAATTACGTTGTTGCGGTCATTGAATAGTCGCGAAGCGACAAGGGTTCGCTTCGCTGATCAGTAAATAAGGACGACAATTATCGAGTAGTAGCGAAGCGACAAACGATTCTATGAATTTTATTCGTTTCGCAGTACATAATAAATAATCCCATGGTGATTGTTATATCGTTGTATGAAATAACCAAATTTCAATCCGATTAAAACAAAATAATTCCGAAAATGAAACGAATAAACAGAATAAAATAAAATGAAAATAATCCAGAGCAGGTTGTGTGTTTAATGTTGCAAAATTTCACTCGATAATTAAATTCGGTGGCCGTTTAGGAATAACTAATTGCTGATTCAACGCTTGCGTTGGTTCATTTTGGGTCAGACCAGACATTATTCAATCATCCCAGTTCCTTCTCAGTATGAATATTGATAACCATTCAGGGATTCGACCCTCAACGGTCCCATGAGTTATAGATGGGCTAGGCGGTGAAGTACGCAGATCCTTAGAATTGTATATGCAATTCCAACTGAAAGTGCGGAGGAGATTGAAAGCGTATGGGATCCTTCAATTCTTTTAAAATGGGAATATTTTGTCTCTCCTCGTGCTCAGTGGAGAGAATAAAAAGTTCCGAGTTCGGTTAATTTCAATTCGTACACCGGCAATTTCGAAGTCGAAAATTGACGACCAGCCGTATCGCAATCAATTTTCCTTCGCGCTCGGTTGAGTCCCGACCAACTCGAACTCGCAGCCAGATTCCCATATCTTATCGAAGAACTCGCCAAATATAGCCCTAGAAGAAAAGATCTAATTTTCTCAGAACGCGTTTAATGGAATACAAATGGCGAGCTTAGCGAACGGGCGCACAAAAAAAACCGTCCTCTGTGATCAGATGGTACGATGAAAGATCCAACTTTGAACGAATTCGTGGCGGGAATAGCAACGGATCAAAAAAAAAAACGAATGGATATATTCGGTGAATTAAAATAAGAATATATTCACGAACTAATTGGATGTTTCCGATACGACACGTCGTAAATGCGGTTCCAAATTACGTTGGATTAACATCAGATCCGATATATCCTATAGACGTTTATAAAATCGACTCGTCGACAATTCAATTAAAAGCGTTAATTAACGTCCGAAATCAGTGCCGAGCAATCATTAAAATTAATTAAACCGAAGGATACACTGGAAATTCGAGCCCGTTATCATGATAATTGTAAGAGGGCAAACCAAAAAGTGTGGAACTCGCGAAACGGGTGCTTTCATGAAGAAAATACCGCGCCGCTTGGGTTTATGATTTCTTTTCTATCGCGAACAAAACCTGTGTTTATTACTGAATAAACTTTCCGAATTGTCTACTCTCGCTCAACAATGATTGAATTCGAAATGTTTATGCGTTTATAAAGTTCTCCAAAACCGGCGTCCTTCGTTTTATCGTCGACCGAGGCCGTAAAGTGCACTTTTTCAATTTTAATTTCTATTATCCTCGGTTCCTTTTATGTGTAAACACGATTCTTAACCCAGAGAAGTCGGGACACAGCAATACCAAGTAAAATAGGGCGCACTCTATCCCAGGTTATTATGCCAGTGGCTCAGTGGCTCAGCACATACTTCGGCGGCCTTATCGGTTATCCCAGCTGATGAGGAAGAGCGGTCACACCAATAACTCCACACAGCGGAATCGAAGTCGTCCCCTCCGTTCACTTTGTGTTTATCTTCGCATCTATTATACCGTTCGGTTGTTTGTACGAAATTTACGGGATTTATCTTGTTCGTCCTCCTAATTCCCGCTGTTAATATTTACGACTTTTTAAAGCCGGATTTGGCGCCGCGGCCGGTTTTTATTACTGCATTATATGTTTATCAGGAATTCAATTTGAAATTATGCACTGTCCGGGATATTGGGCTCGAACGGCGGTCGAGAGCCATTTTGAAAGTCATTAACGTCCAAAATAATGTGTGATTACGACACTAAATTACTTCGTACAGAAAGATGAAGTGGAGTTTTTAATTTCGTTTCGCTATTACAAAGTGGCTCTCGTCGAGCGGTGCGGTGGTGGTGGAACGGAAATTGTATCGAAACATCTTAGTGACCGCTATTGCATGCTCAAATGATTATGATGAGTTCGCATTTTGATGTTATATTTCAACAACAGTGTCATTCAGTCTTGCTGTCAAAGCAACTTGAGGGTATTGTTTAATCTGGATTCTATCGAGGCTCTGGAGACATCACTGGGTCCATTAACGAAGATTTATTTCCAATCAATAATGTCGAACGATAGGTAATTGACCACAGAAAAGGGGAGTTCATGTGAACTAAACGTCAACGTCACTTATTCCTTGCAAATATGAAATGAAGATCACTGCATCATTGACTAATAACACAACAAGAAAAGCACGTAGTACATGGTTTTGAGAATAGTCTCCTGGGTGGGCCGGAGATGGTCAGACGACTTGCCTTGATGGACAAATTTCATGAAGAATGTCATCAAAAGACTATAGATGGAGCAACAAACGTTTCAAAAGAATCTATTTAACTAACTAATCTCCTTAACTCGAACTCATTCATTTGTTTCGCTATTATTCATTAGATTTGTGTCATCTTTACGATGGCTTTATGATATCGCCGGAAGGTGTAAAATGGCACCGCCTGAGGATTAACGAAATTTTCGATAATGGGGACGGGAGTTCCGTTTCACTTCGATTATCGCTATGCATAACTTTGCAAAATTGAAATTCGGGGATTCTTTTCAGGAAAACGAAAATTGAAAATTTTCAATTTCAATTCATTCTACGAATATGAACAAATTGAAGAAAATGACTAACAATCCTAGGAATATTTAATAAATTGATTCGATTTTCGAAAAAAGAACAAGATTCATATGAA
Organism: Novius pumilus; assembly: GCA_020654155.1. Lineage (NCBI taxonomy): Eukaryota > Metazoa > Arthropoda > Insecta > Coleoptera > Coccinellidae > Novius > Novius pumilus. Next base: position 638,793 of record JAIFOV010000476.1, read on the forward strand.
GGTTTGTTGAAGCAGCCAAGAGACTTATATCTACATTGAGTAGTTTCCAAGTTATCCGCATATCTGTGAAAACAAGTCGAGGCCTTCGGCTCCTCCTGCGCCTATGCGCCCCGATCCCTCTATGCGCCCCGATCACTCTAGGGTCCAGATCACTATATGCGCTCCGCTCTATATAAGATCAGCTCTTGGGTCACCGTAGGCGTATCAAATTTTTCTTAAATATCACGAAAATCGTTAGAAAAATTGAAAGAATATACGGTTCTAATGCGGTCGATTTTCGATATGAATGTCACGGGAAGAAAAGATTTTGAAGTGCGCGGATGATGATTTTCATTTGTTTTTCAAGTATTCATATTGAAGAGTGTGAAGTAATTTCTTCTTCGTTTTATATAAAAGGAATCGAAGAAATTAGTTGTAAATTTATTATTTTCTGGGAAGTTTATTTTCTTTGTCATTTTGGCTGTGCTAGAAACCCCAGCGACGATATAGCGGTTGTAAAGTATGGTGTGGATATGATATCTGATGTTTTAATCGAAGAAGCGTTTCGAAATTCTAATTAGTTTTCAAGTACAATTTATATTGAAAGTATATTCTGTTTCATTTATTTAGTATGCTATGAACTATATTTTTTTGGGGATTCAATCTTTTCAATCGATATTGACACTCTATCAAGAAAAAAATTATTATTTTCTGCTCTGTTTTTCTACATGCAATATTAGTTTTCATGGAATCGAATAGTTGTAAATTTGTATTTTTGAGAGTCAATTTTTTTTTGTCATCTTGACTGTGCTAAAACCACAGCGATGCTATACGGTTGTAAATTACTGGATAAATGTTTGAAATACATAACTGGAAAATAACGTATTTGTGTGTCTTCATTTTTTATTAACTCGTTTTCTCCTTTTGTTCAGGTATTTTAATTTCATGAACTCACTGTGAACAGTTATTCTGAAATGGAATAAATGTCATATATGTTGGAATTATTGAAGAAATTTAAATTTACCAAAATGTTATTACAGTTTCCACAATGTTGTTGTTTTGCGTACTTTTTTTTCACGAGTGGATATCATAGTGTTTCACTTTGCAGTTCAACTTTTACAATCTTATCTGCTTTTCTATCGTTTACACCTTATTGTTTTGTGATGTGAAAAATTCGTTCCCAATAGTTTCAGTTTTACATCTTACATTATTTGTTCCATTTCAATGAAAGAAACAACTCTGGAATCGATAAACAACCGAAGATGATTGAAATAAATCGTCGAGGTTATGTTACGTTACCATAGACAGAAGACATAGACGGAGCAGATAATCGATTTATCGTTCTTTCCTTTCATAACGATAAACTTTTTTGTAACCAAGGATTTTTCGTTAAAACATTGAATACATACAGATTGCTATAATAATAATAATAATAACGTAGCATTTATTTTTTTCCATCGGAGATAATTAAAAAATGTTATGTCGATGAAAAAAAAATCTTCATCGTCGCGGTTTCGAGCCTAAGATCACACACTATGTATCCTACCACTCGAACACCACGGCTACCACAAGCCGTACATAAAGTTGTCCAATTTAAGTATCAAAACAAACTCATTGCGAATTAAACGAATTCGAAATAACGACGAGACTCCATCCGGACACGATCGGTAGGCGAATCTTCGGAATTTATAGTTTTTATTCAGTTCGTTCGATAGGTACATCGATATTTGCATTGCAAAGGCCAAACCGGCTCCTATAATTCACGTCTGTCAACGCGTCCGTTCGGAACTTTCCGGAGCGCAATCGTATACCTTCGGCACATAAGAGAAATTTTTCGAATTTTCGAAATTTTCTGCCGTTTTCCTCGAAAACGGCTATTCCTACGGCCTTACGTTTCTCGGACGATTCGTATATAATTTTTTTTCGAATATTTTCGTGTGAGCGATAATTCGATACGTGACGTAATAAAGGAGATATTACCAGAAGAAACGTTTTTGGAGCGGACGGTTGAGTTTTGTAATTTTTTGCGGAGAATCGGTAAATTCTACGTCCGCGACGTCTCGAGAAGAAAGAAAGCCGTATCAATTATCTATTCGAAACAGGCATCCCAAATTTTTTAAGAGCTAGCTGTACCCGACGAAAATCGATTCGCGGCACCCTACTTTTTTCTATTTCTCTTACGATAGGTCTTACAGTTTCGGAACCTTCTAGCGAAAGATTGCTCACAATAATTGAGGAACTTCTTTTGAAGATTATCGCGTCGTCCGACGTACCGCCTCCGAGATATAAGCAAAAAACGAAAAATTTCGACTTTACGAATTTTTTACTCCAAGAAGGGAGGGAGCTGCAGAATTGAACGGCAGACAAAAAACAAAGAACTATCTTTGCCCTTTTCGAAAACGTATCTCGCGTCTTCCAATCGTACGTACTTCTCGAGATAGGAGCTTTTAAAAATTTCGCGAAAATGGGCGATTTTCGGTTTTTCGCAAAAAAATCGTATTATGTATCGGGTTCGAGAGCAAGCTAAAATACCCACAATAAAATACCATTCTTCGCGGACCGTCCGAGCCCCCTTCCGATCCCCTAGTCCCCCGAAGAATGTCACAAAAAATTCACGAAAAGAAAGCGCGCGACCGCCGATAAATCGATAACGGACCGACCGATCACGTCCGTTTTCGAACTCGTTCAAAAGAATGTCAAGATCTACCGATCGCTACAAAAATGAACCCCCTATCCCTAAAATTCGGCCAGCTAACCTCTCTACATCGGTTCGTGCGACGCACATTTTTTCGCCCGATCGATCTCACGATACCGTAATATAGCGATACAACCGCTATATAATAAGAACATTTGATTCAATGATCATAGAGCTTTCTGATGTGCAAGTGCAATAAGCGAACACAGAATAATAGTATGATGCAATTTGATACTTTGCCTCCATGTGACAATTATTTCAAGTTATCTCAAAAACAGTACTATTTAGGTATAGGGATTTTTAAACAAACTACCCTTATTTTTTTGTTTTTTATCCAAATACGAAAATAAAATTTGAAGTTTATATTTGAAAAAACTGAGTTATCGTCATTTTTTCAAATCTAAATTTGGCAGTGTGCGTTAAACATCCTGTATAACATAGATTGCCGATCTTTATGAAATGACATTGAGTAATATTCTGATAATTCATTTCAGAGGCAGATCTAAAACTATGCATTCTGATATTGCGAAAAACCAATTTTTTTGAAAGGCCTTATTTGTAATTTTTTTCACAAATATGCGGATATCTCGGAAACTACTCAATGTGGATATGAGAAATGCCACATGAAATCAACTAGAATTAAAAAGTCCATCGAATGATGTTAAATAAATATATAGGGTGTTCTATTTGAAATAAGAGAGCAGGTGAAAATTGTTGCTATTATTTTAGGAAGTTAGCCTCGATGGATTGTTGCCCATGTACAAAATTTCAATCCAATCGGACAACTATTTCTCCGTAATCTTGTAATGGGCATTCTCGGTGGAACAGCCTGTATAGTATACGAGTAAAGAGTTGATGTGATTACAAAGTACAGAAGTTTAAAAAAAATTCAAAAATGATATAAGGAAACTAATTGTCATTGAAAGAGGAATTTTATAAATATAATTATAGTGATATATGAATATAATATTATTTATTGACAGGAAAGTTGAGATAGAGATATATCCTAACAATAGAAAAATAAGTATTATAAAATTATTCATAAAGAATAAATATTTAATTTCAAACTCAACAGAAGTTAGAAACAATTAAACACGTAAATATTTATGCGAAAAACGAAATGAAGGAAGCTTCATTCTTTAAATTCGACAGTCCATTGATAAATGTGATCACAATCTAAACCAACGCAGTAAATTTGAGAAACAGAAGGACAAAATGTTTGAAGAAACGAACGAAGAGAATGCGGTTTCAACTTCGAGGGTCTCAAATAAAGTAATCCGATGGTTACAACTGATAATAGGTCAGACGACAGTGCCTGCAAAACATTTTCAAAACAAGAGGTGTAAATACAATACAAGAGAGGACTCAGCAAAGAGCCCTGTGGTACTCCTCTTCTAACCGGGATCTGTGCCCAATTTAACTCGCCGAGTTCTGTCCGTTAGAAATAGTTTTTTTTTAGAACGAGTTCAGAGGACAATTACATTACATTTGTTGTTGAGGACACGGACGAGAGTATAGTTCACAGTGATACAATTGAATAAACGTGAAATGAGATTCATGTGAACTTTTATTTAAATCGAACCTGGCTGCTGGGCGACGTACTTGAATGATTGGAAGCTCATATGGATTTCGAAATATTGTCAGTTTTAGATAAAAGGCAAATTTAAGAAAAGTGAAGTGAGCTTCAATTTGTGGTTTATGTATCACTAAAACTAACGAAAACGAAAATTTTCACATTCACTGTTCATAGGTTCATCGTGAATCAATTTTATCTGTCATTTCCCCGTAGTTGGATTGTTGGGTACCTAAGGATGACACTGCAATCCATCATGCACTCTAATGTACCGGTCGCAAGTCAATACAATTTTCCGACGTGTTCTTATTAAACAGACATCCCCGTGAAAGCTTCATTACTAGCGGGTGAATGAATTCTACACGAGGAATTCCGTCAAAAATCCCGCGAACCGTTTCGAATGAAAGCGACAAAACGAGTGGCGGAATATAACGCGAAGAGAAACGAAATTGAATTGTCGCGCCGCAAATTCCATTCTCGGCCCAAAACGTTATAAATTAGGAAAGAAAAATCGACTAACTCATAATTCGTTCGGGTTCCTTGGCTCTCTGTTTCGCGGTGATAAATTGATGGGAATATCATTTAATAAAAGGGCAAAAATTTGTCGATGCGGAAACAATAGTCGCCTCGGGAAATAAAACGTTCTTTCGTAAGGTCGGTGGGTGGCGAAAGAAAAGCATCGCGGCTCGGGGGCGGTAAAAAAGAAAACGGCAACGATCTTGGTAATTCTCGGGATATGATGAATAGTTGCCTATCAAAGGGGGCCGCGTCCCACATTTCCGTCTGGACCGTTGAGAAAACATGTCTTAACGCCAATCGGGATTTCGGCGCAATTTTCTAGTTGAATAAGTAAAATTCAATTTTGGGTTCCATAAAACTAGTGGCACAGTGCCCCAACAGGATTCATTTCGTATTCGTTCCTTCACGAGATTTACGCGACGCGAGCTGATAACGATCGTTTATTTCTCTTTAGGAACGTAGGCAAGGGAGGTATATTGTTTAATTTGATTAATCTTCGAACATAACTGAAAAGCCCGTCACGCAAATCTAACATGATGACCCACTTTTTTCGTCGTACCTTCGTTATAATATATTCCGCGCTAAAAGGGTCCAAGCTGTCGCATATTCGAAGGAATATAACGGACACTGTTTTTGCTGGACCGAGAACCAGAACATTGTGTCCCGTATAGTTTATTCGACGCTCGTGGTTAATGGAATAGAAATTTCGTCTGGTTTTCAAGGGACGAAAGCTTCCGAAATCGCTCACTCACTCATCGTCCTTTTGATACTCATATTGAAGAGTTCCAGAAAAAAAAGTTGCAATTTTCAAACGACTCCTATGTGTCTATGTGGAGGTTGAAATTTTGCTCATGTGTAATCGGTTGATGTTCAACAACGTCACGACGGAAATTGTTTGAAGTATGATGCTCTTCACTCAGTGTATTCCGTACTGCGATCGCTGAAATTTAAAAATGATCCTACAGTAATTGGACCAATTAATTCAACTCGGGTACAGCAGATTTTGTCGAACGAAAAAATTGATATTCTAGCATTCATTTTTAAATTTATCCGTACGAAAAGTTTCTGTTTTAATCTTAATTTTTCCCATCCTGCTCTTCAACTGTGGTTGAACTGCTCCTCGTATCCAAATCAATTAATTAGTTGGTACGAATTGTTCACACAACTAAAAATTCGAAATATTAAGAAAAACCGTGGAGTTGCGAAGAAGGACAATTTCAGTTGATGCCCAAAATAAGAAACGCAAAAGTGATAAAACTCAATTGCAAAACACTTTTCTCACTTTTTATGGCAAGTTGCGAGTTTTAGAAATCCCAATTAGGAAAGAGGAAAACGAAAAGAGTAAATATCCTGTCTTGCGGAAATCAATTTCCCGAAAAACCGCTTGAATGATTAGCGCTCATTAACCAAGGTAGTCGCGGAAACGGCGAAAACTCTCCTTCGACAGCAATAGAATTATGAAAGCAATTTCAAAATTCCCGGCACACCGCGGTTCCGGGAGAATTCAAATCACGCGCGAATAAATCAGCCAAACAAAACACTGTCGGACGTTCGCCGAACGGGAAAGTGTGTCACCGAATTTATTTTATCGCTTGGCAAACAATTCTCGGGTTTAATAAGACGACGTCTTATATGCTCGAAAGGCCTAACAAATGGCAGATTACAAACAGCCCGTAAAACGTTCGCTAAGTGCCCGGTTCCTTCGATATTGTCCACGTCCGCAACTGCCGGGCCCAAGCTTCCTCTTCATTATTGAGGTTGGATTGGTTATTGTTGCCGAGAGCGGTTGTCATCTCTCGAGACTCGGAGGTATAAATGAAATTACGCCGTTTCGCTCATTTCCCGTTTCGAAGGTGATTTCCTCTAGTCTAGCAATCGACAGAAAGGATTTTTTCTTTTTTGTATAGAAAAAACGCAAATCGTCTAGAGATGGAAGTTGTGCAAAAATCATGTTACGACGATAGAATGGACTTTACGCTGGTTGGCGACAAATAGGGCGTGTTACATCAGATCTTAGCAATTTAATTCTTCCCAATTATCACTCAAGATCCGGTTCATTTCTCTAAACAATATCAATAGTCACCGTAACATTTGGTCCTTCGGGCCGGCTCGTTTGAGAAATTCGACGTGCACGAGCATTACCACCCAGCAGTAGCGTGCTTTCAATATTCAACCATTAAACATTTTCTGTACTTCTATAGAGAGAAAATATTGACTTAATGTCGGGCATACAGTGACAGAAAAACCGACATATGTAAATCTTTATGACATTTGAAAAATAGTACAAAAATATTATTGAAAACGTTCATACGGTCAAATTGACCCGTATTGTCACAAATTGCGTCATAACGAAACTCCATTCTATTTTCCATACCTCCAATTTGTTCATGTTGTAACTGGAACAATCGAAAACCAATATGCATTATAGTTATTCAATTTGGGCGGGATTATGTTTATTTGCATCGTAAACATCATACTCGGATTTTAATTTCCATTCGACAACTTCATCGACCCTAAAACGTTCAAAATTCATATTCAGTTTCAACATAACATAACCGAGACTGATTAATATTGCGAAATATTGTTGAGTGCTTTTAAACGTTACCGGAAAATAATATTCGATCGACGGATACTGCAAATTTATACATGTAGAACCGGTTAAGTACTTCGAAATTTTACCCGACTAACTTTGTGTATTATCGAGTAATTGACGTTTAATTCCTCGAATTTTGGAATGAAGTGTGGGTGGGATGAGCATCTGGTTCATAGTGAAGGGGTAGTTAGAGAGATGATGCGACAAGGATGTTAAGTCGAGGAGGATACGGGTCCTGATTTCATCCTCGGAAAATATTATTAAACGTGTACAAAGCCCTCGGAGTTTTAGTTATGCAAATCTTGTATTGTTTGGCGTGGTATGCAACAATAAGGATGAATTAGGGTAATTTGTGTGCTCAAAAGCATCAAATACTCTCGACACTCTTGCAGGGAGTTGTGCTCGATAAAACCCACCTCCGCGTACCGAAATCCGCGGTTTAAATGTTCCTTTTCGAACAATGAACAGGATTCAACCTTTCCCCGTTTTCTTATCATTGCTATGCAAATTAACGGCGTTGAGATTATGAATTATTGTCCTACACGGACAATAGTTGAATGGTTTCGGTTATTGCTATTGCTCTTTTGAATGGTCCACCTTTCTATGCGGTCGGTTATTTGACGAATTGTTCATCGGATGAGTCCTGAGATACTAAAAAGCAGTTGCGAAAGAGTTGAGAGCTCTTTTATCATTTTATTTCAAAGGATAAGAAAATGAACTTGTTGTTTGTCAAAGCAAGTGGACGGGAGTTTGTTTGGTTTGTAAACTTTGGAACCTCATGAATTAGCGTATGAGTTGTTAGTTTGCAACAACAAACAACATCTAGTTGAGGAAGAGAGGAGCAAAATGGTGAGGACACTCTTAACGAAGAAGTATGATCAAATAGCCTCTTTCCAACATTTCTTGATGGTTGGTCCGTATTCGAACGCGTCACGGTTTATTATTCATCTATAAGAGTGAAACAGGTAAAGTTCACTGTTAACCACTCAGAGAACTTCGTTTTTTGTGTATTCCCATTAACCTCTTCATACGAAATGAAAAAGATCTAACAAAATTTCGAAGAACCGAAAGCGTTGAAATTCTTAACTGCCGAGTGTTCTCGGAAGATTTTAAAATTTTTCCTCTCAGAAACCGTTTTTTAAGGCAGAAATAGTGATCGTGGCGATTTCAGTCCTATTTGATAGTGATTGAGAGGTGAAAAACCGAAAGCGATGGTGGTTTTAGAAGTTGAGTTTTAATAGAAAATGTTGAAAACTCTCTGGTATTTATGTGTGGCGATTTGTTTTTGCTCCAAACAGCGATTTGTAGCATTTCTATCAGGAATAAATATAAAAATAAATCGTAGTGAAAGAATATAGGAATCGTTTCGTTTAAAGGCTAGAGGGTTCTCTGTTTAGGGGTCATGCTGAGCGTACAATATTCGGGGAAATCGTGATTTTTTGAAATTTCAAATTTTTTCCTCAACATTTGTGCATCCCAAGTTTTGGATGTTTCTACAAGAAATATGGCAATCAATATTTTTTCAAGATAAAAGATTTTCATGTCGTTATCAAAAATTGTTTCCAAGTAATTCTGAATTGAAAAAAAAATTGACTTTTTTTTCCTCTTTTTATTCAGGTCTGGTTCAGTGTATCCTTGGTGAAATTTTTATTTTCAGAAAAATCCATTTTTTCTCTTGATTTTTCCGTTTTTTATTGAAAGTTTGCTTGAAATCAATCGTTTCTTTGTCAAGGATTATGACATTATTGAAATCGAAAATATGATCTGGATCATGTGAATGTTGACTAAGATCCGCAAATTCATTATTTAAATGTAAAGAATATTTAGGTTTGTAAACTTTTTTTTAAGTATTGTGTTTTGACGTGATGACGTTTTAGAAATCGATGAGACCGGCGTTGCGCCAGAAAAAACATGACTCATACTGTAACGTTGGGGTAACGGTGGGTTCAGTTGATCACCAAAACGCATTGCTCGAGTCGAGTTAGCAAATTTCGTTTGCAGTGTGCGACTTGCGTATGCCAATTAGCCTCAACTGAACAAGAATGCCCGAGCTATAGGGCACGATAGTTCTAGAATCGTTCCGTTTTTTTGAAGCATTTCTATGTCTCTTCCACTCCGCTATCTCGTCACCAGTTAATGCATTCCAGGTCAAATTTCAAAAGGCAGCAGAAGTAGATAAATAAGACTACAAATTGTGTTGTGTCGGTTGTTTCTATAACCAATTCATTGTGCCAAAAAATGTAATTATTGTAAATATTATTGTAAAATGAAATAGATTTAAAACTGCATGAAATTGAATAAAAGCTAAAAATTAAAAAAAACAGGTTATGTTCGAGTTTTGATCAGAAAATTATTATGAATCATAAACAGTGATACATGTAAAAAACAATTTCTTCAGACTTTAGGACAGATATTGAAAATTCAAGTACAATTTATATGTAATTGTATTTTTTTGAGAGAAAATCAATAATTCAAATCGGAAAAATGATATTTTCTCATCTCAGAAGTTATTAAAAACAGTAGGTTTTCTCATTTTGAAAGTTATTTTAAACAGTTGGGTATCCGCTATTCAAGCAAAAAATTGTGAAATTTTAAATTCCCACTAATAAATCTATCAGAGTTTTTTGTATCGTTAGATACACTTATTCTGTTTGACATCAATTTGAAGAAAAGCTTGAATACAAAAGTTTTATAGTTGATATTGATTTTATCAGCACAAATTTGAAATAGCAGGTACGAAAGAATTTGTTATTTTTTATAATCGCATATCTCGATCAATATTTCAAACTACATACAAAGTAAAGTAACAAGCAAAAACGTTATGTCCTTAAAATTTCATATTTTGGTGTATTATTTTTTGAGGCTCCAAATTTTTGTAATTTGGAATAAAATTGTTTTTTTTTTCGATGTTCAATTTCAATGTACTTTTAGGTACAGTTTGAAGACTCAAAGATTGATTTTCAAATTTCCCTGCATTTTCAGATTTCAAATTCAAAATTTTAGATTTCGGGTTCAAATTTCACGATAGATGTTCAAAGTTCATTTCAAAATTCTAGATTCCATGTTTGAGATTTATCTTCGAGTTTTGGTTTGAATATTTCGTTTCGAATTTCTTTGTTCCAGGTTCGATTTTCTGTTTTTATGTTTAATTTCCTTCTTCTTTGTTTGATTTTGATATTTCAGCTTCGTATTTTCTGAATTTCCAAATTCTGAATCCAAGTTTTTAGTCGAATTTAAGTTATTTAATTGTTTTGTTCGGAAATTTCTTTTTTCAGTGTTTTACAGACAACGCATGCAAAATCTTTATTCCCTCAAAATTTCATGTTTTGATAATTTATGTTTTCAGGCTCCAAATTTTGGATTGTGGGATGAAATTCGTTTTTTTTTTCTTGGTTTTTCGATTTCCAATTTTAACTTTTATGCTTTGAGCCCTGGTTTTAAAATATTTACATTCGTTCTTCAAATTTTTTAAATTTTTGGTTTGAACTCCAAGTTTTCAAAATCGAAGTTTTATATTTCGCACCCAAAATTTAGTTTCGAATTTTTTTTTTTACTTCATATCTGTCATATAGATTCGAGCTTTTGTTATTAAGGACCAATTCTTAGATTCGAATTTCAGGGCTTCAGGTTTTTTTTCCTGTTTTTATGTTTAATTTCCGCCTTCTATGTTCGATTTTGATATTTCAGCTTCACATTTTTCAAATTTTCAAGTACGAAATTCAAGTTTTCAATCGAATTTGGGTTTTTCAGTTGCCAAGTTTTGAAACTGTCCATTTCAATTTTTTACATTTCAATATAAGAATTTTAGATTTTTCTGCTCTCAAGTTAAAGGGCACGAAATATTGATTGATATTTTGATTTTTACGTTCAAAGTTTACGTTTTTATGGTTTTTTGCTACCGTTTTTAGATTCGAAATACCCGTTTCCATATTCCAAATGTACATTTTTGGAGGTTTCTAATGAGTTTCGTTCTTTTGAAATACTAGATTTTCTCGAAGTTTCAAAATCAAAACCCAAGTTTTCACTTTCAAAATTTTTTGTTTTTTAGGTTTTTTGATTTGAAATTAGATTTAAGTTTTGCCGGTATTTTTGATATTCGAATTTCAGTTTCTCAAGATGGAATCCAACTTTTTGGGTCCATGTTGCAAACTACAGAACAGAATACGATTATATAGGTTTTATTTTCTCCGTAGACATCGAAAGATGGAATTTAACGATGCCTCGTTGCGTTCCTTCCTCGTGCCAATTTCCGCGCTTCGCTTCTCCGAATTTTTCTGTCAACTCAACGCTCAAAGCGTCGGACATTCTACTCACAAAGGAGTTTCGCCATAATTTTATTGTTTCGTTCGTTCAAAAGGTGCCAGACATTCAATTACCACTGTTTTCGCGACGGTGTTCTCTCGTATCCATCCACCGGGTGCCAAAGTGTACCGACGTTCCTTTATGGCGGTATCAAAAGAATTTGTAATGAGCTGTTTACGCCAAGGATCATTGGAAATAACTAGACGCCGCTCTTATTGGCCACGGTTCAGAGGAAAAATATATATCTTCCGAGTGATGTTTGCTTTTCGATGGTGCATCCTCTTCGATATGCTTTGGCGCGAAACAAAAACTACTTTTAACAAATTGGATTCTATTGTGGTGTTATTCGGAATAACTCCAGGTGACCGATTTATGTACCAGCCGGATGTATATTTCACCGATACAACCGGGTTGAAATCTCGGAAATTAATAAATCCGACACTTCTCGCATTTCATCATGATGCATTGTCGAGGATAAAGGCGAGCTCGACGTTCACGAAGGAACAATAAATTCAAATGGAGTAATTCAGAGGCTCTTCAAACTTTTCAGGCTCTCATTCTTACGGCCCACGGTGCTTCGTCTTCATGAAAAGCGACGCGACGTTGGAGATTTCGGATGTGAGAGAAAAAAAAAGGCGCAGCTTCGCATCAACAATAATTTCATATTTGAAAAAAAAGCAACGGAGAAAATCGCCGGTTCAAATTGGTTCTCGCGCTAAGGACGAGGATAAAAACTGGCTGTTGAACGGCTAATTTCGAAGTGTCAAATCGATCTCCAACATGAGATTACGGGAGTTCCGTTGAAAGGCGTTGGGAAAAATGTGGTCGTCTGAGAAGACGCCAAGACATTTCGTGATCCTTTTCTATTTCTCTCAGGGAAAATAGAAGGAACTATCGTTCGATACCTTCGGGATTTTGTAACTTCGCCGATTTCGATACTTGACTGTTGCGGTGATATGTGATTCCCGAAGGATATCCTACAAAGTGACTCATTCCAGGAATAATTTATTTGTTTAGTTTCGAGATCGCGGCCCTGTTCTGCAGTTCGTTTCATTATTCAATGCGGAGAAGCTTTTACACTAATCACGGTGACTTATAAACATCGAAACGAAACGAATTCATAGCGAAATTCCGAATGGGAAAGTCGATATATCAGAAAGGGGACATAAATTATGATGTTAGTCGAAAGAATTAGAAATGGGGGACGTAAAAGAAACAAAGATAATTCATGCAAAGTTGGTTGAAAAGTGATTGATAACGCATTCGAAGCAATCGAATGCGAAACGCGCTAACAGGTTTGAACGTGACCGACGGTCATAAACATTTAGATATGAGTAGAAAACAAATTCATTTGTCCGTGACAAATCGAAATCATTGACAATAAACTGCTACAGTCACATACGAAAATTTATTAGCGCAGTGTACAGTTCATAAATTTCGCATCTTGTGGTACCCACACCAGCAGCGGGGTAATATATTGAAATGGGCATTTAACTGTTTTATCGGTCAAATGAGTGTGATTTAGAGTTGACCGCTTTTCTATTTATAGCCGATAAACGAATATCGAAGCGGGACTATATAATCGATTAGATTAGAGGCAAAATCCGGCCAAGGAGCTCGACGTCTGAATTTCGATTATCCGTCTACACGAAACGATGATGTAGCGAACATCAAGATAATTGAGTACAATGAAATATCTGTATACATAGCAGGTCAAAACCCGGAGGGATGCGAGGATGAGAACCGGGAGCAATTCTAATTTTATAATTCTGATTCAATTGAAACGTTAGGGATGTCTGAAGGTAATCATTGCTTGACAGAAGGGGTTTCTGAATGGACGCAGCCACCGCAAGCGAAGTTTGCTATTTATAGTTGGGCTAAGCAAATAAACGAAACCATCGCCCGCGTCGCTAACAGTTTCGACGTTTTTGACCGCATCGTAGATTGAATTGTCAATAAAGATTACGTTATACTATCGAAACGAAATAGAAGTTTTTTATAAGACAGCAACGTTGTACATATTTTATGGGCGAAGTTGAGCAGCGCCGCGTTAGAATGATAGAAGATCGACCGAATCTTGTTTACAGTTTATGAATTTTCTATGCAATTTACCGCCGTATAGTGTGTCGTTATTCCGAAAAAGTAATTCGGGAATTCTGTATTACGATGAATAGACTACGACCCACTCGAGAGTCTCCGGCAAGATAAAAAGTTTTATGTTTTCACAGTTTTAGATTTCACTTCCGCCTAACCAAAGAACCTCGGGAGAAGTGTTGTATTTCAACATGATATTATCGTCGCACCGTTGCGAAAGTGTATGATTAAAGGAAAAATGAATGAGCGTATCGAATTGCGCCCTTTTCTAATTCCTCTCGAAATCTTCAATAACCGCCCGCCGTTCTTCGGCATGGCAACAATCCAAAATCCACTTTCATATCGGAACGCGCGAAACAAATGGACGACATATTTCGTTATTTATGAAATTTATTCCGAAACGAAGCAGACCTATTTGTAACGTTTCACTCTTCGGTAATATATGCGAGTTGTATCGAGCCGTGCCGTGTGACTGAAATATTGTCGCTGAAACCGGAGTCATTTTTCAGATGTCATTCTTAGCGGAGATATGACTACATCCATCAGAGATCACAGCGGATAATCCGTTTACGATGTACAAAGAACTCGGTGGTGTTCGTATACCTATTGTTACATCTATTTGAGTTTCGCATCTCTTGCAAATGTTGCACCGAGAATCTCATCAAGGTGAAGTGGTGCTTGCATTGAAATTGATTAGTACCCGCGCATCCACCACAAAAAGAAACTTTCTCCTTGGCCCATTTCCCACAGTTTAAATTACCGTTTCCTGATTTCCCAATGCTTAAAGTTAATTACAAACTAAATTAGTTAACGTTACGATGAGATATGTGGGAGAAATTCGAGCCGAATAATAATCCTAATTGGAGTGTTCGATTAGAACGAACAGCACTCTTGCGAATATCCTCCGCAAAGACGTCAGGCCAACTGAGGAATCGAGCACGAACATTGCAGTTCATCATATTGAATTAATTGGGCCTGAAATTGGGCCGGAATAGATGGAGATATTCTGAAGATGATTTAAGGTAGCGAAAATTAAGGATCAGGGCGCCCCCCTTCGGTTCCGTTACCGCATCGGTATTTAACTTCGACTGCGTGACTTCGGGCCCGCCTCAACACCCGGAGAAGAATTCTATTAATGTTACTTCGAATGGCTGTGAATTTGGGGTGGTTTCAACTTTAGATCCGGATAATTAATGAAATGATGGATGTTTCGGATGAGCCGAATTCCACCTGCAAAATTTATCTTTCGATTAAGTCTCCATTTTTATCATTCCTGAGATGAAAACAAAATAAATCCAACATGGTTTATCAGAAACATAAATTCTGGAAGATATATCAATTTCAATTCAAGTGTACCAAAAATTTTTAAGAAGAATGTTATTGTTGGTTTAATAGATAGAGCAGTGAAATTAACTGAAACCAACAAAACGCAAAGAACAAATTTATAAAGTAGAAAATATTTTAGTAGAAAACATTTATGCCATGTCTTTAATAAATAGCATTATATAAGAAAGAATAAACAAAATATATAATAATAATGATAATGAATTAGATTCTTCTAATATAAAGTATATTAGCATACCTCACATTACGGCATCATCCCAAAAAAGGTAACATTTTACGTGAATATAATCTTATTCTAACAAATAAACCATACAACACTCTAAATAGATTTTTCACTGAATTGAAAGACCCTACAGATAAAAATAAACAAACGAATGTAGTTTACAAAATTTCTTGTGTAAATTGTCCAGGACAATATATTGGTCGAACAAAACAATATTTACATAAAAGAATTGTCAACCATAAATACTCTTCACGATTAAATAATGAATGTACAGCTCTTAGTAAACATTCACATGACTTAAACCACAATTTTGATTTCGATAATGTGAAAATTCTTGATAAAGAATCAAATTATTAGAAACGATTAATCAAAGAGATGATTCATATCAAAAAAGAAATAAACTCTGTCAATTTTAGAACAGATATTGAAAATTTGAGTATAATTTATAACGGAATATTTTAAAGTTATTGTTAAACAATAAGCTGTGATCTGTATCTAAGCAACATTATTAACATCATCAAATTGTCAAACCACACTCAAAAGTTGTATTGAAAAAATTTTTTTAATTAAACAAATACAAGTTTATGATCGTATAACGATCGAAACGTCGTATGAAACGTCTAAATGTCCTCTTATTGTTGGCTGCAATTTTGGAAAAAGAAATAATACAAGTTCATAATTAGTCGAAATGCCGATAGCTCATAGGTGAAACAGCAATTTTTCAGTTCTTTTTGTTGATATTTAACTTAAATTCATCATTTAGGGACTGATATTCCTAACAAATAGGAAAATTACGATACGTATAATTCGTCATCTGAAAAATATGTACCGAAGTTACTGTATATAAGGTTGATCTCAATATTGAATCACTTCGGACGAAAATTGGTAGTTAATTGTATTTTTCCGTCGGGAAAACGAATAGTTCTGCTTTCGCATCGGATATGCAAAGTAACGAAGAAACCGAAAAAAATAGGTCGATAGGTTAAATGCTCCTAAATTATTATTCTCTTAGAAATGAGTCCTATCTACAAACACTGAGAGAAACAATTCTTCATGAAATTGCAATGCATTATTCATCTTATTAAAAAATCCAAAGCGATGAAACTGTCAGTAGACGAAACATTACCATCGAAAACACGTTATTTTCAGGAGGTTTCAAGACGTTTTTTCTCAGAAACAGTTCATTGTAGACACAAATAGTAATCGAAGGATTTTTGCCTATTTGACGGCAACCTTAGAAGTTGATATATATTTAATAATTTTTAAGATCTTCTGCATTTTGTTTCAAAAAACTGAAATGTAACGTCCATTATAACATAAAATTAATCTTCTTTCTTGATGAAAAGCTGAATTCAAATAAAATTAATTTAACCAAAAATTGATACTTTATTATATTTTTAAGAATTCCTTTTAATTTCCTATTGGCTCTAGGGTAACGGAATGAAATTTTTTCACGTATCTCAATAATTTTCTCAAATATGTTGGTTCAATCTTTCGCGGCCCACGTTCACTATAACACTGTTTCTTGTCGGGTGTAACGGACGTCGTCTATTGGAATTACTTCCTAACGTTTCGCTTGCACGAGTGGTGCGTCGGAGATGGTGACACCTCTGAAGAAGCTTGCCACTCGTGCAAGCGAAACGTTAGGAAGTAATTCCAATAGATGACGGCCGTGACACCCGACAAAAAACAGTGTTATAATTTTCTCAAAAGTGAAAAGTTCTGACTAAAAGTAGTGAAAGAAGCAATTTTTGATGAAATTATGATGCAATGTTTGTTGAAGGCGCAAACAGTTGTAATCATCCATCGAAAAAAGGGTAGTTTCAAATTTTTTCTTTTCAGAAACAGTTCATTTTAGAGATAAATATTTAATAGCAATTGAATGGCGAACAACCGAAAACAATGTTGATTTTAAATGTTATATTAGAAAATGTTTCGTAATCTTTGGCATTTTTGTGTTTCTATTCGTTTTTTTTCCAAAACAATCATGGTTAAAAAAGTAGGAAGAGTTTAGTGACAATGCTCGAATGTTAACTGCATAAGGGATCATGCCATACGTGAAATATTCGGGTGAAGTTTTAGTGTTTAGGATTGAAAATTTGCATGTCACGTCTTAGATGTTTCTACAAAGAAAGTTTTAATTATTATTTCATTTCAGATAAAAAAGTTTCGTGTCTCGTAAAAAATAGTTTTCAAGTTATTCGAATTCCTTTAATTTTTTGATAAAATCTGGAAATTCTTGCAGAGTTGCTTTTTATTTTATTCATTCGGTTCGAGTAAGACATTCCTGGATGCATTTGTACCGAATCTAGATTCGCTGCGCAAATAAGGTAGCAAAATATTCCCCAAAAATTCATCACTTTTTCTCTCACATCTGAAAATTTCGATTGCAATCTAATAAGGAACCAGACTTGGAAAGTATTGACATACATCTTTCCCGAAAAGTTTCGTTGTTCAGTCTGGAGCGAGAAAATCATTAACGCACACACATACACACGCTCATACTGCCTCGAGTATCGACGCCAAAGTATACGGTTTGAAGCCCGCTCACTTCGTCCGCTGGGCAAGCGTATCCAGTAAATTTTTGTACCTCCGCGATCAATGTATATATTGAAAATTTCTTTGTACTGATCAAATAGTTGCATCAACAACGTAACAGATTTTGTTGTTCAACTTTTTTTATTTATATCTCAAACGTAACGAAACGATCGATGAGGTACAGCGCCCGATATAGATTACTAGAATTTTGTTGCTTTTAGGTTGCAACCCATATGGTAAAACCCCCGGATTAAGTAGGATAATGTTGCTCATTTGATGAACCCATCTCGATCCTGCAGAAAATTACCCCATATTTATGATTTGTTGTGATGGGGTCGAACCTCCTCGCGCGCGGATAATTGCAGTGATGCGACGGTGGAAATTTTGGTGGGAAATATTACTGGGAAAATCGTCCGGAAAGGATGAAAGCGTTCCTTCGACACGACCTTAATAACACCACCGCGTCGGCTGATGCGGTTGTTATCTTTTTCCTGTAAAACCTCATCGGCCCGAAAATCCTTTGGCGTTCGCTTGTTTTAATTAATCAAAAGCGGAATTGGTCAACCGTTGATTAAATGACGTTTTCACTTAAACTTTTCCTCAAGTCGTTTCCGATCGGATACGTATTCTCATTTTACCCTAGCGTACGGCTGCAGTTGATTGCACAGTTTACGGTCAAAGGTTAACGGAATGACTTATTTAAATAACAACACTGCCAGAAACTTTCCAACTCAATTGAACTACGTTTTCAAGAAGTAGTACACGGTTCGGAAAAGTTTCCGTTGCCGTTCTAGAATTGAAAAGGAGAACGGCAAACAATTTTAAACATTCGACCTCATTTTCGTTGATGATATCCGTCCGAGGAGACAGCTCAGTAATTGGGGTTCCTTACGGAAAAATACCTGTAAAAGTCGAAACGAAATTGCATAAATCCCGGGAAGCGAAAAAAAAGCCCCCGCGTACCGTTCCGCCGAACAAACGGAGGACATAAAAAATAATCGCCTCAAAAACAATAAGGAGCCGCAGTAACATAAAAAACAGAACCAACTTGAATTTTAGCGGCCGTAAAATCGAAATTATGTACGAGAAAAAGCATTATCGAGGTTCTTGGGAGAAATGGGTTACATTTTCGCCGCCGCCGGCTGAATCTAATATAAGATGAAAAGACCTATAGAATAGCGATATATTATAATGGAGTCAGTTCTACCTCCAGCACACAATTTTGATGATAATGTCCTCACTCGCATCTATGCCCCAGCGATGCCCCCGAGGATTCCGATTGGAAGGATTTATAGCTGATACGGAATAAACAGATCGAACTCCGAATTGTATCGATCATCATTGTTTCTGGAATGGGAACATCGTTAACGGGTGAATACAATTACTCCCAAAACACAATCTCGACTCAAAAAATATTCAAAGCAAGACCCGAAAGTGGACTAGAAGTCGTAATGAATCTGCTGAACGAAATAAGACGTAGCAGGAATCCCTTCTTTCCATTTTGAAATATGCCAGAAACAACGCAACGTATTTGATAAGAAAACTTTCCAGCAGCCAATTTCTACATCATGCTTGATTAATTAAAATGTCAATACTAAAATTAATTTCACGTCATGTTTCTAATAGCTTTTGCTTTAGTTACCGCTTGGAAAACCTCAAAATTTAATCGGATCCCTAGGGATAATCAAATTAGGACATAGTTAGTAATTGAACAATGCTTTTCGGTTCATATTGTTTAATAACTATGCTATTGGATGTAAAACAACTCCATTTTATTTCCGAAAATAATATCCAATCGTGATAATCCAAGTAATCAACCAGTAGCGCGGCCTGTCACGTGAAATAAAGCGAAATTTGAATAATTATTGTCTCGAAATCTTTCCACCCCTCGCACACAAAGATATTGTATCACGTTGCGAATTCGGTAATAAATTCAGAGACAAGACGAACAGAGGAATGATTTAAGGAGGACGACAGAAACAGCAGCATCATTTCGGGACATTAACATAACATTTGATATATTGGCAGTAGGAACAATCGCAACCCTGCCTTTACTGAGATTTACGGCCTTATTCCGGGCTTGATATTTCAGTTTTTCTCGATTATTTCCCGCACTCGACCGAATCGAGTTTCATCGAGTCGGTTTTTCGATGCGGAACATTTTTCGACGCGGAAATTCCGAAAGTCGCCCTTGCCGGACGGAACCTGTAAAGGTGAGAGAGGAAAGCGCGCCGCCCTCGAACATATTTCCATTTTTGCAACCGGCCCACCCCGACCGGCTTAAGACTTTCAACAGATGTTGGAACGTTAAACTTAATGATACTTTCGTGGAAAAGTTTGTTCCTAATTTGGGAATTGCCCTTTCTGCGAACGAAATTCACAACTTGTTAAAATGAAAAAAATGAATGATCCCGAAGTTGAAAGCTAACTATGGACGTCGTTGTGCCCGGAAACTTTTCACCGAGTTACCCGTTACACTTTACTACGGTGGAATCCGGACAGGTTTGCTATAGCGAACTTTCGAATATTTATTCCAGATAAATCAATCTTTAAATGGCAACGTTTAGTCATATTAGTTGTATAATAATAAGAGTTTGTGTTTCAAAACGGAGCTTTCAAGTAAAACGGATTCCTGTTGTTATCACACCGATATAATAATTGAAACAGAAAAATTCTAGTCATAGCTACTTCCAGATTCTTGTAAAATGTGCTTATGATGTGCTTATAATAATAATAGTAAGTGTTATTTCCAACATTTACAGGACAAACAAAATAAAAAGCAATAAATATCATTGTCGAAATTAGGCTGACTGAAAAAAATTACATCCATAGAGGATTATATGAGAATATTCATAAAAGCGAGACACAAAATTAAGTATACTCATATCAAATAAAAAATAACGATATACTAGAATTGCAATTGAAATTCAATCATAGTTCTTCTTATAAGGCCAAATGAACTAACGTTAATTAAATCTCTTTGTCGAGTTTATACTGAGGAATATCTTCAAGTTATTGGCAAACATTTAATTTTCACCCTCCACTAAATCCATGAGAACATTCACAAATAAAACAAACAAAAATGGACCCTAGTTTGATCCTTGCGGAATACCGAATGTAGTGACGTACATATTATTTTATCTATTGGATAAGTAAAAGGATTACATAGTTCTGGAGAAAATGAAAACTGCTCATCCAAAATAGTTAGTGAAGAAATTCAAAACTTCAAAGAAAAATGAAATGATTCTGGTGAAATGAATACAGGAGTAAAACTTTCATTGATACAAATCATTGGAATGTAAACGTGATTAAAATTCGTGGTGTTAACTAACGGACTTGCGTAATACTAAAAACAGGAATACTCTTCACAGGAATAAGGAACAGGAAATATTCCCGTACGTAACAATGGAATTACCATAAAGTTAAAAATTCTTCTGCCAAGAACCGATAAACGGCACAACAACAATAAATAGCGGAATACTCGATTTCCATTGATCAATGATATTCGACCTTTTACAGGAATAGGTTTTATTAAGTGAAGATATTCGTTTCCAAGATGAATCATTACCCTTAGCGTAAGACTTGATCATGTTTGTTGAGTTCGAACATTTTTCATTCGTGAAAATTTAAATATTTATATAAATATTAGTTTCTAATAATAACAATTGAAGCTTTGTGACCGTTTTTATATGAAACTAATCAATTAGTTATGAAATATTTATCTTACAATTATGCATAGGAATTTTTCTTCAACTCTATGAATTGATGAAAATTTATTCTTTTGTTCCGTCAATAAATTTTAGTTTTTTTCAATTTTCGTTTAACCTGCCTTCAAAACAAATTATCAAAAAGTGTCAGTGGAAAAAATTGAAAGGTAAGGAAAAACGAATACAGGTGGACTCGGGGAAAGAAATGTATATTGTCTTTTCAAATAGCATCATGATTTTAGTCATAATTGACGTTTTTTTAGTGTATTCATAATCGACTTTCCAGAAGGACGGTCCTAGTCTATGAGGGGCATCCTAAAACCTGTGTATTTTTCCGTATTGGGTAATGATATTTTTAGCTGTAGCAGTTTTCTGGTGATAAGATTTATAGAATAATATCACTTTTATCAGTTAACATAGTTCGTATGGAATAATTTCCAGTATCAATTGATAACGTAAAAACAGTCATCCTCGACACGCAGCAATTCATAATGAACTAAAGATAAGAAGACCCAAAATGAGGAAATATTGAAAAATAGTTCCAAGCAAAAGAAGTTCATATGGCTTTGAAGGTATCAGCATAGTAATAACAAATAGGAATTCCTGTAACATTTGAATAATTAAACTGGTATCAGAAATGAATATTCCACTAAGAATTCCTCTTATACGAACAGAATCAAACTCTAATAAGCCATGACCTTTCCACTAACGATTTGTAATAATCGACGGATTAAACAGTTATCAGCCATAAATATTCCTCTGCGAATTCCTGTAACATGCAAAGGAATCTAACGTTTCATGTTATTAGATATTCTTGCCGTGAACAATGGGAAATATTTTTCGTTTCCTAGAAGTACAGGAATGATTCCGGAACTTAGTATGAGATTTTATTCCTGCACTAAGTTTTCTATTCTGTTATGATTACTGGATTGAAAACTTTACTTTATGTCGGATTCATGTCCGTGGAATACTTCAGAATAGTTCTTTCGTCGCTTTTTTTACTAGAAATTCCTTTTATTAGTACTAAATTCCTGTGATTATTACAGTTGAATTTCTTTGAGTGAATCGATGTTGACATTGTTAATATTTTGATTAACTCGCTTACTAAATTACAATTCCACAGCCGAGTGTATGCACTCGAATGCCGGCTACGCGAAAAAAAAAATTCGAAATTTCCCGCGATAAAAGGCCGTTATCCTATCGACCCCGCCGAATCGCATCCGCCATGAATATCACGTTTTTACTGTAAGTAATCCGGGGCGAAGATAAATTCGGCCGCGATATTCATTCGATTTATTAAATGTTTCATAGACCCAATGAATATCAAAAGGATTTAGAAATTGCGAGGCTTTTTGATTTACGACAGAGCCGAGTAGAAACTAGAGTGAATTAACCCAATTAAATTTTGTTCGTACGTTTCATAAGTCCTTTCTTATATATACCGCGATGGAATTTATTGTCAGTTATAAATACAGCGCCACAAAGGATGTTCAGTGCGCTTAAACTACTATGTATAGGGTTATGCTCGATAAACTGAAATAGGGAACGACAACATTTGCCAACATCGTTACGTTCCCAGTTTACTCAGTACCTAAATGAAACGTTCGTATTTCATGGCGCTAAATTATTTTTAATGAGGTTCATATAATTCACAATGGAATTCGAATATAATTCAGAGTGCCCGGCCGTAGGAGTCGTGAATAGAATAAAATTGCAGAAATAATTTATAATAGTTATTACGTTACATTATTCTTCCCTTAGTTGGGATGCATCACTTGAACCGTCTATGAAATATCATCGCCATTACGTCTGTTGGTTATTTACAGCGTCGGTGCCGAGAATTAGAAATTCAATTTCTGTGTTCCACCATCGCGATCATCGAGCGGGAAACCGCGAAAAGTCCCGCAACGACCCGAATCTGACCTAATGATATACTCGAGAAGTGAATCTCATTTCTGGCGAAGTCGAGATAAAAAAAAAAGAGGAGCCGACCGAGAAAGAAAAGATCAGCGTGAATCACTTTGCGCGCACCGAGTTTCTTCATAAAAGCGCCTTCGTACTATCTAATTCTATGCCTCGGAGCATCTAAATCCCGACGAATTCGCCAAACGGGGAATCTCATTCGAATAGAACGAGGCGGTGCGGCGGCGAGCTCAGAAACATTAAAAGATATCAAACTTTCCCGCTACGGAATGGCGATAGTCATTAAGTCGGGCGCGTCGGGAGACGACCATCGGAAAAACAATGGCGGAATCGACTCAATCCGATGGATAATTAATTATTGATAACTTGACGGAAATTGAAAATTTCGGCTTATCGTTCGTCGGACGGCAATTCGCGAAAGCGTCGCGCCACGATGCACAATCGATCGCGAATCCGTTTCAGTTTAATCTCTGCATTGACTCTAACGATTCTAACTGAAAGATTTAGAAACTGTTTTTTTTTTCTCTTCTTATAGCAACATTGAATTATCGGGAATTTAGAGAAAAGTTTTAATTGGAAAGATAACTTTTGTACATTGAGTTTTGTCTTCTTAGGGGTCATTCAAGTATTAAGTAACTGAATGTGGAATGCGATGAAGAAAAGTTGCGAAATATCACAGAGACGGGAATTGGGAGGGAGTTGGAACAATGCGTTACATTTACAAATTATTGTCTGTAAAGTCGGTTTACGGACAATAATTTTACGTGATAACGTTATAAGAAAATATTTTTTATCTTTATGGAAAGAAATGAATTATTATCATTGAATTATCATTATTTTGTTCAACACAATTTTCCATTGAATATGTACCTACTGAATAAAAACAGTTCAGTTTTTATAGAAACATTTTTGATCCATAATAATTTTTCATTCAAAACGGAAACATAACCCATCATGTACTCGCTTCTCGATACTACTCCATTTGATAATACAAAAACAAATATACATATAAGATTATGCAACTCATAAGAAATGGGATTAATGACATTAGAATATCTTCCCCAAAA
The DNA here is from genome assembly GCA_020654155.1 of Novius pumilus. Lineage (NCBI taxonomy): Eukaryota > Metazoa > Arthropoda > Insecta > Coleoptera > Coccinellidae > Novius > Novius pumilus. The sequence goes on from JAIFOV010000476.1 coordinate 663,350, forward strand.
ATGGCTTATAGATAAGTTAATACATTTTCTAACGACGTCGTGGTGTTTCGTTTGATCAAATGAACTAAATGAACACAGACGTAACAAAAAATGTAAAAATAAATAATATTCAATAGTTGTCACATAAGTAAATATTTGTTTTCAGCGACAATCGCCAAAATGTTCATGGAGAAAAAAATGAAAATTCGTTATAATTGGTTCATGCGTTGGATAAGCGTTGAATTCGTTTGTTATTTTCGATGCTCTTGTGATTTTACTGATCATGAAAACTTTATACAAAATATTTATACATTATAATAAAAACATTGAAGTTTCCTCTTCGACAATATTTGTAATTATCAAAAAAATGCTTCATGAATCACAAAAAGTATGAACAAGAAATAAGATAAGTCTATTTCCAAAATAGCAAGTACAAACCAAAAAGCCAATTTATACACACTCAAAACAGATATTAAATCATTTATACAAGAAAGAAAAAAAAACTTCAAAAAAATGTTTTTCTCTGTACAACAGTTCGCAAACTTATAAAGAATGGTCCACAATGGATAAGATAACTATGAAGCCGTTTTTTGAAAATCAAAATACTCTCAACAAATACCGGTTCTTCGGAAAGAAGTTGAAAACACGCATGGCAACATGAAAAGAAAATGTGCAGGCGATGTATAATATTAGAGTTGGGTCGCATCTTTATTCATGATTTTTGAGAAATTTCATGAGCTTAAATATATGTAACGCAGAAAATGTGAGTATAATATTGAATCTGAGCTTCTCACGGTCACGGCAAGACTTTCTGTAATCCAAGTCAAATATCGCCTTTTTATTAGTTAGAAAAAAATCATTTGCAGGGAGCACGATTTAGTAACCGAAGAAGCAATGAGAAAATTATGATCATTAGCATGAAAAAAATAATAACACCAATATGTACAGAGAATTGACATATAATAAAAGTAGACGGCCCAGTACACTTCCTTGTGGAACCCCTTTCGACGAAATCCTGTTGTCAGTGTGGTGAACTTTCCGTTGTTAATTTTCAAATAATAGAGACACCGTCGTATCCACAAGAGCTGAAGGTTCTGAAAAAATTGCTGCTGGGTAATTTCTTTCTCCGTATCATCAGGGAAAAAGAAAAACTTGTACTTTTTGTCACCAATCAAATCTTGAGGTAACTCAAGGGGACACCCTGAGCATGTTCGTCCAACGAAGAAGTTGTACGTAACGTGACTACAAAAATGCGTTACGTAATAATCATAATGAGACTCTAGCGTTCCTGGGGCGCTATTTATACTTTTTCAAAGATCAATCTCCCACCTGATTGGCTCGGAAAGTGGGGTCTGCAGGCCGAACCAATCGCAACGTGTTCGGTAGCTTCGATATGCTAAGCGATCGCTTACCGATGAATGGTTCGAATTCTCGTTTAAACTACTACCACAAGGTCAACAAATTCATTTCAGCGTCCACTTCCAATTAGGAGGTAATATAAAATGTAGCTGAATGGATCAGAATATAATAAATCAAAAATCGTGAATTCGTTTAACGACTTCTCAAATTCAAAGGGAATTTCCGTTCCACCTTAAATTTTTATGTCAATTCCCTTCAACCTGACCAGAAAATTACTGAATTCAATTCAACGTGGAGTATAATGCGAGTGGCGACAGCAAAAGCGGGGAAAAATAAATTTCGCGCCCCCGTCGTATTTTATAATGAGCGGAAAAGATTCAGGAGGGAGTCGTCAAGAATGTCAATTTGCCACCTGGCGCCCGTTCAGCGAACCGACACATCATTCTCCCGATCGAAATGGAGGAAAAAAGATGCTTTGAATGTCTCTAGTTATTCAATTATATTCCGAATGAGACAAAGGCGAGATCGTTATTTCCCCGAACCGGTTTTCAATTTTCCACATCGCGTAATAGCCCGATGGAATACACTGCCTATTCATTCGACTGAGACGTTTCGAAAATTCAATTTTTCCCGATGAAAAGCAAAACCAAACCGCGCTGGTTCGGGAACTGGCGCCCCGGCAAAATTAAATCAATCCTTGCCCCCGGCGTGCCGGCACGACATATTTTCTTATTTGAATGTTCGCTCCGCGAATCCGCTGGGACAACGGGAAAGATTTCGCAACGAGTGGTCCAGGCCAAATATATCAAAGGAAAAACGGAACGAAATTATTCGTTAGCACGAGACGGCTAAACGAAATAATATCGAATAACCTTCGAGCGCGCCCCGAATACCTATTGTTGTTGACTGATATTCAATTGGGGCGACTGATTAATGCGCAATCGAAAATAATGAATTTTCTAATGAGCGAATGCGATTGGACGGCTGGGAAATCGATGGATCGTTTTGCGAACGTCGTCTACTTATAGGGGGGAAAATTAGCTAATTAATTCCCGGAAAATTCCGGCGTTTTTTATCCGGCAGAAACGGCAATAAGTGTGGAAATACACTTCATCAATATTCTTCGATTTGCCTGTTTGGAAATTGTTAATGTTTAATGTATGCTTCACGGTATGAAATCATTGAGTAGTCACCAAATAGTCGCGGCGCAATAGAAAACCAAAGGTCGCGATGTCAGTATGAATGTAGCTGAAAATAGAGTTTATCTTCCTCCTAATTTCGTTTATGTCTTAGAATTTACGAAATGTTGACGCAGTAATATGCGGTGGGATATAAAACGAGTGAAAGCAGTGAAATATTAGGGAGGTGCGCTTCCTGGAACGAGCCGTTTCCGTCCTTCACGTGGCGATGCACTCCTTAACAATAAGTCGATTGTCAGTTGTTGCTTTGAAAGCGCTTAGTATCCTAGAAACAAAGACATTCATACCTCGGCTGAAAACGATAAATATTTCAGTTGTTGTAAGTTCGCTGCAACTCTGTCTCCGTGTTCATTTTGGAGGAATGTTCCCGCTCTAGGTGGCGCCGAAAACGTTTATCCGACTTACCCCATTCCGGACAGTTTGAATTGCCTATTTATATAGAGTGTTTTCTTGTTGTAATTACTCGTCGTTTCATTCTATTGTGCCAAATTGGGACCACTTTAATTAGTGCTGTCTCACGTCCGTGATAACGGACCGAATTTCCATACTGTTTGTGCTCCCGATCTGCCTTTCTTTCCATCGATCCCTCCGTGCGAATGCAAATCGCCGGCTTTCCATTGAAAACAACCGGGAAATCTCGTTCGCTTTCAATGGTCTTCCTCAATTGATGGGTAATGCTTACGCGGAGGCGGGCGCGTGAACTGTTTACCACCAAACCAAGCGGAATTCTTCAGAAACTAGCGAATAAAATAGAACCATCGAACTGTAATCTTATTTTAATTTTATCGAATCTACTTGTATCCAAAGACGGAAGTACCGCTTCCATTTTCTTTCATTTTGTTTCGGTCCGCAGCCTTAAACCCCCGCCGATCTTTTGTCAGGAACGAATGAAATTACATCTGGACCGGGCGGAAAAACAGGGAATTAACTGTAAATTATGAACTTTTAATTCCGAAGCACCATTATTCCTCTCGTGTTTATCCTATCTGCGGGGGCAAAAATTATGGTCTTTCATTAAAGTTGGCTGCCAGGACCATTTTCAGTAATAAATATCAAAATGGCAATTTTCGTTCAATTATCCAGACCTTTTTTCAATAAACAACCGAAGGGAAAACGGGATATAATGGGAGTGGAATTCAAGACAGAATTACAAGGGATAAACTACCGAAACAGCGGACCGATCCCAATCAGACAGAGACGCCATTGTTGTTAGGGGCACAATGGATTCTTATTTTCATTGAACGCGGACTTCACTGATAAATTGACTAAACATTCGTTCCGGCTTTTTTTAGATTCCTCCCGAATTAGCTGATTTCGTCCGCCAACATTCGTTAAACTATACAAAAATATTAAAATCGACAAGAGTTAAAACAATATTTCATAAAACCCCTCGGTAATTTCGGGAAATGGAGCATCCCGAATTTCATCACGAAACTGGAAAGTTGATAACTTTCAGGATCGTTTTGAGTTAAACGATTAATATTCGAAATTGCTTCGTTAATAGGCCGGTTATTAAAACTTTGTTTGGAGAAGGGCTGAATTCAAATGGATATAATATATGGATAGCGAAAATCCAGGAATAAATAGCCGTTTTTTAATATGTAAATATTTGATGAGAATTTTTGCGGATTTCATCGGGGTGAACAATACGAAGTTTTTGTTTTTTATTTTTTTCATAATTCGTATCACTCACAATAGCCAGCTTTATTATGAGAGGCACGTCGAAATGATTTGAAAATAAATGACTATTTTTGTTTCATTTTTTTTAGTACGGGGCTAATCGTACGGTATGTTGAAAACGAAATTTAATTTTGCATTGAAGGTTTTATACGAAAAAATCGTGATATTATATATTTCATTTCAACTTTCGTGCGGTATGTGCTGGTCACCCAACATTTCTAGGTGAATAATATCTTCTGCAAAAAAAATTATTTTTTTCTTGATCTTGAACTATATTCTGAACGTGAAATAAAACGAAATGAGTGAAAGTTTTTGAATATGCAATACGTAAAAGTAAATTGCAGAAAAACTTCTTTGTCTTTGAAAAAACGAATTTTATAAACATTTTAGTTTTCCCCTATCTTTCAATGTATCTGAAATTCAGAAAGAACTAGGCGTGACATCTCAGAAAGAATAGAATATAATTGAATTGTCACGTTGTCAATATTTCAGTATTTTTGAAATATTCAATCACGACTTTATTAAAAAAAAGTATCATATTTTCAAAACAGTTACAATATATACATTCTCATTTCAAATGAGATCCATAGAATTGTCCCGGTCTCCTTTAATTAAACAAGAAGCAACCATTTTATCTCCTCACTCCCTTAACAGTCCGTTTCTTCCGACACCTCCAAAGTAGAAACTTTAATTAAAACGTAAAAAGTGACGTAACACCCGACACTTCTGTCACAGAAAGTAGTAAAGATGATGCGATTATGAAACATATTCACCATCTGTCTTACTTTTACACCGAAACTTTGCGGCACGTTACATTCGCTAGTTCGCGAAAAGTTCTCTCGAATTTCGACGTAAACCACCTCGCGAAAGTTAGCCGACGAGTATCAATCAAGGGCCGATATCGGGGTTAGATGAGGGGAAGTAGCCGGAAATGCTTTTATAATTAAAACGACCTGACCGTCTCCGCGCGCCCGTCCCGAGCCTAGACAGCCGGGAGCGGCAAGTCAGAAAAAGGGAATGTAACTGTAATAATTCTAAGACAGCTAATTTAAGTTGGTTTAATAATTCACTAATTTGTTAAGGAGATTTTAAGGAGTTGATGTATACCTCAGAGCGGTGAGATTCAAAAAGTTTTATATCTTTCGCGGAATTCAAGGAAATCCCCGCTTTTCAGATAATATCTTATTCGAACCGAACTTTCTGGTAGAAGTAGGAAAATTTTCGAATTATTTCAGTTGGGAAATCAGCGTTCTAATTTGGATAAGTTATGTAGCTCTAAGCCAATTCCGCGTCGGGAAATATTCCTCATCAAAAGTTTACCAATATTCAACGGCCATTCGGGACAATAATGGCAATTATACTGTCGAAAAAAGCAATTAATAAAGCGGAAGAAACGGGGAGACCGTCAATAAAATGAATCAAAAATAATCAAACGACTTTCGACAAGTCATCCGCGAGGATTTTCCGGGAAACGCGAAAATACAAGAGACCATAATTGAATAACATACTTTGCAGCGGGTCGGGAGATTTCATCAAGCTAAAAGCAGATAAGGGGTTTATTTCTTCATCCCAAAACTCGCAGTTACTAGATTTATTGGACTATTTTATTCGGTATGGCGAGAATCTTCCTTTTAACTCCGAAAAAATAACGTTTCCGCGTTTCCGGGGGGCGGACTTATGTAAACTCGATTCCCGGTCCTCATGCATACAAATGAAAAGAGTTCGGTTTCTTCGCGACCGTAACGATAATTAAAAGGTAACGAAAAGTGGACGAGAATTGAAATAATACGGGGAACATAACAGTTTTGCTGCAAAACGCTTTTCGTAGTTGGCAGTAGACCGGGCGAATTATCTAACTGTGATTACAACGGAACAACAGATAAAACGCAGGTTTAATGACATTTCGCAGCAGCCTGGGACGCTATAAAATATCTGTTAATTTCCACAGACACTTTAGCAAGACATTTCGACGTTTATTGCTTAGGCAGGGTTACAATGGGGTTTATATTGTATAATCGTGAGATGAATGTCAGTCGCAGCGGTTCAGTTTTACTCCTTTTTGTTCTGATTTGGCCTGACACACCAATCGATAACCTTTTCCGTGGAGCCGTTTCTCCGTTATGCGGCGAATTTCCGGTAAACTCCAACTTAATTTAAGTGCTACGGAAGGTACGTAAAACCATTGGTCCCGGCTATATATTCAATATACAATCGTTAGGTCATGCCAGAGGCACTTGTGCGATCTGAAAACTTTGGCACATGAACCCAGATCAGTGGGTTATAGGATCAAATCAAATAATACAACCACACGTGCATATTTTCTGAATAAATTTCGCAATAGCAACTGAAATCTTCAGTCTTTCAATTTGGAAAAACATGTTTTACTTGAACAATAAACAATAAAGAATTGCAAGGGACATAAAATAAATTTCTAGAAATTGAATAAACTTGAAGACACAAAACGAATAAAAACATCCAAGAAGTTTTCAAAATTGAGCAAAAACATTGATGAGAAAAACACAATGTGGAAAAAGTTTTTTGTCTTTTTCTGAGATCTTTCAAAAGGAAAATAACAAATAGCATATTTTCGAAGATTTCTTTCTGAGCTAAATCGCGTGCAATCTTTCCAAAAATCGAGTGGAAATCAACCAAAGGGAAAAAAAGTACATCAAGTGGAAAATACGTCCATAATGTTCAAATTTCAATGTCAAATTTCGAAGAAAACCATCAAATCTGAAAGGAAGTGAAATCTGAAAACATTCTGCAAAACTATAAATTCTCAAAGTTCCTAGTTTATTTTTGTGTTTTTCCATGGATTCTCGTTGCGTCGACCTCCATAGAAAAAAAAATTCGCCGTGCAATCACGAGTTCAATGGGTTCCTTCGAAATTTGAATTAGATTAACGGTTTCGGCAGGAACATCTGTTTTTGAAAATGTCAACAGTGGATTACCTTAAGATCTCCCAGATAGCCCAGTGAAAACTGCAGAAAAATGTTTTTGTAGCATTTTATCATGATCAGGTAGGAAATGCAAATTTTCTCATATATTCAGATCAAAGATACGAATTTATATGAAAAATTTATCATAATATAAATGCCGAAAAAGTTGATGAATTTCAATGAAATTTTTGGGATGTAATTATTCTGAAAAACCTTCCACGAATTCGTACAATAACTTTGAACCAACCGTTTGGGTACAAATATCAATTTTCGAAAATGTCAAAAATGTATTATCTCGAGATCTATGCTAGATAGTTCGATAAAAACTTAAGAAGAACGTTCTTTTCACTATAAAGATTTTTTCACAGGTAGGAATAAATTTTCAATTTTTTTCTCCCTTTGTCGCATGATAAATATCGCCGGAGTCTATTAATTTCTATGAAACTTCGTGAAAGTGTTAATTTTGATAAATTCTTGAATGAGTTCGTTGATCAGTTCAATCCGGAAAGTGTTTCTAGAGATAACTTTCAGGATCGCGCATCAACACTCTTACGTGTATGGAAACCTTTACAGCTAACAGTTATATTTTTTGAACCTTAACAAAAGTCGTAGAGCGTTTGCAATGAAAATCAACTAACGAAAATTTATAAAAGGCATTGTCTAGGCATTAATACGAAATAGCGCCAGAAATTTTTTCCTAAAATTTGCTGCGATGAAACAGTTCCTGTATACAGAGTTTTTTCCATTATTTTTCTTCAGATTCAGTGTGAAGGAAATATTCAATACGTTTAGTTGATCGGAGCGAAAATAGCCGCACACTCTAAATGAACGCACGCCCCATCACCAGCTTTCAAAATTTTTTTCGTCCATTCAAAACAACTACTTGTTCATTGTCACGGTGACTAATTAGACGAGGTATTGTCGATTCTGAATGGTGGTGGATGAATCCCCCAAAAATTCTGTACAGGAGATGAAAATTGAATCGATGAAATTTTATTGCCACGGTAAACAGAACATCTGTGAAACCACTATAACTTTTAGACTCGATACGATTTTCATAAAAATCGTTTACTAGAAACCCCTGGACACATTTTCGAACTGTGAAAGAAGATATTTCAAGCTTGAAGCAAAAATAAAAGTAAAAAGTGCTAGATCAAATGAACATCCAAAATGAAATTTCATGTCTCAAATGAGTGATCTCAAAGAAATGATACCAGTTGCTTTACAACTCTTAAATGAGCATTTTACTCCTTTGGTATCTGACGATTTGTTGAAGAAAATTCTGAATCACTTCAAAAACTAAATATAGTTCTGTTTTGTAAATGAACTGACTGATTGTTGTTGTTAGTTTGTTTCTTCAATTCCCCGAATTTTCACTATTTTTCTGAACGTGAAATAAAACGAAATTAGTGAAACTTTTTGAATATGTAGTACGTAAAAGTAAATTGCAGGAAAACTTTTTGGTCTTTGAAAAAATGAATTTCATAAAAATGTTCTCTATCTTTCAATGTATCTGAAATTCAGAAAGAACTAGGCGTGACATATCAGAAAAAATAGAATAGAATTGGATTGTCACGTTGTCAATATTAAAGTATTTGTGAAACAATCAATCACGACTTCAATAAAAAAAGTATCATATTTTCAAACACAATATATACATTCTCATTTCAAATGAGATCCATAGAATTGTCCCGGTCTCCTTTAATTAAACAAGAAGCAACCATTTTATCTCCTCACTCCCTTAACAGTTCGTTTCTTCCGACACCTCCAAAGTAGAAACTTTAATTAAAACGTAAAAAGTGACGTAACACCCGACACTTCTGTCACAGAAAGTAGTAAAGATGATGCGATTATGAAACATATTCACCATCTGTCTTACTTTTACACCGAAACTTTGCGGCACGTTACATTCGCTAGTTCGCGAAAAGTTCTCTCGAATTTCGACGTAAACCACCTCGCGAAAGTTAGCCGACGAGTATCAATCAAGGGCCGATAACGGGGTCAGATGAGGAAGTAGCCGGAAATGCTTTTATAATTAAAACGACCTGACCGTCTCCGCGCGCCCGTCCCGAGCCTAGACAGCCGGGAGCGGCAAGTCAGAAAAAGGGAATGTAACTGTAATAATTCTAAGACAGCTAATTTAAGTTGGTTTAATAATTCACTAATTTGTTAAGGAGATTTTAAGGAGTTGATGTATACCTCAGAGCGGTGAGATTCAAAAGTTTTATATCTTTCGCGGAATTCAAGGAAATCCCCTTTTCAGATAATATCTTATTCGAACCGAACTTTCTGGTAGAAGTAGGAAAATTTTCGAATTATTTCAGTTGGGAAATCAGCGTTCTAATTTGGATAAGTTATGTAGCTCTAAGCCAATTCCGCGTCGGGAAATATTCCTCATCAAAAGTTTACCAATATTCAACGGCCATTCGGGACAATAATGGCAATTATACTGTCGAAAAAAGCAATTAATAAAGCGGAAGAAACTGGGAGACCGTCAATAAAATGAATCAAAAATAATCAAACGACTTTCGACAAGTCATCCGCGAGGATTTTCCGGGAAACGCGAAAATACAAGAGACCATAATTGAATAACATTTTAACTCCGAAAAATAACGTTTCCGCGTTTCCGGGGGGCGGACTTATGTAAACTCGATTCCCGGTCCTCATGCATACAAATGAAAAGAGTTCGGTTTCTTCGCGACCGTAACGATAATTAAAAGGTAACGAAAAGTGGACGAGAATTGAAATAATACGGGGAACATAACAGTTTTGCTGCAAAACGCTTTTCGTAGTTGGCAGTAGACCGGGCGAATTATCTAACTGTGATTACAACGGAACAACAGATAAAACGCAGGTTTAATGACATTTCGCAGCAGCCTGGGACGCTATAAAATATCTGTTAATTTCCACAGACACTTTAGCAAGACATTTCGACGTTTATTGCTTAGGCAGGGTTACAATGGGGTTTATATTGTATAATCGTGAGATGAATGTCAGTCGCAGCGGTTCAGTTTTACTCCTTTTTGTTCTGATTTGGCCTGACACACCAATCGATAACCTTTTCCGTGGAGCCGTTTCTCCGTTATGCGGCGAATTTCATTATTTTCGATAGAGCAGAGTCGCCGACCGCAAAACCGAAACGCGATACGAATTAGCGATCGCGTCCGTTGTTCTTATGAATATTCCGTGTTATCGAAACGGTTCGATCGTTCATATTGTGCGACCGGACCGATTCAACGTTACCGATTATTGCAGCGGATAGTGAAGAGAATGATGCTATCGCATGTGCATTTATAATAGGTATATACTCTTGTGCGGTAAAATTGTCGCGGGGTTAATTTGAATACGCAACTTGCATGAAAAGCACGGACAGTCGATTTGGTGCAGAGATATGAGGGTGTTCAGGATCTTCTTCCTATGAAGAGGTCAATTCTATTTACTTCTTCAATTTCAGTGAACAAGAACAATTTAAAGACCTCCAATAGCTTTTTACGACAATTCAATAGATATTTAGACATGAATCCGTAATTCGTTAATTTCAAAACTTCAAAAATTTTTTTATGACATTGTCCCGTACCAACAATGTTTTAGAGTTTTAGTGTTAAGCAATATAGAAATTTTGTAAAGGACATTGGCAATAAAGGTAATTGTTAGTCGTATTGAAATATTATGTTCATATAACTTTGTTAATTTTATGAACTTATTAATTATTTTATAAATTAGAATTCAAATTTATAAATTTTAATTTATAATTGTAGAAATAATTGAATTCTGTATATTTTAGTTGAGGATACATTAATACTGATATTTTCATTATTATACATAAAAATCAATAATTATTATATTGAGTTTGTTTTTTATTTGATTAGCTAGATCAGTTCATTATTATTTAAAAGTATTTTTCCTTAATAGAGTCTCCATTTTTCGAGTAAAGTCTAGTTTGATACGCTTCCCAGCGACCGAAATGGGCGGCCATAAACCCGTATATTTTGACGTTCCTACGAGATCGATGCGTGTGTATGTGTGTGCGTTTTCTGTTCGCAGTACATGCTGAACAGCGGCACATGGAACAAAAAAAAAAGATAGTCTTCTCGTCTGATTCCTTATGAATATAAATTTAAATATAAATGAAAAACTGTGCCGTTTTGGACCGAAAACGAATTAAACCACTAAAATGCCAATGTTTTCTAAAAATTTTCAAGGAAAAATTTTGTTCATATCAGGTCTCAATATATCCATTGGTTTCGAAACAACAAATGAATAAACAGAGTTTTTTTTAAATATCGAAATTTTTGTCTTCAAGTTGGCATGAACTTGATGTTGAAGTTAACCATCATTTACGGGAATGTAATAAAATTTTCCGCAAAAAAACACTGCAAAATTTGAAAATTCTTTATTTAATTCCAATGAATTTTAGGAAATCCACCTCAATTCTCTGAGAATCTGAGAAGTACAGAATCAGTTTCTAAATTTCAAATAAGTTAATCAGTCCAAAAGTCTCAGGTTCAAAATATTGGTCGATTTCGCGTATAGCGTCGGACGCCCCCCTTAATTATGGATAAGAGACGCATTCGAAACCTCAAACGAATACAAATTCCAATACGATTTTTATTCAATCGGCCTACATCGGCAAGTCCCGATTTCGAATGTTTCGAGAATTTTTTGCGACATTTGCAAAAATTTGAAATTTCATAAAAAAAATGAAAATAATTTTTAAAAAATTTCTAATCTGCATAACGCGATAACTATTTTAGATAAAGACATGAAACTTCTTTGTCACACATCAAATGTCAATTGGCATCGTTTTGTGAGTACATTCAAGACGTGGTATGCATTGGTTCTGAGAAAAAAAATTCTGAATCGCATAAATTTAGGCTTCCCCCGAATATTTTACGCATAACATGGTCCTGCAAACAGTTAACGCATCCAAATTTCTACTAAAAGTTTCTTAGTTTCTTTGAGTATGATTGCTCTTGCCGACGAAAATGTCGCAAATTGCCGTGTTGGAGCAAGAACAAATCAAAACAAAAAAGTCAAAGAAACATGTTCTAATGAAATTCAACTTTTAAAACCACCATCGTTTTCGATGTCCCACTACTTAATTACTATTGAATAGGGTTAGAATCGCTTCGATTACTATTCCTGCCTAAAACAAACTGTTTCTGACATAAAAAATTCAAAAGCCTCTGAAAACATCATTTTTCTCAGAATGTCTCTGGGGCAAAATGTTTTAGACTAAGCTGCCTCCCGTTCCTTTTTTTAGCAATTAGCCCTCTAACCTTCATCAATTGCTTCAATCCGTAAAACGTCTCACACGGAATATTCCTTAATTTTAAATCATGAAAAAATAAATTTTTCTTAGTTATCTATCGAATGACTTGGTTTCAGGTTTTCCTTGAATTTTGTCGACAGGAACAGTAAAAGGGGTTTGCTAATTTTAAACGACGTTTCGATCGATATTCGGTAATAAACTTAATTTTTTTTTTTTCAAAACTTTGGAACGGATGATTTCGTGTAATTCTGGATTGGCAGCCTACCGTTCTTTATTATTCTTGCGTCAATACAGGGGCCACTCTACTCTGTGCATGTATTCATAAAAATAAAAAATAACTTTCTCGCAATTCGTGTTTTTGAATATTAAGAAAATATGATAAATTGTCTGAAAATTCTGAATAAATTCTTAATGAACCATATTAAACTTCAAACAAATTTTTCAGTAAATTTGATTTAATATTACCAGTTTTCAGAGTCTTCTTCCAATTATAATTTTTTCATTAGATTGGCGATTTCACGGCGCATTCGCCATTTTGCATTGTAGGATGAAAAGATAACTTTTATCTTTTCTTAGATATCAAAGAACACGAACACTTTGAAGGTCTCCAATAGCTCTATACGACATTTCTACCAATACTCAGACATGAATCCGTAATTCGTTAATTCTAAAACTTGAAAAACACAAAAATTTTTATGACATTGTCCCGTAGCAACAATGTTTGTGAGTTTTAGTTTTAAGCATTTTAGAAATATCGTAAATTACATTGGCAATAAAGTTATTGTTAGTCGTATAGAAATATTATGTTCATATAACTTTGTTAATTTTATAAACTTATCAATTATATTATAAATTAGAATTCAAATTGATAAATTTTAATTTATAAGTGTAGAAATAATTAAATTCTGTATATTTTATGTGCTGATACATTAATATTGATATTTTCGTTATTATACATACAAATCAATAATTATCATTTCGTGTTTGTTTTTTATTTGATTAGTTCGATCAGTTCATTACTATTTATAAGTATTTTCGTCCCTTCATAGGGTCTCCATTCTTCGAGTAAAGTCTAGTTTGTGCTTCAGAAGGGTTTGATACGCTTGCCCAGAGACCGGAATGGGCGGGCATAGAGCCGTATTTTTTGACGTGATCTACGCGTGTGTGTATGCGTGTGCGTTTTCTGTTCGCAGCACATGCTGAATAGCGGCACGTGAACCAAAAAACCTTGCGGAAAAGATCTGATTTCTTATTGGATCGCAATGATAAAATTCATGCTCTAGATATAAATGAAAAATTGTGCCATTTTGGACCGAAAACAAATTGAATCACTAAAATTCCAAGGTTTCTTAAACATTCTCGAGGGAAATTTGTGTTCACAGCAAGTCTCAATCTATGCATTGGTTTCAAAACAACAAATGAATAAAAAAATTTTTTTTTGAATATCGAATTTTTTTTTTTTTGATGTTGCATTTAACAATCATGGAGGTGGAATAAAATTTTTCTCAAAAAAACATTGCCAAATTTGAAAATCATTTGTTCCAATGGATTTTAGGAAATCAAGCGCGATTTTTTGAGAATCATCTTCTAAATTTCAAATAAATTAATTAGCCCAAAAGTGTAAAGTTCAAAATATTGGTCAGACGCCCCCGCCAATTATGGATAAGAGACGCATTTCCAACCTCGAAGGAGGACAAATACGAATACCATTTTCATTCAATTAGTCTACATCACCAAGTCCTGATCTTGAATGTTTCGAGAATTTTTTGCGACCTTCGTAAAAGTTTTGAGATTTCATAAAAAAAAAGAAAATAATTCGAACAATTTTTTGATCCTCATAAATCGATAACTATTTCAGATAGCGACGTGAAACTTCTTTGTCCCACATAAAATATAAATTGGCATCGTTTTTGTGAAGATATTCAGAACGTAGTATGTATAGGTTATGGGAAAAAAAATTCTGAATCCCAAAAATTTAGGTTTTCCCCGAATATTTTACGCATAACATGCTCCTGTAAACAGTTAACACTTCCAAATGTTTACTAGAAGGTTCCTAGTTTCTTTGAGTATGATTGTTTTCGCCGACAAAAATGTTACAAATCGCCGTGTTGAAGAAAAACAAATCAAAATGAAAAAGTCAAAGAAAAATTTTCAAATGAAACTAAATCTTTAAAACCACCATGGCTTTCGGTTACTCAATTGCTATTGAATAGGGTTACAATCACTTCGATTACTATTCCTGCCTAAAACAAACTGTTTCTTACATAAAAAATACGAAAAGCTTCTGAAAACACGTTTTTTTCAGAATGTCTCTGAAGAAAAATATTTTAGACTAAGCTGTCTCCCGTTCTTTCTTTAGTAACTAACCTTTTGACCTTCATTCCATAAACCATCTCAGATGGAGTATTATTTAATTATCATGGAAAAATCATTTTTTTTCAGTTTTGAGATATGAATTGATTTATCTTTCGACTGATCGATTGATTTTAGCTTTTCTTAAATTCTTGTCAACAGGAACAGTAAAAGGGGTTCGATAACTTCAAACGACGTTTCGATCAATATTCCGTAATAAACTTCAATTTTTTTTCTTAAAATTTTGAAAAGGATGATTTCTTATGATTATGGATTGGCAGTGTAATGTTCTTAATATTCTTGCGTCAATACAGGACCCACTCTACTTTGTGCATATGCTCATAAAAAAAAGAAATACCTTTCTCACAATTTGTGTTTTTTAATATTGAGAAAATATCATTATAGATTGTACTCAAATTCGGAATGAATTTTTAATGAATCATATAAAACTTCAAACAAATTTTTCACTAAATTTGAATAAATGTTACAAAATTTCCAGGACAATGTATTGAAGGAATAAAACAAAAATTTCATAAGCAAAAATATTTTTCAAAATTGATTAGTGACAGTAGAGAACTAAGGGAACATACGCAATCATTATTTATATTTAAATGTTGTTGCAACAATCAAAACAGTGATCAAAAAAGTAATAAATATTGAGAAAGTCAATTTTTAAGGACTGATATTTAAATATAATCTCTACTGTTTTTTTCTACAATTAAAAAACATAAATTGAGAAAAAGGCTTTTTTTCAATTTGAAAGTAGACTGGAGCTCATATCTAGGCAACATTATTAATAATGTAGCACTTCCAATCGACAAACATAAGCAGTTTTCTATATCAAAGTTTTTACTTTAATAAAATACCTGAAATTAATCAAACAATCGGTCCAGATGCCAATGGATGGAAGGATTGCACTCTGGATTATCAAAGTTATATTCGGATCGATTCTATATTTTAAAACATCCATTTTTCATTTTTTTATAGACGTGCACGCTCTCCGGGATATGCACATGAATATTCCAGAGGCTGTTCGACTGGGCGACACCATTACGTTATCTTGTGACTACGATTTGGAATCCGTTGCCCTGTATACCATCAAATGGTATAGAAATGAAGAAGAATTTTATAGATACGTACCGAAAGAATCACCACCATCGAAAGTTTTCACAATGCCACATCTCACGGTTGACGTAAGTATTACTTTATTTTTCTAAAGTGACATTTTTCATACCGAGCACAGAAAAAGTGATGTTTTTTGTCGCGATGTAAAATCGTTCAATACTTTAGTGTTCATTGAATAAAATTAACCTAAATGCATTAGAAAGAGTGAAGGAGCAACTAGGCAATTTAATCGAGTGATAAGAGAGAAACCTTTAATACTAAATACTAAATTACTCCCAAACCTCGTAATGTGTATTTGTTGTAATTCAGTAATTGGCCCCAAAGAGAGCGAAGGCGCGCCCGTCAAAAGCCTCGCAGATATAACCGCCCGTTCGAAAAGTGACACAAAAGGGATCAACATATGCGACTATCCCTAATGAGATGTGTGACGGAAAATTGGGAAAGGAGTGGCGCTGATTAATGTTGCAGATCCACACACACACACATACTATTCAGGTCCGCAGCACAGACGTCCCCCAAAAATGAACAAAAACCCGTCGACGAACGCGACATACGAATTTCAATGCAAAATGTGTCATCTCGTGACGTATATATTATAATGCGCTAGCTCCTCGGTGAGATTATACGAAAAACCGTTTGTCTTTCTTCCTTTCGATCTAAATCGCGAAAGTAATAAAATAAAACCCTCCCGGTCGTCCTATCGGTCAACTTTCGGCAAATCTCTCCGACCGGATAGGGAACAGCGTTAATCACGATATTGATAACTTCCTGCGGAAGATAGGGAAAAAAAGTTCCGCACAGTTCCCGCCAGACTAGATTTTCATCAGTAGCAAACAAGCCACGTTCGTCCGATTGGGGCTACGCGCTGCTTTCGTGCATAGTCGTCGGACGTTTTTTAACCGCCGATTGATTTATCTTTCGCGATGTTCCTGTTTTGGACTGGATTAATTAATTTCCGGATTCCGGTATTTGTCCGGAGAAGTGGACGGTGAACGCGTAAAAGTTGATGAGACCTTGCAGGGCCGTATCGTATTGTGGAATGGAACTAAATCCGAACTGATAAACCCGTATTCTATCAAAGTTGGAGAATGTTTTCCGCCATAAAATAAGTATACTCCCCGACGTAGAACTGATGACAGGGTCGCCGTGTAGCGCATTCGAAAGAATATAAAAATATTCCTCATTTTCTCACGGATAAAACGGAACGACCGACTTTCATCATCGTTTATTGGAGCTGCACAAAGTAAATGGACAGTCGGGAAAAGGAATCGTTCGAGAAATCTCGATCAAATCAAGTCGTCAGACGGCGGACCGGGCGGCGGGCGCGCACTTTCCTGCCGGAATTGAAAGGCCGAAATTAAAACGACAAATACTCGATTTTAGGACCGTTCGTTCTACATTGTGTTTATTAGAAGAACGAAAACAAAACGACGTTCGACAGAAGTGGTCGCGTCCAAAAAGGGGAGAGCGAGAACGAACGAAACCGTTCGAACTCCGCAGACACGTTTCCGTCGAATCCAATAACGTCGGAATCAGTAGTTCCACTTTGAACTTTTATGAATTGCCATTCGGAAGAATTTCCGGAAATCACTTTGAACGCCGGAACGGAACGTACGAAACTTAAATTTTTATCCATTCGCGCGATTACGAAATTGAAACTATTCAAAATTGTTGAAGGGTTTTATAGTTGTGTGAAAGACGAAAAATCATATTTTGTCCAATTCGCATTCTCAAATTGGTTTGAAAAACATTTCACTGATTAAATTTGGAAAGAGCCTTACAAGACTATCTACACAGTATTTGTGAATTGTTTTTTTCATACAATTTAAAGGCTCGCGCAAACCGACGCGGTAGCGGTAGCGGTGGCGGGCGCGGTGGCGATGCGATAAAACGTCTCTTATGAGAAATGTATTTACTAGGGCATACTGATGCGGTACGTTTTTTCAGAACCGCTCAGCATGCAGCGAACGATTTTGTACCGCGCGGCGAATTGCCATAGGTTTTTCAAGCGATTAGAAGATAAGCAAACCATATCATTCCGTTTGTTGTATATTTTGCGATTGTGCCTGCTATCGCTTATGAACGCGACTTGCACTATTTGCCCGCGCGATTTCATGTTTCGTATCAGTGGTCTCACCGCCGAATTCTTAGAAAATTTGTTGTTGTGTCTAAGCTAGTTGCTTTTATATCCGAATGCAGTATGCATTGTGCTTCTGACGATCTCTGGCGACATGTGCGATACAGAAAAGTTGATAGAAAAAGTGCGTGAGCACACAATTTTATATGATTTGAGTAATTGCGATTACAAAATTTGAAAAAAAGGATAAGGTGTGGATGAAATAGCACAAAACCTTTGTGCAGAAAATGGTAAGTAAAAATTATTATTAATTCATTTTTTATTCCAAGATCAGTTTTCTTCAAAAACGAAACGAATTTTCGCGCACTTCAAAAGCGGAATTCGTAGGCCTCCTTCCATCATTGTCCCAATTCCTCAGAGCTGCCGAATCGATGTCGTCTTCTTCAGCTGAATGTCTTGCCAATTCATCACTTCTTGTTCTCAAGAAATTGTGTAGCACGCACATAGTTTTCACTATTACTATGGCAGTTTCTACTTTTACCTCAATTGGCCTCAAAAGTAAACGCCATTTATGGGTCAATATCCCAAATGCATTTTCAACAACCCGTCGGGCTCTACAGAGTCTTTTGTTAAAAATTTCCTTCCTGCTGTCGATCCTCGACTGGCGATGTGGAAAGGGCCGCAACAAATATTCCTTCAGGGGGAACGCTTCATCCCCAATTAGAACGCATTGTGTCGGTTCATTCTGCGTTGGCAATGGTCTACTTCTTGGCAGATGAAACGATTTTTGGCTCAATTTCCGACCCATTAGAGATGCCTCAAAAGTCCACCGTCACTATTTCTGCCATACCCACCCACATCAATTGCAAGGAACTTGTAATTTGGATCCACAACTGCCAAAAGAACAAACGAAAACTTTTGGAGTAGCAAAAATAGTTTGATCCACTTTTATTAGGACATTGTATGGTAATATGTTTTCCATCAATGCTACCCAAACAATTGGGAAATTGCCACTTTTCGTAGAAGCCTTTATGCTTGTCTCCCACAATTCCTCATTTGGTTCTGGCATAAATAGAGGCTGCATACGATTCCAAATGGCTTGACAGACTTCCAAAACTATAGCACTCACAGTTCGAAATCCCATTCGAAAACTGTGGCCGATAGTTTTGAAGGAATCTCCAGTTGCAAGATATCCTAAAATTAATTGTTATAAGATCAATGTATTTAAACTTTTCAACGGGCATAATTTTGTATTTTTTTAAGGCGATCAACTGAAAAAAATGGAAGAATCTTCGTGATTCGTTCAGCAAATTTTAAGGAGCGAAAAACAAAAACGGGACAAGAAATGAAAATACCGAAAGGTACAAGACATTGCCTTGGGCGCAGCAAATGGAATTTCTGCGCCCTTTTCTATCATTTGCAGCAACCGAAACAAATTTATCTGCTGAAGTCCAGCCTCGGTATCTGAAACCTCTTTCCGGGAAAATGAAATTCCTGAACTGAACAACACATTTATGACTCAGAGCCCTGAGCAAGTAAAGAAGAAAGGAAAGTGGAACAAACCTCATCCGCAGAGCAGGTTATCAGATATTTAAACAAACGGGACGGGACGGATGATATAGACGACATGTTCAAAGCATACGCGAAAACGATTAAAAATTTTTCCAAAGAGACAGGTGCTTGTAAAATATGAAGTGTCGAAAATGATAATGCGATATGAATTGAGCAGTTAGAAGAAGACGAGGTCTCAACTTCATTATCATGAATTGAAATTCACCATTATTGATATACCTATAATAATTTTTTTTCATTTATACTCTTATTTTTAATTATCATAATCCTCTGAGTTATATACCACGAGTAAACGATGTGCTTCATCTACGATGGTTTACTTTCGATATTTTTTGAAATTTCAATCAATTCTTATGTATTTTCGACAATAGTCCATCTGATATTTACCAATGACATTGAATACGAACAATAAGTGCTCAAAAATATTCGGAACCAAAGCAAGAACTGAATTAACTAATTTTCTATTTCTGTATGTACAATATGAAATTTGCAAATGATCGAATCCAAATTTCTGTTCACAATTGGCTCAACATAAGATGTTTCAAAAACTTACGTAGTGTGACTGCCAGTCGTTCTTCTGGTTGTATGGGTCTTCGACAATTAGTGAATTCCTTAACAATATCTTCTTTTATAGCATCTAAAATGATATAAAATGATTCCACGTTCATTCTGAAATAGATGATTAAGGCGTTTATTATCTAATTTTTCAATTGAAAAATCGAATCTCTTTTATTCAATGAAATATTGTCGGCTTTGTGTAGTAGTCCTTCCTCTGGGGGATTTAGTCATTTGTCGCTTCGCAAATACTAAATCGTTATCAGATTATTTTCTGTTCTCCAATCATCAAACGTTGTATGTGAAAAATAAAATGGTGAATGCGCAGGTATTATTGAATAGCGAAATGAAATCTTTCATCCCAAAGTGCACAAAATTATTCATTTTTAAAGTAGATTCCTAAGAATCTCCTTGAATTGTATCATATTTTGAAACCTTTAAAGTTGTTTTCAAATTAGCGTCATTTTCCTGAAAATTTCAATGAAGTTCGAACTGATCGAAATCAGGATGCATTCTTTGAAAATGTCACACATTCGCAAGGAACACAAAACCACAGAATCCAAACAAATTTCTCTTAATAAATAGCCTGTCATCATACGAAGAAAAAATGACCAAACGAAAACTATCAATATTATCACATAATTTTGATATGCCTATATCAACAGTATACGTCAAGGTATGGGAAAATCCCTGGAAAAATCCATATAAATCGTTAATCTCTTAATCTGTCATGTGCAATTCATTGATTCAAGGTAGAGAATACAAAATTTACAAAATATTTAAAAAATGTTCCAAGACTTCCAAGTTACCAATTACGGAAAAATAACTATTTCGAATTTGTAATTGCAACAGAAATAAAGATTGGTACTATTTTCCTTGAATTTGCAATATTATCACTGACGCACTGAAATACAAACATTAAAAATTCTTCAATTTTCTACTGGCGCTCCCAATTTATATCAACCCAATTTGAAGGTGAACTCCTAATTTATGATTCAAAAGGAAATAGCTCAGAGTGTCAAATCGTCTCGCTACTGTTTTCGATGAAATTCAGCGTCCCTTTCTGTATAAACCATTTCACAATGGGATATCTTGCGATCATTCCAGAATTATATCAATTTCGGATGAGCCAAACAAAGAAAAAGATCATAAAAGTGACAGTAACTACATAATAGAAAAATTTTATAATATTGGAATGCCATAATGAAAGTTTCAAAATATGACATTATTACAATTGTGATCGCTGCGCAAACCAGAAAAAAACTTCGTGAAATATCGGAAAAATTCAGGAGTATGTGAATTTGTTAAAAATTCAGTTCCTGCAAAGATTGGTATACAGGTTGTGAAGAAAGTATCATTCGAAAAGCTGGAAAACGAGGCATTGAAATGAAAAAATTAGGGTTACCAGAGAGAGATTCACTAGGTCGCGATCTTGAAATTGAACTTGAGGTCATTTCAAGGTAAAGTCGATTTTTTTACAAAATTCCCTATTTTAAACAAAAAAATCAAGAAACTTCGAAATCAAAAATGAATGTTTCAAATTTTCAGGAGACTCGCTTGTCGCTCGAGTAGGTTTAATACTTTGTCTACCATAACCGTTGATTTTTCAAACATCAGAGCCCCAAAGAGAAAAAGTTTTGGGAACAAAAATTGAATAATTTTCAGAGGTGCATCAGTTGATGATCTTCAAAACTATTGAAGGTCATTTTGATAGATTTCCTTATTTTCGGACGAAAGTTTTGGAACGATCATAGAATTTCGAGTTCGAAATTGATTTTTCCAAAATTGCTTGGGCAAACTTAGCACATTTTCTACCATAATCATTGATTTTTGCAAACACAAAAGACTCAAATGAAGGAACTTTTGGATTGATTGTTTAATGATTGTTTAATGGGTTGCCGGAGGTAATGGTTTTGAGTCCAACCTTGGGTAGCTTCAAGAGAGAACTGAGGAGATATCTTATTGAAGAATGTTTTTATTCCCTTGAAGAATTCTTTAATGCATAGTTTTTCTATTGTTGGATGATAAATGTTTGTTTGTTTGGTATCCTATATGTTCGTTTTACACTTATATGTAATGTTTATCTAATATTTTTTGTAATGTTGACGGATCCTACATGACTTATGTCATCTACGGAATAAAGAAGAGTTATTATTATTATTATTATTAATCTAAAGTTGAGACATTTTCAAAGTAAGGTGATGAATTTCAAAATAACCTTGAAGTGGAGTTTCAAGATCATTCCAAGGTTAAGTTGGTTAATTTGATAAATACTCTCATTTTGAACCAAGGAATTGAGAAGATCATATAATTCCGAATTCAAAAATGATTTTTTCAAATTTTTTGGAAACTTGAAGGGACACTTTTTTGCCATTCCCTGAGAAAGCGGTCAGAAAATGGACCGAATAACAAGTGACATGTAACGAGTGGCGGTTCTGGACACGTCATAATTCTTGACTTCGATTATCGGAGGACAAAATTATTTCCAATTATTTTTCGTTATTTCATGATTTTTCATAAAATCCTTTTACACTGAAAATTTTAAGCTCTTCCCGAATCTTAGATTCAAAATGAAGAATTTTATCAAAATAAACGGTTAAGACTTGTTAAAATAACACAAACTTAGCCTGGGAGTAACTTCAAACCTTCAACTCAAGGTCATTTTGAAGGTCATCTGATTTAGCTATCCCTAAAAATTTCCCGGTTTTGGATTCGATTTTTGGTAAATCTATGATAATGGTAAAAAATATCATATGCGGAGCAAACTCAGTCTTTTTGATAGTTTTATAATCTGGTTGCCTATTGTAACATAAAGGAATTTGGACTCAAGTAAAAAGTGAAAACTTTTGAATATATACTTTTGTACAATGTTCTGTTTTCTATTGAGAATTTCCATTTTTTTACTCAAAATATTCAAAAATCTAGAAAGACGAAAATCTGCAAAACCTGGTCCCCAAGCCACAAGTGGATTCCGAAAAATTTGGAAAAATCATTTTTTTGACCTCAATTTTTTGGTCCTCCCGAATCTTACATTTCGTTCAAAATTTTTGACATCACATTGAACTGAGCCTTATCTCAAGGTAAATTTCAATATGAGACTTTAACAACCCGACATTTTTGGTTCCAAAAATTTTTGAACTGAACAAAACGTTTTTGAATTTCTTAGCAGATTTAATATTTCTCCCCACCCAGTATATTTAATTCCGAAGCAATTTCTTGAATTCTTGCGAAATACCAAAATTATTATCGAACTTCAGAAGAATGGACCAAGTTAAGCAAAATTTGCAGAGAAATACACAAGTTTCTTGTCGGTTATACAGAAATTTCGAAAATATTAGTGAGCTTTAGAGAAAACTTTCATGGACCTCCTGAGAATTTTGAAAGAGTAACTCAACATTCGAAAAATGTCTCAAGGGTTTGGGAAATTAAAAAAATTAATTTTCTAATTTTGATTTCAAGGAATCCGCTGACTATTTTCCAGAAATGAAAGAAAAAAGCATTTTACTCCTAAAAATCCTCAGAGACGTCAAAAATTTCAAAAGTATGCGGAAATTCAAAAAAACTCCCCATACCAACTCTTTTCTGGAAATATGGGTCAGATAGTAATCAATGACAAAGAATTGCGATATCCAGCAAACGCTAAGAATTCGACCCCAAAAACCGATTTATAAAACACGACGAGTTCATTCTAGCAAAGAAAAAAAAATCGCGGAAAAATAAGAGTCGACGGCCGGAATCCCGATTCCGTCACGACCCCGCGGGCTAACGCGATTCAGCTCAATACCAAAAGGAATTGAAGAGATATTGTTATTGTTGGGAGGTCGTGAAATCTGGAACGCAAACACGTACGAAATAAATTCACGATTTCGCGGTATACGTATATCCCGTGCGCGCATATTACGGGAAACTCGTTGCTCGCCGACGTAATTTCGAGCACCTCGGCACTTTGGCGGCGTGTCGTCGTTTCATTCTGCAATTTCGTCTTCAAGGAAAACGGAATCCGCCCGCAGTCGCGATAAGTGACTGGTTGACGAAATATTTGCCGCAAGCACATAACCTCGATAATTAAGTTTCAGCCGGATGATAACATCGGGAGTTTGTAATGAATTAAACGTCATGCACCGGCGTTTATCGGAATTAATTAAAACCGTCTAGTGGAGCCCGAATTAAAACACATCGAAACTGCTCACATGTCATGTTACGTTCGGCGATTTTTAATTGTCGCTCGATTCCAACCCCCCGACCCCCTCGTTTCACATCGAGCGCTCGCTCGTTTTCTCGTCGCCGTCGTCGTCGTCACATCCGATGACTTAAATTTCCGCACATCTTTTTATTTCCGGTTATGCTCGCTCAGGAATCTTACCTACGCGGAAATTGCAGCTACGTTGAAGAATAACGTCACAAATACTCGTTGTTGGATGTCAGAACCAAATTCGCCTGCAACATATTTCCATTTTAGCGAATGTGTGCACCGGAGAATTTTATATATGGTGGTTGGGTCGAATCGACCTTTCACGCGAACGGAAAATTTACGATCTATCTTCTTGGAATCTGCTTTATAAACAGGTTTCTTTTTCTATTACGCCGAAATGATAAAAATGAAACTCGCGAGTCTGGAAATGATTTTTAAATGAGCTCGAATTACGGGAGTTGAAACATCTAAAACGGTATTCGGTTGAGTGCGAAAAGGATTATTAGAATATCCCGGCTCCCATAAAATTCTTTATGCAATTATTCAGCGAACCCTCAAATTCTACACCTGGTATCCCCTATTTCATCACTATGGAAATACTCATCCACCCTTCCACGCTCACATCAGAATTTTACGCGAGTAAATTCCTCTTCGCCTATACAATCAGCGAAATTACGCTCGTTAGAAACGTTTTCGTGTTATATACACTCCAGACCGCGCGAACTGTGCGGATTGACAAACTTTTGACTTTGGGACAACTCGACGCTTTTAAATAGCACCGCTTCCATATCGTAAGTATTGAAAAGGAGGAGTTGTGGACTAGACAAAATGAGTAATTGGTCACGTTGACGACGACGTGATCTTTCTTCCTCCGGATATCCAATTAAGAGAAAATAATTCAATGACGTTACTGCGACGGAAAACTTACTTTGACATCGAGGACCTCAAAGCATTCGGTACTGGTTCCTTTATTGTTCGCCCGCATTGTTCCGATGATTAATTGCTGTATAAGCTGCCCAAAACTAATATGTTCACCCCGCGTCACTCACTCGACACTTTTGACATATTCTTTTATGCGTTGAGTGTCGACGCGAACGGAACGATAGGACAATGTAGAATTAGAATCGATACGAACGAGAGGTAAAGAGGAATTTTGCGGTGTTCAAACTCAATCGGTATTTGGGAAAAAAGTCCACTTTTTCAAAAACAGTAACCACTCGATCAAATAGAGGAATGTTTGTATTAGAGATAGTTGTAACTATAAGTTTCAACGTAAGATATGTGAGCAAAGAACTTACTGTCCACTGAAATTAGATTAGAATGTCGCGGTCTATCCTTGCAGAGAAACTGGAGAGATATAGATTTGATGGACAAAGCATCAATTTATTGAAATCCTTTCTATCAAACAAATTGCAGATGATTAACACCAATGAGGGATGGTCAGAGCTTTAGTTTTCAATCGGTTCAACAAGATACACTAAACCAGATCGCTCGCTTCGCTCGCGACCTGACCGGCCTTCGGCTGGGCCTCGGAAAAATCGAAATTGTTACTAATTTAAATAGAAAGATTTTCTCATGAAACCATATCACTAGGTGCAGCAAATAAGAAATTTATCTTGTTTCCCTTACTGTAAATAAAAAAATTGTCTCGCTTCGCTCGCGACCTGACCGGCCTTCGGCCGGGTGGGGGACGGCCTCCGACGGCCCTCGGTTTTGCTTGGCGGCCTTAGGCCGCCTTTTTTATTTCCATACGATCTCTTAGGTTAGTATAGGTATAACAAATTTTTCTGGAATATTACCAAAATAAGGACGTTTAATGCTATATTCTTTTATTCTACTCCATTGAAAAGAAAATTTTTTCTTATATAAGTAGTTTTCATAGTAGTAATCGAAAATCTGTGAATATATTTTTCGTTTTTCATTTCGGCTTTCATCGAACCAAAGCGGGCTATACGATTTTAAAGTCAGTTATGGATGAAGGACAGAGATTAATTTTGCTCTGCTAATACCAGAACGGGAGGTATACGCTTGCAAATGGTCAGTGTAACATATTAGATGCGTAATAAAGGTTGCAAGTATTAACGAAAATTCGAGATCGCAACGACGCGACGCGACGACGAGGATGATGAAATGGAATTCGTATTCGGTCCCGTATCGTTCGAAGTGGGAAATGCGTGCATAAGAATGCTCAAGTTAAATGCACCGAATCGATTATTTTACGTTCTCATCGATTTTCTTGAAAACGGTAGTCGATAGCTAAAAACGATGAGATAAGCAATTGTTCATGAAAATATGGCGAAACGTTTGGTGAGAGATCGAAAGCGGTGCAATTATTATCAGTCGAGTTATCACTCATCGAAAACCGATACTTTAAGAAGGTTTGAAAATTTTCTCAGAAACGGTTTATTTTAGGTAGGTAAAGTAAACGAGGCGAATGAGAGATCGAAATCTCGGTGCAATTATTATCAGTCGAGTTATCACTCATCGAAAAACGATATTTTTCTTTCTATTTTTACGAGACAACCAATTTGAATGGATTATTTAAAATTTAGCCCTATTTGATAGGAATTGAATGGTAAAAATCTCAAAGCGTTGGTGGTTTTAGAAATTGAGTTATATCAGAAAATGTTAAAACATCTTTGGCATTTTGATGTTTTGAATCGATTTTGCTGCAAAAGCGCTATTTGTAGCGCTTTCATCGACAAAGGCAATTATAGTG
Source organism: Novius pumilus (assembly GCA_020654155.1). Classification (NCBI taxonomy): domain Eukaryota; kingdom Metazoa; phylum Arthropoda; class Insecta; order Coleoptera; family Coccinellidae; genus Novius; species Novius pumilus. Next base: position 690,370 of record JAIFOV010000476.1, read on the forward strand.
AAAGAAAATAAGACTATTTTAGTGAAAATTTGGGAGCGCTGACTGTAATGGGGGCCATGCTATGGATGAAATATCCGGCAAAAACGTACATTTTTGAGATTTTGAATTTTTTCTCAAAATCTATAAACACCACTGTTAAGATGTTCCTATAAAAAAGACTTCAATCAAGATTTTCTTTGATATAAAAAAGTTTCGTGTCGCTATCTATAATAGCTTTTGAGTTATCCAGAGTAAAAGAAGAAAAATTCTATTTTCTTTCACTTTTTTGATCAAATCTCAAAATTCTCGCCAAGTCACCAATCGTTTACTCATTCTATCTAAAAAATACATTCTTAGGTACATTTTTGCCGAATCTCGAACCCGTAGCTCCGAAAATAAGGTCGCAAAAAATTCCCGAAATTTTTTCAGTTTTTCGAGTATATCTGGAGAAATAATTTTCCGATTGCGATGGAATGGGGAATCAGACCTGGAGACCGTTGCTGTCCATCTTTTCCCAAAATTTCGTCGTTCTACGTAGCGCCGTTTAGGCTGTAGCGTGAACAGAAAATTTTGCCGCACACACATACACACACACACACATACATACATACGCACATACTACCTCGATCGCGGAACGACGGCAAGGTATAACGCTTTACGCCCGCTCACTTCGTGAGTCGGGCAAGCGTATACAACAAAGCGAAACGTGCGAGGAAAGAATTCAGCAATTCGGTAATTACGGTAAACACATTTGGATTATAAAAATTTCCATTTTGTCTTGCTATGATCGAAAATTTTTGGCTGGTTCTCGAAAAATCGAAATTGTTGCTGATTTGAATAGAATAAGGTCGAATGTTAAAATTGAAAACATTTTTGCATGAAGCGATATCACTAGGTGCAGCAAATAATAAATTTATCTCGTTTCCTTTACAGTAAATAAAAAAAATTGTCTCGAATATCCATCTCGAAAATAATTTCCTGGTTCTGCCTATCGAATTGTAAATCATTTTTGGTTTTGTTCGATGCGTTCTAAATATTTTCGGATAAATTATTTTCAACTTATTTATAACAATAATATATTCTTAAACTTAAATATTTCTTAGCGACAGACACTAAGACAGAACCAAAAATTAAAATTCTCAATCATTTCCTCATAACTTAAATGAATAAATGTTCTAATTTACATTTTCTTCCGTCATTTTTTCGTATCTTTTTAAGAGAAGGTGAAAATTTGTTTGTTTATTCTGAACTACTCATTTTGTGTGTTTTTGATAAGCATACATTGGCATATATTCACAGTTGTTTGTTTTTCTATGGCATTATAAGAAGAAAATGAAAAGAGAAACGAACGTCACAGAAGCTAAAGCTAAATTAGAGAAAAAGGAATACGACAGAAAAGAAAGGAAAAAAAATGAGAAGTGATCATTGTACTTTAGGAACGTTAAGAAGAAAAAGAGGAATTAAATATCCGAAAAGAGAAGAGAAAAGAGTGAAAATTGTGAATAATATGAATTCTGTAGAGAAATGACGAAGATGAAAGAAAGGGAGAAGGGATAATTCAGTTCATGGAGAAAAGAAAGAAAATTTACGTGAAACTCTGTCAACATTAATGAATGATATACCATATAGTAGTTTAGTAGCATTTGTAGAATCAAAACCACAGCACAACGTTCTTAATAGAGATACACTTGCAACGCGATGGCGGAGCAACGTCGTCAAAATATAAAAAATTTATGAAAAAAAATTGAAGAAGTGGTTGGAAGAAAACAGATATAGCAAAAGGTGCACGAGAATGAATAAATAATATAAAGTTTGTTCTAACTGGCTTTGTGAACCGTCGATGTTTTGTCAGGATTCTGCGCTGTTCGTAAAAAGTACTTCATTTTATGAACAGCGCAGAATCGCGACGGTATAGGAATCGTTCACAACGCGAGTTGGAACAGACCTAATAAATATCATCGCTAGAGCCTAAAATGGATTTATGTTTTTGGTAACAATCAGGCCCGAAAATGAACATTTCTGAAACTTAAGTATTTATTGAATCTACTCAGTTGAAACAGACATATAATGAAAAAACTAGAGTTAAAAGTGTGTTTTTGTTCGAAAATATTGTTAGTTTGATACATGTTGTAGGAAAGAAGTTTCACAAAAAAAAGTTGATTGAGATTTTGAAAAAAATTTCGTTTTCATTTAATCTCGAAGAAAAATCATTCCCTCATTTTCCAATTTGAGTTAGAATCTTTCAATTACAATCCTTACGAGAATTACGCTGTACTCTTCCACAATTTGAGAAGAAATTCTATAATAATAAAAATATACCGCGAAATGAACAATATTTTTCCTTCTATTTCTTACGAGACAACGAATTTGAATGGATTATTTAAAATTTATAGAAACGTTAGGATTGAAACAGAAATGAATCAGGATTAATAAAATATTCCACTGGATTCAACTACTATTGAAAATCTCAGTTTGTTATCAATAATATCAACAATAAAAATATTTTTGTTAGTTGAAGATATAAACTTTCGTTATCTATACGTACATAATAGATTTTGCGTTCATATTTGAGCGACAACATAGTTGTTCGTAAAACAATATTTTCCGAAATTACCGTAATCGAGTACGAGAATTCGAACAGTTTTAAATTCAATCGCCGCGCTTCGCCAGTAAAAGTTTTATGTGTCATTTACAAGATTACACCGAATCGCGCTACATTCCTGTCTCTTTTTATGGTTTTCCAGCTCGCCAGATTCGGATCGAGATATCAGCGGAACGATTTGTTATTTAATGCGAAATTTTAGATTCGCAAACCGCGCAAAATACACAAAAGCCCCATCCGCGCGCCTCCATTAGCATTTTTCATTCTCTCTTTCCACACACCGACTGCACCGAGAGGCCAGTGTGTGATAATTCTGTTTTGGTTTTTTGCTCGTGCGGCACTTTCGAAAACCGATGAAGCGCAAACTTTCTTCACAAATTTGTTTTGTGTAATTGGGCGAATGCGCCAAATCGAAATGGACCGTCCCACGCCACACCTCGACGGAATATGAAAATATAGGCTCGATAATATTCGCGCAAAACGTGGAAACTGGGGAATTGAGAGTTGGGGAAATCATTCTTCATTTCGGCCGGATTGGGATTGTGCGATGGGACTTGTTACGAAAATTGAATTCGAAGCCATTTGCGGTTAGATTGAATTCTATCAACTGGTCCAAAATCATCGGGAAACGGGGATAGGGGTAGATTGCCGAAACAATTAAATTAATTAAGTGTGTATGAAAGAAATTCGATTAAGCCCGGTCTACGTGGCGCCGCGTATTAATTCTCGCATTTCGGGAATCGGGGGAGGAAATATCTTTTCGAACCGATAGTTCCGAATAACTCAACGGGATCGTTTCGTATTCCGAGCACGTGTTTAGCAGGAATAAAATCTCTGTCACGCATCATTTATATACCAACAGAGATCTTCGGGAGCGCGCTCACATACGCGACGATCGTCGGGAAATTTTTTGTCGGTTTCCAACACTTTCCTGGGTCGTTCCCGGAGGAAGAAGCACAATCAATCATGAAGCGTCTCTCGGAGGCGCGGATCAAGTTTTGCCCGGAATCAAGCTGCCCTTTCGGGTCCAATACGCGATTTTTCATTGCTCGGAAAAAAGTGAATACGAATGGTTTTCTTAATACTGGAAACGCGTTTATTGAGGGGCATCACGTTAACTCGACGTTATGGAAAAAAGTTTGAGTTATCACCCCCCGTTGTTTGAAACTATTTAGAAATAATCTAAAAATAATTCATAATCTAAAATAAAACGTGAAGGATGTTTTCTATTATTACAACGGGCAGAATTGTGATAATCAGTAGGAACACGAGTATTCGTATAAATAATCGATGTTTGAGGGCCAACCGTGGCGAAAAAACATCACTCACCGACAACACTTTCTCATCCCGCAAACCACTTCCTCGCACTTTTCTCCTACATAAATAATATTCGAGTAACTAAATTCGGTTCGACTGAAAATATTACCGCGCGGTAAGCGATAAATTTCCCTCCGACTACACGAAAACGAGAGAGTCGTTCCCCCAAACAATCCGAACATCTCAAAGATAGACGAAAAACGAAATCTGCAAAACTAACCGATATCACTGCCGAGGATGCTCCAATCGGCGTGAAAAGCCTCATCTGCATCCGGAGCCTCGAACCGAGAATTTTATTCGCGTTACGGTGTCTCAAAATCAATTTACGAGTCTCCTTCGAGTATTTCATCGGTTCAAATCTGCGCCAACGATAAATCTCCTTTTATATGTATTTGCGGTGTCGCGGAGCTTCATTGCAACACTCCCTTCTATATATTGTACGCCGCGACTTCTTCGCTTTTTTTTTGAAGATTAAAATTTCAACAACGACATGAACAAACGTCGAGGCAACAACATAACTTCGTAACATAAATTGCTTTATAATTCCCTCTTTTCTTAAATTAAGATTCATTCGCATATCTGCATTCAGATGCTCGCTTCACTTAGGAGGAAAACAGGCAAGTACGTGCGGAAAATTCCAATTTCCGGGATCCGCAATGAAATTCGAGAATACAACCTTCTCCAAGTCCATATACATAGTTTTCGGAGGAACATTCGGACCCTGCTTGAGTTTAGTATAATGCCCTCTTTTCGACGGTTACACGGGGGCATGTAACATAAATATTAGGTCCAAAGGTTCGATGTTGAACCGTTTTGAGCCAAGATGGGCGGTCTCCGTTTAAAACTACATTTACCGTCGACCCTCGAAATGGAAAAGGGATACAAACAATTGAATCGAACGGACAACGAAAACTTTATGCGAGCCATAAGAAAATTGAGATGAATCGAGTTGAACGCATTTTCGGGTCATATGTTAAAGGACGAAAAGTGACAAATATTTTTCTATTTCTCTTTCGCGTCAATCCCACGAATAATCCACGCTTCCTTAACTCGCATGTGGCATGAATAAAAGAACAGAAATTATGCGTGCCCGTCTTTTGCGAAACTGTTTTCTAAACGCTGAAACGTTCAAAGGGCCTCAGACGTGTTTTGTTTCCGTTATAACGTTATATAGAATTCAAACGGATTTGTAAATATTTCAGAAATAAGGAAAACCCGGCAAATCTGCCCTCGGGACGTGTGTCTTTCAATATTTATGCATTTTTCGCCACGGGAATTTCTGCGACAACATGCGACGAGGTATTTGGAAACGGCGCGGCGCTCGCGTTATGAGGGGTCAAAGAGGCCCCCTGAGGGCGGGGCGTCGTGTTTCTTTTATCGAATAAAAGGAATTAAGTTTGATGTGAAAATTTGTTTAATTGATCAACATATATATCGGTCATCCTTGGGTGACTCAGGGCATTCTTTTGCACACTCTTTTGGACGCCGCACACCCCGCTTGACGCACTTGCACTAATCAATTCATTAATGTTGTCAATCTGTAAGGCAACTCAATTTTTCGAGAGCGAAAATCTATCTGAAAACAACACTCAAAAATTTTCATAATTTAATTTCCCAACGTTCTTCATAATCTGAGAAAATTGATTGTCGATTATTAAAAAAATCAATTGTCAAACATTGTGCGGTGATAGGTAGGCTCTTAATTATTCGAACAACAACACGAACGAAAATTCACCGGGAATAGCGGCGTTCGATCGTTCATCCCGGGCTTCCTGCATTCCCATCCATTATGTCGAGTTTTGGTTTTGTATAATTAGCGCGACGATTTACATGATTCATTGCGGTCTAATTGAAAATGGTGCCTAATTTTAGACTGAAAGAAATTTGCAATTCAAATCGGCCTCGATGTTTTGATTAGTTTTGAAAACAATGCCTTACTCCTCTTTACGAACGTGTGTATGTGTTTGTGCGTACCGGCAGCTTTCGGTTTTCGAGTTCATAACACCGTACCGAAATAGCGTCGTCACTCGTTTCGCCCGTTCGCATTTTCGTCATCCACAGCTTAAAATGTTTTCGACGCGAACGTTCTCCATCGAGATGAAATCCTCCTTAATTCTTCATTACAATGTGGAACGAAATAATTTTCTCGAGCGTTACGAAGCTTCATTTCGTCAATCGGATTTGACGTAGTCGCGAAACCAGTTGGATGACTTCGAATCAAAGCGATTTCGTGGAGAAAATCTTTCATACTCGACGTTATTGCATCCGAAAGATAATATTTCGTATTATTATTTGTCAGTTTTAGATTGAATTCAAGATATCAATATTGTGATAATTATAATAATAACGATCAGTTTCAAGGATTACGAAGCTGCGATTCCAACTTCAATATATCCGAATTTCAACTTCAGCTCCAACTCCAAGCCGACTCCGAGGTTTCGGATATGCTATCATCGCTATTTTTCAAAAATCTCGTTTCGAAATCGATGTGGTGGGTTAATATTTTTTCTACACCACTCTGCGAAATAAGAGTTTCTGCGTTTCCCTTCAAATGAAGCTTTTCATTCTTCTTTTATTTGTGTAGAGAGTAAAAAAAATTAATCATGTTTGTAGAATATAGGATGAGACAAAATTATGGATACACTAAGTTATCTAAACTCATAACACCTTTCAAAGTTGTGAAAGCACACTTTTTGGAAATGTATGAAACTTTGCTCTCTTTCCTAAATTGGGTTTTTGGAGGACAAAGACCTAAAATGCAAAGACAACTCAAGTGACAAAGGAAGAACAACAGTGAAAATTACAGCTCTTTATCTCAGCCCAGTGCGAAATGGCGGGACTGGAAACATCCAGGACGTGGAGACAACATTCTTTGAACGTTTTTACCATACTAACTAGTGTTACATTTATAAGTTGTTGAAACACAACGAAACTTTCTCACCATGTTTTGAGAGAAAGTGTTCAAACTGTTGCCCAAAGGCAATCTGGCAACATTCAAGCCTGTTGCAAAAACTTGAAAGCTGTGCGTTAGAGGGACTTTTTGAATTTCCCTCACCACCTTCTCTCTAAGTTCATGTATGGTCTGAGATTTTGTTTTGTACACACTGTTTTTAAGTGACCCCAAACAGACAAGTCAAGAGGCGACAAATCTGGCGAAGTCGGAGGCCACTCAACACTGCCCTCTCTGCCTATCGAACGATTGAGGAAATGGAGTTTAAATACTCTCTATGATATGAGGGCCATAGTGTTGGAAACCCACTCCACCAGGGTGCTGCTCGAAAGCTGGACAATTTTTCAGACGCAGTTACAATTTGAAAAACACTTCTGGTCGAAGCATAAGGATCTTCTATAGCAGTTTGCAACACTTCAAGAGACAATTCTTCATCTGTAGCCCATTTTGGTGGTCCAGATCTTAGGACGCTGCCAGTTTCCTAAAAACGTTGATATCTCCCGCGTTGCAAAGAAATTATCCTTTTACAAATCTGATGAACAAGTGGAAGAATGTGATTATTCGATGGTGGATCAAGGCCAAGATGAAGGATTTTCGCTAGGGAGGATCGTGTTCCCTTATGAAGCATGTGAGCGCATAGCTGACCCTGAACCATGAGTTAGGAAATGGATCTTTGACTTTTGTAATTAAAGTTTTTTTCTTTTTTCAAATAAAATTTTGAGTAGTGTTCTAATATTGAAAGCTGGATATGATAGGAAGAACAAGTAGAAGTAGGAATTCAATTTTTGGCAGTTTTGAAGTGGGTGTGATCAGTTCTGTTGAACCAGAACAGAATGTGATGGTGGAAATGAGTTTTGTGTTCTGATACGCAGTCTTTTTCTTCCCATTCATCAACATGGTTTCTTCACTACGATGTTGCCGAGAGGAAGAAAAAACACCTCGTTCTTGTGTGACTCCAAGATAGAGAATTTCCATCTTCCGTGGAATTGATGTCCACCCGTATACCCAACTACTACTGCGTATACAATCGAATTCATTTAGAAAGCCGTTCAATATAGTTGTGGACCAAGTACGGATCCCTGAGGGTATCCTATGTTAATTTAACGCGTTTATGAGTTTCCAGAGGTCACATGTCAATGTAGGGAGGAAAAGAAAAGGAACTTCAGATGAAGAACAACATTAGAAAATGTTCAATAGATTGAATAATTCCATAATAGTTGTTGATAAGACTGAGTAATCTCAAAAGGAAGTTCTGATAACCAGGACACCAGTGATATAATCGTGCCTCGGAGATTCTCATCTTTTTATCATCTGAATTGCCGCACCAAATGTCAGGAGCAGAGATTGGACATGAAAAAGTGAAGATATTGATGATATACAGGAGGCAAGCGAAAATAGATTCAAGGGTTGAGAGGACATCGTTCGTTAAGTGACATCACTTGCTCCAACTGAACCTACGCCGATTTGGTAATTGAACTGTTCCACAGCAATACGATGGAGAGGGTGAATTGGGAATGGAGGGACTCTTTCAAATTTTTTCATTTCGAAGTACCAGTTTGTTGGATGTATGCATTGCAAGCTTCAGTGCAGTATTTGGTGTCCAATGAAGATGCGACTTGAATCGTTGAGCAAATTTTGCGCTCTGCCCACTCGTTGCTGAAGAGAGATCATCAGTTGGGTTTGAACGTAGATTCGTTATCGTCAATATTCAACTTCTTGAGGACTTAAAAGTTGCATTCAGAATAGTTACTTCAAATAATCAGTAGTAGAGCACCACATTGCATATGTCCCAATGAACGTTCTTCACAAAAAATCTGGATCTGTGATTGTCAACTACCTTGATCAATAAACACGAAGATGAGTGTAATATGGTTCTGTGATCTCCAGAGTAGATATCTTCCTAGATGAACGCGAATCGATGGAACCAATATGGTTTCACGTTGCCAGCCTAAAATGTCTGGAGCCTGGCATGCAGTTAAGTGCTTAATCAATTTTAGATCCTTACCTTATGGTTATGTGGATTCAGAGTGCCATAAGGCAGAGTGAGAATTGTAGTGCGATGGTGATTTCCCCAAGGAATTGATTATCGTGAAATCTTGAGATACAGTTTTGACGAATTAATGAAAAATGGCTCAATTCCAAAAAAACGTCGTGAAACTATGTCGCAGTGGACGCAACAAAGTAAAGGAATAAATTTCACGAACTGCAGAATCATCCGAAAATATCGAGTTTCCGATAACCATCGAAATATCGTTTTGCCGCTCCGCCTTCAATCAAAAGATTTATATCCAAATAGAGTAAAAATCAGGTCGGAAATCCCCCCAAGTACCGACATAAAAGTTTATTGTACCATTAAGAATTTAAATAACTTCCGATTTCCCATGTTCGGCGCATAACATGTGAAGTGAACTAGCATCTCTTGTTAATTTCATGGAACAATTCCCAAGGAAACGGCTATTACATTCCCTATGACCAAAACCATTTCCTAATTCTCCCCGGTCGCCGCTGCAGGTTCGTAAACGAACCTTGTAACGGCCATCGTAAAATCTGATTGGAAGAGTAACCGCAAACAAGGCGAAATTGTTTGTTGATTCGCGACAGACAAAATTGAAGATCGCCGGTCGAAACTGCAGCGAGATATGAATTATTTCGACGCAGGAATGTGGAATAAAGTTCCGGGTGGAATACGCCGGGGAGATCGGCGGCTATCTGGATGCATGGCGCACAAATAACGTCACGGTGCTCCGCGCTCCCGGGGCACGTATCTTCGCGAAAACATGAAGGTAATTTAGTTGTTCGCCGCGAAATGAACGTAAACCCGAATCCAATCACCGGGATAGGCAGTCGGATGTACTTCGGGATCACATTCATTTTACGGGAGACGGGAAGTTGTCGCGGATGAATAACAATCATTTCATAGCCTTGAGAAAGGGAATAATGGCGCGTAACTTGTCCCCAACTTGCGCGCGAGCTATGATATCTTAATAAAAAGAAACTCCTCCATTCAGTGGAGGTGCAACAAAACCGTTAATTTTTGAAGAAATTTAATTTAATTGAAAAGTTGGCTGTTACCACCGGCGTATCTCGCTCTGTATCTCTTTTGAAAGGTAACTCACTAAAATTCGAGGCATTTCCTCAATTATTTTAATTATAACTTGGGGGATAAAAAGTTCAGCTACGTTCAAGTTTGACGGTGCGCGCCTCGATCCGCCGATCTTCCAAACAATTCCCCTTTCGTTCTTTCGTTTCGCCACGTTTCGCGGCGGTATGCAAAGTGGCCGCCCTCCCATCCAGTCCATTTATTCATCCGGATATAATATATTCGCGAACCGGATGAGAATTCGCACTTGTTTCTCAGTTAGCATCCTGGGCTCCTATTGACCCAGTTGGGAATTTGCGCCCTTCCCTCTCGTTTCAGATATCGACTCCTCGATAGACAGATCCATTTATTCTCGAGCGGACGTAGATGAATGCATAATATTTATCCTGTTTTACGTTAGGGAAGTTGTGTTTGTTTACGCCCCACGCAAAGTCGCTCCCCGACCATCCCCGTCGCTATCTTGCTCATATGAATTTTGCTCGCGAAAAACATTGAATCCCGGATATTCCGTGTGGAACAATTCGCGCGGGGATTTCCAGATATGTCGTTCCCTATTACCGTGGGAATATGTCAAACAATTCGGCCGGCGTCGTTGTCGTCGCCGTTTTCGTTGCGCAGATTGGGGAAACGAGAGATTACGCTCGAATTTCGTGTCGAAAAACGATTCCAGAAAAAAATGTCCCCCGGTTTCCGCCGGGCCGACTCTTGGCGAACGTTGCGGTTGGGTGCGAATAGCTAATTCGAAGCACTATCTTAGGCAGTTTCGACTGTATTATATTATAACGATGCATATAAACCACCCGATTTCGGCTTTATTTGGGGGATATAATGGCGAAAAGGGAGCGGAAAACATCAGTGGCGAATGAATTACGCCATTGAACGAACAACCAAAGTTGTGGGGTGTTGGAGCAAGTTGAAATATGATGTTTTTGTTACATTCGCACAAAGGGGATGAGCTCGGATCCAGAAATATAAACATACTCCAAATGAAGTGTTTCGTGGCTTTTAAGCGTCCGCCTTCGATCCGCTCGTTCCAATTGGAGTTCGAGAGAATTTGCGTGGATTTTCTACGTGTGAAAAATAAATTATAGCTATTTTCTTTGTTCGCTCTTCTGGATGGCGCAATAAAAGACCGGGACCCCTCGGCGTGAGTATCGAATGATTTCATATCTCCGCATAAAGAAAGATGAAAAAATCCTTCGTTACGCGCATACGTAATGCCGACGGCTCCCGACTCCCGGCACTCTGATTCACTTAAACGAATTGGGACCTAATTCGGTACGAGAAAATGGGATTATTAGCCTGGATATGCATGGAATTTTTATGTCGCCATTCGGCGCCGGGACGAAGAAAGAAAAAATTCAATAACTCGGTTGGTGTTATGTCGGAAAACGAAAGACACGAGTGGTGTCGCGTGAGCGATTCATTTCCCCAAGAACGTTGATTCATCTATTAAGCCGTAGCTATCTAACTTGTGTCAGAGTGGCGGCCTCCTTTCATTACGGCTTAGATTCCTCGCAAACTCAAATTAATGATAATCTCAGCCAATAAACCGTAAAGTGGGATTTCCTAAGAGTAATACATCACACGAACAGGTGCTCGAGCTAAGTTTTCGATAAATTCGCGTTGCCATAATTCAATACACAAATTCTGAAGTTTCGAACGGAAAATTTATTAATCGCGGAAACGACGATGGGGGTAATGCGGTATTTCTAAATAGGGGCGCATCAAACCGGAATATACGACCCGTTCCCTAATTTAGTTAACATCAATATGCGCGCGATATATTCGACGGCGACTGACTGCAGACCGAAAAGGAAATTTTCTTGGCCGAGACGAGGGTTGCTTAATACGGTTCACATTTGAATACGTATATGATACGTCCGCGACGATTTGCATACCGCAAGGACGCTCGCTCTCATTATCATAAAGGTTCCCTCATGCTGCCCCCGGTTTCACCATAGAAATTTCGGAAGGAATCAGAGCACAACCGCGCTTGATTGATTCGTCGATTTGGGTAGACGCACCGCGGGGATGTTGAACCGAAAAATATCGAATAATGGTATTCTTCGATCGTCGTTAGCCTTCGGTTATCTGAATATGATTATTTGGAGGCATTATATTGAATCACTTTTATCGTCGTTATCTATCTCGCACTTTGCAATTTTGGCTTATATTTAAACCATACTGGTCGAAAAATCCCAATTAACTTCATATGTAAATATGTAATTTCAACTTGGCTGCAAAAAATCAAATTAACGAACTCTTTAAAGCTTGAATTTATTGGTTAGGTTAATTTAACTTACGGTTGGTGAGCTTGGTACAGTGAGGTTAGGTTTCTTTTATGTTCAATGAAGTTATTGAATAACTAAGTTTTAATTTATTTCTCATGTGCATGTGCCGCGCTTTTTTCGCACACTCTTATTCCGTTCTGTAAATATTGGTTAGATTTTATTAATTTTTTTAGAATTTGTTAGTAAATTTTGATCAAATCTTTTTATACAGGAGTGGCTTTTATTCCATAAAATATCAATCATAATTACTTCATAGAATTCCAATTTTATTCCGCAAATAATAGTTATTTTAAGTTAGGTCAGGTTAAGTTAGGTTGAATTCGTTCAGTTTTATTAGTTAGGTTAGACCCCAAATTTCAACCCGTTCCCTCTTTTCCTCAGGGTCCATGACATAAGTGAATTTTGAAGCAAGTCAATGAGCGCTTTTTTTCCTTCCTCACTCTTGTGAATATTCATTCCCGATCCAGAGTTTAGAGAGGGTGCTTAAAAATTACAAAAGAAGACAAATAGAAGCTTGAATTGATCTGTAATTCGCCATTTGGAATTCAGTACTAAATTTTAATAAAATTTGCTTATATACTTTAATTCAATAGAATCCTAATTTTATTTTTGCTTCTTCTGAATTTATAGGATATTTGTATGATGAAAAATTTTTAGATACATCTCATGATTTTTCAGGTTTTCATTTTATTTTCTTCCACCCGTGGAAGAATTTCTTTCATAATCCAAAGACTGTCCAGCTTTTTCATGAAAAATTCTATAATTTCGTTCCTTCAATTGAAGCGATTAAGAGAATTTCACAACTTATCAATTTATCATTTGATATTCCTTAAACATATTGTTCATAATTTTTCGGGAATGGAAAGACATATTCAACATTTCTGGGAAAATGAAAAAAATTATTATTCAAATCTCCAGAACCTTCTCGTTGATATTATACAGGGTGTCCGGGAAAATGTGGGAGATCTCTCGGATTCAGATAGAACATTAAAAAATAAGATGACAAGTTTCCATCAATTTTTTTCCTAGCGGCCCTCCCTACGGAGGTACGACCTCCTAAAGGACGCTACTGGTAATCAATTTTTCTTGAATAACTTTTAAACTACCCAAGATAATTTAAAGAAAATTTGATACGATAAACATAAGGTAAGGACCCCTTAAAATACTGCCCTTAAAACATAATTAGCTTGTTTAGTTTATCAGGGGCGGACTAGGTTGTACCTTTTATTGCTTACAGTTTTAACACCCTGTATGATAAGGAGTTAAAAAAAATAAATTTCAATACTTTGAATATTAAGTTGAAGAAAAGGTACTCTTGTTCATTGTCGATAAAATCAACCGTTTTCGAGAAAAAAAATTAAAAGAATGAATGTTTTATTTTTATTAAAGAGAAACCATGATTTCTAATTTTTTTGTCTGCAGCAAAGTGTGTTAAGAAAGACATTCAAGGAAGAGAAACGTTTTAGTTTATGTTATTTAATCTGATAAAATTACTAGTTTTAAAAAAATGCAGTTTAAATGTGAAAAAAAAACTGATCATCAGTGGCGTCCTTTAGGAGGCCGTACCTCCGGAGAGAAAGCCGCTAGGAAAAAAATTTATGGGAACTTGTCATCTTAGTTTGAAATGTTCTATCTGAATCCGAGAGATCTCCCACATTTTCCCGGACACCCAATGTCTTTCTTAACACACTTTGCTGCAGACAAAAAAATTAGAAATCATGGTTTCTCTTTAATAAAAATAAAACATTCATTCTTTTAATTTTTTTTCTCGAAAACGGTTGATTTTATCGACAATGAACAAGAGTACCTTTTCTTCAGCTTAATGTTCAAAGTATTCAAATTTATTTTTTTTAACTCCTTATCATACAGGGTGTTAAAACTGTAAGCAATAAAAGGTACAACCTAGTCCACCCCTGATAAACTAAACAAGCTAATTATGTTTTAAGGGCAGTTTTTTGAGGGGTCCTTACCTTATGTTTATTGTATCAAATTTTCTTTAAATTATCTTGGGTAGTTTAAAAGTTATTCAAAAAAAATTGATTACCAGTAGCGTCCTTTAGGAGGTCGTACCTCCGTAGGGAGGGCCGCTAGGAAAAAAATTGATGGAAACTTGTCATCTTATTTTTTAATGTTCTATCTGAATCCGAGAGATCTCCCACATTTTCCCGGACACCCTGTATGAAGAATTTCACTGAGAATTAAATGATTCTCAGGTTTCTTGTGAAACTATCTCAGATCATCATATTTCTGTAAAATCTTGTACATTTTCGAAAGAGTTTTATGATTATTCCCTCGATCAATTCTACATTTATAAACTTGAAGATATTTGCGAAACGAACTGAAAGACTTGAAAAAGGAGGTCTCTCAAAATTCAAACATACTCTGAATTTAAAATAGATCCATTCGACTATCTGAAACACAAACTGAACCATGTGAACACAACCGAAATTGTCAGAGAGAATTCTGTGGAAAAATCGGAACTGCAAAAAAAAATAACAATAAGGCTAGAGTTGAAACGAAGTGGGAAGAGGAATGTTCAAATTATTAGCAAAACCCTCAAAAATGAAAAAAAAGTATTTTTGTTTCACGTTTTAAGATTTGACCTTTAGTAGATTTGTTTGTTCTCCAATATTACAATTAAATTGTTGAATTTATCAGAAGGAAAAAGACAAAATTCGAGAAACTGTGCTAGTTTTTGGATGAAAATGACATTCATGAAAAATTTTATCACAAATAATCATAAAAACTAGTTTTCTTGTTGAAGTATTCATTGAATAAAGAAAAATTTCAATATTTCAAATTATTGACTTTTCCTATTTTTCCACGCGTTGACATGTTAAACGAAATTTTCTTCGGAAAATAGAATATTTCATTCGAATTTTGAAGAAATTTTCCAATATTGGTGGGAAGTGGAAGGAGTCAACCAAGAATCATAATCGATCGATTGTTCTAGTTATTGCTTGAAAAATTCTGTAATTTCGTGACCACAGTTCAAGTACATACGAGAATTCTATAACCTACCTTATAAACCAACGAAATTCATGAAGTATCCATATATTTCTGAGAAATTGACAGAAAGTCTTCTTCAAATTTTAAAATATTTCTCGTTAATATAAAAAGGTAATTGTAGGAAATATAGAAAAATATTATTAGAGAAAAATGTTTGTGAACACTGTGGAAATCTACAAATTTTTGCATAGGTATTATTACTCATTATTTTGTACGAATATTGTCAATAATAATAATTAGTATTCAGTTTTTTTTAGTAATTTTCTTAGTCTTGTGTGAAACTACAAAATTCTGATCGAACGAATGACTTTGTCCTCATAAATGGTTGGAATCGTTTGAAGTCTGTTTATTTGAATCAAAGCAATATTTTTTCTGCAATTATGGTTTTGGAATTTCTGCATATACCATATTTAAGTCTATAAACTCCAGATCTATATAATTTTGATCAGTTTAATTTATGGTTTTTAATAAATTTTCTTAAGTGTTATTTGTTCCAAAAGCAAATTTTAAATTCAGATCAGATAGGTTGACATACCTGTTCAATTTTTATTCTTTGTTTTTGTCATTGAATAAATTAACTTCGAGTGGTCACCATCATTGGCAGCTGTTTCTGTGATAATACCAACTCCTTTATCGTAATTTTGTTGTCATAGTGGAGCAAGCGATTAAGAATTGTCTTGTAAGGTCTTACTTGTATAGGAATGGATGATTAAATGAGTTATGAATAGTGATATCTGTATGCGATAGTTTTGTGGAAAATGAAATACACATTTATTTTTATTTTTCTTCAATTTAGAGACCTCTCTAGTTGTAATTCTATAATTGATTTTATGTTTTAATAACTCATCCACTTATCTTGTTTTGGCACATATGTTATATGTTTCATAGGTTTTTTCTCAGTAATATCTGAACCTAGATATTTCATCATTTGTATGTTATAATATAATGTATTTCAGGAAAGTTTCACAATCTGTACCAAGTTGTCCAAATGTTTTAACCGGTTTAGCGCAAGATAAAATACGTTTTTAAACTTTTTTTATCGCATTTTATATTAAACAAATATGCGGATGGAAAACTCTTCTTTTACAATATTTTCATTCTCTGGTTTCATATGAATTAATTCATCAAGTTTTATCTCTTGTTTTATAAATTTGCTATGAATCGTTTCGTTACCCTTTGATATTTCATGTTACGTTTGAGGGATTTTGAAGATTTCGTGTCATCTTACTGAATAAAAGGAAAATACTTTCGGTGTTAGCTAATCTAATTTCAACGAATACCTCAACGTATTTGAGATTTTTTTCAATTAAAACCAAAAGTGCTTAGGACTTTGTGTATTCAATCCTGAAATGTTGAAAAATTGATCTACTTACATTTGGAATATCTGAACAACAGTCACAGAACTAATTTTAACTTCATATTTGCGTAATATTAGAAATGATGATAACTATAGTCAAGTGATGCAAATTGAAGAAAAAAACTTGACAACCTCAAGTTGCAAGTTGCGAGTGTAAGTTGGCGGATGCGCCGGGAGATCTCAAACTTCTAAAGTCATTTGGAATTAAATTTCCTGAACTTTCTACTTTTGTAATCGCACAGATTATCGACGTACGAATTCCGAAAATTCTGATCCGAGTCCCAATTTTTCTCACAAACGGCTATGAACAAATCGTTTAACCAGCAAAATTTATGTTGAATAAAATTTTCACCTCTGGTTATCGAAAAAAACATCAACAAAAACTTAATTATTTCTCCCCACGGTTTTCATTAATTCCCATCAAGCCACCCAACAAAGATTAAAATCTTCCATAATTTTAATATTTCACAACCGATTGAAGCATCGAATCGAATTAGCTACGGCTGTATATTGTATAACGAAGCAAAATCCAATATTTGAAGGTTTACGAAATCGTACCCATCGACAAAGAAAGAAAAAAAATCACGGAGAGGCTTTATTAAAATTTCAAGAAGTTAGATCCCGCGTCAAGGATAAATGAAACCGATTTCCAAAGTGCGCGATCGTTTTTATGTCCGTTCGAGAATCGATTTAATGAATGAGGAGAAAGGGGATTATTCGATTGTCGAAATACATCGGAAGTTCCGTGCTGAATATTTCATCGATTAATTGCGGATTTAATGAGGAACCGTCCTTATTGAATATTCAAAGGCGGAAAACGAAGGTTTCCTCCGATGTAAATTATCGCAAATATTTTCCTTGGGAAATACAATCCCCGCTGATTTAAAGTATGAACTTTTCCAAGTTCATTGCGATTGAATTTATTCTTTTCATCTCGATAATTGTTTATCGATTAAATAATAATATCAGTTTGCTTGATGACACGGATTGGCAACGCCGGAACGCTGTATCACCTTAAGTGGGGTGCAAGGTTGTAGGAAGACTGTTGTAATGTTATTTCAACAGGAAATTACCGCATATACGGAAATTGAAGGCGAGGGTTACGGAACTGGAGAATAGCTTGTATAAATCTCGTTGTATAGTTGAATTATACTGCAGCTATTTACATATATTCACGTCTCGTCGAGCACAACTAGCAAATACATAAACATTAACTGCATATCAACCCTGTTCTATGCGTTTTAGCTA
Source organism: Novius pumilus (assembly GCA_020654155.1). Taxonomy (NCBI): domain Eukaryota; kingdom Metazoa; phylum Arthropoda; class Insecta; order Coleoptera; family Coccinellidae; genus Novius; species Novius pumilus. The sequence continues at coordinate 708,226 of JAIFOV010000476.1, forward strand.
TTTGTATATATAATTTGTTCCTCGAATTGTTGCGAGAATCACTTGCGCGTAAAAGAAATTGCAGTTAACTCTACGCGAAAGAAGGAAAAGAGCGAAAGGAAGTTCGGATATCGCGAAATCTGCTCGACTTAACAAGTTTATGTCGTGAAATTCTCAATAATCACGAGCTTTTAATTCCGTTCCGAATACGGAGGCGCAGAAAACGCGATAGTTGCTATAACAACCTGAGCTGATATAAGCAACCATCCGAAAGTTAAAGTTTACATCAACACGGCTCAACTTATCCAATTAAGGCCGTTTTCTCTCTATCGACCTAACGAGCTCTGAGCATGCATCACCGATAAAGAAAGCGCTCATTAACTGTTGACGACTCGATTGCTTTCTAGTTAGAACATCGAAAGTTTTTAGACATTGATTAAGAATTGCGATGAAATTTGCGTATATTTTAAATGTACGAGAGGAAATTAGTACGATATCAAAACTCGGCGTCGAAACTATGGCGAGCGAAGTTTAATTGCGAATAATGGCTCTTCTAAGTTAACTAGTACGTGGAATTGTTGCTTCAAGATGAAATTATCCTAGTTGAAGTCGTTGACAACATCAAACAACTCTGCGTACAATGTTGACGGGGTAAAGCCTGCATAGAATCCGAAACCTTTGTCAAACAAGTTATATGTGTTCGGAAGGTCGCGACGTATACGTTTGAGTTCTCGACTATTCTCCTCTATATTGGTAACAGAAAAGTTCGACTAGGGCGTAGTGGTTGCAAAAGGGGAAAATGCTATTTGAATAAGATAATTGATTTGCTATTAAGTAGAGTGAAATAAACGTAAATATGAAGTTACTCCGGGGTAAGCAACCAACAATACAACAGGCAGTTCGGACATTTGACTCAGTAGTTGCGTTCTGAAGCATAAAGTTTGAGTTTTCCAAGCAGTGGTATATTTTTATGTGAACTAACAATATGAAATGGGGATGAGAAAGTCCACGTCGTTAGTTTTCAACACCAATGAAGCGGAGTTTCTCACACTTTTAGTTTCACAAACACATGATAATGGAGCTAAGTAACCACGAACTCCTTGATTAATTGTTGAACTCCCAAAAAAAAAGTATCTTCTTCGAAAGTATTGTGAAAATATAATAAAAAACCATTTTTACGAAGTTTTCAAAAACATTTTTGATACTTTTGACTCGTGAAACAATAGAATGAAGATCATCTCGGTGAGAAGAACATATACAAAATGTGTCTCAGGAATGTCTTTCGACATTTTGGAAAATTAAAAGAAAATGCGAAAAAACTTATCATCACAAAAAATTTTCCAAAATTTAAACACTTTCACAAAAGATACAAGAATTTCATTAAATGTTGCAGAAGATATTTCTCAAATTGTTGCTGAATCTAAAAGAGTTACATGAAACTTTCTTGTCCAATTTCTAACAATTCAAAGCTTATAGAAACAACAAGAAATTGAGAGCACTACTGAAAGAAGGAAACTCATCATTTTAGAATCGTCTGGAATGTCTAAAATAACTAGAATTTGAAGGAAATCAGAAATAATAACAATACGGAATAAAGGAGGAGCTCGAAGGGAAATCAATATTTCTGTGAATAAAATATTTAAAAAAATTTTGCCAATTAACGGAAATAAAAAAACGGTAAAACGGTAATAAATTCAGAATATAAGGAAATTCAAATGAGATATATTTAAATAAAAAAAAATTTGAAGGAAGTTGGAAATATCGAATGGAAGAACTGAAACAATATTAACCTTTAGGCTGAACTTGAAACGTAGTAGGGAGAGGAATGTTCAACATATTAAGATTAAATGAAATATATCACCTTTCGTTCAACTTCAGGTTTTGGATGAATTTTTTTATTGTCAATATTTGAATTGAATTTTTGAATTCATCAAAAGAAACCAGGAAAACAAATTTAATTCAATGAATATTCCAAAGAGGAAGAAATGAAACCATGAAAAATGTGAAATTAGATTTTTTTTCATCGATTGAAAAACTTGCATGCTCATTGAATTAAATTCGTTTTTTCATATTTCAAATTGATGAGTTTCTCAATTTTCCACACATATGACATGTTGTACAAAATTTTTGTCATAAAAGTTAGAGTTTCTCGAAATCAAATTTTCAGTAGGTTTTGAAGAAATGAAATTCTTGAAACAGAATTCCAAATAGTAAATTACTTAGTAATAAATTCTTAAAGTTTCATACATTTTAAATGAGAATGAAATGTTCAACTCGATCCACTGTGAATTCCGAGAAATCCGGTTTCCTGTTTTCCAAGAAGAAAATCGTTGAATTTATCAAAATTTCCATTTATTTCACCAAAATTTGTGAATTATATGTAAAAATTACAAGAAATGTAATTCCGAAAATTTTACAGAAAATTTCCAAAAGCTTTGCTTCAATAGGTAGGAGAAAATAATATGTAATTCGAAAAAAATTTTAAATATGATTTTAGATCGATTCATATTAAATTTCGCAAAGGGTTCTTGAATATTTGCGGAGCATCAAAAAGGTAATCCCATGTTCTAGGAGTTCGACGAATGTGATTTTCGGAGAAATTTTCATCTCAAAGAAATTTCTAAAAAACTGAGCGCAAATATTTAAGTACCTTGTTGGGAAATTTTCAACACTTCCAAGAGGATCAAACACGATTGGAATATTTTTCACAGTTTTTGGAGTGTCCATAAAAAGCGGTCGAATCAACCCACTCTTTCTAGAGAAAGTCGAAGATTTCAGAACTACATAAGGAGTACAAACATTTCTAGAAAATTCCTGAAGTTTTCGTACTGTTTCAGCAACTTTAGACATGATCACTCAATTTATTGAAGGAAATGTCAATCAATTTCGGTGAAATTAATGTTTAGTCTGTCAAAGGACGCATTGTAGAATGTTTTTCCGAGTTATATCTGTATATCATGAAAATTTCTTGGCAAGTTGTAGATTGTCGCAAAAATTGCGAAATATCAAGAAAGTTCATCAATTTTTTTTAAGGCAATTTGTTGAATAAATCAAATTTTCTACCGAATTCCAAAAAAGTCTCTTGTAGCTTTTTCAGTAGTTTTAATTGTAATTCAATTTCTTGAAATGTTTTATTAATCTCATCGGAAAGTTTTTGGATCATTTCACGATATCAGAATATCCTATTTATTCAATATTTGAGAATCCCAACAGTACCTATAGATTGATTCTGACGGCAATTTTATGCTAAGTGAAAATGATCGAACTGTCAAAAAAATTTTTGGGAAATTCAAGAAAGTTTTTTATACCTTTTCAGAGTTCACATTTGTTTATTGGAATTTTGAGCAATTTTCAGAAGAACTCCTCTGAGGTGAAATGAAAGCACCTGAAGTGGCAAGGGTTCTTTGGTCGATGATACCACACATAATGTCAAAAAAAAAAAAAAATCATTTTGACAACCACAGAAAAAAAAAATTATTTTGGTGTTCTCAGTTTTGTGAAAAGTTTTCAGTTTTTACTTTGTGGCTGCTTACTTATTGGTGAAATTTCAGCCCACTATTTCCGGATGGAACACAAGCAAGTAATTGTTTTCGCAGATTGCCTTCAAATATTTCAAATTATTCCCGCGATATTCAACAATGGTAATAGCCTCAATTATCACTTAACATTCGTAATTGAATTCTCCGACGTCGGCGTCGAGATGAATCGTCCGGAATTTGCATATGTTTTGCTTTAGGTGTCAGGCATGTTTTGTCATGATATATACCAGACAAACTGGCAACCGTTGTTCGTTCGCGAACCTTCGCGCTAATGGCTGTGCCATTCGGCGTTTGGCACGCGAGGATGACAATAAGAAGAGACCGGAATCTCCACTAATTAACATAATGACGAATTACTACCGGCGACATCGAAAAAAAAAATCGAATCCGAACGAGAACGTAATACCCGATAGCGTAATACCTACACGATAAAAACCCATGCACACTATCCGTTTTTAATATAGATTAAAATCTGCAGAATCCCCGTGTGAAGCGAACCTGTTAAAAATACGCATTCACATCGAGTCGATTAAAGCTACTATCAATTGCTTTTATGAAGTATTTTATATCTTCGCTACGCGCTTACAGGATAAATCGACTTTATGGAAGGGCGCACATAACACGATAAATCGAGTGGAATCCATTCTTTTCGTATATTTCCACGCTGAACGTGAAAAAAATTAAAATCATCACTTTGAATCCGTCACGTCCCATCCTATTACTCTGTCTTTCGTCGAGTAGTTCCCACTTTAATACTCATAAGGGGGATGGAAAAACTTTGCGCGATATACAAAAAGAAGAGCGTGGAAAGTTTCAAAGGCAATAACATCGTTTCGGCATCTCTTACAGGTTTCGAGATCCAATTCCAGGGAAGTCACACTACGCGACGTCGAAAGGGAAACTTCGGGCGTTTTCAAATGCGAAGTTTCCGCGGATGCACCACTTTTCCATACCGATATGCGATCGGCGAATCTGCTCGTAGCAGGTAATAAGACATACTTATACATCGATTCAGTTTTTTTTTTATTTCACCACTCGAAAGGATGCAATCATCGGTAGGAAATAAGTGTACGATTTCATGGAATCGATGCGATTCTTTGTTGAGTCACCTATTCAACGTATTTGAACCTTCTGGTGAATAATTTGAGTGAAGTGGAGATCGTTGCGAATTTCCTACATCTTTTCTGAGGACTGTACTTATACCCTTTTTCAAATTGAATGTTATTTAGAATTTTCTACGAAATGAAGAACGATTTCAGAATATGTGTGAATAAAAAAATTCTCTCTAAACACGGCCAATTATTGTGACCACGGCAAAATACAAAATGAATTTTGAGTATTGTTGAAAACCCTCTTTCTATTGAAAAATTTCTGTGAAAATATATTTTTTGTCACATTTTGGAACTTTTTGAATATTTTATGTAATCTTCACATTTTCTTAGAATTTCGAGGAAATCAACAAAAATTTACATAGAAATTCCCATGGACAATCAGGAACTTCCTTGAAACTTTTCGAAAATATAAGAGGATAATGGGCGAATCTAAATTAAACGAAGGAAAAAGTATCGATAACCAATGTGTAAGGTAAATTGGCGAATGCGCCAGGTAGCTCTCATAAAGATTGAAAAGTCAATCTGCAATTGAAATGCCTGAAAATTCGACAAAAAAGTTTTATATGAACAGTTTGAATAAAATTTCAAACAACGAACCAAAAATCTAATAATTTTTTTTCTTGGATTTGCCAATAAATGGCTGATTTTGGTTCAAATAAAAAAACGGAATGGAAAGTTCAAAATTCTGACAAATTCGTAACGAACAATAGAAGTGATACAGAATGAAAGGAAAATTCAGATAAGGAGAGGGTATTTTCATCACAATAGCGCAAAATTTCTAAAAAGAAAAACGATAATTGACTCGTTTTATTTACAATCACGGTAAATAGAACAACCTGCATTTCTTTTCCTATCTCGAAGGATTTGTCGAAACTCGCATTTTACTCATGATTATGAATCATTCCGTTTCTTTCCGTTGCTCTATGTGTTCTTCGGTTAAACAGGAATTAGCCTAATTTTGCTTCGTCACTACACAATTGATTCTATATTTTCGATAATTGAAACAGCCTTAATTTGCTTCGCAACTAATTCGCAACTGATTCTATACTTTTGATAATTTCAACAAGAAAAATAGCGAGTCGCGAAGCGATATTGGTTCATTTGATTACGTTCGCAAAGGTGACTATTCAAATCGTTTTCAGAAAATTTCATAGATTTATTGGAAAAGCTTCATTTTGATTCGCCATTATGCAATTCATTCTATATTTTTGATAATTGTAACAGCTTTAATAGGGGAGGCGATAATGCTCACACTGTATAATTGATTCTATTTTTTTCTCCAACCGTCAAAAAATGTTGACATTTTTGTACTACTTTCAGGTGCAAAACCCATCAATTCTCTTACCGTACAAAAATTTGCTTGTTGCTCAGCAACTTTTTTAATCCTAGGATTAAAAACGCTACTTTTATTCCTAGGACTGAAAGTAATTGCATTTGAGCTCTCTGATTGCGATAAAACATTGTCTTTTACAAATTTGGTGAAATAAACTAATTGGGCAACTATTTATTTGTTATTCATAGTGATATTGAATGTACAATTGGAACATTTATTGCCAAAATTTTCGAACAATTTTTGAATAACTAAATTTATTTTAATTTTGATTTGGTTGGAGAAAAGAAAGTATATATCATACGGACTAAAAGTGAATATTCAATCACATATCTCACTATTTGTTGATTTCAACAAGAAAAATAGCGATGATGGCATCGTGAAACGGTGAAGATTTATTGGAGAAGCTTTATTTCGATTTGCCATTATGCAATTCATTCTATATTTTTGATAATTTTAACAATTTTAATAGGGGTGGCTGAACTATAATGCTCCATTTTTCAACGCTTATTTCGTGACTATAAAATTGTTTTGATAACATAACCAGGAATCACGAAGCGTTAAAAATTTCATTTGATTAGCTTTATTTCACTTCGCCTCTATACAATTTATTCTACATTTCACATAACTTCTACAGTTTGAAAAGGAGTCGCGATGCAACAAGGTTTCTTTCGATTGTCTTTTTTTTTTCGCTTCGTCAATTCATTTTATGTTTTTAATAATTTAACAACAACCATAGAGAGTTCCAGGTAATAATGCTGCAGTTGAGCACGTTCACTTCAGACCATAAAATCGTTTTGATATTGTTGATAACATCACCAAGAGGTAATGATTAACTCAATTTGAATATTTGTCACTTTATGACTATTCAGTCAACAACATTATCCTATCAGTCCCAATGCATTTGTGCAGTCGCTTTATTAATGTTTCCATAATATTCATTCAATATTATGATCTGAAGAAACTAGAATTAAGAATTGTCCGAAAAATGTTGTTGATTTCCCAAATTTTCTATTTTTCATTTCACTTTTGTATATTGGATATTTTATCGAATTGATTTCACATTTAATTTCTTTTCAAGATTCTTAGTTAAATCTTCAAGCTGCTTCCTTGGTTCCTTTATTATTCTCTTTGATTTCTGTATTCAGGTTTATTCACCAGATGATCGATTATCTTATTCTTTTCTTACAATGTTTTTACGAAAACGATAGAGAATTGAAAAATCCTCAATAAAACCAAGAAGTTCAGGAAATGAAAGAAATCTTTCAAATTCAAAGAAACATCCAGAATCAGAGAATGAAATATTCGAGAAAATTGAAAAACCCCAAAGAATCACTCATATTTAAAAAAAGAAACCAGGTTACCCAAAAAGTTGTTTCTTAGAATTGTGTGTTCTGAGTCGTTTTTGGGGCTAAACTTGATGAAAAGCTAGAATTTACCTTGAAAACATAAAGATCGACTTAAGCTACCAAAAAATGTGAAAGAGAAAGACAAGACCGTTTTTCTTTTTGTCAAATTGACATTTTTATCCCTTCTTCGAAACCGATAATTGACAACAAAAAATAATCTCCGCGCGATAACCATTTGCCCATTGTGTCCCTGTCGGGGTGGCATTAGTTCCGTCCAGAAAAGTACAGCTTTCAATCAAACGACATTTCAGGTGCGACTCCACCGCCCGCTGTTTCAGTGTAATCATCAAATTAATACGCGTTATCAATGGGACAACGGTGGGGGCGTGAGCCGTGGATGTAAAAGGGGCTTTTAGTTGTATTTGATGGACGTGAAATCGTTGATGTGTTCGCGAAAGCCTTCCCGATGGCTTTCGACCGGTTTTCCCGTAAGCCCTCGGAAAGAAAAATACCGATTGAGTGAAATTTTCTATTCCGCCCCGCATTTGCATTGTGTAGATCCCGAATAATGCATAATGGAAGAGTAAAAAGACCGGATTTTTTTCCACGTTCGGACGTTATAACGGGATGGCGGTAAATTAGAACGAAAAACACAATTTCGTTTTCTGTTTTAGAAATCCCCAACGAAGAACCGGTTCTACGGACGGACGTCCATAAAATCACACCGGGAGCTAGAATGACTGCTAATTGTACCACTCCAGGATCGTACCCTTACATGAACGTGACGTGGCTTATTAACGACGAGGATGTAAGTATTTAAAATGGAATTGAATAGTGTTTCGATAAAATAGAAGTGTCGAAAATTTTCGAATAATAAATTCGTTCGGTCGACGTATGGCCGCTGATCTCGAACGGGAAATTGGATTTTTGCATGGGAATATTTCACTGACGCGTCCAGGGACGTCCCCGGCGGAAAAGAAAACGATCTTCTTCGCCATTGTCATCCACCGCAGTAGACTGGGAATCATTGTGTAGTTCGTCTAAACCGTATTTTCACTTTATGGTGCCATATATCTGGAGTGTTTCGAACTATTTGTGCCTCTACATAAATTCAATACTAACCCCGAACTTGGCAAACAATGAAATTAAATTTTCGACAATAAATCATACGAGCGGCTATTACGAATGTTATATTTCGCTCTCCGGAATTCGTATATAAAGTCGACGGACAAACAACGTGTTTTATGTATCGAAAGCTCAGATTGATGTCGAACTGCCTGCCGCCTTTCCTTCCTGTTCAACCGATTGCGACGCGTACGGTCCACGCAGTAAACGCAGATCAAACGACCGCTTAACTATATTAAATGGACGATATATACTGCTGACTTATCGTTATCGTGAAGACACTCGACTCAGGGAAATGGGCTCTCCCATAACCACAAACGACGAATGATACTTGACGGGGTCGCGATCAATGTGAAATGTGCAGCATTCCGCACTATTTTAGCGAGTTGTAGAAAATGATTGCAGTTGGAAGTCGAAGATGAATATGGATCAACTTTTGGTATGAAATAATTAATTTCATGTAGATGGAGGTTCGAAATTTTGTTGGTTCCAAATGGATAGCGTTGAGGGTGAGATTGTTCTTCAGTTTGGAGCAGCATTCATCTTCACTCATATCTTTACTCAAAAGGAATAACGATTTTGCCATGATATATAATTCATGCGCGTTGTTCATACATAGGCTTGACAAACATTCTGTTAAAACAGGATTTGTGTTTGACATGTAAAACACAAAACACCCCATCAAATAACTGTTGTTCAACCAAAAACGCTTTTTCGTCGCCCCAATATCAATCATCCTTCAGTAGCACATGGAACATGATAAAGGTAATGTGTAACGAAAGCGACGAGTGTCATTATGCCTTAGTTGTTTTCCTCCTGTCAAAACTGGAACACTATATGATAGATAAATGGGAAGTCGGACAGCACAGCCTTGGTTCTATTGAAAGATACACTCTCGAGCCTGGAAAAGGCACTTCCGCGTTTCGGAACAAGCCATTTATCCTGCTGTCTGTTACAACCGTTTGAATACTGGATTCCGACCTATCACAATACCGCGCAGAATAAATATTATGAGGATTTATTCGTTTCGATGCGAACGTATTCCTAGACAGAAATGGAGAAATCCCGTCATCCCACTCAAGGCAATCGGCGAAGTTGGATGGAATAATGTCGCGTCGCGTCGTGGTGGTGATGATGAAAAGCGGCCCGGGCTGGGGCTGGTCCTAATTATGGCTGCCCTCCTAATTGGTTACTAATTTGAAATAAGAGACAAAGGCCAGCGTAGCATTTAACAATTAATACTGCGAAGTTATATTCCATAACGATCGGATAGTTTCCAACTTGATGATGTCACACTTTCAGTCTCAAGAAAGCGACTGGATAATTCTCAAATGGCTCATTATCTTTTCGCTTTTCCGCACCTATTCAACCTCCCGCCTCGTTCAGACGATACCCGATGATATCAAGATCTACTTCACAGCATTCATAGCACGCTGTTAACAAATTAATTCGGAATCTGTTTTAATTCTGGGGGCGCTCGAAACTTATTCGAATCGGGGAAAGAGAATTAATTCATTTCGGTTTCGACACGCTATAATGAATCGGATTGGAAAATGTAGAATATTAATTGAGTCGTCTTCGATGAAAAAAAAAGAGTATCCGGAAGCGTTTTCATTTCAAATGGAGTCGGCATCTCTCGTCTCATTAGCGAAATTAAAACTTTCTCCAGGTAAATGAATGAAATCCGACAAATTCACCCCCCTTTCCATCAGGAACTGGAAGGAAGTCCTTTCACAACTTTCCGATCGTTACCGACAATCCGCTCAACGTGCATGTGCGAAGATAAGTTCATTAGGAAAACGAGGGGTGTTCAGTAATCTAAACCGAAGAAAGCGGTGTAGGGGAAACCTAATTACTCATCACTAATCTACTTTTGGCTTTTATATCCTTATTACAGTAATCCTTAGAGTTCGCCGAATTTTCCGATAACCCATAACGTGGAAAGGAAATTTAAATCTACGCTCGCTCCGAGGTACATATAACTGAATGGACGACAGACAGGGACTCCGGCTCTCCTAATACCCATCATTCAGTCGAATCTATCCTGATAGATGGGTTGTGAAAGGGTCGACACGTAGACTCCTGTTAGATATTGATAAGCCATGTAACTTGACATGGCTTAAAACCCCTTTTTTTATCCTCCATTCCATTCGAGCTGTTTACGGTTATAAGGGATTCCTGAAGGGTTTATGTCAGATGCCAAGGTCGTGGTCAGATCGTTGCTATTATTCTTTTTGGCGATAGCGCTCCGCTGGAAAGTGTGAAAGGTTTTTGTAATCTATTCGGTTTGAAGGACAATCGAAATGGTCAATCTATGGATGGCACTGCTTTTCTCATTTCTCCGGATCGCAATTGTTTGTCTAATGTTTTTTACGATCTAAAAATGTTGCTTCGCAACTACGTATTCCATGCCTCTCTTCACGACCATTCAAGAAACAGCTTCCTCTACCTTCTTTCGCACAAGAATCGGTTCCCTTAGTAATGGTGCCACCAAAGAAACATCTCGTTCCACCACGGAAAATTCATTGACCTTGTCCGTCGAAATAAGAAACGTCCGGCGGATGCCCGGATTTCTGGGCGGACATGAAGCATCGTTATACGCGGCTCATGTACCGAAAACTGCAGTCTAAACAGAATTCCCGGAAATGGGTTGTCAGCTCACGGAAAATCATGGGAAGCGAACCTCCTCGGTACCAAATAGGTTTCGCTCCACAGTCCGGTAGCAGATCGTCCCGTGTGAACGATCTCCCTTTGCGCGTACCGCCGGTATTTGTAATTCCATTTCTTCGTTAGTCAATGGTCTCCAGGTCTGATTTTTTATTTGATCACAATCGGAAAATTCATTCCCCAGATACGAGAGAAAATTGCTGGATTTTAGGGAATTTTTTGAGACCCTATTTTACAGCTATATATTTGGCGAAAATTTACCTGGGAATGATTTCTTCGATATGAATGAATAACGGAAAGGGTAACTGTGCAGGAAAGATAAACGTCCCCAACACGGACTCCTGGGGAACTCCCATCCTCGAGGTCCCACAATATGAGACTCTCTGATCTCTCATGAAATCCAAGAATTATTACCGGAAACCTCGAAAATATTACTTGAAAATGGTGTCTAATAATTTCTTCCAATTCCATCTACGTTTAGGACGAAATTTCTGTTCCAATAGTTTGAATAACGTAATTTTGGTGGTGAAAAAATGTAGATACCCTTTGCCAATGGAAACTATGTACAAGTCAGGTCAGGATCTTCTTCTATCTTGTTCAATGATTTTGGCTCTTTTGCATCACAAATCAAAAATTCATTATTGGCCATTGAAGTCCGATTCCACGAAACATGATGGTAAGTAAAAATCTTCGATATCATATATATCGAAGATACTACGTTGATAGCATATCACAAATCATTCTGCCACCCAAAAGTTGATGGTTTATAAATATTAGCTATATGAGTATCAGCAAATGAACCTTTTTGAAGCAGTCGCCGATCAGTGACTCAAACTCAACTCATAATTAATAATCAGGCGGTAGTCATACAAAGACACTCCTGATTTGAAAGTCTTCCAGTGAAGCCAGACGTGTCTTTTCAATTGAAATGACATTAATATCGTTTTTCATGACCAATTTTGATAGAAACTTCAGCGTTTATGGGTAATATCTTGAGTTTCATCACTAACTGAATACAAGGAGTCCTATTAAATTTTGAATTTTGTCATCCGAAGGAACTTTTTTTTTGTGCCAGAGTTTTCAGATCGCACAAGTGCCTCTGGAATGACCTAACGTATATACAGTGTGCTTCAATGACAAGGAGCTACCCTTGATATTTCTCGTTCTATCATTCTCACGGGAATTCAATCAAATATGTGCAATATTATATGGAGGGGTACACATTTCAAGATACATTTGAGTCTAAAAAACGCAACCCATTACGAGGGAAGCTGCAACCTCATGAATTTGAATAGGAAATATGAGTCGAGTGACACATCACTTTGAAGGTCTTGGAATTCTCTTCTCAATAATGTGAATTTTGATTTCCTCAAATGCAAAATGTTGGAGTAGAACAAATTTTCTTTATGATATTTTCATTTCGAAATCGAGCAATAAAGCTCAACGTCATTCAAATAAAATGTTTGAATTGTTCGAAAGACTCTGCTGCAAGTCGTCTAAGCTAGTTGGTACAGTTTGAAACACTTCAGATTTCAAGTATCCCCAAAGGAAAAAATCAAGTGGTGTCAAATACGGAGACCGTGCAGGCCATTCTATTAGACCTCTGCGGCCAATCCAACGCTCAGGAAAATGTTTGTGTAAGAAGAATCGAACTGGTGCTGAATAATGAGCAGGTGCTCCATCTTGTTGAAAGAATATTTCTTCTTCAATCAGATTCTCATCATTCTGGATTATTTCCAAGATTCTTGGGTAGATTGAGTTTTGAAGCAATTCCAGATAACCTTTACTGTTCAAGATTTGTGGAAGAAAAAATGGACCGATAATATGATCTCCAAGAATTCCAGCCCAAACATTGAGTTTTTCTGGACGTTGAGCATGTCCTTCCCTCATGAAATGGGGATTAACATCACTCCAGTATCGAAAGTTTTGACATGACCATTTAAAGAGAATGTACATTGATCCGAAAAGCAAATGTTGTCAAGGAGTTGTGGGTTGATATTCAGACGATCTGTCATTTTTTCACAGAATTGAAGACGTCTATCTGGATCATCTTCGTTCAATTCCTGCACAAAATGCATTCTGTAAGGATGAAACTTGAATTTGTGAAGAATTCTGGAAACCGATGATTGGCTGACTCCAGAAGCTGCAGATATTTTTCTCAGGGAATGAGTGATTCGCATTAAAGCTACTTGTCCCAGAACAGCTTCATTGTTGAGTACCCTTTCTGGTTGGTGCTTTTTATTCTGAACTGAACCAGTTTCTCGAAACTTTTCCACAGACGACAGAACGTATTTATGATGAACTCGATTAGTTCTACTCGTTCTTGAGTTGTATAAAACATTTTCACTCACTCAAACAGTATTGCTAAAGATCAAATTTAATACTCACCTTGCAAGAAAAAGATACCGCAATTTTTCTTAATAAACGCAGATGATGACCAAGAATCGGAATATCATATGGTTAACAAGTGTTTCCAACCAAAGAAAAATGTAGGCAGAATGTTTGAATCCCGTTTGTTTCATTGTATGGAAGTGAATGAAACATAATTCGAATATTTCATTTGAATGGCTTTGAATTTTATTGCTCGATTTCGAAATGAGTACATCATGAAGAAAATTCGTTTCATTCAAACAATTTTGACTTCAGGAAATCAAAATACTCATTATTGAAAAGAGAATCACAAGACCTTCAAAATGATGAGTCATTCGACCCCTCGTTAGGGGTTGCTCTGCTCAGACTCAAGTGTATCTCCAAATGTGTCCCCCTCCAAACATTATTGAACTTTTTTGATTGAATTCCGGTGATAGTGATAGAATGAGAAATATCAAGGGTGGCTCGTTTTCATTGAAGCACATTGTATATTAAATATATAGCCGGAAAGAACGACTTTACGTGCCTTCCGAAGCACGATGGCATTCTCAAGTTGGTTTTTCTGGATAGTAGATCAGTACTACGCCACTTGAGCTACCAATGCCACTTCATCAATAATTCTGTAGAATTTTCAGAGTGATATCTATTCCATTCCATGGACCGTCATGGAATTGCATGATGACCACCAAAAAAGTACTACACTGAACAAAATGATAAATAAAATTCGCTCCTTTCAAGCAAAATCCGTATTTGAATTGAAGCGAAAATTTTCGACGTGTCAAAATGACAACATGAAACAGTCGCAAAGCAAACTTTTAATATGCATGAATGATTTTCTTTGCACTGATTAAATACGAAGCGATAAATTTACAACAACAAAAAAATAACGAAGTATTGATGTGAATGGCGATTTCTTTCAATTCACAATCGTTTCTTCAATTCGGCAAGTTGTAAAGTTTCTCGATCAATACCATGATTGGTAATTTTATTTTCCTTGAGCAAAAGTCATTTCTCCGTCTTCTATGTAGGTCAAGTTTTAAATCGAGATAAAAAAGTTGTTTCGCGAGAATTCCAACGCGAAACTTGTTCCACACCCCAAAAAAGGAAACCGCAGTGACAACGCAAGACGCCTTCAGAATGTAACCATCCAACGACAAAATCAATCTTTGCCTTTGTCAACCCTAAAATCAACTGAAACTAAAACTGCAATATCAATTCAATACCTCGTGAACATTGCACCCGGAAAGGTGTTTAGGATACATAAGCCTCGTTATCCTTTGTTCGTACAGACAAAGCCAAAGGCATTCTCAATGATGCCTAAAGCAAGAAACGAAGACTACGCTTAAACGCGAATTCGCGAATTTCCTTGCCGCTTTGTGCCATACAATACAAACAACTCTTAATATACTCCAAGAATGTAATCAAATAAAACGAAATTTCTTTTTTTCTCAGATACGTCACAAACCTGGTATTCGTGTACAGAATTCCGTGGTTTATTACGATGCTCTACCTGGCCTGGAAACCGTCAGATCGACGATTGTGGTTAATTCGACGCAGGAACTTTTCAAAAACGGCCGCATGAAATTAAGTTGCATCGCAACGTTGTTCACCCTGTATAAGGAGGTGAGGGAAATGGAAATCATGGAAGATACTCCGCAGCTGGCACCTATTCGAGAGCACAGCACGCACAGCTTAGAGGGTATAATTTCGAGTAGCGAGAAATTATTTCCGGACATCCATCGCTGTATGTTTCTGATTTTCCCTATTCATGGATGGATAAGAAGATTGGTGCATTAGTTGGTGCCTGGATAGGGACGCAGTGGGGGACGTGAATGGTAGTATATAGTTTTACTGGTGTCGGAACAATATGAACTTCGTGATTGTTACTGTTGAAAATTGATTTTTCGAGCTTTGTACTATTGGACCGCATCAGGTGAAAATTTGTTTCACTTATTGGATGGACCTGGTGATTGAAAATTATTTCGATGTTTTATGGGTCGCTCATTTCAGATGTGGAATAAAGGGGACAGAAATTCGAACGAGTATCATAAAATCTTGAATGGATCTCTAAAATATCAAAATTACTATCTGCTTAGTATAATAGAATTATTAAAATTCTACGAGCGTCATTAAAAAGATGAAATAACGCGGGGTAGTATTTCAAACCCCATCTGAGCTCTAACTTGAATGTCGGAAAACAAAAGTTTTATTTCTTTCTGGGAAGGATAACTTAGTATTTGCATTTGGAAATGCGGAATGAGCGACTCAACTCAATGTACGAAAAACATTCATCTCATTCGCGGATTATGCAATTTCGATATACTGAAACTTCCGCAACGAACCATTTATGGTTTCGCATTGATCGGTGTATTATTTAATTGGGTTAATTCGATTTCCATCCATTCAAATCGACAAATAGAACAATCACTGCACAATACCGAATACGGAACTTGAATTATAATAATGTAGTTTGATCGAATTGTAAATACTTCATCGTATTACTGCTGAGGATATCGTGTCGAATTCACCGAGCGATATTGAATTTCAAAGTACGAATTGACTGGATACACGTGAATCGAATTGATTGAAAGATATTTGGTTAATTTAGGCTTATTATCCAAACTGTGATATTTAGGAATAAGACAAAAAAAAATGTACGTATGGTAGTTTGTGAACTGACTTGTTCGTATGAATAAATAATAATCTTATTTGGAGAGTTTTTAGTGGAAAAATAGTCGGCACTATCTTATTCCATCAGTTGCGCGATGATGCATGAGGGTATTTCCGGAGGATATATCGTCGCCATCCAGTCAAAATTACATGATTCACTTCCGTTCGAAAATTCTCATTTACTTTCATGAGGGCGCAACAACACAGGTGGAATTTCCACCAAAATTATTGAACTCCTCGATCACGAACAGGAAGAAAATGAAAAGATAAATAGAGGGACTGTGCGAAAAATATATTATACCTCCTTTGAAACAATCTGGAACGAACCAAAGACGATGTTTTCTACTAATTATGATCGTTAGGTTCATATAAATGAAGTATTTTTGTGTGTGATACCTAAAGATTACAGCTCAGCGCTTCGATATCACAAACGAACGAAAATCTCTCATTAGAACGGTCTGTTTAGTCTGAATACGTCGGTTCGAATGTAATCCCCTTATGTAACATTTCTATAAAACACGGCGGTTATCTTTATATCTGACGTTTATGCGCCGCTCTCACTTCCTCTTCATGATTAAGAACCCTTCACTTGAAACTAACATTTTCCGCGAAAGTTCCAATTCGATTCAGGGAAAACACGCGGCGAATATAATGAACTTACACTGTCATGAGGCGTGTTTATGGAGGAACTTATCAAGTTATGTCATGTAAATGCGAAAGATGGAGGGAAACAAGTCGCTTTATGTTTTGAATTCGTATCGTGATCAGAATGAACGAAACTTTGTTTTCGAACTTTTATTATATCTTCCAGTGAATGGAACAACAAGTTCCATAATGTAGAATTTGGAAAGATTTGACATGAAATGTCCAATTTTGACTTCTGAACCAATTATATTGATTCGAATTCGAAAGTTGAAAACTCAAAATTATGAATCTTGTCCTAAAAATATTCATTATAGAATCGACAGTTCTGGACTGATAATTGATAATGTGGCCAATCCAATGCTCAGGAAAATGTTCGTTTAGGAAAATCGAACTGGCACTGAATAATGAGCAGGTGCTCCATCTTGTTGAAAGAATACTTCTTCTTCAATCAGATTTTCATCAGTTTGGATTATTTCCAACATTCTTGGGTAGATTGAGTTTTGAAGCAATTCCAGATAAACTTTACCATTTGATTTGCGGAAGAAAAAATGGACCAATAATATGATCTCCAAGAGTTCCAACCCAAACATTGAGTTTTTCTGGACTTTGAGGTTGTCCTACCCTCATCAAATAGGGATTAACATCACTCCTAGTACCGAAAGTTGTGACGATTCACATGACCATTGAACGAGAATGTACACTCATCCGAAAAACAAATGCTGTTAAGGAGTTGTGGGTTGAGATTCAGACGATCTGTCGTTTGTTTACAGAATTGAAGACGTCTATCCTGATCATCTTCGTTCAATTCCTGCACAAAATGCATTTAGTGAAGATGAAACTTGAATTTGTGGAGAATCCTGGAAACTGATGATTGGCTCACTCCAGAAGCTGCACATATTTTTCTGAGGGACTGAGTGATTGGCATTAAAGCTACTTGTCCCAGAACAGCAATGTCAATAGCTTCATTGTTGACTACCCTTCCTGTAAGAAGCAACATACAGGTTGCTTCTTACTCTGAACTGAACCAGTTCGCGAAATCTTTCCACAAGCAACAGAATGTTCCGGATTATTTTCATTGAAAGTTCTTGCAGTATTCCTTGCATTTTTCTCATTCGATGAATACAACTCGATTAGTTCTACTCCTTTTTGAATTGAACAAACTATTCTCACTCACTTAAGCAGTACTGCTGAAAACTAAATTTAATACTCACCTGGCTAGAAAAAGATACCGAAGTTTTTCTTAGTAAATTCAGATGAAGGTCAACAATAGGAATATCATATGGTTCACAAGTTTTTCCAACAAAAGAAAAAAGTACGCAGAATGTTTGGATGGCATTTGTTTCATTGTATGGAAGTGAATGGAGGATAATTCGGTCATTTGATTTGAATGGCTTAGAATTTTTTTGCTCGATTTCAAAATGAGTACACCATAAAGAAAATTTGTTTTATTAAAATAATTTTGATTTCAGGAAATCAAAATATATCATATTGAAAAGAGAATTACAAGATCTTCAAAATGATGTATCACTCCACCCCAATTCCTTATTCAAAATCATGGGGTTGAGGCGCCCCTCGTTAGGGGTTGCTCTGCTCAGACTCAAGTGTATCTCCAAATGTGTCCCCCTCCAAAAATTATTGACATGAGTACTAACCCCCTGCTAAACCCCCTGCTAAAAATTGTAGATCCGGCCCTATTTTTGCCAGGCCGATTCTTTTTTTTTATTTCAACTTTGCATTTCATATCTTTCGTTTTCTCCGCTCTTGGGTATTTGTATTCTATAACTTCTTCATGTTTCACCGTTCATCCTTGCTCATTCCTTCGTCGTTTTAAACTTCTTGATGTTAATATCCATATTGTAATCTTTTGTTTTGTCAAAGAATTTCTTCATTGATTCGGTCAATTTGTTTTCAGAATTTGATTTTAATACCAGGTCATCAGCAATACTTAGGCCTGTCGTTATGCCAAGTTCTTGTGGCCAAATTGACGCTTTTGCTTTGCCTGTTTCGCACCAATCGCGTGATGAGTCTCTTGTTGGCTTCTGAAACATGTATTTATTTTTTGGTACATTTTTATCATTTCACATTAACAAAGACTTTGATCAATGTAAGTGACGAAAACGTCTTTTTTTGTCAACATGAAGTTCAAGCAATATTCTCATCAGAGGTAGAGCATCTCTTCATTCTTTGCCTTGGCCCATTTGGTTCTCGCTTAAATGATCTGTAATGATGTCATTTATTCTCTATGAGTTGATATGATGAGTTGCAGTAGAATCTTGGATGAATAAGGCTGATGGCTCTAAAATCTGAGAAGTGCTGACTGAAAGAATTTTCTAAGATCGGACCCATAAATTTCAACATTTTTAAAACTTTGACTATAGGACCGGAATTTGAAATACGAACGTTTTATTCAGAAGTGGGATTAAAAACCGAAAATATTGAACTGAAATCTTCGACTATTGACTTGAAATTTCGAATATCAAAAAGATTATAATCTTGGACCAAACATTCTTAATAAAGCATTCTGGAATAATAGCTTCAAATTCCGGCAAACGTATTTTGATATTCGAGTTTATCAATAACAACATAAATTGTCAACAATACGATGATATTTGATGACAAAGATTCAAAGGTAACACGATATTCCACGATGGCATAATTAACGTATACACGGGTTGTTTTCCTAACAGAAGGACGCATAAACGTAAGCAGGATATCCAGAAACACACATGTATATAAACGGGTTTCCACATACTATTAATTAAATCATTCCCATTCTGACCAGATTCATTATAAACTGCTCATCAAAACGAGACTATAGCCTTCGCAGTTGCGCTTAATTAACATAGAGCGGGTGATGTATGATTTCAGAAGAGCGAATTTTTCTTTTTTCCGAAATACAACAAAAACGCTTTATTGAGACGGATCTGACAAAGAAACGCGTTCGAATTTTCCAGATTTGCTCCTTGTTATTAGATTCCTAAGCATGAGAATTATTTGCGGAACGAAACGACGAAATGAAATTCCTAAGAGTTCGTCTTAATCGAAAGAATTTTACTCACTTTTTTGGGATTTAGATTTAATGCAAATTGCAATAATAGAATAAATAATTCACAGCATTAGTTTCTCTATCATTAGTTCAGTTATCAATGTATTGACCAGATCACCTAACGATAAGAACTGCTTTTAACGGAAAACGATTTCCATTCAACATCGTAAAGGCTAAATGCATTAACCGCTTCCATACGGAAAACGCTCTCAATTGTCCCAATGCCTTAAATTATTGGAACACTTTTTTTTCTGGTCGTCGCTGAAAAGCATCACATTCGTGTACTTGCTACGATCACCCTTGAACGGTGCTCCATTTTCAGCGGAATGCTCGAATCCATACGAGCGAGATTAAGTTTCTACGGAAAAAATGCAAACATTCACGCTGTGAAATATATTGCCGACGACAAACGGAACGCAGTTAGTCGGTGCGCAATTTTCTATTCAGATTTATTCACAATGGAATATTCGTCAATTTCTTTCAGTCTGTTCTGGTTCGTGGTGCTGATATTAAATATTTACGCGATGTTCGTATATTTCTTCGAATCTTATAAATCTTTCAATACCAGCGCGGTGAGTTTCGTTACCGAAACCGCGTATCTCCATTGGAACACCACTTTTCCGGCGATTTCCGTGTGCGAAATCAAAGGAGCCGATTCGGATGTTGACGAGTGAGTATAAAGGAAAAATATGGAAATCTTTATGCGTATTGCGGAGGTAATAACATATAGTCGAGTAGATATCAAAAAAGAATATGGTATGAATGTTTTCCATTTCCAGTTACTCGGAGAACGGGGATGACGAAATAGATGAATTCATCCACGATATAACTTATTTCACGGGGGATTGTTATTCTTGCAGTCGCGATTGCGAAAAATGCGATCTGTTGAATTTCAGATCGGAAGCTCAGAAGGTTAAATGGCGACTACAGAAAATAATAACGTAACGGATATTATCGATTTGCAGCGCAGAAAACCGTGTAATGATTTATTGGTAAATTGTAAATGGAACGGAAACGATTTTTCTTGCTGCGAAGAATTTCTACCTCTACCTACGGAGTACGGCGTGTGCTACACGATAAATTCCCTCAATACCAAGTATTCCCACTAGACCAAACAAAAACGGATAATAAAGAATTTCAATTATATTTCAGAAAAACCGGAAAAACTCTTATTAATTTAATATCGAACCGGAAGAAAGGAGCCGGTTCGCTTTCTTTTCAAACTACTAAAGACGTCAGGGTATGAGTAAAAAAAAATTATCGTTCCATCGTGCTCCAATATTCGTGATGAAATTTTTCAGATGTACATTCACGCCGTCGAAGACGTACCTTTTATAAACGCAGATCCGGATTTAGGCCGAGACATTCTCGTCGGTGAAACGACTAATCTTTCCTTGAACGTATTCGTTGTAGGTTTAGCTGAACGCAGTAAAATAAGATTCGATTTGCAGATTATTGAAATAGAGAACGACGAGAATGTACGTAATGTGCCGATTCGTAAAAGGGGATGCAGGTTTTCTTGGGAGGTTCCGGAAAACATGAAGGTTCACCAATTGTATAGTTACTCGTCTTGTGTCGTACAATGTCGAGTGGAGGCTCAGCTCAAATTGTGTGGTTGTACTCATCATCACATGCCGTTCTATAGTGAGTCAAAGTTTCGTTGCACCGCAATAGTGTGAGTTAGGCAACGAATTATTTAATGGAGAGGGAGTTTTCAAGACGCGCATGCTTAAAACTCGACCTAAGTTGCGCTGGCGCAAACGGGCCTAAGTGTTTCGTTTGTCATGAATTGTTATTACAAATCGTGAAATTAATTTATTCAACTCAGCTTTATAACTAATCTTTTATGAAAACTTGAATTTTTTTCTCAAAAACAGTGACAGATACCATAAAATAGAAAACCATCTACTCCTTATTTTGACTTTCTGGGGTATCCAGAGAAACATGAAAAAAATTTTAATAACATAAATGTCGGAAACGGAACATTATTAGAACTTAATTCAGAAAACTCACAGTTTGCTCTTAGCAAAAAGAAATAACTGTTTAGACACTACGAAATCCTCTCGCACGAAAACTTTTTTTTCCCCTTATTTTAGCTACATTGAATGCACTCCACGCCGAAGGATTCGATAAACCGGGATTGGTTTGCGATTGCATTCCGTCTTGCGACGAGCCGGAATACAAAGTCGTCTCAGATACGCAAGGGTGGGTGGTTTCCTTTTTCTCTTCTTTTGGATTATAATTAATTTCGTGCAGAATTTATTACTAAAACATTCCAACAACTGACTCGAACTAATCCTAGGTCAAAGTGGTTATTGCAAAATGAACGGATTGAAATGTTTAACCGATCAAACTGGTAAGTAGACACTACGAAATCCTCTCGCACGAAAACTTTTTTTTCCCCTCATTTTAGCTACATTGAATGCACTCCACGCCGAAGGATTCGATAAACCGGGATTGGTTTGCGATTGCATTCCGTCTTGCGACGAGCCGGAATACAAAGTCGTCTCAGATACGCAAGGGTGGGTGGTTTCCTTTTTCTCTTCTTTTGGATTATAATTAATTTCGTGCAGTCCCCATCCGGAGAACGGAGAGGTGAATCTTAAATTACAATCCTTGCCGACGCAACGTTTCAAGCGAATAGTAACGAGAACAACCATGGATTTGGTAGGTGGGTAATAATGCTCCGACATCATTTCTCTATTCTCCGTTTTGCCAAGTTGCAATAAGCGATTCATCAGGACCGAAAGTTCTTTATGTGTTTGATGTTCCCATTCAAGTTAGGTAGGTAAACAACTTGTTCGACCTGATTCGCTGAAGTGTCAACGTGTCTAAAACAATGAGTTCTCAACCCGTGCCATGTAAACACCGAACTTACCTTTGCGTAACGCGAAGTTATTTGGGTTATAAGATGTTGATCTGCAATTTATTCATTTGTTATATGGGAAAAGCAACATCTGCACTTGATATAACAATTCTCCCTTCGACTATTATTTCATCATCGTTCGAGTTGGAACGTTTCCGCTGCATGTCTTCCAAACGTTTTTATTTCTTGCAGTTTCGTTCGGAGGCACTGCAGGACTTTTCATTGGTGCATCTCTACTGAGCATTGTCGAAGCAGTTTATTTACTCTTCCTTAGGAAACTTTAAATTACTAGTTCGAGTTGGACAAACTTGAGCACATTAGATATTCCGGATAAGCGCTCCGGCTATTACGTAACGGATAGCGCACGACGGGTCAACAGAAGGATCGTTTTCCGCTTAAACGAAAAATATAATTAAGTTTGATGTAGCCAAGAGTTCAGTCGTTTCGATAAATTGAATGTAAGCGGAAAAAATATTTATTCGAAATTAATTCCGTATATTTCGTGAGGATAACGCGGCAGAAGTGCTGATGTCGCTTTCTTACAATGATGAATAATGATAATGGCACATATTTAGCATTTGCGATACCCGTTACACGGGAAAATAAAGTTGATGCATAATGTATGAAATTTAGATGATTGCACGTGAATTACTAGATGAATATTGAATTTTCATTAGCCAACTGTTTGACTATGATTATATGGAGTATGATTTTGGTGGCGCTCTGTTCCATCTGTGTGGTGTAGCCCTAGGAAGCGATCACAAAGGAAATTTCACATATTATTAATTATTCTGTATTTGTGTTAATTCGTTTTAGGTTTAAATCAGCTGTTCTAGAAATTGTGAATATTTTTTATCATTTGCAAATGGGTGTCACCATATTATAATAACTCCAAATCAATAATTAATTTTTAGTTCCATTCTTATAAACTGAATCTTTGAAAAAAAAATTTTCGTTTGGCGGTTTAGGCAAATCGTTATGTTTTTTATTATAAAAATCAAGCTACTATTTCAGGAAATATATGTTTGAATAAGAAGTTTTTGTGCAAATGTTTCTCATTGATTTTCCACTTTTGAATTCAGTTGAATGATTCTTCTCAAAGAAAATAAATGTATCCGACGTTCAGAACTTATTGAAATGATAAAATCGTTTTGCTCTAGTTTTCTCACGGTACGTAGATAAAATAATCATTTCGGGTTAAAGAGTTCATCTCGAAAAGTCGATACATTTCAACTCAACAAAAACAGAAAATTTTTTGAGAGTCGCAGATCCTTTCTCGCTTCCTCACCTTTAATCACCAATCGCTTCGCGATTTGCCATTCAACTTGACAAACATAGAATTGTCGCGATGCGATTATCATCTCAACCTTCTATTTCAATAGTAAATAAATTTTGTACTGTTTTCTCCCGAAAATGCAGGTCAAGGTATTCATAAAATTCACTAGCTTTATTCAGTAAGCTTAAAACAAAAACAAAAACATTTACATATAATACAAAAGAAATATAAATATACAAAAGTTCACTCTGTTTAAAACATTCTGGACATCTCGATATGATTTCTGAAACTTTACCTTCCAACATATCCGAAAAATTCATTTACAACCATTGTACTACACTCACAATGAAAATATCCAAATATATAACAATATAAATGCAGCATCCAAGCCTTAAATCCAATAAAGTATACATGTTACCTTATGATATAAATACGCAGTCTTGAAATGAAAATTCTATGGCTAGTAGTATTTTCAAAAAAAAAGTCAGCCGATATATCGGTAGTGAATTGGAATGCGAAGCTCGCGTTCTTAACGTATTTCGAATCGAATTACAGCTGCTACTCGATTAACTGTCAACTAAAGATCCAATATTCAAACTAGATGATGTCGATGATGTTTGGCTGTGTGAGTGCAAAGGAACGAAGGTGCAAGACACTGCTTTTGGAGATCCCGGCAAATCAGATTGGTAACTTAAAGAACTTTCCGTCGATTTCGTCATATCTTGTTTTTCCAATGAGTTCAATGACGTTGAAAACTCTTCGGGTTCCGCTGAACGATTTTTGGTTTTGAATAGATTCTCGTTTATATGCGGATATCTAATCCGGATGGCATCCACGACATCTAATAGGTTCTTGGAATCCATGGCTAAAACGTGAGCGGCTCCTAACATACCTCTGGAAATAATCGAAGGTTAACATTGAACCAAACGACCTAGTTGAAAATTTACTTTCTATACTCTGTGTCTAAAGTTGTATTACTGTATTGCTGCGCCAACCTCATGGTACTAACTAGTTCAGCCATATCTTTGGATAAAACTTTGTGAGCCATCTCCACTTCCCTTTGAGCGGACACGGGAAATGCAGTAACAATTTCGTCAACGCTGGTCAATAAAGATTTCAGTTCTAAACCAACTTTCCTAACTAGATCGAGATATTGTTCGGCGTGAGCTTGCTGGACTCCCTGAGACAAAGACATAATAGCTTTAACAACCTGGGTTGTGCTATCGTACACGCGATCGTTACTCCGATCCAGATCCGCCGTTGGCGTTGGAGTAATTTTCTGAAAACAGAAACGTTTCACTTTGGAAATTATCGACTGTGGAAAACCTCACCTTCGCTTTCTCGATATCGCTACCGCTCTCAGATTCGCTACCGGGCGTTGCGCTACGATCCTGTCTTGCCGAAAGGGTGATGTTGCTGGTGAGAGAACCGGCAGGTGAATGACTTTTGCTGCTGCATTGCGATCCGGTGCTGCTTTGCAAACCATTACCACTAGCAGACATGGCATGTGCCGAACCTCCGGTGAACTGGTACGAATGCTGAGTGTTGTAATTAATCGACGAGGGACTAGTGGGTAATGAATTTAGCGATTGCGAATGATCGTTATGGAATTCGGGTTCCTGTACAGAAGCGTTGATGCTCAACCGTTTTTTCTACGGAATTTTTCAAGATTAAATCGAAAAGTGGAAATAAAATTAGTCAGTTACCAAATTAATTTCGGATTCGGCAAGCCATCTGGAGTCTTCCTCGGATTCCAATTGTTGCTGACGTAGCCTTTGATCCAGAATATGATGATTAAAATTGGGTAAGTTTCCTTGCAGGTACCTGTGAGATTCTAGCAACTGATTACCGTATAGAGATTGGTTGGGCTGGAAAATACAAGAAAACCATGTAAAACTCAAGAAAGCGGAATCGACTATTTGACATTTATCGTAATAATCGCAATCGAATTTTAAGTCTACATATTACATAGTTCAAGAGGTAGCGTTGCTAATATGTAGTGCATAAATACATACACAAGAGCTGCTAGGAATCGGAATGAACAAAAATAACTTAAATAATATTGCTTTTGTGTATTGCATCGTTACCCTCGAGCTAAAAATTCTACATAATTCTATGGGGAAAAAAATTAAAAGTGCAACATACGAAAATGAAAAAAAAGGCATGCGATTTAGAATCGCGTTCAATCGATAACGCATATTAACACATAATTCAGATTATAACGCGCAGATTTGATAATTTCTAGATCAGAAAAGGAAAATTTTCAACATGCCAAAAACCAAATTCATGCGACACGAATTTCAAAAATAAAACCAAAACGACGCAAGATGCGGTGAAAAGCCTCGAACTCAAGCAACGTGCTTGAATCGAACCTGCTGCGCTTTCTGCTCTTGCTTTTGAACGAAAAATTGTTGTTTGTGCGCGCAACTCTTCACGTTCGCGCCACCGAAATCGTAGATACTCTCTTCGACATGTTGCACCTCTTGCGACTTATCCGCCAGATGGTAAACGGTGGGTTCGGGATGGTAATTGGGCAGATGGTCGGGATAAGAAAGGTGTACGTTCCGTTCCAACGATCCCATTCTGGGTGTAACGCTACACGTGTAACTGTTAGTCCTTTCCAACGATCCCATGCGGGGCGAGTTGGTGCGACTTTGACGTTCCAACGAGCCCAGTTTCGGGCTGAACATTCCCGATTTGTCTAA
Organism: Novius pumilus; assembly: GCA_020654155.1. Lineage (NCBI taxonomy): Eukaryota > Metazoa > Arthropoda > Insecta > Coleoptera > Coccinellidae > Novius > Novius pumilus. Next base: position 734,905 of record JAIFOV010000476.1, read on the forward strand.
GCTACCGTAACTGCTGTGGATCAGATGAACGTTTCGTTCGAGGGAGTTCATTTTGGGGGATGAATTGTCGGGTTTCGCGGACATTCTGCGCTCTAGCGAGCCCATGTTGGGCGTCGCGTTACCCGACATGGAGGGGGTGCCGCTTTTCGAATTCGTTTCGTTGGGAGTGGGTACTTCGGGATCTAATTTGTGGAGGTTTTGAACGGGAATCGGTGTTGTTTTGAGGATCGGTTGGGGATCGTCGGTTTTCTTTTCGAGAACTACGGCTACAGTATTAAATACCGAAGCGGGAGCGTTGTACCCAGCCGGGTTGAAGCCGCGCGTTTCGTTTTCTTTCATAAGTTGCGCCAGTACCTCGGGATTTTGAGCGACGATGTACGTTTGCGGGACGGTTGGGTCTTCGGATTCTATCGTTGTTAATGAGGGCGATAGGTCTCCTGCGAATTGAGAAGTTGTGTGAATGGGTCGCGTGAAGTGCGCACTGACCTTGCATGGGGTAACGGTGTGGTTTCGGAGGGGGTAAAGAATCATCAGTTGGTCCCCAAGACATAGCGGCCATTTTTCGCGTTTCGCGTCGTAAGGTTTCTTGTTGACAAGATTTTTCTTCCATCAGAATACCTCTGGAAAAGTGAATTGATATTTTAGTGTGTAATTATTTTAAGCGGCGAACTCACTGTAATATTTCTTTGATTTCTCGAAAACTTGGTCGCTTGCTTGGTTCGTAAGCCCAACACTGCGACATTAAAGAGTATAGTCGCGGTGGACAATTTGAGGGTAACGGTAAACGTTCACCGTTTTCTATTTTTCCGATTACGTCGTTATTTTTGATACCTTGAAAGGGTTTTACCCCTAGCATCAATACCTCCCACATGCAAACACCTGTAAAGTTGGAATAACGATTTGTTGATTCCAAGATTGTGGTACTCACCGAACATCCAAACGTCGCTTGCCGTTGTAAATCGTCGAAAATTGATGCTTTCTGGACTCATCCATTTTATGGGCAACTTTCCTTTGGAAGCTTTGTAGTAGCTCTGATCGTCGCCCATCCATCTGGATAGACCGAAATCCGCTAGTTTAACGCACATGTGAGTACTAACTAAAACGTTCCGGGCCGCTATGTCTCGATGAACGTATTTTTTTGATTCCAAATAACTAAGAGCCGTCGACAATTGGTACGCATACGTAAGAAGACTAGCTAAATCGAGACGCATCTTGTTATTTTGTAGATAGGATCTCAATTCACCCAGTCGCGCTAATTCCATAACGATCCAAACTGGGGACTCCGAACAGATTCCTATCAGCTTGATTATATGGGGATGGTCGAACTTTTGCATGATATCTGGGAAGGAAATTAGATCGAGACGAACGTCATATCGGGAGGAAATGACTTACAAGCTTCTTCGAGGAACTTTTCGGTAGTCGCAAGATCCGTGTCTCCTTTGCAAGTTTTCACGGCGACAGGTACCAAATTGCCATCTTTACCGGCGAACGTTCCACTGTGCACGTCCCCGAATTGCCCCTCACCCAAAATCTCTCCCAGTTCGATTCGACTTCTATCCAATTCGTAATTTTTCGCTGTACGATCAAACGTAATCGAAACAAAGATATTATTAAATAACGATTAAATCGTGGGAAAATTATTACGCGAAGTAAATGTTATTCATATTACAAGGTTACGAAAGTGGGTAGATAGAACGAGAAATTTCTAATGTCGAAACAATCGTTTTTGCCGGAAAAATAATCTCACCTGCTGGTGTGGAATAATCTCCTTCTTCGTCAACAATTTCAGCGTAATCCTCTGAAAGCATAGTTCCCGTTGGATTATCCGCACTGACCCCTTTACTACCACTTTTATGCTTTGATGAATGTGACTCTGTAAAAAAAAACAGAAAAATCGTTTTAATTGGTTTTATATCGTGTAAAACATACTTCCGCAATATATTACTAAGCCGGACGTGGAACACGAAAAATACATTTTCATTGTAGCAATTTAAGATTGACTGGAAAGCGACTCGAGTTTCGCTGACAAGGCAGAGTTCACGCAAAACGATTGCGAAATGTTTTTACAAGAGAATACTAACCTTTACAAGGACAAGGAAATTGTTTCCAAACAGTTGCTTGTAATGAGAAAGATGGGTGAATTATGAAGGCTGTAATGAAGTAATTAAACCAACGTACCTTTCATATTCCAAATTGACGTTTGATTGCCGGTTTGGAGGCGATAGTAACCGTCGATTAGGTCCGCTAAACTTTCGGCGGTTTCCAATGAGGGACAAGTAAAGAATAAAATCTCCTGGGCGCCGGCCACTTTTAATTGCAACGTGGCTTTGGTGTGGTCGTCGCAATCGCTGACTAGAGTTTGGATGGCTTGTATCTGATCGAAATCTGCAATTTTGGTGGTACCGACTGATTGGGAATTAACGTGCGATATTCCGACTTCTGGTCCGATCACCAGTTCGACTGGTATCGACCAGCTGCTGCCCAATTCGACCATAAATTTTTCCTGATCGAACTGGTAGTGGAGTTTCAATATTTCTAAAAATTTCATCATGCAATCGTCGACGCTCAGTCCGACGTATTTTTTGAACTGAGTCTGGATGCTTTTACGTAGCGATTTCGATTTCATCGTATTTAGTATCGTTTGCGGAACAAACTTATGCATTCCCACCTCCTTTTCCAGGTACTCGAAGTTCGACTTCTTGTCGAGTGCTATTTGGGGCATGTCTCTGAAATATTTGCGTATTTCGAGACAGCAGAGCTGCACTGCGATCTCTTGGTCGATGCGTAGGTGCGGATGCGACAGGTAATCCTGCCTGATCTGGAAGAATTTAAAAATTAAATTTATCACATTTGTGTCATCTTTTTTTCTACGAGAACATGTGATTTTATCATTATGGGATACGGTAAACAGTAAATTATCGCCCATCCCAGTGCGCTGCCTGGACTCGTGATTTCCCGTGTTTATAAATCAAACTCTCGTTACAGACAATTGCGATTTACGGTCGCCGATTTTTCCGTGCCGATATTTGTGCGCCATTGAAACGCCGTGCGACTTGGCGAGGAGACCAGCGGAACGGATTTCGCACGGCAGCATCAACCTCCTCCGCTCACTTGGCGAAACGGTCTAATCTGATTCATGACGCTCTAACTCACGCTATCGACAATTCTCTTGCGGGAACAAACGTTTAATCGAAATAGAAAAAAGATGGCGCCTGACTGTGTAGGAGGTCGTATCGATATTAGAATTTCATTATCGAAGTTGCCTTCGGGTAATGAGGAATATAGTGAGAAAAACGAGGATTCTCCAGAGCTCGGATTATACAATCATTGTAGGAGTAACCACAATGCAATAGTGTAGACAAAAGCAGCATTCTTTAGGAACCGCTTCATCTGTCGCTTCGCGACTATTTAATCGTTCTAAAGGCAAATAGCTAGCCACGAAACGACAGATGATTAGAGATGACCTTTGGTCATGAAGTGATAATAAATAATAATAAAACACTACCTACAACTGGAAGATATTTAACAATTATCTACAGTAAAAAAACATATTCTTTGTCAATGGTCATTCCTGCAAATTTTTACTCGATTAAATCTACAATTCGCAATAATCGAGGAATGCAACTTAATATCGAATAACATTAATTCTAATCTCTATTTATAAACAAACATATCACAAGGAACACAAGGTCGTTAATCCGAAATAGGAAGAAAACGAACTTGCAACACTAGCGTTAAGAAAGTAATTAATATAGGGAGATTAAAACAATCCCGCAATAGCTATAATTAAAAACGAACGGATTATACTCTACCTGGAAATGATAGTTTAATTGGTCAATAACTGTCATATCAACGAGACTATGTATTTCTTTCCGCCTAACGTACGGTCCTATTTTTCTCGTAGGACGAAACAATGGACTGGCTACGATAAAATCCGTCTCTCACGATATTCCATGTATTTTTAATTACATTTTTTCAACGTTTGATAACGCGGAAGTTCGGATAAAGCTCACCTGATCATAAAAAAAATAAAACGTGACGTTATCCTTCTCGCAGAGATCCTGAAGACTAGATGGGAAATATCGGACGCGCAGCTCGTATCTCCATTCGGAGGTCGGATGTTTTTTGATGTATTTATCGTAAACTTGCTGCATCGTTAAATCCTGATGCAACCAATAAGACTGCAATAAAAAAATATATCATACCACTCGATATTTTTTAACGAACGACTCACTTCCTTCGACGACATTCGACATAATCTCATCGCGTATAATTTCTTGTAATACCGTTCGCCTACAGTCGATAATCTATCGGTAACGATCGATATTATACCCTTAATATCGATGGAGTCTCCATATTTGACCACGTTAAATCCGCCGCTAGGAAAACACACCTGCAAAACAAGCAAACAGTGAAATTTCCCTCCTGGACGAACTTGGGCAACCTTTTACCTTAACGGTGGCTTTATCCGTCGACGCTGGACTTTGCGGTGACTTTTTCGGACTCTCCATGTTATTTCTGGACGACTGAACGCACCTCACCGGCGAGCCATGGGTTACGGGGGTTGTAGGTGATGCATCACTGCGGAAAATAAATGAAAATTATAAAAGAAAGCGACTGGGACGAACCAACCCGTAAATAACGTCGACAAGCAGCCGCGAATAAAGTCTACGCCATTTCTTAACTCGAAATCTAAATTTCGCGACGCCGTTCATTTTGTGTGACTATGGAATAACTTGAGGAAAAATGGTACGACCGCCGGTCACGGTTTCTTACGTTACGAGACCCGACGGAATAACCTAGCTGCCATTTGATAATGTGACACGGGAAAGGGATGACGACGGTAAGGTCCGTTTGACAGGGAACTAGTTGTTTGTGACCTTTCCACGCGAAGCCCCTGAGCCGTGGTAATGGTATCGTTAAATAGTCGTCGAGGAAAGGGCCGATGGTATCGAATCGAAATAGAAAGCAACATCGTTATTAACGTCGCTATCAAGTTTACAAATTACGTTGGCAGTTGATAACGTTGCATTATGCGAATGAAATAATCTTGACCTAGAACTCGTTAATGGAAACTAGATTGTTCAATAGTAGGCGTCGTATCATCGAATCAATTCATTCTGTTTTTCCGATTGAACTCTGTTCTTTAATTAGATTATTTTTTGGGACATTCCTTCCATAGCATCCGTTTCCGTCACCATTGCTCCGTTTATACTTCTATTCTTTTCCACAATACTGCATTTTTGTATAATTATAAAAATTTCTCATCTTTTTGCAACAAGATTCTGCTACAAATATGCCTGAGTGTTACAAAATTCATTTTTACCTTCTACATTTATTTTGTAATTTATACCAAATGCAATGAACATATAACAGCGAATTTTCTTTTACTTGAAAGGTCGTATGGAACTGTTTTTGCTCGAGACAATGAATTTTATATGCGTATTATAATGGCAAAACTCTGTGGTTCTGTACGCAACCATTAAGGCACACGCCGGTTTTATATTGTAATGTTGGTTGCCTACCATCACCTAACTTGACATATTTTCGGAGCAGACATCCTTATAATACGAATCTATTTTGTTTTCTCGATATGAATACTTGAAAACTAATAGATTGTCGATATTCGTTCAAGTATCAATTGATTTTCGCGCGATTACTAAGGATGACATCATAACCGTGAAAATAAAAGATTCATTTTATAAGAGGCATGTGTAGGGTGGTTTGCATCACTCATTCAAAATTTCTAATCAATTTCAATTATATCTCAAGTTTTGTTTTTTGTTTTCGATTGTTTTGTATTACGCCTCTTGAAGTTATAAATACTTAATAGCAGTCTTATTTTATTCATCTCTTACAACAACAAATATTCTACTCTTCTCTGCTCTGTTTTTTGTTATTTATAAAAACTTTCTAAAGCTCTGAAATTGTTGCTATTATAGTCAGTAGTTTCTAGGTTATGTTCTCCAGGTTGTGAAACAAGATAAATAAATTTAAGAGTAATAACAAACACTTAATGAAATTATTTAAGAAAAAAATCGCTTGCGGTATTGAACAAATTCCACAAAGAAGTATAGAATGAAATAAACTGGATTAAATTCGCATTTTAGTCGGAAACGTGACCGAAACCTACCTATCATTATCCGTACGTCATGGGTAAGAAAACAATGGACAATCGAATTGCAGGATAATAAAGTGCATGGTTTTTCATGTCGTGTTTCCATTTGTCTTTCGTGTGAATAATTCGAAATGAGATGCAACCGTGAATGTCGTTTCATGATTTTACAAGTAAGAAAACTTTTAACGTAGATGCGTATTTTGAGTGAACAATGTGAGTTAATTTCGTAAAGGCGAATCATCATAAACGATTACTTTCTGCCTGCATAAAAAACCTAAAACTTCGGAGTGTGTGGTCGAAACACTCATCAAACTATAAATAAAACATCCAAAATTTATTATGATCTCCGTTCGAAAATCCGACATCAAAGAAGTTTCCACTGTTACCAATTAATATGTCACCATAGTCGCGTCTCGGCTGTTACAACACAAAATGACAATTGTCTGAAGATCGCCGCAGGGCTCCGCACTTTGCAAAACAACAAAGCCTGAAACTAATATCTTCTTGATTCGTTTTTAATAATGTTATTACCGACAGGAATCATTATCGGGTCGTTTATCCTAACGCTGTAGCGAAATAGGTAAAGGCAATTACGTTCTACTCCATCGCGCATAGGTAGTAGGTACGTCAAACTTTCCCGTTTGTTTGGTTTCGCGTGGAAAGAACAAAACAAAAACAAAAATTCGGTAGCAGGAAATCTACTTTCAGGTCAGTGTACGCTCCTAATAATCCGAAACGCGTACGGCAATATTATTAGAACGCCGGTAAATTTGGAATCATTAAAGTTGATCTAAGGCCAAGAAAAAAGGAGCGAACTTGACGGAAGAAAAGCTCGGGACGCGCTCGTAAAATAATCGGCGTACGCCGTCTAAAACCCATTAGATTACTTATTATTTATGAATCATACTACTTCAACCGACTTGGACAGATGCAGTTTTTCACTTCAAAAGCTGGCGGAAAAATATTTAAACCAGAAAGACCTTCGGTATCGAAATTTATGGTTCACGTAACCAATTTTGACATACCCATCGGATACTATCAATCGCGAAATCTAGATTCGCATTATAATTAAGTCCTAGGTCGTTCCACATCGTAATATTTCACTTGTAAGATCACAAACCATCCAATTAAATAGTTTTTTCTCCTATTCCATAAATTCACTTCGATTATCCTAGGACATTCCGCAATCCATTCGCTGCCGGAAAGATCCTTCAAATGTATAGAAAGATGACATTGCAATCAAAGACGACGGACGGCGATGGTTTAAAAATGTCTTCGCGTCCGTCATCTTGAAAATAAAATCGTTACCGTTGAGAATTGCACATTTCGCCGCGCCAAGCATCAAATGCCACAAGCGAGCATTACGAAAATCTTGGCAAATAACCGTGATATTTGTTCAACACGATTCAATTCCAACAATAAATATGAAAATTCCGAGACGACAACCGAAGCTCAAGTTGCCAAGAAATAACCTGATAGTTGGTCAGTAATAAAACACGATTACCAGAAGCGACGGACGATCAAATGAATGTTAGTCGCTCCTGAGCCCTTAAACAGAGCTTTTGAACACTCTCAACCTGTATCATTTTTTATAACAACGAATTTATGCCCCTTTCCTTTATAATATTGATTTTCCATCACCAATTGCTTTCATTTATCATTTCAAACTTCTAAAGTCGTATTATTAAATCATTCATGCCCGATATCACCGACACATCTCAAAATGGTACTTTAACCCCCTTATTTTTAAGTAACACTTAATCAAAGTATCCATCTAACCGAATAATCTTAAGCCAAGCTTAACTTGAGTGCCGATTATGGGATAAAACAATGTTCTACAAATAATACAATATTATGTAATCAATATCATTCAGTTACCAAAAATATCGCTGGATAGACGACTATTTATTGAAACAAAACTTCGCGCTTGTCACTTGTGCGTTGTGATTATATTATCGAAAATATTCCCAACCTCAAAAAAAGTATGTCTTCCATCACGTTTAAATAATTTGTTTCAATATAAATGTCTTGTGATTGTTATTCTTGTAAGAGAAAGGAAATGAATCACAATACATGGGCAGTTGTTTTTACTTTTTTCACAAAAAATTCACAAACTACGTTCTAATTATTGCTCTCACTTCATCAGTGATACGAAAATGAGTGATAACGAAAATGAGAACAATAACCTGAAAATTCGCCATTGTGTATAAGTAACAATGCCGAAATTTTGATATTTATACTCTAGATCAGATTAGATCCTTGAACATTCATATCAACGAAAAACTTGCTCGAATGATAAATCATAAGAACAAAATAAACATGATAATAATTATTCAAGAAATTTTCATCTGAACTTATTCTCACGTTTTTCTTAGAATTTAAAACTTTTACCCAGTACATTCTGCAATATTTGGAGATCATAATTTATCTCTTGGAAATTTTTTGTTATCCGGCGGTGAAGATCATCCAAACCGATGACGGGAGTGTAGAATATTGGATTATGATATGAGGCCACAAGACAAAAACGGATGGAGTTAAGGAAATGTCTGTATTCCGACTGATTATCCAGTCATCATATCATTCACGAAACAAAATCAAAGTGCCCTGCTTTCAGTGTGATACAGCCCCGTTTTCCTTAAAATTTACGAACTCAAAGATATACGAAATATAGATCGCGGATCTAACGATGCACGGTGACTCCTACTTAGAAAGAGAAACAAGACGGAGTGGAGCGTCGTTCTCTCTCTAATCCGAGAAACTACGTGCCCCTGCCGACTCCCCACCTGAATAATCAAGCTTATGGAGAAATTTGAACACTACTTTTTATACATTAATACGTCTCACCAAAATTTTATAAATAGAACTATGTTACAATTTGCCCCTTCACATCATCGGTGATAATGACAGCGTCGAACAACTGCTTCGAGTATACGACCTGGGTTTTCCGGGGTACAAAATCAGGGTTTAGAAAAATTGGACTAACATGGTTCCATATGCATTTTTATTTTTTCAAATCATCCTTACAACTACAAACTACATTAGAATCATTGAGTTTAAAGAAGTTAATAGAGTTTAGCTTTTGCGGCGCAATTTTTTCCCTCCTCGTAAAAAAGTGGTAATTTCGATGTGACTTTCCTCTCGTATTCTTGCACGCATCGATTAACACGATTTACCTCACTCTCCAAATCGCGATTCACTTGGTCAATAAAGCGCTTCCGTTCTTCTTCAACTCCATGAAATAGTTTTTTCATGCAGCTATCGTTATCCTCTTTTGTATCATTCTTACATAACCTGCAAACTTTTTTTGCTTCTTTAACGAACGCAGGCAAAACTAATACGACGTTTTTCCCAATAGGACGGACCGCGTCCCTGGAACAATCCGGTGATTTTCCAATATTGTTGTAGAACAGCGCGTATAAAACTAAAGTACATTCCGATAAATTTTTGTCTTTATATTCCTCATCTAATGTATTTGACACGTTCATAAATTGTTCCAGTAGATCGAGTTCCTTCTTATAGGCGTCTTTCGATATTTGCGTCGATGTTTCATCGACTTTATTGATCAATTCTTGTTTGTCTTGAGATAGTTTTAATAAGAGGGCGTCGGTTCTTTGATCGCATGTTTCGTTTACCGCATTGTACACCTGCGTAAATTACCAATCGGTGATTAGATTCAATGAATTGGGTAAATCAAATTGTTTCGTTTTCCTTACCTGTGTAGCAACAGAACAAATAATCATAAGAACAAATAGAAATTTCGCCATAACGAAGGATAAACACTTATGAGCGTCGATAATGAAATCAAGATGTTTATGATCAAGGTTAACGTGATCAGGTTGGCATGTGCAAGTTCTAAACGTATCAAAGAAACCTTCTAGAACTTTAACAACCTACTGGATGTATAACGGAGCTTTTAAAAAACCTGGAAGATGGCGTACTTAAGTTTGAAAAACGGAAAGAACATCCAAAACATGTTTTTTTTGGAAGGCAGAAGAATCACATTGAAAAAAGGTTATTTTGAACAGCAAAAAAACGACGAATCAAAAGTGGAACTCGAGTGGAAACTGTTCAAAATAAACAAAATCAATTTAAACGATTAGACATTAAAATATATATAACCAAGATTCAACTATACAGGATAGAGCTCCTCCACAATATCTGAGAGTTGCCACAGCGTTTAAACACTTGTTCTAAAAACTTGGTGAGAAAGTCTAATTCCGTTTTATTGTAACACCAATCAGTATAATAAAGACATTGCAAAAATGATCCTTCACGCAAGATTAAAAACTTTTTCATGTTTCCAGAGATGCCATTTTGTACTGGGTTAAGACAGAGAGCTGCTGTTTTGTCAAGACCTTCAAAATGATGCGTACTTGTTTTTAAGATTTATGGGTACTCCCGAAAAATCCAATTTTGGAAAGAAGGCAAAATTGCAAATATTTTCAGAAAGTATGTTTTTAAAGTGAAGGAGTATCACTTTGATATGGTGGTAGAAACAACGTATGAACAAAGTAGATGCAGTTTTTGAGAAGCCCGTTTGGAAAAACCGAGTTCAGTTAATTTCAAATATTAACCTACTCAATACACAACTTAATCAGCTGCGAATGTTATTCGTGTAAAATAAAGAAAATGAGTCACCATACATGAAGAGTTGTTTTATTATTCTCGCAAAAAATTCGCATATAGCAGCTGCGTTATAATTCGTACTTTCAATTTTTCAGCTCTTCGGCACAATTTACTCCCGTGACGTATAGGCCTGGTAAAATCAATTTCACTTTGTCTTCGTATTCTTGGAGGCATTGATTAATATTGTAGGCCTCTTGCTCCAACTGGGTATTCACTAGGTTAATAACGTCGCTCTGTGCTTTTTCGTATCCATCGACCAGGTCTTGAATACAGCTTCCAATGTCTTTCTCTTCTTGATTCTCACATAACCTGCAAATTTTTTTTGCTTCTTTGGCGTAAGAATCAGAAACCAATAGGATTTCATGCTCAATAGGATAGAAGGACCCGTTTTTGGAACAATCCGTTGATTCTCCAACATTTTCGGAGAAGTTCAGATAAAGAAGATAATTACAGAACGCCAAATTTTTGTCCTTATACTTCTCGGCTAATTTGTTTGTTATGCCAAAAAATTTTTCGAGTAAATCATTTTGCTTCTTCTGAGTGTCTTTCAGTATTTTTGTCTCTGTATCTTCCACTATACTAATAAAATAATTTTTATACTGAGATAGTTTTGATAAAAGGCCGTCAATTTGTTGATCGCATGTTTTGTCATTCTTGAAGCGAGGTATGTTTAGACAGTTGATCACCTGCATATAAGTTATCAATGGATGATTTAATTTAACACATTGTTCAATACTCTTACCTGTGAAGCAACTAAGAAGATGAGAACAATAACTCGAAATTTCGCCATAGTATATGAGTAACAATGCCGAAATTATAGTACTTATACTCTAGAGATCAGATTAGATTCTTGAACATTACTCTCTTCATATCAACGCTTGCTCAAATCATGAATGATAAGAACAAAATAAATATGACAATATTTATTCGCTTTTTTGGATAATTGGCACGATCCGTTTTAATCAATTTTTATCTAAACTTATTCTGAAGATTTTCTAAGGATTTATAAGTTTTACTCAGCAGTTAAAATTTTATTCCTGTCCAAATATGTAGCCTATAATAAATATCACTTTTTATCCTGCAACAAGTGAATATGAAGAAAATCTAACGAGATTCAATTACTATCGAAGGAAAAATAGTTATTCGTTCCTGTGTTAACACAATAGCAAAACGTTCGGTCGAATAGTAGCGAAGCGATAGATAATTATATGAAAGTTCGTCCTTTCCCGACTAACGAGTGTGTCAAAAAGTCTCTATTAGTACATACTTGACATTGGTACTCTCTTTCTTGCATAAACGTTTTGTTTAGTTTCATATACTTTCAACGACCGTTGTCACTTCTTTCTTGAATTGGTGGTTTGGATTAAAGGAAATTGCAAATCATGATAATCGAATGATAAAGACCAATGTGTTATCGATAGATCACATGTCTTATGGAAAAAATTTTATGTGCGATGTCACAACTTCTAATCTCACTTGGTTGTGAAACTCGAAATCAATCAGAACAAACAAACTGATAGTCAGGTAAATTGAAAAATTTCGTTACAAAAGATGTCCAAAGTTTCTGCTGCCATACACGTGGAAATTCTTTTTCTTACAGAATTGAAAACATTCTGAAATATTTGGAAAATCATAATTTATCTCTGGGGTTTATTATTCGGAGGTAAAGATCATCCAAACTGATGACGGGAATGTAGAATATTGGTTTATGATATGAGGCCACAAAAAAATCGCATGGAGTTGTCCGTATTGGAACTGATTATCTAGTCATCATAATATTCACGAAACCCACTTTGTCATGATATTGATTAAAAGTAACGGAAAATTATTTACCATTAAAAAACATGAGTATTATTCTTCTAACACTAATTGCAGCCCAGACGCGACAAAAACAAAACGAAAAATTTTGTGAGTTCTGCGAATAAATTCGAATTTGTGAAAACGTATAAAAAATGCGAAAACTTTGGAAGACTGTTTTTGTAGTACCTCAGGGGTGAGAACTTTTTTATGTCCGAGAAGAAACAAGAAAAATCGTATAAAATATTGCGTCAACTACCAATGAATTCAAGCTGATCGTCATACATGTAAAAGCAATGTATGTAGATGTCAAAAATGGACTACGGTTCTGCCAAGAATTATTGGGAGTAAATGAGTCGCCATCTGTAACACCCACCACAAACTGGAGAATGGAAGCTATTTTAATGATGTATGTAACGAAACACAGAAAACTGTGGTTTTCAAAACGTTACAACGCAAGTTATCTGTTTGTGGCGTTTCCTACAATTTCGATTACACTACCGATTTGCGGCTGATTGACTTGTTAGGAAGCGATAAACTTTCGTTACGTGACTTTTCGGTCGTTATCATTGATTTTTCTGGGTAATGTAACTGAAAGAAAATTGGCATAGTGGAAATAAGTCACAATACATGACCAAATATGTCTATTCTTTCATCAAAATTTCATAAGTAGATTTATGTTACAATTTGTCGTGATAATGACAGCGTCAAAGAGGCTTAGCCAATAAAGCACAAACTCTTCCCACGTTATATAAATATGGCAAGAATGATGTGACTTTGTTGTCGTAGTCTTGCAAGCATTGATTAATTTTATCTAATTCTATGCCCACATCGCCATCCACTAGATCGTCAAGTTGCTTCTGTTCTTGTTCAATCTCGTCGGACAACTCTTGAACGCACTTACCAATGTCTTCTTCTGTTTGATTCTTACATGCCCTACAAACATTTTTTGCTTGTTTAGTGAAATCATTATAAAGGAATAGAATGGTTTTCTCAATAGGACGGAATGTGCCGTTCCTTGGACAATCCGGTGTTTGTCCAACATTGGCGGAAAAGAACACCTCTAGCATTAAATTACATAGTACTAAATTTTTGTTCTTGAATTCCTTATCTATTTTACTTAACACCCCCAGAAATTCTTCCAATAGTTCATTCTCTTTCTTATCGGTCTCTAGAAATGTTTGCGTCACTGTGTCTTGCACTTTACTGATAAGTTCGTTTTTGTGTTGAGACATTCTGGATAGAAGGGCGTCAATTTTTTGATTGCATGTTTCGTCGCCCGCGAATCGAGGTATGTTCAAACAGTTGCTGACCTGCATAAGTTACGAATGGATCATTTAATTCGTCAAATTATTCAATATTCTCACCTGGGAAGTTACTAAGAAAATGAAAATAGCGACTTGAAAACTCGACATGGTAAATGAACGTTGTGTCAGCTTCAATAATGAGATTATCAGATTTATAATAGACGTTATCGCAACAGTATCATCTATCTTAGAATGGAAATTTTGAACATACTTGAACGTTCACCCACTTATATGAATCAGTTATTTTCCCCGAATCGTGATTGGTTAGTATTTTTTTACACAAAAGAAATCTGATAATCAATGTTTGGTATCTGTAATAATTTTCGCGTACTAACTAAAAACGATTTCAATTAATTTCCATCGAGCTTTGATATTATGGCTCAAATGTAAATATTTTGACTTTTTTATCAAAGACATTGAAGACGATGAAAATTAACAGCGACTTGTAATGCGAATGCAATTTCACTATTTCCGACGATATAATTTGTCTTTATAACGGTAGTAGTTTTATGGTTCTTATAATGTAAAATCAGATCGGTGGTTTATAGGTATCACCAAATACCTACTTAGAGATGAATAGTTATTTTACCGAAACATCGAGATAATCGGTCAAAACAATACCATGGGATCGGTCACGATCATGTGCGGGAATCATTAAAATTTTACGACCTCGTAAACAATTGAACAGGACGGTCGGGTTTCGCATATCGAAATTAACGCAGGAATTCTTCTCGAAGTAATTAAGCAGTAAATGTAACATTTCCCAAGGATATTGTTTCTCGTTTACCGAGCGACGAAGAGCACACCTACCTTAATGTTTACCGGAGCGAGGGTAAAAATAAGGTCGAACAACGATTAATAATTCCCATCCCATTTGTCTTCGGAACCTATCGGTGGCATCGTACTTTCCGCGATAACGGAGCTCAGTGTTTGACAAGAAAACGATCGAGGCGTGAGCAAATAGCGCACGATAACATTGAAAATCGACGCATATTATACATCATTATTACATAAAAACCTTCGGTTCTGAATGAAGCAATCGATATTTATAAGTGGCAACGTACCGATCGAAACGACACCATCGCCTGCGGCCCATTCACCGTCGAAGGAGACCTCGGTATTCCGAAACGCGGAGACATGCTGTCTGATCGTCCGTATATACACAGAAAAAAAGAAACGAAAGCGCGCGACACACTTCTTGATCCGATTTCCGATCGACGACTAAAACGAGAAGAGACAAGTTACTTTGCAGTGAAGAAAACAACCACAAAACGACGATGAGTCAGGACAATCTGTGGTTTACCACCCAAAAAAGTGATTCATCGACACCGCATCTTTGAACACTTATCTGTGGTCTTCACGATCAGATCGCGTTCAAAAATAGTTCAAAGTAACGTTCGCAAATAAGGTTCATGTTATGGTTTCTGTTCCGGAATGCAGATTCCCCCGTGACAAATTTACATTTTGCCAAACAGCTCTGCTCGTTCTGTTGAAATTTCCGCCCGATTGATGCCACAGTGCTTTTAGCGTTTCAGTTCCGTTTCGTTAATTACTCGTAGCACATTAGCCTTCTGCTTGTTCTAATAATGAAAGTTCGCAAGTTAGAGAAGCTAAATCTCAATTAGGCGAATGCTATTATATTATTGAGATAGTAATTCGCCCGGATGAGTTCGTTCGCCGGATTGTATTTGTTCGTATCGAGGTTGTCGCGTCGGTCCGTTTTCATTAACAATTTACATGGAAACTAAGTAATTGGTATTCTCCGCGAGAATTCAATTATTCGGGATGCTAAGTGATTGACTCGTTTCGTCGCCCCGTTCTTCCTTATAAGGGGAAACGTTAATTTTTTCGGCGTTTTGGTAGTCGTTTTATGGCGCGATGAAGATATTTGAATTCCAAGGCGATTTCGCCACTGACAAATGGCGGAATTGATCTTGATTAATATCCGAATGAGATAATTTTCATTCTGTGATCGAACAATTTTCGAAATCATCCATCCATCCAAGCGACAGATGAACGAACAAAAAAATTTGATCATCGCGACTATTTTATCGTTATCGGGTCGATAGAATACACCATAGTTTCGTGCTCCTACCTACCTACTAATCTTAGGTCGTTCACTTTGAACGGCACACTTGAGCGAACGGTAATGTGCCGCTCACTCGCCCGAAAAAAAAGCGGCTCATTCGAACAGAGCGGCACCTTCAGAATGAACGACACTCTCAATCTGTGCGACTCCCCGGAAATGAACGATTCTTTCCAATTATGACTGGTTCAATATGAATTTCAATTCGAGTTAAATTTAAAAAAAAATTTACGCTTATAAATATTCAATAGCTCTTTTGCCGTTTGAATGAAACGATTAAATTCGATCGATATGAGGAAAACTTTGAGTGGAAAAATCTAAAAATTTAGGGGTAAATCAAACTTCATGAGGGCGCTTCTCAAGATCACGTCATTTCTGCTTTTAACAAAAATTGTTGCTAATATTGTTATTGCAAATGGAATTGCTATATATTATTTCATATTTAAATAGTTAAATAGTACGTATATGGAATTTTAAACTCATTTCATATAGAGGTGATGGATCTATGACCGTTTCGGAGATATTTCGAAAAATATGTTAAAAAGGTGTTTCTTAGATAGGAAATGA
Source organism: Novius pumilus (assembly GCA_020654155.1). Classification (NCBI taxonomy): domain Eukaryota; kingdom Metazoa; phylum Arthropoda; class Insecta; order Coleoptera; family Coccinellidae; genus Novius; species Novius pumilus. The sequence continues at coordinate 751,406 of JAIFOV010000476.1, forward strand.
TAAAATCATCTTTAAATTATAATGATAAGTAGAAAAAAGTAGTGGAACGTATAGAGTAAACGACGATGTAATTGCAGTATCGTTCATTTCGTATGAGCTCAGTGTATAGTGGCACCAGTATTGTCCGTTCGTTCGAAGTAACGAACTAAGGCAAAGTAAGGCCGTGGCACAGTGTGCCGTAGCTCATTCAGCTCATCAGTTTCGTTATTTTGGACGAACGAACGACACTGAACGGCACGTTTAGGTGAGCGGAGCGAAAAGAAACCGCACACTTTAAATGAACGAACGACCCATCACTCCTGTTGACCTCCGCATCCGCCAAATTGTAACAAAACGTTTAGGACTCAGAAATGTATAAAATAATAAATTGGAATGCTCGTAAAATAATTTTACGATTAGTAATTTGTGATATTATTCCGCAAAATGCTAATTACTTTGAGTATTCAGTACTTCCTCCAGCAAATCAAATCGGCATATAAATTTCGAAAGCGAAAAATTGTTATTCATTGAATTCCAAATAGGGGATGACGGACAACACGGAACTTGAATTACCTGACGGATTTCGGTCTCGGCCTGTGGAATTTCCACGTGTAGCTGTGCTGTTGTATATTATCACTGTAGATCTCCTCGGGGCTGCTGGTGCACAATAAACTGCTCGGTCTGATGTTTAGATGTCGAAAACCTTTTTCTTTCTTCCGCAAGTTCACTTGATTTCCGTAGATTACCGGTCGGCGCGTCATTACATCTTTATAATCGCATTTTCTGTTCACATCGCCGTATTTTGTCGGTGGTAAAACGCGACAATAAGCGAAATCGTTCGTCGGGATCATTTCGATCTGAAATTTTTTCATCGAAAATTGATGCGGGTTCAATATGTTGAATGAAGAACCGATTAGCGGTGTTGCTTCGTTTTATTTTCCCAATTTTAATGTTTTGAATATAATTTTAATTCACCGTGAAAGTGCGCGGAGACAAAACGACCGGCTCTGGATGTAATAGAAACGGGAAGATATCCATCTAACGTAATTTCCTCGTTTTCAAATCTCCGGTCGATCGGTTCGTTTCTTCGCCAAGGTCGATTTGCATAAACCGAAGGTAGATTATTGCTTTCTATTAATGCGTCTCTTGTAGAACGTATACATATACGCAGAAATGCCTCATCTAAAATTCAGATTCGATTGTGGGCGAATATTACCAATCGTTGAGAAATAATTCTTCAATGAAGCCGTTGGTGTTGAAAATAGGCCCGTGCGATATTTACGCGCCTTAGATAATTGCCATCGATTTGAATCAAAATTTTTAGACGTCGATTAATAACAATTTAATAATTTCCAAAGCGTGCTCCAAATTTGTCAATCTTGATAAGCGCAGAGAAAATTTTCAAATTGAAACGAATTCGATTCCTTGGAAACGTTTACTCATTTTTTTTCTCAATTTCCTTTACCGTAGACGAGCATTCAATCGTGTGCCAAACGAATAGTCGAAGGACTGTCAGAAACCACGTTCGGAATGTGGACTGCAGTTTAATCGAAACCTTCAAACATCGATAGGCATCCTCGGTCTTGCGACCCTTGGAAAGTGGAACGATTTTTCAATACCGAACAGACATTACCGAATAAATCGTCGACGATTAAATTTCCGGAATTCTTTCGCCAATTATAACTGTCAAATTCGACGTACGGCGCGGTTTTGTGAATTATGTCCGAACGTATATAATTACAAACGAACGTTTATAACGAAAATTTCGGACGGTAGAAATGCGGACACGTTCCGCTCATGGTCGTAACGGAAAGACTGATAATAAATTTTCTGGACGAAGATATAATGCGGTTGTTTATATGCGGGGAGGTATTAGTGAGATATCCGTAGGAACAACATGAAGGAATTACAATGGACAAATTTGCATTTGCGTTTTGCAAATAAGTATAACCACCCCGGCGCACAGCTGTTACGGAAACTAGACGCACTCTGTACATCGCAACTTCAGGAAGAAATTTAACTTAGGATTAATATGTCGCGCTTTATTAACTTTTTTCATAAGAAACTTGGAAATATCTTAGGGGTTAGACTGCACGCTTAGTTAAACCGGAAGTGATAATCGAACTACGCAGTGGTATTATTTGAGGGAAAAATGGTACAGCCTATATTTCCATCGGACCAATTATTTGCTCAAAATGAAGAAAGAATCATAAGTCTTATATTCCATCTGGCTCAATACTTGACTGTGAATCTAATCCTAAATCAAATTGTCCCTCCAACAAAGAATCGATTTAGAAGATTAAGATTTTAATCCACTTAGTATTTTGAACTGAATACAGGAAATAAAAATTGTGATAGAATCGGATGTTAGGCAAATGCCATAAAATGCCATAAAGTGCCTATTTTCTCTGCTTCCGAATTTCGGCGTTATATCCAATCGACAATCCCAATTCTCTTTGGATTTATGTAAAGCACTGATGAATGCGAACATTCCTCTTTGGAAATTGGAAAATCCTTCTAAAAGCATTCCTTGAAAAGTACACCAAAGAACACGTGCCAAGTGAGTCTACCCTCCGGAAAAATTATATTGATGTAGTGTTCCAGGAAAAGATGAACAAAATTAGAAAAGAAACGGAAGGTAAAATTTGTGGGTGTCCATTGACGAAACAACCGATGCTCTTGGCCGCTACGTAGCCAACGTAATTATTAAAACTCTACAATCAACTCACCAGGACTCTAACACGTATTTATTAACAAGTGAAGTACTCGAATCAGCCAATAATTCGACAATAGCCCAATTATTTACCAGTGCGCTCTCATTATTGTGGCCAGATGGAGTGAAACATGACAAAGTGTTGCTATTTGTTTCTGATGCCGCTCCATACATGAAAGCAGCTGGAAAAGTTCTGCAAGTTCTATTTCCAAAAATGGTTCATGTGACGTGTATAGCTCATGCATTGCATAGAGTTGCTGAAGAAGCGCGAAGTTTATTTCACGATGTCGATCTGTTAATATCAAACGTCAAGAAAGTTTTTAAAAGCTCCATCGAGGGTGCAAATTTTCAAAGAACTTGCACCAGATCTGCCATTATCACCTCAACCTACAATAACGAGATGGGGTACATGGATATCGGCTGCCATTTATTACGCAACCCATTTCGAGAAAATTGTAGAAATAGTGGATCACCTCGAAAATGATGCAGCTTCAATAAAAATATGTAAAGATGTTTTGTCCAAAAAGAATATCCAGTCTGATTTAGCATACATACTTGCACATTTTCATTCAATTCCAACATCAATACAAAAACTAGAAGAGAGGAATTTAAAATTACAAGAGCAATTGAACATTATGGATGAAACAATTGAAAGAATCAATTCTGCGCCTGGATTAAAGGAGAGTTCATGAAAGTGATAACTAAGGAACTTACCTTTTGTGAAAGTTGTTCAAAAAAGACTGACGCGATATTAAATTGAATTCAGCCTTCAACGATATTAAAGAGGTTGACCACCCAACAAAATCGATAACATTTCCTTTGTTGCAGGGCCCGGAATGGGAAACAAATTGCTCATATTAAGATAACGATGGTGAGATATTCGAATTAATAGCAAAGACAAAGTCGAATTGCGGATTCCACGTCAAACGCAAAGCCGCACATAACCGATTCAATCCGATACAAACGGAGAAGATCCATCGGAAGACACGGTTATTCTATTATGCAAATCGCATTATACAAGTTCTGAACCTGTACATACACACAAACCGAGAGAAATGAGCGAAAACGATGCCGCGCATTAGAAAGCAATGATGGGAAATTGAATCCGAATCTTGCGATCCGAATTCTCGCCGTTAAATTTGCATTAATTACAACGGTATAACTGCAGCGATACGAACGTAATTCCCGTTGAACGTTCTGGGAATATATCCGTCAACGTTTCCGCGACACACATTGTACGAGATTTTGTACGAATTCAATAGCTTCATTAGTCAGGGGATCTTACTCATCGTCGTCGCCGTTCCTGAATCCCGACGACGACACCGAAGCCGGCGACAATTGATTCAATTGATTTTAAACAACTTCTAATTTTCTTTTTTCGTATAGCGACGATAATTGCTAACGCGAGGCGAAAAGTTTGTTTTGATAGAATCGGCAACGAATTGAAAAGTGGTCGATGACAGCGCGAATTCGTCATCGTGTGATCGTGTTCGAACTTCCAATCGATTTCGTCGAACAAATAACAATTTGAAAAAACCGAAATCGCTCACCCATCAATTTGTCATGTAAATCATTTCGATTTGAATTTGAAAAAATAACAAGAAATACAAATAATACGATTACTACGATTTTTTTTCAATTGGGAGAATTAAATCAAGATGATCAAAAAGCTTGAATACAAGTTAATATAACCCAAATTAAAGTCTTTATTCGGAACAATTCAGGAAGTTATCAATTAAACGTGAAAAAATTTTAAAAACGCTGTATCACGCGATTAAATTTCATAATTTCATAATTGTAAAAATAAAAATTTCTTGATTTCGTAACACTAACGAATATTATAGAATATCAAGAATTGATATTTTTGCGTAATAAAATTCCTTTTCTCTTCTCTACGATTCTTGAAAACGAATCTTATATCCATTTGAAAAAACCAAAAGAGTCATGGCCTTCCCGGAACAAAATATGAGCATTATTAAACGCTTTTGCTTCAAGTTAATCAATTTTTAGTTCAACGCGAAAGTGGTATCAAAATTTTTCCAGATACTCCTTCATAATTTTATAACTATAGCTGCAGCAATAATTGTATCGATGGATGTGCATGATAAATGGAAAACTTTTTCGTTGAATTTAAAATAGAATGGAACGCATTCGACCATACGAAAGTAATCAGTGCAACGGAAATCGTTCAACTGAAAGAGCAACAGTGCGAACGCAAAATCCTTCAACCTTGTCTACCAGAACGTTCAAATTTTTTTCTCCAAAACTAACTGCGATCTTCTTCAGGTACATTACTGGTTAATGGTTCCGATTTGTTCAATAAAACCACCACAAATTCCCAGTAATAATCAATCAACCGAACCGTATGCGGACTTTTATAACTCCAACAACCCACAAAACGATTATGATTTAAAGAGAGAAAAAAAAACGAAACATCGCCACTCCCGCGCCTCCGCCATCGTTTCAATTTTTATTCAACATAAACCCACATAATTCTTGTTGTCGGTATACAAAAATAGCACACCCTACGCGACAATGGCATGAATCAGTCAAACGTCGCGCGGCTCATCCGCACACCACCGTCGACGACCGCGCACGTTTTTCCAACAGCCGAAGTACTTCGCGGTACACGTGTTGCGCGCAACATGGACGAACATCTACTACCGCGGTGAGCTCGTCCGCGAGTTTTCGCCGCGAGAGTGTGAAATGTGCTCGCTCGCCTGTCGCGACGACGTTGAACACCTCTAAACATAGATTGGGACAATAAGTGAGGAAAATACTCTATGTATTAATAACGCACTTTATAAGGGTGTAAATTTTTTTAAAAGTTTATACCTCAAAATCATATCTCACTCTGAGGGTGCGCAAAAACAGGCAGATGATGTGGAAGGCAAGACTCCTTTCATAAAACGTAGGGGGCTGCAGTCTATTATCTGGTTCTATGATACTCAAGAAACAACACCTTCGACAAATAAGTTAGGTGTCGAAAGCACTCTAAATGCAGAAACGATTCATTTCAATTGTCGAATAATTTGCATAAAGTTTTTATATACAAATATTAGCTGGCCTGATAAGAAATAAGTTCATTGGCATTTCTACAACTCAAAAGTTCTCCATCACGTTGGAATATCAATCAATGAATCAATATGTGAACTAATTTTTATACACTGCACTTTTTTTATCCCACTGTGTTTAAGGCTAACAAAAATTTCAATGTATTGGTGGTTGCAGCGCCGTAACCGAAGGGGTGCTAAAGAACTTCTACTTTCTATGAATTAACCGGACTTTCTTCTGTCAAATGAGTTTCTATGATCGTCAAATTCAGAGTTTTCTGTCAATATCCTCGGAATAGCTTCCATTTGGTAAATGGAGTGCTGCAGATAAAGAATAGGGGTTCGCGAAGCCGAGACCAGCCAGCCTCATCTCGGTCTCGAGAAACGTCCCTCGGTCTTGGTCTCAGTCTCGATCTCAAATGAGATCAACGAATCAACTGAAAAGTATCTTAAAAATGATACTCTATGAGTAGTTCTTTTTCAAACGCATATTTTAGTTACGCGTTATTTTCTATTCTATTTTGTGCGATAAATAACTCTGGATTTTCATGTCGACATAACCTCGAACATCAGGTAAAACTTGGTGATTTTTCAATTCAATTAATTTCTCCTTTTTGTTTCACATATATCGTTGATTTTGAAAAGATTTTGGGTGCCCTTCATATTTGGCTTTGAAATATGGTCTGTTAGTGAGGTACAAAAGTACTACAACCACGAAACACACTTTTCGAAAATATTTTGCATTCAAAATAATGGTTACAATTTAGTAGTTTTTGAAATTCAGGACTTGTTTAGTATCGTGTAAATTTAAATTCTTAGGATATCCATTGAAGAAGAACAAGAATTCAAAACGTGGAGTTGAATATTGAAAGGATTTTTCTTAATCTACTCAACAATCGTTTTCTTTTTCATCGTCATTTTGTTATATATGACTCGTTATCATTAACAAAAATAAACTTTTTGTGGTCTTTATTTTACCATAATGGTTTCTAAGAAACATGGTTACCTGTTGAAACGGAAAAACACTTCGATAACAGAAAATATACATTCGCCTCCAAACTAATTCTATTATCGTTGTTGATAATAAATATCATTACGCGCATCTGCCTCATATTTATCAATCGCCACGATACAATACAAGAATGCAGAATCTTTTTCCCCGATAATACAAGGTAAACATCCGATTTGTTCGATTTTTGAACAAGTGTCGTTTCGTAGTCGCACGAGAATATCAAGTAGTAAACCTGTTTACCGATATCAAGTTTATACTTCCCGGATTATTTTGTGTGCACGAACGCGAGATTACTTGGAACCGTTCAACGTGAACGAGGTTGTTTGAAAGAAGGACGAAAATATTCTTTTGTGAGTATAAAATGAATTTTTTCGATTTTAAGAGAGAAAGATTAGTCAATTTTCTGAATTCAATGAAAATAACTAAAGTTCTATATATCAACACTATAAGGTAATCGAAAGACAGAAAAATGTAAATAACAAAAGCTTCTCGAATATTTCAGAATATATTTTCAACAATAAATCTTCTAAATTTTGAAGCCTAAAAAATTTATCATATTTCCATTATAGACGTTCGACCTCCACCAATTCGTGAGTAATACCGCTGTATAACTTTGGCGTACGCCCACCTAACGACAATTCAGACGAAGAAAATTTGCTTTCGTACCAAATACGGAACGTGAAATGACATTTAATATATCGACCGATTGTCTTCGTTTTCCTTTTTCGCAAATTCGAAACAAAACCTACAACGCTCGGACGATGCGAGACCCACCAGAAGGCTTAAAGCGACTTTTTACGATTTAATCGTGGGACGAGATATTTTGTGCTTCATTTAAACAAGATTTTTCGTATTGGAAAACCGTTAAATCCGAATGAAAATTATGGTGGTACAGTGGGTGAATGTTGAGATATTGAAGATAATTTCGAGTCACGCCTGCTACTTGGACCGGTTCTTCGGCGTGAATGAATTTGTATTTCATTCAAGTACCGATAATTGCCCGACAGATAAAATTGCGTAGTTTTCTAAAATACCTTCTTTTGTTATCGTCGCTAATTAGAAAACGTTTTTGTGTAGGATGAAACCGAAGAGGAGTCCGTTAATTACGTTACATCTGTTGTTGTGCCGATGAATTGGAAGATGGAACGACAGTGGCGTAATGATAATTTATAATGATCATCTTGTCAACTTTGGAATGAAGACATCTTGCGTGAAGAATTTATTGTTGATGTAATAAATGATGTAACTGTAGGAAAAATTGATCCCTTTTTACCAGGTCAGAGAACCCCATGGAATGTCCGATTTCGATAGGACACAATACGATAAAAGGGTCATAAAATGTCCGTAAATTTTAATCGGTACGTCACAACGTTTCATGTTCCAGCAACAAGAATATTATTACAACGAACACGTAAAGTACATAATTATGTGGGTATAATTATATTGGTAGATTAAAAATAATTGACAACGTGAATCATATCAGCTGCAACGAACAAGATTACATAGATGTACGACTATTTTTGTACGAACCAACCGACGCGACGCGACGTCGAGCCAGGAAGCAATACGAAGTCGGTGACAATTGTTCAGATAAAACGTTTCCTGTCGGGGTGTTGTCTGGTTAACGACGAAACGGTCGCGATAATCGCTTAGAGAAAGGTCTATAACAAACGATCCAACAGGTTGTTGTTTCATAAAATCAGTTATCAGTTCAGAAAATATGTTGATTTGTCCTAACATTTACGAAAGCACGAAAGGCCCATTCGATCATCTGTCGCTTTACGACTATTCAATCCGATAGAGAATCGCTTCGCGAACCTCAGCCTCTTATGAAATCTTATGAATTCTTAAGAATTCTGCTTTGCTGACGGTGAGAAACAATCATTTAGCGCCAAACCAATCCATCCTCCGAACGGGTACGCAATGTTAAGAACGTCGAATCGATCATGAACAGCGTCGATTGACAATATTCCTGTACAAAAAAGGCAAGGTTGTTGATATACATCATAAATAAAACAGGGCCCAATATTGAGCCATGCGGGGCGCCCACATTAATTATTCCTGCGGAGGAGCTATAAGACCATCAAACAGACCTGGTATCAACACATACTGCATTCTATCGTAAAAGAAAGTCCTTCATCAATTCCACCGACCCAAGCTCTAGGTTGCTTTCTCGCTGATAGGGTCACACAATGTCGTCCAGCCGACCCCAGAACAATGTTATTTCAAATCCAAAGAAGGCATGAGAAGATATTCGTGTAGCCATTGGCAATGCTGTAGAGTCAATTGACCAGTGGCCAAATGGATACAATTCTTTTGGCGTTTTTCTATATGCTCCGTAATATCGTTCTGCTCATTCAAAATTTGACGGCCAACTGCCAACTATGGTGGTCTATCGATGATAATCAATTCCAGTGGGTAACAAAGAAAAAAACTCAATTCTAAATTTATTTAAAACCCATTGTGACCGCAATGATTGCATCGCAGATTGTGAGAAGCGATTCGATTCAATGCAATTACGTTCATAAACTTCGCATTTTTCAATCGCATTGTATCTCCCTTTCCGAACCGCACCAACCTATACTATCGATTTCGTCGAGCGACGAGGGTGTGGTGAGTTTCCTCGGTTTCATCTGGCAAGCGAACAAGCGCAACCGAAGAAAAAAGCCTTTTCACTTTAAATTTTTTGCAATTGTTCTGCTACCTTCCGCGGTCTAATGGCGCCGAGTTTCCTTGCAGACTGAAGAAACGCCTCAATTAAGAGAGAAGACGTTAATTATGCTCTCGCATTCGCGGGTGAGTACTCGAAACGCTGCCAATCCGCCGGGAAACAGGAAAGAGAGCGTAATCGTCCGTGAGAGCTTCTTTCAAACAAAAGCAGAAGTATTTCTGATTCCGAGTGCCGACCTATATTCGCCATTTCCCGACAACAGATAAGTCTTCCGTTTTAACGCCACGAAGTTTGTCAATCGTCGCTGGCCGTTCATTAATATTCGTTGAATTCGGTCTACGCGCGCCGTTTTCCATCTGCATTGCTTGTCGTCATTCGCATGGCTTATTGCATGCTCGAGCCCTCTCATGAATACAAAACTATTCCGTCGAATAGTTTGGAATATGCTTTCGATAACGCGGAACCGTTGCTCCTCTTCAACGACATCATGATTTCCATCAAAGGACATCCGTTTCGAACGTTACCGGGAATAAATTTACGCCCGCCTCGCTGAAACTTGGTAAACTTTCGTCGTAGTTACAGAGTCGGACAACGCGTTAGAAATGGAAGAAAAACAAAGACGTTATGAAAACCCACTTGAAGTGATTAGATTGTGCCATTCCAACTGGCATATACAGGCTGAAGTTGATAAGTGAAGACGTAAAAAGCGAATTCATTCGGTTCGTTGAACTTTCTCAATCTTTCTGTTAGTTTGAGTGATTGACGGGAGGAAATGATGTAGAAAATGTTGTTCCCTGTTCAAAATAAATTTCAGTCGAATGAGACAAGGTCAGTGATATATGCAGGATATAACAGTTTTCAGAGAAATCAGTGACGCTAGATGATTATCATTTACCTTTAGTTCATTTCTACTTCGTAATCGAAATTACCACTACCAAGGGAGGAAAGTGCATTCTTCCCTCCCGCGGATGAAGTTTGATGCCCGAGGCTTGCCGTCATGTTCTGACACAGAACAATCTCCTTCAAACTAATTTTCTGAAGAAACAAATAAAGTCAATTTTTCTTTTTCAGATGGTAACTAGGTAACGTTTTCAGATCCCTAAAGTACACCTGGCATAACTTAACGACTATATATTACATGTAGAGCCGGTACGAACGGCTTTACGTTCCTTCCGCAGCACATAACATTCTCAAAAAAATTTGGTATTTACGGGATTCGAACCCAGTTTTTCCGCGTATTAGATCAGTACTATGCCAATTGAGCTACCAAAGCCAATTCGTAGAGCTGGAAGACACATATGAGTTTAATAATGGTATAAGCACAACAGTAATTCGACTCAAAATTAAGTTCGATCAATTCTATCGGTTAAACTTGATTTCTACTTACTGGAAAGTAAAAAACAATATAATTTGTATTATATTTTCACAGATCTTCCAGTTCACACGATATTCGATCGAATATCCGGGGGGCTGACGCCTCCACCTCCACGTTTGACGGGAAGACAAGAGCGATGCGTTTAATTTCCCGCACCGGAAGCCGCAAACTGGGCCGCGAAGCCCGATAAGAGAATTTCCGATAAGTTTCTCTCGGTCGCGCTTCGCGCCTATTGGAATACGAGATGTTGACGCACGTTCGTATAAATAGATTCGCATAAGATGAAGAAGAAAAGGAGAAAAAGGAAAAACATCGAGAGTTTCGCGTTTTTCGATCGTTCCACATTTCAACCCTGATAGGATAAGAGCACACGGAGCACGTCTAGACGTTATTGAATCATCTCGTCGAAAACGATCTATGCTCACTCCCAGCGGCGAGGTGTATTGACCCTCGCGTTGTCTTTTGATCGTGTTTACTACTCAAGTAAATTGCATGCCTGGGGTTTATAGCGTTTGATAATTTTTCTGTTTACAAGAAAACGACAGTAGCGAATTGTCGTTCAGTACCGAGTAACAACACTGTTAATGATGTAGAGAAAAAGTATCGAATTAAACGAGGTGCGTTTTGTATAATTAATTATGGTTATTTTGCTACAACGATTGGTGGAGTCAAGGGAGCCAGTAGCACAAAACGTACATCCTTCTGTTTCCCAAACAATCAAACAGCTGTATTAATGTAAACGTTCCATTCTTAAACAAATTCGAATTGTATATATTCGGTGATGAAAGATGGTTACGGTGCTTTCTGAATACGATATGCAACCTGCTCGCATACTGTAACGAAAACTAAATAATAAGGAATTTAGTGTTGAATAAAATTTACGATGTGTGAACGAGCCCTTATTACAATGAACGACAATGGAACATTAAAAATATGAATGGCTCGAGCTGTCACTTAACTGATTGCTCTTGATTTGTGGCGTTGTTTTTCAACAATAACACCTTGAGCCTTGAACGAGCGTTGCACGAACATCCTGTAGAATGCTCAACCCTACCCCTTCAACATTTTGTATCCGTTGCGTGATGAACATGTTCCGCACGAACCATCTGCCATCCAGAAAAAGTCGGACAACGATCAACCCCATCAACTAAATTGAGTAACTGGACAACAGACTGCAAATAGCGTTTCCCCTTTATCCGGACCACACCGTTAGGTTTTCTTTTGGTAAAAAAACCTACACATTAGATAAAAGCGCCTTATCGAATTGGCAGAAGAGATTCCGTTCGATACCCAGTGATTTGCGACCGTATTTTATGCATAAACGATGGGGGGACACGCCGCCTCGTACCATCGTCGTCTTGGTCTTCCAGTTTCCATTCGTATTCTTTTCCGAAAGGGGCCACTTTGATCGATATAATGCCCATAACCTGGTCGTTATTCACTGATAGAATCTAACCAGGCTCGGTCCGCTTATTTACATATTTTGCCTGAGCTTGACTCCAATCGAAGGCTATTAGAACGGGCAAAGGGAAGAAGAAGATAAGTTTAGAGGTGCGGTTAACGTGCTGATTTTGTCACATTAAATAACGGTTATTAAAAGACGTGGGAGGATTAATACAAGTAGCCGGTGCGGATAGGTTTGAAGCAGACTTTTACGTATTTCGAACTGACGAATTGGGTGGATTCCAGGGACCTTGATCGTTTATTATTTATGATTCATATAAGTGGCAATCTCATTACAATTCCTAATTGCTGTGAATTAGAGTTGAGCTACTTCATTTTCATGTATAATCCTACTAGAGGCATAAAATGGCAATAACTTTGGATTTGCCAAATTTTAATACAGCGAAAACGACTTGGCAATCGTGAATCCGGTTATACAAAAAATAATTGCAAATAATATTTGTATTCCTTCTAGAATTCATGTTACAATTCATCTTTTGTTCATTGTTTCAAAAACAAAAAAATTATCGTTTTTGTGATGAATCATTAAATTTGATTCCGAATAGGAGAAGTGTTAAAATAAGGTAAAGCAACAACACAATCGAAGTTCTTTAATAAATATTACACTTTACAACCTTGCAAGTGAGGTAATAACAAATTCATTAATTGAAAACGAAAAAAAAAATCAATTTTCTTCTCATTGATTATATGAAATACTTAATTTCTTTAATCAATAATTGATTCAAACAGCTGTTCAATGAAGAAGTCGCTTACGGTATAACAATACATAGACAATCAATTCACGAGTCATTCACCCCCCAGATCACTAACCCACATTTAAAAAAAAATCTCACGCATCATAATCACCTCGCGTCCCAAATCCACTCAGTCCCACGGTTAGAAGTACGTCGTTCCACATTTTACGTAACTGCTATTATGCAGTCGTGATTTTCCCCTAGGGGTCCTCACCCCCCATTTCTCATCGTATGATTCATGCAAACTGCACGAATATCGTAGGCAGATACACGATCATGTTTAATCTACCGCGACGACCCTTGACATCGAATCATCGTCAAATATATAAAACAGAACATATCACTCAAGTCGAAAGAAGCGAAAATTGTCCGTTGGCGTGTTTATTAAGATACTTGCACCAGATAAAACTGAAAAATGTAGACGGTACTGTCGCGTAAAAGGTCATCAAACCTGAAATCGCGACGATAAAACGTACAGAAAAATATAAACAAACATTGCAAAAGTGGCATCATCGATTATTTAACGACTAGAAAAGTCGAACGCGAGCGGAGCCCACGTTCGTCCCGATAGCGAAGAAATATTCCGGACCGGTCGATAATTCATGAACGGGATCTGACGTTTTTAAAAAGGGGAATTTCTCTGAATTCGTCCCGTGTTGTGCTCGCCAACGTTAGATCGAAAATGCGGATAACAGTCGCAAATAAAAATTATAAACGGGTAGAAATATTTCACGACAGCCTAGACGCGTACACAATTCGTTAATGTAAATCGAAAGAATTTTTCTCTCAATATGGACATGCTTGTAATCAGTCGCCAGCGGCGATAGAGTCGAATTGCAGCATAGCTGCACCCTGCGTGTCCCAGCGCATGCACCCCTTTACCCTGCGGTTATCATAAAAAACTGAAAACCAAACTTAATTACCCGTTTAAACGTAAACTTCCACCTCTTTAACATGCGACACATATTCAAAAAATATCATTAAGGATGTCCAAAATAGTAGCAGCCACGACCTTGAGAGTCAAGTACACGAGGAGCACCCTCGACGTAAACATAAACAAAACGCGGCGGCGGTCGCCGATATTGATTAAACAATAAAACTCACGTCTCCAAGTATTGGAATATCCTGTAGACCGGCTTCCGATACATGAGGAAACCTTCCACTTTCTCAACCATCATTGCACCCTCACCGCATCACAAAAACCGCAGCGAAAAACGCGTTGTCGTGCTTAAAAAACGGCGCGTCCAATTATTTTTAGCCGTAACATGTCCGCGGGAAATTTCAATGACTACAACAACACCGAAGGAAAAACCAGAAATAGTTGTTTCGTCGTTTCTATTTTCGCCATTCGCGCGGGGTAGCAACGAAACGTATATCCCGCGTTCGGTCTCAAGTCGCCCCCGAGACTTCGCAGAAGTTGATATTGCTGACGGACACGGAGCGGCAATGTGATAGTGTATGTGTGTGCGGCGTTTGGGCAGACGCGCAGGCGCCTTTACGGAGACAGGGGGGCCCCTAATCGTTATAAATTGTGATCAAACATTTTCGCCTTATTTCCTATCCCGCTGTTTACCCGTTTTCTTCGGTGTTGTTTCGATAACAGGAAATTGGGATTAGCGATTGGCGATACTTTATGATGAAATGCACGCGAAGCGTGAAAGCGACAGTAATTGAAGTGACATAACTTCGAAACAATAGTTAGAACAACCATCAATAAATTCTCGGTGGCAAAATGTATGGTAATGAATGCTTACGAATAGCATAAAACTAACCATAAGGAAATGTGAATTTTTTCTCTTGTAAATACAACTACACGTTTTTTTTTCTTCAATCGCCTTAATCTCTTATGTAGTTGACATTTCGACAATAATTGCCACTCTGAACATCTTTTTGTTTCACATCATTTCTTTGTTTTATCACCTCAATCACCAATTTCCAAAACTCCATCTTCCTTTGATTCAAGAGTTTTTAATATCCTTATTCTCTTTCATAATTTAAATTTTTTATTATGTTCCCATTATCAATGTTATTCTTTTCCTTCGTAGTCAGAATGTTCTATTTGCCTTCACGGTAATTCAATCCAGTCGATTTTTCAATTTTTTTTTTTTTATCATTAAAAATACTGTTCTAAGATATAACGAAAATTATATGTCCAAGCTGAACGTGGTTTGTGAGATTAAAAGTTTAAAATCAGTAAATATCAAATCGATCAATACTTTTCTCTTTCACGGACAACAGACGATAATTTCAGGAAGTAACAAACATTTGATTATAGTTGAATTTTATAGCAACTTCATGGTCGAGGTAGAAGAAAAAGATGATCCATCAAAAATTTCAAAAGATATTGTACATCACACAACAATTTCAAAGTAATTAAATACAAGAAAAAGCAACAATACCAACTTATTAATACAATTAGTACCAAAGATAATCCATTTACTACTTACCTTGTATTCTTTTCTCAGGTTGAAATTATTATTGAAGTACCTGTTTTGAAAAACTGAAAAATCATGACCTAAGAGATTATACAGAAGTACAATTCACCATGAATAGCATTTTCTTAGAACCTTTAAAAGCATTTTGTTACGCCCATGTTCAAATTTAATCACAGGAAATAACATTTTACCAGTGACAATAAGTAAGCACACCTGTTAGGAAATATTTATCAATACGAATAATTCCATTTCCGATTGACTTCTTTAGAACATTGTCAACTGAATACAAAATACCATTCGCACATGTACTGCAGTGAGTCAAACCATAAATCTTGGTGATTAAAATTATTCACACTACTGGTTTTTACGAATTTAAACTGCAACAACGATAACGGTGGTTGTTGTATTACAAGCAAACAGTGGTTGGTCGTCTCATTAATTACAATTAACGATATTTCCAATTATAGAGCAATCAACAAACTTACATGAATCATATCCTTTCTCCCAGTATTCAACAGGTCACATTTTCAACCAATTCAAGCTATTTGAATCACCACTGATTAAATAAATAGCAAACAACCACCTTATAACCAAAACACGCGTTTGACAGCTATGACGTAAGATGACATCTCATTATTGACCTTGGGCGTATGAAAACATTTGTATGGAACACAGAACAAAGAAGAATACGGAATCCTGTTTCAATTTCAAAAGGGATCATATTTAAATGCTGCATATATTACAATCTACAATCTTCGTTGTTTCCTAGGTCTAGGTGGATTATCAGAAACTGGAGTACTATCTGTTATTGACACGATCTCCAAACCTGCCATTTGAAGTCCTTTGATTGATGACTAAAATAAATAAAAATTGACCAATATTCTCATTAACTTATTAACAAAATAACATACCATACGGCCTGGTCCAATACCTCTAACACGAACCCGAACAGTTTTAACACCTTGTAAGACAGCTTTCTGTGATAATAAAAGTTTTTATTTTGGTGATCGCAACTTTAGTATAAATTACCTTTCCTATGGTGATTGCGGTCGCTTGCGCCGCAATATTAGTACCTTTCCTAGCGTTTTTAAAACCTTCAATACCACAAGAACGTATCATCTGTATCAAACCTTAAACAATAACAAAATACACATCCATCCATGAATTTGGGAACTAGTCACCTTTGCTGTTCGTTAACGATACTATTGTGTTATTCTTTGACGATCGTATGTTGAAAATTGGGAGATCTTTATATTTCACACCGTTAAATAAAGTATTCGGTGTTTCTTTTGTAGGAAATAACTCGTGTTTGCTACAAATTGTAATGATGTTAAACAAAACACAAACACTCGAATCGCGCTCACTCTTTTAATAATAAATCAACGTCTTCATTTCTTTCACCCGCTGTACCTTCTTCGGCTTTAGGTAAAGACCGCAGCATAAGCTTCCGGTCAACTACATCTCTAAAAGTAACGACAGAAAGATGAAATGGTCTTCTATGTGATACAAGACTAGTGGAGTCGTTTAGTTGTGTTATATTTCGAAATTTATATAATAATTGCTTCAATGCCATATTTGTATTTTGAACTTACAATAAGTGAGGTTATGCACAGAAATAAAATAATACAATCGTGTCACCTTGTTAATTTTCATCCAGTTCCTTCTAACACGTTGAAAAGAACAAAGACAGAGTACATGGGGATGTCTAGTGAATTGAGGTTATAACAATCTTTGTCAAGTAATTTTTTTGCGCTAATATTTAAAATAACGTAATATTACCATGGAGACTGATGTCACTACAGATAAAGTATGTTATCTTCAATTTGAATCCAAGGATGTCATTATGATTCTTTTTTCTAAAAGGTAGAGTTAGTTGAGGTCGAAGAACTCTTATTCGCATCTGAGGGTGTTGATGTTTGGAGAGCCACCCAGGAAACTTTAGAAAATCAAGCTCTCGACGAACTTAATCAGTTCGCAAAAGAGACTAGTTCTAAATTAGAGGATGGTGAAATTGAATCCGATGGAGGTGTTGAAAAAACAAACGAAGTACTTAATTTGGAGAAATATATTGAAAAACAACAAGAACTTCAAAAGTTACAGGCGATTAAAAACTTGACCAACAAACAGAAAGCTAAAGAATTGAATACTGAAAAAGTTGAACATAAAGTAGATAGGAAAAGGAAGCACAAAGAAACATGTTGTGAAGATTCAGATGATGATTACATTCCATCAGATGGAGGTAAATAAGAATGATACCATTATTTGTGTGCTCAATTATATAATTTCAGATTCTGATTATGAATGTGATTCAACTTCAACCATTTCACAGAAAAAAAGGAAAATAAATGTAACTGTCAGAGGATTAGATAAATGTATTGATGATGGTTTACTTGAAGATTATAAATCAAGGTTACGTGACTATTATACAAATTTAGAAAAATCAGAAGGATCTCATGTTAATTCAGAATCTACAGAACTTGTAGATGATATTAAATTAGGTGGAAAATTAAAGGTGCCCTCTAAATACTGGCAAAAATTATATAAGTATGATTTCAACCCAGTTGACGCCATTGTTTGATGATAGTTTCATTAGGTATCAAAGAAAAGGACTGAAATGGTTGTGGTCATTACATCAACAATCCACTGGTGGATTACTGGGAGATGAAATGGGTTTAGGAAAAACTGTACAAATTATTGCATTTCTCTATGCTTTAGATTATAGCAGAATACATTCCCCATTTGGAAAGTACTAATTACAATCACCTTATCAATTTTGTTATTAAAGTTTCGCAGTTTTATAGGTTTGGGGCCCACAATTGTTGTTTGTCCTGCTACTGTTATTTACCAATGGGTCAGGCACTTTCATGAGTGGGCCCCAGAATTCAGAATAGCTGTGCTGCATCAATCTGGAAGATACTCAGGTACGATTAACTTCATAACTTTTATTGGTATAGTAAATCGGTTCCTGTAACAGGAAATAAAGCAACATTAATACGAGAAATAAATGAAAAGAATGGTATATTAGTGACAACCTATCAGGGAATTCTTAAGTACAAAGGCAATCTGCTTGATCATCAATGGTATTATTTTATATTAGATGAAGGTCACAAAATTCGCAATGCAAGTGCAAAAATCACTCGAGCTGTTAAGCAAATTAGAACACCTCATCGTATTATACTAACTGGGAGCCCAATGCAGAACAACCTGCAAGAATTGTGGAGCTTATTTGATTTTACGAATCCGGGAACGCTGGGAGAATTAAGTACTTTTATGGAACATTTCAATAATCCAATTGTACAAGGTGGCTTTGCAAATTCAACGCCGATGCAGGTGACTTCTATTTGATTTTTGATCTTTTAAAAAAACTGAAAACTAAAAACTATTTTATTAGTGTATTTTACTTATTGTCTATATGTATTAAAACAGGAGGCAACAGCCCTCTCAGTGGCAACTGCTCTCAAAAATATGATCTCACCTTTCTTGCTAAGACGGACTAAAGCAGAAGTGCAGGATCACATTGAGTTACCAAATAAAAGCGAGCAAGTATTATTTTGTTCATTAAGCGAGTTTCAACGAAGACTCTACAAAGATTACTTGATGGTTAGCTTGTTTAAACGTACATCGTAAAAATATTTAGTGCATCCTAAATTTTAGAGCGAGCATGTCAATAACATACTGGGTCGTGGTGTTAAAAAATACAGTTCCGATAATTACTTCAAAGCGAGCATGTTAATGGCTATCACTCGGTTAAGAAAAATATGTAACCATCCTGACATATTTTTGTATGACGAAGATGAAGTACCTGATGAGGTATTAGAAACAATTGTTAAGCACCTACGAAAATTTTTTGTTTCTAGTCGACCAGTTCTGATCCTGAAAATCAGTTTGGTTTCTACAAAAAATCCGGCAAAATGATTGTTGTTTCTGCTTTATTGAAAATTTGGAAAAAACAGAAGCATAGGGTTTTGCTTTTTTCGCAAGGTAGAGCCATGATTTCAATTTTTGAACAGTTTTTGAAAGATGAAAATTATAATTACCTGAAAATGGATGGCTCGACTTCAGTTAAGTCAAGGCAGTCGCTCATTGATAAATTTAACAACGTGAGTAATATCGAAATTCAGTGTAGAAACTCAACAGCTGTTGGCATCCTTCTTTCAGGATGATTCCTTTGATGTCTTTCTGCTAACAACAAAGGTAGGTGGTTTGGGTGTTAATCTTACTGGTGCAGATCGAGTGATCATTTACGATCCCGACTGGAATCCAGCAACCGATACGCAAGCACGAGAACGAGCATGGAGGATCGGTCAAAATAAACAAGTCACAATTTATCGTTTACTAACAGCTGGCACGATCGAAGAAAAAATTTATCAACGACAAATTTGGAAACAATTACTGAGTAATAAAATATTATTGGATCCAAAAACTCATAGAGCCTTCAAATCGTCTGATCTATTCGATCTTTTTTCACTCGTGGAACCAACAGACAGAACAAATCCGGAAACGGCTAATATCTTCCATGAATCCCGAGTGAAAATACAAGAAAAAGTGATGGAGAAAAAAAAGAAAAAAAAGTTGACACCTCCAGTCGAGGAAACCGTCGTGTTTTCGCAAGATAAAATTGAGCAGATGAGATTGCTAGCACAACAACTGGCGAAAAATATTGCACCGAAAGTTGCAGAAACGAAGGAACCCAAAGTTCCCTTTCAAAGAACCCTGGAGGAGGAGATCGAAGAGAAAAAACAGAAGAAAGAGGAATTGAAGAAATTGCCTCCTAACGAGCTACTACAACTAAATCGCAAGAAGGCGAAACACAAGGAAGAAGATAACAGCAACCAAGTGGACGATAACAAAACTTCATGTAGCTTCTCAGACGCGTTACAAAAATCAGAAACCAACGCAAAATTATACCGTAAACTAGTTGAAGGCAAACTGAATAATGTTGTAGCTAAATACAAGAAAGAAAAAGAAGAGAAAAAATCTAAGAAGGTAGATAAAAGCGGTAAAATAGATGGCGAAAAAGTTGAAGGTTTAATTAAGTGCGAACAAAAAAAATTAAGTAAAGGAAATAACAAAACATGTGATGATTTCATACTCAGCAAATTATTCTCTAGCAAAGGTAAAGAAATTTAGTAAACGTTCGATTTGGTACATTATTGATTTTTTAGGAGTCTCTGGAGCCCTCGAACACGATTCCATAATAACGGGTAGCGTGAGGGAAAATAATCTCAGAATATCAACAGAAGCGAGCGATAGAGCAAATAAATCAATTGAAGCTATCAAGAAATCCAAACTTCAGCGGTGGAGATGGTGAACAAAATATTGTTTTTTTACTTTTTATAAATATACGAATTTCGTTTCGGTCGTGTTGCGTTTAGAAAAAAACCCACATTGCGTTTTTTAATTAAGCATCAGGATCAGGAGTGGCTCTGATGAGGAACGTAATTAGCACACGGCGTGGTTGTTACCTGCTGGATGTTAAGCCGACAGTAGTAATTAATGGAACTACAGGTCGAGACGGAATTGCCGAATCCCATGGGATGCGCGTTTCGCACAGAGACCGCACCAGTATTACTATCGGCGACGTTCAATCTATCGTTCTGAACACTTGGCATATACCGCGAATTCCGTTAATCGCTGATGTCAATCAAATTACGGTAGGAAGGATCTTAACAATGTGAACTCCGGTATTATTAGATCGTCAATTAGTTTCGCAGTGATACATGTGCACGCAAAAAGAGCATTCGAACTATGACTGATATGCAGTATGGGAAATTTCTTTCCCTAGTTGGGTTTGTGAAGGATGATAAATCTTTCTTTTTAGAAACAACTGGAGCGGTGTTAAGAGGTGGAATCGCTGAAGATTTATGGTCTAGATGGGATATAAGGGAACTGGGAGGTTTCAATTTTCAGTATCTTGCGATGCGGTTGCTAGTATGTAGCTGACAAAGCGCGCTGGTAATAGCGTACCTAAATAAATTAAGCGTGTGCATCGATTACAATAGTTTGCCTGTCTATGCGGCGATATCATCAGAATATGTGTAACGTTTATTAATTGTGGAACTGTTTGTCGGTCGTAATGGAAGTTAAAAAATATTGAATGCAATGACTTTTTGTCATTGAAGTATTAGAAAATGTTTTCTCTCATTCTAGGTTTACGTTACAGTTGGTAATTCTCACAAATGCATCTGAAACTAATATATTATGCGGTACAAAATGGCGAATGCACTGTGGTCTTTATGTAAATATATTTTGATATAATTGTTACTGATGGAACGCTGGTTTCGCGATTAATATCAAAGAAATGTGACAAATATGTTTTGTTTTGTAAAGATTATCTAATCTGCTGGTGGTCATCCTTAATTTCAATAAAAAGTGGTGAATTAAACTCGAAATTTTTGAGTTAATTCTAGATTAGAGTTTGATAGCACATTTCATGTACTGATATGTTTTAGAAATGCTTTACACTGCTTCAGCTTTGAAATGTTTCGATGCGAGTTAGAGATATGGAAAATGGAAATCCCCGTACCCATAAATGACTTTAAGTCCGTTTCCCTTTCGATAATACCGAAATGTAGCTCATTTTATATCTCGAATTTGCATATGCATGTGACATAATCATGCAAAGCCATTCCCTATCGAATATTTTTTATGTAACAGCACGACAGAAATGGAGCAATTTAATTAATAGAATTAAGTTTTTCCTGATATAAATCCCGCTACGCGAGCAGACGTTTTTGTCGTAAATTTCATGCAGGCTCTCGCTATCAAACAAAGGACCCTTAGCCGCTATCTAATTATGCAATTGGATCATTCAGGGTTGGCGTACTAGCAAAACAAATTAATGCTAATCAAATCGAAGAATTAAATTGGGAATGAACAATGAAAAGGTCGTGTGGTATTACCGTTGTATGAATACAAAACCGCATGGTCTGTGAATTCTGCGCCCCAAACACTCTCCGTTCGCCTTCTTGAAGTTCTCCACGATCCGCAGAGCTTTCAGCATTCAGTAGTGTAGTTGAAAGCTTTGTGCGATGTTGCCGACCATTTAGCGCGTTCCGTTTGCTCTCACCTGTTACATTCTTCGCGATACCAAAGGGATAAACAATGCAGACGAATGTTCATATCGACACGAAGAATTTACGACCATCTCCCGAACACAGGATCAAAGGTGGTTCAGGGCAAGGCAGAACTTATGAGGTATTCTTGTTTTTATTTTTTTAAATATTTTTTTGTTTACCTCCGTTAAGGATTTTAAGTGATCATTATTCCATTCCCTTGATTCTTAGGGAGTGAATATAGGCGGACTTAATCCGACATGATTACTAAACGGTTATCGTGCTCGGCGCCTTCGTCCTTACAGCTTCAAGGATCGTAATAAGAACAGCGACAGGGAATATTAAATTCCTCCTTCGTTCGCGACACATTTACAAAATTAAATATCTCGCGATCGTTTTATTGAGTTCCTTTCGGATGAAGTGTATTCAACGCCGATTTCTTCGGATAGACGACTGTTATTTTATACCATACAAACAGCCGAGCGAGGGTTCGATTCATTTAGTGTCGTATATCGTTTGACGCGACTTCTGTTTGCCAATGAAATTCGGAAAACGTCTGTGGAAGTGGATCACTACTTATTGGAAAGACGATCTGAGTTGAATTTAGATTTGGTTCACCACACGCATTTATCGGTTAATTACTCAAACCAGGAAAGCGAGAAGTTGTGGTGCGAGGTATTACACAGAATCGTGTGAATGTTTTCCTAGGTAAAGTAAACAGGAGAATCGCACGTTTTAACCGTTTCTCTTCATATTGTCGCCAGAAGAAACGTTTATTGGATATACGGCTATTCGCTTGATTTGGCATGGCTGGGGTTTTGATGGCATCGACCCAGAAGAAGGGTTCAAATTGGTGTTCTAGATAGATTTATGCACCGAATTTTATTCTATTGTTGAAAATTCTTTGTATAACTCATGCCAGTTGCAATGGTCTTAGTGAATTATTATTAATACAAATCTTTGCGATGATTTGCCATTATGCAAGAAAGCTGTGCAAATTTTGATTTTTTTTTGTGACTCCCAAGGAATTTCCTGATTAACCAGCAATAAAATGCAAATATTTGTCGTTATTTATTCAAGCATTTTTGGTATGCAACTAAGAATAAAATTAAAATTCATATCTATGCCTTATTGAAAGTAATTGTGTTTAATTAATTTCGAACCGGAATCTTTTTTTCTCAACTACGTTTTTTTGCGTCTTAAGCTCTCTCGTTGTTGTCGGAGATGGCTAGCATTGGCACCCCCTGTCCCCTACTGACTCCCGATCAGTGGCATTTCGTGACGTACTAAATTGTTTTTGAATCGATAATTAGCTAATGAAAAATAATGAGACATTATACAATTAAAAAAGTATATACCGGACTTTGCATAAATTGTGAAAAGAAGTAACTTATTAACTTGAGCATCACTTTAAGTTTCTAGAGATAAATCCTGAAACAAAAAAATTGAGTTATATTATCATTCTGTTTGCCAATGAAATTCGGAAAACGTCTGTGGAAGTGGATCACTACTTATTGGAAAGACGATCTGAGTTGAATTTAGATTTGGTTCACCACACGCATTTATCGGTTAATTACTCAAACCAGTTCCTTTCTTAGACACTAAAGTGGTTAGAGTTGATAACAATATTTTAATAACTGACTGGTATATAAAACCAACATCCGCAAATAGATACATACACTTCAAATCATACCATCAAATAGGAATGAAAATCAATATGATTCGAAATATGAAGACCAGAATTCTACGACTCTCGCATCCAAATTTTATAGACAAAAATTTGAAATTATTACATAAAATTATGATTGAAAATGGTTATCCATCAAAAATGGCCAAGAAAATAATTTTCGGAACTCCGTCACGAAATGAACAAATTCCAAATGAAATTCAACATAATGAAACTCGAAAGACATTTATTTTACCGAAAGCTATCGGATTATCAGATAAATTATCGAAATTGTTGAGACAAGATGATATTCTTTTTTCTTTCAATTATACTAACAAGTCGAAGAATTTATTTACAAAACTAAAGGACCCAATTTTACCAATGAAGAAATCCTGTGTAATTTATAAAATTCCTTGTTTTAATTGTGATGGAGTATACATAGGTGAAACTAAAAGAACACTGAACAAAAGAATAACATCTCACCGAAGTGATATAAATAGAAGAGTTAATTCTTGTGCTTTGTCTAAACACACAACTGAAACTGGACATAAACCTAATTATGATGAAATAACCGTTTTAGACTCAGAGAATAATTCGATGGTAAGGAAATTTGTTGAATCATTCAGGATTAATCAAGAACCTTCAGCAATTAATTCAAGAAGAAACTTTGAAGGAATAAATATAATTTACGCTAATCTATTAGAAATAGACAAACAAAATCGACGTTGAACATTCTCCATTCAAAAACAAAATCGAAATCACACAATTTTTGTTGAATACATTCCAAATTTATTTTTCTAATTTTATCATAGTATGTATGTATTATTCTTTTGACATTCGTCAAATATTTTTCGATTGTATAACATGTTCTCAATTTCTGACGACCTTTTTTCAGAAATTTTGCGGTAAATTCTCACTGTTTTGTAGGTAAAAGTTCAATGTTTTCACCTGATATTCATGTTTATCGTTTGTAGAACTCCCGATGATGAAGAAAAGTTATTAAAGAGATCTTCGAAAGCTCGAGATTAAAAAATAAAAGAGTTTTCTTTACGCCGCTGCTGATACCCAGAAATTGAATAAACACTATATATCTACATCAGCAAATAAACGTTCGAATCTATATTATCAGCAGTATAACTGAAACTGAAGGAGATTAAATTATTTTGTGAATTATAATTCACGAATTAAGCTAATTTCTCAAAATAACCCTCGCGGAGAAAAAAATCCAAATGGAAAATTACGTTTCTTATAGAAAACGAGGAAATCAATTTTACTGTTTGAAATTTGCATTATTCACCGTGGGAACTTCGAACTAATAATAATTCACTGAAAATCATATTATGAATGGAGAAAAAAACCGATTTATTTAAGTACCAACTCAGTCTTCGTCACAGTAATCCCCCTCGTTTCGCAAATTGAATTGGAAAAAAAATTGCCATTAGCTCAAATTCATTTGTTCTAAAAAAGAAATGAAATTCGCAATTACTCAAAGCGCTTAATGATGATGGTGCCTGTATAACCAACTGTCGACAATCCATCTAAATTCAAACAGTAAGCCGGCGATTTGACTTCTCTTAGGGAAACGAGAAAAACACTTCCCACTTGAAGGAACAGTATCAATCCGATTATTCCCCTGGAAATAAATTTTTATGTCTCTTCCATTTCCGTTCTCTTCGCTTTCCCGTTATTATACGCATTTTAGACGCCAAACAAACTGCGTAATATGAAAAATTTGAAAAAACCTAAATTTTCTATTATTCGAGATCGTAAAGTCCGGTGGAACCGAAAGATTAATGATGCTGATACATGAATACAACGTGTGATAGCCAAGGATTGCGGCGATTCACTGCAAAGTAATTTATGAGGAAAGTGGTCGGTGAAGCCTAATCGCCCGCTTTTATTTAGGTCGCCGTAAACCTTTAGAATCGTAGAAATTTTATTACCTGCGATACAGCTTTAAAATGCCACTCAGATCGTGATGGAAATAAAAAAAGTTGTACTGGGATTTCAAGTAAACCAAAATTCGACAAAATGAATACATTAAGTGGCTGTAACACCCGCCGACGCGACGCCTGGAAGAGAAAAGTGGAATAAGAGGTGATCAAGAATATAAAACGTTTATGCACTGTTACAAATGGAAAATCGACTTATCGCGTCGAGTACCGATGCATTCGCCATTTTGTGCTCAACACAAAAGTTCGAAATATGAAACAACTCATCCTCCTTATGCCATCGAGTGGTTCATTTCCTTCTAAACTTATTTAATTCCCACTTTAATTTTCCAACTGTGTTGGCAGCAAAACGGTTTAAACCTCGAAAAGTTTGTCGATTCCACTCCGAGTATTATCCCGAAAATCCATTTTTCTTCATTAAATAATTCATGTACGTGTTTTATTATTAAATTAAAAATAAATACGAGAAACAAAGATCGACCCAGCTAATTTGCAGCAATGCAGGGAAACAATTAAACTAGTTAATATTTATGGCGCGTGATTATTCAGCCTCCGGATCATAAGCGAAATGTTTCATTTCTCGTGAGGAAGAATAAACAAGCAACTTTTCATGTGTAGGTATTAGATGAGCAACGAAACGCTCGCGTAAAAAATATGAATTCCAATTTATTTAACGACCCCTGCTTAATATTTTTATGAGGAAAAAGTTTTTTACGCACTTATGGAGTTTCTGGATTCATTTTCGTGTTGGCGTTCCGTGCGAATTATCACCCTTTTGATCTTCGCAATAAAGCAGTTACAAATTCCGCATTCGCTCGAATTTATTTCTATTTAATATTCGTACGGTTTTAACGAATCTGGTAAACAACGTGACCAAGTGTTACGACATGTTGGAGACTAATGAAATGTAGCTCAAATATAACATGAGTGGTTTCAATTTTAGTATAATTTTTCAATAACGCTATGTAACGAGCATTCATTTCGAATGTGGAGCTAATAACTTTTTCCACGAAGGGATCGTAAAAAAGTGCCGCGTATTATTTCAATTTATCCCACAAAAAAATTCAGGAATCCACCAGGGAATATATCTTGAGCAATGCAAACTTTTTCCTTCGATCGTTATGCAAATAAAAGTAGGAAAGTGTAACAAATTGAACCTATGAATAATTCATGACTGCGTGACAGTATTCGACATTGAAATTCGTAATACATCACTGTTAAACGAACCACTCATTTCAAACGCTGAAATTCCTAATTTCAAAGATACACTTCATTAAGTTTTTTCCCTGAAAAAGGTATCATAAATTATTCAATATAGTTAATACCTACTCTGAATGTTTAAGATAAACTGCAAATATTATTTCCATAAGTTTAATTTGAAGTAAATTCCTCCCAGCTTAGGGTAACAACACGTCGTTAAAGAATCACATTTGCGTATCCCCCTTGATGGCGCAAACTTCTCGCTTAGCGAGACCTGAATAACTAAACAACGTTTCGCGCTGAAATGGGGCCTAAAAGGCGCCGGCACCGTGCAGAATGGGGAAATAAAGTCGTTCCCGTTGATTTGTTCATTAATGTGAAGTGAGAAGAAAGCGCAGCTCGCGTTGGAAGTTCGGTTGTGCCGCCCGAATTTCCGATCGTGTCTCATAAGGGTTGGGACGGAAATTGACAATTTGGGAAACTAAGCGTACAGTTAAAATTCGGAAGTTTCCCACGTGTGGTATATAAGCTAATTGAGGATAGGGTTTAACTTGGAAAAGCTTTTACTTTTCGTTCGTTGCATTTTAGAGCTCCTTGGTTCAGCTATAGCGTTAAACCCGCTTGTGAATATGCGATTTGAGATTTAGGTTCTTCACAGTTACTTTGCTCCTCTATCTGAAATGAAATTTAAAACTAAGTTACAGAAAGTTTATGATTCATGTTGTTTAGGTTCATTTTCCTTCGTTTCTTGGGATCCAAAATATGAGCTCTCTGTTCGTTTTACTCGTTTTTGTAACAATTAGAAAAATAGATTAAAAACTCATTTTGACCCCCAATTCAACCCAATAATAGTCACAAATTTCGCAAGTCCACTTTTAATTAATTTCGACCCGGAATATTTTTTTCTCAACTGCGTTTTTTGGCATCTGGAACCCAGTCGTTGTTATCGGAGCTCGCTAGCATTGGCCCCCTTGTCGAATTCAGCGGTGACTCCTGATCAGTGGCATTTCGCAACGTATCAATTTGTTTTTACATCGATGATTGGTTTATGAAAAATAATGAAGCTTTATACAACTGCAGAATTCTCCTACTTGCGGCTTGCGGGAAAAATACAAAGGAATATAAAAAATCCCGACAAAACCATATACTGACCCTAACTTTAACAAAAGTATTTGTGATGAAAGAAGAGTCAAGTCTCAAGAAAGTCAGCCGAGCCTTTTTTGCTCTTGTCTTCACATTTAATATTGACAGTCGAAATGGAAGAAGTGATTGAGTGCAACGTGTATCAATGAAAAATCATCAAGAAGTAGTTCGAGATAAGAAACGACAAATAATATACTTTATTTGAAAATATCAAAGAAAAATCGAAGCAGGTTTTGATAATGAAATAAATAAAATAATAAATAAATAAAACAGTTATACTTGTGCGTACTGAATTTTTCTAATAGTCTTGCAACATCAACTCAATCTGGAATGCTTTACAATTTCTTCAAATATATCCGAATAAATGAAACGTGAAAAGTAATAAAACGATTTGATTCTCTAAGTAAATCGTGTTCAGTTTCCGTGGATTCTAGCAAAACATCAACCGAATTCGGATGATGCCTTGTTGACATCCATTCGATTCCTTCTCTAATCCGACATTACGATGTTTGAGCGAATCCAATCAACTCATGCATAAAACACGATTTCCACGAGTACACAATCCAACGTCGCGTTCGCAACAATTCCAACATGTTACTCGGAAGAGTTGATCCAATTTTACAAATCGATTTAATGTATTCAACACTGTCCCGCACTTTAAAAACGTTTCATTAAAAAAGAACAGAAGCGTTTACGGTTATTGAATTTGTTGAAACGATTCCGAAATGTTCAGCCAAAGTTGCCCAAGTTTTCCGTTAAACGGATTAAAGGAAACCATCTGTTCGCCTCGAGAGTTTTATTTGTCTTCGTGTGAACAGAGTCGAATAATTGCGATTCAATAACGTGAATTTTCGCGGTTCGCATTGAATATCAGGATTCAAAAAATCTGTCGATAACAGACGATGATCGCTGCGCGGAAAACGGGACGAAAAATTTCAGGAAGAATCAGAATTGATTTATCAGTCAAGTCAGCACGTTCGTGTCTGAAGGTGGAATATTTATAACTCAATTGGATTCGACTCTGAAAACTTTTCTCTATTCGAAATCAGGTCTCTTGTGTTGAAGTGGGGATTTCCCGAAGGAAGAGTTGTCAGTTCATGGGCATATATAAATTATAGAGATTTGCCTCATTAAAATCGACGTTGAATCCTAAACAACTACGGCTTCCAGAAAGACAATTTACTTTCTAGAACCTGCGGTATTCATCATTCATAGTCGTTACAACAATAATTTTCTCTCCCTACATAAATGAAAAAGCTTTCGTCGTAATCCCAAACTAACGAGCATACTTTTCCGCGGCGCAACTGAATCAGAATTAAAAGATTTTCGCCATGAACACGGGAATGTTTTCAACTTTCTAATGGGATCTGAATGGGATGGTGCAACGTGAAGAAGGTTGAAAAAACTTTTTCGCACTTACCGGTGACAACAAAAAATTGTTCGTCGTAGGGAAACACTTCAGATTCAACAAGAGGGAATATGGTTCCAAGTGACCTAGAAACGATATAAGGAATATCATGTTTCGCGTCAGGACGGTTGGGTGGAAACTCGGTTACTCAAAACGAATATTTAACATCACGCGGTCCAGGAAATATCGTGCGAATATCAAGATTGAACTCCTGATGTACCCCATTCGTAAGCGGAGATGGTTTTTCCTAGGAAAGAGGTTTTTTGTGACAATTTATTTTTTGCCACTTTCATAATTAAAATTTAGCATTATGAAAAACCAAATCCATAAATTTAAATATGCTTGCATTTATATTACAAAACATATTTTTTCCGTTTTAAAATAAAAAATTGAACCATTATTCTTACTGCAAAAAAACGCTCAGGTACGGACAGCGATAGATCATTTTAAATCCATCATACGTCTGGAGAGAACCCTTCTTCTAAAGACAAATACATGAAGCCTTAAATCATATCAGACGGAACAAATGTTCTGTTCCCGTATTTTCAGTCCTATAAATTCACGTTTTTCCACGTAAATTAACGTCAAACAGTAAATTCGATGTACCGCATTCAATTTAAATAATTGGGTCTGTCAAAATCCCTCTTTTACGACTAGCCATCGAAATTTACAATTCAAATTCGTTGAGATTTGCCATAGGGAGAAACTTTTTCAGACTTTTCACTCTTCTGATATACTATACTGAAAATGTAGCGCCGGGGAATAACCTGAGGGAGTCATTTTATGTTTCGCATTTTCTTTGATACAAAAAAACACAAAGCAAACGTAGTATTGTATTTTTTTCGATACTGAAAAAAAGATCTCTTCACTTGCGTTCGAGCAATTGTAGGGGTGAGCGTTGAAAAGAATTCGTTTCATTGTGATTAATGATGATAAAACAGTCGTATTATTTGGGAAATTCGGCCGTCGCGTTCCGGAATTGAGTTAACGACATTTTCCTAAAACGAAAATTGAATCTCGAGCCCCCCTTATTGGACGGAACTTTTTCATTAAAATTTGATCGGCTGATGGACTTGCGGGAATTTCCATTAATGAAGTTTCGTCGATATCGCGCCAAATTGAGCAACTTCCTAAGAGTTACGTGTCATACCTCGAGCTCAACAATTTTATATACGCAATATCTATTCCAGACAGTGATCGGCTGATGTGTTTGTTATTCCAACGAACAACAACCTCCGATAAAATAAGATAAAGTTGTAGACGAGACTGTCTCTATTCCACGGCGACACTCTTTCACCATAACTCCATTCGATCTCTTCGGGCGTGGGCGAATGGAGAATTCGAAATTAGGGGATATAGTTGTTCGCAGTCGATGATTCAATTCCCTTCGACTACGAACGTTTTCCACCGCCGATAAATCGCAGACAGGCGTGGTCGGAAACCAATCACAAAACGGATGTCTGCTAAGGATTAACCATTAATTCTATATGCGGAAGTAATATATGTCATAAAACAGGAAATAAATATGAGAAAACGGAAAATTTCAACTACTTGCACGAATATCGGATGTCGTTAAGGAAATGGCGGCTTTGTTAACAAAGAATGGGATTATCAATCTAATAAAGTGAGCTATAGTTCAATTTGTAAAAACGAATAAGCTCATTGCGGTAAACGTAAATTCGAACGTAATTTTTTAATGGCACTGTAAAATCGTGATTGGTGAATTAAGTTTTAATATAGTACCCACATTTCAACTTTCGTTAATGGTTGCAATAAATGTTATCATCAGGGTTTGAAATTTTACCTACTTCCGTCGAATTTGCAATGCAAAATTATTTTTGTGTAGGCAAAAAATTGCTGTACGATAACCATGAACATTCTATATTCATTGAATGCAATTGAAAATAAATTGTTAATTCAGCAAAAAGCTAATACATATACAATATTTTATAATTTACATCTAATTCTATTATTAATAATATATTAAATTACCCGACTCCCAAAAGTTCTACCCATTTGGACAGCCTCAAGTCGACCGGGAGATCATCAAACTGGCAAAAACTGTCACTCAGTAAGGGCCCCTTAATGAAGGTCCTCTTTGTGAACATTACATTTAATTGGCTTCCTGTTCTGAGTGACCGTGAATGTTGTTCATATCTAGTATTAACAAATCTCCTGAGATACGAGGAAAGGTGGTTTTATAAATAAAATCTAAATTAGTGCTTCTAATGTTTTCCTCCACCGTCAACCAGTTCAAGGCGCCAACATTGGCAAATTGGTACTTATTACAGCCTAAAATAATTTTTATAAATTTGTTTTGTAGGAGTTGTAATCTATGCAATTGTTCCTTCCGATATGTAATTGATAATGAGCAACAAAATTTGAAGGGTGGCCTTATCTTACAGTTAAATATTAGAATTCTTGCCCATCTTGATAGTCTTTAGAAATTCTAAAAAAGAAACCAACTTTCTTATCTATCTTTTTACATACATCATTTCCGGAACCCCGGGTAGTGCCGTTAGCCTAACATATTGAGTGTGTGGAGATTATAAAATATTCTGGGGTTTCACACCTCTAATTATTTAATATTCTCCACCGACTCAATATGTTAGGCTAACGGAACTATATTATCACGTCTAACACGAATGGTCGCTATTGACATAAACCACCCTATTCTTCCGGATGGTCCCACTGCTGCTGCGCGTTATTGAAACTCCACAACCAAATGGCCACTCTTCCGGGAGAGATACGTTACGCGAGCGGTGTACACGGTACTGTATAAATAATATAACAACGGTATAAACAATATAACAACTGCGTAACGGTTCCGCTTCGCACTCACTTATTTACAAACAAAATCAAGAATTTATTTTCTTCCTTTGTTCCGCAGAACGCGGTGAATTTATACAAAACCAGCACCGCTGTCCCGAGTAGTATTTATCTCCATCAACCTGCTGGTACTGCCTTGCATTGAAATGTATCATTTCCTAACGATCACAAAGCTGACTTCGGTATATCGGTGCCCTCAATTTCGTCGTCTGACGGACCATGGTCCCTCTGGTAAGGGTGATTCCTCAACTGCAACATCAGCGGCACCTATCGGCCGCCTTTTTACTCTGGACCGTCACTAGATGTCGCTCAGCATCACCTCTGTGAGGACTTCGGCTACCGCACAGCGGATGGCGCGCACGAGTAACGCTCTCGTTTATGAGTCGTCCGTCGTAGCTTATAACCGTCCCCTGCTCCATATGGCCCCCAGCGTATATGGCAGGGCACACGTACATCATGTTGTCCTCCTATTTTTTGAAAACTAAATTTACTACAATTATTTTCTCTTTATGACACCATGCACTTCGTTTTTGAAGCATTCAGTTTCAATTTCTTCAAACACGCCCTTTATATATTATCTCTAATTTTTCATTCCTAATGCAACAAGCTACAGTTAACAACCATAAACAAATATAGATACACTGAAAAGTCGTTCACATATGTTATCATCAATAAAATGGAAATGTTGAAAAGAATATAATTCAGTGTGAAAAGGTAAAACATGATTGTGAATGTGTTTTACGATTTCGTTTGAAATGAGTAACAAACATATTGAAAACTAGAATACATTTCCGTGAATGCAATATCTTCCAAAAAAATTGCTGTGTGTTATAATTTCTGCCAGTAAGACTGATGTGTTCCCCCCCCCCTCCTCCAAATTTGTTAACATAGTGTTTGCGACAGCATAAGATTGATGAGACTGCCTCTTTTGCTACAAACAATAATTTTGATTGATCAAATGCAATTTGTTGTATGAAATTGCTTCGTCGTTGAGAACAATCGATTGCAATTTAGGGACGCGTGACTTTTTGGAATCCCACGCCATAACGCATTTCCATGATCCAAAACGAACATCCTCGTGAACCGTTGGGGGTTGTTACTGTTATGTACTGCGAAAACCGTTTCATCTGCTGATTACTCCTCAGGGAAATAACAACACGAAAAAATCGTTTGAAGAATCGTAATTGCGCGTTCTAAAACAAAAATCAGGTTCGCTACGACACAATCCAACATGTTCTTTGAACCGAGGAAATAGCTCCCGTGTTTGATGTTCTTCCTAAAACCTCCATCGCCGCGAGGCTTAAGAACTTATTGGACGATTTTTCATGAAAATCCGAACGTTTTCTCACGACCAGATGAAATTTCTCGTCTTCATCGATTTTTTGTTCTTGTGCAAGCGCGAATACACGTCGTCTCTGGCACGTCAAGGCGGTTTTCCTTCTTTTTTTTTTCTCATCGGCCAATTATCTGAATTATTTTCCTCGGGGCCGATAAATTATTCCTGCGGGAGAACGTAGAAGCTGTTTCCGCCGAGATGTGATGCCATCCACGAACCTGTTTTATCTGAGAGGGAAATATAACGTTCTTGCAACGGGAATAATTGATTACAACGTTGTGCAAAATTCTGTATGTTATCTTTGGGTCATGAATTATTCTATACAGTATGTGTGTTTATGTGTAAGTGGTGGATCTATACAGGAGGAAATAAAGAAGGATCGATACAGTTGGGGGATCCGTTATTTCAAGAGAATTGGTTAATATGATATTGAATATAACAGGAGTTAATAGAGGTTTTGCTTAGGAATATTGTTTTATTCATTGGAGATTCGGATTCCAGATTGGGTCAAATCAATAATGCCAAATTTTCAATCAGTAATTGTGATTTTCACTTAATCAGAAATAACAGAAATTTATGATTTGAAATGTAGTTAGTCGTAATTGAATGAAACAGATAATATTAACAAGGAAATTGTTTTTTCTAAGGTCACTATTAAAAACTCGATTTAAATACTTATGACTCCTTTTTCGGAATAGGGATCATCATTCTCATATTTATTATTCTGCTCCTGAACAAATCCCATTACCAACGATGCTATTAACACAAGACAATCCATATTTCAATTTCAACATGAATATATAGATGCACTTTCTGTTGGTATATTTCCATGATAACATAAACCATGCAAAAAGGCCAAGAGGCGTTGTAGTAATGTCATATTGGTTTTTCGCTATTTATTTAAAATTATAATCAAGGTAACTTTCCACTTCTTACAAAAGCAGCTTTTTTGCATTAAGTTGGAAACATGTTTTGCTTCTGGTTGATATTTTGCGCATTAAAGTTTAGACAAAAAAAACACTTTTCATCAGATAACCAAAACTCACCCAGTTTTCACATTGACTTTCTTCATAGCAATCACAGTCCTGTCTTTTTGATTACAATTCTATATTTACGTTCATCATGAAGGTTTACCAGGGAAAAACAAAACCCGTCACCAAGTTTACACTATACATTGAAAACATTTATTTATATAGAAATAAGAAAAGGATAAATAAATAATAATGATAAATAATCATAAATATGCACAAAGAATTAACTTACTTGCAGAATCGTTATGCAAATATTTGTATATCCAACGAAAATGATATTGGTATATGTTCACTATAAACAAAGATTAGGAATTCAAAAAGGAAATCCCTCGATTTGTCCTTCAATAAAAAAAATTATCTAATCTTGACGACAAGAAATTTCATTAAACTTCGATTATATTGGTATAATCATGGGCAATAATAGTATTAGAAAAGTATTTTAAAATTTTATAACAAATTTAAAGGCGATGTAAATAGATAAATAGAGTGAATTTAGGTTGAAATTGAGACTTCGGGCGATAATTATCGGAAAATTGCAGTATATTCGAGCCGCTGAAAGCTACAGCATAATTTCATCCCATTTCAATTTCGATGTATTTACAGTACACTCCAGTCATCTGAAGTTTTCCCGAACATTTTTTCATCTGCTCGAGATGAATGTCTTTATCCCGCTTCACGTTACAATCGCAGAAAGCGGAGAATTTAATTCCAGACGTCATTCCAGTGTTAATTGGAAAATCTTTCATAAGTTCAATTTCATATTCTTATATCACAAAGGAGGATAAATTCATTATGCAAAAGAGGGTTTATCGTAACTACAGCTCCGAAATTTCGATTGTTCAAATACTCATCATGAAATGAATGCTTTTTGATAAATAGAACGCAAATAAATAGATAATTAAGAAGAAAATATATATAAGGAATTGAAATGATCTAGAATAATTTTGAAAATGCATATAATTTCTACTGATACGAACGGAGCGCCATCTGATCTGAACCCACCAAATAAGCGCCTGTTGATAAGACAGATGCCGTCGTCTTTTATAATTTACAGGTATCTTTATTCAATTTCCAAATTGCTTTGTCACGTTCAAACATCGTGCTAGACTACGTTAACTCAAAAAAGATGTAAAATTTTTCTTCAAAACATGATTACGTACATTGGTTTCAATTAAAACCGTCAATATGGTCCCAAATGTTAGAAAGAAAATCGATGTATCAGTTCATGCGCAATCCGCTAGGAGCGCGACGACGAATTTCATCGAAGGCAGGGTTCTTACTGAAATCACACGTTTTCCGGCACATTCGTTTGCAGACGTTCGGTCGTACGCATGTGATTCGAATATCTCCCCCCGATGACAGTTCAAAACTCATCGTGTTAAACTGAAAATGAAAAAGAATGAAAACAAACGGAGAATATTTTCTTAGAGTCCAAGTAAACGGAACGAATTAAAAAGTAACATATCGGGTCAAAAAAAAAGGAACCAACAAGCAGAATATTAATAATAAGTATTTTTGATAAAATTTTACGGAGATACAATAAAGAGGTAGATTTGATGTACAAGTAACAAATAGTTGTTTAGAAATGAATGTGCTCAATTAGAAATAAATGTTGCATATCGTACTGTTAAAAGTTTGCTAGATGTTTAAACGTTCATGTTAAACTTGGGGCCATTGTCTAGCGTGCCAATTTATCGAGAAAGTTTATGCAAAGTATTAGATTTGGATATTCAAGTTTACATTTCGATACTCGACGAATATCGACAGATATTTAATTTTTTTAAACGTGCCGCTTGCTTCCAAATTAATCGTTTATCTATGATATGGCGAATGTCGTACCCGATATCAGCGTGAAACCGGTGGTATCAGCTGTCGTAACCGTCAAGCCCGAAGGTGAAATGGACGCTCTACTCCTAGGAAGAACGAGGGTGAGTGAAGAATATTCAATTATCTCGTGTTCGCATCAATAAAACGCGTCTTTGATGCTACTTCCGTTTTGGCGAATGCGCTAGATCGGGTCGTGAAAATTTTAGCGTGTGATGATATATCGCTCGTATGCGAAAGCATTGAAATGACGGATTCCCATCCAGAATTTCTATTGATCCATTTGATTGAAATGAATCCACAGATTCAACCAATTCACCTGGTTTCGAGTGAAGCTGCACAAAATTGAATGAAAACGACCGAGCGAGCGAATGGAAGTCCGAAAAAATTACTTCCTAGTCAATTAAAGCGTAACGGAAAACTTTTTTCAAAGTTCCCTTTCCAACGAATTAATTTTCCATCCATAATGAAGTTGAGAATACAAAGGCAATGTAAAATACCAAAAGAATACATTTGAATTTAAATTCGCTTACATTTGTACATATATTACTTCTAATAATAATTTCGCATAAAAGCCGAAATGCGACGTTTACTGCAGTTTATATTACTCTATTCCAGTTATTATGTTCCGGAAAACTTAATTAGTACAATGTAAATATGATTGTATACTTAAAACTTCGGGATTATTAAGTGGAAGCTTCGAGATCAAGGAGAGCACGATGAAAATTTGTAAAAATTGTTATAAATTGCGTTTCTGGTTTACTGTTAACGTCTGTTTATTCTTTTGATTCGCAACGAATGCTTACAGCAAATTTATCTGACTTTCTTCAACGTCTAATCGCATACTAAATGTGTTCCTGATTTCAGTTTGCAAAGTTGAATATGTGGTTGAAACTCTTCATGGTCTGTTTTGATTCTATTTTATTTATACATCCTTTTCTTATACAATAATGGAATGGAAACATATTTTTAATATTTGTTACATTTGCTTTGATCATCTGAAGGAAAAATGTCGAATTTAAGTATCTCAGTATTATTCATATGTTTCGAATGTTATCGATAATACTAAATATTTCCCAATATTTCGAATGAGTTCGGATTCAAAATATCCCCATAAAACACATAACAAATATAAAATACACGATATAAATTGTTATATTAAGTAGTTATGTATAAAATTCAGCACGATAATGAATTTAAAGTACGTTAGATGAAATCCGAACCAAACTTCCATAAATTTTAAACGACGTCGTAAATATTTTTATATCAAAAAGAAATTACCCCCATGATACTACTGCACTTTAATCAGGTCTTCTCACTAGATTAGTTTATGTTTAAAGGTCGTTAAACAACCATTTCACCGACCTATTTCGAAT
This sequence comes from Novius pumilus, assembly GCA_020654155.1. NCBI lineage: Eukaryota > Metazoa > Arthropoda > Insecta > Coleoptera > Coccinellidae > Novius > Novius pumilus. Next base: position 789,662 of record JAIFOV010000476.1, read on the forward strand.
GGAAAACCGAAATCAATTCGTCCTAAAATTCCCCTGACTTGACATTTTTTTTTGTTATCCCCGATTCAGCCGGAATAAAAACTGTTTGCTAATTGGGTCGGAAGATTCGATTCCAATGAGGAAAAACCAACAGAAAACAATAATTGCTGCAGGCGTTCGTTTTGTCGTCGGTTCTCGGTATTTTCTGGTCGCGCCCTGTTAATTGAATTAATTCGATATTAGTTTGAACGTCGAAGTAATTGGCTGCATTGGAGGGGAAATTATTTCTCCATCGGATTGTTGTATTTCTGATCGGAAATTGAATTTGTCCACCTTTATCCAGTTTGGAACGACAATTTTCTCCTTCGGTTACTGCTACATATTGTAGTTTGTTCAATAAAGGAAGCGCATTATTTTGAGACCGTGCAATCAAAGTTCTGATATGAGATGAACTCCGGGGATTACGTTCGAGTCTGATTCTTTATGGGGAAAAACCGATTTTCTTATCTTGGCGGACACTCGATAACCGAAAAGCAGACGCACGGAATAGCTTTTCGTCGATATAAATTCAACAATCCGAAGGAGCTACGTGAATGAAGATGAGGCGACCGTTTTGGGCGCGTCGAAAATTCAGTATCCCAACGAATTATCATGATTGAGCGGAAAAGCGAAAGCGAAGGAGGCCAGCCGTTTAAATAGGTACGGGCTTTGATCCATATCAGTCACGTTCCCCAATAACAATCTATCGTTCTCAATTCAAATTGCTATCATAAAGGTTTATCAGAATTTGGCACAGAATGGAATCCGTTTTTGTGGGTGCCTTTTTGGGGCACGGGGGATATGGCAAATTAATCGATGATGTTCCAGTTGTACTCAATTTGGAATTCAATTTGTAAAGGGTATTCAGTCGGGATAATTTAATTGTGACTAGGGAGGTGAACATTGATCATATGAGGATTCTTAATAGTCAGCAAATGAACTTGCGGTATTCTATCACCAGTTTGTGTACCTATAAATGGAAATATTTCCAATTAGAATTCAGATTAACCTGGAAATAAGTTTAAAACTGAATTTAATTACACGAATAACTGAATCGTCCTCGAACTCGAAGTCATTCCGGAGGAAGGAATATTATGAGTTTCCAACCCCTCGATAAATAATTGCATTTTAAAATTGTAATGAATTTAATTGTTTAATGTTGAATCATATTCCAAGAAATACTCTATATCATCGATGTCATTTATCTGTAACTAAAACATTTTCGGCAAAGAACTACAAATCAAAAATCTCGTCTAAGGCGGCCTGAGAAGGAGATGTTCCTCTTACGCTTGCCCTTTTTTGGGTTTCCAACAGAGATTCTCCATAATTTTGACACACCCGGTTTTGTATTTTGCTTAATTCTTTATGACACAGTCGTTTTTTCATACGTTTTATGCTTTTATTTCCCCTATCTACCATGTCTCTTGTTATTATTATGTACGGTTGTATAACCGCTATATTATGGTAGCGTGAGATCGATCCGACGGAAAAATGTGCGTCGCACGAATCGATCTAGAGAGGTTAGCGGGCCAAATTTTAGGAATATGGGGTTCATTTTGGTAGCGATGGTTAGATTTAGACATTCTCTTGGACAAATTCGAAAACGGACGTGATCGACTTATCAGCGGCCGTGCGTTTTTTCTTCTCGAATTTTTTGTGGCGTTCGTCGGGAGACTAGGGGGTCGGAAGGGGGCTCGGACGGTCCGCGAAGAACGGTATTTTATCGTGGGTATTTTTCCTTGCTCTCTAACCCGAGACTTAATACGATTTTTTTGCGAAAAACCGAAAATCGCTCATTTTCGCGAAATTTTTGAAAATCCTTATCTCGGAAGACGCGAGATACGTTTTCGAAAAGGGCTAAGATAGTTCTTTGTTTTTGTCTGCCGCTCAATTCCGCCGCTCCCTCGTAAAGGCAAAATTTTTCGTTTTTTTGCTTATATCTCGAAGGCGATACGTCAGACGACGCGACAATCTTCAGAAGATATTCCTCAATTATTACAAGTTATCTTTCGCTAGAAGGTCCCGAAACTGTAGGACCTATCGTAATAGAAATAGAAAAAAGTAGGATGCCACGAATCGACTTTGGTCGGGTACAGCTAGCTCCTAAAAAATTTGGAATGCCCGTTTCGAATAGATAATTAATACGGCTTTCTTTCTTCTCGTGGCGTCGCGGACGTAGAATCTACCGAATTTCCGCAAGAAATTCCAAAACCAAACCGTCCGGTTGAAAAACGTTTCTTCTGGTAATATCTCCATTATTACGTCACGTATCGAATTATCGCTTACACGAAAATATTCGAAAAAGAATTAGCTACGAATCGTCCGAGAAACGTTAGGCCGTAGGAATAGCCGTTTTCGAGGAAAACGGCAGAAAATTTTGAAAATTCTAAAAATTCCTCTTGTGTGCCGAAGGTATACGATTGCGCTCCGGAAAGTTCCGAACGGACGCGTTGACAGATCTAAATTAAAGAAGCCGGTCTGGCCTTTGCAGGGCAAATATCGATGTGCCTATCGAACGAACTGAATAAAAACTATAAATTCCGAAGATTCGCCTACCGATCGCGTCCGGATGGATCCTCGTCGTTATTTCGAGTTCGTTTAATTCGCAATTAATTGATTTTAATCGTCAAATTGAACACCTTCGTGTACGCGTTATTGTAGCCGTGGTAGTCGAGTGGTAGATTATGTACTGAGTGATCTCGGGTTTGAAACCGCGACGGTGAAAACTTTCTTTCATCGGCCTAATAATTTTTCATTATCTCCGATGGAAAAAAGTAAATGCAACGTTATTATTATTATCATAGCCATCTGTATGTATTCAATCTTTTAACGAACAATCCTCGGTTACAAAGAGGTTTATCGTTATGAAAGGAAAGAATAAATGTGAATTCTTCATTCATATATTTGACAAGCCTGATAAAGTGTTTCGTTGAGAATATTCAAAAAATATCTTCTATTTACATACGAACAATGAGAGTTCTTGACCTTAATGTGTATTTTTGGTTCCTTGCTTGCAATTTTTTAAATTTCAAGTGCACCTCATTTAGTGGTATAACGAGTAGTCGATTATCTGCTCCGTCTATGGTAACGTAACATAACCTTATTAGTTTTTCTTCTTCTGTAAATTTCTTTTGATCATAAATGCAAAATGAAATGTACCGATTTTGAGTGGTTGCTATTTCAATTAAACTTTTAATTTCGATCACAGGATAACAGCGATGTGAATGAGAACTGACACATATCTATACAACTCACAACCATATATCATCGCTGTGGTTTCAACACAGTAAAAATGACAAAAAAATAACAATTCAAAAAAATAAATTTGCTGATCTTCGATTCCTATTATGAAAATTAAAATTATAGTATAGGAAGTAAAATATGTAGGGAAAAAATACGTTTCTTCTTAACGGAAAGGTATTATTTTTATTTTAATTATTATTGTAGTGGTGTTAATGTGGTGATGATGGTAGTCGCGATTCATCGAGAGAGACAAACACTTTCCGTTCATGCAGCAGTTTTACTGACAGTTACATAACCTCATCAACGATTGGCTTTGATTCTTCTCTCGAGTCATTTCACATTGAGAAAATCGAAAATCAATCTATCTGACAACACCAAACGACGTCATCCACACTTTACATCCGTATATCATAGCTGTGGTTGGAGCACAGCCGAAATAGCCAAGAAAAAAAAAACGATTTCAAAAACGGAAAATTAACAGATCTTCGATTCCCTTTATAAGAAAAATAATACTATAAGAAGACAACAATTATAAAAGAAAATATAATATTAGTGAAACAAGACTTACTCCTTAATGAATATTGCTCGTAGCATAAATAATAAATCAAAACGAAATTACTTTCAATACAAATACTTGAAAAGAAATTGAAATTTCGATACGCAGTTTCAGAAACATTATATATCATCCACACCATACTTTACAACCGTATATCATCGCTGTGGTTTGAGCACAGCCAAAACGACAAAAAAGGATTTGAAAAATATGTTAATTAACTATGAAGATGAAATGAAATTATAAGAAAAAAGGATTACTTCTTAATAGAATAGAATAAAAATATAAAGCATGAAAAATAAACGAAAAAAAATTGCTTCACATTCTGAAACATAAATATTTGATTGAAGAAAAAAATGCAAATCATCATCAGCACACTTCACATCTTATATTATCGTTACGCTCCGACCGCAGCACAAAAATCACTTTCTATCACACCGTGACATTCACATCGAAAATCGACCGCATTACAACCGTATATTCTCTCAATTTTCCTAACGATTTTCGTGATATTAAAGAAAAATTTGATACGCCTGCGGTGACCCAAGAGGTGATCGTATATAGAGCGGGGCGCATAGAGGGACCGGGGCGAAGAGGGGCCGAAGGCCCCGACTTGTTTCATTTTGTAACAATGTTATACATTTTTTCAATTCAAAATTCAGGTTCATTCTTTCACATCTTAGGTTGTTCTGTCAGGTCCATTTTTTTGGTCTTAGGTTCGTTAGTCGCATTTTGATTCAACAAAAATAGAATATCCCAAGCTCATCTTAGGCACGAAAAATATCAAATTCACCAAAATTTTTTCGAAGGAAAACATAAAAAAATCACTTTGTGAGGGTGTAGGGGCACAGAAAAGATCGGGAGGGACAAATTCCTGCTGACTACATGTTCAGTCTTGCCTATAAAAGAATACGAATATTTATAAAAAAATAAGGCTCATTTTAATATTTTATATTTATATTTTTTAATATTTTAAATAGGACTTATTTTAATGTAGAATGTCCTTTTGTGCAGAACTTATATAATTATTAAATCAGCCTTAATTTTCAATTGAAATGGATGACATTTCCTCAACTTATATAAATGGGCGAGCTGTAAATGGAACTCAGTAGTAATATGTTAAAGTGGAGAATAACGTTCACACACGTGAGCTCCATCAAAGGAAGACGTTCACCGTTATACACGGTATTAACAATTGTATTTACCAGCAATCAAATTAACAACTTGTCCCTATTTCGACATTGTAACAGCTCCCAACACCTGACGTCAGTAATGTCGAAGGGAAGTAATGACTTCCTCAACTTCGACTGAAGATATTTCCGTATTCAACTGGGAGGTTACAACTGATTGAATCAATCCCCCAGCGCCATTTATAATAGATGTGCCATTTAAATGCGGATTTCGTTCATTATATAAATCCCCCCGACGTGGAAGCGTCGTTAAAACGAATCGATTAGACTAATGTCGTGCTTTTTCTGCGATCAACCACCCATGTATGCCACTTTCACGTCTAAATGGCATCATTAGATGAGATGTTGGAGAAAGCACAAGTCGAAGAAAAGAGAAGCTGTTGTAGATCATCAAAAAAGTTGATGAAGTTAATGGTATGAAAAGGGTTCTTTATAGTTCTTTCAGCATCGTCACTTTATTCGCTTTGAAACAAAAATCTAAAACGAAAATATTCTCTATGCATGTTTGTCTTTGATCCTCCGGCTTCTCACTCCATAGCCAGAGTCCATTCACGAGTTCACGTTGGAACACATCTACAACAAAAATCTGGTGATATTATTTGAGATTGTAGATTAGAACACAATTACATAACGAAAATCAGAATGGGTTTTCTTTGCGAAATCTATGAAATTTGCACTATTCAAATCAAATCGAATCAAAATTTTTATTGAAACGCTTGAAACTAACAAAACCGAAAATTAAATTTAAAAAGCAAGACATTGCAACAAAAATTAAGTCAAACGCAGCTATTTTAGTAACAGAAATTTAATTATTGCATTATCAACACATTAACAGATTCGATAGTCACTGAAGTTTTCTGGAATTGAAGGAATGTAGAGAGACAGTTGTATTCAATTTTCCAACCCATCCCTCCAATATGGGATATAGGAATACAGGAAGAAACTATCACAGACCCAGTCATAAATCTCCGTTTCAAGATACTTCAATTTAACTCGTTGGCTCTTAAAGTATCTCGAAACGTGTTAGCAGTCGTGAAAGCTTCAAACCACTCTAGCAATCCTTTATAACGACTTGAAGTAAAAATATTACCACTCAGGCCGGGTGAGCTTTATGTAATTCGAGTAGCAAACATACAGCTTGTTTACTTCCCAAATTGCGGGTAGATTATTACTTTCCAGTTTAAATTTCGATTCGCGACAAGATCCAATCACCCCCAGAAACGATTGACTTCGCTGTATATTTTAGACGATGCTTAAAAAAACTAATTAAATTCGAAGCTCCAACCGTATCGACCTGTTTACAGATCGTAAGCTCTCAAGTTCAAAACCCCCATTTACCGAGGCCACCAGTTAACCAGCAACGTATAAAAGGTGAATGCGCCGAAATACGAGTAAATCCTTTTTTTTCGCCCACCTGACGTCAACAAAGATTTTCACACATTTTTTAACCGTAACAAATGATTTTATATGATGGCGTTTCCTCTTTAGGTCCACGTCTGTTCGGATTCGCACGGTTCGGTGTTAAATGCGTCGAAGAATGTTTTTTTTTTAGATTGCCGCCCTCGATGCGTTAAGTTCCATTACACCGCGGGGATTAAGTTATCGCGAATATTCCGGGAATTCCGGCGCTCGTTCCAACTCGGATTTCAATCTGATACGCCGCCGACGGAATCCGAAAATGAGAGTTTACGAAACGAGAATGGCGAAAAATTTCGATGTTTCATGCTGAATTAACTTTTCACGTTAGATGGATATTAATCGACGACGATGGGGACTTTGTTGCTGTTCTAACGGAAAAAGTTCCGCATTGTAGGATTTTTGTACGTAAATTCTCGTTGAAATATATTGAGATTAATCGGTAGCTTAACTTGGATATTAATTTAGAAATATTATTCCAAACCTTGTGCAAAAGTGATATTCATATATGGAAAAATATTCTCGCATAATTGGCAATATTTTCAAATTATGTAGATGAAAATTTTTTGAATCTCATATTCATTTATTCAGCAAAATACTTTAGAAACAGATTTTTATTGGATTGTTGAAAATAGAATTTCAACAAGAACTTTTACGAAATGAAACTTAGGGAATCCATTTCCTCTTATTTGGAGTGATCAGGATCAAAATTGGAAGTAAAGATGATTTTTTGTCTCTCCAAATAGTTTATTTTAATCTTGTTGATGTTCGGTTCCCAGAATATCTCTTACATACTTGTGGTTTTTAAGAATTCACGAATCACCTAATAAATTTACGGAAATTCTGTTCATGTGATGAAATAAAAAGTTTTGAAAATGTTACTTAGATCAAACAATTTCAAGTGCAGTTCTGATTTTTTCAAACTCTACACCCCATTTTTTCTAATTTCTCGTTAATGGAAAAAGCAAGTTGCAGAAACCTTACAGTCACTACGAAAATAAGAGTGATGCAACCAAGATGTTAAAGGTAAAATGCTTAGCAGAAACATCTCTGAATAAATTCGGAAATCTTATGGGTTCAGAAGTTCCCTTTGGAATCTTTCAGAAATTGAAAGGGAAACCCTGAATATTTTAGAACCGTATGAAACTTCGCAGTATTTAAGCGAACATCAGAAGTTATCTGACGGAATTGTCATAAACACACGTTTCCTAATTAAATTAAGGAACTCAAATGGAACTTACGAAGTTCGAACAGAATTTTCGAATTAAAAAGAAAATTGCTGAGCAATTATGTAATTTTCTAGAGTATGTCATCGCGTAGATTCTGCTACCAAAAGAATATTTACAATTTGTTCCAGTAAATCTAAAAATAAAATTAGCAAAAATATAGAAATGGCGAAGAAATTTAATAAAATGTTCAAGAACATCATAAGCTCCTCAAGAATATTTAGTTATTTTTATAGAGTACGAATTGCGTTAAGAATAACCGAATTCAATAACATTTACGAAAAATTCAAAAAAATGTATTTGAGATTCTAACAGGACGAAATTTTCAAATGTTTTGCTAATTCATCAGAAGAATACATTTAGAATGATCGGAAAAATAATTTTCATTTCATTTGTTGGTAATTATAATTTCGATTCACCGAAAATTCCATGTCAGATGAATAAATATTTTAATAATTATAAAATATATAAATATCTTCGTCTTCGCTTGAATTGTTTTCTGTTGACTCGACCTGGCTCCAGATGCCCGCACTCAGCCACCGCTTCGGGAATCTAATCTGTTCTGAATGTTTGAAATGTTAGTTTGTATTCTCGTCCAAACCCTCACGCATTCAATATCCCCATCGAGGGCGCCCTTTTTCTTTCATTTCCTCGCAACTTGAACGTAGAAGATAGTAGCCCGAACAAGTTGTCAAAGTTTTTTTTATTATATTACCATCTCTGAAGTTTGCATTTTATCCTTTGAAGAAGCTGGATGTAAGTTAATACGATGATCAAGAATTTTCTTGTCGATATAAAATTAACGAGCCCTCGGGTTATTTGCACAGTGCGAACAAACATTATTATCGGGAAATTTGAATCCGTGAAGACAAGATTAGGTGCGGCGGTATACGTTCATTTTTACGCTTATTTGCATACTCTAACCCAAGTAGTTTACAAAATAAACACATTTTCCTGCAGGCATATTTGAATTTGCGTCGTGGAAAATTTGTTCAGCTCCTGAAGTGCGGCCAGGTTCTCAAGAAATCGTTATCGCCCGATTTATTTTCGATACGGCAAAGTTGAAAGTTCCGAAATATCTTCCGATAATTCGTTTCGCAACGGGACACCGACAAAAGTGATGTTTTTGTCGAGTTTTGACTTTGACATTGAAACTTCTGAAGCGTTCCACTAAAGTCCTAGTGAATGGAGTCATTCGGATAAGTTCGAGGATAACCAGTTTAATATGAAATTGGAAATTTTCGTGATGCTATTTGAAGTAATTTCCCTTTTGGGGTGTTGTCACGCGAAATTATGAAATTTGAATATTTTCGCGAGGGAAAGGAATTTCGTGTTAGCTCGCTATAACAGACAATTCCATCTCGGCGAAGTGAGTTTGAGTTGACAGTCACTGCGATGAAAAGCTCAGGAATTTTTGCCTGTACAAACCCGGTATTCGCGGTGTTCAAATTACTTGAGTAGTTTAGTTCGATGCTACACGTGAATTATGTTACACCGTTGTGTAAAATAAACAGAAAGTATAATTATCGTGACTGAAAGAAATGATCCCCGCTAGTTCAGCAAGGAGCAAATTGAATTACGCCTCATCTCCCCTTGCCGCGTCGACAGAATTGCGTGGTTTACTACAATTTATAGGTGTGCCATCCAACGAGAGTCATAAATTAAGAACTTAATTTAACATTATCCCGCCGTTTCTTTTATTAGTAGATACCGTATTCGCCATCGTTCGGAGAATTTGAAATCGCTCTTCTGCGAATAAGGTTCATTAAATTACTAGGTAGAGAGTGGGTGTTATATTAACGACGAGCACTCAATTAATTCCAATTTGCTGTAACGAAAAGTTACTTTCAAATCTTGCGAGCATTCATCCATCTAGACTTTCATCCAATTACAATTCTTTCGCTTGAAAGGAATCTGCTTTTACATAAAATCGTCGCATTTATTGATCGCATGTGCATTGCTCGGGTTCCACGCTCCCGCTTCAGATGGTGCTGCGTGCAACGCAACTTTTTCACATAAATGCGCGACATGTCCTTGGAACTTGGGGTGGTTACACCCTCGAACGCGGTTTCCATAGTAATCTTTGCCGCAGCTTCCAGATTTGAATGCGCAAGATCGACGTGCAACAGGCTGCCGGTTATTTCGTATTAAGCAGCTTTTGTTTCACGGTAATCATTGCACGGCGGGGCTTCCGGCGTCGCTGCGAGCTTGGCGAAAATTTTCGTCTCTCGTTCCGGAGATGGTTACTTGTCAAAAGTTATTGCGGAGCAATTTTACAATGATGCAAAGGAAAAACAGCTAGGAATTTGATATTTATTAGGGTAATACATTTTCGAATGTAAAATGGCGAAGACGCTGGTTTTTTTATTGTTGGAAAATCTATGACCTGAGTTCCAGCAGGATATGATTGAAATTCAATTTTATTATATCGAAATAAAATTGCTCGTGGATTACCGGATGATTACGATATACGCAATTTTTCACTTCGTTCCCCATATCCAATTTTCAAACCGTTGGGTGGAATTTTGATGGGAAAAACAGACTTGTTAAATGAGTAGAATAGTTTATGACATTCAAAGTAAAAACTGTTTCACATTCTATGAAAGAATTTTGTAATATTGGACGTCAATCGTCGATTGTAGAGAACCACGTGTTTTGAGATTATAACGAGTTCTATGGCTGTACGTTTTTCCCACTCTTCATTTCTCCCAAACATCTTTATCGGTTCTGCCCAACAGCACGATTCGAGAAAAGTAAAACATAACTTTATCTTGTCATAATTATTATTACACAATGAACGTAAAATGCTAACAACGTTCAATATTTACAAAAAAACTTATTCAAGACGTGAATACGAAATGATTTAATTGGATTTTTCGACCAAGCGGTCATTTTTCATCATTACTTAAACATTATCCCCGCTGTCATTTCGACTTGTAGTTCGATTATCGCTAATTGCGTACCTGAAGGATGGACCCCAGGTGATGTAACGGTCCAATATTAAAATATGAACCTACAGTTGATTAAATACTTCACTATCAATTCATTGATGTTACGTCTCAATGATAACTTATAGGTGGTGTAGAATTACGTTAAAAAACTGTGGTTATTGGATATTCGCTCAGAGGATACACAATATGGAATGCAAATTGGCGAATGCGCTCATGAGAGCAGAACAATTTTAACCGAATGAAAGCATTGTAACACGTAGGATATAGATTGTGAGATATCGATTGATGATTCTAATTAGACAACGTAACGTCGAATGCTCATTAGTTCTCAAAATGGTTGATCATATTCCACTTTCATATTGTCGAATTTAGTTCATTTTCAATATGAAATATTTTCATGAGATAAAAAGAAGCCTTTATTGATTATTAAACCAATGAAATTGTTCGTTTTTGATGAATAGATTTTTGGTACTCTTCCATAAACCATAGATTTCTGTGAAGTATTCTCCATGTAAATTCAATTTCTTGGGATGGTTCAACATTGACTAACACTGAATCTGACTGGATGGAATGTCAGATTTTGATAAACCTACTAGAATTTTAGTCGATCTAAATTTTTATAAGTAATGAATAAAATGTATAGAAATCAATCTCTAGACGTAGTTTCTACTGGCGTTGTTGTTGTGGTTCCTCCTTTTTGTCTCCAAATTTTATCAATTTCTAATAAATTAGCATAAACATTTTGTAGGTTTTCAACATCTTTCTTAGAATTAATCGAATTTTCTTCTTTGCTTATTCTTACCATTTCTATGAATTTTCTAGTCCGAATATTTGTGGTATGGTCAAGTACATCAACTTTATTGAAATTCGTATGATGTCCCGTGTCAATTTCGTGAATTGCCAATTGGCACGTTCTTTTCTTTAGCCTCGAGTCACTTTTATGTGATGTTATACGTTTATTTAGTGTCCGTCCCGTTTCTCCGATATATATGCCTTGACAATTAGAGCATGGAATTTTGTATATAACACCTGACATTCTTTCAACTGGAGTTCGATCTTTTAGTTTTGTGTATATTGATTTTGCCTTATTTGCTATTTTTATAGAGAAGGTATTATTCTCGTGGCGTAGAATTGATTTTAGTTTATTAGTTAAAATGTTTTCCCATGGTAGAACTATTACTCTCCTGTTTTCAAATGTGATATTTTCTAATTCATCAGCTATTGGTGGTATCGTATTATTAATCGGTGAATCAATTATATTTGTTAAATCTGGAGTATTGAAAATTAATCTGTTCAATAACGTTTCTGGGTATCCATTCATTTTCATGATATTGAATAATTCTTTCAAATTTTCGTGAAGTTTATTTTGATGGCTTATTTTGAAACTCTTGTTTTCATATTAATAATGAGAATAATACCTTCTCTATAAAAATAGCAAATAAGGCAAAATCAATATACACAAAACTAAAAGATCGAACTCCAGTTGAAAGAATGTCAGGTGTTATATACAAAATTCCATGCTCTAATTGTCAAGGCATTCGAAAGTAAAAGATTTATTTATGTTGAATATTGGTCTGACCAAATTTAATGTAGAAGTACTTATTTACCTGGAATCCTGAACTCAAATCTTCAATTTTTAGCTTATATATACTGAATGTTAAAATTTCGTATCTTCAAGTGAAATTTCTGAATTCAAAGCTGAAAATTTTACATTTTGTAATAACGATTCATCAGTTTGTTTAAAAGACTTTAAATGTTGTCTTTGGTTCTTTGACTATAAATATTAATTAAGAATAACACTCGGGAAACTACTATCCTTTAATAACTTGAGCTTTCGACAAAAAACAAATTACAAATTAGTCCTATGCCTTAAAAATTTTTGGAATTACACAAAAGTTAAAATATTGAAGGTTCTAGGAACTTACGAAATGAGGATATCGTGTATGATGATAATTAGGTAAAGGCATATAAATTCGACGGTGACGTGTGAATGAAAACTTTCGAAATTGAAAATTGAATGTCATGTGCCAACATAATTATCAAGATGCATTTGAAAATTCTTACAAAATCAAGGTATCAGGAAAATTATTCTTATAACTGAATATCTTCTTGGGGATCTCTCATCATAGAACGATTTGATGTCCATCGTTTATCAATATCTATTAAGTTTGCATAAATTGAATGAAATTATTAAAGGATAAAAGTTTCCTGAGTGTTATTGACTGAAAACCCAAGAGATCAAATTCTTAATTAAAAGACTTTATATACCGGACTCAAAATTTCATATATATCATTAAAAACATAGAAATTTATTGAATTGAAAGTTTCGATTAGTAGCTTGAATCTCTAAATTGCATAATTCAAAAATTTAGATTCAGCGATTATCAGTTATTATTTTGAACAAAAATGTGAATCTATTAAAATTTTCATATACTTCAATTCTAAAATATAAAACCTTGCTTCAATTATTTTCACTTAAAATCGAACTTACTCATTCAAATTAGGAAAAAACCTATTTACAAAACAAATATGATATTGCTTTTTATACCATATATTGCAGCCTGCTACAAATATTCGATTTCCGAAGGCAATAATAAGTAAAAAAAGAATGTGATAAAAATAACATGAATGTAGTGTTTAATGATTAGACCACTATCTCTGCAGTGAATAATCGTATCGCCGTGAAAAAAACTGAAAGCTTCCAAAAATGTCAGACTTTACGGAAAAAAATGCACTTTCGAACTTAAATCACGGAATTACTCCAGGGCAGTATGCAAAGTTCGTCAAAAAAAAAGACTTACAACTAACACCCTGTATATAGGAGACCTATGCACCGAGTAAAAATATTTTAACTACATTGTTCAATGCTATACTCAAATATTATCGATATCCCCGCAGCGAAACAAAATATATGATAATTTGAATAAGAGACAAATTTATGAGAATCTCTATCAATTTTTGAGCAATATATGTTCCAATATATCATTTATCGGGTAATTTATTTTTTGTTTGAATTCTATGCTGATTTTTAAATGTTATTTTAAAATCATTTATATACAGTTTCGATGTTTTGATACACATGTCAAAGAAAAAAAAACTATGTAATTATAGCATACGAAACATGTCAGTTCAAATCATACAATAGTATATTTCATAACGAGTGCGGAAAGTCGATGATTTCATGCGAGTGTCAGTTTGACGAACGAGGCGAAGCGAAGCAGAGCCGAGTGAGGCTAGACACGAGCAATGAAATCTGACTTTCCACGAGTAATGAACGACATTTTTCAGGCGACCACAAAAATGGCATTATACGATAATGACTTTCAGAACACAATGAACGTTTCGACCCAAACAGAACTGAATAATTCAATCTACTGCTTCTAGATGGCGTTGTAGAGAAAATAATTGATAACTTTATTTGTTATTTCGTGCCTTCCTTTCAGATTTGTCAGCAATAATAAAAAAACGAGTTTAATATTTCTGGAGGGATATTTTTCACTTTGCATGTTATAAACGCGAATCGAATCAAGTTAAGCTCTTCGTTAATAATACGATATGTTCCGGTAACTCGTTAGCCTTATAAATATTCAATGGGATATACGAACTAAACTTTTCATTCACTTCTATCTACTTGGCGTGGTTTCATTTCGATGTCAACACTTTCCCGCACGGATCTAACTGGTTTTACCCGTGCGGGAATAACATTCCCGCACAGTTGCATGTAATTGTCAACTTTCTTCGACAGGTAGACGTGGCGATATATACCACTTTCTGACGTGGTCGCCTGAAAAACTCTTTTCTCAACTGACGCCTTATTGTAAGGGTTATTTTTATTTATTGTAGTAAGGAACAGAGTCCAAAACCAAGTGGCCGAAAAGTCCCGGTTCACAATTAAAATTTGACCAAAAATACAATAACTCGTCGTTAAAAACCATTTCAATTTGACAATCAATTAGTATTAATTGTATAAAAAAGGGAAAGGGGAAGGAATTTACTTTACTAAAATGATTTTCGCGTCATCTGAGCGTAAAATTTTTCTAGATCGTCGATATTGAATAAAATAAATCGTAAAAAATTGTATCAAATGTCAAACTAATAAGAAATCGATGGTCGTTATTAGTTCTGAAACTTCCAATCGATCATACGAACATATCATCCAGAAGCCCTTATAATTTCGATACTAAAACGATGATCGGGGGTGGCGAAAGCTCACAACACCACCACGGCGATGCTGCAATCCGAGCTTCTCACCACGCCTACGCCGACGAAGTTCGTCGCAACGTCGACGGGTCGCGTCGAAATGAACGGAATGGTTCAGTATTTCCGCGCGCCTCCAGAGAATTACACCCATAAAAGGGGTGCACAACCGCGTTGTCTTTCGTATTTGTTGCGATAATTTCCACCTAGAATTTGTGTTTTGTCTTACGGTACAACTGACTGGTAAATTATTGGGTCCAACTTTTTTGACAATTTCCGATCGAATGCATGAAACCTGTTGTTGGTATTCTGGGGCGAAGCCCAAATTTTTTTTCGAATTTGCATTATTTTAGTACGCTGATATGAATATATTACAAACTCGTACCAATTATGTAACTTGTAACTTCCTCTTTTATGCTATTACTTCCGCTTGATCCGTCTTTATAGCTAATGGATACTTGGAAGCAACCAGCCGTTCGTGACTTTCATTTCGAACGGCTACTGAGCTCCAGCTTCTCAATACGTCGAGAAAGGGAGATACCGAACATACGACTCCCAAGGAAAATTAAATTCCTCCAGCGACTCTAATTGCGACATCATGCGAATTCAAGACGTCTCGAAGGAAACAATTCTATTCAAAATAGATATTTTTAATTACCTCGTCCGTTTTCATCCTTCTAACGAACTGCCTGTTTTCGGTTCCGTTTCAACGGTTCGTTAAACCGTTCCGCAAGTGTCGTCGAATTATCCATAACATTAGTTTTAGAACTTTCGCAAGGTTTGCTTTGCTCAACGGGAACCTCTTTGTGCGTCCGCATTCCCCGAAGGGTATTTAGCGCTACTTCTTGCTTAGTTCGAGGAGGGGATGCAAATAATAACCGGGGAGAATTTCTTAGATGTTAGGTATTACAATTCGGTCGTAAGTGGATGGCGTTAATTACGTTTACCAGCAACGTACAAAATATTGGAATTCACGGAAAATTTCCTCTTTGAAACGAATGAAACGTTACCGGGTTTTGCTGTTAATGCAGAATTTTAAATGATTGTTATTTCCGGGTCCGCTTCAATCCGAACAATGTCAATCAAAAACATTCGGCCGAATCGATTGCTTTTATATGGATTACATTAAGCTTTAGCTCATTTGTTCAGAATAAGAGTATGTCGATATTTTTCATGGGGAAATGTGAAAAAAAGTGGTGGAAATAAAACAGTAACTTGCGGCCAATCTCAACTAACCGAACGTGATATTCAACGAACACTATCACGTATTTTCAATTTGCTGAAGCTCGAGCTCTAACCGCAAACTCACGTCACTTAATACTCAACTCTAATATCTTCATCAAGACGCTGACATATTAAATGTTTAACGGCGGAACAGTATTTCGGTTAAAATCAATTCAGACGGCGCCTTCGAGGAGTAGAAGTAATTTTCTCTGGAATTACGAGGTGCTTCATTTCGCTTAAGTATTCCGTTATGGGACCCGAAATAATACCAACACTTAACCGAATCTATTATTATTCTATATTCCAATCACTATTTTTCATTATTCCTCTTGTTACCTTCGGCTAATTAAAATGTAATCAAATTTTCATCACCCTCCGGATGATTGCTTTGATTCGCGAGCATCGGAAAGCTCATGAATACATCAAAACTCATCCCACAGTCAAAATGAATTTCAATTTTATTTTCGTTGCGGAACTTTTTCCATTTTCTTCCACGCTCGCCTTTGCTATAATTCCGACTCAGTATTCAATCTTTTATCTCGCGAAGTACCTATCACGCCTCCTGGTCCTCTGGAGGCTTTCCAAAAACCATGCTCGACCTGATTTGTTTTTCGTTGATGATGATCTAGATAAGGCATATCCTATTTGCGGGAACGTAACGAAGTTTTTATAGGGGACGGATTACTCGTAGAATAAATGAAGCGTATGTTCAAGGGAATCCTATTAGAGTATGTACGTCTGTTAGCTATCTTCGTATAATTGGGTGTAAGTTATACAACGTAAACGTAAGTCAATGTTTCTCTAGTTACTAAAATCACCAGCGTGACTTCAATAGAACTCGTGGAACGCTTTAATAGCTTTAAAACAAATAAGGAATTAATGAAGATTTTCAAATTTAACTAAAGAGAATCGATTCCATTCCGTAGCCCCAATCGTCAAATGCCAGCTGACCGAACACACCAAGCTTTTGCGGTGATTAAAATAATCAATCACAGACGCAAATCCCTTTATATCGTTAAATTGTTCCTTTTCCACGCCATTTAACCACACGAAGCTGGTGGATCGTGCGAGTGGAAACTTTGTCAATCGAAATCGAGAGTGGCGAGTATTAAAGTGGTAATTTTCGTTTCCGCGACTTCCTGCGAATATCCGAATCCGCTTTATTCGTCCTACGTGCTTTTTCGATGATCGACATTCAAGATGTGGCATACGTGAATTCGAGCATCTCTTTTTACGTTTACATGATGTAGGAGGCCGTATAAAATTGCATTACGGAGACACATTTAGATGATACTTCAGAGAAAAGAGTCGACACAGCTGAACGCGAATAAGGGGTAGTAAAAATGTGCCCCATTTCGATGTTATGATATCCTATTTAAATACGACTGTTGTTTCCATTCGAATAGCGGGTCGCGGGTCGAAAATGTCGTAAATTTCTGATGGAATCGAAAAATTATTATTTTCAATTAGAGCGAGCGAGGTTCTCATTCGAGATTTGTCTTTGTGCCGGAGTTTGGTTGAATGCTTTTGGTCGATTCGAGTATTCTCAAACGGAATAGCGATGATGAAGAGAAAATTATGAGGAGTTCCCAATTTTCAAAGAGGTTACCTCATAGAGATTGCAAGCGGAGGACAATAGGTAATAAAAAGTCTTTTCTTCGTCCTTTCGTTAATTAGTCGACATCACCATTGCAGAAATATCTCGGTTTCTCCTTTTTCGATGTTTTCTATAGAATGTAATACCTCAAATTACGAGCTTATTGAAAAAAATTTATAGTTCTACTCATAGCAAAAATTCAATGTTTTATTTTCGACTAATTCAACGTTAAGATCTTCATCTTCTGAAAGCGTCAATTCTATCTTGATCATTTTTCACTTCATTTTCGGTTATTAATATTTCCACATAAAAACTCGATTTAAATTTGATTAGGGATACAACAATATCAGCTTATTTAAATTGTTCGAATAATTCAAAAATTATTCTAAAAACATTTAGTTCAATTTTTAGTCATGAATATCTTCGATGTTTAAAAATGACTTCCTATTCGTTAAGCCCACTAGAACTCGAGAAAAGTAAGACCGATTTGGCTGGTCTTGGTTCAAAAGTATTTATGAAAAGAATGCTAAAAACGAAAGTTTTAAATTTTTATACAAAATATTTGACAGGCTCAGTTATTATAATCAACTTGAAATTCTTCAGATTGAAGACATATGGCATTAAATAAGGTATTGGAATAAACAGAATAAGCAAATAATGTTACGACTTGGTTGTCAAATCATATTGATGTTTGTTTGTTTGTTCGTATTGACTGTTTATTCAAACCATCCATTCGATTTCGCTGATATTTAGGCCGTTTATCAGCTGCGATTCTGGAAAAGTTATGAGTTATTGAAAATAAAATCATTCCAGCCATTTTTACTGTACTCTTATTACTAGAAATAGTTTTTTTTGGATTTGTACCGTGTGTTCAAATGAATGGGCAGGTCTAACCGCAGGTACATTCTTGAAAATCTCGAATCGATACTCGTCAAAAAAGTATCTACGGAATATAATCCGTCAATCCGAATTCCGAAAGAAAACTGAAATTGAAGAAAAAATAGCCAAAAATTTTTATCTGACAACTGGAAATAGATTCAGGCGCCATTTCTAATAGTCATAAGAAGCTACTTTGAATTACGAAATCTTTTGAGACTCATTTAAGTCTCCTATTTTATGTGAATTCATTACTTTTGTAAGCCTCTTGAAATTTTCAACACAAATTCCCGAAAAACAAAACAAAAACAAGATTAATATTTTTCATTTTCTGATTTGTGATTTATTGTTTTTTTATGTGAAAATTTAAAGTTTGTTTTCAGAGCTTCCAATGAAATTTTTCTGAATATCATTATTGTAACATGTCTGAAAATTTTCGAACATTCTTTGCTGAATTCAAATGGAGAATGAAATAAAAATAAAAAAAAATTTTAAATATTTCAAAAATGATAAGAAAAGGCGCAACATTAAGATTTTCAAAGTTTTAAACGCAGTTTTGCGTGTTTTTCACGCTCTTCTGAGATTGAAGGTTTGTTTTGGTTTCATTTAGATACATTGAAACAGTTTCTAACTCCAAACTTTGGGTCGGAAACCCAAAAAGGAAGAAAACAATAAAGAATTTTAAGAACTACCTGAAATTAGGATCAAATTCAAAACTCGAGTTGAACATTCTGAAATTCATAACAAAAATATTTTTGATAATCAGTTTGAAATTTAAATTTCTTGAAGAGTTTTGTTTCTTTATTTATAATTATTAATTATTATTCTCCAAAACTGAAGAAGCCGTCTTAAAATATGAAACAAAAGCCAAATTGATATCAAATATCATCGTTCAAAACATGCAAAATACGAAAACTTTTTCTTCAAATTTTGAGGATGTTCTGTTTCAATTTTAATTTTCTAGTTGAAAATCTGAAAAACGAAAAAAAAGGAAATAGAAACTCACATCAAACATCCTAAAATAACAACAGACACATTCAACATTTTCTAAATCAGCTTCTCTCGACTTTTTCTTTAAATTCCAGAAGATGATCCTTCGGAATTTTTGATGAAAATTTTGGGTGTTTCTTTGTTTTTAATTTCTGCCTCATTGGAAACTTGTCCAAAATTCATTTAGGAAATCTGAAAAAAAAAGAAGAAATTCATTGAATTAACCAACATCTTCAAACTGGACTGACTAAACATTCTCAAAATATATTCAATCTGTTTTAATTTCCAAGAATTTCATATAACTTTCAATTGGATTCTTCGGGATTTTCAGTTTCTCTTTGAGTTTGTTGGGATTTCCAAGAAGCTCATTAAAAGTGAACAGTCAAGATGCTACTAAAATTTAGTGTGAACACCATAAGACACATAACAAATACAATTTCAACGATTTTCGATTTCTTGATTGCTATTTGAATTTCATTTCTTTGATTTTTCACTACTTCTTCAAAAAATTTAATTTTTTTATTCTGAAAATTGCAGACAAAGTTGTCTGAAGTTCAAGAAAAAGAACTAATTCTTTATAATCTATAAAAATTAATGTTTTTTGTCTGTTCGTTTTGGCGAAATCGCCCGATTACGCTGATATTTTGACTTACACTACCAAAAACGTTATACGCTATTCAACATGAAAATTTATTTAACCGTTTTCGCTGTATTTTCTTGAATTGAATATCAATTTTTCTAAAAAGTGCCCAAAGTTATACTTTTTCCGCACGAGAAAACAGTTCAAGGAACGACATGATGTGGAGTTCGGATGAGGTTTTACTCAAAACTATATTTTCTCTATGAGTGAAAATATTCGAAACGTCATTGCAAAAAGCTGAAAATCAGAGTGAAAATGTTGCTGATTACGTCTGTTATGAAAGTATTGTATGACAATTTGTCTTGGTTGTTAAGAAAACAAATCGCACTTACCACAAAAATGAAGTGACAATTAAAGTTTGTTAGCCGTTTAACTTGTCTTAACAGTATTCAAAATAAATCTCGGTAGGGAAATTAGATATCGTTACTACTTCGTTCACTCTAAGAATAAAAATGAAGTGACGTTTCGTCAATTTATTAAGAGCTAAACGAAAAATGTTCCAAAATAAAGTAGAAACATACATTTATCATTGATGCTTTTTGTGTGATAAAAAAGAATGTTTTCGTACTTTCGAGTTCAAAAAATGATTTCAGAAGCAGGACTGAAAGGTTCTATTCAATTACAGGCAAGCAACAACAAAAAATCAGGTGGATATCAAACAAAGAAATATAACAAGTGGTTTCTTGTGAAAAATTTTCGAATAAAAATAATTATCTTCATTATTATTGAAGAGGATATTTTTTAAAGTTATCACATATTGCTTTAAATAGAGGCGATTCTCATTTAATTCAGTTTAACAATTGAATATATGAAAGCTCTTGATGTCTTGATGCCTGCAAAGTGCATTAAATAAACTACTCAAAATAAAGAGTAGGCACGACTTTTCATCTAAAAATAATCTTGCTATGAAAAATGAAGAACAAGAAACTAAAATCAAATTATCAACTAACTATTTTGAAGTAATTAACTATTTTGAAGCTAAATATGTGATATAGAAAGTGATATTCAAACAATTGCTCAACTCAAACTCAAAGTATCGTACCACTTTATTGATTTCAGACAATTCGGTATGCAAATCTGATGATTAATGGAACCATAACTTCAATCTGATTAGATTGGTTACGCATCCAAGTATAGGTTTCGCTCAAAATCCGTACATTTGCGGCTCCGCAACTAAATACACCCTTGTGACGGATCTGTGAACGGGACACTTATCACGATGAATCCAGTTTTCCCAGTTAACCTACCCTTCGTCCGTCAGATTAATATAGTTACGGATTTACGTGAAATTTCACATCAGATATGTAGCCCTGGTCTATTGTTCATTTTAACATATAAAGTGCTTGATCCAACTGTATTTTAGTGGGGAAGTTTGTTGGTGAATGGCGTCTGGTGGTGGATTTTGGTAAATTTCGCTGAAAGGATGATTTTATTTTCCATAGATAAGAAAACAATCGAAAAAGTGAGTTGTTTATTTTCCCGAACATTAGGGAGGGTGTCGTCGTCGACGTCGCTCCCGCTTTTTCTGGATATCTGCCATTATCTCAGAAAATTATTATTTCGCCGTCATCTGCGTCGCTCGTAAATAGATTCAAAACGGTCTGGTATGTCGAAAGAACACATTCTGGTTTGAATCGATGCGGTTTCTAATCGAGGAAATGGCAAGAACGTTTTTATCTTTTTTTATCGTATGTTGGTATGGATAATATATTTGTTTAGGGAAATTGCGAATGAAATGAAATTAACAAGTCACGAGTTGTGGTATAAATCATTGTCTCTTTATTCGACAAATATTGGCGGTTTTGGATAAATATTTGTTCGATCTGTTTGTCATATAACGTTTTTTGAATATTTTATACATTCAGATTTTTAGGCCTGCATCGCTATAGGTTATGATGCATTATAAGCTGATATTGATTTTTCATTCGTGTTGCGTAATTATTTCCATATCTCCATTAATAGGGCAATCGTCATATTATATATAGAGATTGATAATGATGGTCATGATGCAACTGCGTGCATAATGGTGGAGGTGCCTGTAATTATCGCATATGATTTAAATAAATATATAGACTTTGAATTGGTTTTGATCGATTTTAATTAAACGATACAATTAACTGGGACAATAACCCCAAACAGATAATTCACAGCGCAAATTACAATTTGAATCAAAGAGATGTAGTTAACGTACAGCCTGAGGAGGTGTTGCCCGAAGCGCAAATCTGCAAACTTATTACATCCTGCTTTTTCATACAAAATTTTGGGGGAGCCGTCGCTGTTTCAATAAATTGCAACAAAACCACGCGTTAGTAAAAAACCCAGTAACGTTGAATGAGTCAATTTCTTTTTGCGAATGGAAACATTCCAAATTGTCCCAGTTCCAGATTTGAAATTGCCCTATTTGAAGTTACATTATCTTTCCATTCCGTATAATTCGCCATCTAATTCAGATGAACTTTCGTTGAGAAGAAAAACGCAATGAATTTTTCATCAATTGTGCCTCGGCTGTGGGTCTTGGTGAATCAATTTTCGCTAGCAGCACGCGTTGGGACGATGAAATTTATACTTGTACATTTGGAGAGGTGAATTTTAGTCAGCACCTAGAACTAATTGAACTTTATACGATGGTTCTTTGTTTGTCGAAGCTTGGATATTTTATCAGCCTCGTTTTCTCAACGGTCTAACGAGATTTTCCATCCGGAAGACATACATGTACGTCGTATGCTGCGGAATAATGCACTCACCTCAATTGGGAACTGGAATATATTCACTTTGAACAAATAAAGGAAAAGTTATGTTCTTTTTGTCGTGAGCATATGGAATGGAGTGAATATTGGAATATGCAGCGACGGTACTTTTTATATCTATAACTCATGTTAGTGCAGCAACAAAATAATTCAACTAAAACACCTTTTATTCTTTAAAACCTGCAAGTCATCCGACCTAAAAGCCTTTCTATAATGCTCCCGAATCACTATCAATAAGTAGTAATGAATACCTGACACTTTCAACGTGAAAACTAAAAGTATCTAACCTAGGAAAAGAAACGACAAAAATGTAATTAGTACTAAAATGTGGAAAAATGGAGAAGGCTCACGGGTTGAATTTAATCATTGACCCTTAACCCTTTCAGACCGTAATGGGGTCTTAAAGTAGAAGCCCCACTCGAGAAATCCAACGCGGTCCTCCGGTGGTTTGAGTTACACTTTGATAATTCTTCGCTTTTTCGTTAATTAACACACGATGCCCCGTAAAAGTAGTTTCCTTGGAAAGGTTGGATGGAATCCGTCTAATTAACACAAGTTCATCTTGGCGTTTCACGGTCCGACAGCGGAAATAAGAGGTTGAATTTATGCGCCGCCGAAAGATTCGCGTTTCATTTTGTTCACCGAAGAATGCGTGTGTGTAACGAAGATAAATCGTGGAAAGAATATTTATTGCGGGAAATTCAAATGCGACTTTGATGAATAGTTTTTAAATTGCCTACTACGGAGCGCTATGGAAAAGAAAACGATGTATTGCTCGTACGGCTAAACAGTTCCATTAGATTGAAAATTTCGATAAAATGCAAATGAGCATGTAACGTTGTATGCTTAATATGCATATGCTGCTTCTCCCTAATCACATATGAAATTGTGATGCTATTTCTACACCACACGAATACAGTTGCTCGTTTACTTTTAGGAACTGGTTCATGTTCAAGTTGTATATTCAGATTCAATATTTTAAGATTTCAAACAATAAGAAGAATAAAAGTTTCTCATTTAACGTCGGTTGAGAATGTAAATTCAAATACTTCTTTACGGCTGTGTGTGCCATTAGTGTATTTTTTTGGCCAATGTAATTATCGTCAAAGTCACTGCATTTTCTTTGACAAACAAGATCACGTTGTCTAGTGCGTTGAAAAATGTACTTTCTTTTTTAACTATGGAATCTAATCTGTTATTGGTTTTGCAAACTGATTTTATATTGAAACGTTCGAATCACCGTGTTGAACAAAAAAAGCGATCATTGAAAAAAGCAATACTATCATCTGACAAAAAAGTCTATGTCGAAAATGTAAAAATAGTTATAACTGCCCTTTCATAAAATCTTTATCCATTCTTATAGAGGGGAACAAAACAATATCAATAATCAAGAAAGTTTATTCCCTAATTTCATAATATTAGATTGATATTCAATTTTAACAAAAAAAGATTTCCATAATTCCAATATAAAAACTGTTTACAAAATTGACAACAAATTAGATTCAATAGTCAAAAAAAAGGATATTTTACAATGCACTAGACCAGCGTTTCCTACACTTTTTTAAGAAAAAAACATTATTTACAAAACTAATTTCAGTTTTTGTTATTTGTTGTTTCATCGACTGATACGCAATAATTGTAAAATAAAATATCCCTTTATGAAATACTTTAGTAAATGAAGTGAATAAAATATTTTTGGCTAATTTTCGAGAATTGCAGAAATATTCACCGAATTGGTGAACATAAGGCGACGAGTGATTTTTCTTCGTTTTTTGTTTTCGATTTGGATTTTGAGAGCTTTTGACAGGAATTTCAACAACACATCGACATCGCAAAATCCTATAAATATTGATGGAAACATTCAAGTTTTTGAAAATCACGTTCGAATCGTTGAAAATATCTCCCCAAATCTTTGGCACTTTTCTCAATTTTCTATTATTCCTTGGAATTCCACGTACTCTGAATTTTTTTTCAGATTGATTTGAGGTTCCATTTCATTTTATTTGGTTTTGGACATCTGGGAAAACAAAGAGAAACACAAAAGCATTCAGGAATAAAATATAATTTTAAATAACGAATGAGGAATTAAAAATGTAATGAAATTCTTCAAATTTTGTGTATTAAGATTCGTCTTTCTTTGGTGACTAGTAATTTTTCCTTGTTTTTTGGTTTCGATATCAGAAGAATGACAAAAGATCAATAAGTCGTAAACAAAAATTGGCAATTCCCAAAAATCACTTTGGAAACATTGGTGGTCTTCCAGATTTGACAAAAAGTCAAAAGGGGAATCAAAATCGAAAATGTTCCAAAATTCCTTTGAACTTTATCTATTCAGAAGTTGCCTAATAGGCTGGCCATTCAATTTTATTTTGCTTTCGAAGAAAGTTTTCGACAATTTTTATTAAATATCCAAGGAAATAAAAAAAATGCGAAAAATTCTCATAATTTGTGAATACAAATACGTTTTTTGGATGATGATCGATCGTTCTTCCCATTTTGTTTTTGATTTAGTTTTTGGGAAACAAAGCAAAATCCTATGAATATCGATGAAAACATACAAGATTTGGAAATTCATGTTTGGGACGTTGGAAATGTAAAATTAAAAAAAATCAAAAGTTCTCATGAAATCCGAAATTTTCTATTATTCTCTTGAAATTTCATATCCTCGGAATATTTTTCAAAAATATTCGACAATTTATTTTTCTTTCTTTTGATTTGCATATTTTTTCGAAAAATTCTACAAGATAAGAAAAACGCTCAAATATTGAAGAACACAATATAACAGAATTTCAAAAATTTTTCGACAGCGGCCCAGTACGAGATTTTAAAATTTTTTGTGATCCACCTTATGAAATTCATTCATTCATGGACAATAATTATATAACAAGAACAAATTAAAAAAGAAAAATTAGTAAATGAATTAAACTTTACTTTGCAAATTTCCGATCATTTTTATTAGATAACTACGAAAACAAAAATAAGACAAAAATATGGGCGAAATTTCCACATAATGATTGGTTTTTCTCCGTTTTTTGTTGTCAATTCCCAAACTGATTTGATCGCGGCCCGGTACGGGACTTTAAAATTTTTCGTGACCCACTTTATGAAGAAAAAAAACACTCATTCCGAATACAAATTTTATTTTTTGTCAGATTTCCTGATACACAACAATGGCAAAATAATTACTCAACAAAAACACATTGAAAAAGTATCCATTATCTTCATGTTTCTTAGTTAATCTTCAGTAAATGAAGTAAACTATATTTTGCATATTTTTCCGCGAACCCCATTGAATTTTTCTACGACCCAATGCAACACACATTTTAGAAAATGCTACGCTTAAACATCATGTTATTTATCAAATAGAATACAATGATTGTGGCGCTAATTACATTGGCAAAACAAAAAATACACTAAAAACACGAATTAAGCAAAACAAACAGAACATAAATCATTCAGGCAAACACAATCTTATTTCATCATAGAATACAAAAAAATCGATATATAAAGTGGAACAATCCAAATATTTTAGATGTTGGAAGACATTGGCATAAAGGAGATGTTTCAGAAATAATACATATGAAAATAACAAAAAACACCCCAAAAAAAAACACGAAGCTGTTGAAGAATGAAAAATGGTGATTTTAAATGAATATACGCAATACGTTTGATATTTTTAGTAAAGTGCACAATTTTTTGATAGGTTCACTAATATGTGAAAAAAAAGGCTATTGACAACGTACTATATTTAAATTTTTTTTTTAAGACGTTCAAATAACATAATCATAATATAACTGTCATTCAGAAACCATCGAATAACATATTTAAAACGAATGTGTATCAGAATAATAAGGGGCTCAGCCAATATATTCATAAAGAAAACAAATCAGGTACACCTGTCTTCCTATATATTACCTTTAGCAACAGAACATATCACACGTGAAAATTGGGAAATCCCATTTTTCATGTGTGGAATATGAAATCGTAACAGACTTATAAATATTTAAATATGCAAATCCCGTAAATACATGAATATGAATTTCCCGTAGTCTCCGAACTAAATGAAGTGTGACGTCCGCTCCTACAACCTACTCATTTCCAGAAGAAACGAGCACCGAATGAAAAATCCATACACCGGTTCCGTTTTATCAACCGAGGGAGAAAATATCTTCCCCTATTACCCGTCTGATATTGATAAATACGCGAAACGAACTACAACAGTTTCGTCAACTCCACCTTACAGTATAAATCAACCTATTTCCACACCAGGTGCTACGAATAGCTTCTAAATCGTTGAACAATATCAACCGCTTAATTACTTTTCGCTAAGTGCTCGACATCTGTCTGAATTGTAATACGAAATTGAAATAAACTTTTCCCGGTACGGTTCGAAACCGCGTTCAAGTTTGTTTTTGGGGAAATTGCACGTAGAACTCGCAAACAAAACTTTGAAGAGTTGCGAGTTTTTTCGTTTTCTGCAGTCAATACATTAGCGCTGTGCTCTTTTACGGCAATGAATCCTTCTGTTCTTCACTCATTTCGTGCTAGTCCATGGAAAAGCGAGCGCTCCTGAAAAATTTACTTTGACACTTCAGGAAGTAACGTTACTTTGCGTGCCTGCAACTTAGTACAAGAACGTATCAAATGGTTATATAAAGAAACTGAAATTCCCTTCTATTTCGAATGGAACAGCATCAAACATTTATGATAAATTGCAAAGATTCATTCTATCTGACTGAAATGATTCATTGCCATTCATCATTTCGGCAATTTAGGGGATAAGTGGATGAAGTTTTTACTCGCGCCCGATTCATTTGATAAATAGAAGGAAAACGTTCCCGGCGCTTTTTTTTATCGATTTTATATGATTCCGATTGGATATCGTGAAATTTCCCTATCAGTATCGGAGGAATGTCTTCAGGGTCCTTTCAATATATTTTATTTCAAAGTTGGATTTCCCTGGGACCCAATAAATTACCCAACAGTCTTCGATACAGCGGCCTTTTCGTCGAAAATGTGATTTATAAATGAAGTGATCGAAGGTCAGCAAAGGAAAGTATGAACACGGTGCAAAGCAGCGGTACAGGCGGCCATGGGGGTAGCAAAAAGGATCGACAGAACGAGGTAAATTCCAAAATTCTCATTTAGAAGGGCGCTCGACGAAATTCGGGCTCACGGAATATTAAACATCTTTAATTTAAGCCGGCCGACGACGCGACGGTTTTGGGGCCCAATTTTCACGCTGCATAAATTGATTAGAACCCATCTTGTCTCTTAGGTTTAGTGACCATTTTTCCATTTATTTCAGCATAAATAATGTAAGTTTATGAAGATAAGAGTTGGTTCTAATTAATTCTTTCGGGGGCTTTCATATATCGTGACTCGAAATTTCATGGATCGTAAAATGGGTTAATAAAACAAATTAGTTCGCGTGTGCACGATCCCCTACTAACTTTTTGGTCTGCTTACAATGGAGTAAACTGGTCAGTTGTAAAAAAAAATTGGATAGCTTAAGAGGACTTTTAATCACTTTCGCAACTCCAATTCGGTATTAAGCCATTTTCAAATGTTTTACCGTTGATTAGTCTTGTTGGTAATAAGAAACTTTTTTCGCTGCACGCGACGCATGGTTAAATTTCTTTTGAATTTTGAATGATTTGCCTTCCTATTTTTGAAACTACTCTCGAGATTTTCTTTTTTTGTCTTTCACTCAAAAGAATTCTTGACGAAATCATCTAAAATTCGAAGAAAATTCAAAAAAATTAATTTCAAAATTTTGGTGGTCCAAATCTACAGAAGTAGCGATTTTTTCACTTTGAAGTTTTGAATGTGTTTTTGGAGATTTTTGACCTCCAACAGAATTACTGAAATTATTGAAAAAACTATAGATGGACCTCAGAGCCTAACGGTATTAAGTCAAATTTTTTAAATTTAACAGGACAGCTATTTGAAGATTTTGAACAATGGTATTTTTCGAACCGATTACTAGTGTAAATAGGAGAGCCTGGGTTTTTATTTTCCCAGTTATGATTTTCGAAGCTAACTAAAGCTGATATTAACCAACCTCCTACATTAATTTATTCAAATCATTTTAAATTAATTGTGGGACTTCATATTGTTTGGTTCTAGCAATAGACTTAATATCTTGAGACTCAATACTCTATTTTTTTTAATACTGTTGAGCTCGTACGAATTTATAGATACGAAGGACTTGATACTGAATTATTATTAAAAAACCCATAATTATTAGAACAATGCAAAGTAGAACTGAAATTAATTAATACTAATTATAAATAATTAACAAAGGGAACAAAAGGTAAAAACACACTGAAAATATTTTTTGAAATGAATGAGAGATCACACGAAAATGTTACAAACGAAAAAAAACTATCAATCATAAAGGTCAAGTGGCTTGTGTTAGTGTCATTTGTAATATTTTTTGCCTCTTGATGTCATCATGTTGACCATATTCACTTATTGAATATCAAAACAACGAAATTATCAAGTATTTTCTGTTAACTTCACGAGCAAAATAATGTGACTTAATATTATGACAACTGATGTACACTAAAACAAAACAGTATTAAGTCCAGCCACCTAACCTCACATTTGGACTTAATACTGAAATATTGGATATCATCCAAAGCAAACAGTATCAAAAATCTTTAATACTGTTTGATTATGTTTAATAGAGGGCTTAATATCAATAATCTACACCTATCTCGTAAGCGGGAAGAAACTGGACTTTCTACGCATCACCATTGGAAAGAGCGAAAAAAATTACTATAGGAACAATCAAAACCTCAAAAACGAAAAAATTGGACTTAATACCGTTTGGCTCTGAGGTCCAGATATTGAATTTTTCAATAGCTTCGAATTCATAATTTCTAATTATCATAATTCTCAAAATAAATCTTTTGAAAAATTAGATAACACGCAATATTATAAAGTGATACAAATAACTAACTTATGTTAGGCAAAATGCCATAAAATGCCATAAAATGCCTATTTTCGTATTTTCTGTCTATTTTGCCTAAAATGGGATTTTATGACTTATTTCGCCTATTTCGAACAATTTATGATAGTATAAAGTGGGAAACCCTAAGATCTCAGGTAGGCAGGATTGGTACATAGACAAGAGATAGTTCCCTTTTTCTAGGAATTGATACAACAACTGTTACTGATGGGAAAACCTAAAACCAGATACCTATAGGTATAAATATATCGTAATACCCATTTCCGTTCAGTTGTTTTTCACCATTCGCCCATTCGGTTCAACTTATCGCCAGCCAATATGCCTAAAGTCAGAGCATCCGAGCAAACAAAATTGAATAAATTAATACTTGAATTCGGTAAAGACGTTTTCAGTAGTGACGGTTCTGTGTTATTCTGCAAAATATGTGACTGTAAAGTGAATTTTGAGAAGAAGTATTTTGTATCCCAGCACCTTTCAACAGTGAAACATAAAAATGCTGCTTCGAAAAATTGCGATAGTAAAAACGTGTCTGCTTCCGAATTTCGGCGTTATATCCAATCGACAATCCCAATTCTCTTTGGATTTATGTAAAGCACTGATGGATGCGAACATTCCTCTTTGGAAATTGGAAAATCCTTCTCTAAAAGCATTCCTTGAAAAGTACACCAAAGAACACGTGCCAAGTGAGTCCACCCTCCGGAAAAATTATATTGATGTAGTGTTCCAGGAAAAGATGAACAAAATTAGAAAAGAAACGGAAGGTAAAAATTTGTGGGTGTCCATTGACGAAACAACCGATGCTCTTGGCCGCTACGTAGCCAACGTAATTATTGGAACTCTACAATCAACTCACCAGGACTCTAACACGTATTTATTAACAAGTGAAGTACTCGAATCAGCCAATAATTCGACAATAGCCCAATTATTTACCAGTGCGCTCTCATTATTGTGGCCAGATGGAGTGAAACATGACAAAGTGTTGCTATTTGTTTCTGATGCCGCTCCATACATGAAAGCAGCTGGAAAAGTTCTGCAAGTTCTATTTCCAAAATGGTTCATGTGACGTGTATAGCTCATGCATTGCATAGAGTTGCTGAAGAAGCGCGAAGTTTATTTCACGATGTCGATCTGTTAATATCAAACGTCAAGAAAGTTTTTTAAAAGCTCCATCGAGGGTGCAAATTTTCAAAGAACTTGCACCAGATCTGCCATTACCACCTCAACCTACAATAACGAGATGGGGTACATGGATATCGGCTGCCATTTATTACGCAACCCATTTCGAGAAAATTGTAGAAATAGTGGATCACCTCGAAAATGATGCAGCTTCAATAAAAATATGTAAAGATGTTTTGTCCAAAAAGAATATCCAGTCTGATTTAGCATACATACTTGCACATTTTCATTCAATTCCAACATCAATACAAAAACTAGAAGAGAGGAATTTAAAATTACAAGAGCAATTGAACATTATGGATGAAACAATTGAAAGAATCAATTCTGCGCCTGGATTAAAAGGAGAGTTCATGAAAGAAAAATGTGAAAAAGTGTTGCAGAACAATAGTGGTTTGGTCAAGATGCGCGAAATAAATTCGATTTTATTAGGAGATGGGGTCAGTAATTTCTTGAACCCTACGGAAATATCCTCATTTATGTATGCACCTTTGACATCTGTTGATGTGGAGAGATCTTTTTCGTTGTATAAAGATATTTTATCAGATAGACGACAAAGTATAAAATTTGAAAATTTGAGAAAACTATTGGTAGTTATGTTTAATAAAGAATAAGTATTCACATCGAATGTTTTTTTGTTTTATCTTATCTGTTTTTATCTATCAGTATATAATAAATGCCTATTTTAAGTGGCTATTTTGAGTATTTTTATTGCCTTTTCACTGCCTTTTTTTAACGAATTTATAGTGCCTAAAGTCCGGGCTTTACAAATAACAAAGGACAAAAATGTAATCACATCGTTTTTTTCCTTTTTTTTGTTAAAATTTATAATTGGCTGTGGGGACAACGTTTACCAGTTTGAGATCTTTTATCTCAAAAAACAAAGAATTTAACTGTCGAGTACTAAATCGTAGCGATATAAAATAGATCGTCGAAATAAAGCAACGGAAATCAGAAATATATAAGGTCGACCTCGTTTAATCCCCAGAACTAATGACAATGAGAAAGAAAAATTTGTCACTCCAAACTCCAGAAATGAGTCGCTATCATCCGTCTCGCGAACGAGAACGGACACCTTTACAAGCCCGAGGGAACTGAAGCTGTTTCTTCAGAAACGTCACTCAAATCACACTAACTAGCTGAATACGCGTTTTTCCCCTACGCGAAAAAGTGAATAGGAATCTTGAGTAATCCGGAATTTTTTACGGTCGAATCGTTATTGTGAATAATTCTACCCCACAACCATACGAAATGAATTCGGGCGTTTGCACGAAAACCGTTAAAATTTCACGCATTGTGAATTTTCATGCTGGGATGTATCATCGGTGCTCGAATTCCCATTTGGTTTTGTCGTAATTCCGCACCGTTTGTTACGATTCTCAGTACGGAAAAAATTCAACTACCATAGTGGACGGAAATGGACAACATTGTAAATTTATTCGATCGCAACGAACAAGCATTGCTATGCTCCAACTTTTGATGAATGTAAATAAGCAAATTTGTGCGATTGGATCGTGCCTAGAAATTTCGATACAGGTCAACTATAAATTGAACCACTTGCAGTTTGATGTCAAACTTTTTTTGATCGGTGATAGAATTTGTTACAAACAAATTAAATTTTCGCGGTTAATTGTGCTAAATTTATGACGCAATCAATATCCATTAAAATCCCGACTTCCCGCTACAAAACATTCATCAATTCCATCCAGCACATCGAGATATTTTACGACGACCTTTAAATCATAATTTCTAGGTATCAGTTTTTAAAAACCCGAACACGCCTAACGCAACGCAACAAACGAAAGTTCTATACAATGAAACGTTTATTGTTCGCTTCGAATTGCATCCAGAGCTGCACGGGAAAAACCAGGAAAAACACGATAAAGGAAAAGACATAAATCCCGAATGTTACGTTTTTATTGTATCGAAAACTCGGCAAGACACATTGTTATTTTCGCGAGGAAGTCACCACAAATATCCCAAACGTTGGCGACCACTCGATAGAAAAACTCCAACTATCGGAAAATAAACCGACGCGACAGTTGTCTCTATCTGGCGACAATTTTCCAAACTTTCTTGAACAGTAACTAGGTGGCGCCGCTACTCCAATCGGGGATGCCACAACTAAATCGTGTAAATGCAGATTTCTACAGATCGCGTGGCGCCAAATTTGAATTTATTTTGTTGAACAGTAACAATAACAGAAAGAAAAATTTAATTTCGCTTAAAGCTGAAGACTGTGGTCACAGTGGTTACACTCAAATTTAAAACCTTTTTTTTTTCTCCGAAATTGTATTTTTGATAAGAAAATAGGGAAAATATTTTAATATTATTTATGATCCATAATTTGTCACAAAGTTTTCCGTGTAGAAAAGGGGCGCGAACTGGAATGAAATCCTTCCCGGAGCATTATTCGATCCCTCCGAGCTCCTGGCTTCCATTGGCGCCCATCTGACAGGAAAACAGTACGGGTGTTACCCTCGTGTTGTATGCATCGAAAATTCGCTCGCGCTCGCCTCAAACACGTCCTCACGTCTTTTTAACGCCGTTTATTTTTTAAATTTAAATCGATGTGCCTATCAACCGTTCATATTAGGATAAGCTTTGTATGTCCATACGACGCGGCGTCGATACTTTTTTAGAATAGTGTTGTAAAGACAAGCAATAACACGGCGCATATATTTTTGTAAATTACCGCTTTTTAAGAAACCTGTATGAAAGTGTCGAAAGAATTGACAAGGAAGAGGCAGGATTTCGTGGTGATAATGGCAGCCACCGAGGGGATCAAAAAAACGTGCAAACCGAAAAAGGAGAAATCGCAAAATAAAGTAACGATAAACGCTCCGTACGCGTACGTCGAGGTAATTTGAATATTTATGTGTGAAACGATTCCCGAAGCCTTTCGGCGCCGTGTCAGGAAGGTGTATGCACCCAATTTCCCGTTTAATTTATCCAATAGCCATCACGGCGCCGCATTTTCATCCTATTCAATCTGTATGTTGACATTCAAGCTACGCGAAAATTTCGAGCCAATCGTTAATCCAAATAACTTGATTAAGTTGAATTGATTGTGTTTCTTTCTTTTTGCAGGAGCTCGCTGTTTCCTCCCCGAACGAAAGGAATTGGAGAGGAATTTTCATAGCGTTGCTCGTCATAGTGGCTGTGTTGGGTCTGATAGTGTTTAGCATAGTGTTAGTCTCGCCGCCAGAAGAAGGGCCCAGGAACAAGGGGGTGAAACCCACCCTTGAAGATATTGTACTGAAGCTTCCAGCAGCAGCCAAATTTAATGGAACCTGGATTTCGGGTACGTCATAATAACATTACAGATTTTGAAAATAACATTTCATTATTTTTATCTAATTAAATTGGTGAATATTGTTTTATTCTCTACGGTATTCGTGGAAATTTTTTACACTTTAAATAAAACTGAATTGTTTGAAGCTATTTATTAATATTTCAATAATATTCAAGAAGAAATTGAAGATCATTCACCAATGTTGAATAACATTTTTGAGGTTTTTGAAGAATTTGGGATATTTAATAGACATAATCGAATGGTTGACAAATTTATGAATTATTGGGAAAAAAGTTTTCGAGAGTCTGGTTGGAATCGGAGAACTTTTTCAAAATACGCCGAAAAATCCAAGAAACGATTAAAAAATTTGGCCATATTTTCAAGAAAATTTGTTGAAATTTCCAAAAAGTTTGGTTTTGATAAAAAATTAATTGACTGAAGAATTTCTCTGTAAATTTCTTTATATTTCAGTGAAATTTTGAATCACTAAAGCAATTTTTCAGGAATTTTGTTGGATGTTATAGAAATCTATGCAGTCGTTTTAATTTTCCACAGGATTATATTCATTGTCTATTCCATAATCTAATAAGTAGAAATTTATAATTGAATATTTTGTATACCATTAATTTCCCATTGTCATATTGAATTTCCAAATATCAAATTAAGATTGAAAACAAGATTAATTAAAAATTTTTCAATAATTTCCAGTTAAATGCCCACAATCCGAAAAAAAAAAATTGAAAATAGCTGCTACACCATTTCATTTTTTCGAAAATACAAAAATTTTCTTAACTTTCCCGATAAATTATTAACAATCCAGAAAAAACCAACATAACTAAATGGATTCACGTTGCACGAAGAAACTTTCCCAATAACAAGACAAAACACTCCTTTGTTTGTTTTGGATCGTCTTTCCTGCTTAAAAAAATTTTTACAACCGTCCTTCGCCGTCGACGACGATTTAACCCCGTCTAACATAGCGCAATAGGAACAAAAGGATTTTTATTGTAATCACATCAGACGGATATAAAATTCTATTCCTGCCCAGCTTCCTGGCACTTTAGTACGAACTGAGCGTTGTCTAGGTAACAATATCGATTACTTATCAAATACTTTAACCCAGACCGTTCGCGTATTCTTCCTTTGGCATTATTTATTAGATATTGATGTTAGGAACGCACCTAATGATGATGACCATGATGATGATGACTAAAGCTGACAGGAACTAGCATTGTTCCGCTTCTTTGGCGGATTATGTTGGTTTAGGATGCCACGGTTGTGTGGTTTCAGCTCAATTCATCCAATTTGTAGAAAGCTGATGAATCGGTTCGATTCTCCACGCGTTACTGGACTATGACAAGTTTACCCATATATATTGGAGATGAAAGGGATTTATCGACGGGGATTATTGTTTCGAACGTATCTAAATGGTATTTCGATTGCAATAAATCGCGGTAACGTTTCACTTTTGGTTTTCAACGATTTTATGTTTTAACGGTAAACCCACAGGGGATTTATATGTTATGAAGGTTA
Source organism: Novius pumilus (assembly GCA_020654155.1). Lineage (NCBI taxonomy): Eukaryota > Metazoa > Arthropoda > Insecta > Coleoptera > Coccinellidae > Novius > Novius pumilus. Next base: position 825,507 of record JAIFOV010000476.1, read on the forward strand.
TGTGAGCGGATATAGATTTTACATTTAGATTATATCTTCCTTCATGAATAGAAATTGAATAATTTTCATATCCAGCAGACTTATGGAAAAATAACTACTTAATTGACATATACGCAACGTATCTCTGTGATATATTGTTCAATTGTTCATTATGCATGTATCTCGGTTAGCTAATTAACTCAATCGGTCTTCGTTATTGACACTATTGATTTTAGCAAAACGTTGGGTTATTGTAAAACTAGAAACCAACTCTACAATTTTATGGAAGTTTATAAATAAAAAAAAACCCGCCCAATTGTTGTCATAAAAATTAGAGTATGGCAAAATATCCAGGTCACATCTGTCGCCCCATTTTTATCGTTAGTTTATTACCGGAAACTTGAAACATCCACTTCGGTGTATTGGCACCTCCGCGTCTGACGAGCTCTGGGAAAACGGCGTCTAGGACAGCTGCTTTGCCTATTTCAGTTGACCTTAAAAGGAAATTGGAGATGCTCAAATGGGATTGAGTATTCGTTGCACGTTAACCATATACTTCTTTGTTTTGGTAATCGAAACGTTACGGCTCCATTCGCTCTTCTCAATGTTTGGTAAACAACGTTTTGGGATACGGCCAGCGGTTTGCTTAAGGGTTGGAGGCTGAAACAATTCATTTATGGTCGTTCAATGAAATTCAAAGATACGCATCCTTCAATATTACCTTCTCCTTTATTGTGAAGCACTTATATAGTTTACGTCCCCTATAGCCGGTCGTCGAAGTTCAAATGATACTTCAGCTTTATCTCGAAAAGTTTCCGTCGCATCTCATAGTCAATAAATTAGCGAGCCGGGGTCGTTTCGAAACGAAACTCGAAAAGAACTTCTGAAGCCATAAAGTTTTCTTATTTCCAGACTTCGAATTCATTTACACGGACTCGAGGGGCGGCGTTACTTTGTATAACGCCGAAAATTTGACGACGAAAGTGATAATGACAAATTCCACATTTGTAAGTAAATTTGACACGTCAAAGACGAAGCAATAACTTTTTTGTTTATTTTTAGCGACAATACGACGCTGTGGATTATAGGATCTCAAGTACATTGAAACATGTCCTCCTCATTTGTGATGTCAAGAAAATTTATAAATATACAACCTTAGCTAGATATTATATTTACGATATACAGTCTAGGTGAGTTGGTGTAGATACGATTGTCATGTGAGAACGCCTTATTCGTTTTCGAGCTAAGTTGCTATTGATCCAACAAAGTTTCGAATAAAATCGAAGCTCCTTGTTTCTAAAAGTAATTGGCCCCGAGGGTCTAAAGTCGCCGCCGATACTCCGCACTTACAATAAACAAATCCCTCTCCTTTTTGTTCAGGATAATAAAACCCTTGTCTCACAAGGAACTAGATTCGAACGCTCCACATCTCCAATATGCCACTTGGTCGCCCGATGGCACAGGAATCGCCTTCATTCACGACAACGATGTCTATTACAAACCAAAGATTGATAAGAATCTGGTCTGTCGGATCACCATGTCCGGGAAAACGAACGAAATGTACAACGGAATCCCAGATTGGATCTATGAAAACGAGATACTTCACACGTCCCACACGTTATGGTTCTCGCCGGATGGAATTTATTTGCTTTATCTGAGCTTCAACGACTCCATCGTCGGCGAGTACAAATACGCGTGGTACGATAGCGGCAACTCCAAAGGGGTTTATCCCGAAATTAGATCGTTCAGATTCCCGAAGGTGAGTTCCACTGTTAGTTGATGAAGGGATCGGCTCAACTCCGTGTGTTCAGTTCCCTCATTAATATACATGACGGCTAGCGACTGATGATTCGCAGATTTTTTAACCCCGTTTTGACGTTAACGTGGCGCATATTTCTTCGAATTTATCGTTCTGTCATTTACTGGAACGTCTGTTGCATATTCATGCTTGGATGATCAACATCACAATATCTCTAGGCTAACGAGCGGAATTGAAATTATATCAACCCCAACTAGGTAGTGGAGATGATTCTCGAGTGTATAATTTTGAATAACTTTAGTAAACCTACCCAACGTTGTTTGAATAACAATTTTTTTAAGCCAGAGGGACGGTTAGGCTTTGAAATCGTAAAGTTTATTTACATTGGGATCCGAATGTGCCTAAATTAGAATTTAGAGCTTCATTTCTTCTGAATCCAACGATTAAGTTGGGTCTCAATTAGTATAATTAGTAGAAATTCCTGTTATCCCTTTTGATATTTGAGTGCGACGAAGATAAGAAATTAAATTTCTTTTGAATTTAGAGCAGTATAAATAATTATCATTTTCCATAGCCTGACACACCAAATCCTGATGTAAAAGCTTGGATCGTCAACCTCACCATGCCCAAGTATCTCTTCCCAATTGAACTCAAACCAACAACGAACGTCAACCCAGGAAGTTACATCACCAGCGCCGGTTTTTACGCGGAAAATGGCGTTCACCTCGTTTGGTTAAACCGAAACCAAAACGTCTCCGTGATGGTCACCTGTGATGCGCAAAACAGTTACAACTGTAGCGAGGTAATCCAATTTCCAAGTGGGTTCCGATGCTGAAGATTATTTTCAGTTTCACGTTGAAAGAGAACATATCGGTTGGACCGAACCCATTTTCCATCCAGTTTATTCTTACAACGGCACTCAAGCTTTGGTCACCCTGCCCGTTAAAGATGGCGCCAATGGACATTACATGCACGCCTGTCAACTCTTCAACAACAACGTTGTACCTTTAACGCACGGCGCGTTCGAAATTACAAAAATCCTTGGATGGGACGAGGAAAAACATATTTTGTAAGAAAAACGCAAACTTAACAAAGCAACATAATCATTATCAATTGCAGATACGCTATCGCCACCAACGAGAACCAACCAGGAGTCCGTCATCTTTTCAAGTTGGGCGATATGAACTCCAGTCAGCCTTGGACTTGCTTAACATGCCAGCCCAAAATCGATTTGAACATGACATACGCTTATTTTCCAGATACCATGAATGAATCGATGATAAATAGTAGCCTGCTATCGGGATACAAATGCGATTATAACAATGTGATATTCAGTAAATCGTTCAAATACTACATTCAAGAATGTTTGGGACCAGACATACCCGTCCTCTTCTTGGTAGAGACTAATCAAAACGTTAGAATGGCGGTACTGGACGCCGGATCAAAGTTGAGGAAGAGAATGAGCAAATTTGCCACTCCACAAATTAAAACCATACAGGTGGAGATCGAATTCGGTTACCGAGCTCAAGTTAGATTACTATTACCACCGGTGTTGAGGGAATATGAGGATGTTGCCTTCCCTATGGTGCTTTTGGTGTAAGCACTACATAATCTTCAGATAGATGAAAATCACGTCAATTGGTTTCAGTGATGCATCTCCGTTTTCCCAACTAGTCTCCTCACGCTGGAAGGTTGATTGGTCTTGGTACTTAGCGACAACAAGAAGCTATGTTGTCGCGCAAATAGACGCTCGAGGTTCCGGATATCAGGGTATTAAGATGAGGAGCGAAATCCAACGGAGACTAGGGACCGCTGAGATTCAGGATCAATTGGCCGTTTTGACTTATTTGAGGGACACCTTTAAATTTATAGATCGTGGTAAAATTTGCATTCTAGGAAAAGGATATGGGGGTTATGCTTCGACGATGATGCTCATTCAAGATTTTCACCAGGTAATCAATTGCTCAGTTAGCATTTCACCGATCACCAGTTGGACCCATTACAGTGAGAATAATTCCTTTCGTTGCGACTATATCCTAAAGGATTTTTTTTGCAGACTCGTATTATGCTGAGAGGTTTTTGGGTTTTCCTTCAAAATATCCGATGGCTTACGAAAGTGCCGATTTAATTATGAAAGCGTATCATTTGCTTGATCGTCGCTTCCTTCTGATACATGGAACTTCCGATTGGACTATTACTCCGCAACACTCCTTCATGTTATCCAAGTCTTTGGCAGTAAATGAAATACTTTTTCAATACATGGTAAATTCTGATATTATGGAAGAAAACATTAACAACGATCTGTTCAGTTTTCACTCAATTTAATCCACAGATATTTAGTTTAAATCTGAACGATTGTATCCTTGATTTCTGAAGTAAGCAACTCTGCTTTGAATCTTTTGGTTTTGTTATATTATTTTTTGTTTCCAATTTTTTATTATCAGCTCTTTATTTTTGAAGTGCTCAAACTGATTTTTCTGTCTTCTTTTGGCATCTCCTATAACTTCAAGTCAAATAACATCATAAAAATTTTCTCAAAACTTGGGTACTTAAATGATTAGAGTATTCAAAAAAGTGCAGAGCGCATGGAAAAAAGTGGAAATTGAGAAAACCTGAAAAAATCACATAAATAATACAAGTATTCGCATTTGTAAGAAAATATTAGTGAAAAACGTTGCATAAACAATCAGAACATGAGGTGAAGGACTCACGGAGATGTATTCGTAAAAACACCAGGAATGGAGGTGCAAATTTCTCACAGATAAAAATGACCCTCTTCAAGTGTCAATGAAGTTACGCTTTAGGTGTCGAAAACGAACGAAATATTTCCTTCAGTTAGTTCAATGTAAATTAAGATAACGCCCAATTTTTCCAGGCATATCCTGACGAGACGCACACGTTCACGGATCAAGCGCTAATCCATATGTACAAGGAAATCGATCAGTTTTTCAACGACTCCTTCGGACCAGTAATGGATGAATGGAGTGACACCGAAACCAGTTTTTTCATACAATGAATTGGAAACGTTCGTTGGATTTTGTTCGAATTTCGTTCAAGCGAATTGTGTAAATAAAAGTTTATTTTTACAGCTCGATGTTCGATTTGATCGCGCTCGAAGAAACAATTGGTCATTTAAGTCGGCCATATTGATTGGAATGAGATTAAATAGGCAAGTGAAAGCAGAATAATAAGAACTTTATGAAAACCTTTTCGTCGTCACTTCGATAGATTTCCATTGGTGCTAATGTAATAAAATTTGTTGTATAAAAATTTCTTATTGTTCTGCCGATGAAAAATGATACGTCCAAATTTTTGTCAGAGTGTGGTTTTCCATTCAATCGACACGATTAAATTTTTGTGAAGTGTATATATTTATGTGCCTACCGTAAGCTTTATATGATAATAGCTGTTAAATTATGTACTCCGTTGCGACCATGTGAAATTAAATCTTATGTATTGTTGTTGAGAAATTACATTTGTATGAATATGTACTGAGGTTAACGTGACACCAAGCCAATAAATGTTAAATATAATCAATTTGCTTTTTAAAACAAAGATGCGGAGGGGGAATCGATAAAATACAGATTCAGATATAAATAATACTATAATTTGTATAAAAATATATACTGTACACATATTTCATAATGTTCTATATACATACACGATTTAGTAACTCCTTAGGTGATAGTATAAAACTAGACAAATTTACATTCTTATCTCTATGACTAGCTGACCTTACAGCAATGAATTGTTGCAAAAATGAGGTAGATTCATTCATTAGTTACGGAAATGTGTCCAAAAAAGATTATTTATTCTATTTCCTGGGGGCAACGGATCATTTTATCACACCGTTTCTTATAATATACAATTTTAAATGACCCAGTTGCCGCGATTTTTAATGGTAATTTTGTACTAAAAATGCTTTTTAAGTGGATAACATAAATAAATATTTATAAAAATTCAACAGCGTAGTACTAAAAATATAAACAACATAGAAACAGGCGTAAAATATCTGATCTCTAAAAAGGTTTATAACCACTACCTATATAAAAAAAATTATAAATCGAAGAAATTTAACATTGGGTGACAAGAAAATAAAGCACTGTTCTTGGTAGATAAAATTAATCTAATAAGGCAGTGTCAAACGCAATGATAATTTTTAAAAAGCATTTGTTTCAAGTTTTGGCAGTACGCGAAACAAATATTTTGGAATTGTCCGTATAAACATAAAAATGAAACGAGTTAAAAGTATGAAAAAAGTTAAATATTAGGGGAAAACGTGATAAATTTCATATCCTGAGATTGAATTGGAAATAAACAATACAAAGATTAACGCTTCCGACAAAACAAACATTAGGACTTTTCACGGAGCGGGTTTTTTTTTAATAACATAAGAAACCGCGCGTGGTGATAACCGTGAACGAGAAATAAAGTTGATAGAATTTTATAAAAGTTACGTTCATATTTTCATGAAATACTTTTTCAATGAAAATAGTTGAATTATTTTTGTTTAAAATCGACGAGAAAAAGCAGATATCATTGCATCGGCAACACAGCCATTACTATTATATAAAAATTGTCGAAATATTCGAACGTAACTTTTACAAAGCCTTCTAGGCACGTACCTCTATGGCGGTGGAGGTGGCGGTTGCGGCGGCGGTGGAGATTGGAACGTTTGTTGAAATCCGGGCAAAGGTAAATTGATTTCTTCGGACGGTAACAACAATCTTTGTATCTCCGGATTACTGAGAACCTCGGTTTCAGTAAGCAGCCCGCTGTTGTCGGATACGTCCGTTTCTGGCAATGTGGATGACGATGTCGACGGATTGATGTCTTCCAAGATCTGTATGAAATCGCTTTGACATGGCGGCGAGAGCATGAGACTAAGATCGTTCTCGACCGTATCGTCGAGGAAATTTTCCATTTCTGTTTCCGGAAAGAATTGCCGCACGTCCAGACAGTAATCCAAGATGTCGTCGGTCGCTGTTAGACCGGTTTGAGCAAATGGCGTCGGTGTCACCGTTTCGGATTTCACGTCGTAATCGGACGTTCCTTCTCCTGAAGGTAAAGTGGGTGTGGTGGTTGGGGTGTAGAAATCCTCCTGTTCAGATTTGACGATCGTTTCGATTTTTACCGTGGCCGGTGGATCGAGATCCTCCGGTCGCATGTCTTTCGAATGTGATTTTTTGATGTGCCGACCAAGATGATCTTTGCGACCGAAACGTTGCGGACAGAACTGACACAGAAAGTCGCGCATGCCAGTGTGAACGACCAAATGTCGTCTGACGTCTTTCTTGGTGAAAAATTTCCGATCGCAGTGTTCGCATCTGTACTTTTTCTCGTTGGGATCTTTGACAGTCCGGCTGCCCGCGTGTATTTTCAGATGGAACAAGATATCTTCCTTGGTACGAAACGAATTCGAACAGATCTGACACTCTAAACTGCCCTCTTGGGCAGCGTGCAAGGCCAGGTGTTTCTTATAACTTAGGAGCGAGGTATATTCTTTCTTGCAGTTTTCCTTTTCGCAGGTGTATACTTTCTTGGTCGGACTATGTACTTTGATATGATTCTTGAGGTGATCTTTGCGGTGGAAGGTTCGTTCGCAAACCGTACAACTGAACGGTTTTCGATCGGAATGAATGAGCGCGTGACGGACGAGCTTGAATTTCGAGCTGAACGATTTTTTGCAATTGTCGCATTTGAATGGCGAGGCCGCGGAGTGCGTTTGTTGGTGCTTGTTGAGTTTCTCGATGTTCGCGTAGCTTTTGTTGCAGGCTTGACAAGTGAACGGTTTCTTGGGCGGTGGTTGATCGGTTGATCGTGGTTGTTTCGTTCGTTTTTTACTTCGGACGTTGGTTCTTTGAAGGCCGGATGGACCGGCCGTTTCATCGGCGCCATAAGTGATTTTCGTGGGTTCTTGGATGGCCGGGTAGAATTTTGTTTGCGTATAGTAATCATCCAAATGTGCTTGTTCCAAAATAGCACCGGCCGTTGATTGGTCCAGATCGCTTAAAAGTAATTTTGGTTTGAGGTAACCCATTTCTTCTATCGGTAAAGCAGTTGGTGGCGGTGATGGTGGTTGTGGTTGAGATGGTGATGGTACGTTGGCTTGCGGAGCGTCTTCGATCGATTGTTCGGTGGGATCCAGGGGTTCGGTTTTGACTACCTTTTCGACTTTCTTTTCATCGCCTGGAGTACCCATGGCGATAGCAGTAAAGGCAACATCATCTGCAATATACCACAAGTTGATAAGAACACAACCACGTCGACTTTTATCACACTCAAAATTTATTTTATGATACATTTGAATCGAAACGTAGATGTTGTCTAAAGGTGGAGTGTGGAACCTCGCGATTTTTAGTAGGCCCCGAGGCGATTTCTCACCTGGACAAAACGCGTTTGATTTTAACCGTCGCCGGTCCGTCTCGTTTCGCGATTCTACTTATCTACTTCTCGAATCTCGCGACTTACCTGATGATTAACGGGATAATTTGCCTACAGCGGAAATACGAGAGAACTTGCTCGCTTCTCACGCCGACGAATTTCGGATTTTCGAATAATTCGATTAATAACAACAAACGGAATATTTAATCAATGAGAATTAGGTTTTTTGATAATCTGAAATTGAATGTGACACAATTAGGGGAAATCAGATAAGATAAATATCTAATTTGAAATCAATCACATGACTTTTTATGTTCTATAAAAAAAATTATTCAGCGTCGTTTTCCAGAAAAACGAATGGAAAAATTATCGTTTTCAATTCTTTGCACTGAACTTATGATTTGTTCTAATTTCATTTCAGTATAACGTCCCTCACCAACCTTAACCAGAAGGCTACGTATTATAAGTAGATTATCACTTTGAATGGTATTTAGGTCGCAAAAACTAACGTAAGACAAAGGGAACTTTCTACTGAAATGTCAACCAGAACAATATATTGTCAAGCGAAATAACCAATCGTCAATTAACTAACAAGGGTTACTTACATTACTTAGTTATGAAGACCAATAACTACTCGAAGATTTGTCGTAAAAAACATATCAAATACAATCGGGAATTGTACTGGACATCAGGATACTGAACTAGGTTATTATCATTTTCACTTTCATAAAATGATTCACCGCCCGATATAAGTTATCTCGCGAATTTCAATATCACAATGCGTATTATGCACTTTTAAAAGAGATGACAAGATTGTCCTTACGAACGATTTTGAAAATTGTTTGAATCATCGAAGTCTGAATTCTCATTGGCAATTATGTAAACAGAAACGTCAATGTCAAGTAGCCATATATTTGTCAAGGTGAAATGTAAAAAAGTGACAATTCCTGGCAAGGTCACTTTCTGCGACACGGTATAAACGTCAAAACTATAGCAACGTCACACTGTGAGTATAAATTGAAGGAAAGTATGCTCCAATAGAAAGTTGTGAAAATATGGTAGGCAACCCATAAAACCGGTTAAGCACAGAATATACTTGCAGCTTAAGTAAAAAACCATCTTATCTTGTTTTACAATTCATAAACGTGTCTTAAATTTAATGTATCAAAAAACAAAAACAAAATTTATCAACTACAATCAAGGAAAAATTCTTTCAGGAAGAGACTCTAAATCTAAGGTATCAATAGAATCACAGATCATAGGGCAGCTTAACCAGAATAAGTAATCAATCAGCTGAAGTAAGCGCATTAATTTGTGAATCAATTTCATTCATTTCTTCATGAATTTGCAACCTGGATTTAATGACTTCCTCTTTCAGTCTCTCAGATTGATCCGTCAAAGCCTTATGTAACAATTCTAATCTTTTCATTTTATGTTTCAGATGAAATTTTTGGAATATCTCATCGACACTAGAATTACCAGTTGGTCTCCTGAAATGTATATTAATGTTAACAACTACTCAAGTTTGAGCACCTTAAAAACAAACCAAGCCACCACGCCTCCACTTCCGTTCACCAGTTCCTTTAATTCCTCAAACTTTTTATCCAACTGCTGATTGTCCTCAAAAATCTCAGTGATGGCCGTCTCGAGAGCTTTCTTCATCAAAAGACGGTTTTGTTCATTCCATTCCACAGAGTCGACTAGCATCTCAGACTGTAGTTTATCGGAACTGTGAACAAAAGTCACCTTCACACCAACAGCAATTAGAAGTTTAGAAGAAGAACGAATTATGATGCTTTTAGAGATGAAAACAGGCCGGGACTGGTGCAATACGATTTTTAATCTAAAACATATTGCAACCAATCCTGACCTCTCTTCATTACCTCGAAATGTTTCTTTCAAGTTCGATAGAACAATCGATAACAAAAAGTAAAAAAAACCGTTACAACGGCATTTCAATTCAAGGACGTTGACATCTTACCTCACGCTGTTTGTTAATCGATCGACGAATTTATCGAGTTCTTGACGAATTTTTTCAACGTTCCACGAGGAAGTAGCCATTATTCAAGTAGATTTTGTATTCGGAAACGGCGGTAAGCGGACACGGCAGTTTGAAACGTAGACAAGTTGTCTCTGGTTGGAAACATTTGGTGAAAAGAAAAGTTTTAGCGCTATCTTTATTTCTATTAAAAGATTTTCAAGATTTCTGTCAAGTCGATGTTCGGTACCTTTTCATCAGAGGGCGCTAAGCTGATGGTACTGGTGCAACACGCATGCGCACGGTCGCCCTCATGAACTATTTCTGTTATCAACATCTCATGTAATTACGATTTGTGGCGGCCATTTTCGTGAATAAATTTAATTCATTTGGTGTTCTTGGGCGTATTTACGTTCAACTTGTCCGATTTTTTGGTGAGTACGATGATTTAGTATTAATGAGATTGCGACGGGCTAATCGGTGATCGTGGAATACTTGGGTGTTTCATGTGGTTAGGGATATTTGCCGGTGTGTTTGTGTTGCCCTTTGTTCAAAGCGTTCTTTCTTGATGGTGATGAAAATTTAAGTGTTTGTATATTTAAAGCGTTTCATGTTATTTGGAAACAATGAAATACGAGAATAATCCGAGGTACGGGTTTTGTAGTTCGTGTACGACGATTGAGTAGTCATGTTGTCAATGTTACAAAAAAGTTAGGTTATGTATTGGAAACGCTTTTTTGTTTCTATCAATTGTGCGTTTATGGAACAAAGAAAACTTAATATTTTATGTTATTTTATTTAATTTACATGCAATTTATGCTATGGAGAAAAGCTTGATTTCGTAATTCGGAAATGAAAAAAGATAGACTGGTTTTCTTCTTGTTTTTTATACAATTGTTCGATATTACACGTATTATTTTTGCAAACTGTAAATCATAGAAATGAAAACAAGATTTCTACATATTAACTTTTGCGTTTTCGTTTTTCTCTATGTGCCTTCACACTGACACACAAATAGTATTTATTATTGAGTTTGTGTTGCGAATTGATAACACTCTTTTCAATATCCAATTTTGGTGGACATTTTGTAAAGAATTTTTATGACTATATCAATCCAGTTATAAACTCTGAAACTTTTATCCAAGAAGAAGTTCATCTGCTGAAATTTTTTGACATAAAGAACTGGACATTTTGTAAAGAATTTTTATGACTATATCAATCCAGTTATAAACTCTGAAACTTTTATCCAAGAAGAAGTTCATCTGCTGAAATTTTTTGACATAAAGAACTCACATGCTCGCGCATGATTTTCCGCCAAAAGTAATGGATAACTTTAGTGCTGTTTGGCTCAGAGAAATTGAAAATGTCTAGAATCAAAATTGGATCAGAAAAGAATTAGTTTTAAAATAATTATTATTCCAAATCTTTGCTATTAAAAAATAGGACAAAGTGAGGTATTTCGAATTTTGAGAAGAGAGGAAATAGTCGATTTGATTTTAGAAATTCCTTGAAATTTGTACGCTTGTGTTGATGTTCCATCAATTTTGAAGAAATTTCTTGAACGATACATAATTCTTGAATCTTTTAAAAAATATTAGAGTTTGAAGAAATTTCTAAGATAATAAATATAATTCTGGTTACATTTTGTCGGTTTTCAAGAAATTCGTTGCATGATGAAAATTTAATTTCTGATTTCCCAATTAGAGCTCCTTATTTGTTTCTTTTTTTTTAATTTGGGAGGGTGTTCAATCTGATTTTCGATTTTTCAACAGTTTTTGACTTTTCTTTGACATTTTTGAGTTCTTATTTGTGTTTTTACAGACCAAAAAAATTTTAGGAAAATTCTGGTGGAAGCCAAAAAACACAGTATCATAAACTACTTACCCGAAATAATGAAAAAAGGAAGTAATACTTCCCATAAAACAATATAATTCAATTTGTTTTCATCTGAAATTTACTTTTTGTTCTTGAAGTATTCGAAATTGAAAAAAACTAAAATTGAAAAACAAAACCGAAAACAATACGGAAATCAATAAACCACCTCAAAGTTGTGAAATAAGGCCGAAACCCACGTTGAACAACCTAAAATGTTTAGATGAAATTCAGCACACTGGGTTTAAGGATATAAAACAAATCTAACTAGTTGCGCCATCTCATAGAATTCTTCGAATTGTATATCTAACATGTCATCTAACAGATGGCGCAACTGGATACTATAAAGGTGTGGTATGCACACGTTTACTACTATGATGTAATAAAAAGGTGCAATTTATTCTGGTCAATAGAACTAATTAACTGATATATCACAGGTGGCGTTCGTTTGGTTACAAACTATTGACCGAGTTTATCAATTGTATTGGACGCGTGGCGTCAAAGACGACTTGTATTGTTTTTTCGTCGGGTATCGTTTTCGTTTAATTCGATTTGATCGATAGCCAGGCATACAGTGCCAATGTGCTGTCACAGCACAAACTTGTTTGCGCTCAATTATCAAGAGTGCTCTAATCCAATCATTCTAGAGTAATCGGTGCCAAAATAATCGGATTTCCACTCTACAAATTTCAATTTATGCTCAGTTCCCACGGTATTCGAAATGGAAATAGACAATATAACAAATTTAATTAGTTCCATCTTCGCCAAAGCCGTTGGAAAGTTTATATTCACGATTGTTCCAGAACTGTCGAACATTAAATTTTCCTTTTTATTTATGGAACGGGATAGCGTTCGGCCTATATTTTTTCCCTAGGATTTAATGAAATCTCGGCGAGTTATGAAAAGCAAACGTATGGAAGCTATTAAATTTTCGCGATAAAAGCACTTTGGCAGGGCCGCATTTATAATGTGGTCATAATGGAATGAGCGCATTATTATTCCAGAATGGTAAACTCTTGGATTTTTATTTTGAGGTCGTGTTCCATTCGATTTTAGTATTTTCCCAAGTTTCGGATCTTCGAATGTGCGGCCGCACATTCAATATAATCTATTTATCGCGACTCATCGGCTGACGATGGTATCGCGTGTCTCTTTCACGGTGTCCCAGCAACCGTTCTATCACAACGTCACCGGACCCCCGACCCTCCCGTCCATCCCCCGGTTCGTTGGAAAACAGTCGTGCATTTTTAATGGTCACGTTCATCATTTATTCACTGCGAAAATGATTATTGGTTAGAGCCGTATGGTTGTATTGACAACTCTTAGGAAACTTTGTTAATTTCTGCGGTATCAGTTTTCCGTTTACGGGGGAAAAAATAAGAGAAAAAAAACTATTTAATGATATGACCTGGTCATAGTTCTTTTTGATTCAGCAGCACGCTATCTACCACTTAACTAAAATGTTCTAACGAGTGCGTTTAAGTGAATGTGTCGCTAATGGCTTTCATCTGGTAAAGCGATTCCGACAAGGATATTGGTCATTTCATATAAATTGAACTAAATGTCTATTTATCGATTTTACATTTGGAACTTACATAATATATGAACGGTATAGTTCTCAATCATTTCGGGTTAATCAGCGAAACCCATCATCATTATAAAACGGTTCGATCATATTTTATTCATACTAATACGAACTTTTAATATCCTATTCCGCTAATCGCATCCCGAAACCGCAAATGCCTAATCGGTAATGTGAACAATAGCACATAATAGTGTTAGTTAGAGGCGCTGACTCGCAAAAAGCAACAACTAAGAGGATTAGAATGCATTGTACCCCAAAATCGGCCTTTGGACTACTGTCCCCCTTCTAAACAATGCTCCTATTGTTGGACCATAATGAACATCGGATTCGGCATCGATACGGTGAGGGAAGGTTTGCGGTAATCTCAATCGGTAGTTACGGTAATGAAGCGGCTGATAAGGCCAATCGGTTGATTGCTATCTATTTGAAGTGGTGTGAGTTTCGTATAAGCTGTGAAAAGTTTCAAATATCTAAGTCTGATGGTTCATCTGTCGCAATATTTATCGATATTTTAATTTTTCGATAACTGTATGTAGGTATTTGTATTTAATTTGTCTGTTTTCTTCGTAACTAATAGAGCAAACGGAAAAAATCCGCGAACTTGCTTTGATGCGCTGGTTGACGATTTCAGTTGCTAACTTGAGAAACAAAGCAACAGCGGTTTTCCTTTGATTCCGTTTTTTCATGTCCTTTAGAAGCCGCAGTCAGAGTGAGGACTGAAATTCCTCATAAAATTCCGTTTGTTATCTGACTGTTTAGTTTTCTGCTTCATATAGTACTAACACGGAACGTTTGTGAAGAGAGTTTTGATTATATGAAGAACGCCATCTACGTAGTTTTATTGAGACATATTCCTCAATTACTTTTAACATCTTATTTAGAACGTTAGTTGTACGAAGTTCCAAAACCTATTTCTACAATTATAATGACAATTTGCGGTATAAGTAGCAAAATGTCATCTGTTCCAACTCGCGTTGTAAACGGTCAAGGTACTCTCGCGAGTCTGCGCTGTTCAGAAATTGAAGCACACTTTATGAAAGGCGCAGAATCGTGAAAGCGCAATGATCGTTCACAACGAGAACTGGACAATGTCTTGAATTTTAGCCAAAGTCTCCCATCGACTTCGGCGTATGTTAGTATAAGATAAATTTTATCTTATCTCGATAGGGAAATCGATAATGAGATTTAAGTTCATTAGAATAATTACAACAATCTCTTACATCAAAATAAAGAAACGGCAATTAAATTGTATTATTTATTTTATAATTAAATGAATATAAATCTCTTGTTTCAAATCTTATTCTTTCTGTTATGATTTGAATGCTTCCCCTAACCTCAAAACGATAACCGACACATAAGCGCGGCACATTCATAACGTTGACAGAACGTTAGGAACTAAGAGACCATTTATTAATATCAAATTAATTTATATTATAATTTCGTAAGTTTTAGTTGAACGAAAAGGATTATGAAGTTGTCCATTACATCTGCCGGCAATTCTAGCCTAATCCACGAACATAGAATATCACCCCAGATCAGTTGACAGCAGCACATCCGTTCTCTGGAGTTCAAGAGTGCCTACTATAACACAGAATCGATTATCGATTTCCACGATCAACTCCTCGCCCAATTAGTCGAAAATATCAATTAACATGTCTAGCAGTCTCGGGGTGCGTTCCGTGTTCATTAACCGTCGGCGTCGGCTGGATTCAACATTCCGATACGAAAATGGGGGAAAGGGAATTGCGAGCGTATTCCGCGGTGCGGTTACTTTGATGAACAGATTACACAGTACGGGACAAGTTGAAACACTGTTTCATGTTGGGTTACACTTGTTGAGCGTCAGCGACTATTCAGCTCCGTACAAGCTACCATCGATTTTTCGATATGTGTTACGGAATTTAATGTGTTACCCCCGGAATCGGGGTGACGTTATTATGTATTTTCCTATATTCGCCGTCGGGTTAATTTCTATAATTAGTATTGTGCGATGCATCGCCCAGCTCTAAATAACTCAACGAAACGGGGTGTGAGAATACAAATGGATTATCCTAATTAATTAGTTGGTTCGATTTTTTCGCGTATTCGATTTCTCAGTTTATAGATGACAGGTTCTGTTGAATAAATATGGCTAATTCGAAATTAATGAATTCCAGCAATATTCCGTTTATTATTAACTCGATTCTAAATTTAAATTAAACCAGTCACCGGAATATATACGAAGCGTATGTTATCATCGTAATTTAGGGTAGGATTCAATTTATTCGCATCACTAATTTTGCTTCGATTAGTTCAATACGTCTAACTCAAAAACACTGAGCTTCATGTTTTAAGTCGACAAAAAACCAATGAACCCAATTCTATAAAACATTTTGATTCGAAACTTCCGAAATATTTGAGTTTTTGAAATTTCAATTGAGTGTTGAAGAATCGAAAGCGATGGTGGTTTTAGAAGTTAGATAATTTTTAAAATTTTTGCAACCCGTGCCAACTTAAAAAATGACTTTTATTGCAAATAACTGAAATGTAACGTTCATCAAATTATTACTCGATTTTTGATAATTCCTTTTAGTCTTCAAATGCTTTTCGGTTGTTCGAGATTAAAACGTCGGTTGTTGCGTTTGTTTCATACGTTAAATTAATAAGAGAAACAATTCAACAATGTTAAGGGAGTGGAATTATTTGCAGTCGAGTTACTACCACTTATCGAAAAACGGCGTTTTCAGAAGGTTTAAAAAATGTTTTCTTCAGAAACAGTTCATTTTAAACAGAAATACCAATCGAGGCGATTGTAGGCCTATTTGATTAAGGCGATTTTTAGCACCTTTATCAGCAAAGAAATTCATAGTAAAAGAAGATGCGAATCGTTTGGTGAAAATTCTGAAGTGTCATCTATGCATGAAATATTTAAGGAAATTGGTAATTTTTGATATTTCAATTTTTTTTTCGCAAAATCTGTATCTCACATTTTGGATGTTCCTAGGAAAAAGATGCAAATTGATATTTTCTTTGGGACAAGAAAGTTTCGTGTGTCGCTACCGAAAAATAGTTTTCAAGTTATTTAAATTTTTTTTAAAATTCTTATTTTGAGACGTGGCAGTCTTACAGGTAAGCGTTGTAATGCGATCTATTTTTCATATTACCATCAATATGAATAGAATTGGTTGGAAGCAAAATATAAACCCAAACCTTCTGATTAAGCTATGATTTCTATATAATTTTATTGAAATCAAAACGAAACTCGATTGCCGAACTTATGTAGAGTAAAAAAATATTTGCTGCACTAACGTTTTTCTAAGGTCCCGGGTCAGTTTCTGAACTTGGAGCTTGAAGAACGATGACCATAAAACACGCACGTTCTGATATGAATTCCTTCTTTCTACTCCATTCATCACTACTTTGGATTCTTTCATCGTAAAAAAAGACCGAATTTTTCGCACACACGAATAATATAATCATAAAAATATGCGATTGAAACTTTTCGAATGAAAACTTTTCCCCAAGCCCGGACCTTCATTCATATTTATCAGAGCGGGTGACCGAAATGATTTAGTTTCAATATAAAATATAAAAAATTTACTTCTGTTTAATTCAGTAGCAAAATCATGTAGGCAGAAATAATACAACTGAACGATATTATTTTGTTAGCCTTTCCCCATTCAATGACAGAAATTCGCGGAAACTGTCAATTCTATACAATATATCGATAATAATTATTAGGAACGTTTCACAAAACGCTTTTCAATTTGTTTTCGCCGTTCGTCAAGCCGATTACATCTTATTGATTTGTTTGGAACGTTTGTTTGCGCCACGAGTATTTGTGTACAAAAATACCCGAAACATGCGAATGGCACTTTATTTACAACGGGAATATCGAAGTGGAAAATATCCCCGTACCGGGGGAACGTGACTTTTCCAAAACAAAAACTTATTTCATTTTTCTGCCAAGCTTTTTTCGTCGAAGAAGAAGCGATCGGTGAAAATTATAAATTGTAACCGGACGAACATTAGTCAAAATTATCGTCGCGTCGCGCTGCACAAATGGATTGCGTGTGAAAAATAACTGATACGAAGTTACTTATATCGTATTTTCAATCTATGTAATCTAATAAAAAGCTAAAACCGAAATTATATGAAACAATCGATGCCATTAGAAACACGAAAACGAAAAATACTTTTTAATGTACAGTTTTTGATACTTTTAGATCGATTGTGCGACATTACATAGTCGGATAATCGCCTATACATCCATCAGATAGTCATTTATATCCGAATCGTCATGATACTATTGGCCATTACGACTGATGTCTTGGGAAATCGCCATTATTCACTAGAAGAAAAAAAAACTGCGTTACGCCCGTTTTCTTGTTTAACCTATTTCCTATTTTTCCCCATCTCTTAATTACAAAGAACATTTGAATAATCTATAATTTAGTCATGGACACTACAATTTCGTAGCTTCCGTTGAATAAACGATGGAGTTCGGTGGGAAACGGTGCAAATGGACAAATTACTAAGAGTTCGAAATAAATAACAAATGCGACGTACGTTGCAGCAATACGGACATTATAATCAGCCGGGTAGTTTTCATATTGATAATTTCACCTCGATGAAAAATGGATCGTTTCGCACGCGGGGACATGCATGTTATGCAATAATCGATTAGGGAAGGTGATTGAGAATCCAATCCCAGCAAGTGGTGCAATACTCGTTTCCATAACCGGTAATTCAAAAATAATTGGTTCGAGGAAAATGGATTTTCAACGGATCGATCGATGAAGATACAAACAAAGTGAGCTGCGTATCTCTGTACTTCATGATATTGAAATAATATGAAGGTCTTCGTGGAAAACAAGAATACTAATGTGTTGAAGAGTACTATTCTTGGCATCCAGTAATAATCACCGCTTTGGCCGCCTATATGATACATTAGATGTTTTACGATTTAGATAAAATTGATACATTTTTCACCAAAAAAAATTAAAACAACTATGTGATCAACATCTTAATATGGGGTCACTTGAAGCCGGTACTTGAAAATACATTTTTTCCAAGGTACACCATAAGTGACAATTCAACTAGGCATTTAAATGACATTCGCTTCGTGGAAATTCACGAAAATATGGCGACACAAACTTGTCCCAATAACTTTGGCAATGATGAATTTTACGATATCTTATCATGTTTTTCGTACCATTTCTGCATTGCAAAACTAACTCATATGAATTAAATTTCAACGTCAATTTGATTTTTTCCCACGATTATCATTTTTTCAGTTCAACTCCTTGTTTACGCGTTTTAGATTACCTCTCTTGGGAGGTAAAACACTCCTTTCTACCCTCAAAAGAGGAAGGATGGAAGATTTTGTAGTATTTTCCTAACTTTTATTTTTTTCTCTTCCTGCTAAAACCACCTCAAGAATTAAGTCATCCCCGTCTCTCTAAGAGCGTCTTTCACCAGAAGGCAGTTAATCTACCTGACGGTTAAAACCAGTTTTTGCATTGAAATATTTCGACTATCGGAACGATAAACTCTAATCGAGCTGTAGTAGTTTTGGTGAAAGACGCCCTAAGAGAACATGTTGTAGACTTGAATCAGTTATTTCAGTCTTCGTTACATCTTTTGTGCTTTCTGTAGAACAAGACCCACCCATATCCCATGTGTATGATCATTAAAGCCCGGATGTTAGGCAAAATGCCATAAAATGCCATAAAATTTTCGTATTTTCTGTCTATTTTGCCTAAAATGGGATTTTATGACTTATTTCGCCTATTTCGAACAATTTATGATAGTATAAAGTGGGAAACCCTAAGATCTCAGGTAGGCAGGATTGGTACATAGACAAGAGATAGTTCCCTTTTTCTAGGAATTGATACAACAACTGTTACTGATGGGAAAACCTAAAACCAGATACCTATAGGTATAAATATATCGTAATACCCATTTCCGTTCAGTTGTTTTTCACCATTCGCCCATTCGGTTCAACTTATCGCCAGCCAATATGCCTAAAGTCAGAGCATCCGAGCAAACAAAATTGAATAAATTAATACTTGAATTCGGTAAAGACGTTTTCAGTAGTGACGGTTCTGTGTTATTCTGCAAAATATGTGACTGTAAAGTGAATTTTGAGAAGAAGTATTTTGTATCCCAGCACCTTTCAACAGTGAAACATAAAAATGCTGCTTCGAAAAATTGCGATAGTAAAAACGTGTCTGCTTCCGAATTTCGGCGTTATATCCAATCGACAATCCCAATTCTCTTTGGATTTATGTAAAGCACTGATGGATGCGAACATTCCTCTTTGGAAATTGGAAAATCCTTCTCTAAAAGCATTCCTTGAAAAGTACACCAAAGAACACGTGCCAAGTGAGTCCACCCTCCGGAAAAATTATATTGATGTAGTGTTCCAGGAAAAGATGAACAAAATTAGAAAAGAAACGGAAGGTAAAAATTTGTGGGTGTCCATTGACGAAACAACCGATGCTCTTGGCCGCTACGTAGCCAACGTAATTATTGGAACTCTACAATCATCTCACCAGGACTCTAACACGTATTTATTAACAAGTGAAGTACTCGAATCAGCCAATAATTCGACAATAGCCCAATTATTTACCAGTGCGCTCTCATTATTGTGGCCAGATGGAGTGAAACATGACAAAGTGTTGCTATTTGTTTCTGATGCCGCTCCATACATGAAAGCAGCTGGAAAAGTTCTGCACGTTCTATTTCCAAAAATGGTTCATGTGACGTGTATAGCTCATGCATTGCATAGAGTTGCTGAAGAAGCGCGAAGTTTATTTCACGATGTCGATCTGTTAATATCAAACGTCAAGAAAGTTTTTTTAAAAGCCCCATCGAGGGTGCAAATTTTCAAAGAACTTGCACCAGATCTGCCATTACCACCTCAACCTACAATAACGAGATGGGGTACATGGATATCGGCTGCCATTTATTACGCAACCCATTTCGAGAAAATTGTAGAAATAGTGGATCACCTCGAAAATGATGCAGCTTCAATAAAAATATGTAAAGATGTTTTGTCCAAAAAGAATATCCAGTCTGATTTAGCATACATACTTGCACATTTTCATTCAATTCCAACATCAATACAAAAACTAGAAGAGAGGAATTTGAAATTACAAGAGCAATTGAACATTATGGATGAAACAATTGAAAGAATCAATTCTGCGCCTGGATTAAAAGGAGAGTTCATGAAAGAAAAATGTGAAAAAGTGTTGCAGAACAATAGTGGTTTGGTCAAGATGCGCGAAATAAATTCGATTTTATTAGGAGATGGGGTCAGTAATTTCTTGAACCCTACCGAAATATCCTCATTTATGTATCTGTTGATGTGGAGAGATCTTTTTCGTTGTATAAACATACTTTATCAGATAGACGACAAAGTATAAAATTTGAAAATTTGAGAAAACTATTGGTAGTTATGTTTAATAAAGAATAAGTATTCACATCGAATGTTTTTTTGTTTTATCTTATCTGTTTTTATCTATCAGTATATAATAAATGCCTATTTTAAGTGGCTATTTTTATTATTTTTATTGCCTTTTCACTGCCTTTTTTTAACGAATTTATAGTGCCTAAAGTCCGGGCTTTAATGATCATCATCATCAGGTAGCTACATTGGAGTCAATGCTGATGGAATATAGAGTCATTCCAACATATCATCCCACCACATTGTCTTCTTCCTTCCACGTTTTCATTCATCACATCCAGCATGAATCTCTCGCTTGACCCAGACATCACATGTTCTGCAAATCCCAACGTTTCCTGTTTTAGCCATTCAAATATTGCCTTATCAATTATTCTTAATATCTTTCTATTTCTTACTTTATCTGTATATTGCACTTTCAGCATCTGACGATAACACCAATCTTCGAAGGATTGAATACTTTGGCTTAGGTTTGGATTCAGTGTCCAGGACGCGTAACCATAAGTAATGGTGAAGAATAGTCTGAGTTTGGTGTTTTGCATCATGTCTCTGTGATTCCAAAAAGCTGCCTTTGCAGCTCTTTTTCATTAAAAATTCGAATTTCATGTCTCTGGTTAGCATCGCTTCTAGATATCTTCTTCATATGTTTCACTGTCAATAACTGTACTGATCATTCTTGCTCCTTCTGTTTTACTAACTGTTATAAGTTTAAACTTATTGATGTTAATCATCATATTGTATCCTTTTATTTGCCATAGTTTTTGTTCATTAATTCATTCATATTGTTTTTAGAATTTGATATTCATACCAGATCATCAACGTATCTTAGGTTGGTTATACGGTTGCCTATTTTTATACCAAATTGACTCTTGATATTTCGACATAGAATAGTACAGAGGAAATTATGTAGCCTTGTCCAACTCTTTCGAAACTCCCATTGATATTTAGACTTTGCCTGTTAATCCCATTTGGGTCTGATCTGAATTATCTTCAATGATTGTATTTTCTGTTTGATGAGTTGTACCAGAATCTTGGATATGTGTGAGATACGGCTGATGGTTCTGAAATCTGAGCAGTGCTTCGCTTTGTTCACTTTTGTTGGACTGAACGAAATCATTTGGGACGAAGCATGTTTTCTAAATATTTTTGATGAGATCTCGTTTTGATTAAGAGATTTTATGAATTCAATTGGAATAGTATCTTCGCCATAACATTCGCCAATGCTCAGTTTTTTAACCAGTTCAATGATTTCTTCGGTTGTGAACGTAGGGATTTCATCTTCCAGTACTTCAAGAGTAGACATGTTTGTCTTACTTCTTTGTTTAGTTGTGCACTGTACTCCTTCCATCTTTCAAAAATCAAATATTTCTTTATTATTTTCATCAATGAAGCAATAGGTTACATTTTTTCTTCTACCAACGATATCTTTAATTGCCCTGTGAAACTTGGAACTGTTCGCTCTTTCTGAAGTTCCGGCTTCTTCACTTTCTTTGTTAATAAACTCTTCTCTTTTCTCGCCTCATTTCTCTTGTAGCAGTCTTCTTATTTTTGTATCGTTCTCTGCCATCAGCATCCGTTCTGTCCTTGTGTTTGTTCCTTTCTTCCATTTCCAAGTTCTCTTGTATCATCCATTTCTGTTTAGTTTGAAACTGTATTTTTCCAAGAACGTCTGTTGTTTTGGTTATAGCATTTTTCATGGTGATCCACTTGGTGTCAACATCTTTAATTAGTTTGTTATTGAGAAGAGATATTGTGTTCACTTTTTCCTCAATACCCTGGGCAAATGATAGGACATTTTATGTTCTCAATTTTTTTGATACGGCTAAACGAATTCTATTTGAAGTAAACGGAAATTGTTCATGAATTTTTATTTGGATTTTTCATGTTTTGTCTGATTGTATCAATGAAATGTCCGACCACCATAGAAAGCAAGATAACTTTTTTTCATTTATGGATTTGAATAAATTCTTAGAACTGTTAAAGTTTATGTTTAATACAACATATTGTAGTTTCCAAGGAAAGTACTATAAACAGAATATTGGTACTCGATGGGATCAAAAATCTCTCAATACCCTGGGCAGTATGATATGGACATTTTACTTGATAGTTGTCTTCAACAACTGGATTTTCTCCTACATTTATAAAGAAGTACGTTGATGATATCGTCTGTAGTGTTCCTGATAATCGAATAAATCACATGCTAGACGTCTTGAATTCATACTGTTCCAACCTTCAATTCACTGTTGAGAGAAATAATAACAGCATACCTTTTTGGATACCTTGGTAATAAGGAAAAATGATGGAACTTTGATACTTGATTGGTACAGAAAACCTACAAGTTCGGAAGATATATCAACTTCAAATCTAACCATAATATACGTTTGAAGATTAATTTTGTACTTGGTTTGAAAAAGTACTTCGACTTTCACATCCCGATTTTCATAATAGGAAACGAATTGAAACATGCGATTTTTTATCGATTCTAATTTATATATTAGCTATATATCTATATATTAGCTAGAGTATAGAGTCGTATTTCTAATTTTCGTATACGAAATGAGAGTCGTTGACTTATCAGAACTAATCAACGACCAATCGATGGAGCGTCCGAAAAATATGCTCTGACGTATCGTTTGCATGATCCATCCAATATTCAAGATGAAAACCACAATATGTTCCATGGCGTGATCGAGTCGATTCAGACCGAGCGTGAGGATCTTCCTTGCATATTTCATAAAGAATGCCGGAATTACAACGCTCCGATCCGACTCCGGAGAATACTACGCCGTTCCCCGTGTACAATATTCATTTTTATCATTTTCTATATATCTTATCGATAAATCCGTAAGATTAACCGACGGAATTGTGAATATGGTATAGCCGAAAGAGGGACTTGTTTATTCACTCCCCAACGCAACGGAACGAAGACACGCCGAAACAAGGATAATTTGAGAATCTCCGCTCGGTCCATTTCTAATTAATAAACTTTCTTAAATCACCGACTCCGACTTGAATTGCAGATGTTCCGTAAACGACCCTCGACTCGTTCCGAAGGAATTTTTATTCAATTAATTGGATTTCCGCGACAATGAACGCGAAAGAAGTTATACAAAATTGCAAATTGTCGCCGATTCGTGACGCAGTTTGAGCCCGAATCGATGTTACTGGGGGAACGCGCTACATCGACATCGGATATCGCGTTTTTAAATTGATAGGATTCCAGTTTTTGCCTTCGTTACGACCAGCTCAAAGAAATATCGAAGAATAACCGAAACTTTTTTTTTATTTTTCCCCCAACTCAACCATTGCTTTTTATGTAGTTTTTCCGGGATAATTATTATCTATTATGAATTCTCAATCGTTGTACAAATAGAAACGAAAACCAGTAAAAAAATTGTGAAATAGGTGTTGTAAATAATAGAAATCCTTGATGTTCGATCGTTTATACGATCGCAATTCCGTTTAATAGGAAACATTCACTAATACCTTTTTTCTACCGCGTCGTGTGTTCCCTAATCATCTTCAACCCTTTCTCTTTCTCTGTCCCGTTAAAGGGTACAAACAATTGCCGCTAATGTCCTGTCGATTGTTTGTATTTCCAACTAGTCGCTATGACTACCTCGTCGGCAATCAATTGTAACCACGTACCCTTCCACCTTAATGGTGCTTTTCAAGGGTCCATTTCCCTGCCAATAAGTTGATGAATCGCGGTGACCGATGGTCAGTTCACCGCCAGATGTCATATCGTGAAGGTGTCCAGGTGAAAAGCGTTCATCATCACTCAGGTAGGGGTGTTGTTCTTCCGAAAATTCCTTTTCGCATTGGGCCGTTCGCAACAGGTTTATATCGATATTCGCACTTGGAAGTTTGGCAAAAACATCATCCGCGTTATTTAGTCGGCGGCCTTTTTTTTGGCCGAATTCTTTCGTTTCATCGGATCGTCGCTGCAGTGGTATCGGCCACGGATTTTAATCATCCACCACGCTCATTTCAACGCCCATTGTGCTCGATTTTTTTTCTCGTCGAACGCTCTCGGGTCGTCGGCGTCGGCGTGAAATCAATTATCTCTTAATTAAAACGGATCGAACTTTCGACGTTTTCCCCCCGGAAAAATAACGCCATCTCGGCCCTCGTTAGATTCGCTGCATCGAAATTTGGAATTGCGGGAATAAAATCGCGCTTCGTTTATTTTATTGCCCTTCTTGAATTTTTTCGCGTCGCTTCATTTAATTTTAACAACGAACGGTTCGCTGCTGATTGGGGTTGTTTGAGTGAAATTCGTCGGCTAAAAGGGTCGTTATTGTTCGGATACGCGGATGTTTCTGAAATGTTTCGATGTGCGGACAATACCATCGATTTGCGCGTTTACGATAATAAATACGAACAATGCGTTCGCCCTCCCTTTATTTCTGGATAATTAATTTATCGGGTCGAAAAAGTGTTGCGAATATTCAACCAGAAAGTTCTATAATTATAACTCGCTCCTTTTTTTCTATTGAATCAAACTTCTGCTTTCAGAGGAACGTTGAACAACCCTCGAAGGGAACGAAGCGGCATTCGCTGAATTTCACGCGGTAAGTTTTTTAGTTTTTCCTTTTTGCCCGCATCCGACGGACGAATTTCGCTTTGCGAACCATGAAAAATGTTGCATTTGATGAACCGCCGCGAAGAATAACTCGGCTAAAGAATTTTTTCCCTTAATTTTACCGCGAACATGTGCAAATTATTGGTTGGTTTTTTTTTGAGGAAACAATTTCATTATCGATGAAACGTACCGAGTCGGGATAGCAATGGACGTTTAAATAAAGTTTACGTTGATTAATGCCCGTTCGCTTCGGGTCTCAACAATCGGTGCTTTGTATAGTGGAACTTTGATGAATCCACGTCCATATAACGAGATTATTCCTACAATGTGTATCGAATTTTCAAACTATGTATGTTTCGCTCGTTGCATTTAACTGCGTCATTTTTACAGAAACCAAACGAAATGAATAAAATCTGAACCTTGTGAAATTTGCGTTTTAAATTGAACAAAAATAACAAAAAATGTCGGCTA
The DNA here is from genome assembly GCA_020654155.1 of Novius pumilus. NCBI lineage: Eukaryota > Metazoa > Arthropoda > Insecta > Coleoptera > Coccinellidae > Novius > Novius pumilus. The sequence continues at coordinate 851,567 of JAIFOV010000476.1, forward strand.
ATTTACATTGATAACACGACGTAAAAATTGTATGCTTTGATTTTCTGAAACAAAAATTGAGCCAACTAAATCTGATTAAAAAGGCATAGTAATAATTTTTTAATGAAAAAGTTTCGAAGTTCACATTTCCCACCGGAAAAGGCAATGATTAAGGTTTCCCATCGACACAAACGTAACGAATTCGTCACCCGGCCCTTTCGAAGACCGCGCAAATTGATTCGTTTACGTGTTAATTGAACAACCAGGTGGGAGGGCGGGCGGGGAAGGTGTCGGAAGACGTTGGAAGTACAAATTTCCATCAAAGTTCCATTGTGCGATTCTGTCTACCCGATTATAGGCGAAAACTAGTAAAGTGGAAATGTCATTTAAGGGATTCATTTCGAAGTTGTTGACCTGCCCGAGCTTACGTGGATCAAAGGAATCGTCGATGTATTGTTCGTCGTTCAGATTTAATCGTTGGCGGTTTGGCGTGCTTTATAATTTAGTAGGTTTGGGGTACTGAAATGAAGAATTTGAAAATTATGTCACAGCATCAAGGTGACTTCTCAGCTTTCCTTACTCATACTATCTGATTCAAATTTCGCTTTTATTGTGCTCCACCGTTTCGAATCTATTAAATATGATGGAAATTTACGGACGAATCGATCCACCCGAGATCAGCTTCTTTTATTTCAAAGAAATAACATTGTTGCTGACTTATATTTGCGCGCTCGAGTTCTAAGTCCAAAATAATAATTCACATTAACCGTAGAGTAATTACAAAATGCAGCTAAAGGAACAAGAAAAAACGTAGTTCTATTATGTGAAATGTATCAAGTTTTTATTTTACTAACGGAATAAGTACAGATGGAAAATATGAAAATTTGAATAAGTTCTAAAAAAGATTGAAACTAATTTCAGTTAGTTATCGAATCTTCACAAAAATTCAATATTTTTTGGCCAATAAAAATGTTTGCACGTTTCTATATAGAAGATAAAAAATTTCATTAATTCAACAAATGATGGCAAAATGAAAAATCTTCAAATGTGTTCGAAAAATCAGACATTGAAAACATAGGTTTCTGGGAACTACGAAAACTACCAAAATTCGTATAAACTTGGAAAGCTTCCTTCAAGAATCATTCTAACATATCATACTTTGCTGTTTTCCAAAGCTCATGATTTTCTTGTCATCCACTTTAAATGTGCTAAATCCCAGAAATTCTCCACATTGTTTATTTATTACCACATCTTGCGATATTTTGAGAGTTTTTTCACCAAATTTCTGGGGAAAATGCGGAAAATCGATAAATTATTTTGAAGTCCGCGAAGATTGAAAAAGATGAAAAATGATTTTGTAAAAAATTCGATAACTATGAAATCTGAATGTTTTGAGGAAGTTTTAGAGAAAATTTTGCGAATTTGTCAATACAAAGCAAATTTTAAAGTTCGATGTTTGAAAAAATAACAAGAAAAATTAAAGCCGATTTAGGATTTGTAGGAAATTGAACAAAATTTGGTAAACCCGAAAATTTGATGATAGAGATTATGGATGTTTAAACGCAATTCAAGAGGTCTAAGTGGAAAAAAGTTTTAAATTTTAACTAAAAACATTCATTTCGTACTATTAATTGTGAACGAATTCGAATTAATTACGAACTAAATTATTTGATAAATGATAAACATTTCAATTCATCCTTTCTTGAATTGTGTACACAGTCAAAATGATCAAGCTAACCCACAATAATAACGATCCTATCCTTTTCTATGATATTAACATTCTTCAAATTTATACTATCAAGAAGAACTCAAAAATATGCTCGGTTCAACGTCAAAATCCAAAGGAAGGCTTATGAATTCGCACTCAAAACTTGGGTTTAATTAATTTAGTTGCCTTCTGCAAAGATGAAAAATAATATGCTAATTATTTTTCGAATAGATTCAAACAAAAAAATTGGCTGAAAAAATCATTTTTCGCTATTCTATCTTCACGTGGTGACGTCGACTTAGCGAAACATCGATTTAAACAAAAACTATCGACACGCAAATCTTCTTTTTCCACGAATAATTTCTGGAGCAGATTCAATAAAAAAACTAACGAAAAATTGAATTCAATTTGTGTTTCGCTAAATTGAAGCCAGCTTAGCGAAGCATCGATTTAAAGACGAGCTACCAACAAGACAAAATTTCTTTTTCCACGAATAATTTACGATCTATTCGTAGTGCAGATTAACCTTAAAAAACCCTCAAAAAAAATGAATTTTTGAGTTCGCGTTTTCGCGACATCAATTCAGCGAAGCATCAATTTAAAAACAAACTGCTAAACCGACAAGTTTTATTTTTTCATGTATGATTAGCGGCAAATTATGAAATTCATTTCAACAAAGTTTTTCATTGTACTTTCGCTTAAATATATAAGTGCTTTAAAATTTCGAGTATCGTCATGTAGTAACGTTTTCGTTATTAAGGGCCGTTTATACAATACACTTATTATTCGTATTATTTAAAAATCTGTTAACCCCTGCATAACCGATTTGTTATAGATCGAATAGTTTGTTCTCTGTTCATATTGACGTGGGACATTGGCCAGTCCCACGTAAAGGCCAAAATGAAGCAAATGACAAGTGGCGTTATTTCGCATCGAATTTTTCGTCGATTATTGTCCCCCGAGTCTTCTCGTGATCTTGAGTGCATCAAGTCATTTGGGTGCTGCCGACAATATGTTATTTGTGGGGTGGATAAAAAGTAAGAATCTAAAGACGCGCACTGCTCAATGTTTCAGTTTAATTTAGTTCAATCGCTAGTTTCGTTTGGGGGTATTACACGACGTCGTCGTCCCGTGGGATAGAGTCTCGGGGGTCAGGTTTGCGGTCCGCCATTAAGAGCCGGTGTAAGTTCCGCGTGCCGGTTTTGCGCGCATGCCAACCCCCTTAGCTCCTCCGCCACTACAACCGTTCCGGACACAACGACTCCTGAGGGCGGCTTTCGATCCAGGTCGAATTACCTTAAGGGGTTAAAGGGTGGGTCGTCGTTTCATTAGCGATAGTGGCCGATTGATATACAAGCTGAACAACGAATTGGGGCAAGTGTATCTCCGTGGACTACCCTCGATTGATTCGAGACGGCGGCCGGCCCTAACGTGCCGCACGTCGCCCGTTTTGATTTCACGCTATTCGATTATTTATGCAAATCGGTTTTGGTGTTTTCACGCTTCGCCCGTGCGAAATTAATTCGAAAACTTCGCCGCAACGTCGCTGAGATTCATTTAGCAACTATTTCGACGATGAGGAGAATCGGGATGAATATTGCTTCGGATACCTCGAATTCCACGCTGCGCTTTGATTGCGAACGCTGACGCAACTATCAAAGAACCCGTTGGGTCTGAATAATGTACGCGATATGCGCAACATGGAGTCGTTCTAGGAGCGCGAAAATTAATTTGGATGCCGACGTGGTGCGGAACAGAGACAACTGCCAAGTGCAAAACGCGAAATGATGAATCAATTCGCGCTTCGCGTCTGCTGTGAGAAAAAAAGGCTGAAGCACATGCATGAAGTTTCGTATCACACTTTTGACATTACAATGAAGTTGTTACGAGCTTTTTGACATTTTGCTACTGTATAACATTTATGCTCTGTTTCGTTCTCTCTGAAATTCGTTTTTTACCCCTTCGGCAATAGTGGACGAAAACAATAGCATTGAATCAAACTAGGAGCATTTGATTTGATGAATACCTTGAGGCATGATAGATGGCACATCGAGATGCTCGTTCTCAGGATTGTTTCAGGAGATGCACAATTGAATGTAAGAGTTTATCGAGATCCAAGACCTACGTTGTTGCTAGCATTCGATGAGTGAGTGGTATGCTGGTGGGATATCAGATTTGTGCTCGGTCGATTCAGCTAACGATTAACGAAGCTGCGGGCTGTGCATACAATCGGATGAAAGCCACTTCCCACCGACTACGTAATCTGATCAATCTTTGTAATGCCAGTCTTGGTAAAATTATTGAGAAATGAGAAGCCGAATGATTAGTGCGAAAAACTGTTAGAGAATATCAGTTCAAGGTTTTCGCATTATTGGTATAAAACGAGTGAAAGGAATCGATATCTATAATTATATAATGACAGATTTGTTAAATAAGTAATTCAATCATCTAAAAACAAAACCAACAATAGTTTTGGTTATCCAGGTGAATTAATAGTGCAACACAACTCTGATCGAGTGCTCCTGAATTCTCCATGGGATAGTTTCATGTTGACATTCCATCAATCGCAGCAATAACCGCTTTCCGTATTTAGATACTATGATTGATTAATAAACCCCATCTTACGTGGTTGTCGTTAGTTATTAACCGAACATGTTTAATAGCAGTATGTAATCGAACTTTGTCGGCTGGGGGAAATGTCACAAACATTCGCGTGCGTTGGATATTTGGCGGAGCGGAAACTCCTCCGAACTTCCATTACCCAACAGCTCCTGTTTTTGTTTACCCTTCTCCTCCGACTAGGTGGACGAAGTTTTGACGAAAAGTTGCACTCGGAGCCCAAGACGTATACGTCCGACGAGACATTTCATATGGACAAGCGATTAACGCTTGATTCAATTACTTTTGCATTTACCCGAATATTTTATCTAGATGTCGGCGTAAACTTTTACTTCGATTACGAACGAATTTCTAAGCGGCACTTTGCGCTCTCTTCTTTTTCGTAAACGGTCACGACATCGTTATTTCCACTGTTCGAAAGGAATGCAAGAACGTTTCTCACGAAATAAGTTGCAAACATTTCGCGTTTCCCAAGAATTTTTATCGAATAAATCCGCTACTTTCCAACGATATTTCACCTAGTGGATCGATTCTCACATGTCTCAAAGGTTTCTTCTGCGGCATCGGATAAGGAGGACGAAAACAATTCCATACTCGGTTTAGGAAAATCTCGAATGTAGCGAATTTCACGCGTTTGAAGTTGCAAAGAACGAAATACGATTAGCCTATTGTTGGCGATGACTATTGTTGCGGGAAATAAAGGAAGAAGGAAAACTAGGTGATTTCCATACGGCGAAATGAACGTTCCGTGATGAACGGAAGGTTACTTTATGAATAGTTTCCATCTCCGTGACGCTTCATAATATGAATTTTGCATCCGCTTTCGAATGGATGGAAAGGGTATTGTTCGCATTTAATAAAACATCTTGTTCTTGGAAATCAGTCATTTTATTCATTAAATTCTTTCTGGACTTTTCTTTCATAATACAAAAGTGATAGAAATATTGCAACGAGAAAATCCTCGCTTTGGCAATGAATGCGAATCGTGTTATTAAAACATCTTGTGTCATTTCAAAAGTCATTGGTGCTCCGACGAAGTTTTTTTATGACGATCAAAACCCTACGGGCACTCATTAAAACCGCCAACGTCCTCGTGAACGAATTTATATTTATAACGAGAAGGGGAGTTGATACCTACAAGTAGGTGACACTTGGGGAATTTCACGTGTCGATGAATTTCGACTAGGTCGTCCTTCGGAACCCAATAAATAGGAGATGTGTGTCGCTTTATTATGGGAGCGTGTCAGAGAGGTGGATAAGGGTTGCTTGCGGGTTCGGAATATTTTCGGTGTGCGAAAGAGAACCGGAGAACACGGGGCAATTTACACCGATTCCTGAAGGAAAATTTGTCGTTCGGGTAAGTGACCGCAAAATTAATGGAAAAAAATTACGTGGGTCGCCCTCTGTTGTTTGGGAGCTCTAAATACTTCTCTTTCGAAAATTTATGGTTTGAGTGGAGATATTTTCCTCAAAATTAAAGCCATAATATTCTGTGTCCAATTGTTCTACTGAACGAAATTTCTTCCAAAAAGTTAGACATTATGCGAAAACACAATCGATATGACGTGATTGATGGCTTGTATATATTATTATAATGTATTTTGAAAATCCTCTGAAAAGTAAGTCACGGCGGGACCGGGAATCGAACCCGGACCTCCAGCTTTACGCGCTATTGCTCTACCATTAAGCTACCCCGACTATGACTTATTTTTCAATTTTTTTTTTTCGGCTAACTTGTTAACTTTGATAATCTTGGACTTCATCACCAACCGGGTTGGTGAGAAATAACACCTTCTAACATCTATTATAATGTATTATCAACAAAAGTAAGGTAAGGCCCGTCGCATACTGAAACGCCGAATCGCGCGATTTGTGCCGAAAAGGTTTACAGAAGTAGTTAGGAGTCGTTACATGACATAAAACCGATAAAACTTGACAGGATTTATTAGGGTAAAATAGTGACGCTCAGGTCAGAAATTCGAATGGGTACCGCATGCAGTCAGTTTTCAAAAGTGGTCCAAGATGGAATCATCTTCATATATGTGTTTTGAAACTGAAGCGCAAGCAGAGATTTTCAAAAGAAAAATTTCTTTAATAATCACTTCCATATACGTATCTATTCCATATACCTATATGTATTTGATTTTCAATAGACAAACCAACTTCAAAACTCGATAATGCCTACGAATTCAATGTATGAATATGCAACGGAGTCATAGTTACAAATTTTTAAAATAAGAACGAATGTAAGTGCAAAAATTTGAAATAATCTCTCGCTCCGATAACAGTTCTTTATTGGAATCCCATACCTCTACGGCAGTTGGGCTCGCGCTCACCCTCGTCTTTCAACAAGGCAATTAAATTTTACGACCAAAATCGCGCTTGGAACGAATCGAGCATCGAGCTTGTCGCAAGCGGGTGGAATATCCTTTGTCGGTGTCGAAACATTGCCACCGTTTCCTTTGACTTTCCTTTCGGCACAAATCGCGCGATTCGGCGTTTCAGTATGCGACGGGCCTAAGGGTTAGCAGCAAAAGGCAAAAAAATCTTTTAAGCAATTGCCTATATTTCGGCGATCTTTGTAGCCATTATCGAGGCACTATAAAATAAAGGTTAACAACATGAACTTATTGAAGATGTTACTTACAGCTCAGCGATTTAACCTTGAAGCAGTGAAAGGAACATTAATGAGAATTCACAATTTTGATATTCGAATTTTGCAAATCAACGATAATAAATTTTCGATTCGTTCTGACAGAAAACGTCAACGTTTTTTTAAAAAACATTTGAAAATGCAAGGGAGTTGAGAAATCTAAATTTGACATAAGGAATTTTATAAAAGAATAAAATCACTAAAAATTGATAAAGGCTAAGAGTCAAAATTACAAAACAGATGGAATGGTACCAGATATCTATATAATAAAATGACATATATTACCTTCGTCTCTCTTTATCATATTGAAGAATGTGGCTATAGATATTGCTAACATTCTTAAAATCATTTTTGTTATTAATGGAAAAATCAATTCTTTCTTTTATGTAACACATCTCAATGAACTTTCTATTTTTAGTTTTAATATGGTGGTCTAAAATCTTAATATTTTCGTAATCAATAATATGTCCAGTATCATGAACATGTTTTGCCAAAGAACATTTCTCAGGGTCTAATCTTGAATCACTTTTATGTTGGGCTATACGTTTTGACAAAAATTGAGACGTTTCACCAACATAAATTTTCTTACAGCTATTACCTGTAATTTCATATACAATATTGTGATATCTTTTTTTCTCAATGGGCTGGGTAAGTTTTGTGAAAATAGATCTACTCATTAGGAAATTTCGAAAACAAAATTTAATGTTATTATACCTAGAGAAAATTTTGGAGATCCTATTACTTAGGCCTTCGATATAAGGAAGGGATAAAAAGAATACACGTTCATCCGAATCATGTCTATCAGCAAAATTTGATCTTCTAGGATTTAATAAGGAAAGGAAAGGATTGTTAATAATTTTCTTTATAATTTTGAGCGGATAGCCATTATCAATCAACAAATCCATAAATCTTTTTAATGATGCATCCCTACTAGATGGATGGCATATTGTATGAATTCTATTTTTCATTGCACGAATAAAATTGAATTTGATATGTTGGGCATGATATGATTGGAAATGAATAAATTTCCCTGAACTCGATGGTTTTGAGTACCAATCAGTACTAATTGTGCCATCATCCATACGATGGACTAAAGTGTCTAAAAAAGGTACGGAAGCATTATTTTCTTTTTCTAAAGTAAACGAAACAACACCTTCATAGATACTGTTAAAAATATCAAGTGTATAATCAAGGTGTTTTTCAGGAACTGAAAGTATCAAATCATCAACATATTGATACACAAACGGAATATCAAATTCAATTTTTTCAAGAGCCGAAGAAATAATAGTAGTCATAACAATATTTGCCAAAATAGGACTCAAATTACTACCCATTGGGCAACCTTCTTTCTGTTTGTAGAAAGTGTTGTTGAAAGTAAAATAATTTGAGTCAAAAAGGAAACGAATAATTTCGAAAAATTCTGTTTTAGGAATATTTGTATATTCGTTAATGAGAGACCAGTTTATGTCTAAATTTTCAAGAACTAACTGGAGTGTGATATTTGAAAACAAGGAAACTGCGTCAAGAGAAAGTAAAACGTAATTCTCCCTGAGAACAAAATTACTGACTCTTTCTAAGAATGTTATCGAATCTTTAACAGAATAAACAAAAAAGTTAGAAAATGAAATTTTCGAGAGATTAGCTACAAAAATACTAAGATTCGTGGTAGGTGAGCAACGAGTAGATACAATAGGTCTTCCAGGAATTCCATCTTTATGTATTTTCAAGAAAATATAAAAACTAGGAGGAACTGCAGTATAGGTGTTAATATCCTTACATTGAAGTAGATTTATATATCCTCTATCTTTAAGTTTTCGTGATATCTCATTATTTTTTCTCATAATTTTATCAGTAGGGTCTCTAGTCAGTACTTCATAAACATCAGAATCGCCCAAAAGAGCCATACATTTCTCAGAATACTGTGATTTATTAATTCGGACTGTAACATTACCTTTATCTGATCTACAAATCATTAATTCTGGATGTGATCTCAAGAAATATTTAGTTTTTCTCATTAATGTATTCAAAAAACAAATATTTGAATCATCACTACGGAAATAGTTGGTAATAACGTTTGTTATTATTATAATGTATATTAAAATCAACACATATGACTCGAAATCACTAAGGTTGCAAATTTTAATGTTGATTCCATGACAAAAAAATTGCAGGAGGTCAGAAACAAAAGAAATTAAAACGGGTTCTGCAGGGCTCAGTGTTGGGGCCTATCTTTCTTTTAATTTATACCAATGAACTATATGCAAGTATATCTACAGATAATAGTGTGGTTTTGCACAAGTTTCCTAAATAGTTCCAGTAATAGAGATATCCTTCAGTAGAAATCGAGGAAAGCAATTCATGAAGCTAAAAAGTGGTCTTCTGAACTTTGGAAAAACTCAATCACTTCTGTTCACAACAAAATAAAATGGTAAGGATTCTATCTTCTATCTGGGAATGTTGGACCTATACGGTGAAAGTGGCGGCCTATTATCCGGTTTCCAGACGACTTCCGAACCGAGCTTCTTTGCCAAAACACATTCCACGAATTTAAATAATTTCCGATGCTCCTTTGTCTTCTTAAACAACAAAAACCATCTCGGCTTCATCCCCCTAAAACCCGCCCGAAGAAAGTGGTCCCTATGGAAAAAGCAACCGGCTGATCAAATAACGATAGGCGTTCGACCTTTACTCAAATATAAATTCGAATGCATTCGCGAATACAAACAGCTCGTCAGTAGCGCCCCGGAACGATATCCATTACTCTGTGTTTTTCTTTATTTTATTTTTTTTTTCCGGCCGCGCGTCGTTTCTGCATTTGACACCAATCCGGATTCGCTCAGCCTCTCGTTCACGATCGTCGCTGTTTCTGGATGTTCTTCTCTCGTGCTGAGCGTTTGTTCCAGGAAATTGAAGTTAAATAGTTCTTTTAAAACTTGATTCGGTAAATACGGAACGAGAAAATCCTAAAGCGCGGCGGAAACTCTCGAATGCGAATTGAAAATTCTTCTTGCGGTACCTACTTTATTACTTCCGGGAACAACAAAAGAACGGAGTAGAGGTAAGTGGTTTCTTTATCATGTCACAATGTGGCAAGGAAAACGTCGTTCAAACTGAAAATACGCGGCGAAATTTCCTTCGGATCAATGTTACATTAATTTTTTTTTACTTCGTTAATTCAATTACTCCGGAAAACGTCTAACGATCGCCGATGGTGGAATGATAATTAGGAAGTTGCGAAAATCCCCAAACGGCAATATTTCTGAGGATCTGCGGAAATGTACCATTACCGAACCGGTTAATCCCTGGACGGCTCGAAATGGATAAGTCGATAATAAAATTCCGGAAGGGAAAAATACGCTCGTAAGCGACCGCTATTCAATTATATGGAATATTTTGATTGCTGTTTCGGTTTTACGTTGATTCTCGAGAGTTTCTTTCTGAATATTAGGGGCGCGTTGCATAAAAATTTAACCACCTTGTTAGATGTTAATCACGTTGTCGAGCATCGATTTTAGCCGTGCTATCGAATTTTTAAGATCGATGTCAAAACTTAGCAACATGTTTACTTCAACACACGTTAATTTTCATTTCCTTTCAAACCGGTTGCATAAAAAATATCCGCGTGGTCAAATCAATTTGATTGCTGTATGCTTAATCAGTTAATTCGCCTTTAAGTGCAGGATTTTCGAGGAAGGAAAATTGTTATTCATCGTTCAAAATTATGAATAGCTTATAATTCGGCATACCGTTATGATACAGTGAATAGCGAAAATAACAAATATTTCCTTTCCTTCGTTTTAACTTCATTCTAGTTCTGAAATAGGAGAAAACATCTCTGTGATATAGAATTAAACTAGATTTTCAGTTAACCATATTCTTCATTCTTGGAATATTCAATATTCATTAAATGTGTTCTCAATCACAACATTTTGCTCAAAAATCGCTCCAGCTCAAGAAATTTTCGAACTTTGGATGCTATTGATTGTAGCGATATTCGTTTCGAGGCGCAAGTACAAAACATTTCTAAAATCGTAATCATAAATAGTTTCAGATATCTATAGATTTGTTTCAACTCGCGTTGCGAATTGTCGCGATTCTGCGCTGTTCACAAATTGTGGTTCATTTTATGGACAGCGCAGAATCGTGACGGTACAGCGATAGTTAACAACGCAAGTTGGCACAGATCCGTACCTCTTATATATTTTACAAATATGGGAAAAATTCATCATTTTTCTTAACACTGTTTATATCAAATTTTTATAATTTTACTTTTCAATTTTCAAGAACCACTTAGCTCGTAACACACTCTACTATTAATTAATACAACAACGAAGAAGGATAGAACAAGTATTTTGACTGTGACGCGACTCATTGACATTAGCGAGATTTTAAGTGATTTACAAATAGAGTTTGAACGTTTTTCGGAGTTCACGCAAAATTGGAGTAAATTAAACGATGTATGAAATATTAAATTATTATTGTTTCCAGTTACTTTAATTTTATAATGATGTTTTGTCATCGCTCTACAAAAGAAAAACACTTATATGACCCTATCGTGAATATGTACGTTAGTGCTAGTGTTTATCCCCATTTTTTATATTTCATTTGTTTGAAATAAAAATAAATGTAAGTCATTCATAAGGGACTTGGATTACTACAGACAAAGTTCGCGATAGCTCAGGTTTTTTTTTGCGCATTAATCCAAATTAACAAATTAGCCATTGTTTCGAGAATAATAATTAATATTGACGCACGACAGGAGCAGCCACGTCATTAAAGGAGCTTTATGTTTGTAGAAACGAACGCATGCCACTGATTTTCCCAAATAAGAAAGTACGAAAATTGAAGTTGTTTGTCGACACTCCTCTCACACAATAAGAGCTAATAAATATTCCATTACCATTGGGCACTTTTCCAATCTCTGAAAAAACTTTCACGCGTCCCGTTTCACGTTTGCTCGGTCGAAGTGTGCGAGTTGCGAAACAACAGGCGAAAAAAAGAATGTCGAAATTTTTCGGACCCGGCCTTTTTGCTGCCGGTTCATATTAAATTTCGCCGAACTTGTGTTAACGGGAGAATATTAAATACGAAACCGTGGGGTTTCTATAATAGCAGACCGGGTTAAGTTACCCGGCCTTAAATTTTCCAATTACGACGTCCCTTAAACAGCCCCGCGTTCAAAGTTCGCTCATTAATAATATCCTTTGATAAATCGGTAGCGGGAATCCTTTCGATACTTGCTTTGCGATTCGTCATGGTTTCCACATATTGACAAATTTGATGAACGTGTGTTACGTCAACGTTGGACGCATAATCCTCGGCGGTAAATGCGCGTCATTGTTTCAAATCCGGCCGATTCGAAAATGTTAAAGTGGCTTATCTGCAACATGCACCTCGCAATTTTTCATCGCGACGACAGGCGAGAGGGTGCTTTCGACAGAACCGGTGCATACGTTGCAAAACGTTAGTTATCTGAAATATGCAACGCGAGAGGTACGGGACGTGCAGGTTCGGAAAAAGATCCGGAAATTATGGGAAATTTATTCCGGTCGGAAATGCACTTTACATGAAATAGAACCAGAACCGAATTTGCACCGGGCACTCCGGTAGATGGGGAATATCCTTATTTTACCTTTATCGTAATTGAATCTGTAATAGAAGAACTTTCGCAGTAATATTTTACGACCGCGATATCTGTGTATGTGTATTGAAAAAGATGACGACGTACGGGGAATGGAGTCGATGGGGGATTTTCTACTTAAGGGGTTACACATGTCGCCATTTCCTAATACTTTTGGCGTGCCGAAATATTTTATTGTGACTTGCGCGGTCAAATTCATGCAGCTTGATATTCTATATTCATTCATGTTTTTAATATAGTTCTTGCTACAAGTGACGAGAAGAATTTTAGAAGAACTTTTATTTTTATATATAATATCTATCCTTCAATTTTAGGTTAAAAATAAACTCATGCGTTGCTTCTGAGAACTAAGATTTATTTCGTTAGTTTCTTACAAATACGATAACTTATTTAACTACACTATTATTACAACTTTACCTGAAAACGAAGAAACGACAATTAAAGTCTATTCTCCAACCAATTATTCTTATTTATCTATTTTAATTAACAAATCTATCACAATAAATCTCTCTTACAATGCTATTTTTTTCATAACCTCTCAACTGACCATAGACCTCAGACCAAGGATGCCACAGACTCTAGCGCTTGTCAGTTGTCAATGTCATTGGTAATGTAGTAAGCGCGGCAAAATTCAAAATTAAAGAAATATTATTTCTTTACATATATATTCCCCTCTGCAAGTAGTCGCTACTTTGGAGGAAAGAATTTTTTTACATGAATTCACTAATCGAAATATTTCTCTTTTTTTTTTCAACTATCATTTATCAGCCGCGCGATCGTTCCCGTACCGTGCAGATCTAGTTGGACGAGGGAGGGCGCATTTATCATTCTCGCGAAAATATTTTCGACGATTCAACCTGACAAAAATTGTTGCCGGTTCGAACGAATGAATAAAAGATAATGAACTGCGAAGAATGACAGCAATTCCTCAAGCGTTGCGCCGCCGCTGCCGTTGCCGCCACCGACCGAAAAAGCCATTGATATTCGGAGCTCGTCCTAGAACTTTACAATTCCATAAAGTTCAAAAATAGTTAGAAGCGTAGCAAACCCGCTGAAATATTCTTCTACATCACTAAAATCTGAACCTTGTGAAATTTGCGTTTTAAATTGAACAAAAATAACAAAAATGTCGGCTAATTTACATTAATAACACGACGTAAAAATTGTTTGCTTTGATTTTCTGAAACAAAAATTGAGCCAACTAAATCTGATTAAAAAGGCATAGTAATAATTTTTTAATGAAAAAGTTTCCAAGTTCGCATTTCCCACCGGAAAAGGCAATGATTAAGGTTTCCCATCGACACAAACGTAACGAATTCGTCCCCCGGCCCTTTCGAAGACCGCGCAAATTGATTCGTTTACGTGTTAATTGAACAACCAGGTGGGAGGGCGGGCGGGGAAGGTGTCGGAAGACGTTGGAAGTACAAATTTCCATCAAAGTTCCATTGTGCGATTCTGTCTACCCGATTATAGGCGAAAACTAGTAAAGTGGAAATGTCATTTAAGGGATTCATTTCGAAGTTGTTGACCTGCCCGAGCTTACGTGGATCAAAGGAATCGTCGATGTATTGTTCGTCGTTCAGATTTAATCGTTGGCGGTTTGGCGTGCTTTATAATTTAGTAGGTTCGGGGAACTGGAATGAAGAATTTGAAAATTATGTCACAGCATCAAGGTGATTTCTCAGCTTTCCTCACTCATTATCTGATTCAAATTTGGCTTTTATTGTGCTTCACCATTTCGAATCTATAAAATATGATAGAAATTCGAGATCAGCTTCTTTCATTTCAAAGAAATAACTTTGTTGCTGACTTATATTTGCTCGCTCGAGTTCTAAGTCCAAAATAATAATACACAATCGTAGAGTAATGACAAAATGCAGCTGAAGGAACAAGAAAAAACGTGGTTCTATTATCTGAAATGTATCAAGTTTTCATTTTACTAACGGAATAAGTACAATTGGAAAATATGAGAATTTGAATAAGTTCTAAAAAAGATTGAAACTAATTTCAGTTAGTCATCGAATCTTCACAAAAATTTTTTGGCCAATAAAAATTTTTGCACGTTTGTATATAGGAGATCAAAAATTTCATGAGTTCAACAAATGATAGCAAAATTAAAAATCTTCAATGTGTTCGAAAAATCAGACATTGAAACCATAGGTTTCTGGGAAAAATGCCAAAATTCGGATAAACTTAGAAAGCTCCCTTCAAGAATCATTTTAACAAATCATACTTTGGTGTTTTCCAAAGCTCATGATTTCCTTGTCATCCCCTTTAAATGTGCTAAATCTCAGAAACTGATTGTCCACATTGTCTATTTATTACCACATCTTGCGATATTTTGAGAGTTTTTTCACCATATTGCTGGAAAAAATGCGGAAAATCGATAAATTATCTTGAAGTCCGCTAAAATTGAAAAAGTCGAAAAATGATTCTGTAAAAAAAATCGACAGCTATGAAATCTGAATATTTTGAGGAAGTTTTAGAGAAAAGTTCGCGAATTTGTCAAATACAAAGCAAATTTCAAAGTTCGATGTTTGAAAAAATAAAAAAAAATTAAAACCGATTTAGGATTTGTAGGAAATTGAACAAAATTTGATAAACCCGAAAATTTGATGATAGAGATTTTGGATATTTGAACGCAATTCAAGAGGTCAATAAGTGGAAAAAAAGTTTTAAAGTTTATCTAAAAACATTTATTTCGTTTGTGAATTTAGGTACATTCAATACGAACTAAATTATTTGATAAATGATGAACATTTCAATTCATCCTTTGTTGAATTGTTCACACAGTCAAAATGATCAATCTAACACACAATAATAACGATCCGATCCTTTTCTAAAATATTATTGACATTCTTCATATTTATAGTATCAAGAAGAACTCAAAAAGATGCTCGGTTCAACGACAAAATCCAAAGGAAGACTTATAAATTCGCACCCAAAACTTATTATTATTAGGTTTAATTACTTTCATTGCCTTCTTCAAAGATGAGGAATAATGTACTAATTATTTTTCGAGTAGATTCAAACAAAAAAAATTGGATGGAAAATTATTTTTCGCTATTTTGTCTTCACGTGATGACGTCAATTTAGCGAAACACCGATTTAAACAAAAACTATCGACACGCAAATCCACGAATAATTTCTAGAGCAGATTCAATAAAAAAAAATTTGAATTAAGTTCGTGTTTCGCTAAATTGAAGCCTGCTTAGCGAAGCATCGATTTAAGGACAAGCTACCAACATGACAAATTTTCTTTTTCCACGAATAATTTACGATCTATTCGTAGTGCAGATTAAGCTCAAAAAACCCTCAAAAAAATGAATTTTTGGGTTCGCGTTTTCGCGACATTTAGCGAAGCATCAATTTGAAAAGTTTTTGATTGTACTTTCGCTTAAATATACAGGGTGTTTGGAGGGTGAGTAGCCATAGAAAAATGGTGAATAGTTGATGGTGTTGGCTACCTGTTGCGCCTAATTAAATAACATTTTGCCCCAAGTTGAACGAGTAATCCTCTTTTCGCTATTTTTTTAGAAAATTCCCAATTTCTTTATAAAATCTTATTTATTTTCTTTATTAATCAATGAAATACCAAAAAAAAATATTTAATTTGTTAGTCTAACCCAGTCTTGTTCATATTTACTCATAATTCCATACAAACTATTTAAAATAAATAGCCGCGGCTTATTAAACTTCCAAAATCGGAAAAAATATTGAACGTCAACTTTAGAAGGTTAAAATAAAATAAAAACTAAGTTTGAGATTTTAAAATGTTTTTACTAACTTCTCTACTTCATACTCTTTCGATCGGTATGTGACATGTACCCTAAATAATCAGGTAACACAGCAATAATAACCGGTTTGTCTAGAAAAGTGCATTAAAAGGGTCACGAGCAAAAGATGCAATTGAGCAGGTAAAATCCTTTGTTTCAGGAAAAAGTGCAATAGGTTTAGCTATGGCTGTGTTGAATCAACTAATACAGCAAAATCTGTTGCACATTTTTGTCATTTTGTGATTTAAAAAAAAAACAACCACATTTTTAAATAGTTTATTATAAATCTTGTTCAAATTGATGTCCATCATTTCTAATACACGCATAACATCTTTTTCTTATTTCCGTTGCGGTTTGGTTTAACCTGATTTCTTGCTTCATTATGACAAATGCATTGTCTATTTTTTCTATTAACTGCTCTCTTGTATGTATTGCTTCTGTATAAACCAGAGCTTTAAAATTCTTTTTGCTTCTCCTCCATTTCCGTCAGCTTTGCCGTATGCCATCAACATATCAGCGTATTCTTCGTTGCTAAAAGCAGCCATTAAGAATGACCGTAACAAAAAACTTAACAGAAACAAAAACAAAACAAAAATTATTATACGTAGAGCTGAGTTAAAAAACACGTGAAGTAGCAGAGAATGACAAGTCTCAACTAGATGCGCACGACAGGGACAGAGGAAGCGCGGGGTAGAAATTCGACAATCGATGAAAGAGATAGCATACTATTTTTAGCTTTGTTACACTGAGACAAAGGATTTTACCTGCTCAATTGCATATTTTGCTCGTGACCCTTTTAATGCACTTTTCTAGACAAACCGGTTATTATTGCTATGTTACCTGATTATTTAGGGTACATGTCACATACCGATCGAAAGAGTATGAAGTAGAGAAGTTAGTAAAAATATTTTAAAATCTCAAACTTAGTTTTTTTTATTTTATTTTAACCTTCTAAAGTTGACGTTCAATATTTTTTTCCGATTTTTGGAAATTTAATAAGCCGCGGCTTTTTTTTTTGAATAGTTTGTATGGAATTATGAGTAAATATGAACAAGACTGGGTTAGACTAACAAATTAAATATTTTTTTTTTAGTATTTCATTGATTAATAAAGAAAATAAATAAGATTTTATAAAAAAATTGGGAATTGTCTAAAAAAATAGCGAAAAGAGGATTACTCGTTCAACTTGGGGCAAAATGTTATTTAATTAGGCGCAACAGGTAGCCAACACCATCAACTATTCACCATTTTTCTATGGCTACTCACCCTCCAAACACCCTGTATAAGTGCTTTAAAATTTCGAGTATCGTCATGTAGTAACGTTTTCGTTATTAAGGGCCGTTTATACAATACACTTATTATTCGCATTATATAAAAATCTGTTAACCCCTGTATAACCGATTTGTTATAGATCGAATAGTTTGTTCGCTGTTTATATTGACATCATCGAAATGATGCCATTCCCACGTAAAGGCAAAAATAAAGCAAATGACAAGTAGCGTTACTTCGCATCGAATTTTTCGTGGATTATTGTCCCCTGAGTATTCTCGTGATCTTAAGTGAATCAAGTCATTTGGGTGCTGCTGACAATATGTTATTTGTAAGGTGGATAAAAAGTAAGAATCTAAAGACGCGCACTGCTCAATGTTTCAGTTTAATTCAGTTCAATCGCTAGTTTCGTTTGGGGGTATTACACGACGTCGTCGTCCCGTGGGATAGAGTCTCGGGGGTCAGGTTTGCGGTCCGCCATTAAGAGCCGGTGTAAGTTCCGCGTGCCGGTTTTGCGCGCATGCCAACCCCCTTAGCTCCTCCGCCACTACAACCGTTCCGAACACAACGACTCCTGAGGGCGGCTTTCGATCCAGGTCGAATTACCTTAAGGGGTTAAAGGGTGGGTCGTCGTTTCATTAGCGATAGTGGCCGATTGATATACAAGCTGAACAACGAATTGGGGCAAGTGTATCTCCGTGGACTACCCTCGATTGATTCGAGACGGCGGCCGGCCCTAACGTGCCGCACGTCGCCCGTTTTGATTTCACGCTATTCGATTATTTATGCAAATCGGTTTTGGTGTTTTCACGCTTCGCCCGTGCGAAATTAATCCGAAAACTTCGCCGCCACGTCGCTGAGATTCATTTAGCAACTATTTCGACGATGAGGAGAATCGGGATGAATATTGCTTCGGATACCTCGAATTCCACGCTGCGCTTTGATTGCGAACGCTGACGCAACTATCAAAGAACCCGTTGGGTCTGAATAATGTACGCGATATGCGCAACATGGAGTCGTTCTAGGAGCGCGAAAATTAATTTGGATGCCGACGTGGTGCGGAACAGAGACAACTGCCAAGTGCAAAACGCGAAATGATGAATCAATTCACGCTTCGCGTCTGCTGTGTGAAAAAAAGGCTGAAGCACATGCATGAAGTTTCGTCTCACACTTTTGACATTACAATGAAGTTGTTACGAGCTTTTTGACATTTTGCTACTGTATAACATTTATGCTCTGTTTCGTTCTCTCTGAAATTCGTTTTTTACCCCTTCGGCAATAGTGGACGAAAACAATAACATTGAATCAAACTAGGAGCATTTGATTTGATGAATACCTTGAGGCATGTTAGATGGCACATCGAGATGCTCGTTCTCAGGATTGTTTCAGGAGATGTACAATTGAATGTAAGGGTTTATCAAGATCCAAGACCTACGTTGTTGCTAGCATTCGATGAGTGAGTGGTATGCTGGTGGGATATCAGATTTGTGCTCGGTCGATTCAGCTAACGATTAACGAAGCTGCGGGCTGTGCATACAATCGGATGAAAGCCACTTCCCACCGACTACGTAATCTGATCAATCTTTGTAATGCCAGTCTTGGTAAAATTATTGAGAAATGAGAAGCCGAATGATTAGTGCGAAAAACTGTTAGAGAATATCAGTTCAAGGTTTTCGCATCATTGGTATAAAACGAGTGAAAGGAATCGATATCTATAATTATCTAATGACAGATTTGTTAAATAAGTAATTCAATCATCTAAAAACAAAACCAACAATAGTTTTGGTTATCCAGGTGAATTAATAGTGCAACACAACTCTGATCGAGTGCTCCTGAATTCTCGATGGGATAGTTTCATGTTGACATTCCATCAATCGCAGCAATAACCGCTTTCCGTATTTAGATACTATGATTGATTAATAAACCCCATCTTACGTGGTTGTCGTTAGTTATTAACCGAACATGTTTAATAGCAGTATGTAATCGAACTTTGTCGGCTGGGGAATGTCACAAACATTCGCGTGCGTTGGATATTTGGCGGAGCGGAAACTCCTCCGAACTTCCATTACCCAACAGCTCCTGTTTTTGTTTACCCTTCTCCTCCGACTAGGTGGACGAAGTTTTGACGAAAAGTTGCACTCGGAGCCCAAGACGTATACGTCCGACGAGACATTTCATATGGACAAGCGATTAACGCTTGATTCAATTACTTTTGCATTTACCGAATATTTTATCTAGATGTCGGCGTAAACTTTTACTTCGATTACGAACGAATTTCTAAGCGGCACTTTGCGCTCTCTTCTTTTCGTAAACGGTCACGACATCGTTATTTCCACTGTTCGAAAGGAATGCAAGAACGTTTCTCACGAAATAAGTTGCAAACATTTCGCGTTTCCCCAAGAATTTTTATCGAATAAATCCGCTACTTTCCAACGATATTTCACCTAGTGGATCGATTCTCACATGTCTCAAAGGTTTCTTCTGCGGCATCGGATAAGGAGGACGAAAACAATTCCATACTCGGTTTAGGAAAATCTCGAATGTAGCGAATTTCACGCGTTTGAAGTTGCAAAGAACGAAATACGATTAGCCTATTGTTGGCGATGACTATTGTTGCGGGAAATAAAGGAAGAAGGAAAACTAGGTGATTTCCATACGGCGAAATGAACGTTCCGTGATGAACGGAAGGTTACTTTATGAATAGTTTCCATCTCCGTGACGCTTCATAATATGAATTTTGCATCCGCTTTCGAATGGATGGAAAGGGTATTGTTCGCATTTAATAAAACATCTTGTTCTTGGAAATCAGTCATTTTATTCATTAAATTCTTTCTGGACTTTTCTTTCATAATACAAAAGTGATAGAAATATTGCAACGAGAAAATCCTCGCTTTGGCAATGAATGCGAATCGTGTTATTAAAACATCTTGTGTCATTTCAAAAGTCATTGGTGCTCCGACGAAGTTTTTTTATGACGATCAAAACCCTACGGGCACTCATTAAAACCGCCAACGTCCTCGTGAACGAATTTATATTTATAACGAGAAGGGGCGATCGACGATATATAGGGGGAAGAAGGGGAGTTGATACCTACAAGTAGGTGACACTTGGGGAATTTCACGGGTCGATGAATTTCGACTAGGTCGTCCTTCGGAACCCAATAAATAGGAGATGTGTGTCGCTTTATTATGGGAGCGTGTCAGAGAGGTGGATAAGGGTTGCTTGCGGGTTCGGAATATTTTCGGTGTGCGAAAGAGACTCGGAGAACACGGGGCAATTTACACCGATTCCTGAAGGAAAATTTGTCGTTCGGGTAAGTGACCGCAAAATTAAGGGAAAAAAATTACGTGAGTCGACCTCCGTTGTTTGGGAGCTCTAAATACTTCTTTTTCGAAAATTTATGGTTTGAGTGGAGATATTCTCCTCAAAATTAAAGCGATAATATTCTGTGTCCAATTGTTCTACTGAACGAAATTTCTTCCAAAAAGTTGACATTATGCGAAAACACAATCGATATGACGTGATGGCTTGTATATATTATTATAATGTATATGTATTAAAATCAACACATATGACTCGAAATCACTAAGGTTGCAAATTTTAATGTTGATTCCATGACAAGAAAATTGCAGGAGGTCAGAAACAAAAGAAATTAAAACGGGTTCTGCAGGGCTCAGTGTTGGGGCCTATCTTTCTTTTAATTTATACCAATGACCTATATGCAAGTATATCTACAGATAATAAGTGTGGTTTTGCACAAGTTTCCTAAATAGTTCCAGTAATAGAGATATCCTTCAGTAGAAATCGAGGAAAGCAATTCATGAAGCTAAAAAGTGGTCTTCTGAACTTTGGAAAACTCAATCACTTCTGTTCACAACAAAATAAAATGGTAAGGATTCTATCTTCTATCTGAGAATGTTGGACCTATACGGTGAAAGTGGCGGCCTATTATCCGGTTTCCAGACGACTTCCGAACCGAGCTTCTTTGCCAAAACACATTCCACGAATTTAAATAATTTCCGATGCTCCTTTGTCTTCTTAAACAACAAAACCATCTCAGCTTCATCCCCTAAAACCCTCCCGAAGAAAGTGGTCCCTATGGAAAAAGCAACCGGCTGATCAAATAACGATAGGCGTTCGACCTTTACTCAAATATAAATTCGAATGCATTCGCGAATACAAACAGCTCGTCAGTAGCGCCCCGGAACGATATCCATTACTCTGTGTTTTTCTTTATTTTATTTTTTTTTCCGGCCGCGCGTCGTTTCTGCATTTGACACCAATCCGGATTCGCTCAGCCTCTCGTTCACGATCGTCGCTGTTTCTGGATGTTCTTCTCTCGTGCTGAGCGTTTGTTCCAGGAAATTGAAGTTAAATAGTTCTTTTAAAACTTGATTCGGTAAATACGGAACGAGAAAATCCTAAAGCGCGGCGGAAACTCTCGAATGCGAATTGAAAATTCTTCTTGCGGTACCTACTTTATTACTTCCGGGAACAACAAAAGAACGGAGTAGAGGTAAGTGGTTTCTTTATCATGTCACAATGTGGCAAGGAAAACGTCGTTCAAACTGAAAATACGCGGCGAAATTTCCTTCGGATCAATGTTACATTAATTTTTTTTTACTTCGTTAATTCAATTACTCCGGAAAACGTCTAACGATCGCCGATGGTGGAATGATAATTAGGAAGTTGCGAAAATCCCCAAACGGCAATATTTCTGAGGATCTGCGGAAATGTACCATTACCGAACCGGTTAATCCCTGGACGGCTCGAAATGGATAAGTCGATAATAAAATTCCGGAAGGGAAAAATACGCTCGTAAGCGACCGCTATTCAATTATATGGAATATTTTGATTGCTGTTTCGGGTTTACGTTGATTCTCGAGAGTTTCTTTCTGAATATTAGGGGTGCGTTGCATAAAAATTTAACCACCTTGTTAGATGTTAATCACGTTGTCGAGCATCGATTTTAGCTATGCTATCGAATTTTTAAGATCGATGTCAAAACTTAGCAACATGTTTACTTCAACTCACGTTAATTTTCATTTCCTTTCAAACCGGTTGCATAAAAAATATTCGCGTGGTCAAATCAATTTGATTACTGTATTACTTAATCAGTGTACAGTGGCTTTGTGATTGGAATTCGCCTTTGAGCGCAAGACGACGGATTTTCCCAAATAAGAAAGTACGAAAATTGAAGTTGTTTGTCGACACTCCTCTCACACAATAAGAGCTAATAAATATTCCATTACCATTGGGCACTTTTCCAATCTCTGAAAAAACTTTCACGCGTCCCGTTTCACGTTTGCTCGTTCG
Organism: Novius pumilus; assembly: GCA_020654155.1. Taxonomy (NCBI): domain Eukaryota; kingdom Metazoa; phylum Arthropoda; class Insecta; order Coleoptera; family Coccinellidae; genus Novius; species Novius pumilus. The sequence continues at coordinate 874,528 of JAIFOV010000476.1, forward strand.
AAGTGTGCGAGTTGCGAAACAACAGGCGAAAAAAAAATGTCGAAATTTTTCGGACCCGACCTTATTGCTGCCGGTTCATATTAAATTTCGCCGAACTGGTGTTAACGGGAGAATATTAAATACGAAACCGTGGGGTTTCTATAATAGCAGACCGGGTTAAGTTACCCGGCCTTAAATTTTCCAATTACGACGTCCCTTAAACAGCCCCGCGTTCAAAGTTCGCTCATTAATAATATCCTTTGTTAAATCGGTATCGGGAATCCTTTCGATACTTGCTTTGCGATTCGTCATGGTTTCCACATATTGACAAATTTGATGAACGTGTGTTACGTCAACGTTGGACGCATAATCCTCGGCGGTAAATGCGCGTCATTGTTTCAAATCCGGCCGATTCGAAAATGTTAAAGTGGCTTATCTGCAACATGCACCTCGCAATTTTTCATCGCGACGACAGGCGAGAGGGTGCTTTCGACAGAACCGGTGCATACGTTGCAAAACGTTAGTTATCTGAAATATGCAACGCGAGAGGTACGGGACGTGCAGGTTCGGAAAAAGATCCGGAAATTATGGGAAATTTATTCCGGTCGGAAATGCACTTTACATGAAATAGAACCAGAACTGAATTTGCACCGGGCACTCCGGTAGATGGGGAATATCCTTATTTTACCTTTATCGTAATTGAATCTGTAATAGAAGAACTTTCGCAGTAATATTTTACGACCGCGATATCTGTGTATGTGTATTGAAAAAGATGACGACGTACGGGGAATGGAGTCGATGGGGGATTTTCTACTCAAGGGGTTACACATGTCGCCATTTCCTAATACTCTTGGCGTGCCGAAATATTTTATTGTGACTTGCGTGGCCAAATTCATATAGCTTGATATTCAATTTTGATTCATGTTTTTAATATAGTTCTTGCTACAAGTGACGAGAAGAATTTTAGAAAAACACTTTTATTTTTATATATTCCCCTCTGCAAGTAGTCGCTACTTTGGAGAAAAGAATTTTTTTACATGAATTCACTAATCGGAATATTTCTCTTTTTTTTTTTCAACTATCATTTATCAGCCGCGCGATCGTTCCCGTACCGTGCAGATCTAGTTGGACGAGGTGCATTTATCATTCTCGCGAAAATATTTTCGACGATTCAACCTGACAAAAATTGTTGCCGGTTCGAACGAATGAATAAAAGATAATGAACTGCGAAGAATGACAGCAATTCCTCAAGCGTTGCGCCGCCGCTGCCGTTGCCGCCACCGACCGAAAAAGCCATTGATATTCGGAGCTCGTCCTAGAACTTTACAATTCCATAAAGTTCAAAAATAGTTAGAAGCGTAGCAAACCCGCTGAAATATTCTTCTACATCACAACACACGTCCGACGATTCATCACGAGGGCGGAACACCTTAGCGCCGGGGGTTGACTTGTTGCGAGAACCGTATTTAAATTTATGAGGGCGAGTTCCGAAAACAAAGTGGACTTTTGAACGTTCAGTACGAGTGGAAATTGCGACAATAGATTCTCGTTTTGCGATCGCTCAAACAACGGGACGTGAAAATATTTTCTTTCGCCCTCCGTCGGTTAAGCAGATTATTTCTATTAAATTCCGCCGCACGATCGGCAGATCCGGGGGACTTCGCACGCCGCCGGCAAAATATAATGCGACCCTTGCGACTAGCGTCCAGTCCAGTTTAATCGACTCGGGGGGTCATTCCACGTCCTTTATAATTCACCAGTTTTCTATCGAAAAGCCAAATATTTCGGACCCTCGTTCGTCCGGTATTATTACGTTCGATTGTCAACTAACGTCAAAATATAAGAGCTTCATTGGATCTCTACGATGTGCCACGACCGCTCTTCCTGCCGACTTAAGGGCTATTATCGGGAAAGAGGCTCGAACCTTATTGATTTCCCGTTGAGAAGGATTTTCCGAGAAATGAAACTTCAGACAATTATTCGGATCCCGCCGATACGATTCCTCGTGGGCGGTTTCACATATAAAAAAAAACCAGTTGTTGTTGGAGAAAAAACGCCACTGCAAAGCAAACAAATTGCGAAAGATTTGTAGAAAACCAGTGGGTCGGAAAATGGATGATTGTTTTCATTTATAAGTGATCTTTCCTACGCGTGTCGATTTAAATAATTGCATATGTATGAAATTCCAATTACGTTGCTTATGCATCCGAGAGGAATGAGGAACGATCGATTCAATAAAAAATTATTTTAAATTTCAAATCATTTCCATCTGCACTTGACAAGCGTCGAATTGGAGCAGACCCGATGATGTAATTATGACGGCGACGCGAGAGACGTCTTCGCAAAAGGAAACGTAGTAAATTCCTGACGTAAAATCTTGACTCAAGGTTCACTTGTATATGGCAAATGGCACACTTCTCCTTTTTCGCTCTTGATCAAAACAAACTTGAGGTACGTTTAAATGGAAAAACTCGCGTCGACCAAACGGACGGTCCAAAAAGCCGGGAACATTAAAACTGGAATAATTCTCTCGCACTCGCAGCAGTCGGTAATAATAACTCAGCTAACCTTAATTACCGGTCAATTTCGCGTATATCGCACACACTTTATTTTTGAAGGGGGCAAAATAACGACCCCGCATTAAGTCGAAAGTCGAAATTAACTGAAAGCATGCACGTTAAATATTAATTCATTCTGGCGCACTGTTTGTGTACCTTGAGCGATTCTAGTTAAAGCACTCCATAAAAATTTTACTCTTCATGAGGTTCGTGCATAATTGCGCCATATGCCGATTATTTTCAATACTTTCGAACTGTGTAAACTGAGATTCATCATTGTAGCCTTCAATTTTTTCATCATAATACCTATCTAGAAATGTGCAACCTTAGCGATTTTGAGTCATATACATTAATTGGTGGCGCTAACAGGGATTTCTTCATTAATATTTACTTTCCATTTCAAATCAGTAAAGGCATAATTGTAGTCAAAAATTTAAAATTTTAGAAAAATTGTAATCAGTAAAGGTATTTGAATTTTCATAATTTTTTACTGGGATCGATATTTTCCGGCTTTATTCCTAAAGGTAAATTTCTTTACCATTCGTTTATTTGCAATTTTACATCAAAAATTAAAATCAACAAACCTATTGGAATTAAAATATACATCAATTTTGTTTTCGTTCAATTTTTTGCTAGGATTGATATTTTTCGATTTATACCTCAGGAGTGGTATTATCACATCGCGGGTAAATATAGAAAAATATCGTTCTCAAGGAAAACTTGAAGGGCATTAGAATTTTTTGACATTTATATCAAATCTGTTTTTTGGTCTAAAATTGAATCTAAACAAGACAAAAAGAAACCCCCCCTCGTTTTGAGGTATAAATGGTAAAATATCGATCCTAGCAAGTAGCTACAATTCAATTTCAGATAATCATTAATCATTACAAGTTTTCATGTAAAATTGAAAATGAACAATGAAACAAAACTTCACTCCAACTTTTGATGTATAAGTCCGAAAATGTCGATCATAGGAAAAGAGACAGAAATTATGGGAAATTACATTCTGAAAAATTTTTGTTTCGACCATTTTTCTGTAGGATCAAAGATGAAAGACATATTTAACCAATAGAGAAAAATTGCACCTTAAATTCAAGAAGGCGGAAAACGCAACAAACGAGTTACCACGCATAACGAAATTTAGACTTCTTGTGGTCTTCTCTAACGATTTCCATAGAAAAATCGCTATTAGGGAAAAAGCAGATGTGCTGATAGTATAAGTGTTCTCGTTATAAACGAGGTCATTTCATCAGAACTCAAATTGTTCAATGGTCGGTTTTTCTTGCTAAAACCAAACTGTCGTACTATGTTGTGTTCGTAATATGCGGACCCGACTGTATATTTGTCTTTAATTTGTTTTATTATGCATTTTATCTCCTGATGAAATTTACGCTATTCGGCCAAATATTACGAGCTATTTGGTCCAATTTTGTGATGTATTCGACCTAATATTGCGAGCTATTAGGCGTAATATTGAGAACTCAGCGGCCTAATATTGGGAACTCATCGGTCTAATATTGCGAACTCATCGGCCTAATATTGCGAACTATTCGGCCTAATATCAAATATCTGTCGAAAATTCGTGGCTCGAGACAGTCCCGTTTAATTGATTTCAATCCAATCGCTGAAATAATCGCAATTGCTCATCACTTATTTAGTGGATATAGCGTAACAGACGTCAAAGTGCGCATTATTCCAAGGCGACAGGAATAACGCGAGATCGCCTGAAGCGCACACGGATATTGAAGTGGTCTCATTCTCATATTCTCATATTGAATTTACATTCAATTATCAACGTCTGTTATTAGTGGTGTGGAGAGATGCTCAAAAACGTACGGCACCATATATACAGGTGCATTCGTTGCACTCGACATACCGTCGCGTCGAGGTCGGAGCGTCGAGGTAGAGGATTAATAGAGTTCAGTGAAGCTATTAAACGCGAGGATGCAGTAGAGGCGGTTGTAGTTGTGAAACAAGAATTTCAAGATAACCTCGAGCGATCGGGGGAATATACGCGGCATAACTAGATTATCTAGTAACATTGTTTTGTTCGCATTTCAGTCCGGGAACTCGCAACAGTCGGTACGTTGAACAGGAGCGCGGCGGAGTGTCTGTCGGCGCCCGTTTACCACCAAAGTGTTCCTTTTGTATTTAGTTTTGCGAAACGACGATTTCTCCGTTTTTCTTGGGGTGCTCCAGTTGCTTTATTGTTCCATCGCTGCGAAGTGGATTTTCTTTGTGTTCGACGTGCTGTTTTTTGATCCGTTCGAAGAATAGTAAGAAAAAAGTTACCGTTTGTTTGCAATTGTTTGATACGAAATTCCGATATACCAGCATCGCGTTTTTTTTTGCGTAAAACTGGTTCGGATAAGGAAGCGATAAACTGCCATCGCCCGATCGGATTACCATAATCGTCACGGTTCACCGTTCTTCATCCAGATTCCGTCGCACGTCGAATTTGCGTTTTCCCACGGAACGTCGGAAAAGTTGCGGTTTTTGGGCGCGCTATCAATAACGCCTGTCTCATAAGCCGAAATAACACGTGGAGGATGGAAACTTCGTCGACGGCTTGAGCATAAAACTTGGGCGGTAAATTTGATTAAACCCCGAAGTCGAAAGTCTTGTTTAACTTGATTCGGAGGAGAGTCTATTACCCGGAGACGCAGAAATTCGGGATCGGCGTCATCAATTCGGTTTATTTTAAGCCCATCTTATCCGGTTAATTATCGAAAAAGCGACCGCCCAAAAATCGTTACGGTTCGCTCTGTCAATATTTTAACAGCACCGAGTTCGTTCGAAGTGGGTATCGGTTCAGTTCGAAACGGAAAGCGAAATTTTTTCTCTTCAGTAAGCCCTATTTTAATATTTGCGATGTTGTTTTACAGGCACATTTAGCCATGAAGCGAGAAGCTGACGGAGACATGGGATCCCCACAAAAACGCACCCGCAGAGGAGATGAAGAAGTTCGCTTATTGATACCTAGTAAGGTAAGGATCACGTGCCGTCCATGTACATACTTAACAATTTGCCAAATTATTCTCATCGTTAAGTTGAATGTTATCCAATGCTTGGATAACTGTGCTACTGATTTAGCGCCCCAACATTTGTTTTAAAGCTATTCCTCCTCCTTGGAGAGAGGGCTTCTCTTATAAGTTTCTTTGCCCAGTCCCTTGGGTTGAATGAAAATCTTTTTCATTACAATTTGTTCTGGTCTAGAAGATTCTAATTTCATACTTCCAATCCACAGAACAGCCCCATTCGATTAGCGAACTTGTTTCTAAATCTCCATTTTAAGAGTTTTTTTCGTTTCAGAGAATGTCTATATATCTATTATCATAAATTTCTTCTGATTTCCACATTTTCCAGAGGTGTGAAACATTGTGCTTTGAAAAGATGAATTTCAAATCGAATGGGAGGTCGGCAACTGTTTAGCCAGTCTTCCCCTGCTAACAAGAAAGATTCGACTCGTCAAATGCGATAAACGCCTCAAGGAATAGCAACTTAGAAAACCAGTGGGTCGGAAAATGGATGATTGTTTTCATTTATAAGTGATCTTTCCTACGCGTGTCGATTTAAATAATTGCATATGTATGAAATTCCAATTACGTTGCTTATGCATCCGAGAGGAATGAGGAACGATCGATTCAATAAAAAATTATTTTAAATTTCAAATCATTTCCATCTGTACTTGACAAGCGTCGAATTGGAGCAGACCCGATGATGTAATTATGACGGCGACGCGAGAGACGTCTTCGCAAAAGGAAACGTAGTAAATTCCTGACGTAAAATCTTGACTCAAGGTTCACTTGTATATGGCAAACGGCACACTTCTCCTTTTTCGCTCTTGATCAAAACAAACTTGAGGTACGTTTAAATGGAAAAACTCGCGTCGACCAAACGGACGGTCCAAAAAGCCGGGAACATTAAAACTGGAATAATTCTCTCGCACTCGCAGCAGTCGGTAATAATAACTCAGCTAACCTTAATTACCGGTCAATTTCGCGTATATCGCACACACTTTATTTTTGAAGGGGGCAAAGTAACGACCCCGCATTAAGTCGAAAGTCGAAATTAACTGAAAGCATGCACGTTAAATATTAATTCATTCTGGCGCACTGTTTGTGTACCTTGAGCGATTCTAGCTAAAGCACTCCATGAAAAATGTGAATAATTGCGCCATATGCCGATTATTTTCAATACTTTCGAACTGTGTAAACTGAGATTCATCATTGTAGCCTTCAATTTTTTCATCATAATACCTATCTTGAAATGTGCAACCTTAGCGATTTTGAGTCATATACATTAATTGGTGGCACTAACAGGGATTTCTTCATTAATATTTACTTTCCATTTCAAATCAGTAAAGGCATAATTGTAGTCAAAAATTTAAAATTTTAGAAAAATTGTAATCAGTAAAGGTATTCGAATTTGAATTTTCATAATTTTTTACTGGGATCGATATTTTCCGACTTTATTCCTAAAGGTAAATTTCTTTACTATTCGTTTATTTGCAATTTTACATCAAAAATTAAAATCAACAAACTTATTGGAATTAAAATATCCATCAATTTTGTTTTCGTTCAATTTTTTGCTAGGATTGATATTTTTCGATTTATACCTCAGGAGTGGTAGGGCAAAATATTATCACATCGCGGATAAATATAAAAAAATATCGTTTTCGAGGAAAACTTGAGGAGCATTATAATTTTTGGACATTTAATTCATATCAAATCTGTTTTTTGATCTAAAATTGTATCCAAACAAGACAAAAAGAGGTATAAATGGGAAAATATCGATCCTAGCAAGTAGCTACAATTCAATTTCAGATAATCATTAATCATTACAAGTTTTCATGTAAAATTGAAAATAAACAATGAAACAAAACTTCACTCCAACTTTTGATATATAAGTCGGAAAATGTCGATCATAGGAAAAAGTGGAATGAGACTGAAATTATAGGAAATTACATTCTGAACAATTCTTGTCTCGGTCATTTTTCTGTAGAATCAAAAATGAAACACATATTTAAGCAATAGACAAAAAATGCACCTTAAATTCAAGAAGGCGGAAAACGCAAAAAAAGAGTTACCACGCAAAACGAAATTTAGACTTCTTGTGACCTTCTCTAACGAATTCCAAAGAAAAATCACTGTTAGGGAAAAAGTAGACTTGCTGATACTGAATCTGTTCTCGTTATAAACGAGGTAATTTCATCAGAACTCAACTTGTACTGAGTTCAATAGTCGGTTTTTCGTACCAGAGAGTATTTCTTGCTAAAAACGAAGTGTCGTACTATGTTGTGTTCGTAATATGCGGAGCCGATTGTATATTATTCGTAAATTTGTTTTATTCTGCACTTTATCTCCTTATGAAATTTTCGGTATTCGGCCAAATATTGCGAACTATTGGGCGTAATATTGCGAACTCGTCGGCTTAATATTGGGAACTCATCGGTCTAATATTGCGAGCTCTTTGGCTTAATAACAAATATCTGTCGAAAATTCGTGGCATCTATAGCCAAACGCTCGAGACAGTCCCATTTAATTGATAACGAAACAACGATTCTTTCAATCACTGAAATAATCGCAATTGCTCATCACTTATTTAGTAGATATAGTCGCGCAATACACGTAGGAATGCAAATAATACATCGATGTTTGTCAAACATCCATATATCGTTCATGAACATCGATGCTTCAATTGACGATATGTCGTCGGTACATCATGCATATTAGTCAAAAATATCGACATCGTTTCTCAATCTGTTTGAGAACATCTGCGTGTTCCAAAAGTTTTTAACACTATTAATATCAAACGCATAATGACTGAAAAAATAGTCTTTCACGTCATTACTGCATAAGACAACGTTTTCTAAAGAAATAATATGGAGAAACCACTTTACATTCCTGACCACATTCACTATCCTTTAATCCTGGATTCAGAGTTTATGCATTTCAACGAATTCGTGATCAAAATAAAGTTATGCTACTTAAATGAATAAACACAGGAACACGAATCACCTGATCGACAAGTACCTCAGATGAATTTGACATAAGTATGGAAAAATCATGAATAGTTAGTGAGGCGCAAGAACAAGACAAGAATCATAAAGATCTTGTCTTGCTAGGGCAAGATCTTGAGAAATATTCATCTTGTCTTGGTCTTTTGACCAAGATTTGGCAAGAATCTTGTCTTGTCTTGTTCTTGCGTTGTTAATAGTCAAGATTATGAAATTTCAAAGTACAGTCATATTTATCCTCAACAAAAAAATGAAAAAAAGACGTGGAGAAGTGAACTTGATGCCTATTACAGTTCTTCCAGCGAACCGAGATGCTCGTTCTCAGGATTGTTTCAGGAGATGTACAATTGAATGTAAGGGTTTATCAAGATCCAAGACCACGTTGTTTAGATTCGATGAGTGGTGGTATGCTGGTGGGATATCAGATTTGTGTCGGTCGATTCAGCTAACGATTAACGAAGCTGCGGGCTGTGCATACAATCGGATGAAAGCCACTTCCCACCGACTACGTAATCTGATCAATCTTTGTAATGCCAGTCTTGGTAAAATTATTGAGAAATGAGAAGCCGAATGATTAGTGCGAAAAACTGTTAGAGAATATCAGTTCAAGGTTTTCGCATCATTGGTATAAAACGAGTGAAAGGAATCGATATCTATAATTATCTAATGACAGATTTGTTAAATAAGTAATTCAATCATCTAAAAACAAAACCAACAATAGTTTTGGTTATCCAGGTGAATTAATAGTGCAACACAACTCTGATCGAGTGCTCCTGAATTCTCGATGGGATAGTTTCATGTTGACATTCCATCAATCGCAGCAATAACCGCTTTCCGTATTTAGATACTATGATTGATTAATAAACCCCATCTTACGTGGTTGTCGTTAGTTATTAACCGAACATGTTTAATAGCAGTATGTAATCGAACTTTGTCGGCTGGGGGAAATGTCACAAACATTCGCGTGCGTTGGATATTTGGCGGAGCGGAAACTCCTCCGAACTTCCATTACCCAACAGCTCCTGTTTTTGTTTACCCTTCTCCTCCGACTAGGTGGACGAAGTTTTGACGAAAAGTTGCACTCGGAGCCCAAGACGTATACGTCCGACGAGACATTTCATATGGACAAGCGATTAACGCTTGATTCAATTACTTTTGCATTTACCCGAATATTTTATCTAGATGTCGGCGTAAACTTTTACTTCGATTACGAACGAATTTCTAAGCGGCACTTTGCGCTCTCTTCTTTTTCGTAAACGGTCACGACATCGTTATTTCCACTGTTCGAAAGGAATGCAAGAACGTTTCTCACGAAATAAGTTGCAAACATTTCGCGTTTCCCCAAGAATTTTTATCGAATAAATCCGCTACTTTCCAACGATATTTCACCTAGTGGATCGATTCTCACATGTCTCAAAGGTTTCTTCTGCGGCATCGGATAAGGAGGACGAAAACAATTCCATACTCGGTTTAGGAAAATCTCGAATGTAGCGAATTTCACGCGTTTGAAGTTGCAAAGAACGAAATACGATTAGCCTATTGTTGGCGATGACTATTGTTGCGGGAAATAAAGGAAGAAGGAAAACTAGGTGATTTCCATACGGCGAAATGAACGTTCCGTGATGAACGGAAGGTTACTTTATGAATAGTTTCCATCTCCGTGACGCTTCATAATATGAATTTTGCATCCGCTTTCGAATGGATGGAAAGGGTATTGTTCGCATTTAATAAAACATCTTGTTCTTGGAAATCAGTCATTTTATTCATTAAATTCTTTCGGACTTTTCTTTCATAATACAAAAGTGATAGAAATATTGCAACGAGAAAATCTCGCTTTGGCAATGAATGCGAATCGTGTTATTAAAACATCTTGTGTCATTTCAAAAGTCATTGGTGCTCCGACGAAGTTTTTTATGACGATCAAAACCCTACGGGCACTCATTAAAACCGCCAACGTCCTCGTGAACGAATTTATATTTATAACGAGAAGGGGCGATCGACGATATATAGGGGAAGAAGGGGAGTTGATACCTACAAGTAGGTGACACTTGGGGAATTTCACGGGTCGATGAATTTCGACTAGGTCGTCCTTCGAACCCAATAAATAGGAGATGTGTGTCGCTTTATTATGGGAGCGTGTCAGAGAGGTGGATAGGGTTGCTTGCGGGTTCGGAATATTTTCGGTGTGCGAAAGAGACTCGGAGAACACGGGGCAATTTACACCGATTCCTGAAGGAAAATTTGTCGTTCGGGTAAGTGACCGCAAAATTAAGGGAAAAAATTACGTGAGTCGACCTCCGTTGTTTGGGAGCTCTAAATACTTCTTTTCGAAAATTTATGGTTTGAGTGGAGATATTCTCCTCAAAATTAAAGCGATAATATTCTGTGTCCAATTGTTCTACTGAACGAAATTTCTTCCAAAAAGTTGACATTATGCGAAAACACAATCGATATGACGTGATGGCTTGTATATATTATTATAATGTATATGTATTAAAATCAACACATATGACTCGAAATCACTAAGGTTGCAAATTTTAATGTTGATTCCATGACAAGAAAATTGCAGGAGGTCAGAAACAAAAGAAATTAAAACGGGTTCTGCAGGGCTCAGTGTTGGGGCCTATCTTTCTTTTAATTTATACCAATGACCTATATGCAAGTATATCTACAGATAATAAGTGTGGTTTTGCACAAGTTTCCTAAATAGTTCCAGTAATAGAGATATCCTTCAGTAGAAATCGAGGAAAGCAATTCATGAAGCTAAAAAGTGGTCTTCTGAACTTTGGAAAAACTCAATCACTTCTGTTCACAACAAAATAAAATGGTAAGGATTCTATCTTCTATCTGAGAATGTTGGACCTATACGGTGAAAGTGGCGGCCTATTATCCGGTTTCCAGACGACTTCCGAACCGAGCTTCTTTGCCAAAACACATTCCACGAATTTAAATAATTTCCGATGCTCCTTTGTCTTCTTAAACAACAAAAACCATCTCAGCTTCATCCCCCTAAAACCCTCCCGAAGAAAGTGGTCCCTATGGAAAAAGCAACCGGCTGATCAAATAACGATAGGCGTTCGACCTTTACTCAAATATAAATTCGAATGCATTCGCGAATACAAACAGCTCGTCAGTAGCGCCCCGGAACGATATCCATTACTCTGTGTTTTTCTTTATTTTATTTTTTTCCCGGCCGCGCGTCGTTTCTGCATTTGACACCAATCCGGATTCGCTCAGCCTCTCGTTCACGATCGTCGCTGTTTCTGGATGTTCTTCTCTCGTGCTGAGCGTTTGTTCCAGGAAATTGAAGTTAAATAGTTCTTTTAAAACTTGATTCGGTAAATACGGAACGAGAAAATCCTAAAGCGCGGCGGAAACTCTCGAATGCGAATTGAAAATTCTTCTTGCGGTACCTACTTTATTACTTCCGGGAACAACAAAAGAACGGAGTAGAGGTAAGTGGTTTCTTTATCATGTCACAATGTGGCAAGGAAAACGTCGTTCAAACTGAAAATACGCGGCGAAATTTCCTTCGGATCAATGTTACATTAATTTTTTTTTACTTCGTTAATTCAATTACTCCGGAAAACGTCTAACGATCGCCGATGGTGGAATGATAATTAGGAAGTTGCGAAAATCCCCAAACGGCAATATTTCTGAGGATCTGCGGAAATGTACCATTACCGAACCGGTTAATCCCTGGACGGCTCGAAATGGATAAGTCGATAATAAAATTCCGGAAGGGAAAAATACGCTCGTAAGCGACCGCTATTCAATTATATGGAATATTTTGATTGCTGTTTCGGGTTTACGTTGATTCTCGAGAGTTTCTTTCTGAATATTAGGTGCGTTGCATAAAAATTTAACCACCTTGTTAGATGTTAATCACGTTGTCGAGCATCGATTTTAGCTATGCTATCGAATTTTTAAGATCGATGTCAAAACTTAGCAACATGTTTACTTCAACTCACGTTAATTTTCATTTCCTTTCAAACCGGTTGCATAAAAATATTCGCGTGGTCAAATCAATTTGATTACTGTATTACTTAATCAGTGTACAGTGGCTTTGTGATTGGAATTCGCCTTTGAGCGCAAGACGACGGATTTTCCCAAATAAGAAAGTACGAAAATTGAAGTTGTTTGTCGACACTCCTCTCACACAATAAGAGCTAATAAATATTCCATTACCATTGGGCACTTTTCCAATCTCTGAAAAAACTTTCACGCGTCCTGTTTCACGTTTGCTCGTTCGAAGTGTGCGAGTTGCGAAACAACAGGCGAAAAAAATGTCGAAATTTTTCGGACCCGACCTTATTGCTGCCGGTTCATATTAAATTTCGCCGAACTGGTGTTAACGGGAGAATATTAAATACGAAACCGTGGGGTTTCTATAATAGCAGACCGGGTTAAGTTACCCGGCCTTAAATTTTCCAATTACGACGTCCCTTAAACAGCCCCGCGTTCAAAGTTCGCTCATTAATAATATCCTTTGTTAAATCGGTATCGGGAATCCTTTCGATACTTGCTTTGCGATTCGTCATGGTTTCCACATATTGACAAATTTGATGAACGTGTGTTACGTCAACGTTGGACGCATAATCCTCGGCGGTAAATGCGCGTCATTGTTTCAAATCCGGCCGATTCGAAAATGTTAAAGTGGCTTATCTGCAACATGCACCTCGCAATTTTTCATCGCGACGACAGGCGAGAGGGTGCTTTCGACAGAACCGGTGCATACGTTGCAAAACGTTAGTTATCTGAAATATGCAACGCGAGAGGTACGGGACGTGCAGGTTCGGAAAAAGATCCGGAAATTATGGGAAATTTATTCCGGTCGGAAATGCACTTTACATGAAATAGAACCAGAACTGAATTTGCACCGGGCACTCCGGTAGATGGGGAATATCCTTATTTTACCTTTATCGTAATTGAATCTGTAATAGAAGAACTTTCGCAGTAATATTTTACGACCGCGATATCTGTGTATGTGTATTGAAAAAGATGACGACGTACGGGGAATGGAGTCGATGGGGGATTTTCTACTCAAGGGGTTACACATGTCGCCATTTCCTAATACTCTTGGCGTGCCGAAATATTTTATTGTGACTTGCGTGGCCAAATTCATATAGCTTGATATTCAATTTTGATTCATGTTTTTAATATAGTTCTTGCTACAAGTGACGAGAAGAATTTTAGAAAAACACTTTTATTTTTATATATTCCCTCTGCAAGTAGTCGCTACTTTGGAGAAAAGAATTTTTACATGAATTCACTAATCGGAATATTTCTCTTTTTTTCAACTATCATTTATCAGCCGCGCGATCGTTCCCGTACCGTGCAGATCTAGTTGGACGAGGGTGCATTTATCATTCTCGCGAAAATATTTTCGACGATTCAACCTGACAAAAATTGTTGCCGGTTCGAACGAATGAATAAAAGATAATGAACTGCGAAGAATGACAGCAATTCCTCAAGCGTTGCGCCGCCGCTGCCGTTGCCGCCACCGACCGAAAAAGCCATTGATATTCGGAGCTCGTCCTAGAACTTTACAATTCCATAAAGTTCAAAAATAGTTAGAAGCGTAGCAAACCCGCTGAAATATTCTTCTACATCACAACACACGTCCGACGATTCATCACGAGGGCGGAACACCTTAGCGCCGGGGGTTGACTTGTTGCGAGAACCGTATTTAAATTTATGAGGGCGAGTTCCGAAAACAAAGTGGACTTTTGAACGTTCAGTACGAGTGGAAATTGCGACAATAGATTCTCGTTTTGCGATCGCTCAAACAACGGGACGTGAAAATATTTTCTTTCGCCCTCCGTCGGTTAAGCAGATTATTTCTATTAAATTCCGCCGCACGATCGGCAGATCCGGGGGACTTCGCACGCCGCCGGCAAAATATAATGCGACCCTTGCGACTAGCGTCCAGTCCAGTTTAATCGACTCGGGGGGTCATTCCACGTCCTTTATAATTCACCAGTTTTCTATCGAAAAGCCAAATATTTCGGACCCTCGTTCGTCCGGTATTATTACGTTCGATTGTCAACTAACGTCAAAATATAAGAGCTTCATTGGATCTCTACGATGTGCCACGACCGCTCTTCCTGCCGACTTAAGGGCTATTATCGGGAAAGAGGCTCGAACCTTATTGATTTCCCGTTGAGAAGGATTTTCCGAGAAATGAAACTTCAGACAATTATTCGGATCCCGCCGATACGATTCCTCGTGGGCGGTTTCACATATTTCGCCATAAAAAAAAAACCAGTTGTTGTTGGAGAAAAAACGCCACTGCAAAGCAAACAAATTGCGAAAGATTTGTAGAAAATCAGTGGGTCGGAAAATGGATGATTGTTTTCATTTATAAGTGATCTTTCCTACGCAAGATTTAAATAATTGCATATGTATGAAATTCCAATTACGTTGCTTATGCATCCGAGAGGAATGAGGAACGATCGATTCAATAAAAAATTATTTTAAATTTCAAATCATTTCCATCTGCACTTGACAAGCGTCGAATTGGAGCAGACCCGATGATGTAATTATGACGGCGACGCGAGAGACGTCTTCGCAAAAGGAAACGTAGTAAATTCCTGACGTAAAATCTTGACTCAAGGTTCACTTGTATATGGCAAATGGCACACTTCTCCTTTTTCGCTCTTGATCAAAACAAACTTGAGGTACGTTTAAATGGAAAAACTCGCGTCGACCAAACGGACGGTCCAAAAGCCGGGAACATTAAAACTGGAATAATTCTCTCGCACTCGCAGCAGTCGGTAATAATAACTCAGCTAACCTTAATTACCGGTCAATTTCGCGTATATCGCACACACTTTATTTTTGAAGGGGGCAAAATAACGACCCCGCATTAAGTCGAAAGTCGAAATTAACTGAAAGCATGCACGTTAAATATTAATTCATTCTGGCGCACTGTTTGTGTACCTTGAGCGATTCTAGTTAAAGCACTCCATAAAAAATTTTACTCTTCATGAGGTTCGTGCATAATTGCGCCATATGCCGATTATTTTCAATACTTTCGAACTGTGTAAACTGAGATTCATCATTGTAGCCTTCAATTTTTTCATCATAATACCTATCTAGAAATGTGCAACCTTAGCGATTTTGAGTCATATACATTAATTGGTGGCACTAACAGGGATTTCTTCATTAATATTTACTTTCCGTTTCAAATCAGTAAAGGCATAATTGTAGTCAAAAATTTAAAATTTTAGAAAAATTGTAATCAGTAAAGGTATTCGAATCTGAATTTTCATAATTTTTTACTGGGATCGATATTTTCCGACTTTATTCCTAAAGGTAAATGTCTTTACTATTCGTTTATTTGCAATTTTACATCAAAAATTAAAATCAACAAACTTATTGGAATTAAAATATCCATCAATTTAGTTTTCGTTCAATTTTTGCTAGGATTGATATTTTTCGATTTATACCTCAGGAGTGGTAGGGCAAAATATTATCACATCGCGGGTAAATATAGAAATATATCGTTTTCAAGGAAAACTTGAAGGGCATTAGAATTTTTTGACATTTATATCAAATCTGTTTTTTGGTCTAAAATTGAATCTAAACAAAACAAAAGAACCCCCTCGTTTTGAGGTATAAATGGTAAAATATCGATCCTAGCAAGTAGCTACAATTCAATTTCAGATAATCATCAATCATTACAATTTTTCTTGTAAAATTGAAAATAAACAATGAAACAAAACTTCACTCCAACTTTTGATGTATAAGTCCGAAAATGTCGATCATAGGAAAAAGAGACAGAAATTATGGGAAATTACATTCTGAAAAATTTTGTTTCGACCATTTTTCTGTAGGATCAAAGATGAAAGACATATTTAACCAATAGAGAAAAATTGCACCTTAAATTCAAGAAGGCGGAAAACGCAACAAACGAGTTACCACGCATAACGAAATTTAGACTTCTTGTGGTCTTCTCTAACGATTTCCATAGAAAAATCGCTATTAGGGAAAAAGCAGATGTGCTGATAGTATAAGTGTTCTCGTTATAAACGAGGTCATTTCATCAGAACTCAATATTGTTCAATGGTCGGTTTTTCCATATTTGCTAAAAACCAAACTGTCGTACTATGTTGTGTTCGTAATATGCGGACCCGACTGTATATTTGTCTTTAATTTGTTTTATTATGCATTTTATCTCCTGATGAAATTTACGCTATTCGGCCAAATATTACGAGCTATTTGGTCAATTTGTGATGTATTCGACTAATATTGCGAGCTATTAGGCGTAATATTGAGAACTCAGCGGCTAATATTGGGAACTCATCGGTCTAATATTGCGAACTCATCGGCCTAATATTGCGAACTATCGGCCTAAATCAAATATCTGTCGAAAATTCGTGGCTCGAGACAGTCCCGTTTAATTGATTTCAATCCAATCGCTGAAATAATCGCAATTGCTCATCACTTATTTAGTGGATATAGCGTAACAGACGTCAAAGTGCGCATTATTCCAAGGCGACAGGAATAACGCGAGATCGCCTGAAGCGCACACGGATATTGAAGTGGTCTCATCTCATATTCTCATATTGAATTTACATTCAATTATCAACGTCTGTTATTAGTGGTGTGGAGAGATGCTCAAAACGTACGGCACCATATATACAGGTGCATTCGTTGCACTCGACATACCGTCGCGTCGAGGTCGGAGCGTCGAGGTAGAGGATTAATAGAGTTCAGTGAAGCTATTAAACGCGAGGATGCAGTAGAGGCGGTTGTAGTTGTGAAAAATTCAAGATAACCTCGAGCGATCGGGGAATATACGCGGCATAACTAGATTATCTAGTAACATTGTTTTGTTCGCATTTCAGTCCGGGAACTCGCAACAGTCGGTACGTTGAACAGGAGCGCGGCGGAGTGTCTGTCGGCGCCCGTTTACCACCAAAGTGTTCCTTTGTATTTAGTTTTGCGAAACGACGATTTCTCCGTTTTTCTTGGGGTGCTCCAGTTGCTTTATTGTTCCATCGCTGCGAAGTGGATTTTCTTTGTGTTCGACGTGCTGTTTTTGATCCGTTCGAAGAATAGTAAGAAAAAGTTACCGTTTGTTTGCAATTGTTTGATACGAAATTCCGATATACCAGCATCGCGTTTTTTTGCGTAAAACTGGTTCGGATAAGGAAGCGATAAACTGCCATCGCCCGATCGGATTACCATAATCGTCACGGTTCACCGTTCTTCATCCAGATTCCGTCGCACGTCGAATTTGCGTTTTCCCACGGAACGTCGGAAAAATTGCCGTTTCCGGCTCTTCAAAACCCTGCTCATAAGCCGAAATAACACGTGGAGGATGGAAACTTCGTCGACGGCTTGAGCATAAAACTTGGGCGGTAAATTTGATTAAACCCCAAGTCGAAAGTCTTGTTTAACTTGATTCGGAGGAGAGTCTATTACCCGGAGACGCAGAAATTCGGGATCGGCGTCATCAATTCGGTTTATTTTAAGCCCATCTTATCCGGTTAATTATCGAAAAAGCGACCGCCTTCCGATTATATTTCAAATTTTGTGCAAGAAAGATAGAATCAAAATATTTTACTTCAAAATTTTTATTACACGAACCGTGTTTTTATTTAATTGTTTCACCTTAATTACATTGTAATTAGTAGGTTAAAAATTAGATGTATATTATCAATTTAAATGAGACGTACGGACACATCATTTTTTTAGTTTGTTTGTTTTTTTTTAGTTTTTTCAACCATACACTACAAAAATTTCATCAGAAAATCTACGATTGGTTCTATAGTGAAAAAAGAAAAATTGTTTTTCAAATTGAATTCTGCAGTAAATTAAGCGTAAATTTTTAATTAGATATTATTAATTCTGTGTAAGTAGTTAAAATAGTAAGTAAAATATAAAAAACCATTAAAAATTTCTATAAAAATCTGGATAAGATCATAATTTTTACTTTAATTCGAGATAAGTGTTAAATGCGGAAATTTGCACATCAATTCATATGCAATTAAGTCTGCTCGACTATTATAACTTCAAATTTTTAATATCAGAAATTTACTAATAAACCAGAACATGATGAACATAATTTTATAATAAAAAATTAGTTTTACGGGGATTCATTTAACGAAACGCGCATAAAATAATGGTGAATACTCAATATGTGTTAAAAAACAAAAGTTTTTCCCAGGACAAGACAACATTCTTGGGATTCTTGATAGGTTTCATCTTAGGCTTAGCGCCGACATGGAACTTTCAGTCATTCAACTGATCCGATTTCTTTGTCGGCTTAGTGTTGTCTTGTATTAAGTTGAAATTCAAGACAAGACCAAGAATGTCTTGGATCTTGGCGCACCACTATGAATAGTTAAACCATAAAACAGTTGAAAATATATCATCCAAATGAATAATTCAAAGAAATGAAGATTTTCTAATAACAAAATATTGTTTTCATAATCAAGAAATGAATAATTTACATCTATAAAAAGCTACAGATGTGAACAATTTAAAAATATGGTTTTTCGAACAAATTTTCTTTCAAAGTACAAAACATCGGTAAAACATCGATATATCGTTCTTTTTCAACGCTGTATTTTAACACCGATGTTTTTATGCAAGCATCGATGTCTAGAAATATCGATGTTTTTTCTCACAACGATGTTGCATCCCTAAATAGACGTCAAAGTGCGCATTATTCCAAGGCGACAGGAATAACGCGAGAACGCCTGAAGCGCGCACGAATATTGAAGTGGTCTCATTCTCATATTCTCATATTAAATTTACATTCAATTATCAACGACTGTTATTAGTGGTGTGGAGAGATGCTCAAAAACGTACGGCACCATATATACAGGTGCATTCGTTGCACTCGACATACCGTCGCGTCGAGGTCGGAGCGTCGAGGTAGAGGATTAATAGAGTTCAGTGAAGCTATTAAACGCGAGGATGCAGTAGAGGCGGTTGTAGTTGTGAAACAAGAATTTCAAGATAACCTCGAGCGATCGGGGGAATATACGCGGCATAACTAGATTATCTAGTAACATTGTTTTGTTCGCATTTCAGTCCGGGAACTCGCAACAGTCGGTACGTTGAACAGGAGCGCGGCGGAGTGTCTGTCGGCGCCCGTTTACCACCAAAGTGTTCCTTTTGTATTTAGTTTTGCGAAACGACGATTTCTCCGTTTTTCTTGGGGTGCTCCAGTTGCTTTATTGTTCCATCGCTGCGAAGTGGATTTTCTTTGTGTTCGACGTGCTGTTTTTTGATCCGTTCGAAGAATAGTAAGAAAAAAGTTACCGTTTGTTTGCAATTGTTTGATACGAAATTCCGATATACCAGCATCGCGTTTTTTTTTGCGTAAAACTGGTTCGGATAAGGAAGCGATAAACTGCCATCGCCCGATCGGATTACCATAATCGTCACGGTTCACCGTTCTTCATCCAGATTCCGTCGCACGTCGAATTTGCGTTTTCCCACGGAACGTCGGAAAAGTTGCGGTTTTTGGGCGCGCTATCAATAACGCCGGTCTCATAAGCCGAAATAACACGTGGAGGATGGAAACTTCGTCGACGGCTTGAGCATAAAACTTGGGCGGTAAATTTGATTAAACCCCAAAGTCGAAAGTCTTGTTTAACTTGATTCGGAGGAGAGTCTATTACCCGGAGACGCAGAAATTCGGGATCGGCGTCATCAATTCGGTTTATTTTAAGCCCATCTTATCCGGTTAATTATCGAAAAAGCGACCGCCCAAAAATCGTTACGGTTCGCTCTGTCAATATTTTAACAGCACCGAGTTCGTTCGAAGTGGGTATCGGTTCAGTTCGAAACGGAAAGCGAAATTTTTTCTCTTCAGTAAGCCCTATTTTAATATTTGCGATGTTGTTTTACAGGCACATTTAGCCATGAAGCGAGAAGCTGACGGAGACATGGGATCCCCACAAAAACGCACCCGCAGAGGAGATGAAGAAGTTCGCTTATTGATACCTAGTAAGGTAAGGATCACGTCCCGTTCATGTACATATTAAACAATTTTCCAAATTATTCTTATCGCTAAGTTGAATGTTATCCAATGCTTGGATAACTTTGCTACACATTTAGCGCCCCAACATTTGTTTTGAAGGTATTCCTTCTCCTTGGAGAGAGGGCTTCTCTTATAAGTTTCTTCGCCCAGTCCCTTGGGTTGAATAAAAATCTTTTTCATTACAATTTGTTCTGGTCTAGAAGATTCTAATTTCATACTTCCAATCCACAGAACAGCCCCATTCGATTAGCGAACTTGTTTCCAAATCTCCATTTTAAGAGTTTTTTTCGTTTAAGAGAATGTCTATATATCTATTGTCATAAATTTCTCCTGATTTCCGCATTTTCCAGAGGTGTGAAGCATTGTGCTTTGAAAAGATGAATTTCAAATCGAATGGGAGGTCGGCAACTGTTTAGCCAGTCTTCCCCCTGCTAACAAGAAAGATGCGACTCGTCAAATGCGATAAACGCCTCAAGGAATAGCAACTGCGTCGGTAATTAACAAGAATACGTAACCCGCCAGTTGAGACTCAAATTAGGCGTTTACTCTATTCATCTCGCAAATTCCTTGACAAACAACCTTGGCACACACGCTCTTAGATTTCACTTTAATGTGACGCTAAGGTATGCGAGTCGGGATACCACCACATAGGAAAAAGTATTTATTTTAAAAGAATCGCGTCGAAGCCTTGAGCGAGAAAAAAACTTATTGCGCGCCAAAAAGTTTCCTCGATTCCACTTTTCGACATAAGGCAGAAAGGCCGTTCGGGGAGAACAATATCCAACCCTCTTATAAGTTCGAATGTTTATATAACTAGCCAATATTTCTTCGATATTGCGTTGCGTGTTTCCGAGTATATTTCGCAGAAAGAGAGGGATATGATGTGGCCAATGAAAATAACATTTATCATCGTCGGGCCCCGGGGCATGTGGAGCGCGAGCTAGCGTGCCCCGCAAAGATCTCTTTCGCCTCATTGCCTGCGGCGACATCTGTCTGGCCTTGCTTAGGGTCCGCAGAAAACCCCGGTTTCCGGTTAACCCCTTCCGTTTTTCTTTGTTTCCCGCTCGGTTTCGCCTCACAATTAGAATACGTAAAAAGGACATGAAATATGCAATGCGGTCGTTTTTGTGACGACGACACATTTCCGGAAAAACTGAAAAGATGGGCGCGGAATTCGTTTTCGCAACGGGTTCGACGTTTCTATTAATTCTCCTCGACTGTCGTATTTTAAGCGCGTAATTCTGTCAACCGCTCGTAAGTGGACACAGGCGTTGAATTAGCGATAAATAACCGAATTTTATTGTTCGCTAATTCCAGAAATTTCACAAAATACAAAACATAAAACGAACCGTCCGGGAACTTTGCCAACGCGTCCGAATCGAATTATTCGGAGATATTACGGATTCCTTCCGTCGGCTTCAACCGAAATAGATGGATTATTAATTTTATCGGAATGTCTCTATAACATCGGAATGGAAACATTGCTAAAAATAATACTGCTCAGTGGCTTCCGCGATCATTTTCTCGGAGAGATTTTTATTTCTCCTCGTAAATATTTTATATTCAATTATTCGCGATATTCGCAAAACGAATTTCGAATTATCCCCGCGGCGGCTACGCGGAAAATTATGAACTCGAATTTGTAAGATAACCAGGAGCAAATAGTCTACCGTTTATTCCGTTTTATTCCGGGAAAGGAGCACGTTTCCGTTGCGTTTTATATGCCCATAACATAAACCTCGCCCAAGAGTAATCCAGATATATTTTATAACGTTTAACGATTCCTAGCAGGAAACGGGAGAAAGGGAAAAACTGGCTAGCTATAACCGAGACCGTGTTTCTTCATTTAATGGCGCTGAGGGGCTTTTCAACGGAGGACAAATAAGTGACAGAAATGAACGTGGCTTTGAAAAACGACCCATTCATCTATTCGTCCTCGTCGTCGTATCAAAAAGAACGAAAATAAAAAAACGAATTAAGGATCGATACGATCACTCCTTTAGTCGCGGATTTCATTAATCAAAATACCCATCGCACGAAATTAATTTTCTACGCTTCCTTTAGTTATTATTAATTAAAACTGGCCTTAACGGAATATTGGCAAAAAAGCGAAACGCTGGTACGCTCCACAATTTAGTTTGTTTCGTCAACGAGTATAAAATTCTGACGCCATTTTTTTTCCAGGTTGCCGGTTCCATTATCGGAAAGGGCGGTTCGAACATAACGAAACTGAGGAGTCAGGTCAGTATAATAAAGCGCGAAAAGATTTCTTACGCCATTAATACGCTCATAACAAAACGGTTTTAACGGTAGTGTAATGGGCGAATGTTTGGAAGATAATTTTACAACGTAACCACGCATTAACACAACACCAAAACTGGTCCGAGGGTGGTGCTAGGTGAATCGACCGACGAATAAACCGATTTTCGCCCGTTTTCTCTTTCGAACGATTCCAGATCCAGGTTGCAGCTTGCAAAAAATATGTTCCGTGGGTGGCAAGCAATATTTAAAACGCCGACGGGGGTGTAAAAGCGCTCCCAAGTTGTCCGCGCGCCCGTAATCCGACGAATGTTTTCGCAATTAGTGTTGTCCAAACGTAATTGCGAGATTTAATGTCAGATTCGTTTGGGAAGCGCAATAAAAAAGTTGCCACGAGTCGAGCAAACATTCCCATCCCGAAATTACCTTAAATATTCAATTACATCTTTACATGGGGGTGTTCCAGAACTTAATGTCACGACCGCATATTATAACATGTGGTAATAATAATAATCACATTACATTCAATTGGATCTGATGAAAAAATTAAAAGTGACTTTCAACGCGTAAAACGGAATTGAAGATGTGGTCCTTCGAGCCGGATGTGCATGTCGCAAATATGTTTCGTGCTTACTAAAAAGCGAATTAACAGTCGCCCTCTAATTCTTCATGTTGCGATTTATCTAACACAATAAAACACTTAAATACGTCGTATTCTGGGACACCTTACCCAAATCGCTTGGCTCATTAGCGTTAATAACGTACTGACATCCGTTCGTTTGATATTTGCCAAATTTCGTTTCGTCATATCGTACAAACCGAGCAAAAAAGAATTTCGAAATCGGTTGTGCCTAATTAGATCTGCACGCTATGCCATCCAATCGTGTCCGCATCGAACGCGCTTCGATGCAAAGTGCTCCATTTCATCCCTAGTTTATGAAATTCCGCCCGAAATTGCTAAATTCGCCACTCATCAAATCTCGCTTTGACATCCTAGCCGCCCCCAAAGCGACCCCCCTTCTTCCCCGTGGGGATGTTTTCAATGGCCTTTGACGTATAAACAAGCGCGAACGCACGCGATTTTCTATTCGTCCGGTGCGTTAATGAGCTTGTTGCTATTTATTACGCGCCCGCGAAATGCAGCTCGTTTTGGGGAAATTCGAATTTTCCTTCGGGGATGGAGAGGGAAAAGGGACGGGTAAAGCGACCCTAATACGCGCGTAATTGTTATTTACTGTTTGATTAACAGCGACCGTTCCTGCATCATCTGTTATGAAATTCAAGGAGCGCGCACGAACTTTGTTCGCGACAAGGTGCAAACGACGGTGATAATGAGATTGCTCGCTTCCCTGCGCCCACCCCGCGAGCAAACGAGCTTTTTCCTGGGATATGAATCGCAAGCAGGATTTATCCGATTGAATTTGGAAGCAACAGCACTCCAACAGATTTTCATTTTTTTTTCTGTCCCCAAGACTTTGGGCTTTTAGCGGGAATCTATTGTATTTTCACGTTTATCTGTACAAAGTAAATACTGCGAATGGCATTCACCCGTAATACATTAACGTCCTCATAACATCGGTCATTGGTGAAATATGTACACGGACAGTTAGGTGAAACCTGTGCGTACCGTTTGTCGATGCAAATTTACCAGGAAGTTGTTTAATTCTACGTACGTACGGGCGATCCAATCGGCAACCGACATTTGAACGGTTTATTCGGAGAGATTTCGAGCGATTCCGTCCGCTCCGATCATAGATAAAATAACAGGGAGAGATAACGAACACGACGCTATTCTGTTACGAGTGTAATGAACTAAATCATCATTCGCAATTTAGTTCACATGTTACCTTACTAATAGAGAGATGATCAACTGTCTGTAGATTTTCGTGTTATTTAAACGTCCGATTGTCTCCTTTCTGCAAATTAGCGAAGAATATCAAACAGCCAAGTTTTTTCTGTTCTATAAATAATTAGCACAGGTAGTACTAAATTTCGCTGTTATTTTATCTTTGGCTCCGATACTCACGCGCCACCATCTTCTTTTTTTTTTCTTTTTTTTTAATTTTAAGATTACAGCTCCATTCAAGTTAACTACTATAGTCGCCACAATATGTTAACTAATGTCTTCGTTTGTCCCTCGGCTGTCCCCCGGCTGCGCCTGTGCCCATTCACGTGACTACTGCCCGCCAATGCCCGCCATTTCGAAACAACCCCCAACAACTACAGTACAAAGCCTCCATTACGGTCCCCGATTGCCCGGGCCCTGAACGGTAAAAACAAATTCCACTGTATTTAGTTGTTCTCACGCCGATCCTGGTTGCACCCAAAGACACGCCTCTAACCGATGTTATTTTTGTGTTCTTAATGTTTTTTTATTATTTCGGTCTTTCACCATCTATTCGGAAGTTCAACGTGTGAATGTAACGTTGGAGTCCCGACATGGTGAGGGGCCTCCTTTTAGTCGTTAATTTTGCTAAGTTAATATCTTTCAATATCTTATGTGGTGCAACCAGACCATGTCAGTCAGTTTTGTCCCATAGGTGGCGTTCAAGCGGAGGCTCCCTAACCAACCGCATTACGCTTCGGCTTAGGTTGCGGTCTTTTTTAATATTTAATGTTTTAACACTTTTTTCCAGGTTATCCCCCTAATCGATGACCCTGATTTGCCCACCTACCACTACCACCACATTGACAGGATAAGCGAAGAATTACTACCCGACTCTGGAGTCCAAATATAAAATGAGTTTATAAAAGTTTATTAGCGTTTGAAAACTTCCACTATCGTAATTCGCGATAAGAAATAACGCAGTTTAAAAGTTTCCGCTTATTCAAATGAAAATAACCTTTTACCAGCTCATCGAACAATGTTTACCACCGAGTCTCAATGGATTTCGTTTACTGTAATTACTTGGCACAATATTGCGAACAATCCCATTGTCGAGGCTCTTAAATGAAGGGATATGTTAATGTTCCCGAACTATGCGAAGTTACCGCTTAATCCTCCCATTTTACTGCCGGTACCCACTAAGTCGCAGCAAGTTGCCACAATCCCAAGGTCTCCACGATTCATCTTCAATTTTTATTTCCCCAACTGTGAAGTTTAGTCTGTAGACTCCCTTAGAAACAACGAGGCAGTTTTGAACTAAGCGTACGATTCTCCCATTTTCCTTTCCACTCCTCGCGGTGATGGATTTTGGAGGTTCTGCCAACTGTGTCTCTCATATTATATCAGTACACAGATCATTCCATTCGTATTGTGAATAATCCTCAACCACGAAAATCGCAGAGGAATCCGCTAACGACTCGAATATTTTGCAGGATGCTGACATTGTCTTCCGACCTGGACACCATCTGCAACATCATCAGCGACGTGATACCCAATCTGGAAGAAGTGAGTTCATTTCATTATTACTTATGAGTTTGTTTTGAGCCAGCCCCGCTCGCGGCACGTATATTTACGGCACGGCCGAATTTACGAGACGGTTGTAAACTTCGCGGGCTATTACGGAAATAAGTTTCGCCATAAATTCGCGTGTCTTATATATTTTTACGTTCGCCAGAAAATTCCGTTAATGTTAATATTTCGACGTTGAATCCGGACGTCCCGTGGATTTTTCTATTCGTGTACTGGATTTTTCATATTTTAAAGTGCTGGTTTTGTACAATAAGCCACTCTCTAAGGTTGTTGAATTTTTGACTAGTGACATCTAGAATTGGGTAGCTTCGCTAATTGCACAGTTTCAATAACAATTTGGCGTTCTATTGGGTGTTCTCAAGATTTTTGTTCGATACAAATTTTTGTCATAATTTTGCAAGATGAAATTAGCTGATTTTACGCAGTTGGTTAGGGTTTTTGCTGATGACATCTAGCAGAGAGTAGTCTACTTAACTTCTTCATTTTCAAGTTTCATGAACTTGTTGAATGTTTTGAAAATTTTTTTGATATAAAGGAAGGTCAACATTTAGGTAGACGATAATTAGGAAATTAACAAAATAATAAATTGGAACCAAAGGTTTCAATTTAAAACTTCCTCGATTACCATGCAAAATAAATTGATCCGTTTATTCGGTCGTCTTGTATATTTTTACGTTCGCCGGATCGGCGTTTTCGTTAAAATTCCAATTTAAAATCGGCGGAGGGACGGTCGGTCAGGCGGATTTTTCGATCGATTCGAAACGCAAATATTTATCCCGGCTTATTAACTTCGTCGGATTTCGTGCCGGTTTGTAGTTTCGGATAAACCGGGCATCCGTCACAGATGAGGATCGATGCCGCTTTTCCGACCCCGACGATTTCTCGCTAATTACAGATGAAATGGCCGCCACCGGTCGGCAAAGCGACCCCTCGGAGCCCTTTTAATCACGCCCGTCCGTCGCACATGAAAATCCTTTCAAAAATTGTCCTTCTCGCGAATTTCCCGATAATTCGTTCGCCGTCGTCGTGTCGCAGGAAGTTTTGCGTCCGCGAAAACCCCTAATTTCCGCCAGCGACTTATTCAAACAATTTAGTACCGGAAGTCGAGCGCTCCGGTTCTACACCGCCCCATTTTCGCAAACATCTTTTCTTCTCCGTCGAAATTTTCCGGCGTCGTGTCGTATCCTCGAAACGACGATTCGGAAATCTTTCGACTTGGGCGTATCGAGTGCTCTTCATCGTTTTCCGATTCCACGCAAAACGATTCCATTCTACTCGCTGAATATTTCAGGAGTTTATCAAATGGAAAATGAGGAATCGATCGCGATCCCCGTTTTATTCCTTCCGGGTTTTTTTTTCGGGCGCGAGAAACGAGCAACCGATTTTTTTTTTCGGTTGTCGCGCCGTTTTCTGCGCTTATGTATATTTACGTTACCGACGAATGTCAATTTGAGATGGAACTGGCTTCGCTCAGATGAAATTAGTTCCGTCAAAGCGTTCACGATGTGTTGTAGAGCGGAAACGGGACGAGAGGACGACTCCTCCTTTGCAGTTTGGGATTTCGCAGTTAGCGTGGATACCAATTTGATTAAAACTGTAATCGACGTTAAGCTCGACAAGTAATGTTATTAACGCGTTCGCATTGTAATTATTTCGACTGTATGACGATTATGATTTTTACACTTCAAAAAATATTCAAGTAATGTAATTTCACTTTTGTGCAATATTAAAGTTAGCGTTTGAGCGTAAACCATATTGCATATATACGGCTCGACTGTCTAAGAAGTTCTAATTGCATACCCCCGAAATTAGTCACATTCGTAAAGTTTGCAATTACCGATAGTTGGCCCCTTAGAACTTACTGCAAGACGAACACTTTGTTTTTGTGCATCTGATAATCTCTCATCTCCGTTTGCTTTTAGGATTGTGGCTATAAGATAAAATGAAATTATAAGCAGCAAACTATTTTTCATTCACAATGATATGTAAAAGAAAGGTGTTTGAAGGTCAACGAATTGGACGATTGGAGATGTGTCTTGTTCCACTCAATCCTTGGACAATTCTAGAATCTCATTTAAGAAAAAGCACTTATGGAATTATTATTGAAGGCAATAATTAATGACTCACCCTGCATAAATCATAATATTTTTGGATGTATTTCTCTATTCCCATTTAAAGCGTGAAATGAGTTTTGAAAACGGGGATCATACAGGTTTTTTTGCTTGCTGCTGCGAAAGATGAGATGTTTCATGTTGGATTTATTTCGGATGTAAAACATTTCATAAATTCAGAATCATAAATAGGATTCGTCTTTGATGCACACATTTTCGGTGGTATATGAATATTATAATTACACGTTGATTATTCATGTCGTATTAATATATGCGATGATTAATAATTAGCAGCATTAAAAGTACAATGAGCGTGAGCTCATTGGAATGGAATGAACGTCCATAATGAAACTCATTATTTTGCATGTAATTGGAACTTAACCGACTTTTCGCAACACCAATTTTACTCATCAGCTCGATGACATAATAGTTGTTATCGATTCCAACGAAACAGTCATTCTGGTACATTGTAGAGTTTTATGGAAGATAACGGACCAACCTCCATAATAAAGAGTTCATTTACACATTTTGTTGTTCTATTTTCAGCATTGCGGAAACTCGGACGATCTGGACTTGCGAATGATGATCCACCAAAGTCAGGCGGGATGCGTGATCGGAAAGTCCGGATTTAAAATTAAAGAGATTCGAGAGGTGAGTGTCCTTGAACGTACGGTTTTTTTGTTTTACTATCAATAAAACTGGTTTCTCGAATAGTTGCACGATTGTCCCCGTGGCAATTTTCGACGTATAAGAAATTTCCATTCATCGCGTTTTTCAATCGAACCCATTGAGCGCGCCTCGCGCTCATCTCGTATTTCTTCTTCACCGGTTCGGAGCGATTAATGAAATTGGAGCGAAGAAAAGAGAAAGACATTCAAATGGATCCATTGTTTTTCGAGATGTCTCCGTTTCGATAAATTGAACAGCTCATCCCTTCGGGATTAGTGTACATATTGAGCCCGCCATCGCCGTCTCGTGTGACATGAGGTATGAACTCCGTATTATGTTCGCTCATTCGTCACGACCGTATATTCAATTACGAGTTTGCTTTTCGGTTCGTTTTTTCCTCGTTCCTTTATTGGAAAACCGAAATTTTAATGTGAAAAGCAAATGTCATTCTTACCACTGCCCCCATACCCACCTATCTCTTGACTCGTTGTTATTCCAAGTGGGAGACTCTCAAACTGAGCGAAACCTATTTTCCAGTAGTTAGGTCCGAGACCCGGATCGGGTACGAGCTTTTCAACTCTATTAACCGTTCTAAGCGGTTTTCCGAGAATTAAGAAGTACAATCGAAGTTAAACTCCATTACGACCCTTGGAGAGATGAGTTCTCAAAATATTTTTTTTTTTTATTGAGGGAAAGTTGAAACGCCTTGAGAATGTTGAGCAATTAACGTGTCGCTTTTGTGTAATTTCAGTTAACTTTTCCGAAATGTTTTACATTCACCTTAAGAGCGGGCTGAATGAATTAATTCATTACGCTGGTTATGCGACTCGGGGGGGCGGCTGAAACGATTAGCCGCCAAGAATTCGCTCCAACGGAAATATTCCCCGTCTTTATCTCGAAATCTATTCGGAAATTCAATTTCGACTACCAAGGAAAGATTGTTGTCACACGAAATCCGTAAATTGAGTGGTTGGTTGAGTTCGCGAACGCGGGGGGTTGGGCGATAGTGGGATGGAGCATGTTCGTTCGCCCCCTATTTCTATAATGAAAACCTAACGCACAAAAGAGAGTTACGGAACGCACATCGTTATTGATCACATTCGTTCATCGACATCGAAATTAACATGGAACGTGACAAAAGAGCCAAAAATAAAACGGAACCCCGGCAACGATATATGCTAGTCGCGACACAGTTAGCCCAGGCGATAAGTTACGTATAATCCGACTATTTACTAAATACGTATACGAGACAAGATGACCCGAATGGCATTCAAGTATTATATAAGATTAAGTGGGTTTTGCTTAATTTGTTTTTGTAGGGAAGGGGTGCGTCGACGAATAATGAACCATTCATAGTACTACGTAAATCAAATAAGATTTATATGGGAAACTCGATGTTAATTTCGATCGTTCAGAATGTTATCGACAAAAGTTTTCAATTCATTTCGTCAATTAGTACCATTGATAATTAACTATGGTTATTGGTAACATAATTTTCTAAACAAGAAAGTAAACCTTCATCAATGAGGATTAATAGTTTTTGGGATTATTGGCAAGTCGATCTTATGTTGCAATTGTTTTCATTTTTATAGCACATACGTACTGAAATTTTTATTGAATACATTGTATCCACATATTCTCGGAAGTAGACCACTTTCCATATGCTTTATTATCTGATTGTACGTTGAATAAACGATTACCTACATAAGAAAAAATAAATAATCGTTGTAGAAGAGTGCAATTTTGTCATTTCGCTGTCACATCCTTTATCGCTTCTTTCTCCCCCACATTTTTTTATATTCCACTATCGTTTTATATCATTTCAGTTGATTTCCATATCTCCCCTATTTTAAAACGAATGTTATTTATTATAAATTTTTATTGCGTACTTTCATTTTAGTTATAAACTATCCTATTTTATCGTTTCTATTCAGTTTGAAGTGATCAATTACACGTTACAATTTGGCGAATGCGCCCGACCATTCCCAATATCTGTCGATAATTCGCATTAATAGCAATTTGGCCGAATATGCAAAATGAAATTAATCGAATCGTCGTCGTATTCATATCCCTCTCTCGTACTTCATGAAAATATTCACGTGCTGAAACGTATTGAATAATTCAACAGTCGGCGCAGTTAACGTCCCTCGGGGTATTAGGCATGAAAAACCATGTTCGTGTTCGGTCATATTAAAATTAAAAACTATTTCGTTTCGCGGAACGATCGTTAAATTGAAAATGTTGCCGTAGAACCGAGATAACATCGTCGGTTTCGTCTTTTTTTTTTTCAATATTTAACGAAATGCACCGGGCTACACATCATCCCCCGAGGTCCGTAAGGTGAAACTGCAGGGGTCGAGCTTTGCTTCATCCCCCGCAACAACCGACGATAAGGACCGTTGTACGGCTGCGGCACAACAGGTAATTTCGCGCGAAACCCTATCCCGGTTTCGGGAGTGGAGAAAGTCAGTGCCGCTATAATTGTAATTTCAAACGAACCGCAAAATTCGTAACAAGGTTTTGTTTACGGGAAAGTTGAAATTGATAACTCGTCTTCCGGCAGAGCGCAGGTAGCGATTTTGGACTCTAATTTATATGGCAACTTTTAATTGGTGTGGAGGAATTTTCGGGTTCGGATATTATTTTATTCCTAGTTTCATCAGAGAGTAACGCTGGGACCGCCCGCAACCAGAGCGCATTTCTGGAAACAAAGGGAAATTCCCATGCGACAACGTCGTCCCGAAATCCTTAGCAAAGCAATTACCGAAAGTAATAATATCGATCGCGGTGACCCAAGTCATAACTTCTTGATAATTTCACCCAGAAGCCATCGACCAGATTTTCTAAATATAGAGGGGAAAAATGGGATGCACCCCCGAGAACTAGTACCGGAAATAAAACGGGACATTTGTAAGCGCGCAACTTATTCTATCAAATTCGGGAACGGTTGTTTTTGCATAAATTTACATAGATTCGAGGGGGAAAATTCGGCCTAAATATCTGTTTCGGACGAAGAAAATACATCGTTAAGTCCATTCATTTTGTACCTGTTACCCCGGAGTTAACGGTTCTGAATACTAATTACATAATGAATAAACAAACCGTTTCGATACTTGTAAGGTAAAAAGATTCGTTGCGAACTACTTTTTTTTCTGTCCGTCAGCTCGTTTAATGTGTATTTTGTTATGAAAAAAACGAAAAACTTTCGAAAGAAAGGCACGGTGGAAAAAAGTTCCTTTGTAAGTCGTTTCGTAGTGTCTCGAACATATACAACGATTAAAACGCTTGAATTAACTTTGTTTCTTTACGTTTTCGAGACAGAGAGGTCGCGTTTGAAAAAAAATTTCATGCATATTAAAAATATAACTTTGGTCCTCTTGAAAATTCGATGATTTGACTAATAACCATTGTATATAACAATGATGCAATATTTTTATTTAAACAATGATTGAAGTTATATTTGACAATGATGTCCAACTTCAGTCGCTCTACGAGATGAGTGGTTCCGAATCAGTCGGAAAATATAGAAGCTGCGTTTTAGTTTATATTACCTATGCAAATGCTCATAATCAATACCGATTTTCGTTGCAAAATGCTATTTCACTTGTTAAATATCAATTTCAATTTGTAAACACTCCACATCAGTTGAATTAATCCTACCGTTGCCTATCAAACGCACAAGTTCCTTATCAATACATTGGATCTCGTTACCTGGAATAAATTCAACTTTCCTCGCGTCGCTCGAAACTGTCTGATTCAATAAACCGACTCTTTGTTTTTTAATAACTTTGCTGGAGGGCGAAGTCACAAAATCGATTTATTCCAATTATACCTCAACGAAATTGTCTTTTATATACTCCTACATAATAACATTTTGTCAAAATGTTATATTACCAATGTCTCCCAACTTTTCAAAGGAATTTGAAATCTCTAATCAACATGAGGAAAAAACTCGAAATACGATTAGAAATTTAATCAACATTTCCACTGAATTTCGCTTAAATTTTTATAAAATTTTAAGGAAGTTTTTACGATAACAGGAAAGAAACTCCACAAAAGGTTAATCTATTGCATTGAAATGTAAAAACCAAAAAATTCCCCGCGGATTTCCTCGGAATGCTAAACAATCTACAAAGCATACAGAGCTTTTGGAAGGTTTTAGGGATCATAAAGAAAAGTTTCCCAAACTTTCAAAGAACCTTGAAATTATTAATCAATTATACTGAAATTAAGTCCTCCTTTAAAAAAATAGTAATATTTGTCTAAATACTTAGTTCAGTTCACTATTTAATTCCAATTATCACGTTACGCCTTTGAGAGCCATAAATGTGATTCAAAATGTTAACAAAATCTCCATAAATGTTACAATGATGAAGTGATGCATGTAAATATCGAAAAAGTTATTTGATCATTCATGCCAGTTTTCCCGTAGCGATGGTGCCGAAATATTTTCGCCGCGATATTCACCTTTATCCATATTTCAATCCGGCTCCGTTTTCTATGGCATCCGTCTTTTCCGATACCGGAGCGGCCTTAACTCACGAAAGCATAAGAGGGAGCTCGTGTCGGAATTCCCGTTATGATGTTTTTTTACATATTCCAACGCGTTTTCATATCCTGACACGAACAAACCTTCAAACATCCTTATCTCTAAATCAATATCGTTTAGATCTTCGGTTCGTCTTCGTTTTTTCCCCGACTTTTATACGGCGTAGGTATCGTGTTTTCTATCGGGAAATGTATTTTCCGTCCGCACGGATCGAATCACCATAGGAAATGCCGAATTCGATTGTTATTTAAAATTCAAAATCACAGTTTGCATGAGAAAATTGTTTGCCTTGGTGCGCTCATCTCAGAAGTATATTTTAATATTTTCTATATATTGATTATCGATTATAAGTTAATAATGGCATCCCACAGGGCGGTGTCCTGGGACCAACTTTATTTTCTTTTTATGCGATTTGATTAGTCTCTTTGCGGATAATACGCTTTTGTTGTGTTATGACAGGAAGCTGGAAAATGCTTCATTGCGAGAGTACTAAGCTAAAACTGAATGTTGCTAAGACGAAAGGGAAGATTGTTACTACTTGTTCTTCAGTCACGACCTAATTTTTCTCTGACTGTAAATAGACAACCAAACGGTAAATAAATCGATTCGTTGAAAATGCGTTGCACACTGCAAGAATAAAATTTGTTTTGTTACCCATTCAATTTTCCCGAGACAAATTTTCACTATCTATCCTGAAGGTACTTATACTGCAAATGCAATGAATTCGCAGAGAGAGCAATAAAAATCGTCACGTGCATAGGTAAGCTGCTTCCAATTTTTATAGCACCTGCCGATTTTTATTGCTTTTTCTACGATTCCCCCGAAGTTACTGCAGTCGTAATACGAGTGGTCCCCTTTAATAAACCGCATTATTTGATTTCCCCA
This sequence comes from Novius pumilus, assembly GCA_020654155.1. Lineage (NCBI taxonomy): Eukaryota > Metazoa > Arthropoda > Insecta > Coleoptera > Coccinellidae > Novius > Novius pumilus. The sequence continues at coordinate 908,976 of JAIFOV010000476.1, forward strand.
CACTTTTTAAATAGTTCATTTGACAAAATCACCGGATACTACCAATGTCAAATCTACAACCCAAAACAAAAACGATTCTAAGAAGCTTTTTTATGCTATACTTCGGTATAACTCGAGCCCCTACAAGTGTCGAAAAATGTATTTTTTGTACCTCCTTTCGGAGAAACGGAATTTCAAAGGATTCCGGAACGAATGAAATGCGGGTAAAAAAAAAATTGGAAAAGTTCCGGAAACAGGTGAAGTGTAGGTCCGAAAATAATGACGGCGGTAGATTTTTCGGTCGGGTATCCGGCTTTTCCCCGCGATGCATTTCCGTCGTAATTGAGCCGGAGAAGAAGACATTTTATTCTTTGTGCGGCCACGTTCGCGTCGCCACTCGCTCTCTCTCCTGTTGTAATTGTTTGCTCTCCGGTTTCGATAAATCCCCGCACTCGGGGAAATCTTCCGTATAATCTCGGAAATCCCGAAATTTCTCTCGTTACCTATTACGGGTAATTGTTTCTCGAAAAGTCCGACTAATCCGATGCGGCCCCCGTAAATCTTTGAAGCGATCGTGAATCCGAACGGATAAGACGCTCTCGCAAAACTTTCTTGGGAAGCGTGACTCTTGTATATTTTCTTACGTCGGAGCCCCAGATTACCGGTGCACTTTCGGTCTAAAATTCAATCTCGGAAAATTGTCCCGACTTTTTCCTGCTCAGCCGCGGCGTAGTGGTTAAATTTCCAGCTTGTTGCTTGGCAATAATAATTCATATAGAGCGATTGTTGTCGTTTTTTTATCGTCTTTCTTTTTCTCTGTCGATAATTCCGGAAATTGAATTTTTGTTTGCCGTTCAATCCTCCTTGGCGTACAGTTTGTGTATCGACAGGAAATTTGGTAGCGATCCCGAGCCGGAATATGTAATACAGTCGGGTTTTCCTCTACCCCGGCCCCCACGTGCCGTCGACGATGATGGGATGGTTTTTCTCGATTTCACTCTGGATAGGTTTTTGAGTAAGATAAAATGGAAATAGAGATGCGGCTATTTATCGAGAGAGAGAAAACGGGGCCGGCATAATGGGAAACCCCGCAGTCTAATTCGATTTGAATCTGACCCCGTCAGATAATCCGGAATTACTCAGTGCCTTCCTTCCCCGTAGCTTTCCCGATAAATCTGAATGATCGGTAATCCGGGTCAAGACTTTTTGGATCTTCGGCACGTTTCCTTCGCAGGAAAAGTCTTCAATATCCATTTTTGTGTAGTAAATGGAATTTGCAATCACCTTAATTAATTAAGTGTATTAAAAAGTACATTTTCGCAATTTATTGTCTAGCCGGGGCACACCTTCGTGTATAAAATAAAATGCCCCATTGTTCATTCATGTTCGTGCATTATTTATGCTAAACTCCCGTCGCCGTCGTCGTCGCGTAATCTGAAATCGCGCGAATTATTTTGTCGTGGGCGAACCGGTGCCGGACGTTTACCTCAAACTTTCCGCCTCGTTTCAGAATCTTGCGACTGAATTATTATCCGCTAATCCCTCGCTCTTCGTGGCTACGGAAACGTGGCTGGCGTTGAGGAAATTCAATCGATAAAGAGAGGGTCGACCGGCGAGATGAATGTTCGTACATATTGCCCTCGCGATCAACGTGATCGTTGTTGCGAGAAACTGTTTCGTGCGATTCCGGTCTCGAAATAGACTTTGGAGGATGTGCGATTATCCTAGGTGTCATTTGTAACCCCCAAAACTTGTCGCCATTATTAGCATATTGTTGGCCAGTTTGCTACGAGGATAGTTTGAGAATTGAGTTAAAGTATTGTTTACCGTTTGAGTATTGGTCCTCGTTTCATTACCATTTTCATGTAACATCAGAATCTACTTACAAAACCTACGATGACAATTATTCTGCCATTTCTATTTGTTCGCCATCTTTTCAATACGTCCGTCACGCGTCATCCCAGCTGTCATTGCCTTCGTAGTTCGATTGTCACTCGCGGCATACCTAAAGGTGAAACCACAGCCTACAATATATTCTAATGTATTGGCTTTACGTATTCTAGCTGTTCAAACAAGCAGACAACCATCTTCGTCGTCTAAATGACAACGGAAGTTCCTCATTAATTAAAATACTAATTATCGGAGTAATAGGTGATAATGAATCCTTTAATTAACGAACCTCACCTTTAAGTGATAATGTTCCAATCGATTCAACGAAAAATTTAAAATTTTCATATGAATAACGATTCATTAAATTCCAAATTTTTAATTATCTTTTACAATCATCCAATTATCGTTATTAAAACGATCAAAGAACGTTCATTAAGCACAAATTAATGTATTTGAAGTAAATAACGAAATTTCGTGTGCCGTTTTCAAGAAGATGAATCATCAACGACTGACCCAGAAATAGGGAAAGTAAGTCTACCCCCGGCGTGGAGTTAAACGAGGCGTAAAAATGGATGGAATCATTTTAGTTCGGTGGAAAGTTATTGTTATTCGAATGTCGTTTTTAGCACGTGAAGATTTATAAACCATTTCGGAAGAATTTCTGTTGCAATATATTTTAGTCAAGTTTAGTTAATATAATCCAAACCCCTTAACAAAATAATATCAATTTTTAAATGAGTCTGACCGATTTCAATTAAAAGTTGTTCCCTCTCAAAACATTGGATTATCGATTTTTTCGAAACGCGTTTAATTAAATTCCGCGATTCGTTTCGTAACACCATCGGGGGATACGTTCGTTAATTCGACAAGGAAATCCGCGCCGGTTAATGAGTTAATACAAGTGTTTGCTCTCGAAGACGCTCTTCTTCCCGACGCTAATCGCCCAGGGGGGGCCGATGTTATTTTCCTTTCGCCAAGATAAATTTCCCTGCCAACGATCTTGGGCACGTTCCACGTTCTTTCCCTTGCCCTACATAATATCCGTTCCGTTTTTCCTCGTCTTCCCCCGTTCCCTCCTCGCCCCCCTCGGAACGACAGGTGAGGCCTCGCGGCGACTATCACCTGCCCCCCATCCGCCACCGTCGCCGCGCGACTCTTTCGGTTGGCATCGCGTGCCGTGCCTTAACGTCGCCGTTTCCATCCGCCTTCGCCGTCAACCCTCAATCAATACCGCCGCCGAGCGCCTGTGCCCGTTTCGGCCGACACGAAACGGCGGCTCTTCGTTCGGAGACCGTCGCGGCGCGTACAAGCGCCCTCCGGATTTAGACGCGTTCCGTTATCGCGTATTTTTCCGTCTCCGAAGGCGGGTTTTTCGAATGTTTCGGATTTTCCCGGTGGAGCAGTGAGAAAAATGGGTGAGTTTTGTTTTATCTGGCCGGTTTTTCTTACTTTGCCTTGCTTTCGTCGGTGGAGCGGCCGGTTCCGACACGTGCGAGCGACGGTGACTTTTTTTTTATTTACCCGAAGGCAAAACAGTTCAGTGCCTCGACAGTGTTGCTGCGTTCTTTTCATTCCTGGGGTAAAATGGGGCCCCACTCGCAATCAACCGTTGTCAGAGGTGGTAGAATTGTTGCAGCCAAGTTCTTTGTTACCTTTAATTCACCACTCGCTCTAACTCGGGATCAGCCACGTAACAATACTCCGCGGGACCGTTCCAAACGATGACAGTCATCCTATTGAGTCGTTTCGATAGACGCCGTTGAATCCGATTCACATCGGAATGTGAATTATCTCCGTGTTCCCGTCGGCTAGTGCATCTCGTCGACAGGTCCCTACTTACTTTAGACACTCGACAGTCGCATTTCCCGGACTTGGGAACTTTATCGCTGGATGTGCTCCCGGAAGGGTCTCTTCAGAGACCTCTTGAATATAATTACTTGCATGTTGATGGAAACGTCGTGTATCTCTCGAGTGAGATGCATATCGTCGGTCACGATTGTATCCACTCGATCTCTCGTTGAGCCCGCTGAAGATAATTGAGTAATACCCGGGACCGGATATGTTGTAATAGGCGGGCAGGAATTGCGTTTTTGTACCCACCTCGTGGGCATCTATTCAAACAACGATTCAAATCCGAGTTTTCTTTGTTCATTGTTGTTTTCTCTTCGAGTGATTGATGTGAATCGCACCGAGATCTGTGAAATTGAAAATCCATCCTATTTCCAAAGCAGCTGTTTCAATTCCCTAATATCACAGAGATGAAATTTTGGTTCCAAGATTCAGGCTCATTTTTATACCACTTGTCAATGAGTCCTTCCTAGATTTTGGGGAATTTTTGAGCACCATTAGATGAAGCAATTCATAACTGCCCCCTGACGTTGTATGGTCGAAATTGCCTTCTGTTGAGACCAAGGATCATTCATTTCTTTCTCTCTGCTGAAAAGTAGTTCATAATAACTCATGATGTGGTCAACCGGTGAGAGGGATTTTTCATTTTTTTTTGGGCAATCTCTACTCAACTTCGGTGAATGGAGATTTGCACCTTTTTTGCCGCACCATCATAGAAGATTTGCAAAAACAGTCAATGGATAAGCAATGCAAAATTGAGTTTTAGCCATTCAAACTCGATTATTACAGTTCTTTCAAATTACTTCCGATGATAAGGCGGATTGGTATTCAAATCACATTAGCACTTTAATGTGGAGCAAGTGTTGAGTTGAGCTTTTGGTATTTAATTATCGTCATTTTAAAAGTTCTGCAAAAGTGATGCAGAAATCCTCGATAAATGGACCTCTGATTTGACGCCCAAGTGTCAACATTTGGTCAAATCCATATAAGAATTGATTACAAAAATTTTCTCTATCAGGATTTCAACCTATTGTTCGACGTTGTAGATTGAAAACGTTTAGATAGCTGTTTTCAGTTAAGCGGGTCATTAGGCTTATAAGAGAAATCAATATTCAACTAAAAAAGCAAGGTATTCTCTTAGCCTCTCATTGTAGAACACAATAGAGATCGTACAGCTTATTTTATTTTAATGTTCGCATTGTAAAACGGACCCTTAAATAAAATAAATCGCTAGCCAACTCTACGCTTTTATAGCGTCGTACTATAGACAGTTTGCTAATTCCCTATTCATCGAATTCCTAGTTATGGCCCTCAAACCGACTTTTCCATGTTTATGAAATTCTATCGTAAATGCGGACACCTTCAGTTCCGGTTTTTTCCATGCGAGCTACAGAAACAACCTTTCAAAATAAAATAAAGCTTCTTTCCTTTAGAATACGAAATACATATCACTAAAAATGTAGGGTGCGTTAATACTTTTAGCCAAGGATGGATCTTCTGACGTTGGCAATTACAATGGTGAGTTGATCCCTGCTATCAGCCGCTCTGAACAGTTGTTCCACGTTGTATATGTTCGTCCACTTAGAATTTCATAAGTTCTTGTAGATCCTAAAGATAATCGCATGAAATAGCCGTATCGCCAGCATGTCGTATGGTATTAATCAACTCGCCGTTGAGTTTGACCCCACATTTTTTTTCATACAATCGAATGTAGATTAAACAACAGTGGAGACAGGACACATCCTTGTCGAACGCCTCCATCTTTTCCATCAACATTATAAGTAAAGCCCGGATGTTAGGCAAAATGCCATAAAATGCCTATTTTCGTATTTTCTGTCTATTTTGCCTAAAATGGGATTTTATGACTTATTTCGCCTATTTCGAACAATTTATGATAGTATAAAGTGGGAAACCCTAAGATCTCAGGTAGGCAGGATTGGTACATAGACAAGAGATAGTTCCCTTTTTCTAGGAATTGATACAACAACTGTTACTGATGGGAAAACCTAAAACCAGATACCTATAGGTATAAATATATCGTAATACCCATTTCCGTTCAGTTGTTTTTCACCATTCGCCCATTCGGTTCAACTTATCGCCAGCCAATATGCCTAAAGTCAGGGCATCCGAGCAAACAAAATTGAACAAAATAAATACTTGAATTCGGTAAAGACGTTTTCAGTAGTGACGGTTCTGTGTTATTCTGCAAAATATTCCTCTTTGGAAATTGGAAAATCCTTCTCTAAAAGCATTCCTTGAAAAGTACACCAAAGAACACGTGCCAAGTGAGTCCACCCTCCGGAAAAATTATATTGATGTAGTGTTCCAGGAAAAGATGAACAAAATTAGAAAAGAAACGGAAGGTAAAAATTTGTGGGTGTCCATTGACGAAACAACCGATGCTCTTGGCCGCTACGTAGCCAACGTAATTATTGGAACTCTACAATCAACTCACCAGGACTCTAACACGTATTTATTAACAAGTGAAGTACTCGAATCAGCCAATAATTCGACAATAGCCCAATTATTTACCAGTGCGCTCTCATTATTGTGGCCAGATGGAGTGAAACATGACAAAGTGTTGCTATTTGTTTCTGATGCCGCTCCATACATGAAAGCAGCTGGAAAAGTTCTGCAAGTTCTATTTCCAAAAATGGTTCATGTGACATAGATTGCTGAAGAAGCGCGAAGTTTATTTCACGATGTCGATCTGTTAATATCAAACGTCAAGAAAGTTTTTTTAAAAGCTCCATCGAGGGTGCAAATTTTCAAAGAACTTGCACCAGATCTGCCATTACCACCTCAACCTACAATAACGAGATGGGGTACATGGATATCGGCTGCCATTTATTACGCAACCCATTTCGAGAAAATTGTAGAAATAGTGGATCACCTCGAAAATGATGCAGCTTCAATAAAAATATGTAAAGATGTTTTGTCCAAAAAGAATATCCAGTCTGATTTAGCATACATACTTGCACATTTTCATTCAATTCCAACATCAATACAAAAACTAGAAGAGAGGAATTTAAAATTACAAGAGCAATTGAACATTATGGATGAAACAATTGAAAGAATCAATTCTGCGCCTGGATTAAAAGGAGAGTTCATGAAAGAAAAATGTGAAAAAGTGTTGCAGAACAATAGTGGTTTGGTCAAGATGCGCGAAATAAATTCGATTTTATTAGGAGATGGGGTCAGTAATTTCTTGAACCCTACCGAAATATCCTCATTTATGTATGCACCTTTGACATCTGTTGATGTGGAGAGATCTTTTTCGTTGTATAAACATATTTTATCAGATAGACGACAAAGTATAAAATTTGAAAATTTGAGAAAACTATTGGTAGTTATGTTTAATAAAGAATAAGTATTCACATCGAATGTTTTTTTGTTTTATCTTATCTGTTTTTATCTATCAGTATATAATAAATGCCTATTTTAAGTGGCTATTTTGAGTATTTTTATTGCGTTTTCACTGCCTTTTTTTAACGAATTTATAGTGCCTAAAGTCCGGGCTTTAATTATAAGCATTTCGTATTGCACTCTGTCAAAGGCTGTCAAAGGTTATGGATGTATGCACTAATAATTGTAATATGGCACAACTAAATTAAAAGAGAAAAAACGAAATTGTATATTCACTAAAAAGTGATAAACATTTCTTTCTCGTTCCAACGAAAACACCTCGTCATTATAAGTAAAGCCCGGATGTTAGGCAAAATGCCATAAAATGCCTATTTTCGTATTTTCTGTCTATTTTGCCTAAAATGGGATTTTATGACTTATTTCGCCTATTTCGAACAATTTATGATAGTATAAAGTGGGAAACCCTAAGATCTCAGGTAGGCAGGATTGGTACATAGACAAGAGATAGTTCCTTTTTCTAGGAATTGATACAACAACTGTTACTGATGGGAAAACCTAAAACCAGATACCTATAGGTATAAATATATCGTAATACCCATTTCCGTTCAGTTGTTTTTCACCATTCGCCCATTCGGTTCAACTTATCGCCAGCCAATATGCCTAAAGTCAGGGCATCCGAGCAAACAAAATTGAACAAAATAAATACTTGAATTCGGTAAAGACGTTTTCAGTAGTGACGGTTCTGTGTTATTCTGCAAAATATTCCTCTTTGGAAATTGGAAAATCCTTCTAAAAGCATTCCTTGAAAAGTACACCAAAGAACACGTGCCAAGTGAGTCCACCCTCCGGAAAAATTATATTGATGTAGTGTTCCAGGAAAAGATGAACAAAATTAGAAAAGAAACGGAAGGTAAAAATTTGTGGGTGTCCATTGACGAAACAACCGATGCTCTTGGCCGCTACGTAGCCAACGTAATTATTGGAACTCTACAATCAACTCACCAGGACTCTAACACGTATTTATTAACAAGTGAAGTACTCGAATCAGCATTATAAGCATTTCGTATTGCACTCTGTCAAAGGCTGTCAAAGGTTATGGATGTATGCACTAATAATTGTAATATGGCACAACTAAATTAAAAGAGAAAAAACGAAATTGTATATTCACTAAAAAGTGATAAACATTTCTTTCTCGTTCCAACGAAAACACCTCGTTTCGGGCGGGAATTTGGGACCAGGTAACGTGGAAAAGCGGACGTAAAGCTCGCGTGAAACGGGTCTTAAAACTTGCAATAGTCCGAGAGGAGTCCGATTCCCCGGAGTCAGTCGGTTTACACGTCCCACCTTATGCATCCAAACTGACGTAACCCGTGTCATTATCCTCCCGTTCTCCACGTTACCGTAAAATTAGGAATGAATTATTTCTAACCTTCCCGGCCCCTGCGCCACTTTATCGGCGTTAGACCGACAGCCGGCAAATTTTATTATATACGACACCCTTACCGCCCTTGCTACAACGTATCTCGACAACTCTTCTCGGCCATCCCGGCTGAGTTATCTACAGCCGACCACCCCGTTGCCATTATTCGGCATTTTATTTCAGGAAAGAACGCGGATCATCAATTTTTTCCAAAAAAAAATCCGCAATCCCTTTTACCTGACATTTCCGTACCGGAACCGAGGCGCGTATAGTGATTTCTCGACGTTTTCAATCCTACAAACCGGTACCGTACGGAAAACGCGAATTGAATCCGGAACGCGGTACAAAGGAAACTCGTTTTCGGACAACAATTCCGTCCGTTTGAAGTCCGAAATAATAATGACGCGGAGGCAAACAAACGATACGCAAATTTCAATTTTATCCGCCATTTGGCAAACGCGACTTCGCCGTCCCGTTTTTCCAATATCACGAAGATTTGAATCGCGTTCGAATGAAAGAAGAATCTTTGCGCCGATCAATCTCACAAACAAATAAAAACGGGATCACAGGTTGTTTTTTGCTCTTATTAGTTTTATAAATTGAGAACATTAACATATTATGAATATGGTTTGGCAGCTTTCAACCTTTCCGAAAAACGTTCAAAAATGTAACGTAACAACCCCAGGCGCTCATCAATCGGTGCGGTGGCTCGTAAATATGAATTCGGCGCGTTTCCATAGGAACGTGTATAGATCATCAAAGTGCAACGTAAGAGGAGAAAAATAATGGGGAAATATGGCGACAACGTCAAAAACAATCGCGCGCGCGAAGGAAATTGCGGATAATTTAGGTTGTTTTCCTCCCGTGTTCGTCCGGGCCGAATGAGCGTTTCGAACACCGGCAAATTCGACGGAAAATCATTTCGAATCGAAAACAAACGTTGCGAAAACAAGTCGGGCAGAAAGTTTTATTATAGGGTAGTTTTCGGTAGTTCGGTAACGACCGTCGGATAACAAGTTCCGCATATCAGCACAATCGGTATATTCAAAAGGTTAAAGATGATTCGCATACGTACGAGCGCCCCCGCGCTATTTTATTTCTTTCTTCAACGTTCCAAATAGCGCGCGAATGAGTTCGACGAAAGGGAATCGAGTGGCGGACATTTATCTGAATAAAGTTTCGCGGAAAAATCGCCGTCCGCATCGGATAAAACATCGTCGAGATCCGATTTTTCACCCGACCTAATAGATTTAAAAGGTGCAAATATTTCCTTCGCGACGCTACCTTTCGTATAACTTTCCTTTTAAAGTTTAACAGTGCCGAGACCCGTCCGCAGGAGGACCATCAATAACAAGTCCAGGCGGGGATCATCCGCCCCTGGGCGAGACGCGATTCATCTCAATTTTTCAGCTCGATTACGCCATAAAACAAAATAAGTTTACCAATTCGCGCGCCCGATCGCGAACTCACCGCCTAAAGAGAAACAGAAAAAAAAGCGACTCAATTAAATTAGATTCTGAGCTATCGCGAATGACGAAACCGCGTTAAATAAATTGGCCTAAAATTGAACCACGATTTCGTTTCAGAAAACCGGTGCCAGAGTGAAGATTTTCTCCAATCCCGCACCCCAGAGCACGGACAGGATTATACAAATCCAGGGCGATTCAAACAAATGCATCGATACGATAAGAGAAATTATCGGACTGATCAAGAGCGTAAGTAGAGATCGAATCGTCCTTGCTGGAGGTGCTAACGATATTTCTTCCTTTAATAGAGCCCCATCAAGGGTGTTGTCAACCCTTACAATCCCCACAATTACGACGACTTCTACGCCGAAGAGTACGGCGGCTGGGGGACCAGCCAGAGTGGCGGAAACGATCGACGTGGGGGCGGTAATTTCTCGGGCGGTCGCTCCGGTAATAGAAACGACAACATGCGTAGCGGGGGCGCGGGCGGCGGTCCCTCTAGAATGCAAAACAACCGCGGACCGCCCAGACAACAGTCCGGTGGAAAGTGAGTATCGGCGAAATTAAACTCTTCCTAAGGTTTCATTCAAATATTAAAAAGATAAAACAACCTAAGATGTCACCGAAATCATACGTTTGGCTCTAAACCATCAAATCTCACTAACATCGCAATACCCAACGTAAAAGTACGGGTGGAAATACGATGTCAACGTACTATTTAAGCAAGGTTGTTCTCTGGGTTTATTTGATATAATGTCTCAATGTCAAAATATACAAAAACTTCTTTCTTTGAAATAACTTTGTAAAAAATATTCTTTACTTCTAAAACCCAACATATTTCTAATAAATCAGCTGATTTCTTTATTTTGTTCCAGTTTCAACGATAGATCAGGCGGGGGCGGCGGCCAAGGACGATCGAGCGGCGATTTCGGTCGCGGCAGCGGTGGAGGCGGCGGCGGTAATTTCGGTTCGCGCGGCAGCGGAGATTTCGGCCGCGGAAGCGGCGATTTCTCCCGTGGCGGCGGAGATTTCGGTCGCAATAACAGCAACGACTACGGCAGAGGCAACTCCGGCGGTGGCGGCGGCGGCGGCGATTTCTCCCGCGGACGACAGTCGATGAACGGTGGCGGCAGTTTCAGGAGCTCTGACGTATGGGAAACTCCGTTGAATAATCAGTCCCCGTTCAATAAGAATTCCGGACCGTCGATGTTCGGTGGCGGTGGCGGAGGCGGAGGCAGTCAGGGACCGCCTTCGCAAAACGGCGGTGGCGGATCCAAAAACAGCACCCAAGTGACCATACCCAAAGAAGTAAAATTTAAATTACCTAATTCGTTTGTATAATACTAACAATGATTTATTTCAGCTCGCTGGAGCGATTATTGGAAAAGGGGGCGGGCGCATAAGAAAAATTCGTCAAGATTCAGGTGCTAACATTACTATCGACGAACCACTTCACGGATCCAATGACAGAATCATCACGATCAGTGGCTCCGCCAATCAAATTCAAATGGCACAATATCTTCTACAGCAAAGGTACGAAAAATTCAGCTTAACAATAACAGTCATTGCTTTAAACCACTTGGGAAAAGGACATTACTATTATCATTCATGCACTTGTCTAAGGGAACTATTAACAACTACAAATTTGGTGGAATGGCGCTGCTACTAACAACTGATCTTGGTGGAGTTGTGTGGAAGACTAGTGATTTTGTTGTTCTGTTTAATGTAACAAGGAATCACTAATCATCCCACAAAGCTACCTCATTGCTTCATGTTTGGCGGGTATGAATAAGTCATAAACTATCTCAATTTCAAACTACATAATCCACATGTCTGATTATCAATATTTGTTTTCAGCGTGCAGAATAATTCTCAGGAGCGCAGAAACTATTGAAGATCCAGTGTAATAAGTTTCTGTATTATATCACTTCATCCCTTCATCTAGTTCTTCCCTGATAAACATTCCACTTTGGCCAAGGGGCATTATTATTTACTTTGCCAACAAATATTACTAGATGTTTCACTTTTTTTGTTTTCAATTAATTCTTCCACTACATTTATGTTATAATTATTGACCTCAGTACGTTTATCTTTGGTAGTTCATAAGATTATATAGTATAGATTTGTATTTTGATCAAATCCTTGGAACTATGTAGTACAAATCATTTATTTGTTCCATTGGAGGGCAAGCAAGAATTGTACCAAATATTTTCTTAGAATAGTATCTTTTTATTCTCAAATAATTTGTTTACTAGTAATGAAGAATTTTAGTTTGTATTACAGGAATTGTACTGTTCAAAATAAAATACAAATAAGAATTGAATTTTTAATATGATGTGCATAAATAATACCAAAAACATCCACTCAACATTTTTAAAAAATTATATTATAACAACTTTCGTTCTAGTTTTTTATTGCTTTCATTATCACAATTTTCATCACTCTGTTGTAACTGCCCAAGTCAAATATGATATTTTTTTGGACGTTCCGCTTCATAAATACCAAAAATCAAAGGGACTGCAAAGATTAGGATCAAGATGAAGGCTAACAGCCCAAATAGTGAAAGATCCCCGTCAATTCCGCTGCAGGTCATACTTGTTAGTACCGTTTCTGGCGATCTTGCTGGTAATAAATTAACTTCCTCGTCAATCCCCTCTACATCTTCTACTATATTGTCATTTGATGTGTTTATAAGTTGACTATTAAAAATTATTTCGTTTATTTTAGTTTCAGTTACTGATTTGTCTATTCTTGCATTCAGATCTGTTATATTGATCGTTGGTGGTTCTACATCGACTAGTTTTGCTTCAGGTGTTGATGATCCACTTATGTGCACTGGAGCGATAGCTTCTGAAAAAGGTTTTTTAGGGACTTTAATGGTATTCCTGGCATATATTTCGTTCTCTTTATGAATGTTGTTTAATCTTTTCAGTTCTTCTATCTAGAATATAGGTTAATTGAGATGATTAACATATGTTATAGGTCGAGCACTAACAGTACAATGATAGCGGATAGCTATGGATTGCAAGGTGTCACCTTCTTGAATACGTTTTTCAACTGTGGGGATTTCACGTCTCGACGTGGGTTTCAATAAAAATTCTTCTTCATCATCACTTTCTTTATCCAGTTTATCGTAATATTTATGCCTGCAAAATAGATTAATTAAGAGAAAATGTAGTTGATTTGAAAACACACTTGTTTCTTTGTTTCATCATCATACATGGACGTAAATAAGAAATTTGAATTGATAAATTACTAACTAGAATATAAAATGTACACAAATAATTAATGTTTTTGCCAAGTGTTAGACAATTGGGGTACAAAGTACATGAATTCTTTTTCTTTTCATTGATGATCATTGCTAGCTAGTAATCGATGTCTGTCGTATTATAACCTCAACTTTTTTCGGTGCAATGAATAACGAATATTTTGAAAGTTACGAAGATTTGGAGGTAATTAGCTATTTATTGTGTATCTGTTTAGTATGTCCGTGATTTATAGATACATCGCTTGATGTTACAAGACTCCCCTAGGAATAGGGCCTATAGAAATGCAATTTTTGACAATAAGATTCAAATCGAGGGCAAGGTTGTTTTAGACGTTGGATGTGGAACAGGCATATTGTCGGTTTATTTTGCTCAAGCGGGAGCGTCCAAAGTTTACGCAGTTGAAGCGAGTAGAACGTACGAAATCGCTAAGGAAATTGTGAAAGAAAATAATTTTGAAAGTGTCATCGAAGTATGTATAAAATCACGTGTTGCAGCCTGTATTAAACATGGCATTTTAAAGGTAATTCATGCGGCTATTGAAGATGTTAATTTGCCATTTAAAGTGGATATAATTGTATCAGAATGGATGGGATTTTATTTATTACATGAAGGAATGTTACATTCTGTATTAATGGCCAGAGATAAATTTTTAAAACCTGGAGGTTTGATGTTCCCAGAATCGGCTACTTTATATTCAGCGCCTTGCTCGTAATATCCTTTGAACTGAGTAAAATACAACTGTAAAATTATTATAATATGCAATTTTACAGTTGTATTCTACCTTATTTTTCACAATATTTTATTTCACATCACATGTTCGCAGGGTCCCTTCATATTTTGAAACTTGGGTTAATGTTGATGGCATTTCCATGAATACCTTTGGTGCTCAACTGAGAGAGCAAGTTGCAAAAAAGCCGGTAACTGCCATTGTTGACCCGAACTGTATATTAACGGAAGCTGAAGTAGTTGTTTGGATCGATCTCAGGGAAGTAACAGTTGAAGAATTAAAATCAATTAAAATTGAACATTTAACTGTATCAAATAAGTGTGGTAAATATCAGGGAATATGTTTGTGGTTCAGTTGCGCATTTCCATCATACTCCACTGAACCGGTTGTTTTAAGTACTGGTCCTGAAGATCCAGAAACTCATTGGAAACAAACAACTATTGTATTGCCGAGTGAAATTGATGCTGAAGTTGGTAGTCCCATAGCGTATGAGTTATGTTTGACTGCTCAGGAAGATAATTTTAGAAGGTATACTTTAGAAGTAACGTTGCAGGATCCAAATCTTGTAGAGCATCCTGAATACTGTTCATGTTATTTAACGAAATGTATATTGGTAAGAGCGATGCTTGAAAAATATGAACAAGACAGTTTAAAGTAATTGTATTAAATAATTTATAATTCAACAATTGCTTTTCCAATGTTACCACCTTTAAGCATACTGGTGAAGGCGCCGAATGTATTTTCGAAACCTTTAGTTTTTGTTTCTTGAGTTTTTAATTTGCCTTCTTTCAACCATTTTGCGTTTTCTTCAATCTTTTCTTCGAATTTATCCATCCATCGTGATACTATGAAACCTTCCATTTTGAGTTGTTTAGAAATCATCGCCCGTTGTACAATGGGAGCTGTGGCTTCTTCCAAGTTATTGTATGCTGATATAGCGCCACAGACGGAGATTCTTCCGAAGAGTTTCATTTGTTTGAGGATTATGCTAGAAATTTCTCCTCCAACCTAAATTTACTTGTCGATGAATAAATATAAAATTTTTCAAAGCTTACGTTATCAAAATAGCAATCAAAACCGTCGGGCGACAATTTCTTTAATTCTGCAGCAATGTTTCCTTTCTTATAATTGACGTAACCGTCGAACTTTAAATCCTTGGTGATCCATTCGCCTTTTTGATCGGAACCAACGACACCGAAAACTTTACAACCCTTTATTTTGGCAATTTGACCTACAAGGCTACCAACGGCGCCTGCGGCCCCGGTTACTATGACCGTTTCTCCTTCCTTTGGTTGACAAATATCTAGGAAACCACGATTTGCTGTCACCCTTAATATGATTTTTGTTACTTTTTGTTTATTTGTTGTTTTTATTTACCCTGGCATTCCTAAGACACCTAAGAAATACGATAAGGGTGCTCCTAGCGATTCTGGTACTGTCCATATGGGATAAGATCCTTTAGGTGGTTCGTCATCCAGAATGTGATGAGTTCTCCAACCATAATCACCAAGGATGTGCTTACCAACTGGATATTTGGAACTTTTACTTTCAATTATTCTATAATATAAAAGAATTAATTATTCGATTAACAGCAATTTGGTACTACTTGGCTACTGCTCTTCCTATGACAACGTTCCCCACCTCCTGGTGGTACGCTCGTTGATATGGGTCGACACTTAAGAAAACGCTTTCGCAGAGGAATTCTAAATTTAAATCATAATGTAACTTTGCCAAACAAGTTTTTTCATATACTTGCGGCCTTCTTTTAATGGTGGTAGTTCCTCTTCTAAAATTTTTACATCGGTTTCCTTAGGGACACCGTCATACTGATTTTGAAGTATGTACTTTTTTGCTTTAACCATTTTAAACTGAATTGATGACTGCGCTTGTTTGACAAGAGTGAGGTGATAACAACTGAACGTTATCGTGTCGCACCCAATAAGGTACGCATGACGATTTTTATCCAGAGTTGATTAGAATATTCGAAAATAACCTTTGTAGTGTACAGCTTCAACACTGCGATAAATTATCAAGGACAGATATAGCATACGCCTTTATTATACCGTTGTTGTTATTATTATCTTAAGTGAAGATATTACTTAGGCGTTCGGGTAGAAATGGTTTACATTTATTATTTATTAGAGAAAGGATGTGATGATCGTTTATTGAAAAATATGAACTATATAAGTAACTGTATTAATTAATTTACAATTCCACGATTGCTTTTCCAGTATTGCCGCCTTCAAGCATATTCGTGAATGCTTTGAATGTATTTTCAAAACCTTTAGTTTTTGTTTCTTGGGTTTTTAATTTCCCTTCTTTCAACCATTTTGCGTTCTCTTTAATAGTTTCTTCCCATTTATCCAACCATCGCGATACTACGAAACCTTCCATTTTGAGTTGTTTGAAAATCATAGCACCTTGTATGATAGGAGCTTTGGCCTCTTCGAAGTTATTGTATGCCGATATAGCTCCACAAACGGAGATTCTTCCGAAAAGTTTCATTTGTTTGAGGATAGTACTGGAAATTTCTCCTCCCACCTAAATGTATTTATCGGTCAATGAATATAAAATTTCTAGAAGCTTACGTTATCAAAATAGCAATCGTAACCTTCGGGAGACAATTTCTTCAATTCCGCAGCAATATTTCCTTTTTTGTAATTGACATAACCGTCGAAATTTAAATCCTTGGTGATCCATTCGCCTTTTTCATCGGAACCAACGACACCAAAAACTTTACAACCTTTTATTTTGGCAATTTGGCCTACAAGGCTACCAACAGCGCCTGCCGCTCCGGTGACTATGACAGTTTCTCCTTGCTTTGGTTGACAAATTTCAAGGAAACCAAGATTTGCTGTCACCCTTAAAACACTTTTTGATAATTTCTGAGTATTTATTATTTTTATTTACCCTGGCATTCCTAAGACGCCTAAGAAATAAGATAAGGGTGCTCCAAGTGATTCTGGTACTATCCTTACAGGATAGGAGCCTTTCGGTGGTACGTCATCCAGAATGTGATGTGTTTTCCAACCATAGTTACCAATAATGTGCTTACCAACAGGATATTTTGCACTCTTACTTTCTATGATTCTATAAGATAATAGTGTTACTTGTTTATTTTATTAATGGCACTTACAATGGTATCACTTTGCTACTGCGCTTCCGATCAGAACATTTCCAACGTCCTGATGGTACGCTCGTTGGTACGGGTCGACACTTATGAAAACACTTTCGCAGAGGAATTCTATATTTTAGTAAAGATGTGACTTCGTTAAATAAGGTTTTTAATATACTCACGGCCGTCTTTTAATGGTGGCAGGTCTTCCTCTAAAATTTTTACGTCGGTTTCCTTAGGAGGACCATCATACTGATTTTGAAGAATGTATTTTTTTCCTTTAACCATTTTATGTACTTGCGTTAAACTAAATTGATGACTTTGCACTTTTTGACGAGATTGAGGTGATAACAACTGAACTTTAGCGTTCCACACCGGGTAGTGATTTGTTCTAGTGAATACTAACAAACGATTTAACGCACGCATGACGGTTTCTATTCAGTGTTGGTTAGATTATTTGAGAATAACATTCGTAGTATAGAGATTCGTCGGCTTCGTCGATTTGATAAATTATCAAGTGGTGTATCAAGGACATCGAGTTGAAATGATATAGCAGGCCACCTTCCTTACACTGTCGTTATTAGTATAAATGAAAACAATTCCTAGAAATTGAAGTAAAATGATTTACTTTTATGTATTATTATAGGAATTTGATGATAGTATGGTAAAGTTGTCTTAAATAATTTACAATCGAACGATTACTCTTGAAGCATTCTGGTGAAGGCGCCGAATGTATTTTCGAAACCTTTAGTTTTTGTTTCCGGGCTTTTTAATTTTTCTTCTTTCAAGCATTTTGAGTTCTCTGTAAACGTTTCTGCAGATACTTCTTCGGAAAATATTTATTTCTTTTAAATTCATCATCCTATCTAAATTTCGTTATAGGTGCATGAATATAAATTTTTTTGAAACTTCCGTTGACAAAGCAGCAATCGAATCCTTCGGGCGCACAGCAATATTCTTGTGCCCCAAGTAATGTTGGTACTAGCCCTTTGAAATCAGAGCCATTTGGTGGTACTTCATCCAGAATATAATGAGTTCTACAGCCAAAATTATTATCAACAAAGTATTTACGAATTAGATATTTGGAATTTTTACTTTCAATTATTCTGTTATATAAAAGTATTAGTTGGTTAGCTTATTAGCAAATTTGTATAACTTGCTTACTGTGCCTCCGATGAGAACATTTCCAACATCTTGATGATAAGCTCATTGTTACAGGTCGACACTCATGAAATTACTTTCGTGGAAGTTAAGATACAGATAGATGTCATAAATTTGATGTCATTTGAAATTAGCAGAATAAGAAGCAAGTTGAAAGTGAGCAGTAAGTAAAAGGAAATTTCGTTTTTCCATAAATTAAAATCCCAATTTTCATTTAACTATAAAACGTATAAGTTGCCAATTTGCATGCACAGCTAGTGGGCTTGGCACACAAACCCGCTGACTCTCCATTTGCATAGTTAATAGCTTGATTTTCACCTCCGCCGACTCATTGAGCCGTAATGAACTATCATGTCTGACATCAATATGTGAGCTATAAATCTGATATAAATACTCTCATGCACGACCGTTCGATCGCTAGTTA
Source organism: Novius pumilus (assembly GCA_020654155.1). Taxonomy (NCBI): domain Eukaryota; kingdom Metazoa; phylum Arthropoda; class Insecta; order Coleoptera; family Coccinellidae; genus Novius; species Novius pumilus. The sequence goes on from JAIFOV010000476.1 coordinate 927,641, forward strand.
TTCGGTATTTTATTTCCCAAACGCCATATACGGACCCAACTTCGCTTCGTCGGTCTTTTGGAATGACTTTCATTTCTCTTGGAAAATATAAGAACCGGATACCTCGTAGAGTCTGTTAATGAAAAATTCGAATTTACGATGAAAACATTCATATTATTCATAACTGAGCGCATACGCCATTTTTTAATGTCATTGAGGCCGCTGTATAATTTTATCAGTTTTCATTTCATTTTCAGGTCGTTACGAGTCAGTGATTTGGGTTTAATTAATTCGGGACTTATCAGTTTTGCATATGGTGTTATTTGTACACGATTTCAAATTATAATGAAGTCATTTTATCATCATTTCTAATGATGATTTATTAAATTTGTTATTAGGGAGATAATAATTATTATTCCGATTTGTAACTTCACTAATTTCTGTCTATTGAAATTAACTTTGATTTCAAATAAATCTATTGATTGTGCTCATGTATCTGAAATTATTGATGTTTTTCTTCAAAAATCTCTTATATGAAATTGTAATCCGCGCTTTTATTGTTTGCATTTAATTTACAACATCGCATATTTGTGTATGAAAGTTTCATTTCAATTAAGTAGAGGTGTGGTTTGATTTGAAATTTTAAACGACTGGTAAAGGAAAGTTAATCTAAAGCTCCGCGCTAATTTGCACAATAACTGTTAAAGTATAGGAAAAATAAGTCGTGTTGTTTGAAAAATCCACGGTAATCTATTTCATGTTGCAGTTACTGTTTCAACGAAAACCTTCCGCCCACGCTCTCATCGCCCGGAAGAAACGGGCCCAAGAGGTTCACAACCCGGAGCACTGATTACATAGAATATTCGCGATTCCTTGAAGCATAGACGGTGGCTCGATGACGAAGAACTAGAGAGTCCCCGCTTTGCTTTGGGGTTCTAGCTGGGTGGTCCGCGGCGTGGCCGGCATCGTGTGTGGCTCTGCGCCTCGTCCCTTCGCCCCCGGAAATACACCCGACGTCAGGGGCGGTTCCGATGGGGCCCCAACGTCGTCCATTCAAAATCAGTCATCCCGAGGGAAAAGACTTCGTAACACGAAAATATTCGTAAATCATCTGCTACTGAAACAACATTCTCTGTTTCCGCTGGTAAAAGCTCATAACTCCATCGACCAGCCGACGAAGAGTTACGTCCCTGGTTTATGGTTCCTGCCACCATCTGCTCCGGTCACCATGTGACGCAGTTTGAAGACGAAGGATCACTGATTTACTCCAACTTCGAGATGAAGGATTTGGCGTAACGAAGAAGCCGGATTATGTGGATGGTGGAAGGTGGGGAGCTCTGGATGGAAATGCAAATTTCGTTTGAATGAGACATCGTAAGAGGGCGTTTTCGTCGAAACGGTGGTCGAACGAGTCGTGTCACACTTTCGAGAACTCATCCACATCTATTATGCATTTTAATCTCAATCATACTGCGTGCAGCCGCCAGCATCTTCGGTGGTCCAGTCTCAATTAAGCCCGCGTATTATACACGGAAAACGTAACGCGGCTTTGACCACGTTGAAAAAGTAACGACCTTCTGTTTCGATGTCCTTGAATTTGGTTTCGAGTAACACTGGCACAATTATGCGACTCGATTTCAATAAACAAATAATACTCTTTATTAAAACAGACGAAAATCGTCGAAATATACACAAAAAAAAACTGCAATTGAATCATTGTTCTAACATAAAATAAAAATCTATACAAAATTCCAACATTTTATACAAATTGTTAGGGGATTGTCGTTTGTATTGTATGGGTTTGAAAAATCGGCTCAAGCAAAAGAACACTTCGGTAATAATTTAAAGCGAAATCTACAGCTCGTTGTTGCGGAAAGCTTTTTTGGTATTTCGGTCGAATTTCTATTCGATTCGGAAGTTGGAATGACTTTAAATGAAAGACAGACGGCGTATCGTTTCAAATATAGAACATGGGAGTAGAAAAGATTTCTTTGTGTCTTCTATGTATCATCTTACAGTGCCATGTGCTGGAAGTTCACTGGGTTTTATAAATATGGTCGGCTATCTGAGACGTTACGAATAAATACCTAAATACTGCGATTTACACGAGGTAGATTAGGGAGTTTGTGCGTTTTTTAAGATTCAAGGAACTTCGGAGTAAATTCGTTTTGCACTTTTTCACGTCAGTAGTAGTAACACGCACGCACTCAAAAATGTTAAATCGATTGAAATTCGCGTCGAACAATTTGAGTCATCCACTACGACTACATTTGGAGGAACGGGAGGTAGCGTCGGTTTGATAAACTCATCCCTTACTCCGTGATTAAAGTCCGTTTCTGTTTTGTTTCGATGACTATGATGAGGTCGCTGATGTTTATGGAAACATAGCCTATCCATGTTTTTCTGGATGGCGCGACAGTCGAAGTCTTCGGTGCCGTCACATCGGCAAGTCGTCAGCTTTGCCGCTTTTTCTTGTCTTCTCAATATGGAAATAGAGTTATTACACCGTGTGGTGCACTTTTTGCCATGGAACATGGACCGACAAAGTTGGTTGTAGTAGTCCAGGGCAGTGGAGCACATCGTGTCCGCCGCACAGATCCACTGGGCTACCTTACAGGGTAGAACGGGTTCGTTTGCTTGCTTCATCACCTGCGGCCTGCAGATTTCTACGCGCCGTTTTTGCTCCTCGCAAAACTCGTCGCTGCACTCGCACTGGAATCGATAACAGATTAGAATTCTATAAGGAGATTTGTTTCTTGATTGAATGGGGCGCCTGGGGAACAACGATGAAGAAGAGGAACGGACGTGTATGGTAGGTAGGTAAGATAGTAAATCGAGTTACCTCCATCAGTTTTTTGCCTTCGTCGGTGGACGTGAGAGCGATAAGGGAATGTTGGCAAAGTAGCGGACAGTGGGTGGGCGGTGCGCCTTGCAACACTATCGAGCAGTCCATTGCGTAATTTTGAAGGGCTCTGCCACATCCAACCCTGTAAGCGCACTTCATCCTGGCTTCTTCACATGATAACGCGTCGACAGCTCCCACGATCGCGACTATTGCTACCATGATCCGCCACATGCCTTGAATCAAAAATAACAATTGCACTTCAAGTGAGACGAAAATGAAAAGTCGCAAAAGTCAGTAAACCAGTAAAGAGGATTCCGTAGGATGAAATGAACTCTTTGGAAATATTTGGAAGATGAATACCAACTCAAAGTACGTATAACCAATTTACGCTGCTTTGCATGAAAGTGATTCATAACGAAAACTAAAAGGATTTTCGAAAAAAATCGTAAGAAACATTCGTCGTAGTACCAGCTGACCAATAAACAGCAACTAATTAGCAACCCAAAACATATTCTATCAATTTAATCGAAGTAATCATTTGAATATCAATGAGCCAATTGAAGAAATTATTCCGCATAATTTCAAGTCGTTGTTCACATTCATGACTGATTGTTTCACGTATTGCAAAATGATAAATGAATCATTACATTTTTTTATACAACTTTTATAACAATGTCAATCCAATCTAAGTGGTAGAGTCCTCTACGGAAAATTTCAGTTCAAAGGCACCATTAAAATTGATCGGAAATATAAATAAAACGTAACGACGGCAATTAGCCATTCCGTTTAGAAGATAATCTCACGCGCTTTCATCGTGCTTGCGAAACCGTTACGTTAGTCGACTAATTGAAACTATGTTATTCAAGTTTTTGAATATCTTTTCGTATTTTGATCATGAACTTACCCTACTTTCAAATTTATTCGATGCACAAAATAAAATGCACTTTTAAACGTTAGTTGATCTAGTTTCAGGTATACGTGACAGCGAACATGCGGAATATGAATCCTATTGTTCCGTTGCATTTCGCTTTAATATAAGCATCTGTATCTGAGCGATGCATTTATTCAAATATCACATAGTTGACAAGGTTGAAAAATTGACGATTCAGATTTAAAATTTTTGCGATCTTTGATCTCGTTAGGTTATTTTAATGTCGACTCCGCCCGCCTTTTTATCATAATTGTAAGATTCTTCGCTTAAATGACCGTTTCATTAGATGAATCGAAAAGTTTTAAGCGGGACAGGAAACTATCATTTACACGAGGCCCATTTGGTTGTTCCACGAAAAAAGTCATTACTCACTGCCTTCGAAAAGGGCAAAACAATTATTCATTGCCAAACGGTTTTGAAAGATCCAAGTTTTCGTCACACGTCTTGTGTAGACGTAGGGATTTTAATGATTTCTTCGTAGATTTATTGTATCCGGTTCGGGCCAATTATTTTTGTCTTTATCGTTGTTTACAGCATTTTACAACAAACTCCTGGTTTTAAATGTGTCCCGAACGGGTAGCAACCACACGAGCCATCTGCATTATCATTTAAAAAGTTTAGCGGTTCCTGCGACTCTATGTTTTGATACTGACGGTATTTTAACAAGAAACTTAATTTGGTTTTTAATTGCCGAAGTGAACCAATTAACTCAAATAGTAATCACAGGAATGACTGATTAGTTTCCAACAAACAAAGTTTTATGTGGTCGTTTGAATTTTACTTTTTTCAACCCTAGTTCAATTCAAAGTTTTCAACATACAACCTGAATCGATTCTAATTTTTCCGTAACTCGATTCAAGTTTGTCAATGTAATCATTCGATCTGGTCCATTTTTTTAAAGATAAACACACAAAAGCAATTCCATTTTTTCAACCTAATCATCCAAATTAAAACATTTTCAAATTAATCACACGATTAAATTCTACGTAATCAAGCGAATTGATTCAATATTTTCAATCTAATAGATCAATTCATCTTAACTTTTTTCCGCTTCTTCAACCTAATTATTTGATTCGTTTGAAACTGTGGAATCTATTCACTGGAACTGATTCAACATTTTCAACCTTATCGACGGAAATGTTCAAGTTTTCAACCGAATCGCTCAAATCAATCTAATATTTTTAAGCAAATCATTTAATTTGATTCAACCTACTAAATCTTATCACTCGGATTGATTTTTTCAATCTAATCACCTGATTCGCTTCAACGTTTTCAAACTAATCGTTGAAATTGATTCAACCTATTCAACCTAATCATCGGAATTCACTCAACATTTCAAAACTACTCGGAACTGTTTAAACACTTTCAATTTATTAAATCGCGACCCGACTTTTTTTAGCCAACCACACGAATCATTTCCAATTTCAACCAAATCGCTTAATTGTGTTCAATTCATCGTTACCACTTGAATCGATTCGATCATTTCAACTTCATATTTTAAATGCATTCAAATCTTTCATGTTTTAATTTTTCGAAGTTCCAAATCCAATGTTTTGAACCTAATCAGCGAAGTATTCTTAATCCACTTTTTACGAAACAATTCAATTTAGTCCAAATTTTCAAATTTTATCACTGGAATTTATTCAGTTGTTTATAGACGTAACGATTGATTAAATGTTTTCATACTTTTTTAAGGCACTGAAATTAAAATAATATTTTAAACTTAATCGTTCAATTACATTAAACCTTTTTAATCTAATGATTCAATCTTTTCAATGTGATCACTGAGATTGATTCAACAATTTCAATCCAATCGCCGGAATTGATGCAACTTTTTGAAACTAACCACTCAAATCAAATTCAACGTTTTCAAGTTAATAGTTTTTTTAGAGTTAATTTTTTCAATCTACTCAGTTGAATCGATTTAAACTTGAACTTAATCACTGAAATCAATTCAACATTGTCACCCTAGCCACCGGAATCGATTCAACCTAATTGCTGGGGTTGTTTCAACCTTTTCAACCATATTACTGAAATTGATTCAAAATTCTCGACAAAATCAATCGATTTTATTTGAAATTTTCAAGTTTATCACTCCATTTGATTGTACATTTTCAACCTAGTCGCTCGAATATATTTAACATCTTCACCCTAATCACGCTAAATAATTTGATAATTGTTTTGAATTATCTGTAGCGATAGATTTAAGAAAAATGTCCTTGGATGTCAAAAATTATAGAAAATTTTTGATCTCTCAATAAATTTCTAAAAAGGTGCAAATAGAAAAATTGTATTTTCATGAAAAAATAAATGTTTTCCGTCTACATATACAAAAAAAATAAATAATAAGAATTTTAGTAAGCTTTTTGAATATTTTGGCCATCCAAACAGTTGGTCAAACTTTAGAAACTTCCAAGAATTTTCGAAATGCTCAAAACGATTTTATTTCTCCACAAACTTCTGAAATGTTCGTAGGTAGAAACAGAAAAATTGTTGAGCATAAAAAATCGTATGTCAATGGAAAATATAAACGGTTTTCTTATATTAAAAAAAAAAGAATTGTTAGAAAATTAAATTATTTATGAAATACGTAATTCAACCGATATTCGAAGAATTCAGAAAGAATAAAATTTTCAATAAGATATTCTTTTAGTCCTCATATATTATACGGAATCACTGAATTGATTTCGTATTTCCTTCGAAAAATTGAACTTTTGTTAAATCTTTCGAATAATTTGACGATTGAAAAAGTTGGTAAACTTTCAAAAATCTTATAAAATCGTCAAAATAGTCGAAGTAGACATTTCTGGAGCTTTGCCGCACGTTTTCAAAAGTTTCTGCAAAACTCTCAAATTTTTAGAAACAGAAAAATCTGGTGAACTTTTTTTTAACTACTCAAAGTGTAATTAACTTTCGAAAAAGATTTGCAAATTTTTCAATAGGAAACTGAACTTCAAAAAAAGTGTTCGATTTTTTTATAATTTTCTTTCGAACTTCTGAAAATTTTCCCATTTTTCTTGATGCACATTACAATTACAGAATCTTGGAATTCACAAAGAAACAACTAATGAGAAATTATTGAGGTATGTATGGAAATCAAGGAAACAAGTTATTGAGCGGTTTAGGTGAGTGAAACTTTCTGAAAGCAAAGAAACGTTTCACAAATATTCTTGAGAGAAACTAAACTTATGGAGTATTTGCGACAATTTGAGAAGTGAAATATAAAAACGCTAGAATCCTAGTTATATTTACGAACTGTTTAATTGTTGAAAAATATCTTAATTCTTTCATATGTATTGAAAAGGGTTTCCAATGAATGGTACTTTGCCTAAGTTGCTTCAATGGAAGGGAAATTTTTCCTTCGGTGCTCCTAAATGTCGCTGATCATTCAATTTCTTTCAAAGCATAGAAAAATCGACAAGCTTTTCCAGAATGAAACCGAAAAAATATACAAAAGTTTTGAATTGTCGAGAATTTTGTGACTTTTTTTAAGCGCGCCTTGAAAAAGTTTATCGAACTCCGGTACAAATAACTGCACTTTCGTCTTTCTATATTTTTTACAGATTTTCTAAGAAACAAATTTGGATTTCCCTAAAAATTACTCAGCTATTTATGAAATTTTCGAATAATTCAGGGAAATTCGGCGATTCGCAACTTCGGAGTTTTTATTCGACTCTTTTTATTATCCATATATCAAATTCAATTCCAAGATATGTAATAACAAAAACTCCAATAGCAGTTGGTAATTAACAACGAAACTGATTTTTGAGATTTTTATATGTAATTACGTGTAATTACTTTCAAGAGCAACAAAATTTCAGTAGCGACGTGAACGAATGTCAGCAATGTTTTCCACAATTGTTGTCATTATTGTTGTCATCGGTGACATCGCAATCAAAAACGAATAAGGAAATGATTGTAACGGTTACTTCACGGTAATTGTTCGAGTAAATATCGAGCAATTACACACGAAGACAGTTAACTTTATGAAAGGATGCAATCATTCAACGTTTTCAAAGTAACAATTTATATACGAATGATAGAAATTTCAACTCCGATTATAAATCATATTCGGATTTTACGATTCCGTTTTAGTGCTGTTCAATTAACAGTTGATAAGTTATAGCGTCGCAAAAGTTGAATTATGGTAAATAAATTCCGTAATTTATCATAATTCAGTTATTTTCGTTACAACTATGTAATTTCGTTTTGTTCAAGATTAAAAAATATAAAAGACAGGATTTTAAAAGGTGGCGTCCAATCCTACACATTAATAAGAAGATTATACAAATCCAAAACTTTAGTCAGGTGCCCATTTACGTAACATTCCAAGTAAAACAGAACTAACGAGTTACGTGCTACATGTTTCTTCAAAATTTTCGAAAAATGATACAAAAAACAATAAAAATAGGTATGAGGTCAATGAACATGCAACATCAAAGAAAAAAAGAAGTAGATACCCCTATTGTAGCTATTAAGCACAATCTATCAATTAGTTTTAACTGCCACTCAAAATATAAATCATAGTTAAGCAGTTGCTTTTAATAACCGGCGAGAACGTTAAAAACATTTGTATGTACAATGTAACGCTACACTCACCGTAATTGATGAAAATATCAAAATCACATGGCTCTTGTCAGTAATCCATCAAAATAGCGGAAGACCACAACACAAAGTCAACGGATGACTCCCGTATACGGGAGTCGAAACTAAAGATAGAGCGCGGCGCGAAATGTTCGTCGTATTCGAAAGTTCTGGTCGCGCATCTATCGTCTGTGTCTTCACTGTACGACTGCTTCCAAGCTATTGAACGAAATCTCGCGGTGGATTAAGTTGTGTTTGGGAGTCTGACAGGCCGGCAAGTACCTGGTCGGCCTTTCTGGGTTCCAACTTCTTTTCTTGTCTTTCGTTCCTTTCGTGTACTGCAGCTGTTGCAACGCTATCGTACGCTTTTCGGTTCTCCGTCTGCCTCCACTCAATTCTTTCGGTCTTCCTCTTCTTTTTCCTCACTGATTGGTTGTTAGACGGTGCCAGATAAAAATGGATAGTTCTTAGATTCTCAGCTTTACAGCGGACCAGTGGGCAAATGGAGGAGATTAAGCCAGAGCACTGACCCCAGCCATTCGAGATTAATGTTACGTTTTCTATTTCCATTGGACGAACGTACAATTATTTTCATTATTCCTTCTAATCCTACGGATATTTCGTGTGGCATTTGGACATTCTGTACAACATAATGAGTATAATTACTTCGAATTAGATTTGGTTTCGCCATTTTTTTTTCATTCCCTATAATCGAAACGAGGAATCTGAAAAGCGAGTCGGAAAATTTTCAAAGACCACCCATACAACTTGTAGTACCTTCGTTTCAATAATTAATCGTTCCCCGGCCAGTTTATGTTAATTGCGGAATCGAAAAAAATTCGCTAATAGTTTAATCGCATCGACTACATAAATCCTTATTTATATGACAATTTATTTTCTAAGACGGTGGTACCGCGCGCGCGGCAGAACTGGATCATTAAAAATTATTAATCAAAGGGATTCCTGCTGGAACTTAATGGCGTCGTAATTCGACCTCATACGGTGAAGACGAAGCCTAATTTTTAATACTTCTTAACGAAGGTTACCGATATCACATTGACTATTTAATGGCGCGTAAAAATACGTTCTGCAAGGACTCGATTGGCGACACCTGGTTCACCGAAGAAGTTGAAAATCGGGTTTATAACACCTCCAAAGGGAGAAAAAAACCTTTCGGAATTTACACGTTGACACTTCTGGATCTAATTGGTTCATTCATTTGCTTAAGGTATTTTGATGAAACAATTATAATCTGAAAAAACAAATTGATTCGTAACGAAATAATAAAAAACCCTTGGAACGGTCAAGTACTGATTGAACGTTTGTGTTTCAAAAAACCCTTTGTTCGACATTTTAACCCACGATCAGACAGATCTTGGACAATATAAGCCTTTTCAGCTTCGCGGCCTTATGAAAATTTGTACTATTGCTGCACTCATCAAATAATCGCGAAGCCACAGATCATCGTTGGCCACTTCGCGGCCTTTGAACAAATCGATAATGTTCTTGCATATTTTACGAAGCGAACAACGATTGTTTAACGTTTGCCACTTCGTCTCTTCTGGGAGAATTGATGGTTTTGCTGCGCTTACTGAATAGTCGCGAAGCGACAGATGATCATGCGACCGTTTGCCGCTTCGCGACCTTTCGATGCATTATTTTCCACTTCGCTGCACTTACTAAAAAGTCGCGAAGCGACAGATGATCAGTCGCCCTTTTGTCGCTTAATAATGTTGATGCACTGATTGAATACATATACATATATACATTTGTCGCTTCACGATGTACGACCTGTCGTGTCATCGTCGTCAGATGGATCGAGTAGTCGCGAAGCGACAGACGATATTTAAGAAAAAAAACAGCTTTTAAAATCCAATAAAACGACCGTTTAAAAAAAGGATATTCGAGTTCCGAGTTGAAAAAGGACGATAATATACAAAAGAGCTTTCGTTTTGTTTGCTTAGGAAAGACGGCGTTTAGAGTTTGTTTTAACATATACAATTTCAAACGGCAGCTCAAAGTTGTTTGCCTACCGGCTTATCAGAATCTCAAATATTGACTCGGGTATTTGCTAGATATATAAAGCGAGTGCGTGATAATGACTTAATTAGACAGGTCCTCCTCATTAAGAACTCGTTTTCGATATGTTCGTGCGCGTGGAATTTCGGTAAAATTAAGCAATCGCCGGTGGCGAATTGTTCGAGTACCTGGATAGGTCGAGTTCACGTGCTCATTAGATTTAATAACAAGCGATGAGCAGAAAATTCTTCGGAGGATCGTGTATAAATTACGATGAGAGGCGGAAAATTGCTTCATCTCCAGACGAGAACTGTCAATCATGGCGAATTGGAAAGCGCGTTCCATAATTTACCTTGAATCGTTAATAATTGTGCTGTACGTTTCGTGCGCACGTACGCTACTCCCAATGATTGACCGCATCGAAGAAATTTGCATAATTATTCGTGAAATGTGGTAATCATTCCTACGACAGCAAAAAAAAACCGTCGTAGTGCGTGGACAGCTTTAGACAAGCTTTTATATCCCTTGTAAGTTCTCCTTTGGAAGTTGATGCCGCTAATGCCAATGTTCCTGCAATCTGAAAGTTTTTTCACACAGAGTTGTGTCTCAATAAGAGTCGGCTCCTTTGATGTAACGGAATGATCCGCTTTATATTTAGTACAATCAATATGCTTCAGAAATTACTACACCTCTCGTTCCCTCGGCTTCTTTTCATCTTCGGTACGATCGTTCTATTTGACCAGTCACCATGAGAGAGGATAATGAAGATATTCTTCGAATTTACTTCGTGGCTTTCGCGAGATTTTAGATAATGTTCGAGGATATTGCGTAAATTAACTCTTGATTAGTTGTTTGTGGGGAATCTAAAATAAGGCTGTCACTAGTAGCGCAATTTTATCTGGCGTCATTATCGAAGCGACCTGCTGATTAGTTTCCAATTCGTCAGACGCTTGCGCACATCGATTGTAAGGCCTGGAAAATCTTAGAGCGCAGGCGTGTGACGATTCCAAACCGATTTGCTGTTTGATTGGAACAAGTCTTGTATTGACGATTGGTTTCAAGGGTCGCAAAGCGACCGATGATCGTCGTACTAGTCACATCATCAATAATCCATAGAACTGAAAGCGGCAACCATTGACTTGATGATCTGGTCTGTCGCGACAGACAGCAGTCAGACTGCTGAAATGCCAAATTGGTTTGCGCTTGAGTAATTTTCTATATCGCTTCGCAATCGAAATAAATATTTTTTCAACAGACAAAAAAAAATGTAAATAACTTGAAGATACATATTAGATAGTCCGAAAAACATTGGGGAACACAGAAGCGAAAAAAAAACATTTACTCTGTAACCCGATCCTCGGGGTATCGTTTCACGAATCCGTTTCTACCTTAATATACATGTTTACTGCCAAGACTCGACATTTCAGAAACCAAGGCTAATCCGTAAATCCCCCATAAATGATGGATGAGCTCGGACTTTCGAAGGTTCTTTTTTTTCTTTGAGTTCAAGAGCGAAGTGCGAACATCTGTCAATGTTCGACGGACTGAAAAACTATTCAATACGTTTTCGCCATTAGCTATTCTTAAATTCGGTCCATTTACAATGAGACGAGTTTTGAAGATCTTTTGTATTCCAGGTACCTACAAGGTTATTGCGACATAACGTTTAAAATGAGGCTTTAGTTGGAGAAAAATAAACGAGACAGTTTCAATAAAAATTTAGAAAGTATTTAATAAATTCGTATCGTGTAATTTTATTTACAACTAAACTCTCAGCTTACTTAAGTCATGCGAAGCCAAATTTTTACATAATTTTACATTATATTACACGGTGATTTAGTTACTAAGTACCACTTTCGATTTTATTCAAATTACTCCATTTTATCTAACGGAAAATCCACGGAATCTCGTAGTACTTGAATTTCCACATCAACAAGCAGCCGCATCGATAAAACGCAATTACCATTTTTAATGTCGTTTATTCGATGTTAATAACTGTAATTGGATTATGCGAATCTGCAATGAAGCATTTAATTCGAGATGTACGAATATCAATTTACTCCTTCTTAAATCATTATTAGTTGGTGCACGTCACACGATAATTTGCATTCATTAAATTGTTTGCAAAACAAATTTGTAAACCAAGTGTGTATGATTGGTAGTTGACGTGCCTTCGAGGGCTAAATTTTTGCGGCACGCCGCCATTGCAACCTCGTGTGATTCATCATCGGTCGGAAATAAACAATACGAATTTTGGTATTAGAAAAAATGAAGATGAATATAATACGATTGTTGTGATTCCGGTACACGTAAATCTGTCAAATTACAGGTGTTTTAATATTAAGATGCAAAGCCACGTTCGTGATTTATAGTCTGAATATATTTTGTGTTTTTATTGTTGAATGCAGATGCTAGCGACACTACAAAAATTTTTTTATTCTTTTGATGTGTTTTAATAGAGGAAAGCGTACGTTGAATATTAATGTAATTTACTATGAAATGGTGATTTCGTAACAAATAGTATATACTAGAATACGTCTCTGCTCTTTCGAAGGACCTGGAGGACCAAACACGTTCGTGAAATTTATAATAACTCTCCTTCAACGGCCTCGCTCGGCTGAACAATCGGATCCAGTACCGACGCTAACAACTTAATTTAGACTCCGGATTCCAGATCTTACTTTTACCGCTCGATGCCCGATGGTATCTTCCGAAGACCACGAACGCAAGGTTCACTTGGGCTTGATGGCGGAACAAAGTGGTCTCTGTGTTTTGCAACCAATCACGACGACGACGAGTTCTCAATTTTTTTATCTCAGATAATCGCGACCGGAATCGATTCGTCGAACTGTGAAATTTCACACAAAGTAACGTTTCGTCGAAAAAAAGTAGCTATTGTCCTGGAGCAATTTGAAAGAAAACAGAAAAAAACACTTAAAATAGCGTGGGATTGATTTTTTCCCGGATACAAGGTTACCGATAAATAATAGCGAAAACAACGATGTAGGTATGATAATATTTGGAATTTTCATTTGTGGCACATTCTTCGAATTCATCCTCATGTGTGGCAATGTATAAATTTGGCTCATTTCGAATTTTTATACCAGACATTTATCGAAACGCCGACTGAATTCAAACGACGCGTTATTTATGGAGAGGCGGTTTGGCGCGGATTCAGATAATATGAAAGTGTCTCATTTGATGTCAAGTTGAGGCCACATTAATTGTGCGCCGCCTGACGATTTATTTCTATCTATAGCTACATGGGTACATTCACATTACAGTCGAACGTAGTAACATTACAAAAGGGTTATAATTTCAAATCAAAGCGTTTTGCCCAATTATTAAAGTTTATTCTTTGATATAAAATAGAATTAAACGGTTTTATTTTATGGAAAAGTGATAATGTGTACGACAGAGGCAGTATGCTACTAATATTATTGTAGTCAATAAATATGAAATTTATTACCACATACAAGATGATAATACTTCTGTTTAATTTTTTTCTTGTCTCTACTCCTAATCTAACCGAAACGAGTAAGCTGCACTTCGTTATAATTTAACGAAACAAATAAAGATATAATCGAAAACAATACAAATTCCATTCATCAAAAATTGACAATTTCAGTCAAAAAGAAAAATGTAAAAGAAAGTCACCCATTGACATTTTTATATAAACTTAAAGGTGTTAATATAAATAGAAAACTCGACCGTGTGCCAAGTTGATGTGCAGCCAAATCTTATCTATAAACAGATTTATATCCATCAACAAAATGAGATAAATAACATGTTTGTTTATTGTTTTGTACAAACCGACTTTTATTACCGCCTTGAACTTCGTTCGTGCGACACTTGCAGTTCTTCATGGGAATTTTACGACCACTCTCCCAAATATGCACGAGACATAACATTGCATTTATGAATCGGCGGAATAAAATTAGAGTGAAGTTCATTGGAACCATTATTTTATTCGTTTTAATCCTTTCTTTCTAACTAACATATAAAGTTAATCCAAGAATTTCAGAGCGATTTCAAAATTCTTTGGAAAACTTAATGAAATACTCAACTAAATTTTCTAATATTTCAAAGGGAAATTGAAAATATTTATAAGGATTCTGCAAAATAATTGTTCATCTAGAATTATAAATCGATTTTGTATGATTTGAAATTGTTGCGAGGTGAAATTCTACCAACAGATCCTTGGATTTTTGAGAAACACTTCTTGTTATAGCAGGAAGATCTTCTGCATCAGATTGCAACAATTTTTCATTCGTAGCCAATTTCAGTCGTCCAGATCTTGGGAGACTTTTCCTGCTGGCAACAGTTTTCCGAAAACAGTTTTTTAAACTACTGATCTCGGTACAGGATTCCGATTGGGATAAGTGTCGTTAAAATATCTTTAACTTCATCTCGAGACCCAGTCCGTTCCTCGTAGCCTCTCATCATTAGCATTGTAATACCTTCTTGTTCGTTTAAAAACTCCGTGACAACAAAAGCAAAAGGAAAACAGATATTCATTTAGTCAGTAGAAACCAGGAATTAAATGCAGTAAATTATTCCTTCTACGATAAGATGAGGAGCCTGTGGTAGTAGATAGTCAATACGGGTTTCAGATTATCATATTTGTATAACTAAATTTTTAACCATTTGTATAAGAATTTATTAAATTAATTGCATTATTAGGCAACACAAACTCGGATTTTAGTCGGTCGATTGAAACGCGCACTTTTTCACCACCAATGTCGATCACAAACGTCTTGTCACCCCGTTCGATCACCTTGTATGGTCCGTCATACGGTGGATCGGAAGGTCCACGAACGGCGTCATGACGAAGGAAAACACGTGATGAAGTTGCTAAGTCTTTGAATACGAAAATTTTCTTGTCACCGTGTCGTCGGATGGGTGTTGGTCGAACGTTATGGACGTGCCGTTTTAATCTATCGACGTAGCTCGATGTTGGATTTGAATCGCTCGTGAGGAAAAATTCGCCTGGTAAACGTATACCGGAACCGTAAACTAATTCTGCGGCGGTTGTACCGAGGTCTTCCTTAACGGCGGTTCGAATACCGAGCAACACAAGGGGTAAAATCGCGACCCAATCTCCCTCCCCGTGGCATTTGATCGCAGCTTTTAACTGTCGGTGGAATCTTTCGACTAAACCATTAGTTTGCGGGTGATAACTGGTGGTTCTTGCCCGTTTGGTGCCCAACAATTTGCAAAGCTCTGCGAAGAGGTCAGATTCGAATTGGCGTCCTTGATCGGTAGTAATGCGCCAAGGGACACCAAAACGAGCAATCCACGTTGAGAGCAGGGCGGTCGCGACAGTGGAAGCTTGCATATCAACAATTGGGATCACCTCGGGCCAGCGCGAAAAACGATCGACGCACGTTAAGCAATATCTAAATCCACGACAATAACTCATCGTGATGATGTCGATATGAATATGCTCAAAACGACCAGCTAATTTTTCAAATTGCTCCACCGGGGCAGACACGTGACGGGTAATCTTACAACGTTGGCAAGGGTACAAGCGCGAGTCAATCGTTGCAGTTTTTGTTCATTTCGGGCCAAACAAAACGCGATGCGACGAGCTTTTGCGTAGCACGTATGCCTGGATGCGATAGCGTGTGTAGTGAATTAAATACCGCGCGACGCAAGGACAACGGGACATACGGCCGTACGACGTTGTTTGTCATGTCGCAGTATAAATGAACATTTTGTTCCGGAAAATGAACTCTATGCAGTTTCAGAGATGACCGATCAGAACTCAGCAACTCCCGTAACTCAGCGTCGCTTTTTTGAGCCTGGGCGAGAGAGTTGTGATCAACGGACGACGCTATTGCCTCGACGCGCGACAAAGTATCGGCTACGAAATTTTCCGAACCTTTAACGTATCGTATATCGGTTGAAAATTGCGAGATAAAATCTAAGTGCCGAAACTGACGCGGAGAACACTTTTCTAACTTCTGATTAAAGGCAAAAGTCAGCGGTTTGTGATCCGTGAATATGGTGAAAATTCTACCCTCTATCATATGTCTAAAATGTTTGATCGCGCAGTAAACGGCGTACAGTTCCCGATCGTACGCACTATACTTGCGTTGAGGTGCATCTAGGGATTTTGAGTAGAACGCAAGGGGTTGCCAGGATCCATTTACAAATTGTTGCAACGTGGCACCGACGGAAAAATCGGAAGCGTCCGTGTTGATGCAAATAGGTACGCCTGGAACCGGATGTACTAACAAAGTTGCCTCCGCGAGCTTTTTGATTCCGAAAAGGCCTCACGAGCTTCATCATTCAATTTACAGGGTCTTTGCCTTTTTGGTGCCGACCAACATTTGATTCAAAGGGTGCAAGATCTTAGCCGCGCGCGGTACGAATCTACGGTAAAAGTTGAACATACCTAGATACCGGCGTAGATCTTTGATAGTCTTTGGCGAGGGGAATTCGGATATCGCATCCACACGCTCTTTCAATGGGAAAATACCATTCGCGTTAACCGTATATCCGAGAAACGTTATTTCACTAACGCCGAAAACACACTTCCGGGGTTGATTACAATGCCGTATGACGCGAGACGATTAAACAATGTTTCTAAATGGGCCAAATGCTGTTCTTCGGTTTTCGACGCGATCAGAAAGTCGTCAATGTACGCGTAAACAAAATCGAAACCACGCAAAACCTCATCGACGAAACGCTGACACGTTTGCGCGGCGTTACGAAGTCCAAACATCATCATCATAGGTTCGAAGAGACCAAACGGTGTGATGATCGCGGCTTTTCGATATCACACGGAGCGATAGGGATTTGATTAAATGCGCGCACTAAGTCAATTTTCGAGAAGATCTGCTTACCATTCAAGTTTTGCGCAAAGTCTTCGATGTGGGGTGGAAGTACCTGTCTGGAACAGTACGGGCATTGAGTGCTCTATAATCCCCACATGGTCGAGTTCCGCCATCCTTTTTGGAACAACGTGTAGTGGTGTTGACCAGGGGCTCTTGGAGGTCGCAGGATTCCTTGCTGCATCATCAGGTCAAAATCGGCTCTCACTTGTTTCAAGCGATCAGGTGCAAGGCGTCGCGGCCTCGCGTGAACTGGAGGTCCGGGCGTCGTCTCGATGTGATGCTGAACGTTGTGCCTGATTTCAGTTTTCCGGAATACTGGTGGTCGCGTAAGTTCTGGAAACTTGGCAAGGAGCTGGTGGTAAACAGATGCTCCAGTAACTGTTTTACCGAAGGCAAATCTTCCTTTGCTGAATATCCACGCGATGAAAGTCCAGTGGTTCTATCGATTAAGCACTTATTTCTTGAATCGACAAGCAAACCGTAATGGGCAAGAAAATCAATACCGATGATTGCGGAATTGACGTCTGCGACTACAAATCGCCACTTAAATTCGCGGCGCAACGAAAAATTTAAATTTAGTGGAACGTTGCCGTAGGTTGCAATTGTTGAACCGTTGGCTGCAAAAGTTCGTATTCACCCTTTTTAAAGTAGTACTGAGCCAACTTCGCGGGTACACACATAAGTCCGCACCGGTGTCCACGAGAAAAGATTTTTGAGTTCGCATCTTTGATGAAAATCCGGCGAGGTGAAGTCCGTCGGCGTTCGCCGAATTCACTGACGGCGCGCTTCGTTTCCCGACCAGGTGCATCCCCTACGACACTTAGTTGCCCGCTCTTTAAAAGACAAGATTCGCATAAGCCTGTTCTTGATGGAACGTGTAACCCCGTTAACACAGGAACACAGACTTCATATTCGCAAAACTTTTCTGGAACGGCCCCCTTTTGAATGTCAAGGAACGACTGTATTGCTACTTTTAAATTTATCTATCTTTTCAATAGAGAATGAAAGAATAGTTTTCTTTGTTCAGTACTTATCGTTTTTAATCAATCTTTTGACCTAGTATAGTTGATCAAATAAATGTACAGAGATATACAGACAGTAACACAGAGAAATTTGATGACGAATTCAGTTCTTTAATCACCAATTTTAATTTGAATACTAATAAGAAAACAATGAATTGCAAGTTTCTTTGGTGGTTTGGAAAGTTTTTGTAGGTATGACAAATTACATGTACGAGAAGGGTTCTAACCTATTAGAAGAGACATCGAGAAGTTCTTAAGATGACATGTGCATAAAAGTGTTTCCACTTGATCAACACCGAATCTAACTAACTTGAATACAAAGAAGAAGACACTGCAACTTTCTGTGGAGGTTTGGATAAGATTGAAATCATATTGTTTGAAGGCCTTAAAAAAGTGAAATTGCGAAGAAGCGTGAGTAATCTTTTTCAATTATTTGACAATATTTTGTATTGCGATTATATTTTGTATTCATGTTAACGAATGTTCATCATTAACATTACACATTTTAGGACTTCGATTGTCGCTGCGGTACAGAAATGAAATTTGAAACAAGCTTTTCGACACGCCACCAGGATCGTGGCATCAAATTTGAAAAAAAGGCACAGGAAATGACCAAAAAACGCCCAGTCGTAGACGCCTTGGTTTAAAAAAACTTTCGACCCAGCTGCGTAAATTCCCTCGATTATTTATCCCATTTTTCAACTAAAAACCGTAATTTCGACGTTTTACGAAGGTTCCAATTAAAAGACGCTTTCACGAAAATATTTCGAGAGATTATCTCTTGCGAGATTTACGAAAAACGCTACGTGTTTCGTGTTATTTAACGAGTGTGCTTTTACACTTCCGAGAACACTCCGCGCCATCCTATTATCTCACTGTTGAAGAATATCAAAGAACGGAGTCTACTAACGTTATTTTTCTTCAAGGTCCGCTTTGGGCGTTGGAAGTTTATTATATAACCAGTGCGGTATTGAGGGATGTTTAAACGGACTTACCTGATTTCTACCGTTGGTGGTTTGATACACCGACGTACATTGAACGATTTTTAGGAAACGAAGGGTTGTTTTATATGAGGATCTACCCTCGCTTTGATTTGCGATAGGATCATTTGGAGAACGGATGTCGGTGCTTTTAAGGCCTGCCCTGCGACTGCACCATCTTGTATACCTGTCACCAATTATCTTCTGATATAGATAGAGCCATCAACTTTTTTGTCCCTTCTCTTTCGCTTAATCTTCAATTATTTATATCCCGTAGATGAGGATGATAAAACATTTTCGACCTTTATCTCCCGATGTTAGTTCGAGCTCTTCAAAGGGGGGAATTAGAGATAATGACGAAGCATTCTGCTGCGCACCAATTTCCGGATCGTTTTGAAAACACAGTTCTACCTGAATTTTTCGCTGGAAGCTTAGTCGTGTCGAGATTTACTTAACAAGAAACATCGAATTTCTTTAATGTATGCTCCGGCACACTGAACGCCGAGTTTTCGCAGCTTTATTGCTCCTATTTTATCTTCGTTTCCGTAGCACAATAGTCGAAACCCATTGTTAATTTCAGACCGTGGTAGCGGATAATAAAATGTGAACTACCAAGATTGAATACCCTCATCCATCATAGGGGCATGCACCTGACCTGTCGTCCTACGAAACACAAAGCTGTCAGTGATTCTAAATCATGTTTCACAGTCTTTTGTGTTTATGCTAAAAGGATCTCACTTATATGTTCCTTTTGTCGAGGTAATATCCAATTTCCTTGGTTGTCGGTCAAGGAATGGATTAAGTACAGGTGTCGCTGACGCAAAAATTTGATCGGTCAACTCATTTACCTGAACAAATTCGTCTAAATATAAGGTCATCAATAAACTGTTGACAGTTCTCGGGAAGATGGAAAAATAAGGCATAGGAATAAACCTGTCAATCCGTAATGAATTACACGGTGCATTTCATACTTCATTGTTCTCTCGCTTGCCGGTACAACTTTATCTTATGTCAATATATCATGGCGGCTTTCTGGCATCGTCCACAGTCGTCGGAAGAATGCGGTGTTCGAATCGGCACTTCTTCTGAAGAAAGATGGAGAACGTGCTGCCGGATGACGGTCACGCGAGGTTGCCGGAACACTAAAAGAAAACTAATGTTTATAATGCATTTTTAACATTAAAATGCACCTTTGAACTCTAGATGAACGATTGATAATATTTCTGAAGAAAAAATATTTTAAGTTAATGTTAAACTGAAAAACACTTCTTGGTTTCTACATCAAAGAAGGTGACGATTTTCACTTCAACATGCTATAATTAAAGAGAGAAATAATTATTCCAGAAATTCGGACCTAAAGTTGCAAAAATAGAAGTCGTGGCATCGTGGCCCAAGTTCAATCGTACGCGAGTTATAAATTTGTAATCCATTTTTAAGGACGATCGTGTCTGCAAGTGCCATTTTCAGTGCATGCATTCGCGATTCCAGTCTCGCTAACAACCCGCAGATAGCATGTACATGGAAAGGACACAATTTATGAATCTATTATATAAATCCCCCAGGCAACTAACACCGAATAAATAACTTTCTCGTACACATATGGGGGATATTTGCATGTCTATTGGATTTTGTGAATAAATATACTGCGCGTTTTTTTTTTGACCAACTTGAACGGTTAGAGAAGCTCAAAACATTTTGCCCAATTAGAGTTTGTGGTATTTTTATTTCATTTTTTTTTGTGAGATATATTTTTTAAAATTCATGCGGATTTCAGGAGTTCAATCCATGAAATTTGTGCAAAAAGGGTGAATGTTTCCCTTAAAGTCAGATATTGTAAAGTAAATAATCATTTTATTCTTTCGCAAATACTTGGAAAATCTCTGAGAAATGCAATATGAATTCCGAATGTGTTGAGATAATTTTTCAAGAAATTTGTATAATAAATTTTTATCCGATTTTTACGATTTTCTTCAATTTTCGGATCCTATTTAGTGATACGGCGAGACTCGAGATTGGTCTCGTCTCATCTCCAAAAGTTTTTCAGTTTCGTATTGTCTTGTCCCGACTTCTTTCGATGCATAATGCAATAAAAATTGTATTAATAATTCATCCATACTTTTTTGATGTAAGAATTATTTAATAGACTCCAGGAATTTCACTAATCGATTCCTATCTTCCTCCACTATGATTGTCTTTACCGACAGAGGTGCTACAAATCGCCATTTTGAAGCAAAAACAAATCAAAACACAAAAATTCCAAAGATTTTTAAACATTTTCTAATATAAGTCAACCTCTTAAACCGCTTTCAGGTTTTCTCCATTCAATTGTTATCAAATAAAGTTACAATCGGCTCGATTACTATTCTTGTCCAAAATGAACCGGTTCTGAAAACACCGTTTTTTGCTAAATGATAATTTAGCTGCTAATAATTCCACCGCATTCGGTGTTTCAAAAACATCTCATCGCACACATTCACAGGTTTCATCACTACATTCAGATAGCATTTTCAAAAAAATCAATTCGGCGCATTTAACTTGTGGATAAGACACGCATTCCCGATCTCAAACGAAACGAATTTCATCCCGTCACTCTGATCTCCAACGATTGAAACGCGGAAAACTAAGAAGAATTGTTAAAAATCACAGGAATCATGACATTTAATTTGAAAAAACCTAGTCAAGGTTTAAGGATGGCAAATGAGGTTTCTGATTTCTTTATGAAAATTGATCCATTTATGGAACAAAGTTTCAAATAGCTGAAAATCGGTTTGAACTGAAGAACCTTTTAAAACAGCCAACGTACAAAAAATTACAAAATTCTTCAAACCATTGCATAAACCTGAAGATAATGATTAATAAATATGGTCAAAAACTTGATTAAATTGTTTAATGTTTGTTGATTTTGTCACTTCAGAACGCCTGCCCCATAATCGCATGTAAATAATTACCTTTTTAAATTCAGGGTTTGTGTATTCGTGGCATATTTACGGAATATAACACGCGAATTAAGAACTGTTACTGTATTTCAAACAAAAGTCGTTTTTAAGTTGATACAGGTCGCAAAATGATGTTAAAGAATTATCTGATATAACACAACTTATAAAACCATTACCACTTTCGATTTTTCAACATTGAATTGCTCTAAAAAAAGGCCACAATTGATTTGATTACTATTACTGTCTACAATTAACTGTTTCTGAGAAAAAAAATTCTCGATATGTTATAACTCGGCTACTGAAAGCTTTCAAAGAGAATTGCGATAATTATTTCTCATTGTCTCATATCGTTAAAGAATATTTCTACTGAATCTTATAGATTATGAAAAATTTTTGGGAACTTCTCGTATTTGTAGGATCGTTTGGGCCTCAAAGTCGGTCCTGTTCCCGATAAGAATAGTTTTCCTGTGTAATAACAATAAATTACAGTGTACGTTTAATAGCTCAATCATGATTTCATAATATCTCACTTCCAGCTAACGAACGAATCGATTGAGGTCCAAACCAATCGACAGCATAAATTAGACGATTCCAATTAAAACACAAAGTATAATCTTGCCCTGGAGCGAACATCTCACGAAAACATATTTTATCTTAATTTTGATCAACGACGCTTCCAGTTTTTATGAAATCCACCCTTAATTACTCTTGAACAGTTCGTTTATGACACCAGAAGAAGAGACGAAACATTGAACAATATAAGAAAAAACTTTTTACTATAATTTTATCCCATTTTCATGATCAACTCCAGACTGATAAATGATTTTAATGTAACTAAACAACTGATACGAGTAGAAAGTTGACTTGTCTTGATGAATCACATCGTTACCGTTCATTCATATCGATAAACGTGCGTGTGGTCAAAGCAAGTTGAGTGGTAATAAAATATAAATCAGTTGTAAAGAAAAAACTTCCTTTTATGTGGATTAAGGAAAATCGTAAATTAACCGTGTAGGTAGACGATATGGCTGTCTCGTAACCTACTTCTTATGAGTGGTACGTTGAAGAAAAAAAATCCGATACGTCTGAATGTAAGGAGTTTGTATTTCAAGAAATCGCGTGGTTAGATAAAGCTATAAACCCACTCGCTTCTCCTCCATGATTAATTCATGACCCAGCAACTTCATTATACGAAGCTCGTAGATCCGAAAATTCATCTCTACGAGTCGACCTCCACCTACCATCTCGTCGTTAAATTAGAAATTTTTATGGTTCCTCCACAATGGGTCGTTTGTCAAATAATCACCCCTGGGTGAAGCAGCGGTCCCAAAACCGTTTCACTCAAACGCCAAAACAAAATCACAAACTACGTATTTGATAATATAAAAGTATCTCGAAGAATTTCCCAACAACCTCAATTATTCTAGGTACCAATCGATGAAACAGGTTGGAGTTGTTCCAAAGCACGCGGTACAAAATTAGTTGAAATACCGCTCTGCCGGTGAAAGAGCCAGATTGTAGACCGGATAGGGCATCGCACCGCCCATAAAAACTGACAGTTACGTCTTCATCGCGAGAAGAAGGTTCGTTTCCCTTTGCCCCCTCCGTCGCCACTGGGATAAACTCGAAATCACGTCTAATAAATAAAAAAGGCCATTTTTATGTCAAAGCCACGCAACTTTGGTCGTGTTGTTCTCAAAACCGATATTTTCCTATTATAGAGCAAAAAGTAGTTGTTGCTGCCGGTCAATTCCGAGTCACGAGCACTTACCTCCTGGCGAGAGAATTCATGTTCGACCCGAGCCAAGGTATGTATTTAAATAAGATGGAAATAAAAAAAGAACAAGAAAAAAAAATGGAAACACCTCACGTCTCACCGTAACCGCCATTTAAACCCCAGATAATGTCTTATTTATAAGAGGAGCCAGGTCGGGAACAGGCGAGCACCGCTATTTATCGCCTTATTCTATTTTATCCACATCCTGCCATCGCGCCATAAAGCCTTTTATGTCACTGAAATGTTGGCTCGCCCCGGTTCAAATTTAAAATTTCTTTGTGTGATAATTTTTACGTCTGTAAATAGGTTTTCTATTTTGGTTCTGTACGGTGTTGGTAGGTACCTGCGCCATTTTACTGGAAGCATCGCACGTTGTTATTTTGTTTGGATGAGTGCAGCTCGTTATCGATTTCTTCTTCGGATGGAAAGTGTTGAATATAAATCACTGTTTAGTTAATAGTTATGTTATTCGATAGTTTTTTTTTCTAATCAATCGGCTTCACGACTTCATGACAGCGAAACTTCAAATCGTTGATAGAAGTTATCGAGAACACTCACATAACATTCATATCAACGCAACTTATGTAATAAAGTTTATACGCTTGAATACAAAAAATTTTATCAAACGATTGTTCACCGACAACATTTTATAGCCGTCGTAAACGAACTCGAATGGATGGAAAACGTAAAATGGGAATATTTACGATTACAACTGTAGATATATAATAAACCATTCTCGTATCGTATTTTGAAGGAGAAATTTCGGTTGTAAATTATTTCGGTTCGTCCGAAAAAGATTTTCGAGAAACGTGCAATTGGACGACCATAAAATCGTAAAATTCGGGTACTAGGAAAAGGGTATTATTTTCTGGCCAGGTAGTCCTGATAAATTTATTGGACTCTTCAAACTTGAATAGTGGATGTCAAACGGAAATTGACTTTTGAGCCGCTTAGTTCCAAAAATTAAGCAGACTGGACCATGGACGGTTTCCGTGGAATTTTAATTTGTGGCGACGCGGTTATAAAATTCCAACAGCGGTTTTGATGTTTGAAACTTCCTTTGGATTCATTAAAATGGAATTCGTTGAAGGTAGTTATGAATATTAGCTCTCATTTCCTGATTAAATTTAGAAGACGTGTAATTTCCGTGGATAATTATTGCAAACGATATGCAATTAGTAATTACGCCGCTCGGCAAATTGCGGCTTCTTGTTGAAAAAGTGAAATGGGGCACGTTGAACACAATTTTTATTATTTAAACTATGGAAAATTAACAATAAATTAAATTATGTGATACGTTTTTTCTCATTATTTATATGGCGCTCTTCTGCATAAAATCTACTTCGGCGCGATTAGTTCGAATTTCCATATTTTATTCGGGTTAATCTCCGCTACGTATAAACTGGAACCATTTGGGCAAACGGCTATGGCATGTGGTAAACCGAAACCCTGAAAAATGAAAGAAAAATTTTAGTGTAAAATGAAAAATAATTTTGGTTTTACTTACTTGAGGAGGAGACCAGCGATCTATTATTTTTTCGGTTTGTGGATCGATTGTTAAACCTTCAATACGAATCAGTGATGATGTTGGACCATTCACAGCATAAATAAGGTTCCCTATAAATATATGATTCTTATTATTTTAATAATATAAGCTTCAATATTTAAAAGAATAATGTTTACAATGTTTTCTATTTTATATTATTTGAAATATTATTGCTTATTTTTGCGCTATAAAAGAAGTATTTTCTGTATGCCGCTAAAGAAACTCTACGAAAAATGCTACAAATATTTCCCATATTTTATACCTATTTATTGCATTATTGCGGCGTTCACGTCTGTTTCTTTTTCAAGGTTTCAACTCAGAAGAAAATAATTTTTATAACGGATTATCGGATAGTGGAAATGAATCAGGAGCATATATTTTGAGGTCCGAAACTTTTTAGTGCTACTATCAATATTCGAGAAATATTCTCTTAGCAAGTTAAATAAAGGAACGGAGGAGAAACACAATAGAAGTTATACGAAATTTTTTTATAATTTAGTCGGCTCATATTTTCAATTAATTGTATATTTGAATTGTTACTTCAATATCTTTTAATGAAATCGCTAGCCGAAATTATTTCTCATGGAATTAGTGGAAATATGTAAAAAGAAAATATTAGGCAACCAAACAAACTTAAAATCATTACCGGGACGTGTGTGACTGAAATACATTCTATCGCGCAATGCACCCATCGCCTCCGTGGCGCAATTGGCTAGCGCGTTCGGCTGTTAACCGAAAGGTTGGTGGTTCGAGCCCACCCGGGGGCGTAATTTTTTTTACTTTTCGAACACGAATAATAGAACAACGTCGTAACCCTTACCTTTAGAGGAAACGTCGTACACTTTTCCCATGTCAGGCGCTTGAATAGTTAATGGTGGATCTTTTTTTCCTTGTAAACTGTAAAGTCCAGCTCTTGGACAAACCACTCTCATATTTTCACGATCGGCAATGCAAATTCGATCAATGGATTCTATCAGAGACAAACCGTGAGGTATTTGAAGAGATAGAAATTCTGGAATACAAATAATATTTTTGTAACATTCAATTTATATTTCAAATCTATTTTTACATTTCTTTGATTCTGTTAGTTTCTATTTTGATTGTCACATTCACATATTCCATGATTCATTTTCAACCAATTTTTAGTGACTATAATGCAAATGGTTTTTCGTATTTACACTAATTTTATTCTATATTATTGGGCAGAATAAATTCAGTATTTACTGCTACCTCAATTTCTTATCGATTGCCTGAGTTATGCAGAATCGAATCAAATACTGACATAATAAAACAAATATGTAATTTAAAAATATTGATGAAATACATTATCGTACAATATGTATTACACACAATTTTAATCACAAATAGTAATTTGCTAATTTCACATACAATTTGGTGGATGCGACCTTTAATTTATTTCTGTCACTATCTGAAATTACAGAGTTTTGATTGGAATATTCAGTCGGTTGGAAAATATTAGAATTCATTGTTGTGTTGTGAACAAATTGAGCTTTTTCATTCCATGCAAATACTTGAATCTATTGAGGAAGCTTGAAGGAGTTTTATATCACGTTTATAGAAAAGATCTTGGAATGCAATATTTTAAAAGAACTTTTTGGTGGATGCGCCTACCTCATTTTCGAAAGTTATTTTCTGAAAATGAAGTGAAATTGATTTATCAATAAGGATGAACATTATTTTTGTACAGAATATTAAAATGGAAATACAGATAATATTTCTGGAAACGATGAGTAACGTGACATTATGTCAATTGCATTTTAAAATTGTAAAATATCGTCATGATAACTATTCGTGAGGGTTAAAGGTAGTGAAAAATGAAAATCAGATCAATGACTAGCAATGAAAAGGGAACATTTTTCCCAGAAACAGCAATTATAATAATTTTCTTACCATCTCGACTAGGGATAACTTTAAGTAACTTTCCTGCAGCATTGTATTTCAGAACTCTACTGTTACAGTAACCATCAGCCAAAAATATTTCTCCTGTACTGGCAATAGCAAAACTGGTCGGCATACATAAGTGATTGACATCAGATCCTGGCTGAAACTCCTCCCCAAATACTAAAGTTGGTTCCAGTTCTCCAGGTTTGTACTACCAAAATACCAATTACTTACTTGTTCTTAAAAATCGTGTCAAGTTACCTACCTTGAATCCCTGATGAAGAGCAACATCCGTTAACCACAAGTTATCATGTTTATCCAAAGTTATACCATGAGGCATAAAAAATTTATTATCACCCCAACGACCCAAAACTTCCCCACTCTTGGGATCTAATGTCAACACTGTGGCCTCGGGAATCGGTCCCTTGTCAATATGTTGAAAGTGCGACGTTGCATTGAAAGTACTATGGAAAAAAAATCAAGTATCTAGACGGTAAATGAGAAAACTCACTATTGGTCAAAGACACGATCTGCTCTATGAAAAATCACCGGTTGCAATGCGGAATTGACTGACACTCCAGATACTTGACCCAATTTTAAATTAGCTTTGGGCCATCCGTCGACAACCCTCGGGACGTCTGGTCTGTCGTCAGACACAGCATGCTGCTCTAAGTCATCCTAAAATATGTAGTTATTAGAAAAGTTCGTTGCACATGACCGCAACTGGAACGTTGTGTATAATAAAGTAAATAAAATGAATCATTCTAAATCAACAGAATAGACATACCTCTTTATTAGAACTAGTGAATATGATGATAATTATTACAATGATGGAAATTAAAATTGCCGCCACGACGTATGGTTGCTTTATACTCATTTTTCATGTTTTATTGACGTTTATGGTAAGAACCACTAGTACCTACTGCATGGTACTGACGCGACGTTCCATTCACCGACCGGTCTTGTAGTGAGTACGGTGGGACTTCCTATTCGGATTTTTTTTCAAAAAATTTCCGGTTTGAATTACTATAATTTCAACAAAACCAAAAAAAAATGGATTGTTATCTCATATCGTCATATTGTTTAGTTGAAATCGATCCAAAACCACTGGTATTCCCTAGTCAAGGTCAGGTTAACGACCATTGATGGTAGAAACGACAGTGGCGTATCAGAAATATAGACCCATAATAACTTGCAACCTTTTTATGATTTTTTTTCCTAAATTCAACTCACCCCTCTTTCCTCCGTTAACCTGAGCAGCTGTTTGATTTCATTACAAAGCCTTTCATCGTAACTAGCACATTTAGCTGGCCAAGCTAGAGAATAATCAAAACAAAAACATATTAGGAGGAAACATACGTGAACGATCATTTCGTTCACGAGGAAACCGCCAAACTGTGGTCGGACTATCTGTCTTTATGTTTTCGTTTCTAAAACGGTTTAATCGATAGAGTTCTGCAGGGAAAGCCGTGTAGATGGCAACCTGGTATTTCCAGCGAAAATCCAAGGACGTGTAAAATTGATTTAGCGTACAGTTTTCCCGCAAAGAGATTTTTTATCAGGTTTTTATCTAACGAATGTTTGGAATTGATAACTGCAAAGGCGAGGGGAAAAGTTCCAATAAGACTTTATCATATAACGAGAAGGGTATTCAAATCATTTACATACGAAATCGTTTTGATGGGTTAAAAAAAATCAAAAATCGCAGTGAAATATTTTGGAAACATTTTCAAATAGGTCTTTATTCTGTGTTAATTTTGTTTGCTCAATTCAGGACATATATGCTAAAGGATATCCCAATAAAAAACTTTTCTCATTTATACATTCGCAACATCTTTTAAATATTTGAAATGAATTTTTTTTCCTTCATAGATATGTTGTTTTTTATATTTTCATTTCTATCCCTGTATACGGTCCCAAATAATAAAACCAAAACAACTAAAAATTGTTTTTAATGAATCAGTTTTGTTTCCTTCGAATCTCTTTTTCGTTTCTTTTAAATTCTTTCATGTTTTAGAAATTGAAATAGATATCTATACATTCCGTCCACATTTCTATTGCGAGCCAGAGATGGCATCATCCATCCTTAGAAAAAAAATCAATATTTTCACCATTTTGACAACCAGAATAGGATGTCTACTCTTCAATTTAAAGTAAGTCAGAACCTACAATTAACAGTTTTCGTTTACTAAAATACTTTTAGATCTGTCTTCTGTTCGTTTTGATTGGATGTTTGAAAACGACAACTCCTAAGATTGTGGCAAAGAGGAGTATTTCTGACAACTCGGTAACGCGATACTTGACCGAAGTAAGTAAACATTTATTTCCATGTGAAAAACTTTTTTTTGCATAAAATTACGGAGTCAAACAAAAGAACTTTAATTCTCATCAAGGTGATTAAGATTGATGAATATTTTTTTAATTCATGGGATTTTACATTATTGATGCGGTTGAATTTCATTAAACTTTACTTTTCCTCATTTGAAGCACTTAATCCGAAATATGAGTTACATAAAGCTCAGATTTTTCTAGTTGACAAATGAAAAATCGCAAAAGCGAAATGTATTTCTAAAATTGCATATGCGACTCTAAATGAAATACGAAAAACCAAAAAATTTCATGGCAATTTTCTTTATCAAGAATGAATAAATTATTTACCATTTTTTATAAGCATTTATATTAAAAATAATTTTTTTATTTACAGAGAATTTGCGTGTGGAACGAAGTCTGCAAAGAAGAATTCCAAAGACACTTTAAATGTAAATGCCCGGAATATTTTTTTTGTCGAGCGCCTGGACGCTATTACAACGCTTTTTGTTCGATGACTGGTACAGGATACATCTGGATACAACCTAATTTTCAAGCTATTGACGTTTGATTATAATTTGTGCCGTTATTTTTGTACTTATTCAATATGATATTCAGCCTCCCCTGATGGTTGTCAAATGATTTTCCATTCCTATTTCAATGTGTTTCGCCATTCACAGGTTCCCTATAAAAATTTGATTATTATTTAAATAATATTAGCTTCAATATTTGAAAGAATAATGTTTACAATGTCTTCTATTTTATATTATTTGAAATATTATTGCTTATTTTTGCATTATAAAAGAAGTATTTTCTATATGTGGCTAAAGAAACTCTACGAAAAAATTCTACAAATATTCCCAATATTTCATGTCTTTTTATTACATTATTGCGGTGTTCACGTTCGTTTCTTTTTTTCAAAGTTTCAACTCAGAAGAAGATAATTTTTATAACGAATTATCGAATAGTGGGAATGAATCAGGAGCACATACTTTGAAGTACAAAATTTTTTTGGGCTACCATCAATATTCGAGAAATATTCTCTTATCAAGTTAAATGAAGGAACGGAGGAGAAATACAATAGAAGTTATATGAAATTTTTTTTTATAAAATAGTCGGCTCAGAATTTTAATTATTTGGATATTTGAATTGTTACTTCAATATTTTTTAATGAAATCCTAGCCGAAATTAGTTCTCATGGAATTAGTGGAAATATGTGGTCTTAATTTAAAAATAGAATCTTAGGCAACCAAAGAAACATTAAATCGTTACCGGGACGACCTGTTACTCAAATACATTCTATCGCGCAATTCATTCATCGCCTCCGTGGCGCAATTGGCTAGCGCGTTCGGCTGTTAACCGAAAGGTTGGTGGTTCGAGCCCACCCGGGGGCGTAATTTTTTTTACTTTCCGAACACGAATAATAGAACAACGTCGTAACCCTTACCTTTAGAGGAAACGTCGTAAACTTTTCCCATGTCAGGCGCTTGAATAGTTAATGGTGGATCTTTTTTCCCTTGTAAACTGTAAAGTCCAGCTCTTGGACAAACCACTCTCATGTTTTCACGATCGGCAATGCAAATTCGATCAATGGATTCTATCAGAGACAAACCGTGAGGTATTTGAAGAGATAGAAATTCTGGAAAGCAAATAATATTTTTGTGACATTTAATTTATATTTCAGATCTATTTTTACATTTCTTTGATTCTGTTAGTTTCTATTTTGATTGTCACATTCACAAATTTCATGATTAAGTTTCAACCAATTTTTAGTGACTAAAATGCAAAAGTTTTTTCGTATTTACACTAATTTTATTCTATATTATTGGGCAGAATAAATTCAGTATGCCCGGAATATTTTTTTGTCGAGCGCCTGGACGCTATTACAACGCTTTTTGCTCGATGACTGGTACTGGATACACCTGGGTACAACTTAGTTTTCAAGCTATTGACGTTTGATTATAATTTGTGCCGTTATTTCAATATGATATTCAGCCCCCCATGATAGTTGTGAAATGATTTTCCATTCTTTTTCAATGTGTTTCGCCGCATTTCAGTAGAGCCATTAAAACGAATCCGCTCAGGATGAAGATGCCACGTCGCAATCTGTACACTCTACGTTCTTTTTCACGGTTTAACACTTCGAAGAAGGTGATGTAGAGAATTGTGCCGGCTGATAATCCTTCGAGTAGCACGACGGCGATTGATTTGGTTTCGGTTTCCATGTCGGTTTTGATGGTGATGACTAGGCCGAGGAGGACACCGATGGGGCTAGCTATGGCTAAGACGAAGAAGTGGATTATCATGACTCCTGTTTTGATTTTTGCTAGGAGTAACTCAACACCTATACAGAAGAGGAGGATTGCAGAATGGATGGAAACTGCTACGAAGAGGTACCAGATATTTCCAAGTGAAGTCATTAAACCTATGGCTAAGCCTTCGAAAACAGCGTGCAGAGATAATGCAAGTTCGATTAGTATGTAACGGAAAATTTGTTGTTGGGAGTTGTGACCCATCTCGTCGAGAACTTTCTCTAATTCCTTCGTTTCTTCACGCTCTGTTTCTCCGGTCAAAACTATTTTTGAATTGTTGCTTTTGACTGACGTGCTGGATGAGGTTCTCGAATTTTCCACAAGGAATGGTGGTTTATCTTCTCCATCGGTATCTATGATGAGATTTGTTGGGGATTTCTTCGCTGGTGTCATGAAGGCACATTTCGTGTTGCGATCCTTAACTGGTGTTACTTTATTCAAACTGAGAGGATCCTCGGGCACCTTACTGATGAACCAATGGGAGAATTCTTCCACGAAGTAAATGAAAAAAAATCCGCAAGAAATCGCCAGTTGACTCAGTGGATACGTCGTAACCAAATGTCCATATTTCCTTAACTCCTCCACCGAATAATAAACTTCTGGCATCATGTGCAGAAAACAAGTTGCGAAAAGCACGCCACCACCGAACGATTGGCTACATGCCATCAAGCACAACACTTGGCCACGTCTTTTCTCGTTAATAATATTTTCTTCGTTTTCCTCCCATTGTTTTAAAATGTGATACACTTTAATTGGTAAAACGCCAGAAAAGAATCGTATAACACCGAACAATAAAGCAACAACAATTTTGGTCGCTATGAGACTCAACATCTTTCACATTTCTCGCGGAACTACGTCGCGTGACCAATGAAAATAGATTTATTAAGGGGTGCACGTGGGGGTATAAGTTACAAGGTCAACGATGGAAAACAACGATACCCACTTTGTATTGATTATAAAATATAATAAGTCGTCATCCTTTATACATTATGAATAACGGTGATCGATAAGAGGAAACCGTGAGACTTTTTTTTGTCGTTCCATCCCTAATTATGACGTCGATTAATTTAATTGTCAAAATAGAAATCTATGACAACGTCTGCTGATTGATCGATATTTTCATCCTCAGTTTCACAAATCTCGTTAAAATGTTTGGGGGACCACTTGAACGTCCGGTGAAGGGGAAACCCGAAGAATGGCCGAAAAAATTACCCAAAATATTGATGCCCAATATTTCAACCACTATTTACGCTCATGTAAGTTCCTTTTAAACATGATACGGCCCCAAATTGAAACATTTCTAGAATGCAAGAGCACCCAACACGAACTACCACGTCCGTCTTCTCCATTACAGACAACGTCTTAAGGAAACTCTTGATAAAATGTCGTTTGAATTCAACAAAACAGCCAAACAAGATATTATATTCGTCCAATATTTACGTCATTTTCAAAAGAAAAGCTTCCAAGGGCACATTCGCGTTAAGGCCGAGGCTAAATTAAAAGCTGCTGACGAAGCTCTCGAAAAGAGACGTGAGCGACTATTGGAGATGCTCAGTGTTGAGGAAGCAGAATATTTCTACGAAACCATTGATAAAGCGCAACGAGGCAAGGAAACAAAATTGGCAGAAATGAAAGAGCGAACAGATCAATTGAAAGCCAAAAAGGAAGACGAACGCTTGAAAGTGGTCAAGGAAAAACTGTTCCAACAATTAGAGTAATATTTATAATTCGATATAATATCACATTTAATTTTTTCAATTTAAAAAGGGAACGTACTGAATTTTATAGAACCTATGCTCATAAGCAACGTAACGTGGAAGCGAAACAAATTAATCTGCAACAAATGCGCGAAAACGAAGCGAAACGCGAAAGTGAACGTGAAATCGACGCGTTTTATCATAAAGTTATGATGAAAAATTTGGACGAACTTGTAAGAAGTTGTCATAAATTTTTCAAAAATGTTTCCCTGATTTTTACAGAAAAAACGCGAGGAGTTTGACGCTGCAAATCAAAATTTGACAATGCAACAACTTATGGACACCTGGAAACTGCAACTATGTGGCAAGGTAACACATTTTCCCTTAGCAACTTATAAAGCCTATACATAAACAACCTATAAATAGGAAGCATTAGAACGGGAACATAAGATGCAAGAAGAGGAATTCCGCGAAGAAATAGAAAGAAAAATCGAAAACGAACAACGTTTTGTTCAAAACGGTATCTCAAACCTACAAATCATTGGCGATTTTAAAAAATTTAATTTCAGAACGTATTCGAAAGGCTCAGGAAAAACTTAAACACAAAGAAAATTTAATAGCACAAATGGAAATGAACAATTTGAACGCATGCCAACAGAAAAAGCTCGACGAACTGATCGATACAAATTTTTCGCGTTTGAACGATATTTTATTACGTAAAGAGTTGGAAACTGACACCGAGGCGCGCGTTAAAGCCAGGCGAGAGGTGGCGATTTATAATAAACACGTAGCGGAAATGAAAAAATTCGAAGAGGACGAACGAAAACGAATAGACGCGGCATTCGAGGAACAACGAAAAATTATACAAGACAAATACGATCAAGAAAAAATAAAACTAGTAAAGGCGAGAGAAAAATTGCGCAGGGTATGTCATATTTTTAGTCGTATTTGTTTTTCTTTAAGATACGCTTTAAATTTAGGAAGTTTTTTCAACTGTCGTACAACAAATCGAAGACAAAAAACAGAAAAAAGAAGAAATGAAGAAAGAAAAAGAGGGAGGTGACGATTTTATAAGAAAAATGATGGAAATGAACAAATGTTTAGATAAGGAGTTGGCGAGAAGCAAACATGAAAACGAATTACGACACAGAGACGATTTATTTAAGCAAATGGATTACAAAAAGGCGATGGAGGTTAATATGAACTACTTTTAAATTGAATATAATCAAATTGTATTACAGGAACAAGAGAAGCGTGAGGAGGAGCGACAGGAGGAACTTATTAGGAAAGAGGAAGAAAAATTGCAGATTCTTCATGAAATGATACAGGACAGACTTGCTAAGGGATCGAAACATCCTTTCAGGGAGCTTTTGGAAAAATTCGAATGTTTTTGCAAGGATGAAAAATGAATGATTTGAATACTAAGTTTGAATGTATAAATTTTAGTAATTGAGATTACTGTTCCTGTCTAAAATGAACCGTTTCTGAGAAAAAAATTGTTGAAATTTTCTGAAAGTGATAACTCAGCTGCTAATAATAGCACATATTTCATAGTTAACGCAACAAATACTCATTTGATCAACGGTCGTTTCATGATAATTAATCATCGGTGTGATTAACTAACCGCAAAGCAATAAATCATATAAATGTTGATCGTTAATGAGGACGGATGGTTTTAAGGAATTCCTCCAAATTTGCAAAAAATATATACAGAATATTTATTCATCTTAGTAACTACAATTTCGGTATCTGAAAATTCACATAATTTCATTAACCAACGAAAATCCACTACTTGGTTTTTAATTTCCTCATAATTTTCTTAAACAAATCCACATACAACATCCTAGTGCTATTATTAAACACAATAAAAAACAAAAACATGACAAAACCTTGCAACGTACTCGTCAAACAAAAAAGAAATGCGAATAATTCCGTCATTACAAATTCTCCGATCAAAGCGAAAATCCAAGTTAACCCCAACATAAAAAATAACAGAATCGCTAATCTCCACTGAAAAATAATTTCATTCCCCACCGTATCCACACACTCCGTCTTTCGATTGAAAATATTATACATTATGTGACTGAAAATAATACAATTGATAAAAACAATAATTCCAGTGGGCAACCAAACACCCAACTGAAGTCCCAGTTTCGAAGGGTAACAAAGTCCCGCGTGACCGGAGACGTAATTGTTCGGATCAAAACCAAAAACTAAAACGACCGGTAACAAAGGAAGTATCCAGCCACAAAAAAAGGATTTGGTTAAAACATACTTTGGCGGGCTGGTTAGTACTTGAACGAATCTCTTAAATTGAAGAATTGCGATTATTAACATCCAACAAAATTCGGATACAACAGAGTAATGTAAAAGTAATCCGACCGTTAAACAGGGATTTAAACTGGTTGAAAATTCATAAATAATTGAAGAAAGATAATAAACAACTATTTGCATCGTAACCGATAAAACGAAATTAATCAGTATAATATTCCCCAAATTTCTCCTCCACCTCTCGAAAATTATCCCCGTTACGAGTATCCCCGATAAACCGACTAGAGATAAAAAGCAACCCGTTTTCGTTATCATTTCCAGGACTATCGAGTGGGGATTTACATCTTCGATGAGCATCGCAAAATGTGTGGTATGGTTGAATTTGCAAATCGAAAAACTTTCTTTTTTTATCGAACCGCTCTCGTTTTTCCAAACTCCTTTACCGTCCTCAGCGCCGTATTCCCAAAAAGCGCAACCCTTTCCTTTTTGAATTTTTATAAACGACTCTAATTTCATCGAGGTGTCGCGTTTTCTGTAAAACACCGAAAATAATCGACACGCTGCTGCCGTTACGGTCGTTAAAAAGAGTGTCTTTGAGAAATATGGAAGTGATCAGTGTTTCAGATGGAGTAGTGCGATTAAAAAAAATTGCTGCTACGAAATTTCGATAATATGTAAGGTTGGTTAAGGGTAATGGTGTGGTTAAGGTGGTGATGTTGATTTGTTTCGAAGGGGAGACTTGGATTATGACGCCATTGCAATCGTGGCAGTTTATTATACAGAAACTGTTTGTTACGGTTTGGTTTATTGGGGTTTTTAATAATATATCATCTAGTTGATTTAAAATTTTATCGGTAGCGTTGTATTTCTGTTGTGACTCGTGTAAAACCTTTTTATCGAATAGTTGGATGTTGTTGATAACTGACGCTAGGCTGGTTATATTTAGATGTCTTTTTTTAGGTTTATCGGTCATCAGTGTTAGAATATTTGCTATCAAATCGATGTCGACTGGACTAAATTCGTTGGTTGAGACCGAAGTTATTGCATTTAAATCGGTTAGAGCTTGATTTGGGTTTGACGTATTGAAATTTTGTATTAAGTCGTCTAATGTTTGGGTGACGTTCGTTTTAATGTTACACTGCGGTTGAGGTTCCCATTGGGCTCCTTGATTATCACCAGAACATTTCAGGATTGCTACTGATTCGTCGGGGTTATAACAAAGTGGGGATGAACTTGTATAGTTTCCGGAAGGAGTTGTTGGCCATAGGACTCGAGTATCGGCAATTTTTTCAAATTGTTGAAAACAATATTTGTTATGTAATAAGGACAAAAGACGAAAGTCATTTTTCGCAACAAACGATTCATGGAGGAAGATTTGCAATCTGTCGTATTCCTTTTCCAAATCGGGAATAGTTGTAGCAGGTTCCATGAAATACCAAGCCACTTCAATTACTATAATTTGGGTTTTGTCAGTGTAATTAACTGTCTGTAAACAATTGTGAATGTCTGTTGGTTTTGAAGGCGTTAATAAGCCATGTAAATATGAAAATAACTTTTTAGACCACGCAATTGTTAGTGGCTCAACTTTATTGAAGCGAAACGAAAATTTTGATAAATATTCACTTTTTTCTGTTGTCGCATTCTCATCGCTTCTCATGGTACAATAATGGGAAGTTGAAAAACTGCAAAATAATAAAGTACCGTTTTCTAAGTTCATTCGTGTGGGTTTTTGTTGAACACTCCACCCCTGACCACTTTTCCAGCAACTACAAACTTCGGGCAAAAACGTTTGTTTCCCGATCATTAATATATGAAATTGAGAACAATTTATTATTTTCGTGGGTACCGATGTAAAAATAACACCGGGTCTCGGAGATGAATTCTTAGGTTCGAAGATAAAATCGTTAAGAAATATTCTGATTGAAGAAAAACACTCAAATTCGTATAAAATCGCTGATAAAAAGGTTTCGTCTTCCAAAAATTTTTCTACGGGATAATGAGAATCTATGAAAATATCTGAACTGTTATCAAGATGCATATCAGATTTTATAACAGAACCGGAGGAATTTCTTACCGCAAGATTCATATAATATTCTCCGAAGAAATTATAATGTTCTGTACTAGTGGAATATATTTTGTCGTACGAGTCTAATATGGATTCGGTTGTATTGAAAAGTTGTTGCGAATTTCGTACAATAGTGTAGTTTATGAGTTTGAAATTATTCATCAATACACCCAATCTATCTAATTTAAATTTAAATTTTACCGCAATAAAATTAGTTAGAATCTTGCCAATCAAAAATAAATCCCGCGACGTAAAATTTTCATGGAAATTATTAATAAGTACATTCATGTTCGAAAGTATTAAATCGGCGTTTGATTCATCAAATTTCATCATTTCATATAGTACTTGGGTGATATTATTTTGAACGTGACATTGTGTTATAAGTGACCACGTGAAACCTTCTTCGAAACTCCCACTGCAAGTCCTAGTACTAGGTGCCGAGTTTCGTGTCAGGTCTGGATAACAAGAAGGTATTGCATTTGAAATACTACCTCTGATAAGAGTTGGCCATATGAAATAAAAGTTATCGTAAAAAATAACATCTTTTATGCAGAAACTACTATGACGGAATTCAAATGAAACTACCCTATTAACTGTACAAAGGTTAGTTTCAATTAATCCTCTCAAACGAGAATATGTTACTTCAATTTCCTTTGGTTCCTCCAGTGTTAAATTGAGAAACCAATAAACAAAAATTGTAAAATTCCAATTAAAATTTACATTTGTTTCGGTGTATTTAATGAAGCTTTCAATTGTTGAAATATTCTTCACCATTTCAATAATACAAGGATGGAAGGGTATCGTCCAACTCGTTACAAATTTTGAAACGAATACGTTGTTCAAACCAATGTCTATGATGTTGCTTCTACTAATATCCAAATCGTAATCGAAACAATCGCACCATAATTCTCCATATTTTCCAGAAAAGTTATAGAGATACGGTTGGGTAGCTAACATTTCGAATCTTTCCAAGTTGTTATACCGCTTCATGGACCAATTAAAAAAACAGTAAATTAGTTGCGTGTTATAGTCGGGTTTAGTCCATTTTATATTATCCGAATTTCTTTCTTTAATACGAATATTATCATTCACAATCGATACCTCCACCTTTGGTACAGCTAAAAAATTTGAATTATCTCCTTGACCAACAACTCGAAACTCAAAAGATCTATTAAGAAAAATATTCCAATCGTCATCTGATAAAGCTTCAAACAAATCAATTTTACTATTAGAACTATGGTAGTCGTATAGAATTTCTAAAAAAATCCTCAAGTTACTTTTTTGAATAAATACATGAGCGTTAGCTGCATACGATCGACTGGAAAAATACCCAACGTTCATACTATAATTTTGTTTGAAAAACCTACAAAATGTCGTTTCTTTCCTCAAATTGTCACAAAAATCGGTTACTCGAAATATCAGTTTATCTTGGTTATCAAATTTCTTAATACGCAATGGATAATCAAAACAGATCCCTGTGTAACGATCATCACAAAAAACCGACTTAATTGATCCGTTCGCTATGATTAAACAATCACCAGTTAAATTATCAGCAGCCATAAATGTTTCCAGATAAGAATCGTTGCGCGACAAATGCAAAAAATTCTTGCCAAATCTCCGTACCGGCAACCAAACTCCTGATTCCTTATCTATAATACCAGTCAACGAATTTAAATCGATGGACATCATCAATCCGCTCTTCGATTTGCATTGAAAAGGAAATGTTACGTTTCTGACGAATTCATAACAAAAGTCGAAACCTGTACTAGGATTTACATACTGCATGCTTCCAAAACATCTTGGTTTTGAATACGTCTTCATTTGATGATCATAACCGTTATGAGACTGAAATAAAGAAAATTTTTACAACAAAAGCATTAAAAATCAACTGAAACTTACGAAATTGGGGTCAGTCGAAACCACCCATAAACTGAACGTTAAAACAAGGGAGAAAAACCTGCAACTCATTTCCCTGCAAATTTTCGTCGATATATGATTAAAATCTAATTAACGCAACACTGATAGCGAGTGGTGAAAAGTGGCATATGTTGCTATTTGGATTGTTTCATCAAACATTACAGAAAAATTAACGCTTACCTTATCATTATTGATTTTTATTATCTAATTACCTGCTTAAAAATAAAACATTTTCTCGGGCAGATTTATTAAAATACAAAAACTATATATCTGCATAAAGCACCTCTTAATGATATATTCCAATCACATGATTTTGGTAAAACAAAAAAAAAACTAATTCATATTCGAATATTTGCACTTTTTTCAATTTCGTAACAGCCTTTTTTAAAATATACAAAATCGTTTTGACTAGGCTAACGTTTCGGTACACCAGGACCGTGAAGTTCGATAAAAGCCTCTAGACCTTGCGGCACTAAACCTTGGTACCTAATTTTATGTTGTTTAATGGCATTGGCGGCTAAACATTTCAGACTTATCTTCATTTGTGATTTCAAAATGATTTCCGCGACACCTTTAATGGAAAAAGGACAAATTAAAGATAGTTGAGGGTGGAGAATGATTTACCGGTCGCCACAGCTTCCAAAGGGGTTTCTCCGGATCCGTTTACACAATCAACGTGCGCCCCCGAATCCATCAGGGTTGTGATTATTTGATGAATCGTAGTGAAATCAGTCAAGGATTTATGATAATTTACTATTACGTGCAATGGAGTATTGCGTTCTTTGTCCATCGCGTTTACGTCGGCACCGCATTTCATTAACAATTTAGCCGTTTCTGAACATGGAAACCTAAAATGAAATTTTTTAATATCTTCGCCATTCGGAGCGGAAGCTTCGACTCTCTGAAAATACTTACTTGCAAATATCGCTAGTGTGAAAATCATCGACGGGCGTTTCCGAGTTACACGCTAAATGTAGTAACGTCTGACCATCCCGATGAGTCAATTTCAAACGGTTCAACGTAAAAATCATCCTATGTATATTGAACACTTCCTCATCGGAACACTGCTTTAAAAGTTTCGTGAGAATCGTAAGTAGACACAGAGTTGTTGTTAAATTTGTATCCATTTCCTCTCGAACTGTAGCCGGTTCATCTTTCGGTCCAGGTTCCATTAAACGTTGTTTGTTCCGTTCCAATTCGACAATAGCGGCCGATAAAATTTGAACAACGTGCTGATAATCGACGTTTACGCCGACATGTAACATCTGGGAAAAGACTTGCGTGAATCGCAGGAGGTCCTTCATCACGGAAGTGTAGTTGTCTTGTCGAAGACGTAACGCGTGCATCCATAAGTCGACGCAACGATCAAAACGAGCGTTGTCTGCAAATACTGCACCCCTAATTGTATTAGATTAATAATCGATAAAGCTTTAATTTTTAAAAACGACTCACCGATAAACAACCGGATGGGGAACTTCAGGGTTGTTACTACCTAAAATCCGTTCCCTAATTGTTAAAGATTCCATATGTAGAGCGTTATTGTTCAGTTCGATCGACTCCAATTCGGCAAGTGTTTGTCTTTCAATCCAGTTTTCGTAAGCAGGTATTGGGGGTATTAGGACTTTCTTAATTGGATTATTTTGATCACAATATCTAAAAGCAATTTACAATTGATCATTTTAGAGTTGGGAAAAAAAATCAAATACTTTACCTAAGACTCATGGCCATATGTAAATATTTGTACGTTTTAACAATATCATAATTCTCCTTATCATTGGCAAATGAGGCACCTAGTAGTTCTAACGCTTCAATTTTTTCTACCACCGTAATATCTTCTTGCTGTATTAGATATTGTACAGTTTCTTCTCTGGTTCTTTCAGCCGCAGCTTTAACAGGCGTCATCCCCGCTTCGTTTGCATAAAACTTTGCATTGTATGCAAGCAATTCCATCACCACCTCTATGTGACCGCACTCAGCCGCAAAATGTAAGGCTGTGGCACCACAAAGCGCTCTCTCATTTGGATCGGCACCATTCGACAAGAGAAAACTCACCTAACGAAAATTCTTATTTTAGCAAATTATTCGATAATTTTCAACTTTTTGTACAACTCACCACCTCCGCATGACCCTTATATGCAGCAATCATTAAGCAGGTATTATTAAATTTATTTGCTATAGTTAAATCAGCTTTATGTTTAATTAAGTATTTAACAATATCCAATCTTCCATCGAAACACGCCGCTCTAAGAGGAGTTGATCGCGTTTTGGTTGCATGATTAACATCAGCCCCTGCTTTCACCAACGTCTTCACAGCATTCAAATACCCTGGAAATGTTGAAGATGAAACAGCAATCGTTTAAAGTGTCAAGATTGCTCCCACCTGAACACGCAGCACACCAAAGCGCTGTAGCACCCTCGATAACATATCCATCGAACTTAACAATACCCTCCTGTTCAAGGTCGACATTGAAATTCCATAACAACATCCGCAAGACTTTATCTCTGCCATATCTGGCTGCCACAATTAAGGGCGTTAACTGTTGCCCATGTGACTCAAGAATTTTCTGCGAAACGAAAACAAAAAGTCTATATTTAACCCGAATTTTCTAAAAATATGCCGTGGTCTTTTGTCCCGACTTACTTCCTTCAAAATTCTGTCAACCTCGTCTCGATCTACGCTGTTTAGTAGGGTGTATAAAGCAGGAACAGCCATCCCATCCCTGGCGTAGAAATAAACACGTTTGTTTAAAGGGTGCCCTGGCATTTTTTGATAACCTATCGCATAATATCATAACGCAAAAAATCGAAACGTTTACAATTTATGGAATTGAAACGTACAACACTCACGAAAAACTGAGTCAAGTTCACATCTGCTACTACTTGGGGACATGCGTTTGAATTTGTTTTCTAGAATTTTGAAAATAATTTAGATCTATACGGTTCAAGGTTATAGGACGTTAATGTGACATTTGAACACAGAAAATACGATTTTCGTTTTTTTTTTCGTCGGGAAGAAATATGCGTGTCACGTTTATGCAGGACCGTAATTAAATGTATGTTTGCAGTGGTAAATATTTATATTTATCCGTTCAGTCTTCCTCCATAATACAACGTTCGACCATTTCTTTTAACTTTGGATTATCCATGGCGGCTGATATGCGTTCCTTGTCATTTATTTGCTTGTTTACTGAAAATGGTAATTGGTTTTAGATGATCGTGGTATTGGAAACCCTTACTCTCTTCTTCAGTTGTGTGAGCACCCTCCTTTATGTAAATATCAAGTTTGAAAGGATACGGTATGTTACGTTCCAATTTAATTCGAATACACAAACCGATTAAAGTTGCTAAGGAACAATGAGGGACCGTGGGGTTGAATTCAATTCTGACAATATTTACATACTCATAATAGGAATCCTTTATCTGAAATTGTGATTATAATAGATTTCAATGAGAACATTCGATACATACCTCAACACCATCTTCGTAAACAACGTTTAATTCCTCTAAGGTTTGAGGTTTTTCTGGGTCACGAATTGATTTTATTAAATCTGGAAATAAACGTTAGGAGATATTGTTATTGAAGTTATTATACGAACCAAACACCATATACTTCAACTCCTCTTTATCGATTTTGACATTACGATTCGCTTCATTTTTGAACGGTTTTTCGTTTAATACTAATTTTTTACGGAAAAAAGATAAAAACATAATTAATACTCGTCGAATACTTAATAAAACCAATAGAACAACACAATTAAGCAACTTGAGATTTTTAGCCCCCACACATAATTATTGCAGATTATTTCATGGCAGCATACTAACAATTGAAATTTTTGCAATTCGTATATTCGAGTCCTTCGATCATTTTTACGACATAGTCTACCTTTGTCGGGCGGTATTAAACGCAACAATCAACTTTTCCTTATGATTTAGTTGATGATTAAAGGAAATGATAACAACGATTGAGGTTAGGTTGAGGGACGAAGGTCATTTAAACGCCTGCGTTCTTTTAATAGCAAAGTGCATAGAATAATTTCGGTTTGTTCTATGGCTTTTTAACAAAGCCAGTAAAAATTTAAAATGAACACATTTCATCTAATACATCTAACAATCACTTAACGGTTGGGGGACTTATAATATATGAATAAAGTATATAAGAAAAAACCTACTTTCTAGGAAGTAATCGCTTTATTCGGGCGTTAAATATAACAACAACAAAAATTCAAAAGATATTCGATCAAGCGTTACATTTAAACGGAAATAATCCTTTAGATTAAATACATAACGAATAGAATATGAGTTGTGTAACAAATTCTAGATAACTATTCAGAGGACGTACCGATAAACAATTCTCACGTGTTGCAACTACTCTTTTGCACAGAAATCAAGAAAGCTGCAGCTGAAGGTTAATCATTTATATGAAAAAAAATCAATTTATCGGAAAAATTCGACTAAATAAAGGACGCGTCCCTGTTCGATTACTTCGAGACGCAGTAAGAACGTTGCTACATGAAATCAACATTTGTTCGTTTTCAGTATTCTAGACTGAACGAACAATGACATTTTTGTGACGAAATAGCGACGAGTATGATCAATAGATGCGAATTCACAGTGTTGTAACCGACCTCTAATTAAGGGAACCGATAAGCAATCATCATAATGGAGATTGCATCTGCGAAAGACCACAATCGAGTTTGGTTTGTGAAACAAAAAAAAAAACTTATTTTGCATGGTTTTCTCAACAATATTCTGCAATTCTCCATAACAAGTTTAATCCGTTTAAAAAAAAGTCGTTTTAGTGTACTTACATCCAATTATTTAGATCAGATTCGTATTCGAAGAAATGCGGAATAAAACGATGAAATTACCCATTCGGCGAAGTAAAGGTGTAACATTCGGTTTTAATGGCTCCAGATACGGATCAAATCGTATTTTATCCTCCTAT
The DNA here is from genome assembly GCA_020654155.1 of Novius pumilus. NCBI lineage: Eukaryota > Metazoa > Arthropoda > Insecta > Coleoptera > Coccinellidae > Novius > Novius pumilus. Next base: position 972,518 of record JAIFOV010000476.1, read on the forward strand.
CCTAGGGGATTGTAAATTTAATTTATTGTTAGAGCACTTTTCGTTCACCAGATCAAAGTAAAGGAACGACGGATAGTTAGATATTTGAAAACAATTTTTTTTATATGTAGGAGTATGAACGGAATAACACTTCAAGGAGTTTTATTATGTAGGATTTACTTGTAATATTCGTCCTCTATGCGGCCAATCAGACCGTATCCGATTAGTACGAGTATAATGCGTTCTCTGTTACCGGACAAAACTGATCTTACTGATTTAATTACCCGAGGTTTCTTCGTACATACAAACCGAAGAGTATAAATTACAATGGACAAGGTTGTGTCTGTTTTATTCCAAAACAAACTAATTATACGTTATTTCTTGACACTTCTTTAAAGTTAAAAAAATCGCGATGGCAAATATTTTAACCCAAGACATCATGTTTAAATTCGTTTTTGAGGTAAAAAGAAACAAAAAATAGCGGCTAACTTAATTACCTGACAAATGCTGTCATTAACGATCGGAAAACCTTGTGGAAAAATTGTTTAGATTCGCGTTGTTCCCTTTAATGACATTATTTTATCGTAAACGAAGATGGTCACTATCGTGTCAAGGTTCCTCAAAATAACAAAGATTAGTCAATCGACATCCATTAATTCAAGTTCCACGTCGAAGGTACAATGTCAAAAAATTGCAAAACTTATCGATTATTATTCAATACGTTAACTAGGGAGTAAGAAAAATAAACGGAGAGGATGTTTTTGAGAAAATTTCCCAAAAATTCAAAACCCCTATCACCCTTTTCAAAAAAAAAATCGCAGCGCTCGAAATAAAATTTTTTTTAAATAAAAGATGAAGATCCGCATTCTTATTATGATAATATTATGCACTATTGTTGAAAAGGATTAAAATTCATGATTTAAGTTTTAACGGTCAGTTATGTAACAAATACTTAAATTTTGCATACAACCTTGTCGTTATTCGATATTTATCTTATTATCATTTTGCCATTTAACCTACTTCTGTTACAACCATATCTAATCCTGAAATTTTATACGCCCGCAACGGTAAAACGCATCTAACGTCCGTTTTTTTCATATCTGATCGGAATTTCGTCGATTCGTTATTGAGTAAAATTCCGTTTGGTGTGAACGGGTTTATTTAGGCGCCAGGTCTCCTCTGGTCGTCGTCGTCGTAACCCTGACATACTCGAAATTATACTCCGTTTAATCTCGAATTCACGCATAAATCCACGCGAACAAATCGACACGTTCGACGTACACGATTAATTGATTTGTTTTATTCAAATCGGTTTTAAATTAGGGCGCCAAGTGAACGTTAATGAACGCACTCAAACTTGTTACGTCGATTCGTATTCTAAGAAAAAAAAAATGCGTACCTACGCGAAGATCGTAAAAGAGGTGGGACAGAAAAAAAAATGATAAAGGTCGTTTCAAGATAATCTGGTACTAAAAATAGAATAAAATGATTAACAATGCGTCGGCGGTACCTACTATAGGCATTCCAAGAATGACCTGTTGACCCGTGGTCAGTACCGTCAACCTTGTCCGGTCTACCATTCAGGTCGAGTTGCGAAATTCCACGCTTGGCTGACTTCTTTACCTTCACTATTCACTATTTTATGCGCCCGATGAAATACCACTTCGATGCGACGCCGCCACCGCGTCGCGACGCGACAAATAAACCGGTGGGCGTAAGATTCAAAACATACCTTCGAAATTAAAATTATTCGACGGTGGCCGTGAACTGAAATCTATAAAAACAAGTGTTGCAAAACGGAATCCTTATCAAAATAAAAATGATGCAACGCGCAGTCCTTGCTATTTCTCTATTCGGTATTTTTGGAGCATATCTTACCGGTTTTTGCGAACGAAAAATAACAAAACGTATCGAACTGTCAATTCGGCCACGACCAACCTTCGATTACCTATCGATTAATTGATTACATTAGCCCCCTATTAAACGTGAATCTCCTATTGATTGGGCCTAATTTAAAAGCTTGATACATTTCGGTTTCTCACGAAATCGTGACCAAATCAACAATGAAATTGTAAAATTCAAAGATCTATTGCTCTTAATGCACACGAAATAAGTTTCGTTTAATTGTTGATCCTTTTCCTTAACCTTCTAGTCGGTTGTAATCGTGAAATGTTTGACCGACAATCGGATGTAAACAGGGACGGCCCTACTATGCAGGGGTTGCGCAAATCTCGACTCAATTTATCCAACATTATCAATTTGTGCTAAGGTCACGATGAGAAACACGTTCATAACATTACCAATGCGGCAAACGTCCATTCGATCATCTGCTGCTTCGTTATAATTAAATTGTACCATTTAATCATTGAGAAAATGTGGGATTTCCTCAGAAAAGGTGGGTTTTCACGGCAAATTTAAGATTAATGTTGAATCAGAAGGATAACTCAGCTTTCAATGAATTTCTCCGACTTGAGAAATATCGGTAGGTACTAAGATTCCCAAAAAATTGTGGTGAATTGAAAAAAATTTTGTCAAATTCTTTTTAGAATAGCATGATATTGGAATTACTCATATTTGAAATTTCTAGAAAATGGGTGACGAAATTCAAAGCCATTACAAGAAATTTTGAGTTAAGTCAAAGTAGTCATAAAAATTTTTAATTTTTTGAAAATCAATAAATATTTGACAAATTTCAGTGATAAAATTATGCGGTTTCTGAGGGTTTAATCACATTTTCAAGAAACTTGGCACGCCTCTGTAGGGAAAGACATATAATTTCTACAAAAAATTACGAAATGCTAATGAGGAATCAATAACCAATATTTAAATTTCTTTGAAGAAACTCAGAAATTGACCATCAAAAAAGTTTGAGGATCTTGTAGACAAATCTGAGATAACTTTGAACGTTTGGTGAGCTTTTCTTATCCAAATTGCTAGATCTTTTCGAATTTTTTCAACTGAAAACCATTTGAGAGAGTTCTTGAACAATCTACGACCGAATTTGGGGGAAAACATGCAATGCACCGAGATAAAATTAGCGAAAAGGTATTGCGTGAAGGAAATTCTGAAACAATATAATAAAAAATTCAAAAATTTTAAAGAAAAAAATAATCAAATTTTGAACAAGTTTTCAGAAATTGAAGAAAAATAAGAGAACACTAGAAAAATAATTAGAAAACGCATCTTCTTTTTAAATATTTTTGTCGAAATGTTACCATTTTTCGACGATCTACGACTGAAACCTTCAAAAAAACTTTTGGAGAAGTTTGTGACAAATCTATTGACCGAAAAAAATTGCGAAAAACCACAGCAATTATACACTTCAAAAAATGCTAAAAATTGTACGTCTGAAATGAACGTTTAAATTTCATGGAAAATTTTCCCAGAAAAACCACCATTCATTTCAAATATATAAGAACGAAAAAAAGTTGCACAGAAAATTACAGGAAAGGTTAAGGATAAGTTTCATAAAAAACGAACAACCAAGAAATTAAACAAATATGTACTAAAAAACGCCTTTTCCATAAGTTTTTTTCCAACAAAATTCGCAGTCCGTTTTGAAATATTCAACAAACAAAAACCAAAAGTTTTTAGGGAAAAACATATAATTTCTAAGAAAGACTCCGAAAAACTAATGAGAAATCACCAAAACGTCTAAAATTTTTTTTAAAGAAACGCTGAAATTAACCATAAAAAATTTTCAAGAATCTTAAGGACAAAAATGTAAATATGTCAGGAAAATTTCGAAAATTGTCTACAAATCTGAGATGTTTTTGGACCTTTGGTGACCTGTTTTGATCCAAATTGTTGTTTCATTTCGAATCTTCCCAACTGAAAACTAATCAAGAGAACTCGTGAAGAATCTACGATGAAATTTGGGGGACAACATGCAGAACTGAAAAAAAAACTACTGAAAAGATATTTCAGAATTGCGTGAAGAAAGTTAAAAAATCCAAAAATCTTGAAGAAATAAATAATCAAATGTCGAACGAATTTCCAGAAAAATCAGATGAGACCAGAAATCGCATTTTCTTTATAAAAATTTTTGTTGAAATAAAAGGATTAACAAGCTTATAACAAAAAAAAATACTTTTGGCAGGATTTTTCTATTGAATGAACATATGTTTTTCTTATTTTCATCAATTAATATCACTTTTGTCTTTCGATGATGTTGATGGTGATTGACGACATTCTTGTATCAATAATGTGGATTTGTATTCTATTGGTCATTAATAAAAAGGTACTAAAAAAGAAGAAAAAGTGTGCAGATGATACGTTGTACGGCACAAATGACGTAACAGAAGGGATTCCCTCGACATAACGGATGCGTCCTCAAACGGCAACTGATGTCTGCATGCGTTCACGCACATCCGCTGCGTTCCCACCATGAAAAAACGGCGTTTCGCGGACAGTGACCAGCTCTACACGCGATTCATACAAGAACTGCAACAATTCCGTTCCACGACTTTCAGTTTCTTTGGTGGCTTCTAGGAGACCGGTCGTATTCGTAACATCATTTGGTTGCGTTACGCCGGATCACGAAGATCGGCCGCCGGTTTTCACGAGTTTTCCCGTAATTGCTCAGTGCGCACCCGATTTATGGGGACTTTCATCGTCGTTATTGGAAAGGTACAGTTTTTGCACAGAAAATTTTCATTAATGATTTTTACGATATATAACAAACGGGAAGCAGTTTCCTTATTGCGATCGTTTCCCAGTGAAGAAGTGTCATTTCTGTTCGACAATTAAAAGAACGTTAAGAAAATTAATGGAAAAGTCGCCGATAAAAAGCGAATGATGTGCAAACTGCGGCGAATTTTAATTACACTAAAACAATTCAAACGCCTTTACGAGTATTTAATCGCGCCATTTTAAGGACGAATTGGAAAAACGAAATTGCAACTTACACTTCCAGTTACGAAAGAGGAAATAGTTCCTATTGTTGGGTATCGTTGAAATCAAACTGGGTACGCTCATTTTCAATTCTCGAAGCTATCGCAACATCATTGTTTTTAATTTTTCGATTTCTTCAGAAATTAATATTTCTGTGGGAAATTTCGCTTAATTTGTGTGTGAGCTGATTTGATTCACGTTATATAAACACCGTGACTTATCCTGCGGTTAAAATAAAACAAATAGCTAAATGGACTATGAAACCACGGAATCGCGGAAATTAGATAATAAAATAACTTTGGGTTTGGGCTTAAACAAAAAACGTATCTCGCGGTTGTTAATTATTGAATCGATGCAAACCGACGTTTATTAATTGCATCGCATCATAAATACCAGCAATTTGTTCCGAGAATTAGCGCTCGTTAATATTCCACACCTTCAAGAGCAGAACGCACTTATCCATAAAGTGCATAAACTGCAACATGTAAATCGACGAAAGCGCGAATTAAAAACTTCACATCTCACTGGAAGTCCATGTAAACAAATATCGTGAAAGTGAGAGTAAAATATGAATAATGATAATGACGACAAAAACGACGATAACAGCTCGACTTGATGATCTAATTCCGATTTCTTTGAATAATTTATCAATATGTACGTCCGCTTCCTACACTCACTTTTACCACGTCATACTCGAAATTTTTGTTTGAGCGACCTTGAACCCCGAAAAATCCAGTATACATTCGTTTGAAAGCGATCCGTCGTAAAATGTGTGAAATTTTTTAAAAGTCGTAAATTTTATTTCAAGTCGAAAGTTTCCCAAAAGATCGACGTCGATGGCTCTGCACTAGGAATGTTAAGAATCGACGTGGAACGCTGAGATATGGTGAGATGGTTGGAAACGCAAAAAGAAACGGAACCTCACGAGTTGCTCGGCTCCGTCAAGGTATCCGTTGGTCATGGCGATATCACCGACGACCCTCTGGCAGCTTTGGGAGACAACTCGAACCAAATTTATTCAGTCACCAGGTCAGTGGTGTTACCTAGACTCACCATCAACCGATCTACCGATGGGGCGACTCGTTTTTCCTTTACTGGTGGGGGGTGAGTACTGGTTTCTGGGTTCTTTTGTAAAATAATTTCCGCTTGGAATACTTGAGGTGCAAATTGGAACAGAATTTCTTTTTTTATATCGTAACGAATTTCATGGAAAAATCATAACGACTCCCATTTTAATAGCGGGCATGAGTAAGCATCAAAACGTTTACTGATATCTAGGTGCGGACAGAAAGAAAACTGCAACACTTTTAATTGGTAAAGGAATCGATTAATTTTCCGATAATTAAATTTTATGTCACCGAGGAAGTCCTTACGTTCCGGAATTACCATAAAATATTAGTTGTTATTGTCATTATATCCTTAGAAATTTTTTTATTACATTGTTTCAGAAATTAACAAGACTTTGCGGAAAGTTCGTTTCTCTTAAGGCGTCTACGGGTTATAAAGTTGATTACAGTTATTGATAAAAGGTTTCTTTCTTAAAAATAGGTCTCTTTCAATAACAATTTCATGGTTTTGAATTGTAGTGAGAAACTTTTTCACGTCTCAACTCGAAATTATTAAACATAAATTTGCGAAGCCGTGGACATATCTGCATTTGATCATGTGCCACCTCCACTTTGCGACTATTCATTAAGAACAACAAGATTATCAGCTAATCAAAAAACCGCCCCGACGCGGCAATGGTTTATTTTGTCATCTGTCGCTTCACAATTATTTGATCAGTGTGGGTTCAGTTCATCTAAAGACCGCGATCAAGATTTTTTTTCTGGGGGAGAGGTGCACAACACGGTCTGGGGAGGGGGCAGATACCCCCGCCACCTACGCCAAACGCCGCGAAATGACAAACGTTCATTTCATCATCTGTTGCCTCGTGACTATTCTTTTTTTGTTGACGATTGATTAAATGAATATTGGTGGCTTCGTCATTATACGATTGTTGCCCAAACCTTTGATCACTAGTCGAGAGATTTTTAAATTTTTATCAAAGCGACAAATAGTCAATCACCAATCGAGAGCCCTTGTGTCTTTAACCTTTTTTTTCATAATTATCTTTTGAAAATGACGAAAGAACGAAAAGGAGATGGAAAAACAATAACCTAAAACTAACATTTACTTGCATTTTCCAAATTTTGACCATTTGGTAATGGTGGAGTTTCCCCCATGAATGGGTTGTGAAATCTGAATTATCTTCATTTTGGCTTCATTAAATGCTTCAACAACCAAGCAAATTTTCCTTTCGAAATAAAATTATTTTTCAGAGTCAACCCCCTATTCAAGGAAAATATGATGTACGCGGATATTTCGAGGAAAATTCGTAAAAACGGTTGCATAAACCGTCAAGCGAGGAAAACAATCGATAAATCAGGTTCATCCGGTTACGGTAGCAGTAACACCAGCAACGATAAAGACCCCGAGGAATCGTTTACGTTGGACAGAACGACAAAAAATATTCCCAAAAACGGATCAGTGCCATCGTCCTCCGGATCCGGTTCCTCTTTTGGTACACTGAACGCGATACCCGAAGGCAAAATCGATATCCTCCCCGGAATTGAGCAGAAACCTGAAGAAAATTTCGATTCTATAATCGACGATCGGATTTTACTTTATACCAGTTTGAATTACGCACCAGACCCAGATAAAAACGCCATCGACATCCATATATCCGTCACTGAGTTACTCGTCGACATCTTAAAAAACCTTAATTTAGCACTCGACGATCCTACCGACCGCGCCGAAGACATCCTAAAGAACCTTATCGAGAAAATAAATCGGGGCTTGGAAACGATGAAAAACGCCACGGACGAAGACATGCGAAAATTGTGCGTCAATTTGAGAAACTGTAAAAAGGTGAGTTCGGTACTGAGGGCGTTCGGGAATTCGAGCAATTCGTCGTCGTCTAATTGGAGCGCGAGCAAATCATCGGACACGGACGTGTCGTCGTGTCCGGAACATTTTTCGTGTCCGTCTAGTACCGGCGGCAGTAGTGATTCAGTGAAAGGCGGGACAGAAAAAATCGGAGTTTCGTTGAGGGCTGTGAGTGACGAGAAACCCTCAGTTTGGGAACAGTACTACGGGGTGAGAGCGGAACCGAGTTTGAAAGTACCACTAGCAGTGCCAAAACCGACAGACGTACCAGTTTTTGTGAGTATTATTTTAAATTATATCCAGGGAAACAAAAATTAATTTAAGATAAATTCATTCAAACGTGGTGATAAATTCTACTGCCACGGTATACGGAACACCCGTGAAACGATTTTTTTCTCAAAAATGATCGGTTTTCGGATGATTCATATGTATCGCAACTGTCGAAAAGATAAGAAAAAACCGTTAGAACAAAGAAGAACCGGAATAAGTTAATTACCGATTCAAATTTATACCCGACGCGGTAACAATGAAATTGAAAGAGTCGCGCGCGCGGAGAAAGCTCCGAAGCGTTGCATGTAAATAGTCGGTTTAATAAGCGACTGTTCATTTGCAAATAATGATATTACGATACATCGAACGTTCTACTGTTTTTCAAACATAAAACAACTAAATACCAATTACCGCACTTCGAAACCAATCGAAAATTCGTAATCTCGTAGGAGGCAATGAGGGAAAGTTTACAATCATGCATCTAAAAACGATTAGATCACTACCGAATTCGGACGTTGCGATTTTTTATTTTTGGTAATTACACAATTCGTCTGGTTAGATAGATAATTATATAACGTAATAACAATAAAATATAAGACTTGCCGCGTGCAGTACAATGAACAGAGAACCCCGAAAAATTAAGTTTATTAAAATTCCAACCTCTAATCCGAGGAGCTGCAATGTTGCAACGTAATCTTATTAAGAAACGATAATAAAAAAAATGAAATTGAACGAACTTGGCCTTGAAAAATGGAACGGAATCTGGCAGTTATATTGTGTAATTCAATCAAAAGTATCTTCTGGGAATGTCATCATTATCTCAAGAACGCATTAACCTTTTTTTTTATTGTCTGTTTAAAATCATTTTTATTTCATCGACAATCATACTGAACAATATTGTTTTTCTATGGCGTGAAAAAAGTCTTCGGTTGGGCACGTCGTCGCGTTATATCATTACGATCCTTAATTTCTCCAAGTACCAAGATGCGAACTGGTTCAACATTACGTCACATCGAGTAATCATAACAAAAAAAAATGTTTTCGCATGCGCTCAATCAATTAGTACCATTTAGCGCATGCTCTTGCAGTGCCTTCGTTAGAGGGTATTTCGACATAGGCGCCCGTAAATATCGGAATGTTCCGTTCAATTCGATTCGCACGTACACTCGAACTTATATTTTCACTTTCAATGATTTCATGGCCTACTACCCTACATCGGCTTCGTCACGTTGGGCTCGTCGATTTTGTTACATTCTCAATTCGTTACAACGATGAGGAACAAACCCTTCGATGATTATATATGGCACCGACTTATATTTTTTAGATTCACATTCATTCGATTCAATCGATTATATTGACTCAGAATGAATAAGTCATTAGGTTATTATAACGATTTTTGAGTTTTGCGGCCTGCGTTTTCTATATTTCTACACAAAAACTGCCTTTCGTGTCTTTATTCAGAGGAGATTTCAAATTATTCGAATACACATAATATAAAATAATAAAACGTTCCTTACATCACTAAAAAAGGAAAAAAATTCAGATATTTCGACGCTAATTAGGTTTTAATAAATCTTTTATTAAAATCCATGAAAACAATGCAGAACTAATATGGAACCAACATGGAACATTGCAATAATAAGGAGAATATGAAATAACTGAAGATAATCAAACTTCTTGTGAGGCACAAAGATCAAATCAAATTAAAATCGAGTTAATCCGAAGAAGTTGTTATTAACACGCAACGAATAAAAGGATTCCCATCGTTTGGATTCACTTAACAGTCACCGAAACAGTTAGGAATGCAAAATTGTGTTCCATCATCATCTAAAAATGCCCAAACTGATATGTTAATACCGTGTAACATGACAGTCTAACCTCGCATGTAATAAAAAAAACATCACTTACCGAATAAGTAATGAGTTTTTTATTTTGAAGAGGTTAACGAACCGAATTGACGCAAATCTCCCGCGAACAAAGAGATTTTTTCCCACATACTTTTCTGTGTTACCCGTTCGTTGAATTAAAAATTTAAGAGGCGTGGTGCGATGCGTTCTCTTCGCTGAAACTCGTAATTGTCTTAAAAGTGAATCACGGGTGGTATTAAGGCGGAAGTTTTGGGTGTTGCAAAGGCCATCGAGTTTTTTTGTCTTTGGTCTATACTAAGGCAGCGATACGAGTGAATAAACCCATGCGATTAGTCGAAAAAAACCCGCGTGGTATTTTGCTTGCGAACAAAGGAGTATGTGAAAGTAAAGAGACCTTCGCCGGAATTTTCTGTCTAAAAACTGGAGATGTCGAATCTGCTTCGACGAATGACAGCTGATGGAATGTGATATTTTGAAAGCAAACCGAAACGACCTTCGAAGGCCGTTCATTAAAACCAAACACCAAGAGTCGATAATAACAGACCGGCGATTCGATCATGCGTTTATCTAAAAAAAAAAATACTTTGGAGATCATTTTTTCATTCGATATCATCTCACGAGTACTTGCAGGACGATAGTTAGTTAGACGGAACCAATAAATCCACTTTCTCCATTGGTAATAATTGGAAGATGTTCATTCTCTCGGCCAAGGTCGCTACAGCATTGCACCTCTGCTCTGTTCCGAACAACAATCGTATGCATAACGATACGTTATTGATGACATGCGAATTTTGTCCTTGATTCTGATTCCATGTAGCAGACAGTTTCCAACAGATATTACGAAATCTGGCACGAATTCTAATTTATCGATTATCGACCGAGAAATTGTTACACATAATTTCGATACTAATTCGCGAAATTACTTTCAATTTTATCTACTCTCCTTGTTTTGCCGTTTGACTCGAAGCTATTATTCCGTCCTATCGTTATTGAGTTAATTGGAAGATTCGTCAGCCTTCCTTTAAGCATTTGTTCGCTCTATTGATCATCGGTCGCTTAGCGACTCGAAGCGACAGATGATCTTCGAACCATAACCTCAGAGAGGTCGCTCAGTAGCATTCAATATCTGCTAATCACGCTATTTCACCTTTTTCAATATCCAAAACGAATTGCTTTTATAACAGCAAACATTGGGAACAATAAGCATTCTTCGAGCATATATACAACCATTTGACCTAATGACATTACAGAATGCCATTCGTGGCGTAAAACATAAAAACGTTACTCGCTAAACGTTTCTCGATTTCGCCATTTCACTTCATTAGATGCTATCTTCAGTTAAACGCACCGAAGATCCACAAACAAGATTGATTACAGCTTCTGTGGTCCAAACGTTTCACATTATTTTGAAACCCGTTTTTTTATCATCACGATCAAATCAGCTCAAAAATTGGCAATTATCTAAAACAAAAGAATGATGATGGTATTCAGGGTCAGTCGTGTTACGTTGCGTTGTCGAGGAGTGAGAGTTTACTACACGAGACAAGTGCAAACACTTTCTCCGACTGAAAAATCGCTTCCGGTGGTAGATTTTTAATCAAACCTGACTAATCGATTACATCTCGAGAACTAACTTAAATATCTTGACACGTTACATTCTTCAACGCGGTCTGATTGCGTTCACTTAGACAATGGTTGTGTCAATTGCATAAACTGTGACAAAGGTATTGTGTAATTTTATATTTGCGTATATGGGTTAAATATATTGTGTACACATACCTAGATTATAACGCATCCTCAAATACGGGTACGATACGGTCGATAAATTAATATTCAATTATTTTTAGGTTATGGTTAATATTTCCGCCATACGTAAATCCAAATTTCATTGTTCCGATTAAACGGTGGTTATCCTGAAAATGGCTTCTAATAAGTTTTCCAATTGCTTTCTACAGAAAGTTTAGATGCGTGCTCACTGGAAAATTTGATCTAGAAACACGCAACCGTAGGGTATCATCGTACCGACAAAACGCTATGAACTTGAGACAAATTCTAACGTACGCTTAATGAGTAAATTTATTTAATACGTATCTTACATAATCGGGGCGTTTCATATCAACCACGCTCTATTTATGTACTCGATTCATATGTCAGTGATTTGAATAATGGAAAAGAAAAAAAGAAATTACTATCTCCGGTTAGTCACAGCTAACATTATTACTGAATGGATTTAATTTCTTCGCAATATTGGAAGGAATGCGACTCCCGAAGGCTGAAAACAGATGAGAAACGATTCGTGAGACGAAAATCATCTATGTGCAACATAACAGTCCATCTTCATCTATTATACTTTTACAGTTACAAATCATGAGATCAATTCGAAAAAAATAAGCACGGTAAATTTTGTTACACAATGTAAGATGAACAAAGCAGTAACTGTGGAGAGAGGGCAAACAGTAGTAAATCAATGATTAGATAATAGTGAAAAAGACTATACAGAAATTTTTTTTTCAAGACCAAGACTAAGATGGTCTCGGTCTGGATTTTCGAGACAAGTAGTAATGCAAATTCAAACAAAGAAACAAAATATTCTTTTCAATGCTCTAAAATAGAGTTGCGATGAGTCCAGTTGCACCAATGTTTCACTTATTATTACTTCGAAAGAAAAGAACCTCAATGTAAATGAAAAATCTGGAATTGTTGTGAAGAAGTTGTTGTAGAAAATGTACACTCAGACGAAGATAAAGTAGAAGAGTTCGGTCACAAATGAAATCAACTTCTTTATTAAAACCGAACAAAGTCAGTCGGACGCTTGCGCCTTAGGATTTTCGAGGCTCTAAATTGGCACTGCGCAAGCGCTTGACTGAATCTGAACATGTTTTGATGATCGTTCGTAAATGGAGATGATGAATGTGAGCAGTTCTGGCTGGATTTGGAAAACTATCATAAAATTCGTCTGACAATTAGAATAACGAATATATACATAATTACATAATGTCGATAACACAACAGTTTCCTTATTAACGTGAACGAAGCGTTTCAGTTCAATTTAGTGACACAATTCCAATTTTATATTATTTTTAGCATTTTCATTTTCTTCGATCGCTGGTGATTTTATTGACGGCATTACATTCCGATCACGGCTGTACATAACATTAAAACATTGTTTATTGCTAGTGGGATTTAAAACGAATCATTAGAATTTTCCAACTCCCGGATCTATTCTGAAGTCATTTATGTCAAACTGAAATATACGAACAACTTTCTCGTTCGAATCGAAAGGGCGACCGCTGGAATTTCGCAAGAAGGGAAAAAATATTTAAACGTTAGTAGTCGACTAGAAAAAAATGTGGGTCGATTTGGATTTTATTTGATTCGCGAAGAATCCGCTCGTTGCGAAACGATCATTTTTTTTATATTCGGTCCTTTCAAGGTTTCGAATCGCCCGCGGTTTGCGAATGAAAGTGATAAAACTGGATTTCGGTCGATATCTGATTCCCCATTGATTATCGATCTTTTTTTTTTCTTCATGCTCATTCGTAACGCGACGGTTCAATTATAATAAATATTTATCCGTTTAACCTTCCAGCTTCGCAAAACAAACCGCGCCGGAGAAAGTTCTGTGGAGCATTTCGCGCGCGGGGCTGCTGACATTTACCTTTTCTCGACTTCGTCAGCCTCCTGAATTCGCCTCGTGGTGTTTTGGGGCGAATCGCTTTCTACCAATTAAAGTACACATCCCAATTTGGTATTTGATACCATGTCGACTATTGTTCTTTGGTCTGTGGATTGGTATGTGAACAATCTTTTGGTATGGGAGGGGCACTCGTTGGCATTATAAAGGTATAAAAAGCAATTAAATCCGGTTCTGCTGCGCCGACTGTGATTCATGTCTAAAGATTTCCAAGTTGGCATTTTTTCCTTTGAGATTTTGCATCTTCGATCGGTACAAAAATGTTTGATATTGTAGAAGTACCGATTCGTTACGTAAACTTAAATTTCGTGTCACACCTGTTATGGGCGCAGTACGCGAAATTTCATGTCATAAAACCAACAACGAAGAAAGTCGAGTCTCGTTATCAACCCAACTCCATATGAAAATTGTTGACTGTTCATTTTTTTTACAGTTTCTGACAAAATACCGAACGGTTCCCTCGTGCCACAGATAAATTATTCAAATTAACGTAAAAGGAAGTTATATACTGTTAAAAGTTTACAAATACAGTTGGAGAATTGCTCAATATCCGAACTGTATCGCGATGGTCGAAATAAAAAACCGTTAAAATGCAACCAAGCACGCGATGGCCTCAACGTTTTGTCTGTCTGGAGGAAGAGTCTCGTACTTTCTTGAACGGCTATGAATTAAATTATTACTCACACCTTATTATGGTAAGCTTTTGTTTGATTAGATTATGTAACGTATTCGAAGAAAATAAATACGCACGGGAGAAAATACAATGATGCTCAATCAGAGAAATCTCTTTAATGTATGTATGTCAGCGACTCTTTTGTAATCGGTCTTACCTACCGAATGCGAAAAAGTGCCATTCTTTTTAAATTTTCCAACATTCCGCGCCTCTATTAATCGGCTATCGAAAATGGGCATAGTGGGTACCTTTTGTGGAAACGTGTAGGTATACGCAAAACCCACTTGCAAAAAATTTTCGATGTAGCAACTATTATTCAATCAAAAAATCGTTGTCGCTTGTTCATTTTGTAATTTATACCTATCTAATATTATATTTGATTGTTTGAGGATCGATAAATATTAACTGAGTGTTGTTGCGACATACGGAAGAATTGGCAATGAAGAAGTGTACACAGGAAGGTAATATTTGAAAATAAAAGAAATCATTACGTTGCTTTTATATAAGGATCTTTCTTAATTCGCACATCCTGCAGTTAATACCCCAAGGGTATTTGTATGGTGGTAATCGAATTGTTGCGAATTTGAATTATGTTTAATGATATCCTCTTTGGTTAACATAAATTACAAAAGATTTCGGTTGATATTATCTTTAGTAAAAAAGTGTTCTCCGTTGTAGTGGAAGGCTTAATAATGAAAGAATTACTGGACATCATACCTTGAATGATTATTTATCACTTCTGAACATTTGGTCATATGTCGCTACACGACTCGTCAATCATCCTCCCAACAATTGAATTCTGACGATGCAATGGGTGATCAAATGAACGACCGAATACTCATTTGTCGCTTTGCGACTAGTCAACCCATAAAGATTGATCAATAGTCGCGGACAACAAACATTGATTAGATTAAATTGTGGCATCGCAACTTTTGATCACCTATACCTTCGGCAGTATTTATTGGATTGTTGCTTCGCAACTAGTTAATCGCCTGGACAAGACGGACGATCAAAGGCTCATTGTCGCTTTGCGACTAGTCAACCCATAAAGATTGATCAATAGTCGCGGGCAACAAACATAATTAGATTAAATTTTGGCATCGCAACTTTTGATCACCTATACCTTCGGCAGAATTTAATGGATTGTCGCTTCGCGACCAATTTATCAGTCGAGGACTTTTTAATGCATTCGGCAGCAATTAGATAAGTCAAAATTAAAGAAAAAACAATATTGCAAGCGCAGTTCATTCACGGAAATGAAAGAAAATTTCTATTTTGATGTACGGTTTACGCTTCCAATGAAACGTACCTAAATATCAAATTTTCCTTCCTACTACTTATTCACATAAACGTTTCCGTAATTGGCATTCCAATGAGACATTTAAAAAAACTTCTGACATCACAATCGGCAGTATAGGTATGTAAATCCCAGAAACACTCCATTCAAGAACATCATCACCGGAAATAAACGAAACCGGAGAAAGTATTCGCAGCTGTCGTCACACCGCAACTCGAATTTTCGATCGGATATCAGAACTTATCGTAATTTTAAAGAGGAGAAAATACATAACCTTGACTATAATCGAATACAAACTAAAAATTAACAGGAAAAACATAAAACGTACTTGAAAACCGCTTATTATACCATTGTTACGCAATCATAAACATTTTTTCCTCAAGCAACGCTTTTAAATTTCATAATTGCACTTGAACGTTTGAAACCATCTCGTTTTACATTTTTTTCTATTAATTTAGAATGCACGTTCGTTCTCTTTCACGATTCCAAAGAAATTAATTTGCAACGGAAATCGAAATGAACTTGCAGTTGGGAAAAATGTCGCTCGCTAATTGCGTAAACTGTCACTTTACGACGACGGCGACAGGTTTGTTGAATACTTAACACCGTTTATATTATTGTATAAAACATGAGAATCAAAAACTCATTTGGAACAATGTCAATGTGATGTTACGGCACGACCTAATAATTGGAAACTGTGTTTTAATTAATATTCTCCTTCGCAGCCTGGTGGTCGTCCTGAAGCCGATTTCACCTTAGACGTCCCCCGATCGGAGCACCTCTCGAAGAAGATGAGACAAGACAAAAAGTGGAGATTTAGATGTCGCTTACTCACCTCCTTCTTAGGCCTCGTTTTTTTCTTACTTTCGGTGATGGCCGTTAGTTTGATGTTGACAAGAGGAAGACGAATGTTTGGCTCTATGATGTGATGAAGGATAACTTAATTCTTCGTTAGTTCTCACTTTTTATATTATAATGAGTTGAATTTTTTTATACATCCTAGTGCCAAATATTGAACAGTATTTTTTTGGATCTTCAGTAAACGATCCATAGTTGTGATAAAATTTTAGTGTCATCGATTATTTTATTTATATTATATCGTCGAATCCAGATTGAATTCTTAATTAGGGTTTCTGGATGATAAAACTGAATATCATCAGCTTTCGTGACCTGAACTTTCATCCGTTCGAAAAATTCTTCGTAGAAAGCGAATATTTTAATGCGACGGTATCGAGAATTGATGATTAATGGCTTCATTGTCATCCAGAAACAACTTATAATATAACATTGTAGCATGTAGTGGTAATTACTGACAATGTACCATAATGGATAAGAGTGTCCTTTTCGTGGTTCCTTGTAGAGAATTATCCTTTGTAAACTAATGTTTTATTCGTTTTCCGACAAGTATTTAATTTCGATTTTTCCCCAAGTCTGAGTGTAAATTAATGTGAATAAAAGATGTAAATTCGGAAATAAATTATATCGTTGTATGATGAATAAAATTAGATAACAGAAAATAATTATGGTTATCATTTAAAAATCAAGTGAAATTTCGTAAGGTCGTGATGAAAGATTTCAGAATACATTTGTCAGTCGACTGATAATTCGCTTTGCGGGAAAGAAATTTGAATCGTATTACGATGAGCGAATTTAAGAATATTACGAGAAGGATTACCATAATGACATGCTGTGCAGTTTTGTAATTGGTTATTGTTATTAGCAAAATGGAACACTAAGTACCCACTTCTATCAGAGAATTGGTACCAAGATTTGGAGAATTCTAGATTTATAATATTTACAAATTGTAAAACATGTTGGCATGTTTATTTTTTACTCGGGTATTACCTGAAATAAAATTTAGCTCATCTAATTGGTGTTACTTTACCAATTTGAATTTTTCAATATTGATATCAAGTAAATGATTGAGGTGAAGATCTCATTGCAAAAATTGGTTATTTGAGAATTTGAAAAAATTGGTTAGACTAATTGGGATAGATGAATCAAATTTCCAAATATATGATTATGGTTTCATTGTGATTATATTACCTACTTTCAGAAGTAATGTACGAAAAACGAATCTAGTTACGCTATTTTCAATTTACTTAAGCAATAACAAAAATGTAAAGAGGCGGATGCGCCAGTTAGTTAGCAATTTTCCATTAAAATAACAAGAAAGTATTTTGTTTCAAATTTAAAGAGGAAAGCATCGAGAACTTTCCGAATTACATCGAATACAAAGAACAAATATCGCTGGGGAAAAAACTGTACTTCCTAAAACAAAAGAACTAAAAAAATATAATCAACGATATAACAATGAAGCCCAAGCAAAAATGACGACGAAGTAAATCTGAAAAGGACAAGCTCCAGAAAAAAGTGAGCGATAAAATACTAAAAACGACTCCCTAATATGACAATTTAAATTTTGGCAAATTGAACAAGTTTCAGAATGTTCGAATTCTCAAAGTTCCTCAGACTTATAACATGCAGAGATGATCACAGGAAACGACTAAACATCGGATGACTTTCATCAGAGGATTCACGAAAGTCATAAAAGTTTTGACAAATAATTTGTATCCAATCCAAAAAACTTCTCGATAAAAATCGACTTTCATAGCTCTTCAAAATTCTTGTGTTATTCCCAGAGTACCTTGAACTTAGCAGTTTTTCCAGAAATTTCAAAAAACTTTTGGGAAGTTCCTTTTCTTCATGAAGACGCAGAAAATGTTCCAGAAAATTCTAAAATATTCACGAAATACAATGACTTCCGTTCTTTTGAACGTTGGAGGTATTTCTTGACAGTTCATAACTTTTTTGCGCCTTCTTCAAAATTAAAACGTGTTTGAAAAAGTAGAACAACTTCCCATGTGTCCCATTTTTGGACATTTGGAAGATACTTAGAAATTGTTGAGCGTGTTCAGTGAAAAAAGATTTAGGAAAAGTTAACAAGTCCGCAGAACTTTTCATTATCTCCATAAGACTTAAAAAATTTCAAGTTTGATGTTCAATTCAAAAGGAGATGAATGAAAAGGTATTTCTAAAGGAAGACAGTAGCTCTTCCGAGTTGTTCTATACTCTGAGAATATTGGTAAGTTTCCTGTAGCTATGATTACAAACTTTTTGAGGTATGAAACTCAACAAAAAATAATGTTCTCCTACAAGTAGCAGAGGAAATCAAGAAAGTTCTGCGAAGGTGCAGCTAAAATTCATAACTTTTTGAAGCTTCCTTCAACATTGGAAAGGGAGCCTCCCAAAAAACTGTAGTGCCGGCTTTAATGTAAAGATGATGTTTAGAACCTCACAGAAAGAAACTAGAAATAAACGAAATATTCAAGAATGAAAATCGGATAATAATAGGAAATTGCCTGAAAATGCAAGACACACGATCAATATGCGAAATAATCGAATTTTCTACACTATTAATGGCTTAGTGACTATAATAACACTTTATTAATACGCCTCCACCATAAATATAATTAACATTCCACAATCGAGACTAAAAGAAAAAGCACCTTTTTGAAATATGTAAATAACGATGAAAAATACCAACATCAGCCATTGGCTTTGAAAACTGCTCGAAAGAACAACATTGGATAGCCAAGGGTTCCGACAGCCATTTAAAGAGTGTTATAAAATTAAATTTTAGACCAAAGATCAGTAAAACTGCAACTCAATCATAAAACTAAAGAGACAACTTTCATCACAAATTAAATAGAATAACGCAAATGAAAAATGCTAAATTACTGTAAAGCTGGCTCTAAGGACCAACAAATTTGAATATTGCGCTGCAGCGCGCCACCTATTAAAAGTCGTGTTAAACAAGCTCGCCGTATTACAGCGCTCTTGAATCCACGATAAATCCGTTCATGAAAAAATTCAAATAAGCAGAAGTTGTCGAAAGTAATCTCACCATTTACAACAACATTGATCAGTGTAATAATTCGCGCGCGCCGTGAAATGGCTAGGAAATATTTTAGAGCGAAATAAGAAAAACCGATCTTTCAATTGGCGACATGAAAATACAAGAACTTAAATAATAAAACCCGACCGATAAAATTCGTTTATTGGCGATAAATTTTCGATCGTAAAACCTTTGAATGTTTGAGCCGATACGAGCGAGTCGATAGCGAATCTCCGACCGGGAAATGCTCGAATACGTTTACTTGTTTTAATTTTGAGTAGGTACAGCCGAGCGTTTCAAGAAATATCCACTCGCTTCTTAAAGCCCCAAAAATCCCCCTATGGGAAATAAATTCGATCACTAGATGCAATTACATTTATTACTCGAGCGAATAATCTTTTATATGTATCACTGAAAATTAGAGTTTGTATATATCACAAGGCCCTTCGAGCCACATTCCTACAAAAATTAGGACAATAATTTTGTTTTATCTTCGATAAAACGATACTCACAGATTTGTACAGTGAACTTACAAAGTGACTACAAGTTTCGTGAAAGTTCATTAAAAAATGTTCAATGGATTTCATGAACTATCACGACTATAATACACATCGATTAGGTTTCATATGTTATCCATCAAATGGACGAATTCGGATGATTAATTTTTTCAGAGAACATATACGTGAAAAATCACAATTTATAAAGACAGTACCCGATCACTCTAAATTCGGTTTCACTATAATCACTTTAAAAAATGACACAAAACAAAAACTACCGAGTGTTCGGGTAAACCCGCCATACATAAATACTTATTGCTATATCTAAATTTCCAACATTGGCAACTTATTGTTGTTGGTAGGACGAAAATATCTTGTTCGTAGACGGATGGGATTCCTCTTCATCTCGGATCGCCGATCCGCTCGGGGGTTCACAATCGAATTCGGTCGTTTTTCTCGTTTACGAGTTCACATCTGCGAAAAAAAAACAAGAAAACAATGAGTCTGAAAAGCGGATTTAACGACTGAAAGACGTTTCCGATGACTAACAATTAAAGAATTGTAAAAGCATATTTTACGATTTTTCAGAATCCGTGATTTGCGAGACAGCGGCTTGAAAAACGTCGTAAATTATGAACACTATAACTACTTATTACAATAATTTTGTATCTGGAGTCGCGGACTAAATTTTATGGATTACGAATGTTATGTCCGTCGTTTCGAAAATAAAAATAACGCGAAGCGCGCAGGCACGAGTTAAAAGGTCATCTCCAACTTTTACGACGCGTCATTTTCACCGTGGAAACGTCGTGGGGGAGCCTATTGTCGCAGCTAGGATTTTACCACCCGGTAGGCGCGAGGAAATGGAAAAATCCGGTTTTTTCGATACCTCCGATTCCGAGAAGATATCGTTTTAAACGATTCACCAAAATCAATCCGCGATTTACGGCTCGAAAAAGGCACTCTGCAGACTGCCGGTCGGCGATCGTAAATTACGTTTTCGGACAGGCTGATCCAAATACTACTACTTAGTCTGGAACACCAAAGATCATAATAAAAATTAGGTGGAATCGTCCGAAAGCGGCAGTAAAAGTCAGGAAACACATATATTACAAAGTTTATATGGGTTACTTCTAGCCGGCAAAAGAACCGACAATAAAATGATCCGAAACAAAACAAAGGTGAAAAATTTTAACAGCGCATAAAAACTCCACTCAGCCAAAAAGTCGACCGTAAAAGACGCGGAAAACGCGCAACTTTACGACGAATTTTCCGTACGTGTTCCGAAAAAAAAGCCCGATTTTCCGTACCTAGCGTTACCTTGGAAAAATCCGAACGTAATAGACTAATTAATAAAAACCTATTAACTTTTTACGATCCGCCTTGGTGACCATAGTTGATTCCTATAATTGCTGGCAAACTCAAAATGTTTACGAGCCATAAAACATGGCGAAATAAATAATATGTTGGTCGCTTTGCCTGCAACTATTTCATTTGTGTTTTCATTACGACATTACGTTAACATACGGTTTTTCATCTATTTTTCGATACGAGACAATAAACGTGGAAAAAAATCAATTAGCAAATCGAAAAAAATAAATTATATGAAGATTACTGGTAACTCAATTACAATATTCATGTCAATGAAACGTTAAGGCGGAAACATCTGGCGATTTCAGCATTGCATCGGAAGGATTATCGCCGTGGCCGTTCGCGGCCAAGGACGCAAAAAAGTCGTTTCGCAATCTAGACGATAATTTGTCGCTTCGCCGCTATTAAATCAGTGCGGCGATATTTTATCATTTCATTCAAGGGATACGAAGCGGAAAACGCGCGTTGGGTGAATCCGCTATAAGAATCCAATAGAGAATTGTCGAGCCATTTTCCTAATGTAGATAGTTTTAAGCGTCAAAAGACTATTGGGCATCAAATATAATGGCCATAGGTTCCCCTCGGAATGGGTAAATTCGTTGAGAACAATTTTGGAATCGTGTGTGAAAATGAGAACTATTGCGCCACGAATAACGAAGACTGCGGACGATAACATCTACACGCAAGTGAACCAACGCGACAAACATGTCAGTTCCTTGAAGGGGAAGTGAAAAATGAATTCGAAACGGAAGGGCTAATTAAGAAATTAAATGAGATACCAAAGGGTGTTGAAACCTACGAAACCGAAAATAATCCACTTCCCAAAACCTAAGCTTGTCGCTGTTGTAAAGCCGTAAAGCGAAGGAAACAATTGCAAAACAAACGTAGTTTGAGATAACTCAAAACTCAATCTGTCTGAATGCTAAGACTTCATTCGTATTTTTTGAACTTGTTGAGGAAGTCTTCAAGAAGATGCAACTAAACCATTTTTGATGTGGATTACAAACTAGATAAATGAAGTCCGAAATTGCATCATTGAATAAGTGGATGATAGCGAAATAGGCGTAGAAGATATAAAACTCAAGTCCAAACTGCACCGAGAGAAAAGACAACCAAGCGTCCACTAGGTTGTAAAGGTCACAGCCGAAGCTTCTGGAATGTGGCTTCTGTATCAAAGTCTAAAGGATAGACACCTGGTACTATGGATAAGACAGAGAAAAGTGTTCTGCATATTTTTGTGTCTTACCGCACTACAACTGAGGCAGGAATTGCAATTGGAACAGCATTCACGTAATAAACTGTAAAAAAGTTACTCGAAGGACAGTTCTGGACTATTCCATTGACTCCGCTCCATTACTGTTTGCGACACCAGTCGTGTCTTACTAGAGCTCCTTAGCACCAACCATTGACTAGGGACCAACATCATCAAAGATATTGTTCGGCTATTGAACATCAGAAGATCCTGCTTGTTCGCATTTCTTTGTGACATAATAAAAAGCGAAAATTAGTCTAATGCGAAGACATAGTCAGCGTGACGCCAACATGTCTTTCCGGAGGAAGCACGGTGTCTGGGGAAGGCATCTGTTTTAATGGATTATTGCCTCCATTAAAGAAACAATAACAGCAGTAAAAGAAATTTTTGTTGCTGCTCATCCACACGGACCTAGGATTGTCAATGAGCCACCACAGACACTACAACTCGCTACCAATACTTTCATGGACATTTGTTAAATCATTTCTCAAGAATTTCATAATTACTCTACAGAAAGTATGCCAAAGAGATTAAAAGTACTGCGAAGAGTTCGGGGTGGATTGAATTGATATTGGAAAACACTATAACTTTTTGAGACAGTCATAAAGGCCTCGGTAATATATTGTCAATATTGATGTAGAACACCGTTTCTTCGGGTGTATTGGCCGTTGTTTGGAATCACTTCCTAACGTTTCGCTTCTTCAGAGATCTCGACATCTTCGATGCACTCTGCTGTCAGTCAACTTCAATTTTTGAGCGTATACAACAATGCATTGTCAATAAAAAAAATGACTCTGCAATGGCAAATACTCTTAATATTTGTCTGGAGGTATTGGGATAGGATTAAAAGCGAAAAAAAACATGATGAAAATAGACACGACACTGATAATAGGCAATGGAGAAATGGGATGGAGAGAATATTAAACTCATTACTTTCTAAAGGGGCGTGGATTCTAAAACAAGTCGTTGAAGAGATTTGGTCATCATCATCATTGCTGGTTGCCAACCTCGTCAATGCATGAGTAACAGCGGCACCAAACTGTCTCCTTTCATGATCTAACATTCTTCCATTGATTGAATCCCAACACATCACCCCACCACATTCTCCTCAGTTTTCCCACTGGTCTTCTTCCACGTTTCAGAATCAAATGGTTCTTAAGCAATACGGTGAAGGGAAGTTTCTCACTTTATAGACAGTGGCAATTTCATTATGGCATATGAAATTTTCTGTACACGAGTTAAATTGTCAAGTAAGATATTTTTGGAGCGTTCAGGTATCAATAAACGTAAACTCGTTGGCGCGGCATGTTATATTCCAGGAACGATTTCATTAAATTAAGAGCAGGATTTACTTTGAAACTTTATTACAACGGACTGGAAGTTTGAAAAGTTAATTCCGCTTAGAAGACCGTTGCCAAGAATGAATCATATAGGAAGTTAACACCTGAAACGCAATTTGTATTACGTACCAGAGGAGAAATAGTCATTGTACAGTTAACAACTAGCACAGCGTCAAGTCGGAAAGTAACGTGCTGTCGGCCATCGTCCATTTTTAACGAGACAGTAAATCCATACGCGTGTAGTATATTATTATTTTATAGTCCACTAACTAAGCTTGTTAGAGAACAGATATAACATCTTATGACAAGACGTAGGAGACTATTTATCGCTCACAAACTGTATAAATTGTCAATTTTACTCCCGTTTTATCGTCGATAAATTATCATCGAAAACTTCCTTAGTTCCTCCCTGGAAAACGTAATCCCTCCGTGTCTTAGGCGGTGGTGAAAAGTTCAAGGGACCAACCCGATTGATAGTTTAGTAATTCGACCTTCCTATAGAGAAAACTATTTTATGGAGTCATTTTCTTTGGAGGTAATTTTAACATTTACGACCCTTGTTATAGCGACACTTAATATTTTGTTGAATGCGCCATTGTGAAACTGCTTTTCACCGCTTCCATTTTTATTATAATTTCCGCCACGTTTCGAACGGCCCAACTTTCGGGAGAATGAAAATTTTCTATCGACGTCGACACCTTTCCGTTCGCCGGAGGTCGTAAAATCGAATTATCATGGCAATGCATCGACGACACATCATTCGAGTGCTTTGAATTCAAACTTTTGAGGATTAAGTCGATACTTGACCCCGTTTATTGGCAATGACAGCTGATGTTCGATGGTAGGTAAAACTGACACAATATGATAATAGGGAAATCGGGATAAAGTTTAAAAATACCCCGAGGTACGTTCTACATTAGCAGTTTGGTCACGGAAACTTGTACTTACATACTTAGAATTTTGAATGATGTCATTACATAATTGAAGGAAGTAATTAGTTTTGTAATTACATGTAATAAAACGAAACAGCTGTTGTGTATAGATTTTTATCATTTCGTTTCGTGTATGTGTTTGTATGTATTCCTTCAGATCGTTGCGAGGTGGGAGGAAAGCTGTATATATATGAAATATTGCCGCGAATTTTCGCATTCCGGGTGAGAATTTCTCGGGCACATAAAACTTCTGGAATTCCGCGATCATCTCCGCTCTTCCGCCGCTGAAGATATAACTTAATACATAAAAGTGTCTATAAATATATTTTACAATTTCGTCGAGTGCCATATAACCAAGCGTTATGAATAAGGTATGGGTTGGTTATAAAACCGATGCCACATTCAGCTTGTTGAATCGAGTATCGTTTTTCCACAGAATTATAGATACATTATTAATTTTTCGCTTTCCAACTTTTTGCTGCTTGCAATAAAACATGCAAAACTCTGAATGATTTTTTATGAATTCTTGGATTCCCAGTTTACTCAATTCTATGAAATAGTTTTGAAATTTATGGAGCGCAGAACAATTTTTGTTTGTAATATTCAAGAATTTTGAAATTTCTCTCAAAACCTATGAGTTTTTAGCGAAGTTTCTAGGTGATATATTTCTAATCACATTTTTCGATTTTTTCATAAGAGTTTCGCTAGAATCAAAATTGAAGAATTCAAAACTCTCGGTTTGAGGCAGTGCAACACTTCGAAAAACTTCTGAAAAAGCTACTATAAAAATAATAATATTTATTAATCCAGAAAGATAGTATTAAACTATAGTGGACAAGTCAGTAAAAAAAAACAAAAGGAAATTAAATGAATAGTAATGCATATAATAGAATGTATTAAAGTTATTTCGACTCTTGTGACTTGGAGGGCTTTTCACTAAAATCTATTAATCTTCGAAACCCCTTAATATGGGGAGTTGAAAAAATTCCAAGGTATTAAAAATAATATTCGAAAACTTTCCTGAAATTTTGTACAAATGCGTATGCAGTTTTTTGAGCATTTGGCTCTCTTTTTGAAATGTACTAAAAAAAATGCTCAAAATTCGGCGAATTCCTTCGCATGTTTCGAAAAATGTTTTATTTTCAGTTGCATATCATGACTTACTCTGTTGAAAGATTTCGGCTTAACGTTTACTTATAGTGCACCCTGTATTAAAACGATAAAATGATTACATTGTTAAGCATCCAAGGCATTCACTTTTATCGAAATGAAAATGTAACGCTTAAGAGCATTACTATTTTTTTTATAATCTGCTAAAATTTCTCGTCATTAATTGTAATTTTTATGATTCCTGCGTTAATTCGCGATAACTAGCAAAACAACATAAAGCAGAACGTGTAGTTTTAGTAGCATTTGAACCACAAAGACATTCGGAAAATTGGTCGAAATTTTTGAAGTGTTTAAACGAATGAAACAAAATTTCCTAATTTTCCAAAGAAATTCTGCAGTTCTTTACGATTGTAATGAAAGTTCCTTTCTCATTATGAAAAAGTGAAGAGGAATCCTTCAACATCTCTACATTTTATTAAACTGAATTCCGCAAAAAAATGATAGAATCATCGAAGAACGAATTTTGAAAAAATTGTTAGTCCCATTTTATAGCATTTATCGATTTCTTGTAAGCTTTCAAAATATGTCTCCCTCGTGGATTTTCTAAGGAGAAACATGATAGTCATAAGAATTCTTGAACGAACGTTTGATTTCATGTAGATTTATATTGAATTCTGTAAGAGATCACAATCGAAAGAATCGGCAAAATTCCAAGGAATTTTATGATTTACTCAGAAAAACGAGTAAAAATTTCTCATTATCAATAACAAAAAATTATCTTTATTGAGAATCATTATAAACAGGTGAAGTTGAACCAACTTAGATTTAACCTTGAAATATATTTAAGCGCTAGTGATGGGCAATACTGCGATTTCTCTGTCACCGTTCCAACCCGTGACAGTTCCAGCTGTGTCACGGCGACAAATACTGGTGATTTTTTGTCACAGCTCCGACGCGACGGCGGAACGGCTGTTTAGTAACAACAGTGTTT
Source organism: Novius pumilus (assembly GCA_020654155.1). Taxonomy (NCBI): domain Eukaryota; kingdom Metazoa; phylum Arthropoda; class Insecta; order Coleoptera; family Coccinellidae; genus Novius; species Novius pumilus. Next base: position 999,511 of record JAIFOV010000476.1, read on the forward strand.
CTATTGGAAAATATATCGCATATTTTTTATCATTATCATTATTATATATAATTCATTTGGTTCGAATCAATTCAGTGAAGTTAAGCATTCTTTCTTATAAAGCGAATACCGTGGAACATGAAAGGATGATATGGAACAATGATAGTTCAAATGACTTTGAAAAGAAAACCTATGCTGTAACGGCGACGAACGAAGCAACGAAAGATCTCCTCGTAGTTTTCCGAACAGCGATTTAAAGCCGACTACTCTACAGAAGTAGTGGCTCTCAAAATCACTGGCTTGACAATCGATCATCGGCGACTTGTTCCGAGTAGTATAATACGCCTGAGTCTCGTCACCGTGACAAAAAAGCACGGCGACTTTTATAAATTTGGAACTGTTCCAACCCGTGACAAGATCGTATCAGTGACAAAGTCACCGACTGTGACATCACAACCCATCCCTATTAAGCGCCAAAGATAATTAACTATAATACATATAATTACATTCAAAAAATTTTAACCTCTATACCAACATGACTAAATTATAACTATTAATCTAAATAATATAAAAACTAAATACCAATTTCAATATATCACAAACTTAAATGCACCAATTATCAACCTCCAAATAACCCTTTTGATTTCTCTTTGGTCAAATTTCTTGAATTTCTGCTAGGGACAAGTTCATTCGCGCTATGCAACTGACAATACAACATCAAGTAGAACGTGAACCTTATTGGTTGCATTCATACCACCTATTTTGCAGAACATTCGAAGAACTCGGGATTTTATTGGAATTAAGAGTTTGGATTTTGTTGCGAAGGTTTCGAACTTTTGGATTCGAAGAGATTAACATTCATAAAGTTGTTGCTTATATACATTTATCGTCAATTGTACCCTGTCGTCTATTTCTGTTTGTGTGCAATCTGGGAACATTAAACTATTTGTGGTCCTAGGCACAGTAGGGTAATGGGACTCTTATTGCCTTGACACAACAGAATTAAGTTGTGGCAGAGGAATTAGGGAGGGCCCTAACGATCAGGAACCCTGACAAGAGGACAGAATGCCCAGTGAGAAAAAGTTGTTAATTCGAAATGGTCCATGTTTTGTTTCAGATTCTTTTAATGTTTGTTATTCACCAATGTTGAGTTTGAGAAGAGAAAACTTCAGCATTGAAGATCATTATGGATTTTGAAGCATCAGACGAATTGTCGCAGTTTCTGTTTACGCAAAAGGATGCCGTGATCTGCAATTTCAATTCATTCGAAAATAAGTGGCAATGAAAAAGGCTAAACTATAATAACTCTGGCAGTTTAGTGTGGTAACAACATCCAAATATAATACAATACAGCCAAAGAGACAGTTCACACTACGAAGCGACCATAGAAAAGGTATATTTTCCGGGGAATTTAATTGCGGAAAAACAACGACCCGACTAGGAATTTAAAGGTTCATCTCGGCAAAGGAACGTATTCTCGTAGACTAAAGTTATGATTTACAGCGACAGGGAACGCGAACTTTACGGCCTATCATTCGCTCGGTTTTAATATTATTTTAACAGTACTCGACGGTGGTTTTGTTCGCTGATGGCACGCCATAAGCTTCGCGGTTGGCAACAATGCATCCGTAAGAAAACATTCCATAAATCATACCACTCGATATTGGATGCGTCCGTGCGGTTATCAATTACGACAGACCACAGTCCGAAATCGAGCTTTTTTAACGTTCCATTGAATTGTTACTTGGAACTTTGTTTGTTTATTCGAAAATACTTTCTTTTTATTTGTTGAGTCGTGTGGAACCAACCAACCAGTGGTCGAGGAAACGACCCAAACAAGGGAGCGAAGTCTTTTTATATATTTGTCGTCTCAAAAGAAAATGATTCGATTTCCAAAACTCCAATAGATGACTGCGAGACATTTATGGGTTTCGTAATTGTTGTTCGTTAGTGGAGATTGGTTTGACGTTTATGGAATGAAAATATTTACGACGCCACACAGATCTTTTAGCAATACTTGATTGTTACCTTGAAGAAAAAGAGAAACTTTGGTTGCTACAATACTATGTGTTATTAAATTGTTTATAGGGAACTATAGTTACGACGGATGTTGCCTTTAACAGCTGGGGGCATTTGCGTGGGAAATGTGAGGAAATTATTCGAAGCGAATAATTTTCTTCGCTTATTGAGAAACTCAAGTTTTTCAATAAAACTTGGATCAGAAAATGCGAAGAAATAACAAAAAAAAATCATTTAAAACCTATAAATTGAAATTAGCGTGGCTACCTTTTTTTAATGTTTCCATTGCGCATTTATTCTCATCAAACTATTCAAAATCGCGACCAGCAAAATTGAAATACTGCAAGAAGTTGGTTTGAAACTTGACAGGAAAAAGATTAGAACCTATTCTAATAATTCTTTCAGTATCATGATTTAAGTCAATATCAAATCCAGAAGTTAAATTCTATTCTAATTGTGATTCAGAGTCACTTTTCCATTCAATTTGCAGAAATTTCGAAAACAGGCCATTGATCTCCCTAAAACCTCCTTGAATTTCCAAAAACTTTAGATCCAGTTAGTTATATGCAACCCTCTTAGAATTTATCTGTGGAGTTTTTGGAATCTTAAAACAGTTACGAAATTTCTGGACAATTTTGAAGCTTTGAGGAAGGTCATAAAGCGAAAATGAAAAAGAATCCTATGTTTGATTTTTTCGAGATTCTTGACTGTCATTGAACAGTCGACATTTTTCATAGATGTCTTGGATATTTGAAATACATACACATTTCCCATTTTCTCCGCACACAATTTCCCATCGATCTCCTCAGAGTATAAGAAAAAGAACAACATAATCGGAAAATTATTGATCTATTCTCCCTCAATATTTTTCAGCTTCTAGTAAACATTAGGAGAGTTTCCAAAATATTTGGAAAATCTTTTTTCTGAAATGACGTACGATGAATTCTCCGAAATCCAAACATTCTTCAAAAAAAAAAAAAAAAAACACCATAATGACTTTCGGCTACATACGAATATAATTTTGAAATTTCTAGAAAATATTCAAATATTTTCGTAAAATACCCACAATATCGTAATTTATTCATTCGGAGCATTCCTGAAAATCCCACCGACTTTCTATGGATATTCGAAAAATATGAAAATTTTCTTTGTGAAAATTCAGGAAATTTCCTCACGAATTTCTTGTTATCGTAAGATGGGGCATCTTGCAAGTTCTGCAATTTTTCTAAATTTCTAAAATATATTTACAATAAATTCCTTCGAAATTTGTTGCTATTTTTGAAGTTTTTTGAAAATTACCAAAAACTTCATGAATTTCGCAAAATATTCCGATTCATTCGGAAAATTCCTTGAATATGTATTTGATATAAATTGAGTTTCTGCTGTCAAAAATTTTCCAAAATAAGAGTTGTTTCTAATAAAAAACCCATGGGATTTTGCTAACTGTACCACCCTTATTGTTACCCTTTTGTTTTCACAAGAAACGACTATTGTTGTGTTGGGTCGCTCAATAACGAGTTGTTCACTTTGAACGGCACACTTGAGAGATCGGTAACGTGCCGCTCACTCGAGCGAATGAGCGGCTCCTTCGAATTGAGCGGCACCATTGAAAAGAGCGACTCCTTTGCGAAGAGGGGCTCATTCCGATCGAACGGCACCGTCAGAATGAACGATACTTGCCAATTGTCGATTCTCCAATTATGAATTTCAATGGAATATGAACCTTTGATTCGAGTTAAATTTGAAAGTGTTGTCTAAAAATTTATGCTCGTAAATATTCAATAAGTTCTCTTTTGCAGTTTGAATGAAAAAAAACCGAAAATTTGAGGGTAAATCGAACGTCATCAGGCACTTTTCAAGATTACGTGATTTATTCTACTTTCAACCGAAAATGGTTATTGCACATGGAATACGCTATATACTATTGCATATTCAAATTGTACATATATCGAATTTTGAAGTCATGTCATATCTAAGTTTGATCATTTTCGAGGTATTTTGGAAATTATGTTTTTTAGAGAGGAAACAATGAAATATTTTTCCGATATATTATCATCTTGAAATTAGTAATCCGTAGAAAAAAGTAACCCATTTGAAAATGAAGCGAACGACTGCAGTATCGTTCGTTTCATATGAGTTCAGTATGAACTATGGAATGCCACGGCACAGTCTGGTCACTGTAGGGTTCGTTACTTTGAACGAACGAACGACACTGAACGGCACGTTTGGGTGAGCGAAAAGAGGCGGCACACTTTAAATGAACCAGCGACCCACCACTAATGACCGCACTGACTGAGTTACTGAGATAATTCGGTTCCAAATGTTGTCGCATAATTCAAAATCAATGTTTTTCAAAAAAAAAAAACTAAACAGAAACTGAGAAAAGCGAAAAATTTTCTTACCGAATTAGAGGATATTTCAATATTTATAATTAGACGTGGGCCTACTCAAATTACCAGAAAATGTTAAAACATCAGGAAATTTAGTATTTGGGGACTAAATTTCTAGAGATTCCGTTCCAGAGAAGATCAAAATTTTCAAGTGATATTGATGCAATTCTTTTTTTGAATATGCGAAAATAAAGGAAAATTGTTTCAACTTTTATCGCAATTTTTTCAAATTCCCCATTATAATGAAGGAAAAAATAAAATTGTGTATCGGCAAAAATGCTTTATAATTTTCTCCTATCGATTTCCAATCGTTCTAATCGAACTTGGTACGATAAAACCGGAAAAGGCTGAAAATTGGGAATTTCGACGAACATACTGTGAGAAGTCTGAAAAAATTGGCAATCTTAAACATGAACTTAAAAGTAATGACTAAAGTAAATATAGACGTAGGAGAAAATCCACATATTCATTTAATTTAATAGCAGCCAATTGAACTAAATGTTCCGGGAAGAACGGTTCATTAGATAAAAACTATCTAATCGAACTGTATACCTGCATGTTGAGTCAGTTATAAGTGACGAATTCGTTGAATGAACCACATTTCAGATAGTTTTTTCCTCGGTCAGAATGAAATGTATCGCAGCTTTTGTTTGCATTTTCTTGTTATATTATATGACCATTTCGGGTGAGAATTCATTTCCATATTTCAATTTAAGAGCTATTCAACTTTTTTAGTTTCGTCACTTAAGTGCGTCGAATGTGAAGACAGTATTCAACATCCTGATCCCGATTGTAGAACTCGAAGAACTGGAGGTGCTGAATGCAAAACTGGAAACTTGTGCGCGTTGGCGACGTATAAAAATAAAAGTAAATGTCGAAAGATATATTTAAGATTCAAATGAATTTTCTCGTTTCAGCAAAAATAAAAAGACTGTGCCTACTTCCCGATGTTTGTAAAATAATGGCAGAAACTTCCCCCCAAAATTCGTGTGCAAGCTGTGACACCGATAACTGTATACCTGGATTACCTGTTGCTGGCTCGCCAAAAAATCAAGTACTTTCTTCATTTCTATTGGTTTCATCAATAGGTGTAATCGTAGCACTTAATATTTGAAAGATTTCATTAAATAACAAGTTACGGAAATATGAATTTCAAAATATTTTTTTCTTGCATTAATCTTGTTAATTCTGATGGGTATTTAAACACAAGTTCTATTATGATAGTTATACTCAAGATGCAAAATAATTGGGCAAATGAATGAGAAAAATATGTGGGAAGTTCGGCTACCACACGGCGGATGGCGCGCACGAGTAACGCTCTCGTTTGTCTGCTGTCCATCGTAGCTTATAGCCGTCCCCTTCTCCATCTCATCGTATAAGGCGCGGCACACTTACATCGGCCATACTGATGAGTCCGGTATGTGTGCCCGGGATGAAACGCATAGTGAACTATGTGATCGGGCAACATCGCGGATCCATAGTTCTTCTAAACATAAAGAACACATGATCCAACCCTAAGAGTAATTGATGTGACTGGAACCGACAATCTCCAGATTATAAATGGGGAAAAATGAGTGTACAAACGAAATAATACTATAAGTGAGTCAAGCAACAGTGCAGAAAGAAACTGCCAGAGTCAAGTACAGAAATGATTTAGGAAGTCAAAGAATAAGATCAATGGAATGTAAAAATAAAGAATCTGATATATTAGATGAGGCATAGAAAAGAGTGAGGAATATTGTTATAGCCTGCCTAATAAGTGTTTATGGAACAAAAAATGAGCAGTTGAAAAATAACTGCTGCAAGGAAAAGAAAAGAATTGCCGAAGGGACAGTGAAATGTAGAAAATAAGGGAAGAAAAAATGCAAAATCATTTGGAAGGTAATAAATAGAAGATTGCGGCATTAAAGAATTGTGATGTTACCAACAAGCCTAAATCGCCCCCCAAAACTAAATCTGATCCAGCTTCGTCTGAGAGCTGAGCCGTGCTGAGATCAGTGAAGAGTGCGCAAAAATAGTTGAGTAGTGGTTAGTCGTCAGGTGTGCCGTAATTGGAAGGGTCGTAAACGAAGATCGAAACATCAATTATATATCGATCAAATAGTAAATTTTCGAAGTGATAATCGTCGCGTTCCGACGTATGCAGGACCGCCCGCATCAATGGCCGTCAAGTCTCCAAGAAATCGTAAAAATACCGCAACAAACCTATTACGTGTAGTCGTAAATGTATGCATTGTAATTACCCGGAATAATTCGGAAAATTACATTGGAAAAGTGCATTGCTAAACGCGTTTTACGTATATAAAATGCCGGATTGCATCATTAAGTGCCAAACTGAGATTCCGATTAGACAATAGATGAAGAGAGGAATGTCGAATAGGCGGCGGGGCTGTGGGGGGGACAAATGGTGTGATTTGAGGCAGTCGCTGTCAATGTCGGATGATGATCGGCCGGCATTCAATTAAAACTGGCCGTTAAACGACTGTCTTTATTGGCGGCTAATAATTGGTATTGCAACATCCATTATTCGCATTGTGAGTAAAAACAGTTCCCGCGATCTCGATTCGACACAGCGAGCCAGCCTTCGGACGCTTCCACGTGACGGAATTATCTTCCCTCGACGTTTTTACCTTAACAGTTCCGTCGTTGTTATAACGTACGCGCGAATGAAATTAATATGTTGGAAAACATTTCGGAATTTCATTCTTCTCGATACGTCAGTATACAGCGTCGTAAAACATAAAATGGCAGTAAAACGTTGCCAGTGTTCGCAGTACCGCTTTTTAACACTACGTCCCGCCGGTTCGACGTTGATCCTTTTTATTGACCCACGGGGTTTAGCGGGAACCGAATGCAAACCCGCCGTTAAAAGCGATCGCGCCGACCGGAAAATTCCGAAATTTTCGAACGGCATTTTCCGCACCGTCAAGGACATTTCTGAATATTCTAGACGATATTCGATTTTACGTTTTAGGAAGATGTCGTAAAATCGACTGCGATTCGTATCTATTCGAATAACATTTACGTACCAGTCACCTTTTCGGTTCTTTCTTTTTTTCATTTTACTACTGTTCCGATATTTTTACGACACCGTAAATTTTCGGAATATATTTCAATCCAAATATTCGCGTTTTCCTGGTCTAATTTGATACGGATTGATTTCCAATGGCGTACGCGAAACTGGAAGTTCGATACTTCGGTGGCGAGGCGCATTCACCAATCTGTTGTACCAACTATTCATCGGTTTAACTTTTCATTCCCCACGACAAACTATAATTGGAAATTCAATTGAAAAGAAATTTTCGTTATCGAAAAAAATAATCTCCACGAAATTCAAATCGTTTCTTTCATAAAGAATGCATCTGATGTTTCAAATATTTTAAGGATCTTTCAGTTATTTCAAACTGTTTTGTCATTCCCAGAGTTGTCAGATTTTCAGAATTTGATTGAATTTGTTTGTTTTCAAAGATTTCACAAAACGCAGAGATGACCATCAAAATATCGCAGAGATATGGGACAAAATTTTAAACGGTTATTTCAAAGAAAAGCATATGCACGAAACATTAATGTGTATGAAGATATCAAAGGCAAAATTTCCTAATTTTTTCGACTTTTATTAGACATCATAATAAGAAAAGGACAAAAATCATCAATATCTGTACTTCTTGGAATCTATGAACTTTCGAGATAATTTTCTCTTGTTTTGCTTTTCGGATTGAAGTTTCGGGAAGTGCTCCGCAAAATCTCATGCTTCAAACAAAAAATCATAAACATCAGGTCAAAAGATTAAATGAAGAATCAAATCCCAAAAATTTAGAAAAGTGTCAAATTACAACAAACAGAAACTTCGATAATTTAATTCGAGATTTTCTTGAATTTCCACCACAACAGTCGAAGATATTTAAAGATAGATCCAAAATCCAAAAAATGATGTTGACACAGAGAATCCTCCTCTATAGAATGTTGTTTTTTTTATTGTTACTTAAATTCTGGGTAGGCTTCTCTATAATCTTGGCGAAGTATAAATAGAACGAAAAAAAAAACATTAAGTGTTAAAGGAATGTCGAAACCTACAAAAAAATCTTTTTGAGAATAATAATATATATAATAATTAAATTTGGTTGAAGGCTGATAACATTATTATCAAATTCATATAATTTCCAACCGATATCCATCCTATTAACATATTTTTAAGCAACAGCAAGCTATGAAAATGTAGAAGAATATCTGATAGGTGTAAATGATACCTGTTCGTGTTTTTTCATCAGTGCGACTTTCCATCGATTTTTCTACATTATGTAAGTAATTTGAACAACTTTCTAACACGTATACAGCAGGGTGCATTTTCACGCTGTACTGACGAGTCCCGAAAATGCATCCGGACGAAACGTGTTTTGTTTTTGCTTTGAAAAATCTTCATTAGTAGGCAGAATTTCTGTCACTTAAATATTTAGATTTTTCAAATTAAATGCAGAAACTTTGGTTGAAGGCTGATAACATTATTATCAAATTCTTTTAATAATTAAATATATATATAATAATATGAAAATTTTCAAATAACAAGCCGAATATCAGAAATCCATTATCTTTACTTTTGACGATTTTTAGGGAATCACCGACCCTTTTCACCTCTATGTTGACATTGGCTTATTATTGCTCCAATATTTCATTATTTTTTCTTTCTTCCGCTTTTAAATTTCAGCTCAAAATGTGGGGAGCTCTTTTAAAAATTTCCTCGAATTACCCAAAAAACAAAAATTAGAAAAATTCAGATATGTCGAAAAGACAAACTATTGGAAAACTTTGTTGGAAGATTCAAAAATAAAAGAAAAACTTGTTCAAATATTCTGCAACGAACAAAACGTTGAATAATTTATAAAACAAAATTTTTTTCAGCATCCTACACCACTAGTTTTGGCTTCTCTTTCATAATTTTTAATAATTTCTCGTCGTATTTTCTTGATCCTGGGATGTTTGGTTCGAGTTTTTCCTTGAATTCTCCAAGTGTCAGAAAATTTTGAAGCTTTGACAGATATATAAAATTTCTTTCATTTTTTGGATTATATTCATTTTATTCAGAATGAGTTATCAAAATTCAACGACATTTTACTCCAAATTATTGTAGAATTTGAAATCACAGCACAACAGCTAGTTTTCGTTGTGGTGCGTTTGCTTTCAGAATTAAATTGTTTTTCAATATAATTCTAATCAATATGAATTCGGCGCAATTTTAGCAGATAACTCTTGTCTAGCAGATTTTACCAGAAGTTAGCGGATCTAATCGAAGATAAGCAGAATGAAGAAAAATTCAGCTGATTTAAGCAGAATTAGGCCGAGCTAGGAAGAGTCGAGGAGAGATTAGCAGAATTTAGCACAGTTGAACAGAATTTAGCATAGGTAAGCAGAATTAGGCAGAGAAAGGCAGATTCAAACAGAGTTGTGCAGAGGCAAGCAGAGGTAAGCAGAAGTAAGCAGACTTAGGCAGTGTTAGACAGAGGTAGGCAGTGTTAGACAGAGGTAGGCAGTGTTAGACAGAGGTAAGCAGAGTTAGGCAGAGGTAAGCAGAGTTAAGCAGAGTTAAGCGGAGATGAACAGGGGTAAGCAGAGTTAGGCAGAGTTAGGCATCTCAAATAAATAGTGAAGTAATTCACAAGAAATAAAGTGTACAATTAGATAGACCAGTGCAGCGTTCAATAAAATAGAAGTCTTCTTTGAGAGTTATAACACCAAGCTCAAGACCAACATAAAGCACTTCAGATGATACGAGTTCTTTGTATTGCTCTATGAGGCTGAACTCTGGAAATTGAACACAGTAAAGATGTTAGAAACATTCGAAATGCGGCTGTGCGGGAAAATCCAGAAGACATCATGGATAGCCAGAATGACCAAGAATGGTAATATAGGCAAAAATACAAAACACCTATGAGTATGTTTAATCTGCTCTAGTCGATTTCGCAACGAAAAGTGTCATCTGAGGACAAGATTTAGGATGAGCAGCAGAACTATTCAAATTGCCCGATGATAGCGAACGTTTGAATTTCGGTGTACAAAAATCTGGTGCCTTGGAATTGGAATATATTTAATCGCTTTGGAATTTTTATGGTTCAACTGTCTATTATTGAAAATATAGAAACAACTTTTAAGTCATAAAATCAGAGTAGGTTATTGCAAAAAGTGCTTCGCAAAAATCTGAAACGACTCGTAACGTTACTCATTGAAATATTTTCGATAGGTTCCACATAATTGCAATATTAATGTTAATTTCCATTATGACACGTCCTAGTTCTCGATAACAAAAAGAAACTCTCCTAGAATGCAGGAAATAAACTATTTGTATGGTAAGCATTAACATGTAAAACTCACTCTCCCGGAACTGAATTTGCAACTCACATATGTGGAATAAATAGACATTATAATGGGAAAATAGTAAAATTATAGTGATATTGTTGGTTAATAGACCAAATGACCGATGAAATTGAAAAAAATAACTTTCCGTGTAGAGAAAAGAATTTCAGAATGATAATTTTGGACGCGGTATTTTATTGGAAGTGTACTCTGTATATTCATATACTTATATTCACGACAGCACTAGGGGTGACTGGAGAACGATTAAACTATTTTAGGTACTCGAAAATCCTCGATACGTTTTTCAAACATAGAACAGGAAATTTCGTCGATATTCGGCCCGGTTTTTCCAATAATCGCGAACGTTACGTCTATCTGTGTCTGTCTGGCATCCTAGTGCATATATTACGCCCGAACTGTTATATTTTACAAACGCCATAAAACGGGTATAAAGTGCGTTTTACGAGCTCGGTTAATGTTGTGGTACGTAGAATCGCCCGTACGAACTTATACCCTTTCGGTCAGTTAAAATTTATTATTTCTGCATCCGCTTTTAACTAATTAAACTAAATTCGAAATTCGTTTTGTTAAAATGTATCTCGGCCTTTTTCGGCGGAACCTGTTACGATAACAAAAACGTGTACCTACGTGTGTATTATGTATTAAATTTTACCTACCTCATCACGTTGGATTTTCCGGTTTGCGTGTTGTTGTAGAGGTCGGTTAGGTGTGACAGCGACAATGTCGCCGATCTGACGTTGGGGACGGCCGCTTGGAAATCGGCGGCATGGTGGTAGGTCGGTATTCCGGACAGGTACATTGAGGGGTAGAAGGTGGCAGTTGAAAGCAAACCGTAGTGGATTCGGTGATTTTGGTAGGCTTTTAACGTTTCCCAATTTTGTACTTCTAGAAAAGCTGCAAACATTTTTATGTCATTTATTTCATTGGAACGAATTTTTTATTTCACGAAAATAACATTTCGCCACATTCGCCGAAGAGCTTGGAGGCTCAAAAAAATCGGAACACTAACCAGGAGAACTATCCTTAAAGTGTGACGAAATCAGAACCGTTTTACAACCGCGTTGCTGACTTGGTATATATAAAATTTACGGTGCCCTATAAGATTGCAGCCGACTCGTTGCGACGCCTTTTTCTACACAATCGATTCGCCATCAATCGAACGACTTACGTGAATTGTATACATCGCCTCATAAGAAGCCTGCGATATATAGAAAAGCCTTCATTTCCCTAAAAAGCCGTTTTTACAAAACGGAAGTCATCGGATCTGGCTAATAATACGGGAAAGTTAGCACGGAACGTGCCTTTTTCACGGACTCGATTTGCTACGCCGATTACAGTCAACATTGTAATTTAACAATCGCCAAAGAGTAACAAAACCGTTCAACAAGTCCAAAGGAGCGAACAATCGTTCGGAAAAAAGGCGAAACAAAATGGAGGTCGTGTCGTTCGTCGAACACAATGACGACGAGTATTATGAATGAATTTTTCGGAAACGTCGGTTTTGTATGGAAACCCTCGACGGCGTAATGTTTTGAAACAACTGCACGGAATCGTTAAAGTGTAATTTATGACGACCGTAAATGCGGAGGTTATAATATTTTTAGTATGTGCATATGCATTACTGAACTGATGTATTGTGCCGAGAAGAACCGTCCAACACAATACCATGGTTAGATTCCGTTTCGCACGTCCATCCGTGTACCAAACAGCACACGTTTCCTTCTGATGCAGAGCTACCTACCGCCGAAGCGACTCCTCATCATATGCCATACCTATAGCTATAGCACCCTTGAGGCAGATGAAGCTGTTTCAACGGCTACATCAAACATCAATTCGCGTATCATGGCCGTCGTAATAAAATAAATCACACGATCCATTAACAATCAAGAGGCCGATGATATATTTTACGATACCACTCACAATTAATATCATCGGCATTCGAGATACAGATCATCCTAATGGATTATGATTCGCGATGTTTTTATTGAGTGGCATAGAAGCGCTATTGACGCTAATGAAGCATCAATGAGGTTCATTAACTTTTCCAATTCGATACATAAACTTAAACGACATCATTTACTTAAATTCTTTTAGATAACCGACTGTTTGGGTTCGACCGAATCCAAGATTAGCAACCGAAATTATTTTATGAGTGCAGCAACCCTTGCTACAGCAAAGAAAGTCGCATGCATTGATGTGGATGATGAATGAAATGATCAATCAAAATGTAGAGAAATTAAATTATTGCCTCACTATACAGTCCGAACTTTTCCTACCTTCATCAATCTGCCTCCAAGCCTCCTCCTGATTTTCATTGGCGTACTTCAATATAACATTAACCAGCGACACCATCCCCCAGGATGTCTGAAACTTCTCCCTAATTCTGTGGCAGAGATCCAGCAGTAACTCGATTTCTCTTCCTGTTTCGACAGAAACAAAAAAAAACACGTTAATAACGATATTCCGCGGCAGAAGTTTAATAACATCCTTTTATTTCTCTCGTAATTCACCATCGACGGGTATCATATACAGGAGATGCAGCAAGCCAGAAGACAATCGACCCGTTAATTCCGATAGTGAAATATCAGCGAAGTCTCTCGAAGACTCGCCATAACTTGTTTATAATTTACGAATCGTAAATATGAGATATAAAGCCACAATGGCATCTGTGGGATATATGCAGCCAACAAATGCATATGAAAAAGCTCTTATCCACTCGGGAATGTAATAATTTATGGATAAATTTATGTGTTTATAAGACGTTATAACTTACGGCGCAGCTATAAAGTAGATTGTAATAACTCAATGGAAATAATTAAAATTAATCAAAACGAGTACTCTATGGTGGCCTCTGGAAATCGTCGCGAAAACTCCTGAACTCACCTTTCTTCAAATCGAACTCCCCCGACCTTCTTCTTCGTATCATATAATATATTATAAATTTAGAACATCAAAAATAAAATTTTCCACGTCGCTCCTTCCTCTTCATCATCTTCATTCTTCGTTCTTCATAATTGCATCTTCTTCGCATCCGAAACGTACTAACGTAATACTTTTTGGTTAAAAAAAAAGAGTCGAAAAAAAACTAATAATACTGCTGTACATCGATAATACGAAAAAAGAAACTTATATTAGGAGGTTACACTGCCATCGAACATTCACACTCTTTAATGACGGACTGGTGAAACTTCTTCGTTCTTGACTTTTGCTCTCTAAACGGCCGGAAACAAAAACGATCATGCATTATTCCGAATAAAACGTGATCGAAAAATGATGGAGGAAAAGAAAAGAAAAACTGTAGTCAAATGAAAAATTGAAATTTTGAAGTTAATTTTTTAATCATCCATACTGACGTGTCGTACTGCGTAACTCCACTCCGTCGTACATGTTCAGATTGTGGATTCTCGAGTATTCGTTCACCGCTCTTTTGCCTGTTTTATAAGAAACGTAGGGTTGAAAACGTTTTTATAATCGAAGGTCATCTTTCGTCCAATATAATAATCCACAAATTTTTCTTACTTTTTTATTTTCATACCACAATTTTTGACACTTGCGACAGGTTTCGTTTATTTTATCGGGAAATTAAGAAGTATAGATTTGATTTGAAGGAATTTTCGTATGTCACTTTTGAATTTGGAACTTGGCTTCGAAATGCAGGACAAAAAAAGAACTACTCTTCGAAACCATCATAACAGGAGGGAAAAAATCCATTTTATAGCTATTAGTCAGTCATCGAATCGAAATTCTGGTCAAGATTTTCTCGTCGACAAAAGTTGGTCATGACAGAGTTTTGGGAGAAATACTCTGTTCACCTGTTTCTGCTTGAATGTTCATAACAAGTGGCGAGAAAATACCATAACAAAATTGAATCCAAGAACTGTCCCATGTCATCAAGTAGCAAATTTAACTTCAACTCACAAACTAATCAAAACGAGTCGAAATTATATTTTTGTGATTCCAGACTTGCCATTTTCTTTGAAGTTACTGAAGTTTTCTCGTACTTTTCAATCACTGTTATCAATTTTTTCAAGTCACGTTCAGAATAGAAAACTTTTTCCTACTTATAATTTTGTTTAGTATATTCTCATTTTTACTTCTGGACTTTGAAAAAATTGCAGAATAGTTTTTCATCCATCTTTTCAATCCATGAAAACTTTATTCAATGTCTTATTTTTTGAAAATTAATCGAAAGGAATTCTTCCAAATTCAAAGACAATCTCCTCAGGCTTCGATAATCATTTTGATTCCTGTGAAAGTTACGAGAAATGGGATATAAATACCAATTTGCTTCAGAAATTCTTTGACATTCAAGAAAAATAATTGGTTACCATTTTTCAGCATCTTATATTTCTCGGTTTCCGCAATCATCAAAGCTCCGCTTGAAATTAGATACTTGTCCGAAGTTCAAAGAAGTGCCATCGATAGTTCGATGATCACTTTCATTTTCAGTGAATTTCCCAGAAATTATTACCAAATGCCGTATACATATCGAATTTCGCATAAATGCACGAATTTTTATATAATTTTTTTCTTCGGCGGTTTTCTTTTCCATTTTCTGCTTTAAAAAATATGTCACCAAAGTAAATCAAAATTTATTGGCTTCTTCAGAAAATGAGAGTTTTTTTCCGATTCCTTCAAACACAAAAATTTTGAATGTTTTGTTCTTTCCTAATAATCTGAGGGAATGGATTTCATAGATTGATACATGTTATTGGACTACATATATAAGGAATCAATTAAGATTTTATCAGTTTTTTGACCTATTTATTACTAAAATTTTTGAGAAATTGTCAGAAAATTCATTGAAATTCCAATAAATTGAATTCAAGGAAATCGTCTGGAGTCTGAATAATCACTTTTGATTTTCATGAATTATGGAGAAGCTTTGGCCAAATACCGCAGAAACCTCGAATGTACACAACATATTTAGGGTTTTTTCAGTTGTTTCCTGTCATGTTCCCTTTTTTTGAAAAATATTTCACCAAAATCAATTTTTACGTGAGATATTTTAAAAATTTGTACACATTTCTGGAATATCCAAGAAATCAATGAATTTTTTCAGTAACTCATTTATGAAATTTAGAAAAAATTGGCAGAACCTTTTCGAGACTTTTCTAATATTCTGAGGAGATCTACGCGAGTTTTTTTGGGAAAAAATATATTTTACCAAATTTCCAGAAATAATGAATGAGAGATTTCAGCTATCTTCAAAATTTTCTGAAAATTGGCGAAAGATTCGTCGAAATAAATCTCTGTAAAATGTAAAACAAATATCAATTTTTCTGTACAAAGGAGGAAATTCTTTTAAGATATTCCTCCTCTTGTAGTTAAAATGACAATTCTTCCAAAATTGAGTGAAATTTTTCATCCACTTCGAGCACTCAGAAAATATTTTTAATTTTCTGAAACATCTCAAAAAGTTTTGGGGAATTTGTTAAGTTTTCCCAAATTTTGAAAGGAATTAACCAAAAGGAAATATGAGAAAATTCTTCGACGTTCTTGCAATTTCAAATGGATAATTAATAAGAAGCAAATATTATCTTCATGATGAGGTGAGAGTAAGGAACTTTTATCGCCTTCTGTGATTTTACCAAACGTTTTAACTCAACCAAGTTCACACTTGCTTCGGTTACCAACAGAAACGTGTACTAATTTTCTCGCTTTAAATCCACGATATTAATTGAGTAAAGAAAAAATGTTACTAACACGAAAAACAGCAAGAAAACACTAAGGAAAATCAATTCACAATGAATAACCGGAGAAATTTTCAAGTTAAAAATGAAATTCATCGTCGCAAGTGCCATTATTAATTTCCTGGTAATTCGTTTTGTCGATTTCGCCATGGAAAAACGATTTAAATCAAATATAATCGTCTTTGGAAGTCACGGAACGGCGTTTTATGTCCTTACGAAGGATTTTCACGGAAATTATGACGGAAACACTAACGACCTTCGCTGATACCTTAGGAATTCTTATGATATTGGACGAAAAAAGTCCTGTTGGAACGTGTTATTTTTTTTCGTAACGAACCTTCATCGATACGTCTGGAGGCTTCTTCGAGATCCGCTCGCGCCCCTTTCAGGATTGCGTGCATCAACGGCATCATCTCCCAGGGATACTTGAACCTTTCCAACAATTTTTGACAGTCCTCCAGTAGGTCCGTACTTTGTGCTGAAACAAAAAAAAAAGCGTTGAAAATCGAAAATTCGAAACGGCGCGTCGTATGGAAGGGGGGAGCGGCGTTCGATGTTCGCAATTGGCGGAAAATTGGGTTCGTTGTTGAAATGATCGATTCTATGCGCACGAAAACATCCGAGTCATATTGCGCTCCAAGTTGAATAAAGAGAACAGGTTACGACTAGATGAATATTTTTTCGACTAAATTCAAGTTGCGGCGCGAACGACCAATAGCGAGGCGAATAGGTGGAGAAACTCCTCCTTTTACAACACTCTACTATTCCATTGGATCAATGGCCCATTACTATACACATGAATCTAGATAGAGGAAGTGATTAATTGCGCCTCGACCCTCCAACCGTTCCAACAAACGTGCTTTTAACCAGAAATGCGTTCTTATTTATGCTCGTTCGACCCACGCCATTGTTGGTTACAAAGAAGATCCCATCGTAACGAGTCGAAAACAGGGACGTAACAGCAGCTACATACTATGAAAATTTTTGTTCCTTTTAATTTCGATTTCATCAGCATAAAAATTGTCGGAGCAATTCTGCTTATGTGTGCGAAGTCTGAAATAGCGTCGTTATCGTGTTTGTAGGTGTTCCTTTTGTTTCAACACCACTATAAAATTTTACGGCGTGCGAGACGCTGTCTCGAAATTTGTACCACGATCTTCGAACCGCGATGATCGCTTTGAGATAGATATAAAAAAATATTTCGGTTTGTTAGCGAATCTAATGATTTGTTGTTTTGTGTGTGCCAGCCGCAGACGTCTTTTCAGTCCACGAAATTGCGTCGAGGATCGTAAAGATATACTGCTTTTTAATGGTTCCTCTTCCACCTGAATTCCCAGTTGCTATGAACGTTAAAGTAGTTCTTCTTGCGGTTGCTAATCTTCTTTTGCGTGACGATTTTCCCCTAGCGTCTGGATTGGAAATTCAATCAATGCGTCATAAAATACTACATTAAAAAAATGATATGTTTTTGTGGTTTGACGCGTGGATTGCTATGTATGTGGATATAGCTATTTTCTCATTCTGTGAATGTCGTTAAATGACACCCGGTGCGCTGAGTAACGTAATGAGGCCATCAGTGTCCGCTATCACACACATACACACAGTGGACACTTTGACGATCAATTGAAACACTTTGGCCACATGGGGGTCTTTTGTCGGTGCCTTTAGTGGTCGTAGATGATCATGTTAATTAACATTGTAAACTGCTTCAAATTCCGAAATATATTAATCACCAAGCGCGTTGTTTTTGTGGAATTGTCCTAATAGAAATGTACACCGAAATTACATATATAAATAAATAATAACAATTTCAAGTATATACGTATTCACTTGCCTAAATTGTTAAAAAAGATTCCACTTGAAAAATACCTCATTCCAAATTGTACAACTATGTTGGTTATCTGTCGCATCGCGATCAGTCGCGCAGCAATAAGTGATTAAAAATCGCGAAACAACAAATAACCTGTGGATTAACCAATTGCGATGCGAATGATCGAAGAACATTTGTCCCTTTGCACTCACGAAGAAGCAGCAATTAGTCACCACTTTGTATTATAAAATAAACAATTTTATTCACCGGAAACTTTCCTCTAAAAGAGGGACGAATAAGCCCGTTTTCTCCTTATTAAAAATGGTATGCCCCGATTACCTTTAAAATTGCAAATTCCAACGTGTATCGCAAAACTCTCTTCATTCTATATGAGTATGAATTCAACATATTTGTTTGTATATGATAAGTTGTTTTCTCAAACGATGTAGAAACAACAGTCTTTTTGTAAAGTTTTCAAAAATATTCTTCATGTTTACAATAGATGGAATCGTTGAATACAAATCAACTCAGTAAGTGAAACATATCCAATTGAACGCACATGTCAAGGATGAACGCAAATAAGACAAATTTTTTGATAAAAGATAAAAGAAAAATCGATATTGTATCGCAATTTTGAAAACGTTCATCAATTTCTAAAAAAAAATCAATCAAAATCAATTTGGTTTAAAGGTAAAAAAATCAGAGAAAATGTTCAAAATAGTTCATCATCAGCAAACCTGTGTCATAATTTGTTCTCACATAAAATTCAGGATTTTCATACAAAGTATCAAATAAGTGACGACAATTGACATAAACAAAAAACGGAAAGAAGTTAAAAGAAGAAGATTCCCAATACATATTAGGGCCCTTTCATATTAGGATTCGTGAATCGGATTCTCGTAGCCCAGATTCAAATGTTACGTTGCAGCAAATGGAGCTTTTCAGATTACGATTCCGATTCTTAATAGCTTTGGGATTCTTTATTGCTCGGTTGACACGTTCTTGTGTTTTTTGCTCCGGTAGCCGAATTCAAAGTTTATGTTAGAACAAATGAGCCTTTTCACATTAGGATTCAGATTCTTTATGAGCTTGCGATTCAAAAACATTTCGTCGATCGGTGTTTTCGGTCGCCGGAATTCTTTACGAGCGGAGTAACCAAAACAAATATGTGTTAAGTAATTTAATCCCGACTTGTTCTTCACGTTTGTTCCTGTGTCTGTCATCAGAACATTGTAGCAAGGGATGAGTTATATTATTTTTTCCAAACAGGTTTTGGGGTATTGTAACAAACGACGATATCTTTTTCATCACGCTCTTGATTTATTTTATGTATCCAAGTTTTCCTATTTCTCTTTCTATTTTTCGTGAATAAATACCACAAACCTATCACTTCTAATTCATCCATGTTGCTCCTGTTAAACTCGAATAAGGAACGCAAATATGGGTAAATAATTATATGAGAGCCGAGCGCGTTAAGTGGAACAATAATAGAAATAGAGTGGGGTAACGCAACGTCAATCGTTCGAAATTCAGAATCTGTAATATGAAACGCACCAAATTCGTTTGTTTATTAAACAAATTTTATGGGAATCGGATTCAAGAATCCTAATGTGAAAGGGCCCTTAAATTCTTTGTTTATTGTCAAATTTTTTTAAATTTTCCGAATTCTTGGCTTTTCTTGAACTCATTTGAAGTTGGAAACTCGTTATACAGAATCAATGTAAAGAATCAAATCTATAATATGTACCTATAAACTTTTGTCAATCTCTTTCATGTTCAAACTGTCCTTTGCTTAAAATGATTGCTTTTCATTTTCATTGGAAAAATTTCACAAACTGAGTGAAAAATGAAGAATGGAAATAAAATTTTTGAACATAGAATTCGAAAGGAAATAGGATATTTAAACCTTTCGTCAGCGTCGTCTCCAAATAATGTCTGATAGTGATAATTTAATATTGTACACTTCATCAAATAGTTAAAGCACAAAAATGTTGTTCAATCGTCACACTGATGAAATTAGCTGCTTTCGTGGAAAAAAAATGGAATTTAGTGAAATATTTTGTCGTTTTGATGATGAGTTTACTAATTTGAGTTTGGATTACATTGTTGGAAACGTTTGATGTCTATTTCGCACGCGATTCCACAAGAAATACATTTTCAACCTAGAGTTCTCAAATTGGTGAAGGCGCGAGTATATACAAGAGGAAATCGAAATCATACCTATTATATCAAAATGTTTCTCATCACGAAACAATAAATGATAAATCTTTATCAGATATACGTGAAGAAAAAGATTCTATCTAGAAGAAAACTCATTTAAAAAAATGGCATAAGTTATTAAATAAAAATTTATAAAAGAGAAAATGTTTTTCTTATTCTGTCAAAGTGTTTTGAGGTATTCATAATTTGTTACAGAAGGAGACAAATAACAACTAGGGCGAGAAACTGAGACGTTGAAAAAAAGATTAAATATGGAATATTTAAAAATGAAAAAAATTTGGACAAAATTTTCTCCCGTGATTAACATCATTTACACATACATTCTTCATATTGCTATACCTTTCATAGAAATATATCAATTATACATACAAACATCCATATATTTTTGTTTCTCTTAACATCATTCAAGGAATTTCTCCTCTTAGTTTGTTTCTACAATCTAGGAACATTCTGTATAGATTGTATGACGTCTGTATTTTTATGAATCCATATTGGTCAATTCGTTCTTTAATGACAATAATATGCTTATTCTAAGTTTCCTTTGGTTTTTTTTTATGTAATTGAACCACAATTTTCAATCAAACTTCGCTTTTTTTCAGAAAAAAGTTATTATGTGAGCGTTTGTTAGTTTTATCTTAATTTTGATGTTCTTTTAATCAAAGGTATCAACAGAACGGTTTACTGAAGTGAAACAAAATTTTCCAAAAATAACTGAATGAAATGAAAGAGTACTCATAACATGCTTCTGAATACGATAGTTTTTTTTTTTAAATGAAAAAAGATATCCTTAGAGACAAATTCAAAACTATTCACTTCAATAATAAAAATATATGATGATAGTCGAGATAAATCGAAATTCCTTCATTGGAGATACATTACAAGAGCAGAATAAAATTTTAATTTTTTGTACTTAAATTAATGTCAATGATTCATTTGGATATTTTATACCTCAGTTTGGGAGCCTGAAAATTGAAAGGGAAATAAATTACGATTTTATTTCAAGTAGGTGCTGCCCTGGCTCTGTAGATCAGAGAAAGTAAACAAGATTGTGGGCGCCACTGAGATTGTACCTCAGGAGAGAAAACTTTATAACCGCATCTGCAGCTGGCAACGGATATAAGCGACAATTTCCTAACACTTCCTCACAACGATGGTTTCGGCAAAACGAGAAATATTTGGGAAAATCGTTACTAATTCTTAGGAACGTCTTTACGTCAAAGTGAAAAATGGTCAGAGTAACCTTCCAATGTTTTTCCACCTTTTTAATCATCATAAAATTGACTATTAAAACTTTTTACGTCTTAATAACAATTGAGATCAGATTAGTTCTAAAACATCCTCAAAAAATCTAAAAAAATAAAAATACGGATTAAATTTTTTAATTGATACTTGACTAATTTCTGCTGAACTAATGAGAAAAAGTCGTGTTGTTGAAGTCCTAGGTAAGAACAACTTCATTATATTTAGTCATTTAGACATTATTCTCTTTCTCATTTATTTATGAAATCAATAACGACCAAGAAGTTTGTTGCTTACAAAGCAACGGAAATTTTGAAATAAGAATTTTGCAATTTCAATTTGCAATGAACTAGATGTAATGTCACATTTCAAACTACGCTGAGAATTATTTATATGTAAAACACGACTAATCATCAAAAAATTCTCAAATGCTGTAATAAAAGTGAATCACGAAAAACGCCCGCACAAAAATTATCACAAATTATCAATAAAAACAAACTATATATCAAAAATAACAATTACATTTCGCATTTACAACGTTTTGCAACAATAAGCGATAAAATTTTTACGTTCCTACGATTTTATTTGAAAATCAGCGAAAAAAAAAAGTTCCACGTGGATCCCTGAATTTAATCAACCTAAGCGGACAAAGTACTAACATCGATTAATTTTAACATCATCGACCTTGTTAATTTATATATCTAATCATGTTAACGTGTAAAGCGTTTTTTATTTCAAATAACAAATGATTCAATCCTGTCAATCGCGGTTTGCCGGAGAAATTCTAAAAACGGTTGAAAGTCGTTAATTCCCCATTCCGATCGCGTCCACGTGTTTATGACGTTTCGGGTTTCCCACCGTGCGAGGAAAGTCTTTGTGTCCCTCGACTACCCTTCGCGTCCGGCGACTGTTTTACGACTTTTCTCATCCACCGAGCCAAGGGGCAGTAAAATGAGGACGACGACGACGACGTCGGAAGAAGGAGCCCCGAGAGAGGAAAAAAAGTTCGGTGTCGTAAAAGTTGTCGCGTATGAATCGAAATTACTATTCAAAAATATGAATTATGACCGTTAATGTGCCGTCGCGTTGTTACGATTTCGTCGAAAGAAATCTTTTTACTTTCCCCCCCTCGTTCTCTCGGTGTTCCGACATGGTCGTAAAAGTTTAAAATGAAATAAATAAAATAATACAAGCGTTTTGTCGTTTCCTCTTGTTACATAAATCTAAATTAGGTCTTTGGGGGTAAAGTAGGGGGTGCCCGCTTATCCTAATTGAATTATTTGCGGTTAAATGGAAATTTCTGTTAGGAAATGGAACGAGTTGAACGGGAACGATAACTGTTTGACTATTCGTACGATTAAACGCAGTTGCGAATTTCGTAATATATTACGTAAATTGAATAACTGATTAATTGAAATGTTTTGATCGATAGGTATAATTTGGATCGTGTTGAAAATTAAATATTTGACGTTAAGAACAAAACAAAACTAATAGAAATGAATTAGTTTTGTTACTTTTTTCAGTCTCGAAATTCCCGTTCGCGTCTGTCGCATCAAGGATCAGTATGACTTGTTGACGACCTCATTAAATTTATATTATTAGTCGGCGACTCGACCTCACCACAACATTTTTTATACGTTTTCGAAAATAAATACTCGAGTAGTTCGGTTGTTTGGTCGTTATGGCCTATAAAATTCGAGAATCAAAGGCGGCGGGCTTCGCGCCTCAATGACACAAACTATCACTTCGAATGCCGTTATTCTTGTAAGTGGCGGTCGTACCGTGCTGCAAAGTACAAAGAATTATCCGTCGAATTCTTGTTACATTGGAGAAAATTGCAGTTAGTACCGAAGCAAAAGTTTCTTTCAATCGTACGTAAATATTGAGCATCAACCTATTATAAATCATTCATCACCCAGTCAGTTGTTTCAATCTCATTCCCCTTTAATTCACTCTATTTCTCATAACGACCACACTTATATCTCAACTTGGGCGATAAGTAACTCATAATAACAGTTATGAACGCATATCATAATTGAAAGATAGAAAAAACATGCTAATCGATACATTGATTCCTCTGTACTATGTGGTAGATCCAATTAACAATGCGTTCATTTATTTAAAACAGTTGGCTTTATTCAAAACGATTTCCGATTGTCGTGATTTAAAATCAATATTTCTTTTTCGAACCGACTAAATTCGATAAGTGTGAAGGAATGTATTGTTGATACGTCAATTTTTTTTTGTCCGCCTTCATCGGGTTGTTAAATTCGCTCGTCAAACTGGTTCGATTGGCTGTCTCGGGAACCCCATCACGATGGATTATTTCTCAATCTCGTCTTTTAGTGTGTGTGCAGATTGAATTATTGCGATTTTTTTGCACCGACAAATTTTTTGATAATTAGCGGGATGGTTTATACCACTTTTCAAGATGATGCGAGTATAATAAAATTGGGCATAAAACTTCCGAGTAATTGCTTCCTATACAAGAACACTGCCAATTATCGTCATCGTTAAATAAAATGAAATATCGTTAAATTGTGTTATGCGTTTCAAATGGCCACTTTGGATTCCAGAATATACGAGTCGACGTGTACAATCTTTCTTGTTGGATTTTCGTGGTTTTCTTATTCGATTTATGGATGTTTTTAACGAGTTATTAATTTTTATTTATTTCTTCGTTGAAAATGAAACACTTTTTAAATTTATCGACTCGATCGATTGTAATTCATTCGAAATACGTCAACATTGTTATTGTACCAGTTCCTTATTGCTCCTGAAGTTTTCAAATTTGCTTTTGCACACGTGCTACGATCTGACCCAAGTCAATATTCAATTCAACGCCCACGATTGTTTGGTTGAATGGCAAAACATAAAACACATAAAGTAGTGATAACGATCACGTTTATCGCAAGGGGAAAAAAGTGTTTTGACTGCAAACACCTCCACATAGGAAGGCCCAGTCACGTTTAACGCAAGCTTGCGTTTGGAAACGAGTTCATATACCATACAATGTTTAAAATTTCAGCATCAACTCGAAATAATTTTTTGCTCTTAAAGAATTGTATGACAGCTTTCCTCAAGCAATACTAGAAATGATCGATTATCATCTTACTCCTGTCTGCAAGTGGATGTCCACGTTAGGTTTTTGTATCTCCACCCCTTATGAATCCTAAAACTCATCCTTCAATTGCTAGTATATCGTGCTATCAATTCTAAAGAAATGAAGTTACAAACTTCGAATGCACATTTTTAATTAGTTATCAAGTGATATTGAAAACTTTTTTAGGTTACTTGGGCAGAGCCGCATCAAAAAATTTCAAAAAATAGGGCAAACTGCGAGTTAACCGCCCCTCAAGGGTTTCTCTATTTTATCTATATCCGATTTTCCGAAGATATAAAAGGAGAAGAAATTTGCTAATAATTTTCAACGATCGGGATGTCAAAGTCCCGATGTTGATGTTGATTTTCGTCAGAATCAGCCATTATTTTTGGATTGATCTGAAATACTGAATAAATCCGTTTCTTATTTTTTAAATCAATCCAAAACTTTAAGGAAGATTCTTAGGGAAGCACCAAGCTCAAAAAATTTTGGGCGATTCAATAATTGAAATTGAAAATTTGCAAAAAAAGTTCTCCGAAATTTGGCAAAATGAAAATTTTTGATTCTTTGCAAACATTCTAGAAATTGCTACGGGATACGATATACACTACCAATTTTTTCAGAAATCTACAAGTTTTCCCCCCTTTTTCTCTTACTGTTTTGAATACTTACTCCAAAAAAGACAAATTTAGCATGCTTTGTAGATTTTTGAAAATTCCAATATTTTCCCGAAAAGTTCAAAAAGCAATCTTTTATATTTTTGTGAGATATAAACTTCGTCAAATCTCTAAAGTTGCGTTAAATTCGAGTGTAATTTCTCTGAAATCTGATAAATCTTTTTGATATTCGTAATATCTCTGCAAAATTCAATAATAATTATGAATATTCTGTGAAAAATCGCATATTCTTGGGAAAATTCTATGATTATAAGGGCCCTTTCATATTAGGATTCGTGAATCGGATTCTCGTAGCCCAGATTCAAATGTTACGTTGCAGCAAATGGAACCTTTCAGATTACGATTCCGATTCTTAATAGCTTTGGGATTCTTTATTGCTCGGTTGACACGTTCTTGTGTTTTTTGCTCCGGTAGCCGAATTCAAAGTTTACGTTAGAACAAATGAGCCTTTTCACATTAGGATTCAGATTCTTTATGAGCTTGCGATTCAAAAACATTTCGTCGATCGGTGTTTTCGGTCGCCGGAATTCTTTACGAGCGGAGTAACCAAAACAAATATGTGTTAAGTAATTTAATCCCGACTTGTTCTTCACGTTTGTTCCTGTGTCTGTCATCAGAACATTGGAGATATGCCCTCAGCAAGGGATGAGTTATATTATTTTTTCCAAACAGGTTTTGGGGTATTGTAACAAACGACGATATCTTTTTCATCACGCTCTTGATTTATTTTATGTACCCAAGTTTTCCTATTTCTCTTTCTATTTTTCGTGAATAAATACCACAAACCTATCACTTCTAATTCATCCATGTTGCTCCTGTTAAACTCGAATAAGGAACGCAAATATGGGTAAATAATTATATAAGAGCCGAGCGCGTTAAGTGGAACAATAATAAAAATAGAGTGGGGTAACGCAACGTCAATCGTTCGAAATTCAGAATCTGTAATATGAAACGCACCAAATTCGTTTGTTTATTAAACAAATTTTATGGGAATCGGATTCAAGAATCCTAATATGAAAGGGCCCTAAGTTTAAAATTATGTTTGAGAATTTTTATTAAGAATTTTTTCTATTGCTTGAAGAATTGGTATTCATTTTTAATAATCGAAAAAACTTTTTCAGTACTTTTACGGTTTCTTTCTTTTTGAAATTTGCACAATTTTCAAGAAACGAATTAATTCTGAAAATTCAACGACTTTGAAAATTTTTTAAGTTGGGAAAGAAAATTTGTTGAACTCCCACGAATGGTTCAATTGATAATTGACTTTAAAAATACATAATTTTTTTGACCTTCCACAAATATTAAATATTAAATTCACAATAGAAATTGATGAATTTCTAAAAATTTACTATTTTGATTTTTGTGTTCGCTTTTTACCGAGTTTCTTTTCAAACCCTCATGATGATGAAAAAATTTTCGTCTGAATCTACTAACAAATTGATAAATTTCTGGAAAAAATGAAGTATTATAAATATGCATAAGACATTTTTCAGTATGTAGGATAATTTTTAAAATCAATGAAACAGTTAAAAACTCTAAATATTATGAAACTAGAATTCGTAATCATTTTTAATATTTTTGATGTGAATTTTCATAACTTCACTTTTGCACCCAAAAATTTGCATAGTTTTGTCCGATAGATTCTTTCCAAAAATTTAAAATTAAGACTTCGATCCTAAAATCCAATCTTAAATCTCAAAGCACGAAGTTTTTTTATTTTCGACTATGTACTTCAAACAAAAAGCAGAAACGTGAGAAATTCAAGTTACGAATGAAAGTCAAAATATTTAGAAAATGCGAAAATTTGAACATGAAAAAAGAGTCATATAATTATATTGAAGGATTGATTTTTCACATGAACTCGTGAACTTCCTATAGATCCAAACGAATCGAAGAAGAGACGACATTGGGAAAGTCAAAAAAATTTGATAATACTTTTACAAAAAAAAAGATTTTCCTCTGATACATAATTCCTTTTCAGTTTTCTTTCTATCAACTATTGACCTTTTTTTTTGTACCGTGGTTAAATATTTCCAAGGTGAGTTGAATTTAGAAATGGAACATTTTTTTATGGAATACTCCTATAAAACTTCAATTGGACAATATTAAATATTACTACGAATAATAGAAATATGGGCATCGATTAAGTATAATGGATCAATCAAGATAACAAACATTATGATATCTCTTAATCATCAAAATTGATTATTCTTGCTATAAAAATGATTTTCTCTATCTTAAATTCATTACTAATTAATAATTTGTGTTATAAAAGAATTATTCATTGTAAACATTCATATTTCCCAATGAAAGATAAAATACTCTGACCAATGCGACCAATTGGTTATGGGTCTAGAGACAAAACAGAAGAGATGATAATTTTGTTAATTTATGAACCTGAACCGAATTCAGTTTCTTAAATCATTCGAGAAGTCTGATTTGATATAACAATTTTTGAAATTCCTTAAGTAGTGGAATAAAGTCCTAGAATGCAATACCTCAAAGCAGTATTAAGCAATTCAACGCGTTTCAAAAGTTTTTCATCGACAAAAATCGACTATTTCTCAAATTAAATGAAGGCAAATGCTCCAAACGCTAATAAAATTGTAAATTGAAGATGACGAAGTAGATGTCACCCTTGAAGTAATAAAATTCTTGTTTCTATTTATAATTAGTGTAATCGAGCGTTGTCCCGCTTGACTGCCCTGGGATTGCATAATAAACGTAAGCAATTTATAACGCGGTTTCAGAACAGTAGTTCAAGTGAATGTTACTTTATTATCTAAATACCTACGCGTGTCACACCAAATAATTGCTGAAGTTCATTCCGCATTTGCTGCCGAAAATTATTCTGTCATAAATTTTTGAAATTTCTGTAAATTAGATGATTTCCTTCTACACAAAATCAATCTACGTCCCGAATTTTCGTTGAAGGGAAATTTTTCTGTAATCGATTTATATTCCATTCTTTCGTTGAAATTTTATTTCCGATTCTTTTAAACAGTGTGGTTTGAATGCCACCAATAAGGCAGACGATCCGCCGATGTTGATTTTTATTGCACATCGCAAATTTAGCCAAAGTTAACAATAAATAACGACAAATTTTCGCTGGTTCAAAGAAAGTAAATTATATTCAAAATATAGCCCGAAAAATCCATGAAGTTGTTATAACATCAGAACGATAATCGATACGAAACATTCGAGAGAATGATTTGGGCAGCTTTCAGTTCTATTTTAGCAAGATCGATGCGGGTTTTTTCCCCCGATATAGGTTTTCGGCGAACACCCGAAGGCGTAATTTTCCTACAAAAGTTAAACGGTTGTTTTTACGGCCCGGCGTCGTCTTAAATCCGAAGTAGAAACTTCAATACCCTAAAAATTGTTATGATGAAAAGCCGAGGCGGCGAAACCGTAGGAAATCTTCAATACTTAAGCTTAATCGCACCGTCTTTGTGATAAATTTCAATAGTTAAACTAGAAATTACGATGGAATAGTGAATGGCTAGCAAAATAACGCTCCATATCCCCGCAATATAACTTAGCCATTACGATGCGTTCTACTAGATCGACTTTTATGTATTTTTTACGAGCGCCGGCTTTAAATTCAGCTAGTGGAGTTTTATCTTCAAGAATCTGCTGTATCAAAATAGATTCCAGCCGGCGAAGAAAATTATAATGGCTCGAATTCACTCGCAATCATATCGGGATGGTTAAACGATCCATAAAACACCCGATGCGGCTCACCGTCGCGTCGGGGGGTTTGGGTTTTCTTCAGCCCGAAACCGCGAGGGCGGACGGGCTGCAAAATCAACCCGTCGATCGCGAAAAGCTACCAAGATCGATACAATTTTCGCACACAACTTAACCGCAGTTATCATTTCGCAAATACATGGTAGACAACTTGGGAAGTAATAACAATACGACCGCAAGCGTAATTTGCGTTACGTTGAGAACTATCTCTGGACTGGACGTCATTATTATTGCGAATATTCCGAGTGTACTGATTCGAAAATAACGTACCGAAATGATGACTTTGGTATGCGAATACTAGCACTCGAGATGCTCCTGTTTTACTTTTTTTTCCTTGTTTGTTCTCTGTTATAATTTTGTATCGTTTCTCTTGGTCGTTCGTCATTAAAATTCCTCGGAAAAGTAACACAAACCTATAACCGAAGGAAGACTAGAAGCCTCTCACTTATCCGAACACCATTTTTGGGTCCAATATGTTTCTCAAATATCTGGTACCAATGGCGTACCTGGAAAAATTTTTAAATGATGCAAAATCTGATCATGACGAATTTTGTAAATTCCCTGGAAGAGTTCAGGAAAATTGTGAAAATTTTCACATATTTCGATCATTTTTGCCAAAAATCTAGTATTTCACGCGAAATTCTAAAAAGTATTCGAATTCACTATAGATGCTTCAAGTTCGGGAATTTTCAACAAATTTGAGAACCTTACCTTTGAACTGTCATTAAAACTTTGAAGTTTATGAATTTATTGAACGTGTAAAATTTTTGACCGTTTCTCTATTTTTTTCATTGTACTGAAAATTATAGACCACTCAGAAACTTTTGTAGAACCTTAATATATTTACTCATCAAAAGCTATAAAATTTGAATAACTAAATGAAAACGTGCAAATATGAAAGTATATACCTAAAACCAAACAAAATACAAAAGTATTTTCCATTTCTTGAAATCTGAAATATCACAATGATTTGATTGATAGTGGATACGGTTAAAAATGGGCATCTCACATTGAATATTGTCTCAAGAAAGAGTGTATGATTTAAAATTTGGTTGAATATAAAGCTCCAGTAAAAAATGTACCTGTTAAAAAATGCTCAAATTCTTGACGGAATTAAAAACTTCGTCGAAGAATTCGATAAGAATTTCTATAGAAAAACGGAAAGAAATTTTCAGAAAATTTTGCAAAGAATATTGAACTCTTCGTGAAAGAATCATATTTCGGACGGAAAAATGCAAAAAGCGGAAACCTACAAAGATGGAAAATTATTCAATAGAAACAGGGAAGAATGAGAAATCAATCGTGGAAAATATTCGTTTCAGCTCTCGAATCCAGAATGAGGAGAAATTATAGAAAACTTTGACAGTGATACTGGAAATAGAAAAAAAAAATAAAAATTTCTAGACTTAAAACGTAGTAAAAATTTGTAGTCACAGAAATTGAAAATATCTAGAAGAACAAAAATGCCTACCAAAGATCCCAAAAAAAAGAGATGGAGTAACAAAAACTGACATTCCGAACAGAAAGCGAAACATTCGATGTTCAAACCGAAAATGTAACAAAATCAGATTTGTTAATAATACCAAAAAAGTTGAACAATCAAGCCTAAAGAGGTCGTACAATAAAACTTCAAAAAATAGCAAAAACAAATCTTCCTGGTCAAAAAATAAAAGAATAGAAATTCGAATAAAAAAAATTGGACAATAGAAACCTCGATTGAAGAAGAATTTCAACCCAAGAATTAGAAACGAACAGGAGAAAACCAGAAAGTGGAGAAAAAAAAAGAAAAATCCAAATAAACATGAATTGAATTCCGGAAAGAAAAATTAAAAAATTTACACTAGACTTTTAAAAACTGAAACAACCGAAACCTTGCATTATTATGCAATTATTGCATAAACTTTCGCTTTTATTAAATCACACACAGACGAATCAAAACTTCAAGCCAAAGAACAGAAAAAGACATATCAAGAATTTCGCCAGTAAAACATGGAAAGTCGAACATCAAAAACCCCGAATGAATGGGAATTTAATGCTAAAAAACTCAGAAAAATGCTAAAGCTCCCCTTAAAGATCATATAAACAAAAAAATTAAATTTGGGAGAATATAGAAGCTGGAAATATATAACAGAAAACCCAGGAAAATTGGAGCGTATAGAAATCGAAAAATTAGTCCCTCAAAATCCAGATTTTCAGACAAAAAAAAATAAACTAAAATTCAGGAAAACGCAAAAATATGTAATACAAAAACTGATGTCAAAGTCAAAAAAAAAAAAGATTTCGATTAACCAAAACCCTAAAAACCAAAACCCAAGAGAAGAAACAGAAAACACTAACAACTTCAGCCAAAAATACAGAAAAAATCAGAAATCCGGACCTAAATACCCAAAGAAACTGGAACTTTCGTTACTAATGGTAAATATGAAAATTCGTGCGACAATCATATTCGGGACGAAAAAATGAAGAAAAAAATCAAAAATTCGAGGCGCGAAATCTACAAAATTGAATTCTTTTTCAGCAAACACAAAAAATGAGAAAATAATCCCTCCCAAGTCCAGAACGACAAGAAAAACTTCAGAAAACCCGAAAATTCGGCAGATAGATGTATTGAAAATGGAAAAAAATAACAACTACCTTGAACCATATTTTGATTTTCGAAAGAATGAAAAATTTCGCATCATTTTTTGAACAAACGAAAAATTCAGAAACTGGAAAAAAAAAGTTGTAATAATGTAGTAAACTTCAAACTAACCCAATAGATACTCAAATTAGAGAAAAATAAATTTATCCAAAAGGAAAAATCAAGAAGATTGTTCACAAAATCCACTTTTTTAATATACCAGAGGAACGAATAGGAAACACATAAAAAACAATATTACGAATATTTTTCATAAAAATATGATCAGAAACGCGGAGTATATCCCCGATCTAATTATCTAATCTAATTATCATAAATATAAGAAGAAACCTGCTTTACGATCACCTTTTCGTTCAGGCTTCCTTGATAACCAGTAGTTAAAAACAAGCATATTTCTTAATATTCCCACATTTATCGAACCCGTCTGATTGCTCCTACGTAACACACGAACGAAAATTACTCGTGTCTGCACTCGTAGATAATGAAAAGTTCAATGTCAAGTTCGATTTTTTTTCGCGGTTAAATACAAGATTAGATTGCGTGAGTGAACTCATCCTTTATAATATATCGATAATTTGATTTTACGAAAAAAAAAACGTGTCGGATGTTGCCGAGCTAAATGTCGCAAACGATTTTTCTGATTTAAGACTCAAATGATGATACCACGCGGCGCTGATTAATTCTAGTTCAAGGTATGAATTCGGTAATGAAAATGAACATTGGAAAGTTTGTAGAAAACGGCAACGTGGCATAGTGCCGACATGTGGCGGTTTACCATTGATAATAATAGTTGCACTTTGTATGTAACGTTTTCAACTTAGTAACAACGTTTTCAAGTATGCACAACACTATCGGAATAGCGATTAAAATTGCAAATACGGGAATTAAATTCGCGACATTTCATGATATATCATTCAGCGCGATCTTATTATATAATATCGTATATAAACATTGGCAAAATTGTTTATGAAGTAAATCTCTTCCCTCGACGATAAATTAGTCGAGTACGGACATTTCACGAACGCTTATGATGATCTAAATTTCTTTGAAACATACTCGATAATCAATTTCGATTTTAATAAATGCACAATCCGATTTCATTGACGTTAAACTGTAGAACATTATCCGAAGGTCTTGTCTCGTATAAAATGAGAATTCTGAATGGAAAAAAAATAATTGCATTCCTTTCTTTCTAGAATCGTTGGTTAAGAGAAAATTTGCATAACGGGATTTCTCTAATCTTTCGGGATCACCTCACCTGCACCTCTTTTCTAGAGGATATCAATGCGACTATTATTGCAATTTGCAATCGTCCGGAGAAAAAAAACAACTAAAAACTTACTAATATAAAAAAGTCGGCGCAGCATCTTTTCTGTCAATTTTTATTCAATTTTCCAGGAAAAAGGCGGGCACCACATGTCGAAGATTGGACCTCGATGAACCTCAATTATACCATCCTCCAAAATGGTATAAAATCGCGTTTTTTACTATTTAATAAGATATACCGTTACATTGTCGGCGCCGATTTGTCTGTTCGGTTGTTTTGTTCATGTGGATTTGCATTTTGCAGCACACATCCCAACCAGTTCTCTGTTCGATTGGCATGTGGTTGGATTATTTACGATCAGATATCGTTATTAGCGCGAAATCGAGAGTTCCGTTGGTAGATGAAAAAAAAGAACATTTTCGTCTCCCACAAATGACCGTGTACGAGGTTTATTATTATTAAGTTGGCGATACAGTCGAAAGACACTCCCTATTATTTAGATACTAAATTCTCGATCCAACTTGGAACAACTTTTTACATTGCATACATTTCGAAGAGTATTTTACATCCTTGAATTCTTTAATACGTAACATACGTAATGCCACTTCCTGGTTATCGTTTTTTGGAACGAAATTAAAATTATAAGACGGTTTTACTTAAATCGCCCTTCCGTAAATAATACCAAAATTATAACTTTCATTGCATATTATCTTTAATCGATTTATAAGCGCTCAATAACTGAATTTCTGTTGTAAAAGAGGTCCACTTTTTGCTTCAACTATATGTAGGTAATAAATAGTTACAAATCGACCTGAATAAAAAATCTCATTATTATTCACGTTAAAAATGAGGTTCCAAAAAAAAATGGACTGTGATCTCAATTTATACTTATATACTTTGTAACTGGGAAGGATTGTTATCATTTTTGGCAATTAGAGCAAGGCAGAGTTCAAAGTGATCATCTGAACTCAAATTCACGTTATTCTAACTTTACGTAACATTTTGAGTTTCCTCAGAAATTATTCGAATACTTGGAAAATCAGAGCAATGAGGAATCCCATAGGTTTTTTTATATTCATATTCATATTCTTGAAAAAAACTTTGAAATTTTCATGTGGTTCTCTGTGTTTCTAGTGAATTAATATTCTGAATAATTCGAGAATTTAATTATCAATCATTCCTCACGTTCTTTCCGTTCAAATGAATTTCTCAAACTTGGCGAAAATTTTTTATTTTATATTTTTTACTGTTTTCTACAAAATTAATGACGATTCTCAAAGTAACTTCAAATTCTACGTAATTCCTCCCCTTTGAACATATTTAATTTTTCGGAATTCCGATGGAGCACTTTTTGAAGATCAAAATCATTTTTTGTAAAATGAAACATTTTTCTAAATTCACTACATAATTCGTGAAATTTTTCGAAATTCCTGTAAGCTTTTTAGCTGCAAAACTACGCGATGAGACGGCAATCTCTAATAATCGTTACTTCCTTGTGCTCTTCGGTTAATCTCTTGAAATTCTTTCTTTTTTGGTGAATCTTCTTAACTTCATTATTTCCGAATAAATTTGGCCATTTTTACTAAACATATACTTCCCATTTTACGAATTCGTCAAAGTTAAACGAAATTTTCGAGTTTTCTGAAAATGATGCGTTAGAAAACCCTTTCAGTCTTTTGTGAAGTCGAACAAACTTTTAAATTCCGTAGGACACGCGGAAATATTTTTGAAAATCTATTAAATTTTCAAGCTTTTCTGAAACATTGAATCACATTCGAAACAATTAGAACAATTTCTCTCTCTTTCAATCATTCCTTTGTTTTG
This sequence comes from Novius pumilus, assembly GCA_020654155.1. Lineage (NCBI taxonomy): Eukaryota > Metazoa > Arthropoda > Insecta > Coleoptera > Coccinellidae > Novius > Novius pumilus. Next base: position 1,034,486 of record JAIFOV010000476.1, read on the forward strand.
TTTGATCTATTTCCAAAGGTTTGTTTCGATTCCAGTGAATTTCTGAAACTTCGAAAAAATTTATTAACTTTGATTGAATTTGGCCTTATTTTGGGATGTTTTCTTTTTTTCTAGAAAACTAGATTTTTGAAGAATTTGAAAAAATCTGTATTATAAAATTTGATACTTTCCAAAATTTTATTTTCATGTTTTTAAAAAGATTCGCGATAAACTCCATAGGTATTTCCGAGTTTTTTTATGAATTTCAAGATTTAGTCGAATACTTCCTGAAGAAAAAGTTCACTTTTAGGGAAATTGTGGTGAAAAAAATTTTTAGAAAGTATGAGAATGCTCTGAAAAATTCAGTAAATTCTTGACGAACTAAAACACATTTTCGAATTACTTAGTGAATTCGTTCAAATCTCCAAAATTTCTTTCGTTATAACGAATTATTTCTACATTATTTCTGACAAAATTTGATCATTTTCCGAAATACTCTATTCATTTTTGTTTATCAAACTCATGACAATTCCCAAAAATGCGTAAAACTCTCAAACTAATTGAGAAATTTCATATTTATCTTTATATTCGGCTATTCAACCATATTTTTTTTTCATTTTCTTAGAAAATTTGAGATAATTACTCAACATTCGTTTTTTAGAGACTTACTCGAATCTTTAGGAAACTATGTACATATTTGAAATTTTGGTAGAATTATGCAATTTTTGAAAATTCTAGTGAAAAAATTTGTTGATAATATGATGGAGAACTCCGAAAAATTCGGTAGTTTTTTGTGAACTACAGGGAATTTTTAAATACTTCAGGAAGTTCGGGCAAATTTTCGAAATTTTAAGAAGTGTCTCGATTATTTTGGAAAAATAGACAACATCCTAAAAAATTGCACAAATTTCGCTACTATTCATCACTTATTTTTTTATTCAATGAAGTTCATTTCATTCTAGTGAGTATTTGTAGAATATTTCCGATTGAAATTGACCATTTTTTGAAGCATTATCTTTTCGTTTTTCAACAAAAATAATAACAATTCATCAAGGATTCAGAAAATTTATTATAAAATTTGATCGTTTTCAAAAGTTTTCCCTTCATTTTCGGGTTATTTGAAGAATTTCAGGAGTTTACAATTAGCTTTGTAAGTGTATTAAAATACAAAAATCCAAAGTCCACGTGTCGAATTGAGGTTGTTTACCAGCCACAAAAACTTTGTAAGGACAAAATACAAACTATTCGTTTGGTGCCTATGTCATAATAGATGTTCAGATTCATTTCGATTCTTTAACTTATATAACTCCTAAGACATATCTTGAGTTTGATTGTCACATCTCGCATGTGTGAGCTGTCTTTGATTTCAATAAAATTTTCTATAAAACTACTACATGCGTGAATTGCAATATGATTGTAAACTTTGATCTTCCAGAACCCTTGAAAAGTTAATTCCAAAAAACCGAACCAAACTGCATCAAACATTTCTATGAAAGATGACAAGACAGTTGGAACATTTTTAGTAAGTTAATTACAAATACCTGATACCGGTTTTGAATAATATCAAGTAGTAAGTTTTTTATGAGGAATATAATGCTAATTGGTATGTTCTCGAAAGTTAATTCGAATTTTCGTATTTCCACATCGAATGTGTTTCCAATTCAACATTGCCCGTAACAAATACGATTAATTTATTGACACTTTCTCCAATTCTCAATTACTGTCCACACAATATTGAAACATCCGTCTAATGACAATTTATTTTATGTTCTTTATTACTTCACGTTTTCATTAAAACAATAAAATGTAAAATTCTTCGACAATTGAAGGTTGATTAGAGGAGAATTGGTAGTTATTCAATTGAATTGAATTTCAGGCTTATAGGATTCATTTTTCATTTTATATTTTTCAAACTGTGAATGAATAAATTTCTTCAAAAAAGTTGAAAGGCTGGGAGATGTCCTAGTTACCTTCAACTTTGAAACTTATCAACCTATAAAACGATTTCCAGGTTAAATTCTTGTGAAACATTTTAGATTATAAATTCAGATAAACAATGTCAATTCGATTATTAAATGACAACGATCTTTCAGCTACAATATTGTTCTTATTTATTTTAATGATCACGAAATATAATGGAATTTTTAATATTAAAAGCACAACTTGTTGAAAACGCAATTGTGAACTGAAATTCTTGAAAAACGAAAAACTTTCACAAGGAACGATAGGTTTGTGAAAAATTCGAGGCAAATAATGAATAATAGATTGAAATTCAATGAGAAACGATTTTCGATTGAAAAACAAATCTTTAATTTGATGAAAAATAAAAAAAACTTCACAAGGAGGGTATAAAACGAATGGATCGTAAACTTTTCTATAATACATACAAGTACAAAATTTTAATTCATGAAAATTGTCAAAATTTTCTTAATAGTGGACATTACATTGAAAAAATTTCGGTTTACCTTTCAACATTGATGTGAAGAATAACAAATTTTTTTAGGCGATAAGATTGTTTTAATAAAAAATCGAACTAGCAACGCGAACACTTTCGTAATTAACGCTTCAATTTGAAATTATTTCTAAAAGTATATTCGAGAAAAAAGGGAAACAATTATGATACCAAAAAATTAAAGAATATTAGTATCAGTGTCAAATGTTGAAGTATCGCATTAAATTTAATAGGAATTATGGAGCGCAAATGAGAAAAAACTTAATAGATGCAGTAATAATGTTGTGTGTATTCACAGTTTTTCAGTCCTATAACAACTATCTATAATGGAATTAAATCGTTTTCAATTAAGACAGATATCGATCATAGGGAAATTTAAAAAATACAAATGATGCTGAAATTGTGTCTGCGGTTGTCTTCTCAATAACTAATAGTAACTTACCAACAGTGCCAATGGACGAGGACGTGCTTGGTGGTTCCGGGATCGGTGACACTGTCCTCAGGATCTTCGGAGGTGGCGAGCATTGCGACGACGACGATGAATCGCAATCCAACTTCCGCTTTCTGGGTATGGGTGATGGACTTCTGTAGGGTCCGGGTGGATCGATGGTGAAATTCTTTGCCATCGCTTCGTCTTGTGCCTGGGCCCTCCGCAATGCCGTCTGCATGGCCATCACCCGTTGCCTTTCCGATGTGAGCAAGCATTTCTCGCACGCACAATTTCGGTACTTGCAGTACCTTTTATGCCCTTTGAGCGGTATCTTCATTCTGTGATTGCGACACCGTGCGCAATTTGGCGGTGTCCGGGGGTTGGCCGATGTGCTGGACGCGTTCACGTCCGTTTTCGTTTCGAATTCCTGAGTGTCCGACATGACTTAATTAAAAGTTGTATGGCCGCGCGAAGAAACTTTCAGAAATTCAACATGCCATATCACTAATTAAGGAGAGATGAAAAAAAGAGATCGTGTTCGGAAGCGCAACAGGTTAAGGGTCGGTCGCGACGAGTCGCCGGTCGAGGACGCGTGCACGATGTCGATCCGGAGATGAACGCGTTTCTATTTCGATCGTCGCGAAAATGAACTGTCAGTCAGTTTGCCGGCTTGGTTGCATGAGGCAAGTGAGTCGGTTGAGCTGCATGCAGCGGGGCCAAAGGGGGCTCCATTTACGACTTGGAGCACGTTGGAAGGGGAAATGCATGTGCGGAGTGCAGTTTAATGCGCTTTTGTCGAATGTTCTCAGTTTCTGCCGCTCCGCGAATTCACGGCTCGCGATCGCCCTTTTCCTTCCCCTTTTCGCTCGCTTTTTCTTCCAAGCTTTTTCGAGGTCAATAATTTTCAATGCCAGATACTCGAATTTTACGCGTCGCGGCGTCGTTTTCAAGGTTGACACGTTGGATAAGCGACCCGCCGACTTTCCACGAACTTCGGGACGGTTAAATAATCCCGGGGGAATTAGCGGTATTTTTAGACGATTTTTCGTAACACTTATCTCGATCAATTCCTTTCCATTTTGTCATACTCGACGATATTATTCTAGCGTCAGGTACTTAAACTTGGGCATTATTCCAAAAAATTGATACAGTGGAGACAGTCTGATGAACCAGGAAACTTGTACACTTCCCAAATAAATGTGGTTGTTGTACTATAATTAATCAACGCGAACCACCCACAAGAATCGAGAGAACATTTAGACTTGAATCGTTTTTTTTTCTTGAATATGAACGATTTCTTCCGTCTCTGCGACTATATTTAATTGCCAAACTGATTTAAATAATCGCGAACCAACATTTATGATCGAATACACATTAGTGTAGGCTCTTTTCGTTCAGTGTCATTCGTTCAAAGTTCGATACAAACTTGAGAACTTTCAAAATTTACTAAGGCAATCATTCCTTCGTTGGAATTCACAAAACTGGTAGACGCATTCCGTTTTCTGAACAATCAGTCTACATAAAATATCGATTCGGCTGAGGAGGTGGTGTAGGAGCGCCTTCGTATGAAAAAACGAAAAAAAAACACTCTTGTAAACTTGAAACATTGAAATTCCAAATATGAAAGGTTTATACAAAATTCATACCTGAAAACCCAAATTGTGAATCTTAAGACGAAATATTGCATCCAAAAAATTAAAGCTGGAATCTAATAACCGAAACAAAAACAGAAATTTTGGACCTAAATCAATCTTACAAATCGAAAGGAAAACAATTTTTCAAACCTGAAATAATGAAATTCCAAAGTTTAAAAGCAAAAAAAAATGAAAATCGAACTGAAAAGCATAAAAATTGAATCTGAAAGTATGAAGTTCGAGCTTGAACTTCTTTTAGGTATAAAATTTTGAGTTTTTCGGTTTTAGTTTGAATTTTAGATCATAATGCATAAACTTCGGGATTTTGAAGTTTGAATTGAACGTTTTATATTTAGAATGTAGGTTCAACTTCTAGGTTCGAGATTTCAGTTTATTCTTTGGTTTTTAGGTTCGACGTTTCGGTGGCGAAAAAAGTGAAAATCGAACCTACAAACTTGAAATTTGAATTTAAAAATGTAAAATGTAATAAAAACTGAACTCAAAACTTACAATTAAATATAAATTTCGAATCTGAAACAAGGAAATTCTCAACAAAATTAAAGCCTGTATTGCGAACTTTGCAACTGAAATCGAAACTGAAACCGAAAATTCAAACTTACAGGTTCCAGATTTTGTTTTTTTTGGTTTGGTTCGAACTTTATGTTGTAAACTCAGAGTTCAGGGTGTTCAGATTTGAATTTTAGGTTTTATATTCAGAATTTATATTCGATTCCTAGGTTCGTGATTTCAGTTATTCCTTCGATTTTTAGGTTCGAATTTCGTGGTTTTAATTTGGACAATTTGGATTTTTGAAAGTTTTTCCAAAGATTAAAAGTCGAAGCTAAAAGAATGAATATCGTTTCTAAAAACATCGCCAAAAATTGAACTTGAAACCTAAAATTGAAGCTGAATTTCAAACCTGAGAATTGAGGGAAAAACGGGAACTGAAACAATGAAACTTCGAACTTAAAAATAGAAAAAAAAAACAAACTATTGTTGGATTCTAAAAGGTTTTGGTTTGAGATGGAAACTCTGAATTTTGGCTTCGAACTTTTATTTTATATTTGAAGTTTAGTTTCAAATTTTAGGTTTATAAGTTTGATATTCACGTTTTTAGATTCAAGCTTTAAATTTTTTTTGAAATTTCAGTTCTGCAGGTTTGATATTTAGGTCTTTTTTGATGTTCACTATCGAATTTTAAATTTTTGCTCAATTTCAAGTACAAAATTCAAGTTTTCTGTTGTGAACTTCATTATTACTAAGGTTTTTGTGGCGAATTTAAATTTTCCGATGGATAAATTCGAAATTCAGATTTTTTTCAATTGTTCACGTTTCTGCTTGTAGCTATAAATTTTCTCGGCCTTAGGCTACCAAGTTTCAAGGCTCAACATTTGGGATTTCACGTTTAAATTTTAGGTTTTTAGGTTCGAAATTCTAGATTCAGGTTCAAAATTTATATTTCTTAGGTTTAAAATTTTGAAACTTTCGAAACTTCGTTTTTTTTCGGCTTTTAAGTCCGAATTCAAGATTTTATGATTTTTGCTCTTTTTCCATGGTTCTCGATTTTAAAATGTACGATTTTCCGGTTCTATTGTTCGAATCTAGTTTTCACATGTAAGTTTTATAGGTTTGAAATATTATTCAGCTCAAAATGTATATTTTTTTTTATTTTTGTTCCAAATCCAATGCTCAAAGTTCAGAGTTTCGGTTTTGAAATTTATGTTTTCGTGTGGAAAATCCTCTATTTAGGTTTCATGAATCTATCGGTCAAAAATTAAGACTGATCTAGCAATAAAATTTTTAATTTGAAAGTGGAAATAATTGTATGTATAACAAATCACCAGTGTATGGAACGATAATCCCGTTGGCAATTTTTAATATGTATAAACATCCGCTGAAGAATGAGACTCATTAAGATATCAGCTCACCTACGCTTCAACATTGTACGTTGGGCGACCGAATAAACCTTCCCATAAGTTTCAAATTTCTTTAAGCAAAGTCACTATGTTATGTACATAGCAAAACATTTATAAAAAACATATCGCATCCGTGATATCTGGCCATTCATTCGTAGTATAAACGATTGATTGAAAGTTTTATACGTTTCGACGAATCCCCTAAAACAAAGCGATAAATTGATAACCGGCCCAAGTTATCAATGAGAATATTGCAGCGAATGTAATCCAGTCAGGATGTTTGGGTTAGTGTCATATCCCGATAAATTTTTCGTATCGTCACGTCGATAATAAAGTTGAGAGACTCTAAATAAAGGAGATGATCCTGAGGGATGCTCGAACGTCGCGAGACGATCGTGAATTTCCCATTGTTCCCGTAAACGAGGCACTCGAGCAAGACCTACCCTAAGCGGAACGGTGTCGCGAGGGTGTAAAGGTTAAGGCTGCGAGGACCGTGCTCGTAAAACCCAAAGTGTCGATTCCGTACGAGGCGAATAAACACGTGGGGGGTTGCTATCCCGGATTTCAGCCGGTTTACGACACGGCCCGTTCCGATGGCCCATATTTCACGATCGATGACCGATTGCGAAAAGAAACTGGCCACCGGCAACCGGACAAAATTGCATATCTACGGCAATAATTACAGTCTAGGTGCGCTGCACATATTAAATTTCGGGAATTTAATAACTAAATAAGACAATGGAGCGCGAGGGTGGTTTAATGTCGATCTCTCGACATCGTGAACCATGGCCGTAAACAACGATGCACTACGCGAATATAACAAATAGAACACAGTATCATATCATAAAGGGCTAATATAACTGCAGCGTATTCGCCAAATTGCAACAAAAGTACTTCGCGATACCTGCCATCAAAACGCAGTTCCCGTGGGTTATTGCGTCATAAAACGTCGCCGCTTCAAACCGACGACGACGACAACGACGACGACGTTGCCAGACGCACGTGGATCAGTCATTTTTCCGTTTGATGGCCGCACCCGACGAATCGATCCGCTAAATCGTAAAAAATCGAGCGCTGCTACATTATCAATTTAATCACTTTATTGTAAGTAGCGAACGCGCACTTAAAAAACATTCATTATCGCGGTCGGAGATTCTATTAAAAACCTACTGATCGAAACGAAACTTACTTGACAACATTGGGTAAATTACTTTCCTTAATTGAACAGAAAGTTGCGTCCATAAATCACTCATTCATTTATGCGAATAGTTGCATTTCTTTCCTACTTGCAATTTTTTTTCCAAAATTAATCTTTTTGGAAGCTATCGCTCCCATTTCGAATCAGATTTCGAATACCTAGATTTCATCTTTTATTTGTGTAATGCGATAGAAAACAGTTTGAAATGCGTCATGCGAAGAATGTCAATATGAAAACTATTTCTGGCGCATCCACCAAATTACTTAGTAGAAAAATAATTTGCAATATATCTGAATCATTTCTGCGACAAAGGGAAAATTTCTGACCATTTAAAGATTGAAAAAAATATAAACAACTAAAACAATAACAATCAAACATGGTATGTCTTTTATTTTTTGTATTTCACGAAAATCTTCTTTCTATGATAAATATAATTACTCGTACACGCACTTCGTTTTCCGAACAATCGTGATCTCTAGGGCTACATTACGTATATTAATTCGACTGAGAAGGAAAAAATCACCTTCTGAATCTAAAAACCCAAAATTCTAAACCCCAAAACCAAATTTTCAAATCGAAAACCTGAGCTTTGAACCAAGAAAACTAGAAATTGGAACTAAAACCGAAAAAAAGAAATTTGGCACTAAATGAGATTTCAAATCTAGGAAACCTACATGTAGAATATGGAAACGGAAATTTCGAACTTAAAAACAAAGATTTAGAACTTTGAAAACGAAATCTCGAACGTAAAACCGAAAAGAATACTGAAATCTCGAACCCTAAATGCAAACGTAAAAAGCAAAACTTCGAGGCTAAAAACTTGAAAATTTAAAATCCGAAATACAAATAAAAACCGGGAGAACGAATATAAAACCGAAAACTTGAACATTGAACGTGAAAATTTAGAATAACCTTCAATTTTGAAGTCAAAAACCGAAAAAACCTACACATGAACCTGAAAACAGAAATGTCGAACCTAAAATTGAAACAAAAATCTTATTCAAACGTAAAAATCAAAATGGCGAGCCTGACAACTTGAAAACCTAAAATACGAACCAAAAAGCTGAAAAAACAATAAATACAAAGGACAAAATTCAAAAGTAACAAGTTGAAAAAATCAACCTGTTCAAGTTTGCTATAAAAGAACGAGAAATAACGAACGTGAAAACCGGACAGCACAAAGTCGAACCAAATATCTTAAACTTAAACCAAAACTTCAAATATAAAATCAAGAAACTCGAGCCTCAAAAAATTGAAAAATTTTAATTCAAAATTCAAAATTTCGAAAACCTGAAATTCTAGTCGACAAAATATAAGAATCCGATCTAAGAATGTGAAAATCGAACAAAAGAATAATAAAAATCGAAAGTAAAAATCTAAAATTCTAATCTAAAAGACAAAATCGAATATGGATTTCATATTTCCAAATTTTAAGGCTCGAAATTTGGGATTTGACGTTTGAATTTCGGGTTGCAGGTACGATTTTTAGATTCAAGGAGGTTTCTGGCTGGAGAGTTCGCTTTTCAAGTTCAAAATCTCAGTTTTTCTGTTCGAAATTTCATTTTCTTTTTTTTTTAACTTTTAGCTTCAGTTTCTAATTTTTTGCGTTTTTTGTTCGAATATAGTTTTTTCGATTGTTAGTGTTAAAAGTTGATTAGTTCTGTGTTTCAGTTTTGACTTTTTTGGATGCATTTTATGGTTTCTCGTCTTTTAGGTTCGGATTTTAAATTTTCAAGCTCACGATTTTGATTTTCTGCATTTGAAGTTTAGGGTTCCAAATGAGGGTTTTCTCCGGTTTTTGAGTTCGAAATTTTATGTTTTCCAATTCGAAGGTTATATTTCATGTGAAAATTTTAGTTCCGGATTTTAGATTTGGGTATTGACGGTTCTTACTTTCAACTCCGTTTTTCAAACAAATCCAAGATTTTCATTATAGTCTGGTGGAATTCACTTTGTCATTATGAAAAAAAAGGGAAATATGATAAAATGTATCATTATAAAAGTAAACAGTGAAAATTTATTTGAATTCAGTTATTTGATCATTAGAAACAATATTTAAAATTGAGATTTTAGTAATGTACTAACACATTAATATCTCAATTAGATACAACAGTTTCGATTTTCTAACAACAACATATTTATTACATGTTGATGAAGAGTGTTTTCATTTTACAAATTCAACTAACTGCAACATGGATCACCAATGATGTAAGGAAATATTAAATGAATGCGAAAAGTATTTACAGGATTACATTCCTGTTAAGCAGCTGAAAGGTCATTCAGTAAATTAAAAATAATAAAAAATTATTTGAGAAAGAATATGGGCCAAAGACTTGATTTGAGAACAAAACCGCATCGGCAAACGTAAAAAGCAAAATTTCGAGGCTAAAAACTTGGGAATTTAAAATCCAAAATACAAATAAAAAACCGAGAGAACGAATATAAAACCGAAGACTTGAACATTGAACGTGAAAATTTAGAAAATCCTTCAATTTCGAAGTCAAAAACCGAAAAAACCTACACATGAACCTGAAAACAAAAATCTTATTCAAACGTAAAATCCAAAATGATCGAGCCTGACAACTTGAAAACCTAAAATAAGAACCAAAAAGCTGAAGAAACAATAAATACAAACGACAAAATTCAAAAGTAACAGGTTGAAAAATCCAGCTTTCGAACTTCATTCAAGTTTACAGTAAAAGAACGAGAAATAACGAACGTGAAAACCGGAGAGCACAAAGTCGAACCAAATATCATAAACTTTAACCAAAACTTCAAATATAAAATCAAGAAACTCGAGCCTCAAAATATTGAAAAATTTTAATTCAAAATTCAAAATTTCGAAAACCTGAAATTCTAATCGACAAAATATAAGAATCCGATTTAAGAATGTGAAAATCGAACAGAAGAATAATAAAAATCGAAAGTAAAAATCTAAAATTCTAATCTAAAAGACAAAATCGAATATGGATTTCATATTTCCAAATTTTAAGGCTCGAAATTTGGGATTTGACGTTTGAATTTCGGGTTGCAGGTACGATTTTTAGATTCAAGGAGGTTTCTGGCTGGAAAGTTCGCTTTTCAAGTTCAAAACCTCAGTTTTTCTGTTCGAAATTTCATTTTCTTTTTTTTCCTACTGTTAGCTTCAGATTTCTAATTTTTTCCGTTTTTTGTTCGAATATAGTTTTTTCGATTGTTGGTGTTAGAAGTTGATTAGTTCAATTTTGACTTTTTTGGATGCATTTTAGGGTGTCTCGTCTTTTAGGTTCGGATTTGAAATTTCCAAGCCCACAATTTTGATTTTCTGTATTTGAACTTTAGGGTTCCAAATTAGGATTTTCTCCGGTTTTTGAGTTCGAAATTTTATGTTTTTCACTTTGAAGGTTAGATTTCATGTGAAAATTCTGGTTCCGGATTTTAGATTTGTATGTTGACGGCTCTTAGTTTCAACTCCATTTTTCAAACAAATCCAAGAATTTCATTATATTCTGGTGGAATTCACTTTATCATTATGAAAAAATTGAAATATGATAAAATGTATCATTATAAAAGTAAACAGTGCAAAAACGACCAAAATTGAAAGGCTTAGTGCTTTTCTAATTTGTAGATATTAATCACTCCGTTTTATTGAAAATGTGCGAACAACTGATTTTAGCCTTTTTAAAATTAGACTGAGACTGTATAAATAAAGTGAAAACAATTTCAAAATAGAAACCTATTCTACGATGATTTCAAAACGCTTTCAGTAACAAAACCCAGCCTCGTAAAAGTTGTCGGCAGGCAATCCTCAAAACATAAAGCAATCATTTCGTTGTATTGATAATTGTATTGTTGACCGATTAATGACACCTCTGTAATATTTCCGAATCACGCTAAAATTTTTTCAGCGATCTTCTTTTATTACTACTATTACAGGTTTCTGGTTGTGAGTATGCTAGTACCAGCTAGTCGCCGTACCTTCAAAATAGCAATCGTTCAATTGAACTAAGCAGGTCTCCACTAGGTGTCACGATCGAACACAGTGCAGAGTTCTTCCTACCGATCATCCGTGGCGCGTTTTTTAAAATTCCGCGCCAAGAGGGAATAAAAATAGTCTTCCAAATAAATGTATATATTTATTATACTGCTCAATGAAAACACAGTCACAACATCCCGGCCTTATGGTCGCCCGGGGGCCGAAACAATTGCTGTACACCAAATAGTAAAATTGTCTAATGTAACATGGATACGGCACACGCTAAAATAAAATCAAAAGCAACGTAGGAAAGTGCTCTCGCACACTATGAGTATTTTTTTCTTGTACGTATATAGTATAGTATACATACGTCGCCACGCCCCATGCAACACTCACGCCAATCGTCGACCCGAGCCCATATCTATATTATATATAAATTTTTTTATTTACAAATTCATTTAAAAACTCCTAAATATTAATTTTATTCAATTTACCAACCTAAAAACTCTACGATAATTTTGCCGTACCGAATTTTGATTTACACCAATATAAATATAAAAATACTCTTAAATTTTTTACACATTATAAACTTTCGGGCGCGGTGGGTCGACGGTTGGCGCGTAAAATTAAATTTTGAGCTATCTCGATTTTTTTTCACATTTTGTACTAAATATACAATCTTATTCGATCGTCTGTCGACGCGAAATGCCTAACTTTATTATAATAAATTTATTTCGGAGCCAGTGGCGTATCTACCGACTTACTCGACAACCTGGCCACTTTTTTTTCACACCCGGGTTACGTAACCCGATTCGAGTTACGACAATTTTAACCAAAAATATTTTGTGAAACAAAGCCAAATTAGTGGTACATTCGATTTATGTTATCCATGCGACTGGTTGAAAGTCGCATATTCGGAAATTTTGATGCCAAAATCTGACACAGTGGCTCAGAAGGGCGATTGTCTTTTTTTTTTCAAAGAGAAAGTTATCGTTGTCGAGCGCATTTTCACGAGGAAGACTGAACAGTCGTCTGAGGGGAGGGGGTTCAACTTAAAACTTAATAGGGCGACTTCGGCGATTTTCCCGATTTTCAAAACTTTAATATTGCACTCTGACTGGAAAACTATTTGGTTTTTTCGACGGAAAATTTTTGAATTTGCTCGTGGTTTGTGTGGTTGTGAATGTAATGTACAAAATGTGCATGTGTATGTACAGTGTGTTTTCGGAAGCGTTTCTGTTTTTCGCTTCTCCGGATGCTCCGAACTAGGTTCTTAGCTGGGGATAGTTTCCTTTTGGGGGATGGTTTGAAAATCGACAACGTCACCTCCGTCTAACAAATAACAATAACAGCAAACGTAACCTGTGTAACATATGACTTAACTGAAACCGATGAATCTGTATGTATTATCTACCTCTAATCAAGTTACTATATACCACAATTAGTATGTGCGGGCGGTTAACCACCCGCCACTTAGCGTAACAATATAATATTTATGAAGTAACCTTATGTTTATGCTCGAACGCCCCTTTGGTCGAACCAATAGAAAGTACAGCGGGCGAGGATCGTACTCAGGACGATTTTGGTTGGGCGACATGTCTATTTAGGGCCCTTATATTGTAATTTTTTTTTTTTCGTAAAAACAACTTTGAAGGCACTTTTTTGACGGACGAATTGGCCCAGTGTAATTTTGAAGATGAATAGAGAGAGAGCCGGTTATTAAACGTTGTTTCTAAAACTGCATTTTTGGTTGGTTGCCTTCATTCGCTATTGCTTCAGCTTTTTGAGTGTGACTTTTTTGTGACTATTACGTATTGAGAACCGTCCTGATGACGACCATCGCCGGAAATGAAACGTCGGTTACGGAACTGAAGAATCTGTGTTTGCGTCGTCTGTAATGACCGCACCGGTTAAACGAGAATTTCTGTTAAACTATATTATCGTTATTCGACTAGTGGCTACGCTGTAAACTATTTGGCTGTAAGTGAAAACAGTTTCCTGTTGCTCGAACTGAACGTAAACTGAACGGGAATTGAATAGGGTGCGCCCGGATTTTACCAACAATTGTACATGTATACTACAACCCACACAAAATTCTATGTATTACATATTTGGACTAGATTAGATTGATAATGAATTTTATGGAAACGGTTAAAAATCGTCAGTGTCAGGTGAAGAACAATATATACTACTAGCAAATGATAATGCTATAATAACGGTAGGAGATTTTCGTCATAAGAAAATAGAATAAGGCAGATTTTGGTTATACACACTCATATCAATTTTTTTTGCTTCGAATTTTAAATTTAAGGCGCAGAGGTGCTTAAAATAAGCTTGTACTTTTTTCATGATATTTTACTTTTTTTTCGTGTGTTTTTATTTTTGAACCGGAGACCGAAATTTTTCTCGAACAGTGTTTTTTTCTCGAATTTTTTTTTATTCAGTGATCTGTAAAGTAGAAATCAACGACCTCCACACGCATACCAGGGCTCCGGTTTGGCCGCCGCGCCGACGACGGGCCCCGTCGTCGGCGACGCGGTCGATCCGGTCCAGATGTCGTCCGAATGTGTGTGCATATGGAACCAAACGCGGCAAAAACCGAACACGGAACTGAAAATTGTCAAAAACGGCCAAAAGTTGCAAAAACGCGTACAATACCAGATATATAAGTAGGTATATATATAAATAGATCGTGGAACGAAAACGTCGGGATCCTACCTAAGAAGGGGACACTACACTACGCCCCCCGAAGGGGGAGCTTGGAGCGACCTCAAAAATTACTTTTACAGTCTCATCCAGAAAGCAATGTGATTCTCCGGACTCCCCGAGGGCAGTCTTTTCTGAATTCATCTGTGCTGTTTGCCTTCAACAATTCGAGTTAGATCGCGGCGCCGACACCCTTCGGCTCGTGACACTCGGTTAATTGTTTCAAAACAGGCTATGTTTGTTCTTGGATTGTTTTTTTTTTAATCATCGGAAAGCTTGGTTAGCTCGTCATGGTTTGTTAATGTTGGAGGAATTGTTAAAACCAACAGTAACATTTTGAGGTCTTCAATGTTAACTTTGCGGACTTGAAGGACATTCCCACACCTATCACCACTACGTTCCCGGTCAGGGAAAGACGTGGCCGATAGTGGTGAGTTATACAAAACGCGTAATTATAAACAAGGAGTTCGCTTGCGTGAACGTCGGGGGGTTCGAGGTTAAAAATTGACCCGCTTGTGTAAAATTACCCGAAGTCCGTCGCCAAGTAAAAATCTGCAAGGATAGCACTAAGTTAATCAACACGTAAAAATAAAGCACTTGGTTTTTCGCTTCATTCCCCTTTTTTTTTGGTCACGTACACGACCGGTTCCCAAACCTTTGTACTCAGGGGGTGACCCACCCCGCTATTTCTTCGTCTCAGTTTGAAATAAACACCGAATATGTGCAAGTTACTACCAGTTTGACATCTATTGAGTTGGATTTGCTACAATTATTTACAACGAACTTTTTTTTTTCGTTCCCGCAGACCTGAGCCCGCGGGAGTTTTTATATAATACAGTTTGGATTTGAAGAGGTGGGAGTTTGCTGGCTTGGGAACCCGTCGCTTTTATTCACCTGGACAACGTTAAATATTTTTTTTATCATCTTAAACAACTATTTAGATATAATTCAATTTTCAGTGAACGCTTTGTAACCAGTTTTGTATTTTAGTTTTTCGAGCCCCGAGTTCAAACAGAACGAACGAAAAATTCTTAACACCGAAACCATTAATTTTGAAATGCAACCAATATCTCGAATCGAACCAAAAAACGAACCGAACCTTAAATTAATGGCAGTCTTGTAATTTCGGCAGTTTCGAATATAGACCACTAGGAACAGTAAAATCACGCGCATTCGTCGCCTAGTTGTAGGCGACGATTAATCAACTCGGGGCGTCGATTTTTTGACTGACTATTGCGGGATGTGAAGGAAACCATGCTGAAATTTATGTACATTTCGTTTTCGTCATTTTAATTCTACCCGTTTCGAATGCGGATTCACTGTAAACTGCCCAATAAAAATAAACGAAAACATACTGAACAAAATAATACAATATTTATTAATTCTCGTAATATAAATTGTTATCATTGACTAGTTGCCACACAGTGTCAAATTTCGTGTATATTCTACACTAAAATGTGCGAGTGAAAAAAAATTAACTAAATTAAATTTAAGTACGATATATTAAGAAGGTATGCAAAAGAAAAGAAATCAGCAACTAGCCTTCGTTTTGAAGAAATAAAATAAGTACAAACCGGTACGAAACATAGAAGCAATCTCGCTCGTTTCTATCTTTCGACAATAAAAAAACATACCAACTTAATATTTTAAAATACTATAACGCCGTAGACATTGAATGTCGTCCGGTGATAATCAAAGAGACTTTCCGGGGGGATATTTTGAGCCCAAAAAATCGCTTCGACAATAAAATAAATACTCTAAATAAAAACATAAACTTACTCTGCCCGAATAAATTTATGTGCACGACTAGTAAAACAATAACTTTGGTAATAAATGGAAAATAATATAAATTAGAAATTAGAATCGAACGCTATGTACAAATCTATCTGGAATGTAGTTTAATTTCGTATTATTTACACGTTCGCGAAAGTAAGAAAAAAAAACCAACAAAAAAACGATACGAAACGCAGTTTACAGTGGCATTTTTGAAAATTCAATGCCGGACCGAACGGAATGTGCAGATTTTGAACTTGCTGACTGCTGGCTGAAAAATATATAATCAGGACTTGATTGTTGTCTGTTAATCTCGGTAAACGCTATTTGATAAATATTCAGGTAAACGCTGAAAAATTGATTTGTGTTTCACTGTTCGTCGCAACGAACGAAAAGCCTGAGGCGTATCATTTTTAAATAGTCTTTTCTCCTGTCCTAAAATCACGATTAATATTATTAACAATATAGTCCGGAATGCGCCTGATGGCGGCAAAGAGGCGTCGCGGCGCCGTCGTCGAAGCCGTCACGCCATTCGCAAAAAAACAATCAGTTTTTTGTGATCGGATCACACTGGGGGGGATGAGAGAGGGTAGCGCGCAAACGTCACCGATTTTTGTTTTTCGTTCAAACGATCATCGGCCGATGGTACCACTGACTGTCGGACGGCGCCATCTTCGTTCCGGTCGTCTCCGGCGACAGTCACTCGAGCTGCTCGAGGAAATTCGGCGACTTGAAGTACTCCGGTACCGGATCGTCCATTCGCGAAATTATCTTGTAGATCGACTTTTTCCACGATTGCTCCGCGTCCCTGCCTTCCTGGATCGCCTTGAAGAATTCCCGAAGGGTTTGCTCGACCACGAATCGGAAATTCGACGGCACCTGCGTGACAAAAACCAATAACAATCAATAAGGGAGTACGCTAAATGGATTGAATAAAAAAGCTGAACGGCGTTAAATAGCAAGATTCAGAAATTTATGTGGAAGATGCTTTCATTTAAATTCATGCAGAGTCGATCTTTTGAATCTGTGTGTTATGATCATTTTCTGATTCGGTCAAATGTAACTTGAAGTCGTTTAAATGAGTAATTATTGCATCTTCCAAGTTATCTACCTATCCTATGAAAATCTTTCAAATTGTTGGTAGACAATGAATAAAAAAATATAGGTTCAGAAGTAGGCATTATAATCATAAAGCTATAAGCTAAAGCAAATTATCACAAGAAAAACTTGTTCCAGTCCCAAAGGACAAAGGACAGAGAGGTTTTTTTCAAAAAAACACAATTCGTACACGCATAACATTTCCTAAACAATGGTGATATCAACGTCAACAAACGGCTATCGATCCGGATGAGGATGTTGTGGAGGAACAAGTATGGTTCCTTTATCTTACGGTTTGCTGTTACTTGAAATTTATTCTGAATAGCGATATGAAATTTTTTGTCCCAAAGAGAACATCCGAAACACATTTCGAAGAAAAATTCGAAACTTAAAAAATTTTCGATTTTCCATTTTAGGATTGATTTGCATGTTTAGTTTATTTTGAAGGTTTTGTGTATCTTATTTGGGTCTGTTTTGTCTGTCTTCTGTAGAAGTTTCGTATGTTTTAGTTGAGTTTTTTCATCTGCCTCTTATGAAGGTTTCACGTGTCTTGTTTGGGGTTGTTTTGGGGCGTTTCTTTTTTCTTTTTTAAAGATTTTGCTTTTTTATTTGGCCATTGTCTATTTTGTAAGTATCATCTAAGCATGTCTGTTTCATAATGACATAATTCGTGTGCTTGTATTGGATGGGTGACGTGTCTATTTTGAGTTTGTTTTGTCTGAAAATTTAGGTAGTTTTACATATCTATTACGTATTTGTTTCGTCTATATAATTCTTCAAAGTATAGCGCATGTATTGTTTGTTCTTCTGTTTTGCGTCTTATTTGGATTGGTTCCACTTAATCGTTCCAGAAATTTCGCTTAGTCTGCTTTGCGCTTATCTTCTTTACTTTGGACTTTTCATTCGGGTTTTGGCTTTAACTCGTATTTGTATTTTGAAGGTATCGCGTGTCTATTTTCGCTTTATAACGTCTGGATATTCTGTAGGTTTGCATGTTTAAATTGTGTGACGTGTCTATATTGCTTGTTGTGTTTTATTTTGAAGGTTTTGCGTGTCTTATTTGAGTTTGTTTCGCATGTTCATTCTAGAAGTTTCGCCTGATTGTCAAACGACTGGGAAATTTCGTGTTTGTTTTGGATATTTTCGACTTGGTTCTGGTTTTCATTTTTGGAGGTGTCACGTGTCTAGTTTTGTTTTTTGTCTTTTGTATATATTGGAGTTTTGCCTGTCTATTTTGTATGTATTTTACGTATTCCTCAAAGGCATAGCGTGTCTATATTGTGAGTTGTGGTTTGCGTGACTTATTTGAGTTTATTTCATCCGAACAATTAAGATCTGTTTTGGGTTTTTTTTGGCGGAATTTAAGAACTCTATTTATAATTCATTTCATGTGTCAATTTTTCGGTGTGTGGTGCCTATTTTGAGTTCACTTCTTCTGCATATTGCGAAGATTCTCATGCCTATTTTGTGTTCATTTTATGTATTTCTTAGAGGTATCGCGTGTCTATATTGTTTGTGCTGTTCGTTTGTACTGGAGGTTTTGCGTGTCGTATTTGGGATTGTCTCGCTTGGCCATTCTGGAAATTTTACCCGTCTGTTTTGCGTTGTTTCTTGTTGTTTGTACATTCTCCGTCTGTATTTTGAGTTCGGTTCGTCCTTAGTATTTTGTAAATATCGCGTGTCTGTTTTAACTTCACAGCGTCCATATATTTTTGAAGGTTTGCATGTTTATATTGTGTGAAGTGTCTATATTGTTTTTTGTGTTTGTTTGTTTTGGAGGTTTCGCGTTTCTCACTTCAGTTTGTTTCGCTTGTTCATTCTAGAAGTTTCGATTACCTATTCTGCGGTTGTTGCGTTTGTGTCACACATTTTTCGTTTTGTTTTTGATTGGTCTGTCTATTTTGAAGGCGTCGCATGTCTATAATTTTGCTTGACGCTGTCTGTTTTACATTTCAGGTTCCGGATAACTAGAATCGCATTGAAAATGCAAAATCACTGCTTCTTTTCAGTATTCATCATGAAATTCAAGTCTGATTTCATTTCGAAAAAATCGAGAACTTTTTGGGTTCGATGAAAGTAAAGACTTCACCATATTCAATCTACCACTTCTTATTGTTAAAATAATTTCGTCCAATCAGATTTGACTTTCCAATGAAACAGATAATATTCGATGCAATAAACGGAATTGTAAACCAAAATTAACGTTTTTATTATCGATATAGTGCGAAAGGCTAGCTGAGTTTTTGTGGCCTCATAAACTTCATTAGCGTCCCGTGACCGATTTAAAACTTAAAATACGGTCGTCATATAATATACGATTTGAACTAGTTAATCTTGGTGATAATATGGAAAATGAATGCCTACTCCTTGAAGCGATTGATTTTGATCATGCGAATAAGCGTGAATATGCCGAAGACATCCGCCCAAGTTGAGAAAAGAGGCAACTAAAATGAGACGCTTCGGACAATCACGAACCTGCGGTCCCCATACCTCGATGTGATTGTTTCTGTTGTAGTGGAGGTTGAGCACCCGGTAGAGTTCCGAGTCGCCGCTCACGTGGAGATCGTCCGCGTTCTTCACGCCCTCCGAGACCGCTTGTCGCGCGTATTTTTCCATCTGGATGTAGTAGAATTCCCTGCAAAGAAACGACGAAATGGGAGATTAGTCGAGTGTGGGTTTTGACGCCGACGCCGACGCGACTGGTTGCATTCTTGATTGCCTCAGGCAAAATATTGTGCCTCTTCAACGCTCCTTCAGGTGAACGTGGCCGTACGTGGAAGAATGCTTCTAAATATTAAAGTGACAGCTAATGTGATAAACCGTCGAGTGTGTGCCACTTTGTCGTCGTCATAATTGCCACTCAGACATCGATTCCCGGACACAATTGCAGTGCCAGGACGCGCGCTGTCGTCTGCCTGCCACTCGTGATTTTCGCATTTCCACGTTTCGGCCTAATTAATTCCGCGACGATTATTTTTATCGATGGCGATAAGAAAACAAGCAGTCGCGTCTGCCGGGAAGGGGCGGAATGTTCTCGCGCAATTACCCATTCAAGTGGGTTATAGGTTATGGGCTCGCAATCTTGAATAATAAAAGAAGCGATGCGGGCTTGAACTATAAGGAGGTCAAAGAAATTCAGGTGGACGTTGCTTTCCAAATTCGAGTACTGGCAGGTGCGGTACCAGCATAAACTACGGTTTCGATTTCGATTAAGACCGCCAACCATCAGAGACGATCCGCGAGAGATGCTTCGAGTTAATGGGACGGTTTATATGCAGATTGAACGTCAGTTCGATAAAGAGCAACAGTTGTTACCGTTAATAATTTAGCCGAGCTAATTCGAACGCATTAATTATGCATGCTCAACTAGCCTATAATTGCCGGTTAGATTCAATATGACAAAGACACCGGAATTGTTTCCAAATTGATGTGTCGCTCTATCTCGGTGCCGATCGACATCTTATAACAATCGAATTGGTCGGAAAACGCTGGGTAATTTTCGTGTTTTTCTTTTATTGGGGGAAAATTCGACGATCGAACGAGCGATATTAGTTTCCTTATCTTATCGCGGAAGGTACATCTGTTTAAACAAACAGCGACTTGCGCCAAGTAACGCTTTCCATTATCTTTTCGTGACAAATATTTGTTCAGTCATTTAGTGTTCGTTGTTTACTGAAAATATATAAGAACAAGTTGCGTTATCGACGAAACGCCCGCTATTATCAATCAACTGAATGTTGAGTGGACCCCATATATTAATTGAAAGTAGTTAAAAAAAAAACGAAATTTCAGTTTGACGTGTTTATAGCACGGATCCGTTCTTCATTTACACCGGGGTCGATTATTAACCGTTTACTTGCATTCGAATGTAAGCTGTCGGAAAAGTTTTATCATTACGCGCGGCACCACCGACGCGATTTAGTTTTATATCTAATCGCGCCGCACGCGTGCCCATTAAATTCGAGTTTTAATTAGACCCCTCGAAGGCGCGGGGTGGGTCGATTTTTCCCATTCGCCGACCGGCGGCGGGTTTCGCATTTTCTTGGTGGCGGTCTGTGTTTTTTTTTCTCTCTCCTCACCAGAAGACACACGTCGCAATTACAGGAAAATGATTCAGAAAAAAGCGGCTCCGAGTTTCCGCGAAAGCGGGATTTTTCAATTCATCGTCGTAAGCAAGACAGTCCGCAGTTTCAATTCCGTAAAACCGATTCATTCCCTTAATTAATAACCCGGCAGCGGTGGCGCGTTGAAAAGATTCCGAGGATTTTTTCTTGACATTCGCGACTTTCTAAGAATTGAAAGTGTCACCCTTAAATGCACAATTCATAATTAACATTCTCGTAATTAGTCGGTCCGCTACTGCGGAAACTTTTTGCATCAAAGTATGCACCTTAAAATAAAAAAATCCCCAGAGCGTCGAATGCATACTGCTCAGTTAAAAATAACTTAATTAAGGTCTTGAGACTAATTAGTAGGGGGTAGGGATTTTTCTTTATATTGCCGCATCTGCGTCTCGCTCGCCCCGTTCGCCGTCTTCCGTCTCGCTCGATCTCGTTAGCTTTGATATATCTCAAATTAGTCATTAAGCGTAAAAATTGTGTACATTTTCTCGATCTACTTCAAAATACATTCTTTGCCAACATACGACTTCGTTAACGAGATAATTAAGCTAGTTTCCAACCCGCATGGAAATTGTCTTACCGCACCTATAGCCCGGGCTTATTGTGATTAACGGGCCTATTGTCCGTATAACCTGCTTTCGATTTTTGTTGTTATATTTTCGCATTCGCCGAGCGCGAAATAGATTTTTCCCACAAACGCGCGCAAGACGAAATAACGCACCCCTCGTCGTCGTCGGTTTGCCGCGAAACCTGTCGCGACCCCTTCTTACTTTCTGCCTTAAGAACTTTCCCACCAGGTAAACGAACGTTTATTTGTTCGCACAATAGTTTCTTGGCCCAAAGACGTTACGATTTCACAAAAGATTTCAACAGCTGCCTTTTGATTCACCCTCCCAGAGTCGCGCAGCTTTTTCGAACGATTGATGCCAAGACGTTCCGGTAACGTCTTGGATGCGAACACGTGCCTTCTTGGTACACAAGGGTGCCCAAAAACGTTTTGAGTTTGTCGAACATTGGGAATATTTCGGTTTCCAGTTAATATTAAGATCGGAGATTAAACGAGGCTTGTTTAATTAATTTAACACATAAATAGGTTTTAATTTTTCCTAATTATTCATTAGTTTTTATTTAATTCCTTCACATGTTGAATGAAATATGTTTCCTTTGATATTGGTGAATACAAAATAATATTTTAATCGAGATAATCGGTCGTGTTGACAAATATTGATCTGAGTTTTCTGCATCAGCTATCGCATTTATGTAGATAAATTATTATACAATTGATCTGCAACATTTCGATTTTAAATTACGTCTAATTCAACAACCGGTTCTGATATACCGAAACTACTAGGATTTCTAAAATATTCATTTCGTAAATAGAGAAAAATATAACCGAAAATTCCTGTTTTTTACGATTCTGAGAACGGGAATTACCATAATCGAGATCTCATCCGAATGGGTACCTCCGGATTATCAATTCGGAAAAATCAAGATTTTTGATGACTCGAAACTAACATGCGTCATGAATAATACTTTACTTGAAATCTAATTTGCTTATTTACTTTAACGAATGGTTTTTTTTTTCAAAATCAGAGTAAGACGAAAGAATTGGGAGTTGCATAGTGATTTATTCAATAATCTTCACTCTTTCATTCTTTGAAATTTTGGAATAATAGAGACACGAACCTAGATGTACATTCCTCATTAAATTTTCACTTCCTCTTCAAGATTTCAATTAGAGTTCGCGTTGGCACTACATTTTGAATGTCACCAATCAATTCAATTGAAAGTTGACATTTAATATTTTAAGTTCTTGTAATTCTTTGAATTGTTTCGATTCGAAGAATTTTTGAAAACCTACGAAGTTTCAGAAAATTCCGATGACGCCTAATTTATTGTCATATTTAGCGGATATTTCTGCAGATTTTATTCCATTTTTTTTTCAGAAGAGACGAGTTCAATCAGAAGGAAAATTTCCGAATGTTTCGCAACTGTTCTGAATATCTGAAGAAATCCATGAGGGACTTTATAAAAATTTTAACACTCTATAAAATACTGAAGATTGATGAAGTTTTTTGTACTCTCACGATTTAAATTTGAAATTTCTAGAAAATAAGTAATATTTTGTAGATGTTAAAAGATTGTTGAGTCAAAGAGTTGCTTGATAGTTCAAGAATTCCTTTTAACTTTTTCAAATATTCAAAACACGTTTGCAAAATGTAACATGAATTTCAATACATTTTTCAATAAATATTTAGAAAATTCCTGTGATATTAAATTTTACATTTTTTCTTTGAAGATTTCATTACGTTTTTTCATGATAAATGGAAAAGTTTTGCATAATTCCCTTTCTGTTTGTCTCAAAACTTCAAAATTATCCGAACCAAATTTCATACAATATTGGGGATATTCGCAAGACAATGTAAGAAATCTGTGAAATTTCAAGGTGATCAATAAAATTCTTCTTATGGTTATGATAAAATAGAAGAAAATCGTCGCAAAAAACTGAAATGTCAATTGAAATTTTTTATGAAACAAATTGTCAGAGATTTCATGAGTTTTTACGAAACTTTTATATTACATTTTGAGTATCTGCGGAAAATTAAAATAATTACAGATTCCACGAAGTTTCGAGTTAACATGGAGATATGAAAACTGATTTTTTCCGACCGAATTATTAGATATTTTCGGATATCTCACAATCAAAACCAATATAATGGGTCATCAAGAATGAAGGAGAAAATTTGAGAAATTCAACATGAGCATCGCTGAAAATATTACCAAAAACAACTGAGGAATTGGCCGAAAAAAATTAAAAGAATTCTTGGGGAAATATGAGTTCTTTCTGTCTGTCTTGCATACGGAACCCACACACGAAATTTATAACAAATGCATTATCAAACTCTAACGGAATAGGGAAAAGCCTATGGAAAACTCATCAAGAAATTGCCAAAAATTTGTGTTGAAAAAAAATATTTCTATACCACCAAAGGAATTTGAGACACTGAGAGAAGAAAACTTGGGAATTTATAAAAATAAACCTTGAAAAGTTGTAGAGAGATAAAAAAATTTCCTTTAAAAACTGAAAACAAATAAAAATAAAAAATTCAAAAATGTGTTTTTGGTGAATGTTTTTGATCCAAATTTCAGATTTATGTCACACTTGAAAGCATGTGATTTTTTTTCTGTGTCTTGCATGCAAAACCCACAGAAAAATTTTCAACAAATGTATTATCAAACTTTGACGGAACTAGGGAAAAACCCATAGAAAACCAAGCAATTGTGAAAAATTTGTTTCAAAAAAAGAAAAAAATTCTACACTACCAAAGGAATTTCAAACATTAAGACAAGAAGATTTGTGAATTCATCAAGAAAAGTTCAAAAATTGTAGCTAGAGATAAAGAAAATTTTCATTGAAAACTGAAAACACAGAAAAATAAAATATTGAAATATGCTTTTTTGGTGACTTTTTTAATCTAGAGTTATGTCACACTTAAAAACATTCGGGAAAGTTCGTGGCGAATCTACAATGAAAATTGGGTACGAATATGAAAAACGGTGAAAAATATTCGAACAGTGAAATATCGAGACCTAAAAGTTTGTCAACTTGTTGTCGAATGAAAATTTTGAGCATTTAACAGATACACATGTAAAACTGAAGCTCGCTTTGCTTTATTGATTAAGATAAATATATGTTAATAGCTGTGATTTTATGAGTTTCTCTCAATAAATAATGTGAGCGATGTAAAAAGGCGAAGGTGAAAACTTCCCCCCGCTAGACTGAGTGATCGTTTATAATTTTAATAACATAAAAATCGATGCATCCGAAAGTATCTTCGATATTTCCGTTGTGCCCGATTGGAATATAACGGTTTTCTAGACAAGTGGGGATTCGCTCCCGAACGAACATCTGCCCTAATCGCCGAGCGCGCGTTATTGTTCGGGACCCTTTCGAATTTCTCTCTCTTTTAAAGGGACACCCAGGGGTGCGTCGTACTACGAATTCGTCGCGAAAATAAATGATACCCTAAATACGAAAAAACTGAACGAAAACTCACCTAAAATTCGAGAACCACTTGACCAGTTGGGCGGTGTTGTTCTTGTTGAATTTGATGTCCGGGAAGTACATTTTGAGTACCGCCGAACTGGGATAGCGCACCCAGAAGAACATCAATTTCGCCTTCCTTAGATGCATGGGCGTCAGGGTCGACGAGTGCTCGGGAGTCAAGGACATATTCGGCTAAAGTTGGCGGAAAGAAAAACCAAAAATAGAACGGAAATCTTATTCTTCGTGAATCGATCAAAAGCGATAAGTTTTTTTCCCGTTGAAAATTTAATTCGAACACACGGGTTTTTCCCCGATCAATTATTTAAGTGTCGCGTGAAATTTTGATGCGATCGAGGTTATTTTCTTTTCTTGATTTCGTATTAGTCAAAGTGGATTAGCCAGGGTGAATTATAGGGATTCTCATAGAATTACAGAGATTTTCGTACCTTATTCGATTACTTAACCCCCAATGCAAGAATTATATCTGATTGAAGTCTTAGAGCTTCGAATTCTTCGATTACAGACCGGAACTATCAATCGATTAGTTTTTCTTTTATTCTATTTTTCCTTTTTTTTACTTTTTCCCCGATTCGCGATTTTAAATGATATTGATTTACGTACATGTTGCGAACTAAGATTTTTACTAAAATCTTTGCATAAAAAGGATATAGTAGGCTGCATTCCGTCGTAGGCGATGTCCCCGGAATTGCAATCGGAGTTCCGGTCGCCGTTGTCCATGTTAACGGAGCCGTTTGGGGGCCTCATGTGCGAGTAGTCCGGACTGCCACCGTGCTGCGCTGCCGCCAACAGGGCCGGGTGCAGCAACGTGGGTGGATGGTGGATTGGAGGCGATTCCCTTTCGATTTTGTGCATGCGAGGTGGTGACGACGATGCCTTCGAATCGAGACAAAATATAAGAATATAATAAAAAAATTCATTTACAGATAGATTTTGTTAAATTCCGGTTGACTCGCTAGTATCTAAGAATTGAGTTATTGTTCCAATTTTTGCTATGAAATATAAATTTTTAAATCATGCATTCCTGAATACGTATTTTTTTATCTTTATTGCTTCAATGAAAACGTGATTCGTTTTAATTATCAAGTCGTTCATTATTTTTTGGTCTTCATCATGCTTTTTAATTAGTAAGATAATAAAAATGATCTCAAGGCAATTGCAGAATGTTCGCAAAACTACAATACAAAATGATCCATAAGTAAAAATCAATTTCAATTAAATGATCTGTTTCAGAACCAAAAATTATCCTTTGCCTAGAAGTCGTCCTAGTGGATTTCGAAAATATAACATAATCTAAATGTTTTTTAATTGTTTTACATTCTATTTCAGTTTTTCCATTTTCATAATTTCCTAATTAATATCGATTATGTCAACATATCAACATGTTTTTGAGATTATTTTTTCAAAAACTATTCAAAATGCACCGATAAGATTTGATTCTATTCTCAGTTTGGCTTTCCATCCTTTTCGGTGAAACTATCATCCAAAATCATATTTTTGCAAATTGTATGTTTTTGAACTATAAACAAATTATATTTTAAGATGTTGCGACTTCGATGTTTGTTTGACTAATAAGAGGGGCATTACTACATAGCCACAACCAAATGTGTAAGACAGAGAGAACTTCACGTTTCTTTGTCTATTTCAGCACTGCAAACTTTGCAGTGCAAAGAGAGTATGCAGGGTTGCCATTGTTGAAATAATACTGCAAAATAATGTTGGTGTTTTTTTTTCTATTCCAGCGAGATATTTGGATTGTTTTTGATTATTATTGCGAAGTTCAGATTTTAATGAACAAAGTTGCTACGTTCAAAAAATTCATCATTAGTTTTCGTTATTTTCAGGCTCCATTACCCTTTATTATTATTCCGCTTGAGCTATTTAACTATTCACTCTACCTGCAAGTTATATCAAAAGTCATTCTTCATACATGTTTTTTTGAAATTCATGTCATTCTTGATTCGATACTTTGATTTTTTTGGAAAAATTAATGTATGTTTCTGAAATTTTAATTTAGCTTCATATTTTAAAACATGTGCGTTATGATAAAATAATTCTGAAGATGCGAAAAATGTTTCACTTTTATTAATGAATCCCGAAATTATAATATTTGTGGGCTCCAAGCCCACTACTCACTAGACAACAATCTTTGCTCTCCTTTTACTGAAATGAAGGTTCTTATATCTTTTTAAAAAAGATGTACTAAGGATATTGAATATAAAATGTTTCAATCTGTCAAGTAATCGCGAAGCAACTTTTTTGACATTACCACTTAATTATTGAAGACCTAAAGGCACAAAAATTCAACAATAAGGAATCATACGTACTACCTCGACCAACAGTTAACACCAAACAACTGATTCCGTTGGAACAACAACTCATTCTGTACGTAAAATCAGCGAATTGCATCCGGTTTTGACCCAAATGAACCGTAACCGCAACAAAAAAAAACAACCTAATGGTCATAATCATTAGCTCACCTGCATCGCCATGTGATGGCCGTGACTCGGACCATGGAAGAAAGGGCTGTAGGGCGAGAAGACCTGAGATTCGTGGAGGCCAGGATTCGGTATGGCGACCGAGGTGGGTAACGAAACCGGCAGCATCGGGGGCGGCTGGTGGTGGTGGTGGTAAGGCGGCGGTCTCGGCGACGTGCACTGGCCGTGCTCCAAGGAGGCCGGCGACATTCCCATCGCCTCCTGGCCGCCCAAGATGCGGCTGACGGTGCGCGGCGTGATCCTGGTGTCCGTCACTTTGTGCCGTTTCTTCTTCGGCGTCACGACTAAACTTAACGCCTCGTTCTGTTCCGGATTTTCCTGCTTGCAAAACGGATGGTTCATGCCGAACAAGGGGGCCTGACTGATTCCGGGCGGTTTTGGTGGCTGAAATATAGGAGGTCGAAGGTGATGTTCTGAAGGTTTCTGGAGGATGTGGTTGTTCATGTGGACAATCGGCTGACAGCCGTTTCCATTTACCATTTGCGATGGTCCGGACGATGAGCCGGACGAGGTTGGCGGGGGTGGCGGTGGCGGTACTGGGGCTTGAGGCTTCTCGGCCACTTTGGTCCTGGGCGATTTCCGATCTAACATTTGCGACGCCATCAGTAGATCCTTGTTAAGCTGCTCGGCGGCCGTCGCGGCGTCCTGTTGTTTGCACCTGCGTTGATGGACGAAACGGGATAGTATCGAGTCGATTAGGTTCGATAGGGACGCCGTGATTTCGGATTTTAAAGCGTCCGCCAAGCCTTCGAGATCGTGATTGGTTGGGGTGGAGATGTTTCGCATCATTTGCAATCGTTCCGCGATAGTTTCCGATTTGTTTAGATGCATTTGGTGGTGGTGCTGTTGCTGTTGTTGCTGTTGCTGCTGTTGTTGTTGGTGGTGTTGGAACAAGGCGTGTTGTTGTTGGTGTTGCGCCTCGGCAGCTTCTTTGGCCATGCGGGCTTCTTGTTCCATCATCAGTTTGTGGCTGACTCCTAAATACATGGCGGCCGCGTTGCTCATGTGGGAATGGTCGTGGTGGAGCATGCCGTTGTGAAAAGGGGACGGTACCGAGGATGTTGCGATTTTCAGTTTGCTCACCTGTTGTGCCAGCGTCGGGGGTGGCGGCGGTGCGACCGGGGGCGGACTCATCGCCACAGGCGACGGCGGCCCCGATCGTTTTAAACTTTGTTCACTATCACTAGGTAATTCTTCTATTTCTTGACTTTCCTCGGAACCCTGTTCCACCCTCGTGCATAGTTGCACGTATTTTTGTTGCATTTCGGCTAGTTGCTCTTGCATCGTTCTTAGTTGCGATTTCAGTAAATTTTTTTCCACTCGTTTTTGTTTAATTGGTTCGGTTTCTTCGTCTAGATCGTCGTCGATGTATCGGTCGGCGTTGGTGTCGTGTTGTTGAGGTTGATATAGTTTTCTTTTCTTGCAACCGTTGACTTGAGGCGGCGCCGGGCTCGATCGCATTCCCGAAACGATGTTTTCCACTCTCGCTTTTTCGCGTCTTCGGGCTTCGCCGGACTTGCCGGTTCCGCTTTGGGCGAAGGTAATGATTCCGTTTCCATGCCGTTCATCGCTTCGTCGGTGACGTCCGATTTTCGATCGACGGCCGCGTCCGAATTGGAATTTTTGGTCGGTTCGGCGCCAGCGCCCACGACGACGACGACGTCTCCGGCGCCACCGCCACGTTCCGCGGTGTCGGACTTGGAATCGTTGTTGTTGTTGTTGAGATGATCCTGGCCGTGTTCCATCGCCAGCAGATCGTGTTTGCGTCCTTGCAGTATGTCTCTGAGCATGTGATGGGCTAGTTGATCACCGGAGGGCGGACTACCATCGCAGCGGATGACCGAGTCGAACTTGACGTCCTCCCCGTCGGCCGCGTCGACTTTCTGCCGACCCAGCAGTTCGTTGAGCATCTTGGCGGGCGCGAACCCCGGTCCGAAAAGACCGAACTGTTGCTGTTGGGTGAAAATCGCGCCGTACAAATTATTACCACCACC
The DNA here is from genome assembly GCA_020654155.1 of Novius pumilus. Classification (NCBI taxonomy): domain Eukaryota; kingdom Metazoa; phylum Arthropoda; class Insecta; order Coleoptera; family Coccinellidae; genus Novius; species Novius pumilus. The sequence continues at coordinate 1,064,306 of JAIFOV010000476.1, forward strand.
GAGAAAGGTCGGTCGCGAACTAAAGTTCGGGATCGAGGAGTATGAGTTACGCGGTTCACCGGCGTCCACGCGCTGTCTAGTTCTTTTGGATTTCTTCAGGAGCTTATCTGTGTACAAACCAAATTCTGTCTCCTCCTCCGATGACATCATAAGTTGAAACGTTATTGGTCGCCCAGGTCCCCCCTCCAGATACGAGTCCCCACTTAAGAATAGTCGCCCATGTCGATAGCTGTAACGAAAAAGGGTGCTCATTCTAGAGGATCGCGTCTCGCAGGAAGCGGAACGACGGACTGGCCACCTGCGGCATCGCACAACTGTTGATTGTACGCGTACGCACCTTATTCCTTTCGTTTCGCCGTTCTTGGAATAGAACGTACAACGAAATAGAACGATCGCGTTTACTTCTATTGCGTGCGACGCGACAGGCGACAGCTGCCCGACAACATTCGATCGCTCTGTAAATATTCCAAGATTCGGCCACCACCATCATCATCGGCCACTTTACTTTCTTATCCGAATAATAACGATTACAAGGTGCTCAATCGGTTATGCGGGTTCGCTACAGAAACATAAATACCGAACAGTTACGACAATAATCGCAAGGGCAGGAAAACCATTTTCTCACGTTGCATTTCCACGAATCGATCATCCATTGATAAGATATATGTACTTAGATAAAAGTTGCCAGTAACGACAGATGGTCGATCGTTGTGAGAATTTCGCGTACACCACCCCATATGGCGTTTTTACTACGTGTTTGTTCTTTCGCTCGTCCGAAGATGACACGCTGGGAAATTTGGGGGAGGCCGACACGAATTCGATTTGCGACAGGGAATTGAATCGGGGGGATTCATCGAGTTGTAATTATGATATTTCGCGATCGATGCGCCAAAAAGTAGTTTGAAGAAATTTCAACCCCTTTTCCACTTCGACACCCTTCAATCTAAATCGGATTGTTGAAGAAACAAGCAATTTGCGTTTTCTCGCTGCTATAAATTCATCGTGCAGATTAATTGATCAGAAGATAATTAACTGTTATCATCGATTTTTTTTTATGAACGATTGCGATTATTTTAATACATATTTATCATTCCTAGCTTCGAAGCTTCAATTAATTACTTACTTCATCAATGGATCTTTGATCCAATAATCCATTGATAATTAACGCAGTTTAACCATCCGATTAATCGTCACTTTTATCATTCATTTCAATTCATCCAACATTCACTTATGTTCACCTGCACCCAAGTCACTGCTCGATTTTTCAAAAAGTACTTGAATCTTTCAAAATTTCTGATATCTTTCAAAAGTCTATTATATCAATCACAAAGTATTAATTTCGATAATATGATAGATTATTTAAATATTTTCTGAAATTATTTTGCTCCAAAATGAACGCATTAAATTGTGATAAGATTCCTTAAGTTTTATTCTAACCTTCATTCATTTATCGAACGTTTATTACATGTACCTGTTAGATATAACATCATACGAATAATTAATTCATGTCCACGATACACTCCGCCTTGAATTTTCAAAAATATATTTAAGAATCCCAAGGATTTTGTTTTCTGCCCTCTAATTTAAACATATGATAAATTCGAGCCATAGAGGGTGGAAAATTTTTCATTTTCTTTAGATCCCTTTTCATCATTGAATAAGCATTAAGTATTTGAAAACATGAATGTTAATGGAAAATATTGAAAATTATTGAGAACCCAAAAAGATGTTTTGAGTACGAGAGTTATTCTTTAATTTGAACGAAGGAATTAAAAGGCCGAAATTTCGAATTCTTATTAAAATTTACCATTTTCAAAAAGATAAACAAGTTAAAATTGAGAAAAAAGAAATGTTTCGTGCGGAATAGAAAAGTATTTGGTATGCAACACTCATTTATGATTAAATAAATTAATAAGTTTTCAAGAAATGTTGTTTAAGAACGAAAAAAAATTCACTTTTACTTTTTTGATTTTTAAGTTTAAATTCTGGTCTTTCAAGTTCGATTTCTAGGTTTTGTTTTTAGCTTTGAATTTGTACATTTTGTTCGTTCTGTGAAATTTTCGATCCTTATGTTCGAAGGAAGGGTTCTGTTTAAGGTTTTTACTTTGGAATTCCAGAATTTCATGCAGGGTTTTTGGTTTTTTTCTCATTTTGTCTCGGATTTTACGTTTTCAATTCCGAGTCCCCATTTTTGTAGTTTCTGAAGAGATTTTTCTCGACTTGCTTGGCTTTATCGTATTTTTGGTTCTTTTTCTTAGACTTGGTGTGAACCAAAAAATATGCGATGGACATGAGGCGGCCCACTTCGAATGAACGAATGACTGATCACTATAATATACTCAGTTGTATTCATATTAAAACCAAAAGTTTGAGGAAACAAATTTTCTGACTCTTTGTAATTTGAGAGAAATAGTGAAGACATTCTTATTACGAAATTTTAAGAATTTGAGAATCAAAAAAATATAAATAAAAAACAAAGAACAAATGGTTTCTGATTTTTCTAACGCAGTCATATAATTAACGAAAATAGTAAAGAAAAGAATAGAAAAATACGCTTCTTCTTTCTTATCGATGGATTACATATATCTTTGGAGTGGTAGAAAAGGTTCAAAAATGAGCGAAAAAATGAAAATCAACAGAAATTGATTCGTTTAATGAAATCTTTGTATAAAATACATTTTGATACTCATATTTACGATTCAACCTGTAGGTTTGTAGATTTAATTGATTTTTTTCTCCTCTTACAGAATTTAAGACTATCGATTATAAACATGTGTCGAAAGAAATTTCATTATAACACTCTCCTATCGTACTTTAATTGTAACTACTCCAAATAATCATAGCTGTTCTCAAACATTTTGCACTCGTTTGTTTTATATTATTTCCGAATTCCAAACCCGATGTTATAAATTTATGTTTAATTACATTTTGTTTGAAAATTTCATGAAACGTAAATCTGCACTACTTGTTAATGAAATCGTCAATCAACTTTTGAGCATCTGGTTCATCTTCACGGCAAAGATTGAATAGTTGCTACAGTTGATTGATTCAATGAAAGTTTACTATAGTCTAAATAGGACTTCATTATTTTTATGAACGGTTGCAAACGACAAATTGGCATCGGTAGCTCAACAGCTGTAGTGCTGACCTATTACCCAGAAAAAATTTGAGAATGCCATCGTGCTTCAGAAGGCACGTAAAGCAGTTGGTTGAGGCCGTTGGGTCATGCCAGAGGCATTTGTGCGATCTGAAAATATTGGCACTTGAACCCAGCTCGGTTATACGATCAAAAAAAAAAAAACAGAAGAAAAACGACAAATATTCATCTGATCGTCTGTTCCTCAGCATATATAACTAAAGCAATCAAAAAAAATTTAAAACAATCAACACTACCTGGTTTATTATAACAGTTATCAATTACTTTTAAGCCCAACTTCTAGAATACTTTCCAAGTTTTTTGCACATTTTGTATGTTTTTATAAGTCAAAATCAGTCCTCTTCAGAAACAATACAATGTTTTTTTTTGTTTCGCCTTTTTTCTATTTTATTCTCATTGAGATTGAAACTACCTTTTGGACTCTTCTTTCTGGTTCTTCAAGATGTTAATAAAAATGTCATCACCTGATCATTGTTAAGAAAAAAAACATTACCGATAATCGATAAAATGTTTCAGTAAGAAATATTTAGTAATTAATTTTATAACAAAAAACAGCAAAATATTTAAACAGCGTGTAGTTTATTGAGCTTTAATAATAAACAAATCCCCGTGAAATAACTCCGAAATTTTTATTCAATCGATCACCAATATCAACATCATAAAAATCGCACGGCAAAGTTGATTCGATTTACGCCTTGTTTCAAAAATTAGCCAGACTTGTCCGTTGGACGGTACGAGTATCATAATGCGTTTTATATCGGTTTTTTAATAGGGTTGCGCGCGTGTACCTAATTAGAATCGACGTGGCAACAAGCTAGCGCTAATAACGTGTCATAGTTTTCCGAAATTGTCGATAAATTTTGATTAGCCGAATTTGTAATGCGACGTCATTAAAAGTGTATTCAATGATGATTTCATTCGGTTCCCACAGAAACGCCACCTGATGGTCGTGGTATCTTTTGTATATACGCATATACTTATTAAGCGACTTATTAAATGCCGGTAAAGCACCAGTGGGAATGGTCGTTTTCCCTTATTTTCCTTCGATGCGTAACGGCACCGGAAATATTCGTACTCCCGTCGCGATCTATCGTCCACGCCGGAAGTTGATCTTACCATCGTACCATATGCCACCGCGTACGCACGGTCATTATGCATTTTTTTCTCCCCCTAACTTTTATCGGAACCGTGTCTTATTGTTGCTACCACACCTGTTGAAGAACGGAACTTAATTAAGAGGGTCGCATATGGTTCTGACGTTGACCGCAATCGTGGAATGGGAATTTATTACCTCAATATGCACTTCTATTTACTATTAGTAAGAAACCCGAATGATTAACCGAAAACGTCCCATCGTGATTAATTGTTGAGGTTTTGCCTACCAAACCGTGAGGAAATTTCGCCTAGACGTCCCCGAAGAAATCTAGCTTTCTGTTCCTAACCGATAACAGATTATTTCGCATCCGTGTCAGCATGTGATCGGGATGAGATCATTCTTTTCTATATTCGGATCATCTGGTCTGGCGATAAGAGATAAACAGTCACAACATTCGTCAGCCTGAAAAATCCCCTTTCCTCTTCGAGGTCGCTTTTATAAGAAAAGCCCAAGGCTTATTATTCATGCTGGTTCCTTAAAGATAATTTTATCAACTTATCTTCGGAAACAGTTGTTTTCGACGGAAACACTTGGAGGTTTTCAGATTTGATAAGACGGAAATTTGATTTATCCTAGACGCGTTCCGCTGGCATCGTTTCAAAATACTTAGCGTCCCGAGAACCGCGCGCTTCGTCTTCCTTTCCTCATCGATTCTAAATGGTAATTTATCCGGGAGAAATAACATTTCGGCGAATTGGAGTCGACGGTGTTTAGGAGAGTAAAATGGGACGAAGATTGTGAATTTCTCGAAGAAGGCAGTGTTCTGAACGAACGAGCCGACGCGATCGATCTTAATTTTTATATAGGGAACGAAGTGGAGTGATAATAAAAATGCAACCATTCGGAACAAATCGCGGCATGCGTTTCCCCCCACACACGACTTCCCATCCACACTAGAGCTTCTGCGTTCTCCCTTTTACTCTTACTTGCTTCCTCATTAGACACTTCCTTTGTAAAATTTTCTCAGCAAGGGTTTACTCTGATTTCTTCCTTTCTCATACGGATTAGACAGGATGTTCAATCACTCTCGTTCCTAGACTTGCGTCGCTTGATGACAAATTAAAATCTATCAATTTAATAGCGTCAAACATTATTCAATTAAAAGTGACGTAGCTAGTGTGGTGTAGTGAGTTGAGGTAGAATTTCGAATAGTTTCGTCGGAGTAATTCGATAAAAAATCGCGTTCATTATCGAGCGAGCGTCGCTAGAAGCGGGGATGAAAAGATGCTCAGGAAACCATACATATTTACACGTAAGGGTTGCATTGAAGAAAAAAAGCGTACACTTGAGTAGTCTGGTCTTTTGTCTCAACCCTACCTTTAAGATGATGCATTGAAAGGGGGAGATGAAGTAACGGAATAGCGAGGACGGAGGAAAATATACCGGCATGCCCATTTGCAAGGAGGAAGAATGTGATGATAGCGAACACCTACTTTACGCTCGCATTGCGCCTTTCTTAATTAACGAATACGTCTATACGTATATATAACGAATTACTTAAATTAATGAAGGACTTTGCTAAATAAAAATCCCGGATTTTCTATTCCGTCGCGGATCGTCTAAAAAGATTGTCCCCGTATCCGAACGCTCCGGATTCGAGTTCGGTTTTATGTATTCAATGCGCTTCGAAATGGGCATTGACGTTTTTCAGATGCGGACAATTACCACCATAATCCGTTCTAATTAGAATTTTTTTCAACTCGCACAGTTCCGATCCGAACCATAAAACCGTCATGCCGTCATCCCCAAGAAAAATAAACCGTTCCATCATTTCGGAATCGCCCTCCCGCCCGTCTTACGATTATATCCCGTTTTCCACATCGCATGGATTATCTATAAAACTTTACATTATGTCACCACGCGCATAAATCCTAAATGGCTACAAGGGCCATAACCGCAAGAAATATAATAAACAGCGCGCGGAGAGCCCAAGGCGTTTCTTTTTAAAAGTCATTTCTTTCCCCTTCGAGTCAGATTATAAACATGCTAATAAAAACACACACCTCGCTTCTATAAAAAAAAGATATCTTCCGAGATATACGGCTTACTTGACATTTGGTTTCTTTATAACGTCGTCGTAATATAACTTGCAAACTCGGACGAAATTGTTTCAAGAATAAAAATGATTGCCGAATTATTGCCCTTTTCGCGCTTCGCCTCGAAAGCGCGCTCTTAAAATTGATTGCGCGCCCGGTTTTATCGTCGCGATCATATAAACGTTCGCCTCAAATCGTCCATTCCATTTCTAGCCCCTTAAACGTATGGACTAAGATTTTTGCGACAATACGAAATCTCTGTTTATCGAATCGAAACACTTTTTCAACGGATTACAACTGATTGCTTGAAAATTTATAACAGTCCTTTAATTGTTTTGTGATAATTTTAGCTATATCATCAAATTGTCTAATAATCGCGTATTGTGACAATCTCCGAGACTAACCAATTTATTCAACAAGTATCAAATAATCGCCAGGCGGAAAAACTTTATTTTATTTCATTTTTAAATGAATCCAAAGATCGAAAAGCGACAGAGTGGCTTTGTGTTTTCTCCTTCTAATAATCGCGAAGCGACCATCTATCACATGATTATTTGTCAATGATTAAATAATCGCGAGGTGATTGGGGACTTCTTGAAAAGTTGTTGGTTTTTGAAATGGACTTTTGATTTCCGATTTTTAAAGAATCCAATTTTTTGACACTTCTCTTTAGATTTTTGAGATATATCAGTTTGTCATTTATTTTCAATTTTGAGTTCAGTGAAGTCGATCAAAGTTTGCGCCAGTTATTGCGAATCATAAAAAGTACAAATATATAAACAAATATATCGAAAAATTAAAAATATATTTATATCTTTGATTTTGATGTATAACAAAATTGCATTTTTCCGCAGATCATGATTTGATAGCACAGAAGTTTTCATTCAGCAATTTTGCACAGATCTTGAGATATCGCACGTCTCGTATCCTACTTAAACTTTAGTCAACAGTACATTTTAGCTAAAGATGTATTATTAAAAATAAAATGACCAATATTGCAATTATTAAACCAGTCATTAATTATTATTTTGAATTTGCTGTGTATTTGATCGAATAGGTCAGTTCGTTCTTTTTTGTAAGCTGAGATGCCAATAGATTGAATACTATGAAAATTTTTGGTATTTTATTTGAATGAAAGCTTTTCATTTTCAGAAATAGAAATGATTTATATTGGAAAAAATTGAATTAATTTACCTCATATGAATATTTATTTAATTTGATTATTTTATTTACTTTGTTGTTCATTAAATTCAAAGTGTTTCACTCAAAAATCTCATAAAGATTTTGAGTAACTTTTTTTACATTGATGATGTTAAATTTTAATCTGAAATTTTTTTTATGAGTATTTATACTTTTTTGAACTATTTTTATCATTTTTCTTAATTTTTTCTGAAAATAATATGCACATGTACTATTTAATTTAGATTGCACTGTAGATTTGAAATTATACAGCATTGCCGTTTTTAAAAGTGGCTTCTTAATCTTTTTTTGCGGAAAATTCTAATATCTTAAATATTTTTTGACATTTTTTGATGCTACAGGTAGGTTGTCATTAGAAGAGCAAAGTATTTAATAATATACTTCATTGCTTCCGCTTCAATTTGAAAAACTGAATTCATTTCAAGTTGAACATAAAATTGTCTGATTTACACAACTACTATTTGAATAACTGCGTAACAACAAAATCCATAACATCGTCTGTTGCTTTGCGTTTATGGAATCCTTATTTTATTATTTTTTATATTTATTATTCCTTATTTTAGAGCACTCCAACCCAAGAACCGATGAGTTAATTGAATTTCTGCAAACTTCAATACAAATGTCCAAATTTGCAAAAATCGATGAGAATTTTTTCGGAATTCGATAACCTATTTTTGAAATTACAAATCCTCTCAAAATTCCAGTTAATCAGAGAAATTATCGGCAAGTTTGATAATCCCTTTGGTTAACCACAAATTTCCAAGAAATTGCTGTAAAATTCAATACAAATCCCGATCTTTCTGTGAAAGTCTTTATGAAACCTTTGTGATGATCTATTTTTAATCTTATTTCCATTCCAATTTCTCACATCATCAAAAAGAGTCTTATTCGACCTGTTTGATTTCCAAAAATTTTTCGAATAAGTTGTTACTATTTTGGGACTCTGGAGAGATCCATGAGGAACCTCTGTTGTTTGAAATTTTCACATTTAGAGTGAATGATGAAATTATTTTTTAGAAATGCTTGAAACTTCAATAATCCGTTTGACCACTCATAAATTTCCAGGAAACATATGCAAGATTCAATATCAATCCCAAATTCCCTGTGAAAATCGAGAAATTTTTATGATGATAAATTACACGTCAAATTTTGGGATTGTTATGAAATTTCTCTAGGAAATTAGAAAAATTTGTTTCAAACTTCCTTAAATACGTACTTTTGAAGCTTTTCGGAAGTTTTGAAAACATGGACAGAATTGTTTCTCTATTTCTACGAGCAATTTGAATAGTTAAATGATATCTTTGAAATTTGGGTAACACAGAAGCAACTTTTTAGAATTTATTCAAAACTTCAATTTATTTGAGAAACATTATAAAATTTTAGTCACATTCTGCTATCTTTGAGGATCACCTTCATGTTATTATGAGAGGAATTTCGCCAAAAACGGTTGATATTTTTCAGTTTCTTTGAAAAAATTGAGAATTTTGTCTCTAATTTTACTAGGTGAACTTATGCGAAAGTGTGCAACTTTTTTCACACACTGAGAACGTCCACGGATATAAATCGTATAAAGGTGCACAATTTATGAGGATTTAAAGGAGTTCAATAACTTATTTTTGAAATTTCTGGAATTTGGGTGGAAGGTGAATGAAGAATAAATAAGGTGGGTTAACAAAATTTCAAAATTTCTAATCCCAAGAAAATTTTTGTTCATTGGAGGTAATTATTTTAAATTTTGCAATGAAAGGAAACACAGATCATTAATTTTTTTCTTTCAGTGTTGTAACACAGTCTATTAAAGTATTTTCATCTTAAAAGTTGTTAGAAATAAAAAGAAATGTATAAAAGCATAGAGTTTTGGTTTCTCCCCTCACAAGATGAAAATTTTAATTTTGAGAGAAATCCACGATGAATTAGTTTTAAGAGATATTAGTTTTTGCTTTTCTATATTGTAACTGTATATGTTTTGATGAATTGAACAAAATTGTGGCAAACAATTAAACAGTGGTGAGAGAGATGAAAAGATGGATTTTAAGCCATTGTAGATTTTTGAAGTCAGCCAAATTATTCTTATCGCAACATGGATGCCGAAAACTAGAAAATCCATTAGCAGTTTATTCCAAACGTTGAATGGGGATCCGCCATTAACACCAGCGGAAGGCTTAAAGAGGAGATGATCGCCGTGAGATATCCAAAGTTCCCTGCCACCTCTTAAACCACCGCGTCTTCTACTCGAGACAAAGGGTTAGGTTTCCTTCCTTCCGGAACCCTCACACGCATTCAAGTCTGATGCAACATTTGCATATCTTCATGTGTGTATACCGTGTATAGGGGGTGATTTACATTACGCCTACGACCACCTAGACAGGCTATTAAGTAATAGGTGGAAGAGTTTTGGAGTCTTGTATTAAATCACTATTTCGGTGGATGACGAATGACTGGCCAGGATTGTCGTTCTAATGGCTCGGTTACACGCTACGATAAATTGTAACGATTTGTCCGTAATGAGGAGTCTCCGCCAAGGTAATGGACAAAGAAGAACCTATTCTTTTTTCCGACCTATTATTACCCGATCGGTAATTTTATCGAATTTCAATTTGGGTGAACCACTTTCGTCATTATAATGACGAAATGAAAACATATATTCATTTATTAAGTTAGACGTTCGATTCCAAAAAAATATTGAGCGCAATGGGATGATTGATGATTCGATTTGGGTAATGGTCGTAAAACAACATCGAGTTGCAAAATCGGATTAATACCACGCGGATCAAAAAAAAAAGAAAACAAAAGAACGAAAGTAGCTCATTAATCGATCGCGCGGAATTCGTGGATACGCTTCGATTTTCCCGCGTCCGAATGGGAAATTGTACGACGAAGTAACAAACGGAACCGGAAGCTGAACAATCATCGAGCCCATCTCCGGCGGACAATCACACCTCGTGACGTCAACTCCGTCTTCCGGTAGATCCTAATGTAACGAGTCGAGCACACGAAGATTTTTTTACAACCGGCACAAAAAGAATCCGGATCAATGTTTTTCGAAGGGAAACGGACATAACGAAATCGGAAATAATGACTGGAGGAGGAAATTTGGGGTTAGCTCTTTTTTTCGCGCGACCGTAAATTACCTTCGGACGCGTGCCTCGTTGTGTCGAAGGAATAAAAGGTTGAGGCGTGACGATTTCCGCTTTATAAAAGAAAGAGGCGTTTTTTTTCATCGACACGTGGTTCTAATTATCATACGTTATTTTGGTTACAAAGACCAAAAAGAAGAAAAAAAGTTAGCTACAAGAAAAAAAACCGAATTGTTCATTTCTATTTTTAATGTGAAATAATCGTGATTGTCTGTTAATCATGATTCAAAGAAAAGAAACCCCGCTTTCTTGACCTTACAATGTCTTTGTTTGTCATTTGCGGAAAAGGGAAGGAAAGAGGAATGTAACCCCCGGCAATATTAATGAGACATCCTATAAATCGCGATATCGGAAGGAATGGTAAAAAGCGAGCCGGTACATTATCAGAAGGGTCCCTTTCCGTCCCCACCGTCCTCCGGCGTCGCCGTCACCGGGGGCTTTGTGCGTTTGATTTCATCAGGACTCACCTCGACGGAAAATTCTTTGCAATGCACAGGCACACGGGAAAGATCGGCAAAGGAAGGGTTGTGAGTGTTCTTAGGAGAGGCCAAAAGATTTGGAGTGGAAAATGTGATTTCTTCATCTCCCGCTTCGTCGCAGAAAAAATAAAAGCAGCGGAACGGTCGCCGATCGGTCGGAAGTGTGCGGCGGCGATCGGGAAAAACGCGCTGACCGACTGCACCACCGCCTGATGTATTTAGCGTCTTGTGAGGCTTTTAATCACATCTACTCCAAGTCCTTTCTGAAGATCATCCGAACGCTGCGACGCGAATTTAACGATAAGATCCAGCGGGAACAAATATCGATTTCGCCATTCGCCATTCGCGATTAATCCGCGCCAGAAATTCTTCGCCACACTCAACCGGACGAAAATTTTCCATCCGATCATTACGTGAAGCGATCATTATTAATCGAGGATTTCCCGCTCATTTCCTTCGGGTTTTTTGTTTCCAACTGAAGGTAATATCCGTTACGTCCGGCGTGACATAATTCAACGTCCGAATCAATCGGAAAAGTCATTTAGAATAATTCGCGGCGGGGTGGTGCGTCTCGGGAAATGGCCAAAGAAAAGCAGCATCGCCCTAGGAGAAGCGTGGCGGTGCGCGGGGCGTCGCGGCTCCCTAACCTTCCCCACGGTTTATTTGCAAGACTACCACACCACGAGCAATTCTGCAGTTTGCGTATTGATCTTACGTTTCCCTTCCGTTTTTCCGCGAATCAATGGTTGGAAATCTCAAGTCGTCGGCGTCGCGTGCATCTTAAGAATGCAGTCATCTGCGCCGTTGTTTTTTTTCCGTTCCTCGCGGGAAAACGTGTCGTGGCGTGTTAACGGAAAATTCCGTAGGACGTGATCGAATTAAATATGAATGAATTAAGAAGGGGTGGAAAAATAATAAATTGCGCAATCGGAAAGTTGGACTGTACTTATTGTTGTTTAATGATTCGTAACGACGCCCACTAATGGCACCGATTCATTTCAAATTACCGGGAATCGATCAAGACGTTTTCTTTTGAATATGTATATAAAAATTGTTACGGTAATTCCAACTTTTATACAACTTTTTACATTTTTTTTCTCATTTGATTAATTTCATTGCTTTTTATTGAACCTATATCAATTCTTTTACATATTATGTTATTGTCGTTTTGTTAAAATTAAAAGGAAATCTCTTCGAATGTTCGATTTTTTTAACCCTATTTGACCGACTACTCACATGTATTTCCACAAAAAAAATCGAATTTTGTGTTTAATTTTGAACAAGTTTCTATGACAGATCAAAAGTAACCTTTCTTGATTGAAATTTCTCAAAAACCGCTGTAATAAAGAGGGAAAAACCGAACTTTTCTGTTTTTAGAGTTGCGGAAAATCTTATGATTCTATTCATGAAAATCTCCAAATAACAACTTTTCATTTCATTAAAACAAGTTCATGATCACTTCAACCATATCTGATTCTATTGTTCTGCTTCAAGTGAAAGATAAGAGCGGTCCGTTACGGGATGATAAAGGGGGCAAATTTTTAAGATGTACAAAATTTTGGGTTTTAAAGTTATTTCAGGCTGTATGTTCGAAATTCGGATCCCTTGTGGTTTTTAGGTTCGATCTTTAAGATTTCAATTGTTAAATTTCGAATCGAAAAAAATCAAAAGTCGAATCTAAAGGCGTAAAATTCGATGCTACAAACCTGAAATTGGAAACTGAATGTCAAACATAATATCTAAAATTCGAACTGAAAAACCCAAAATCTTAAGTACCCAAACCGAGAACATCAAAATTTCTAGCGTTGAAACTTGAAAATCTTAAATCCTGAAAGCCTAAAACATGGAGAATTAAAAAATAACAACTTCCGAACCTAACAACAAAAACACCTAAATTTGAATAAAAATACCGAAGAAATATAACGAAGACGTGGACAAAATAGTTTAGAAAAACCGAGAATTTCGAGATTAAAAAATCTAGAATTCGCACATCAAATCCTAAAACCTGAAAAACGTGTATTTCGAGTTCGAAAGCTTGAATATCGAAGTTAATAACTGAGATTTCTAACGTGAGAAACGAAATCTTGAACGTTTAACATTGGAATTCGACATTAATTATTGAAGGAAAAACCAAAATCTTGAACTTTGAAATCAAAAAAACTTTGAACTACGTACTTAAATTCAAGCGTTAAAACCAAAGTTTCGAGTCCGAAGACTTGGAAACACAAAATCCGAGCCTAAATAATGGAACAACTATAAATCCAGCATAAAACCCTGAATGTCGCACGTAAAAATCTGAATCAGAAATTTTACATGCCTAACTCAAAAATTTAAAATTTCGAAACTGAAATCGGAAAAGCATTAAGAAATCAAACTTGAAATAACCAAATTCAAATTTAAACATCAAAAAAGGAAACGAAAGTGGAAACTTAAACTCTGAAGATCGAACTTAAAAATTTGAAATATACATTTGAAAACCAAAAAAAAAAAACAAGAATCGAACCTAAATTTCAAAGATAAATTCTTAAATTCGAGCGTAAATATTAAACATTAAATTTAAAATTCAAATCTAAACTTAACGATTTCAAGCTCGAAAACCGAAAATTAAAATCGAAAATGTCGACCCTTTAATTATAATATTTGAAAATAAGTGAGCCGCTCATTTCAAGTGATTCGCTTATTCGCTGCACGGTGCGGCACGTTACCATCCGCTTAAGTGTGCGGTTCAAATTGAACAACTCGTTACCGAGTATGCTGATTTTCACTTTTTTTTCATAGGTATAAAAACTCCGGAGAAATATAAGTGCAGAAGATTCAAATCCGTTAAGAACTAAGCTTTTCGATTTCTGTACTCTTTGTCTCACTTTTATCATTACACTCTTTTTTTTTTGTTAAATTACTCATCATTTAGAACACGAATCAAGTTACAAGAAATTATTAAAAGAAGTATTCGTAATAAAAGACGTTTGTAAAGGAGTATACTAAACGGAGTATGCATACATTTCGAGAAGATTTCCCATCCAAGAATTTTTGGACTGTCTTTTTGGAGATTTTTTTGGATATTGCATATTTTAGACAGTCTTCCTAAATTTATAGTGTATGTCTATATTGCGTGCTCTGTTTGTTTATTTTGTTGATTTTACGTGTCTTATTTAAAGTTGGTCTGCCTCTTTGTTACAGGAATTTTGGGCGTCTATTTTGTGCTTGTCTGTTTGCGTCCCTGTTTTGACTTTGATTCCACTGTTTACTTTGTAGATATCGTATTTCGTATTGTCATAATCCGCCTCTCTATGTTGAATTTTGAATCCTTTGGATGGTTTGCATGTCTATTTTGTATTTGTTTGATGTATGTAATTCGTGAAGGTATAGCGTGTGTATATTGGTTTGTGCATTTTGAGGTTTTTCCATATTTGATTTGGGTTTTGTTTCTCTTGTGAATAGAGATATTTTGTTTCTGTTATCAATTTTCTCTTTATGTCGTATTATATTTTGAGTTTCTTTCATCTATTCCTTAATTCCTTTTGCGTTAGTTTATTTTGGAGGTTTTGCCGTTCTGATTTGAGTTCATCTATTTGGGGGAATTTGGGACTCTATTTTGGTCTCAATTCACGTGTCAATTTTCACATGTCTGTTGTCTATTTTAAGATCGAGCGATTTATATATTGTCAATATACTGCATGTCTATATTGTGCGTTCTTCTTTGTTTTGAAGGTTTCGAGCTTCTTATTGTGTTTTGTGTATTGGATTTAGAAGTTTCGCCCGTTACTTTGGTTCTGTTTGATTTATTCATTCTGGAGACGTTCAGTTTCCATTTGGGCTCTGGTGTATAGCAAATCTATTTAGAAACTATTCTGTTTGTTCATTTTGAACGTTTGCAAGTCTATTTTGTATTTTCCTTGATTTCTGTTATGCTTGTACTGTATGCTCTGTTTTTTCATTTTGAAGATTTTGCTTGTGTTACTTGGATCCGTTTTCATAGTGTATTATGAAAGTTAAGTCTGTTTTATTTGAATTTATTTCGTCTGTTTATTTTAAAAGTTTTGGTTGTGTCATTTCACTCCTTTAGAGATTTCATGTCCCTTTTTTAACTCGTTTATCATTTTGTAGATGTTTTTTCACGAATTTGATAGAATGTAAAAATTGTTCGCATTTCCCCCATCGGGGTTGAACGAAACTTGCGAATGTCAAGAGACGATTATTTCGTATGCGAACGAATAAAATTTGTAGATATTTTTCAAACTGGCTGTTTTCGTATCATCATTAATTACGAAAAGCAATTAAAAAAACTTGGAAACAGTACCCCATAAACCGTTTTCCGACGAGTTGAACGTCTCAACGAGATATTCGTCAGCGGGGAACGGAATTGGATGGCGCCGATATATTCTTTCAACTTTTGAAGGGTAATATAACGCGTTTTGCGATGTATCAAGGGTATAAAGCGAATCATTTCCTTCCGCGTGTTTAGGATAAATGGGGAAAGAGCGGTCGCGGCTATTGAATCGAAACGGGGAGAGCCGAAACGAAAAAAAGTGAAACACACGCCGAACGTGTCGATGAAAAACATGTTTGAACTCGGTATCTGTGCAACGAGTCCATTAATTCATTAAGCCCTGGAAATGATCAAAACTCATTTTCGCAAGAGTAACGCGTATGTACTAATTAGAAATAGAATGCACGGCCGTGAGCGAAAAGAGCATTCGGTTGGCGAGCACTTTCATGAATAAAAAAAAAAACAAGCCAAGGGTCAGTTCGACCGGCCGGGGATACATCCCCGGAAAAAAGTTCAGTTCTTTCAGACGCTGCATGTGTTCCCTAACTAGGATCTATTGATTTTTTGAATCCGCGCTGAAGAAGCTCGCCCGCTGCCGTTCAAACCGGAAACTTCTCTTTCCTTCCGCCTAGGTGCATTCTGCACCGAAATTCCATCGCAGGCCGACCGAAAGGTCAAGCGTTTCGCCGGTTTTTTTCCGTTTCCCTGTTTCGAAAGCAGCCAAGGAAAAACCTCCCTCGGCCACTTAAAAGCGAGGTGGTGCCGGAAATAAAACGTATCCCCTTTTCGTCACGCCGATTCGATTAAATACGATCTCAAGACGCCGACTCATCCTGCGATTGTTTTCTTTGATTAAACGACGATGATGAGCGCTTTTAGGCACCCCTTCTCGATTTCTTACACAAGAAACGTCTCACATGACGGGGTTAACCGGAAATGAAGAAACATATGAGGGGGTCGTAACGAATTTGCCGATTAAAAGCTATATCGTTGCGGAGAAATTTATTTTAAGAAAAAAATAAAAAACAAAGAGCTCGTAGGTAATTCGACTGTTGAATTTTAATTAGTTCTTCCTCATTAGATAGAGTCGTAAATTAGACCGTGCGACATTTTCGGCGACGCGAAACGTCGAAAAAAAATAAATAGAACAATTAAAGCTACGCGATCGCGTTGCTGGTTCGCGTGTATGCGGCGAAACTTTAAATACTCTTTCCGTTTTCTTAATGTTAGCGGCGGAAATGGCTCGTTGAACGCCAAGTGTGAAAACATGACGCAAAGTTGTTGAGCTAATTTGACTTAACAAGATAATTTAGAATACACGTCCGCGTCGCGCACGAATGTGCGAAAGGTATTTCGTTTGTCACCGGTTACTGAAGTAATACAGAAAAATTATTCTTTCGAATTTATTAAAAAAAAAATTATATGCAAGTGGAAGTGGGGAAAAGTAGAACGTAAGCAACTTTCTTATAGATTTAAAAAATTAATCAATAATACAAAAGTTGCTTTGAAGATAGTCGATAGTTAACACCGCCGACTATTCGATAATCAAATTAAGTTTTGATTGTTGAATTTAGTAAGTTGCTTCAAAAAAGAAAAGAACAATTTCAATCAGAAAAAAATATAATTTTTTCGATTTAAATTGGTAGAGAAATTCCACGAACAAGTCACTCCTATTGCGAACAATAAAAACGGATTTTTCCGCACTTCGCCTCGAAGTAGAACGACTAGTTAATAATTCCCCCAGGAATCGATAACCTAAGAGCTTATAATCCAAGCCGAGTAAGCAAATATAGGTGTAGTTTCTGCGGAGCACATTCGACAACGAACGTACATGTCTAGTTGTGGCTATACGTGTACGTAAGTCCGACGCTTTTGTCTTTTCGTTATTAATCGAGAATATGAAACGAAAGAATAAGAGTACAGGAGCTTATCCCGGATAAAAGGAGTTGAATAGGAAGATTGCGATTATTAAAATAGTTTTCGGTACTCGTGGAAGAACTTTCGAGGTTTTTAATATTGGCAAGGTAAAATGTATTTTGATGCTTTGAAGGATTCGACGGTATTTAAGTAACATATTGATCTGATTATGAATAATCAATAGAAATTAGTGGCGACCGCAAAAGGTGAATGGATGAACTCTTAGGGCACAAAATTGTAAAAAAAAATTATTTTAAAAGAACTCTGAAATATTATTCCGTACTTACGAAATTCATTATGTCATTATAAAAAACTGAGGAGTTCTAAAAAAGACGCGATATATGAACCCAAATATTTCATGATTTTAATTTATTCCAACTGTTCATTCTCACACTTCACTGGAAATATTGAATTTTATAGATTTCTCGAATATTCATGCAGCATCGATCATCTCGAAAGTTTGAGTTTTGTTCATAAATTCTTTGAAAACTACAGAGAAAAGTTCATAATTCCAAATACTGAACCCTCACAGAAATGAAACTATTTAATTATTGAAAAAGCTCGAGAATGCGAATCAATTTCTAATAATTCTCTTCACAATTTTCAGAAGATAGAAAGAAATTGTCAAAAAATCGCATAATTCAGTTTTTGGCAGGAAAAGAACGATTTTTATAAAGCTCTGTGAAGATTTTCTTTGGAAAATAAAAAAAAACAAACTTTCGAAGAAGTAATCGAATGAAACCAAAGGTTTTAGGAAGCAAATTTGGAAAATTTTACAGGAATTCTTCAGACAAAAATTTTATTATTTGAAATATTGGGAAATATTCCTAAATTTCTAAAATCTAGTCCCTTTTCAGAACTGTATGAATTTTTATAGAAAACAACGTAAATTTCAAACCAAAAATTAAAAAATGTAAAAAAATGAACATTCGAACCTAAAACTACGAAATTTCAAACGTGGAAATAAAAAAAAAAGAACTTTCGATCCTGTGGTAATAAAATTTCAGACTAGAATAAACATTCAGATTAGAAATTGAACCTAAAAGCTTAGAAAATGTAATCATGACAATTGTAATGAACATCAAAATCGAAGAGTTGAACTAAATTCCAAACTAAAATTTGAAATTCCAACTGGGAAATTGAAAACCGAAAAGAAAATCAAACATGAAAAACCTATATGTATTTGCAATTAAAAGCCTGAAGTTTAAATAACAAGATCTGAAACATCCACCTAAAACTTAAAAATTTAATCAAAACACATGAAATTTGAATTTGAATTTTTTGTCAGGTTTGAGAATTTAGTTTTTTCGATTTTTATCTGGATTTCAAATTTTTTGGCACAAAATTAAAATTTTTCTCTTTTGGAATTCTACTTTCAGTTGTTATTTTTATTTGTTTTTCAAGGATTGGATTTTTAGGATCAAGAATTTGGTTTTTCCTTCAGCTTCAGGACCGCGATTTCGGTTCTTGAAATTTGAATCTAACAACCCAAAAAGCAAAATTGAAGCCATAACTTGAAAATTAAACTTGAAAATCGAAAAAGAAATTAGACTTGAAAGTGTGCAAGTCAACCTATATTTCAAACTCATAACTTAAAATTCCAAAAGTACAACTTGAAAAACTTCATATCATGAAGTCTGCAATGAATTGAAAATTCGACCGAAAAGCCTAAAAATCCAACCAAAAAGTATGGAATTTGAATTTGAGGTTTTTGTTATGTTGGCGATTTTTCGATTTTCATTTGTATTTGAAATTGAAATTTTAAAATTAAGATGTTCCGTTTTGGAATGCGAGTTTTATGCTTGAAATTTGATTATTAAATTTAAAGTTTGGCTTTTAGGGTCCGAGATTTGAGTTATTGAACTTGGAAAGTAACAACCGAAAAAAGTAAAATCGAGAAATGTGCAGATCAATGCAAGTTTCAAACGTTAAATCTGATATTTTAACTGAAAAACGTGGAAATTCGACTCTAAAAGTTTGCGTTTTGCTTCAGATGTGAAGAAGTTAGAATCTACCCATAAAAATATTAAAATCGAACCTATAACATGAAATTTAAACTTGAAAATAGAAAAAAATTAAAAATCGAAAAAAGTGCTAATGAACTTAAATTTCAAATATAAAATTTAAAATTCGGTCTGAAAAACTTGACATTTTCAGCCCAGAAACTGATCCTTCGAACTCGAAAATCAAAATTTCAAACTAAAAATCCAAAAACCAGCCATTATAATTGAAAATCAAAAATTGAAAAAGAGAATAGAATCTCATGGTCTTGAATTCGAAACTATGTTTTAAAGAGCGAATGTAAGATTGAATTCCAAATTCTACCAAATTCTAAACAAAAATTCAAACGTTCGTCTTCTACAATATGGGCGAAAAATCAAAAAAATTTTTGGATCTCTCAAATTAAACAAGATATTTGGGGGAATTTCAAGAAATTCCTTTTTTTGGTGCCCAGAAAATTCGAAAATAAGTCAATTGTTCATTGACATCTCAGAAATTTCAACAATGTACAAATAGCCAATGGATTATTCGTGTGTCGCTCCAGGATACTGAAATATTGCGACAAATTCGGAAAAATTATCAGACTAATTTTAACAAACACGAGAAAATCAAGAGAAATCTTTGAAAAAAACTTGAAATTTATTATTACGAGAGAAAATTTGTTGCACGATAAAACGACATTATCAAAAGGTGATTCCCAATCGATGAAAATAGAAACAATACAATATGAATTTGAGTTAATAAACAATTGATTTTTATTGAAGATACATTTTCAAGATGACAGTTAAAAAGATACGATACTTTGAAAAGAAATAAAACCATCAGGGATGGAAGATGAAATCCCAATTCTCTGTCCTTCGGATGTAGTGGCAACGACATTTATCGGTGGACGGCATCGAACTCTCCGGGGTTTGCTTTAAGAAATTGAGAATAAGGTTGGTTTTACTATTGATCTGGTGTAATAATAACAATTGAACCTACTCGCGAGACTGCGATAAGGATCACTGGACGATATCCGAACAAATGGGGGGCAATTGTCAAAAAAAAGGATGCTAATCGACACCAAGGAAAGATTTGCCCCTAAGAAAAGAGGCGAAGCTATCGCTCTTCTGATCAAGATTGGCAAAATAAAGAAAAGGAGCAAAACAGATTAGAGAATTGAGTTAGTTTTTTCGCGAGAATTGGAGAAGTGCAAGAAATTATGAAAGTATTGGTTTGGAGAATTTTCGGAAATTGTCCGCACATTCCTGGTCGAATGGGTTTGCACATGGGGGGCCTCGATGCGTTCTGGATACGCACGCGCCTTTCGCCTCGCCAAAACGGCAATAAGAGAATCAAAGAGCGAACTTTTGAAACGATGACCGCTCGTTTTCGATCGATGTTTTATAAGCGAGGCTGTGGCCACACCCAGGATTAATTGAATGATGCCTGCACCAGACTTGCAACGGGGCCGTGTTCGTATCGGCGGTGGTGGCGGCGGTCGGTGGCGGCCATCGCACGTGGAATTCTTATTTTCGAATTTTTCGGCGTACGCGGTCGATCCGAGCGGTCGATGATGATGCGACGGACGTGTAATGCACGTCCATCCATCACGGAAACTGTCAAAATTTCCGACCAATATGCACCCATCTCCGAACGAATGTATTTCATATGGCGGGGAAATTAGCGTCCCGATATTTTATTGGTGTGCAATTCGCGGCGATGCATCCCGGACCGGACGTTCTCGTTAAGTTTCTCCCCCGGATCGCCGCCACCGCCACCGCCGCCGCCGTTTTCCGAGCACGCGGCTAATTTATGGAACGCATCGATTTCCATCTGCGACGGATTTTTCGTCGGCGACTTTCCGTTTGCCCGGCTGATTGATTACACTCATTCCTAGACCATGAAATCCATATGGCGGATTGTAAATTGGGCAGTAAAAACGAAGGTGGATTTTATAATTGCTTTTCTCCAGACCCCACGTCTAATTAGTCAAGGGACATATGATAGACAGCGTAAGCAGCCGTTAATAGGGGAAGTTTATGCCAGCCAAGTCACAATACACCAACCGTGAAATATCGAAACGAGCTTGCTTCACCTTTTTCTAAAAACTTTTATTGAAGATAAAGTTTTATTTTCCAACTTTCGACGTAATTCAACCCTGCTAATTAACCGCTCGAATTTTTTTATTGTTCACGACGTTCGTTCACGAATTTTTTTAATACATTACCCCGAAGGGCATATCTTACCCTTTTTTCATTACATCCACAATAATTTCAGTTATAATATTGAAGTTGATTAGAAAAATTAGTTTCTTCAAAACCGCTCAAAATGATATAATATGACTATTTATGAAAACTAATAGAATAAATGTTATTTTTAATTCGTGTTCAGCACAAAAAAAAAGAATAACGGTGAACTATAATAGACGTACAGAATACGTAGACCATTTAGTTTCGAAAAGTGAGTTGACGATGCCTGGAAACGACGTACAAACTTCTCGTTTGTCGAGCTGCTTGTTACGAACCAAAAGGAAACATGTAATTGCCTGTTACATTCCGAAAAACGTAGACATAAATCTCCCGTACAAATTGAAATGTATTCTTTGCAAACACACGTATTAACAATGTAACAACTGGATCCACTAAATCACTTAAGGACCGGTGTTGCTTCCTCTTATTTGCGGTCTTTAGGACTTTTAAGTGGTAAATTAAGGCGATCTTCGCAACCGGAAATTCGGCTACAATATAGAGCGGTTCCGTGAATGAATCGACAGGTGGGGGCTGTCTTAAGGAAACTTAACAAATTTTCAAATGGGAACTTTTACGATTTACGCTCGTTATATACTCCAAGTTGAAAGATGTTCCGAGACCAGGTGGGAGGCGTGATGTTTGATCTTTAAAAATCGAACTTCGAGTTTCGTTGAATCGCAAACGTGATGCATACAACACTTGGAGGTATTTCGCTTTTGTGGGGCATTTCGGTCGTAAAGATATTGTCGAACATTTTCTTCGAGTAGGTTGACAAGCTCGTAAATTATCGGTTTAGAAAAATTGAGCCCGGACTGGGGTTAATCTATTAATTGAACGTATTCATTCGGTGGGTATTGGGGTTTAACGGTTTGTAATGGATATATAAATTAGGGTTGCATTTGAATTAATTCGTGTTCAACAGGTTATGATATCAATTTTTTCCCTTCAATCGAATATGGCATTACCGTTGTAATCGTCCTCGTCACTTTGTTTGGATTCGTCAATTTCAATTATTAAATAATATGTAAATATTTATTTGATTTCCTCCGATTTATCCCGCGTTCGAATTGTGTCTCCCGCAAACCGACCATTAAAATGCCAAAATATGACCGCTACATTTTTTAAAATACCGATGTATTCGCGGTGATGTCGTTTTGATTGAGGACATTCGTTTGATTTTTTTTTAAAGCCCGAATCCATAAAACCCGGAAATTCGAATGTCGGTTCGTGTCGCATAAAGCAGATGTTATCGCGAACCTGAAATACCTGCGTCTCGAGAACCATAACAAGATTTCAAAAGAATGAACCTTACGAACAACCACCTTTGTGGCAAGGCCGAAATGTCTTCGAAAGGGTTCTTGAGGGGTGGATATTGCAAATGCAACAACAGATGTCTCGAATTGATCAAAACAAATTTTACGAAAAGAGGTAAAAGTAGCGCAAGCTGCGTTTCAAGGTGTGATGCATCTGGGGTCGAAGTGGTTGAAAGATCTGAAGATGAATTTGATAAATTGGAGCGCTATTGTCAGAAACAGCAACTGGTTGGTTTATGGGTTCTGTAACGAAAAATATGCTAAAATTGTGTCCTAATAATTTCTGTTGGGCGCGTCGATGCTCGCGGGAACGTCGGTAAAAACACAGAGGGGCGGAAATTTTTCATTTAAATTCACTAATTTCGCTCAAGTCCAATGACCATGTTCGATCGGTTGACTCACGCAGCAAATGGAAAACAAACAAATCCCTCGGCCTTTCGAAAACACCTCGATCGAATAAATCATATGCACACTCCATCGATGTGGGCGAGAGGGAGAGGCAATAGCGACAGGTAATATCGTAGAAGGAGACGAGGATAGTGCATAAAACATTTTTATCGGCCGTGCGGCATTACTCGCTGGACGTGGACGAAAAAAATTGTACAGAATCACCGGTTTCTAGTTTCGGATGATGCATTGTGATCGATAGGTGCTGCCGCTGCTGCTGTTATATGCAGTTCGAACGACGGCCATCCCAGCTGCCGTTTTACGTTTGTCCGTGTGTATGTGTGTGTGTGTACTCGACTAGGATTCCGAATTTTCCAGTTTCAAATTTCGCGTTCTCGATGGAAATTCGTTAATTCGACACGAATATTACATTTTTATGCTTGCTTTAATTAGAATTCCGAGGCGACCAGTCGAAAAACCGGTTACAACATTTTCACACACCGACGTCGATGTTTTTCCGGATGAATCCCCGGCTTATCTGAGATACAAAATATATGTTTTGGAGCCTGCTGGATTTGAGGAAACAAAACAAGTTTTCAACGTCAATTACAAATATAATTCAGAAATTTGCTGAATTATCATCACCTCTTTCATTAAAATATTCAATATCAACATCGGGATTGTTAATGGAAATCCTTAATTAACCATCACTGAATTACATAATCAATTTTAATATGGGAAAGATTACATCAATGTTTCAGTATTTTATCAATTGATTTTTCAAATTTCAATTCAAAATAAAGAAAATTATCAAAAATTAAAGAAAAAAAGATTTGAAGACCTTTTATTTCAGATTCATGTAGATATCTTATTAAGTAATGAGTTTCGACAATGAAATATACTTAAGTAATGAATCGCATCTAATCGGATTGAAAATCTGCAAAAAATTTTTCCGTCTTTTCTTCATGAATTTCTGAGAAAGGGTGGAAAACCGATTTTCTAGTGCGTGACGTCTTCTTTGGATTAAAAAGTCTGCGACAAACTATTTTCAGCCGAGAAAAATCCTGCGAATTCATATAAAAACAGTAGTTTAGGAATACCAATGTTTATTCCGAACAAACAAAGAATAATTATATTAAAAGCCATTGGTCGAGAATTGAACATATGGTCAAATTGTTCATATTTTTAAAATATTTTAGATTCCGAGAAAAAGAAAAAATGACGATTAACGATTATTTATTTCCTTGAAAATCATCGAAAATTGCATAATCTGCTAGCAAAATTCGTTATATCAAAAAAATAAGAAAAAATCGGCAAAGTTGTGAAGGTATTTCCTTTTAATTTGGAATATTTGTGAATTTTTGTAACATTTACGACAACCCCCGTTTTTTGCAAATCTCGCCTCTCGATCAAAGCGTTATGTTGAATTTCGACGCTCTGTAAAATTTTCTACTTTTTGCTGAAACTTAGGAATAGTAAGAAAACTTGACGATTGTCTCTGATTTATTTAAGATATTTCTGCAATTCCATTCTAATTATTCATCGAAATAAGTTATGAATTAGGAAGATTTGCTAATATTTTTTGATGATTCTTTCAGATAGCTTTTTTGCATAATTTTATTCAATCGGTTAAATTATTCTATCCGCAAACTTAATGGGTATTAGTAAAAATATTCCTGAATTTTTGCACAGCTTGCAAACTTTGTACAAATAATAACTAAATATCGCAGAGCGTCTTTAATTTTCTGTGCTGAATTTAAATCTTGTAGGTTATTTAAATATAAGTTAAATAATTATCTTAAAAATTAATATTTCGAAAAATTCTCCAGTTTTTCCTAAAAGGAAAAAAACAGGAAAATTCATCAATTCTTCGATATTTACAGATTTTCGATCGTAATTTTCCGTGTTCTTATTGGAATCATTTATCGAAAAAAAATCCAGAACATCTGTGGATGTTTGCAACTCCGCTAAGTTTCAGAAATCTGTCCCTTACTTTTATTGAAATTCAAATAGTTTTACGTTGAAATCTGACAGTCCGCTAGTTTTTCTTAGTTTTCTTTTCTTTCGAGGTCAATAATGAATTTTTTCCATATTTATTTAGGCAGTGATTAAAAGTTATGAATTCAGAATGTCTTTGTATATTTGCAAATATCTGCGATGTTTGTATAAATTTTTGCTAAATACTGCAAATGTCGAATTATCATTTCAAATTTTGAATCAACCGTTTACATCGTACTTTCATTGGAATAAGTGACTATAAAATAATTAATTTTGTTCAGCAAATTTTAATCAATTTCGTAGATAATTGCAATTTATTTTAAAAAGTTTTTCAGATGTTAATGTTTCGATTTTAAAAATAAAAAAATAGAAAATTTCGTTGATTCTTTTTCATATTTACAGAGTTTCGAACTAGATAACCAAGTTTTTTGCGATTCCGTTGAAGTTATTGAACAAAAAAACATAAATTCAGGTTATCTGAATTTTTGAAATATTTCAACAATGTTTTGCTAAATCCTCTATCTTACTATAATTCAAAGTCTTATACTGAAGCTTGATATTCTGCAAAACTCTCTAATTTTTCCCAAAAACGATAAATTTTTTTGATTTTCGACTTTCGAGCTCAATAATAGATTTTTAAAATAATTTTTCAGGAATTAGTCATCCAAAAAGAATTATGAATTCAAAATATTTGCGAGTCTTCGCAAATATCTGCTAAGTTTGTACAGAATTTTTTCAAATCCTACAAACGTCCAATTATTTTTTGAAGTTTTTAATCAACCGTCTAGACCGCAATTCCGTACAAAAATTATGTAAATACAAACTATCTGTGAATACTTGCAATTGTCTGCAAACTTTGCAAAATTTGCCAAGTCATGTAAAGTTCTCTGCCGAATTTAGATCAATCTTGTCGACTACTTTAACTTATTTTAAAGAATTAGTTTAAAAGCAAGATTGTACAACTTTTCGCAAAAGCAAGGAAGTAATAGAAAAATTTCTTGATTCTTTCTTGTATTTGTGAAAACGAAGTTTTCTTCGATTCCGTTAGAATTACTTATCGAAAAAAATTAAAAATCTAATATGTCTGTGAATTTTGAGATATTTGCTCAAACTTTTCCTAAAGCCTGCAAATTTTGCTCTTTAGTCTTACCGTAACTCAGAGAGTATGTTGAAGTTTGAAGTTCTGCAAAACTGTAACTTTCCAAAAGAGATAAATAATTTTCTGCTTTTCTAAATATAATATTTTTGTTTCGTAATATTTTAGGAATCTTTGCAAAACATCTGCCAAATCTGTGCAAAATTTTGCCTAATTGTGATTGCAGGCAAATTATTTTTTGGAAAATTTAAACAATCGTTTAGGTTAATTGATACTGACCGCAGTTTCATTAGAATTAGTAATTGAAAACAATTATAAACACAAAGTCTATGTGAATCTTTGCACATGTCTGCAAACGTCGCTGATACATTCTCTAAACCGTGCAGATAAGTGAGGCGGATGGATAATCTATCCAAGGGAAATACACTTCACAGGAAAAACAATTTAGGTACAAGAATAGAAAATATTTAGTTTTTGAAACAAAACCTAATTATAATAATGAAACTCATTGAATTTGAAAAAAAAACCCAATTGAATTCCTCAAAAGTTCAATGTGCATCCACTCGCCGTCAAAAGAAATGCGAGTAAGAAAAAAAAATGAATAAGACTAGACTAGGTTGGACAGGTCAGACTTGACAAGGTTATTTTCAGCACGAAGTCAGTCTTGCTACGAAGCTGGTTTTGGAACTCATTCAGGTAGATCAGGAACAAAAAAAGGCGGAGGGGCAAGGAGTAACTCCACTCTCTCTTCGAATTGAGAAAGAGCGGACACAATACTTTTAGAAACCATACGTAAAAATTGCAAAGAATAATAAGTCTTGCAAATCATGGCTTCATGTCGTCGTCGTCGTCGCGTTATCGAATAAGTTAAATTGCAAAATAATCAAACAATGACCGAGCTTTTTCTCCGCAATTCCTCGATCGATTTAACCTAATCACGTCGAGATGAATCAACGTAAAATCCCCTTCTAGAAAAGATGAAAGATCACTCCGGGTGTTGGATTACAGAAACGGGAACCAATAAAACGTCGCCGCGCTTATATATAAAAACTGTCGAATTACATGTGGGAGCTGGTGCGAGGGTTCCAGTGACCTACTGTTAAGTTAATACACGTATCGCACCCTAACCTACAAAAATGAATCACGAACGAATCGCGCCCTTAACGGGGATAAAAATAAGACTCGTGCGACGAAGATCGGGAAACAGTGGGCAATAGACCAGACTTTTAATGGGAAACCAGGGATGAATTTCGAGAAATTTCGAGGATTTTTCCCTTCATTGGATTTAATTTTGATTTTAGTTAATTTAGTTTAGAGTTTTTTTTCGAAAAAATCGTTATTACGTATCGGTGATTTTAAAACAGGTACTTGATATGTTTGTAAGGTTTTTGTGGTATTTAAGTTGTTACCACCCTGTGTCAAGTCGAAGGGGCAACATCGGAACTAGAAGTAGTAACAAAGAGAAGGAGAAGGGTAGACGCTACGAGTTTCTATTTATTGGAAGGAGGGTCTTTTTCTTTGTTATCCAGACTGGAGAATAAGTCAGCTGGCTGATCAACGCACGGGGGTTACGGAGATGCAGCTGTCCTCCCTTCAAGTTTACTTGCATTCTGCGTGCGCTATGGGGACAGTGGCGTTGTTCGATTAGACGTTTCGAAACCGACGGACGAGGCAAATAAATATTTAACGATGATTAATAATCCCCCGGCGACAGATGAAAGGACGATTAATTTTTGTCTTGCCTCAATCGAAGGGGGTGGCCCTTCGCACCCCTTTGAAGTCGCGACTCGGAATTCCCAACGGGCCGGACGAATACTTCTTCGATCGGCGTCTACGCCTCTGGTTTTCGTTTACATTTTTATCTGCGCTTCGCTCTTCAGACTAAATACAATCTAGCCAGCGCGTGTCAGGCACGGGCCCCGTTTTTTGACCCTCCTTGCAACAAAAGAAAGTCGCCCCTTGTCGATCTCGACAATGCTGCACCGGGCTCGTAATCTTAATGCCTTTTATCATGCAAATGCCCGTTGCGATCAAACATCTGCCGATTCGTACGACGACGACGACGCGACGTAGCGGTTAATCCGTCACGTGACGTGACGCATCCTCGACCCGACCGTCTCAAGGAGGACCCCGTCCGTGACGTCACGCTAAGAAATTGGTCTCAAGGTTGGGACGCATCCGGTGACGTAACGACACACACACCGGGAGACTCCTTCGAGGTCGACGCACGCAACGTAAACAAAAGTCGTCTTGCCCGGATGTGGATTTTGGGGAAGGCGATCTTAGCGCAGCAGAAGGACAAAAAAAAATTTCCCTCGGAAATCTAATTGTTTGTTTGCATTAGTGGTGGATTTCCGTGGAAATTAGGGTCGTATCAATCATCTAGGTCGGTACGAAGTAAACAAAAGAAACGAGCACGAAAAGAAATTGTTCGATAATCCCAGGTTTTATGAAAAACGCTCTTTGTGAAGGCTCGCGCGCTAATGATAGTCCATATAGTTGACACTACGTAAATGATATGGGTGTGCATAGTTATGATAAATCAGCCGTCGGGTAGGTGGACACGCGAACGACGCGGAAAGTGCTGGAAAAAATTCTTTCGTGCCGTTTCCGAAACGATTTTCTAAATTATTGAAACAATTATAAAAACATTAAAGCAGATATTTCATAAATACGTAATGGGTTATGGCGTTTCCGAACTTACTTTCCGGCGATAAAGCACATAAACTAAGTCACGCTTTTTAC
Source organism: Novius pumilus (assembly GCA_020654155.1). NCBI lineage: Eukaryota > Metazoa > Arthropoda > Insecta > Coleoptera > Coccinellidae > Novius > Novius pumilus. The sequence goes on from JAIFOV010000476.1 coordinate 1,093,429, forward strand.
GTGAAACTTGTCACGAAACGATTTCGGTTCAATTATTTATACGAACGAAAAAAAAATGAGCGCCGCGCTAAAGCTTTCGACCATTTTTGACCGCTTCTCGCAATCGCGATCGAAAAAGCGGAAACGACAATTTAATTACGTCTCACCCCAAGTTTACAACAAGATTAGAAACCAACTGTTGCGCCAGCTCCGTTTTCTTAGACGGCAAACTCCCCCTAAAGAAAACGGCAACAAGTGGCCACTTGCCGGGATTTTCTCGGCTAATGAAAACTGAGACGGTAATCTTATTGACAGATCGGGTGGCGTTCAACAGATTGACGCCACTTCCGCCCCTTTCTTCCGTTTTTCTTTCCGGAAAATCGCCTCAGAAAGCGTTTACGCGGAAAAGTCGGAAGGAGTTGCGGCGGAGCGCCTTTTCAGACGATGTTTACCCGTCGTCTCCCCTTCAGCTTTATTCGATTCAAACGCAACCTTGACAACGTCATATCTAAGGTGGTTTGTTGAACGAAAACACCTGTGACGGTATCTTTAGAAAACGGCTCCGACCTCGACAAGTCGGACAAGTTTGCTCGAAGCCAGTTGTGAATGGGTATGAATGGGGCCTCCTTCTACTACTTACTACGATTCTTTAAGCGCCCGATGGTGCACTGCTCGAGACGAAGGGGACTCCATTCAAGATAAAGCAACTATATTTCAAAGTTTGTCAGTTCAATCACAGCCGGATACTTCGGAGACTTCAAGGAAACTATTATCTCAATGACGTAATTTTATTTACAAAACTACAAGAATCTTTGATAAAATTCGTTTTTTTTTGTCCTGGAGTTCACTTTTTCATGTCTCAGTTAATTATGCAGAAAAATGAATATTGAATTCTTTTTTCTCTTTTTTTAAAGGTAGGTTTGCTTTTCTGCAGTCATTTTAGATTTTTCTTAAATTTCAAACAACTCTGGTAGATTTAAAGATACCATCAAAATGACATCAAAATGGGGTTTGTTAATTTAAGCAGTGTTTCAGAGTTCATACGACTTGTGATGACCTAGAAAAATTGGAAATCTCATCGCGAAAGTGTTAATGTAATCTGTGACCAATTTATTAGAGTTCAAGACGGAAAATATCTATCTAACGTTATCCGTGAATCTTACAAAGCATATTATTGACTGTTCGAACTCAAAACAGATCGTGTGCTCCACATTTCGATTAGGGCTGGCATTTTTGTTGATCCGCAAATTGGAAGAAATTTCGTTGCTTAAACATCTTCAAGGTTACTGATTCGTACTCAAAAAGCAATTTGTAACAAGTTCAAACTGATACAAAAAGCCGAAATAACTCAGGAATGTTGTTAAAAATAGGAACATATCGATGGTGAAAACGTGAAAGTTCGTAAGTTTAAAAATCGTTGGTTCAGTTTTCGATGTGCCATTATGTGTTCAAGGCTTTACTTAAATCGAAAAACTTTGTCTATTTTTTAGAAACTTCTCTCAGAACTTCTGAAAAGTATTCTTCAAATGTTCAAGAAAATTGGTAACGAATTGATATTCAGTTTTGAAAAAAATTACGCTTTCGGAGAGTTAAAGAAATTAATCAGAATACAGAAGCATTTTAGAAATTTTTTCGCCTATTTTCAGTAACTCCAAAAAAATCTGGTGATTTTGAAAATATTCACGCGTATGAATTTTCTCGAAGCTTAAAATGTTCATTGATTTCCTAAGAATTTCAAAAACATTCGCAACTTTAGAACAAACTTAACGTGATCTTCAGATTTTCAAAAGAGTTCTAAAACAGTCGGAAAATTTTCGAAAAGTTTGCGGAGATCCAAGATGAAACGTTTTCTTTTAAATATGAGGAATTACAGTCTTAGAAAAAGTGATAATCAAGTTATTTGCACAGAAAATTTCCCATATTTAAAGAATTTGGATGAAAGTTTAAGATTCATATTATATTTTGTCGGCATTCCCGAAAAATTTTGAACATTATCGAACTATTAGAAAAGAATTTTCGACGAATTCTGGACAATTTGTTTCAGACATTTCAAATGAAATGTTTTTTCATTTATTTCTTAGGAAATATGTGAAAATTCCGAAGAGGTTCCACTAGGATCTTGAGAGAATTCCAAAAATGTAAAGGACCAAATCTACATTGATTTTGATGAAATTTTTCTTAGCAATATGAAAAAAATAACAGGAATCCCCGAAAAGATTGCAACAAGAGGATTAAAAAAATTCCAAAAGATTTATGTTGCATTTTGCAAAAATTTTTTACTATGTTTTTTTATAGTAGATTTGAAAGATATTGATTTATTTATTTCCTAAATTGCGGGAGAAAATTGGGTAGATAATTGAATATTTTCTCAGATTAATCAATTTTCCTGAGAACTTCAGTCAATTTTGCACGTAAGATGAGAGCAGATCGATGTTTTCAAAAATATGAGGATATACAAGAATTTCTTGTGAATTTCCTCGAAATTTCACGAAAGTTTTCTCAAATTTTAAAGACATTACAAACGGAATTCATGATGACCAATTCATTCGAGATCTGATGATTATCCAAAAAAGCCGGATTTCAATCTCGCTAAATTTCAACTTACCCGTCTATATGTATATTGATTGGGTCATGCTAGGGGCACAAGTGCGATACAAAAACGTCTGTTATTTGAACCTAGGTCATTAGGTTAGACGCAAATCTAAGCAAAAAAAGGAAAAATGGCATTATAATGGATTTATAAACTTTTGAGAAGATTTTTTTTCAAATGATACTGAATATGTTGCAGCAATTTCTTACATGTTGGCAACAAATCAAATGTGAAGAGTTTTCTCGAATCAACCATTGAATTCATACGAATTTCGGTTCATTCTCAAGAATTGTCAAATATATAAATTTTCGAAAATGTCTTGGGAATCGTCCCAAAATTTCAAAAGAAGTTACACAATTTTTGAAATTCTTTGAAGCGATCGAGGAAATCAGATGCAGGAAATCATTAAAAATTGCGTAATGTGATTAAGAATGTGACATTGCAGGAATTTCACATAAAGTTGTAGAATTTTACGTATAATTTGAGTTAGTTACTCCACTACGAATTTTGGAAAACATATTCAAAATATTCACAGAAGAATTTTCATCGCTCTCTTCAGAATTCAATTTAAATAATGCTCCAGTTCCTTATTTTTTTACATTAAGGTAAGTTTTGAATTGAAAAAAAAATTATTATTCGAATGTTTTTTGACGAAATCACAAAATTACTATTGAAAGTACCTAATATGAATTTGTCTGCATTCGTTTGATGTGGAACGAGAAAAGCGGAAGATTTAAAATAAGAAATGAAATGAATCAATACAAGATAAAATTTGAAATAAACTGAAAACATTTATAAAAGTATCAATTAGAACACTGATACAAAAAAAAACTCGCGGGTTTTCAAATTTAAAGTAATGTATTCAAGTGAATTGAAATGAAGATAGAATGAAGTTGAAAAGCCAGTTGAATACTAATTGATGAGAAAAGTTGACCGAATGAAACGAAATTTTCACATAATAACAAGTTTTGTTTTACAATAACAATAAAGTGAATGAGTAGATTTGAAATTTAGAATAAATTTAATTCAATGAGCATGTGACAGACCTATGGGAGTATGGTTTTAATTGTTATCATTATGTAATAAATAAGAGAATGAAACGTCATTTTTGGAATCGACGTTTTATAACATGAATCTCAGTAATCATCTCTTGACTCATGTACGATAATTAAAAATGAATTATCGCCTGGTGACGCTTTGAAATAAATCTGAACTCCTGAGTCACTTAATCAACAAGTTTGTTGTGTCAAGAAAATAAATCTTTATAAGTGTGGTTCTTCATATATGAAACCAAATTTTTGTTATCCAATAGGTGATTTACCGGAACGACCAATTTTCTCGATGCATTTTTTATCATCAGAAACATGTGTTTACATGTTCACTACTTAAATTATATATGTGGCATCTTAAAATTTTGTTTATTGTTAATAAAATCAGATCGATTCGTGGTTCCCCGGGTTCCAAGTACCAACATTTTTTTTTTAATTAGAATCTATCCGGTCGTCGACAATAAGCACCAGCGTACGAGATGGTTAATCACTATCTTCAATTTGCGTTTCAAAGGACGCGGACGAGGATATCCGCTGGCGATGCGGTCCAAAAGACAGTGATATCATCAGGATTTACGCCGGTGGACAGACACGCCGTGAGATATTGCCGCCCCGTTCCGTACCTACTACATATAGACCGGAGTCGGCTCCGGTTCGGCCGTGATTAGTTCACGTGAGAGCCGCCCCCGAACGCGCGGTGGCGGCGGCTTAATCGACAAAATTCCGTCGGATCGAAAACCCCGGCGCGCAATACCTACCCCACCGCCGCCGATAAAAATTCCCGTTTCTTTCGCGTTTAAAAAACCGGAATTGATTAAGTGAACGTGGCCGGACGAAAGTACGCCCCGTACCCGATTTATATATATCTACTCGAACGAAACTTTCCGGGAACCAAGCGAATATAAATTGAATTTGTTGAAGACTCCAATTGCTTCCTTAACTCTCCATAATTGTATCTCTCGGCGGAAATGATTAATCCGATTCAATGGATAACAATTCAAAACTCTCCTACCGGGCAATTTATCCTCAATCGGACATCGTTTAATTAAGGGAGACCCTAAGTTTAAGATTTGTTTCGTGGAGCGGCGACCCATTTCCGCAAATTAAACTTGTACGCATCGCGCGGTTACGTTCTCGGGGATGCGACGCGACAAAAATCAAATTTTAATCGGCCTTTTTGGGATTCGTGCGGAACAATGATAAACAGTCGTATGTGGTTGAAAGGAGAAACTTATGCCATTAAAGTGCACGAAATACAAATTACCTAATCGATATTATTCCATTAAGCGTCTTCCTTGAAGACAGAACAATATTACGAACGTGTTATGCGCCTCGATATTTCCCTAATCTTTTATCGTGTCACGTCAAAAACAGACGGTAATTGTTCTTGAGCTTGGCCCCTGGGATGCAATGTTTACGTGCGAAACTTTGGGGTGTTTGCGACTGCTTAAATATCGTCTTAAGTGGTGTGTGGTTGATTTGAATCACAATTTCGTTTTAGGGATAATAAAAATGTTTCGTACTACCCAAATTAGGATGATTTACAATTCTCTGAATCGCTCACTAACCTATGGTTGAAAATGTGATTGTAAACGCATTAACTTTGAAACTCCACACACGCAAAGCTATTACGTCGAATGAAGTCACACCTGTCGAAAATGCATCGACGCCGACGCCGACGTCGCTGCCGCCCCCGTAGTTCCCTTAAGAAAACAACGGAAGTCGTGCGGCGGAAATGAGACTACTTAAACGGAAGTAGCTAAGTAGCGGCCACAATGCCTCGACGGTTCCGCTCGCATGTCGCATTATTCAGTTCCCATAGAGCGCAGGAATCCTTTCGCTTTCCCGAAACGTTTATCAATTTCGGAAACGGCCTCGCGATCATCGGAAAGCTCTCCGACTAATAACTTAAACACTTGGAACGCTAATTAACATAATAATCAATTAGTAACATTGCGCCCGATTTCGAAGCCTAATTAACACAGTTAATTGAATCGGCAATGGAGTAAGGCTGACCGGACAATGTACGTTGCTGGGTTACAATTCGAACAGAATATTTGGATAATTTAGCGAAGCGATTATCTTTGGAATGGAAAATCGTTTCCTTCACATATCAGAAACATTAAGAATAATCGGGTGAACGAAACGAACAATCAATGGAGGTTAAAAACCTCCGGGTCATCAACTATGAATCCTGTCCATTATGCCGCACAAAGGATTGGCGCGACAGGTCCAGGATGTTTTCTCTTCTCCTTTCATATAAATAAAGCGATAATCATACTTTGGTTCAACAAATCGTAGCCCGATCGTTCCGTTTCTTGTCCGATTTGATCAAGTTGGCGTGACGCGAATCCGCGATTCGTCCCACGTTCGAACCAATCGAATAATACCGGATGAAAAGGTGTGTTCCACTTTCTTCCCTTCCACTTGTCCGATCAAACCTTGGTGGAACTCCGACGACAAAAAAAAAAAGAAAAACGACGGTTGGAAATTGCAATATTTAAAGCGACGCGCGATGCGCAACGACGCATAGTGCATAGAACAGGGTTGAATTGATAAGGAGGCGCATTAGCGGTGGCATATGCCTAAGACCATGGGACATCTGTGCCGTGTTTGCCGACCATGGTAATCGCCAGGTGGCAATGTCTTTACCGACGAGGGTTCGTGGCAGATGTGCCTCACCCTTTGCCCTCGTTCTTAGTTACCGCTTTAATTTACACAAATCGACGAGCAAAAAAAAATAGCGCACGTCTTCATCCCCCGCAAAAGCGCAAAAAATCGATACGTCTTCATCTGGAATAACAGACATCAAAACACCATCTGGGATGTTATCCAACGCAGTACTCGAATTAGGTTCATTGTGGGCAATGTGGGCATCCCGTTCAATAGATATCGATGTCCATAATTTGATCGATTAGGTTCGAAAAGATGCGGAAACTCGATATTCGCCTTCGAAAACGCCTCCGCGTCTTATTGTGTTTGACACCGATCGATTTAAAAAGACATTTTTCAAATGCGCATCTGGCATCTTCGACTGCAAAACAAATACCATATTGTGGTTTTGGTCCGTTGTGTGGTACGTTTTTAAAGTGGTATCGCGTTACCGCTTTCTTAACGATAAATTTGCGGTCAAGTGGTCCTTTTGATCCACGCATTTCCATTCGGGTTGCGTAGGATCAAAGGAGCGCGCTATCTGCGAAGGCCACCGGACGTTCTTTTCCTTGGGTTTTCCGAAGTGATTAAAAGCTCCCTTACGACAATAGTACCGATAGTGATTTGATTCTTAAATATACTTAATCGTGATACTCGAAATTAATAAAATATTTCTTACTTATTAGTCCATTGAGGAGGAAAAAGGTACTAATCACATCACATGCCTTTTCCATATCTATAATTCATCATGAAAGAATATCATGGTTTTATTTTTGTTCACTTGAATATTTAAGTGATTTAAGTATGCATTTTGCGACAATAAATTGTCAAGACTTCAACATCAAAATAATTGAAGCGTGGCGAAAGATAATTTTATGATTATTAATAATTTATGCAATAAGAATAGAACATTATTATCAGAGCGAATAATTATCAATCTTTTTTCACCAATATCGATTAATTCGTTATATTAGAAAAGACGAATTTTCAATCTTACACCATTCTCGATATTTTCTGGATTTCCAGTTTTTTAAGTCGTTCTTTACGCTTTCAGCAATATCATATTTCAATTTTCTTAATTTGATGTTGAGGGCGTTAAATAGAGAGACAAGTTATTCAAATAATTTTTTCAATGATTTCCCTCAACGAATTGAGCAAACTTTTCAAAGAATTTTCTCGAACGTATCTGAGGGCCGAAAAAAGATAAGAAAAATCATATCCTAAACAAATCTATAAATTCTTCTAATGTAAACTACTCAAAATATCATAAATTATTTGAGCAGTTGTTTCCGTCATTTTGAAAGATTTAATTGAATTATTTGGAGAAATCTGAGGATTTTTCCATCCATCATGAAAAAATGAAAACAAACATTTTCTGAATATTTCAAACAAAATATGTTCAAATTTTTCATGTTTTTCGAAACATCATCAATTTATCGAAAAATCTACTTTTCCTTAGAAAATAGAAGATCTTCTATTAAGACAGTTGAATCATGTTTTTACCTTCGACAAAGCTTTGACTTACCAATTGGGAAAATTCATCGAAATTACTACCCTCAAAATTCTGAGAGCCTCAATATTTGAAAATATCTCCATAATCCTATGTTCGTAAAATTCAATATTTGCGAATGTATCAAATTCTCCGGAAAATTAGTTGATATTTGTGGAATTTTTTAAAACGCCATGTTTCTATAAATCAAAATAATCTAAAAAGTTTAGCTGGTCTTCCTCAAAAAATGATAAATGATGTGAGAAAATTTCTGCGTTATCTTTAGGAATATAAGTTTCTTCATCTGAAAGATTTGAAAATTTGGGAAGCTTTTCATAGTTGAATGATATCTGAGTCAGTGAAATCAAAAAAGTTCCTCTGAATCCGTGAATTTTACAAATTAACTTAAAAATTTTGGAGCGCGTTCAAACAGTGGCTTTTATGAACTGTAGAATGACAAAAAAACAAACATCTTCTGAATATTTCAAATACTTGTAGCAATATGCTCAATGTAAAATGTTAACTTTTTTCGAAACATCATAAATTTTTCGAAGAATCTTCTGCTTCTTATTGGAAAATTTGTTAAATTCCTCAAGAAAATGTTTTGAAATTTTTCTGCCTTCTGACCAAAACTTCGATACACCCAATCTGAAAATTCCGGAAACTCCAACATAGATACGAAAATATTTTCATAATCGTATGATCTGCCGGTGAAATTCAACAATTGTGAATTTTAGAAATTTTCTGAAAAATTTTTAATATCTACCTGTTGATTTTTTTGAAAATGGTTATGTTGTGTAATGTGTAAAAATTTTTCAGAGTTTCTTATTCGTTTAAAAGGAAGAAAACACTTTGATTCTTCAAATATTTTATGTAACCCACCAAAACTTTCAATTTCGACTTCATGAAATATTGTTGCAAAAAAGTCTTTTCAACATTTAGAAGTGATGAAAACTTTGTATTTTTGTGTTCTGTAAGATCTGTATGTGATTGTGGAGTTTCATGAATATAGTTTTTTCGACCTTTATATTATTTTAGAAAAACCTTAAATTCAATTTTTTGTTCCACTTTTCCTTCATTTTTTCGGATACTATGTATTTTTGGAGGCTCTAGAATTATTACTTATAAATTTTCTGAAAGGTTTCCTTCATTTACTGGCGAAGTAGAAGTTTTTTGACGATATTTACTGAATTATTTTGAAAAATGTAGGAGCTCTGGTAGATTGATCTCAAAAACATTTCCAGTATTTCTTTCGTAATCCTTCCTGAAATTGAGTATCTTTTACGAATTGTTAATAAAATTCAACAAACTCCTCTTCCTCAAAAATCTATAAGTTTTCTAAACGTTTCGACATCTCTAAACCATGAAATTAACTTGAGGAATTTTTAGAAAACCATGCAGAATAATAAAAATCATTTTTTGAACGCTCAGAGCTGCTCCAAAAAATTATGAATTTAAAAAATATTCTCAATTTTGGAAATTTAATTCTAGAAATAACGCTTGTCTTTTTTGTCATTTCCTTCATCAAACTGGTTTAGAAATTTGAAATATTTTTCAAGAATAGGAACATTTCAACGAATGCCTCTGAAGCCAAATATTCCCAAAATTTCGATAAAGAGATTCTAAAGAAGGTTGCAAATGTTTCTTTTTGAATCTTTTCAAAAATTAAGTGACGATAATAATAATGTTACCAATGCAATTTTCAGATTGATGTATTGACAATCTGCACTTATTAAAAAGTCACGAACAGACAGATGATTAATTGAACATTTGTTCGATCTAATTAAATAGTTGACGACTGTTCAATAAAATCAATAACATCGTTAATTTGTTTGAGAAACGTCAAGCAACAAACGTTCACTTGATAATCTGTCGCTTCGCGATTTGTTCACCACCGACAAAGGTTCAAACGATTATCCATCGTTGGCGACTAGTTGCGATATCAAGTTGTTATATAAAAAATGTCTAAATTGTCTAAGTTAACCTTGATTTCCCCGATTCAAATTGTTTCGCACGAAACAAAGCCGAAAAACCCCATTTGGAAGATTAGGTATAAGCTGACGGTTGGCGATGATGACGAGATGAGCGCGCCCCGTTTTATAATCAACGATTTCTTGCCATTGTTCGATGGTTTTCTATTCCAAACAAACAATTTTTGCCGCGAGTCCTACTTACAATATAGGAACAATAATACCTCCATCGTTGCGTGTATCCTGTTCGGACAACAGGAAATTTACATCTCTTACCTCAGATTTAAATTCCATTCCATGATGACATGATATTAGGTCCCCGTTCGTTCTCTTTTATCTTTTCATCTCGAGCACTCGAGTGGGGCTCATAGGGAATCATTATTAGGTTTTTTTTTCATATGTCCGCACATTAGCAATTCTTATAATGCTCTGATTCGTGTCGTTTCAAGGACTGCGCAATTTCGATTTGAAAATAAACGACTTCACGTTTTATATGTATATTATTTTTCGTGCGTGGTTTTTTTTATGTATAATTTTAATTGATGATACTGCACGGGATCGTCGACGTTTCTGAGATAACTCTTTCCGTTTCCTTTTCGATGATACACTTTATCGTTTTCTTTCGCGTTCTTATCGTTTTTATTCCTACGTAGCCAAGATTAGGTGGTATTTAGGAAAACAATTCTCCTATCTGGTTTACAACGATTTATCGAAACTTCTACCCACTTACAGAGCGATCTTTGTAATGAGCGCGAGGTGGTATTGGGAAAGAAAAATCACTCACCTTTATCTTATAGGATGAATAGAAAATCTCGATTTGGATTCCATTTACTTATTCTGAAACAAAAAGAAAAAGTTGTCGTTAATTTGTATCGCAATCTCGTTAGCGTTCCTCGTTGAATATTCCGTGACAATAAGGCATAAATATCCGGGTATCAATCGATGCAAATATTGAGTTTTCTATGTCAATTAAAAACGATTGTTTTCAAAACGATACTTTTCGACGAGATGCAGAAAACTATAAATAGAACGCGGAGAACGCCTTCGAACACGTCAGATGTAAAAGGGGTTAATTCGGTATCGATTAAACGAAATTAGAAATTTAAATTCGAATGCAGGACCGAATGCTTAGTTACTAAGATGGATGGGTCATTACCGTTCTATTATTATTTTTTTGTTGTAAGAAATTCGATAGGCCATCTGGTCATTTATCTCGACCGTTTAAAGTAATCGGACTCAAATAACTGAAATATCAGCCAGTAGGTGGATATAGTCTTGAATAGGTCATTAAGACGCCCCCTGTTTCGGGTTGTCTGTCGACTTGTCGAGATTAAATAGCGAATTGCATAAAATCTATCGTACTTCCTGGACGGACAGGAAATGACGGGCATCACCTATACGTAGCGTCCGTCGCCTTTGCGCACGCAACGGCTCTATCTAATTGTTTATGTACATAATGCGTTTACAACTATATCGCCCTTAATTAGCAACCACAATATGACTTAATAAAACAATCGCGTTACCCTCTAAACACATATACAAACAATGTTGTTTGATGAATTGGCGATTAATCACGCCGATTTGTCGATTAACGTCGGTTAACAAACGTCGCTGAATGTTCGAATAGCGACGCGTTTATCTGTTCTTCGACTTCCTGGCGTCAATTATCGTAATTGTCTCACTTTTAACCTTCCAGCTCCTTTGTTTTCGAAAGTTATTCGCACTTTTGAAATGTCTTAAATATCTTTTTTTCATCAATATCAAAAATTTATGGAATTTATATATTTTTTCTAATGAGATAATTTCTGAAAAGTCAGCGATGTTATTTTCAGAACTTTTGTATTTACGGATTTTCACACTTCTTGAAAGGTACGTATTTACCACTCCACTTTCATTTTATTTATGTCATTTTACGAAGCTTTGAGAGGAGTTTTTTTGAGATCTTGTGAATATTCTTCAAAGTCAATTCTGAAAAGGAGAAAAAAAAATTCTTGAATGCCGGTACATTTCGTCGTTTCGATGAAGTACTGAATAAATTCGTTTCCCATTTGATAAAATAATGATTTATTCGATAAATTCTTTTTGCCAGATACGACAAAAATTGTCAATTTTCTGCGAAATTTTCATTTCTTATGTAATATCCTCTCTCTCTTCTGGATAATGGTAAGAGTTCCATCAAAATTGATTAAGTTGAATGATTCTTTCATGATTAGTACAAAAACTTTATGAAATAAAGTTGTATTTCATTTTTATGAAATTTAAAAATTTCAAGATTAAAAGTTCCTTGAATAGGATTTGTCAAAAATCGTTCTGTTTTTTTAATTTTTGAAATATTCTCTCCTTTTCCTTAAACACTGTACTTTTTGAAAATTGCAAAATTCCACCTGAAAATTTGCTTAGAAATCTGCGTATTGTTTTGAAATCTTCTAGAAATTCAATAAGAAATCTGAAATTTTAGTAAAATAGAAACTTCTTCGAAAGACTGACAATTACGTTATATTGGAGTAATTTCTGAAAAATATTATTCTTGAATGTCAAAATTAAAACATTTTTGAAATATTTCCATGAAAACCATTTTCAAATTATATTTTTAAATTTTTTTATTGTTTGAAGAACAAATTTCAAAATGTAAATAAGATGAAGAAGAGCCGAAAAAATAGGAAAATCAAAAAATTTAACAGTGAATAAAAAATTGGGAATTTTGTACGTTTTGATTGGTCTTCTTCTGTTAATTTCTTTTTTTTTGTTTTGCTCAATTTGTTGGAATTAAATTGATAATATATAGTGCTTCGAGTTCCAAAATTTTTAGTTCTTACAGAATATTTTAGCTTTTGTTGAGATTTCAAACAAAATTTTCATCGAATTTTAAATTTTGCTTTGTCTGTTTATTATGTGTGAATTTTTTGATTTGAGATATTTGTTAGAATGTTCCTCAATGGTCGAGCGTGTTTTCCTCTAAATTTTGTTTTGATTAAATTCATATTTTCCTGTTTCACACTTTTTCTGGTTTTTCCTTTGATTTTTCAGACGTATCAACCTATTTTAGAAAATGTTGAACGGATTCTGTAGTTTTCTTCTTTTAATATTTCCGAGGATTAATTATTATCATCTGTGGTTTGATAAAAAATGAACAAAAACTTTCATGAAATTCTTCCAAAATTAGCATTAATTTGGAGAATATTTTCAATTTTTTTGTTTTTACAGAATTCAATGGAAAACTCAATTTTTTTGTGAAAGTCCATGAATTTCAAGATAATTTTCATGATAGTAGTTTTCAGAGGGTAACCATTAATTCTTTCACCTTTATACCTTTTAGTAGTTTTCATAATGAAAATTATCTCGGCTGAATAAGTTTTTATGTCAATGTTCAATATTTGTTCTCAAAATTTTGAAACAATTCTGATTTGACTTCTTAATATTCATTTTCATAGAAGGAACCCCAACCAAACTTTCAGGTTTCAATATACTTTATTGCGTTTTTATGACGACGCACTACTTAAGCTTACGAAAACTATAAGAAATATAAAAAGAAGACGCAGATCAGATTGGTAAATACTATTCAAATACAAATGTATTGCGCACAATATTTTTTGTGGCTAGTTAGATGAAATAGGAAATTCAATTTAAAATTAGTTCGAATACAAACAAATAAGTAGTTCGGATTATACTGAAATACGCCTAGGAAATAAATAAAACATAACGTGGTTTAAAATATTTCTGTTTTGTATGGTACTGGGGTACTACGCGCTTAAGAGCAGGCAACCAATGATACACCATGCAGATATATAATCGGCATGATTTCTACAGAAAGTTAGTATTTGTATGGGAAATATGGATTTATTTAATCCAACTGTTAATTCAATACAAAAAAAGCTTTCGAATCGATTAAATTCGAAACGTTCATCATTTAAATTTGCAGAAAATATTTGGTGGATGCGCCGTCGTATAGCGTTCTGGAGTTACGGCACATTCACCATTTGAACGTTGGGGGGTTGAATTGTATGGCGTACCACGTGACGGACACGTGCATTTACGCGAAACGTATAATGAACAATCTGTGGACCACCGCAATCGCCCATAATGTGTAAACTACTGACCAAATTATGTACATACATAGTTTGTCAGCGTGTGTTAGAGAGAGAGAAGAGGTGTCATTGATGTTGATTGTCGATTGATATCGCGCACCGTTTGTCGAACGATGCGCCGCCCGATGGAATCGACGTCGCAGGGCGTCAAGAAAATTTTTAAAGTCGATCGCCGCCGCCGCCGCCACCGCCGGTCGGCGGCCGACACATCAACCGGAATAAATAAAGTCGGACGCAGTTTGGCGTTTTCCATTAAAACATCGATTTTCATCCCCATGAAATAGTAAATTGCAATTCGGCCTCACGCGGCGCACTCGATCTCATTCCGGATACACACAGTCAACGGAATAATTCACGTCGCGAAACTGAAACTGACTGCGAACGGCGGCGGTGGCTGCATAAAGCCCCGAAAAATTATACCTATACGCAATCCACGAAAACAATGTAACAGTTGAAATTAGTTCGTATGAAGGCCATATGGTGCCGCGATCAATTCGCGGGGATCGAATTGAATTTTTGATCAAACCCTAAACCTGTTTTCTATTTTGGGTTCTATTTTTATTCATTTTTTGCTTCCTCATTGAGACGCGATGCATTAAAGTTACCAACCGTTTACGTTTCCAGATTTTTTATTTAATATCATGTAAAAGATTCAAAATAGGTGTTTTTGAAACCAAGAGGCAATTAATTAATTGTTGCGTTGGCCAGCATGTAACGTCATCGCGAAACGATGACCGACTATTAAAAATCGAACGTACCGGCATCAATAACCGGGTTAATCGTAAAATACGTTATCCGTTTCAATTACATTAATATTCACACGTATTTGACACTGACCTAGGCAACTACGGCGCCGCTGACCGACAATAATGTGTATAGTAAACACTAAATAGTCCAAACAGCCGATATATTAATAATTGTTACATATCATTCCGTGAATTAAACCGACCCCGTCCCGCACCGTCCCGCGCTCATCAAATGCTACAGCTTATGAATTACACATCGAACTACTGATTGTCACCTATTAGGTTGTTTGCGTCGCTCCGGATTGTTGTTGCACCGATTAAACGGTTATTTATTCATAAGCCAGCGACCGATTCGAGATGTCTGTTCTTCGACGAAACAAACAATTCGAAAGACTCGAAAACCGAATGTCGCGAAAGAACTATTGATTTTTCGCGTTGGATGAAGTTGTAGGGGCTCCGTTGCAACCCCTTCTTTGTGCGAATCCGGTTTTCTAAAGCCTTTAACGAATTTCTGTCAACTCGAGTGAACCGAGTTATAATAACGCCAAGAGCGGCCCCGACAGTTTGAATAGCGGTCAGTACGAATGTTGCGCCATCGAGAAGTGGTTATGATTACGTTTTATGGCACAGGTGAGACGTGACTCCAAAATCTTGAGGAAACGAAGAGGCTGTTTGTTTCGGTGATCATTAAAACTACGACACCAGAATAAGGAGGAAAATTATTTTGGTGTTTGATAATAAACGGAGACGAAAGGGGTATATGCAATATTATTTTTTATGATATATATATTTGCTTTCTAAACAATAATTTACTTAAATTTACTTTCGATTCCGTTCTAAAAAGTTGGCATTCATGATGTAGTTCCACCAGTTAAAAATTGCTTTTTTGAACGAAAAGTACGAAAATGATTTGTAATCAATTGTTGATTACAGGAATTCGCATATCATTATAAGCGAGTGGATAACGGTTAATTCCCTCTAATTTTCTTTATATATCTGAGAAATAATAATTGATTTTGTTTTTGAAAAATTTAATTTTTGACAATTTGAAAACAATAGCGCAAAAATATTATTTTTGTTCTCTGAATTGAGGATTAATTATGTCTCTTTTTCCACCACAGGCGAATATTTCAGAACTTCCTAAGGCAAAAGATCTGAATCGAATATATTCTAATATGAATTACATATTCTTTATTGAATGGTTGAAAGAAAGAAATGACGAATTACAAAATATATATTTCGAATAACTTAGGTATATCGTAATAAGAGGAATAATATCACGAATTACTTTGATAAATTATAATATGAATTGCTTCAGTAATTTGTTATTGGGTCAAAGAAATTACGAATTACTTCATCAATTTGTAACCGACGCTACAAAATTACGCAATATTCGGGTAATTTGTGATCGACGAAGTAAAATTATGATTTACCGCTGCAATTGAATATATCAAAAATGTTATTACATAGTACGTAAGTAATTTGTTATTCAAGTAAGTATTATGACGGAAAATGTTACTGATGACTTCTTGTTACATTGTTATTCAATATTAATCAAAATATTCCATTTTTAATACTTGAATATCTTCCAAAGATATTAATATTTATTATTAAATGAATAGAAAATAAAGGAACTTAAATAGTTCGAGGTTGTTTTTCAAACTTCAATTTAATAACTAAACGGAACTGTTATAAGTGTAATTCAACAATTTTTGACGACCTGAAACGGTAATACATAAATGTTGATCAACTATTACTTCACAAATCTGTGATTGATAACACAGGTCAACACAATAGTTGGCATTGATTTTCGAATATTAAATCATGAATTAGTTAAAATTAGTAAAAAATATAATAAATATTAGGAGAAGAAACACATTTTTTTGTGTCATCGTATCAAATTTCAAGATTAATCAACTGAAAAAATGAAGTAAAATAAAATTCCATCGCAATCAGTTTAATTAAATCACAACTTTCATAGCATGTTTGAGTATTTGTTCGTTCACAGAAAAGGGGCGCCCAAAATGTTATGTTTTTACTGTATGCGTCAATTTGAATCATCTTATTTTCATTCGAGAAATGCAAACGAATTAATATGTTCTAGTAGCGTGAACAGATCTTGAAGACATTTCGCACAGAAGTAACGTAATAAAAGTCGATTTCAATCATATATTTACTACATGCATAACACATGAAGAAAAATCAGGTTATAGCAAACCGAATAATTTGATGTCTAGTTAAATAAAATTGGCGATCATGTTCAGGTTCCAATTTTCTGAGAAAAAATTGTCGAAATTAAAGTGTCACTGCATTTTAACGAGCAATATGT
The DNA here is from genome assembly GCA_020654155.1 of Novius pumilus. NCBI lineage: Eukaryota > Metazoa > Arthropoda > Insecta > Coleoptera > Coccinellidae > Novius > Novius pumilus. The sequence continues at coordinate 1,110,318 of JAIFOV010000476.1, forward strand.
AGAAATGAAACGATTTTCTAGAGCAAACTTCAGTTCAGCAGAAAAGATTTCCTTCCCAGAGTTTGGACAATTTTAAACAGTCCTTCATTTCCTTAAAAAAAACTTAACAAAAACGCGTCGGAAATAAATTGGTTTTTATTTTCGACAAGATTGAAATGAAAACTATCTGGCGCAATTTTGTTACGAAGATTTATTTGTTTCTATTTTGATCAGCTAAAGATTAGCTAGCTTATATTCGATAAGTTAGGCGTTGAAACGAAAATTATAACTATGAAGGAAACATTGCCTGTCCTTCATAATTATGTAAGGGACAGAAAGAATTCTTGATAACAACAATTCTACTCACTTTTATAACCGATGAATATTTAATAATCCTTCACTTAGAATAGATTTTGGTAAAAATGAATGCAACTGAACGCTTATTTATTTTATTAAACATTGCATTGAGGTTAACAACCGTCAAATAAAATGGACAAGGAAATTAGAAAATAGTTTAAGTTAGGAACTATGAAAGCAACCAAAAAAATGTAAATTAACAGAATCGTGATATGAATGTGATTGAGGGTTAATTGTTTTGTTTTTTAAATTCATTATATTCGAAAAGTGAACTTAGGTCAGGTTACGCGGCTGACTTTTCGCTCGAAATGAAATCATTTATTGAATTGTAAATATATTTGAATCATAAATTATTCAAAGTTAGAATTAAGCTTTCAAGATTTCATTCGGATCAAGTAGTGAAATTTAGTAAGAAATCAATATTTATTTGAACGGAAGGAAATTCATCGGTTGAATGTTGTTTCAAAATCGAAATCGACACGTTTAACTTCAATAAAACGACTAGGCTTTCAGTAACAAAGAGTGGAACGAAATAAAATAAAGCAAGACAACTGGAACTTTAATACGAAATAATAGAAAACAAATAAAAATAAACAAACGAAATAATCGTAAGCATAGTAGAACTTTGAACTGATTTACCTTACAACTAAACATAATCCCAAAAACTAACTCGTCACATCGCGAAAATTTTCGAACCGACGTTAAATGATTAAAGAAGTACTCGTCGCCCGTTAATCACTATTAACAATCAAATACACAACTCGGAAAAGTTGAACGAACGCGACACGTGAACCGTCGTTTTGTATTTGGGGTGGCGGGCGCGCTCGCAAAATCTCCAAGTCCGAAAATGATCCAGACGCCGCTGCGCGCAGTCTGGAAACGTCCTTACGGTTCGGAAGGCGCCGAAGGAGTGAAGCGTCTCTCGCCTAAGACGTGGGCTCAAGGCGATCTTTAGGGAAAAGACGGCGGCGCCGATGCACAGGACGCCGGCAGACGACTGACACAAGACGTCGTAGGGGTGCGACGCGCGCCTCCCCACGTGCCCCCCACTATCTCGCCACGCCTCCGAAGGGGAATACGCTAATTAAGTGGCATTTTTAAGTAGCCGCTAAGATTTTTCGAAGAATGCGACGAAAAACGCGAAATTTTCTTTCGGCGGCGCGGCGTCGGGATGTAAAGTGGCGGATGCGCCGGGGCGGCGCTCGCGATTTCCGATCAACTTTTACGTTTTATCCGGTTTCTGGTTACGTTGAGGAGATCGCGCAATTTACCTGCTGCGAAAAAGAATTTTCACATTCTGCCTTGCCACTTCGTTGGATGTCCATTCAATCAACCTCCGGCGCTTTTATTTTAGACGAACGAGTTAACGAAGGGGAGAAATTACGAGGGTAGCTTGCCGACCGTCGGTCACTGTCCAACGTAATAGGGAGAATTTCATCCCCAGGAATCGATGAGTAACTGGAAGAAAAGAGTTCATTACACCCTTTTCTCTAACGGACGGTTTTTTTCCGTTCACTCTGGTCGACACTGGCGCGCTTCACCATCCGCCCAACAAATAATTTTCACGACTCTAAAACAGCTGTTAATTATTTATAATTCACTGGCGGCGGTTATTGCGGTTAGGTTACCGGTTTCACTTTCACTAATCAACCGATCACTTGATAATGCGCGGTTCAAATGACGATTTGTGCGCGCCCGTTTCATTTTTAAAGGGAATTGTGTGGGCATCGAAAAAAATGCTTACCTTAAATTTGTTCCTTAAAAGTAAAAAAAAAGCGCGTACACTTACTAGGAATCACAACACTTAGGGTACATGGCAATGAATGCCCGTCTTGTAGCACACTATCAGGCATTATCAAGTAGTGGGGAGACGCATGAGCAGCGTCTCGACGCCGCACTTGCCGATCGCTGGCGCCCTCGCTCGCAACTCGGCGACGTCTCGAACCAACCTTCGGCCTTCGTGCGAATAGAAGTGAGCGAGGAAATTTCGACGACAGCGTTCAAACATTCACAATCCACGCGAGCGTCAAGGTCAGTTATTTTCCTTTTTATTCCTTTCTCATCGCGTAACTATCGTTTTGATACGAATAATTCATATCATACGTGATCAGTCATATTCGTCATAATCCCACGCGTTGCCATGAATCATTACATCGTTAAACCAAAACCCGATAATTACAGTTTACGTTTTGTTGAGACATACCGCGACGTTATTAATTCGAATCCCGAAAATTATTAATATTTGTCCTACTATATATGACTGACTAATGCCGATCCAAAAGTCACATAAATCAGAGCTCTATATTACGTTGGCGCCGGTGTCTGTCTTTCGTCACAAGGAAATTTCGATTCCGGGTTACCAAAACGATAATTTACGATCGACCACGACCGAATGTGGACATTGGACGTCTTTCAGAGAAGAGTTATATCTTGACCGGGTCCGTGTTAGCTGTCCCCTCGAATAGATATAGTGGATTAAAGTGACCGCGTACGCGCAATGCACTTCTTTCTGTAATTGATTTAGAAGATCGTTAAGCTATCCCTGGAGACGATGAACAGAAATCGAAACTAAATTCATTAAGTTTCACGACTCAATTTACTTTGGGGAAAAATAAAACTGTCTTCTATTCCAATGCGTTGAAAATTTCCGAACTTGACCACTGAATAAATCGATAAGAATTGTGGAAAGAGCGTTCATTCATTTAAATAACAACTCGATTTTCCGGAAAGAATCAAGAAATCGAAGTCGATATTTTTCAAAACAATGGAATTTTTTTATTTTTCGAAAATAGGAACCAAAGTTTTGAATCTTTTCAAGAATGGATGTTTACTTAAAATATATGAAAAACTTTTTCTTTAAACGAAATGAATTTTTCATAATTCGGGTATTTGAAGTGGAAATCCTATAATTTTGGCCATATACAAAGTTTTTTGGAACTTATGTCGAATAATGAAAATTTTTTATGTTTTAAACTACTAACAGCAACATTTTTTGGGGATCGAATCATAAATATAATTTGATAATAACAAAACCCAGTAGTTCAATATTTTTTCAAATCAAAAAAAAAAATCAGATAATTTTTTAATTATCAAAGATTTAAGAAAATCATAAAAATTCGAAACAAAATTTTGAAGTAACATCAAAAATTAATCATGTAGTAATTGAATTTGGAATAGACAATATCACAAATATAGTTGAATAATTATAAAAATGTCAAATCATCAAAATATTCGATGTAACCTGGGTTTTCGAAAAATATGGTAAAGATAAATGGCGATTTTTAATTAGTTTCAGTGCCACATTTTGTTTTCCTCGATGAATATCAACAAAATTGAGTAAAGTTTCTTTAAAATCTCCATAATTCTGAGTGCACACAACGATTTCTGGAAAAAATGTCGAGTAATAAAAAACAATTAATATTTCTTGGGGGTTGAATTTACTCACACACGAAATGTTTTAAAATTATTGACGATGATAATCTTAAAAAATAAAATAATTTCTGCAATTTTGCTGTAAGAAATCAATTTTTCTTCAATATTTTACGAATAAATAAAAAACAAATAAACTTCGTAGATGATCACTTTTTTTGTTTCGTTTCCTTATGTGCTACTGATGTTTTCAAATGTCAAAGATCGATGAAGATTTTCGATCCTCAAACTCGCAATGAATCACCGCTGTTTTGAGATAACTTAAAATTTACTGTGATTGTAATCAATATAAATATGTATTTGAAATCTGTAATCTTTATAACGTGTCGCGTTTTGAAAATTCGTATAATCTCTAAATTTACAATTTACAATTTACTTCAACTACTACCTGTAATATATTCATTCGGAGTTTGCAGATGGCGATGCTTTTGTTGATAAGGATTTCGTTATCTACGACTTTTTATACTTTGGTTTGGTATATATCACATTGAAAGTTATCTTGATCTTTTTATATTGAGGATTCATAACGGTTACTGTGAAATTTTGACAGTTAAGATTCATGTATTGGTAAAATCGGAAGTGGAGTATTTAGATTTTTCTGTGGCTTAATATTTGATTCTTTCGCTTCCATTTCTCAAACTTTCGTCACGATTTATTGATCAAAAATTGATTAAATTATATTATGCCAGACCGATTTGGCACATATTGATTCCATTGATAATGCAATGAGCTGAACGATTTAGGTAATTTTCTACTTCTTCCTGGACATTGAAAATTTCCAACCCCTGAGGTACCGCGGTGACTATCTTAGTAGAAGTGAAATTTAAAATTACGTTTTTTTCTCTGCTCTACACAGCAGATATTATGTAGTAATAAATTGTACAACCATTTTCTTTTATTGGTTGAGAAATTTCTGTGAAATTCAATATAACTTTTGAATTTTTCGAACAGACATGGAAGTCACATTTTGCGAATTTTTAAGATCTTTTTTTCACTTTCTCATAATTATCAAAAATGTTGGATAAGTATTGAATGCCATTTTAGGGTTTTTTTGAAAATGGAAAATCTTTGTCAACAGTTCCTATTTTAAATAGTGAAACAATTTACGAGTATTCATTATAAATCATCTTGAAATTTAGAAGACATACTTTAAGAACTTTTGGAGATTTTTGAAATTTCTTTTATGAAAATTCTAGAAGAAAACTTTAGGTAAGTCTTCAAATAAGCATCGATTTCACCAAAAACGGTAAGTTGGCTGCAATAATTTTTTTGAAAACTCATTTATACCTTCGAAGTTGTCCAAAGATTTTCTTGTATTCCGTGAGTAAGACTTCTTGGACTCTCGAAAAAGTTCGGCCTAATTCGTTGGATTCCTCGACAACTTGTCGGTTTTTCAGATTCACAGAAAATTATCTCAAAACCGTCGCAATTTTGGATATAAATTATAATTTTTCTACAGATTCTCAAGAAATATCATTGATGATCTGTTTTTCGAAGATTTTTTGAAGATTTTCTTCTATGGCTTCGTATTACTGAAAATTAGTTTTTGCAAAACGCGGTAGAATGTGCAGAGATTTTCTCTCGGTTTTCTAATCAATCTCAAAAACCTTCTATGATTTTATACTTTTTTTCGCTCACGAGAAATTTTCAGGAAATTGGAAATATTCAAAAAATTCGCGAAAATTATTTGGTGTCCAATTACGAATTTCTACAGTTCTAGGAAAATGGACAAAAAACGCATACAATATTACGAAAAAATCATAATTTCTTTTGATATTCATGAAATTTTTAGCGGTTTTTTGGTAATCTATTTTGTGATCTCTGTGAAAATTTTTTGACAATTCTAGTCATAGAGTTTCCCTTTCATTTTTTTATAATGAAATTTGGTAAAGAGATAACAAATTTGCTGCTACACATTTTAATAGAAAATGTGAAAGATTATAGAAGAAATAACAATTTGCAGTAAGAAAATATTCATATATTTCGATTTCGTATTTTCACATACAAACGCAAATTGTGTGGAATTTACAGAGGCAATTTGCGTTTTCACCTGCGTCGTTTCCTTCATTTACTAAAAAGGAACTTTCCAATTATGGTATCATAAATATATGGCAACTTGCAAATAAATGTTAGGAAATGCTGAATAAACAAAACCGAGACACAATTATAATTAAACAATGAAAAATCAATTAAGATAATTAGCTATATACCATTAAGTAAATTAGTTCAATTAAAAAGCGGACCATTTTAGTTAAATTGTTCAGAAATCAAGAGTCCTCTAAAAAAGCGAAGCTTTTCGGTGATACGAACTAATAAACGATGCCATCGGACTTCCGGTTGAACTTTTCCGATTTCCCGTATCCCGTTCGGAACTACTGAAGCGTGGAACGCACAGTTTTTACTATATCGCATTTTTTTTTGCGACGACGAGTAATTTCGGACGATCCTTGTATAAACAGTTATCGATTGTGAAAAGCGACTAACAACAGGTGTTTGAATGGTTCGGAAAAAAAAGTAACAACCGAAACGAGAGCGTTTTTTTCAATGAAAATGCAGCGACACCTATAAATACATTTTTACGACCCTATACTGTGGTTTTTATTGAATGTATTATGAACTGCGATTTTCGTTAATCGCGATGTAGTTTTAACAATTGGTGGTGAGCGGCGATCAATCACTTACCTCTCTATGAATTAACGAATCTTTTTTTACGAAGCTTTATCACGATTTTTTTAATTATTGCAAAATATTATCACACGCGTTTTCATCTAACTTATATCAAAAATTAATTATTGCACAACGTTTTCGAATTTGTAAGGGATCGATAAGCTACATCAGTCTCGGAAGTGAGCGGGTTGTTTCCTTGAAAAAGTTCAAGAAAATACTGACGACGACGGTTTATTTTCTTAATAAGAATCGTCTTAATTTCTCCCCTCTTTTTAACGGTCAAAAGTCTAGTGGCATATGGGCATGAGATATATGAAGAAGAAGGTAAGACACACGACCGTTGGTGTCGTTCTCCTCGGGTGGTTGCGAACTTATGGGGCGCGTGGCCGCACGCTTCGTTGCATTTTCCGTTTGAGCCGCGGCCACTCTTAACCGCTTCTTTCGGCCGCGCCGGGAAATATGAAAATCTTTCGTTAACAACCGATGGAAACGTCGGAAAATATTCAACAAGTTGCCGACGGCAAATACTAAACGTAGCGTGGGGTAGTTTCCCGCGACATACCGACTTATCGCGAGTTGCAAATTAAGGGTTGTGGATCTCAGGAAAAGGGGGCAGCGAAGCGCGAACTACCGGAAACCAGGTAATTGTTGCACACAATGCACGCGTCAGTTGCACGTGCTCTACATGGACAGAATGCGCCTTCGAATGCGAACCATTTAATACGAAATTACATCGAACGTTGTTCGTTATGTCCTATCGAAAGTATCGATCCGTCATCAATATATGAGGTGCGATTCAAAATCTTCTTTTCGTATATAGAAAAGGAATTCGACTATTCAATTACGAACGATAATATTCTTCATTTTATCGTCATACGTTATCTTTCAGTCGTGTAGACAAAAAACGAACTCGCATGTACGATATCTCCCTAAAAGCCTCGCAAAGTGACATTGTGTCCCTTTAACGGCCACCGCCTACGACATACAAATTCTCCAATGTTGGTTTTACTTCATTTGTCTCCAAGATAATATCTCGACGTGTCTAACGATCGAATTGCGACGTTAGGGATAGCATTAAGGTTAATAAACCGATATTTCCGACCACGAAAACATTTCTTACAATGATGAAAATCGATTTTCACGTAAATAACAAAAAGAGCTATAATTATCGTTGGAACGTATACGCTACTAAAGCGAAGACAAAAGATTGTATCAGTCTATAATAACGATGGTCATTTGTCAAATATATTTTTGCTTTAGCCCTTTCTCATATTTGAGTTCCGAGCGACAAATTTGTTACCAGGTGACCACGATTTTGAATTGAATTCTTTTGATCCAAGTATGTTGATCAATATCGACAAACGATCAGTGTCAAAAAAATGGATGAAGGATTCGAAGATATAAAAATTCCGGATTTGCGAAATTTCGTAAAAAGATGTTTCCTCCAAACCGGCACACCGGAGGCTCACTCGCAAATAATGTCCGACATAATAGTGCAAGCGGATCTTAGCAACCATCGTTCCCACGGTATATTCCGTCTGCCTAAATACATCGATGACGTTCATTCCGGTGCTCTGGACATTCATGCCGAACCGTTCATCAAGAAAGAAACAGTGGCCACCGCTTGGATCGATGGTATGAACGGACTAGGTCCAGTGGTTGCAGATTTTTGCATGAAACTCGCGATTAAAAAAGCCAAAGAAGCCGGAGCGGCGATCGTCGTGGCGAATAACTCCAACAACTTCGGTGTGACGTTGTATTACAGCAGACAGGCCCTAAAAGAGGGAATGATAGGGTGGGCATCCGGCAACAGTTCCGCCATGATGCAACCTTCTAGGGCAAAGTATGCAATCTGTGGAACAAATCCCTTATCAATTGCGGCGCCAGGTTTAGAGGGCGACCGTTTCCTCTTGGATATGTCGACTACCGTGGCAGCCGGAGGCAGCATAGAGATCCGACATCGCGAAGGGAAATTTCTTCCCGTTGGATGGGCAGTTAATGCCGCTAGCCTTCCCGAAACCAACCCAGATGTGGCGTACAAAATAGGTCGCTTTTGTCCATTAGGAAGCACCGAGGAAATGGGCGCTTATAAGGGAAAGAACATAGCGATCATGATCGACATCTTAAGTGGAGTACTGTCTGGTGCCCACTATGGTCATTACGTCGGCACCTGGCTCAAAAACGAAGAATACAAACGCGCCAACGTCGGTCATTGTTTTATCGTTGTGGACCCAAAGTTTTTCGCCCCAGATTTCGAAACCAGATTATCCGGATTCCTGTCGTCGATCAGAAATTTGAAACCCTCCGATCCCCAAAAACCCGTTCGGGTACCGGGAGATAAAAGTCGCGAACACGAAATCCAATGTAACGAATTGGGTTACATACGATACCCTAAATACGTAGTATCGAGTTTGAGAAAAATTTCTAAATTATTGAGGTTGGATTGTGTGAAATTCATTCCGAAAATAGTGCCCAAAGTCGACGATGAAGATCATGATGACGAGGAGGAGGGGGAGGAAGAAATGTACACAGTTAGTGCGGCGGTATCGTTTACTGTGCAAGACTCGTCCGATTGGGTGTGCCCGATTACCGCTAAGACAGATAAGCAATAAAGAATTGTTGATTAAAATAGATTTCAGTTTTTTAAAATGACGCTCCACGGTGTAATTAAGAAAATACTCGGACAACGAATGTACGGAAAGAAAAGTTTCCATTTTAATTGCCCGAATATAATTAAATATTTAGAAAACGTGAGATTGTATCGCCTCCCAACATCGAACATTTTATGTGTCTACTGCCATTTACGTCATAAATGATTCAGATTGCCTTCAAGGACGCTTATGTCCGTTTCGATGTTTGGGGACAATTATACCCAGCTACCCACATAATTGTCCTTATCGTTTTCGAAATCTTCCATGAAAACTTCGACCAGAAAGGGAATATCACGACATGCAGATAGCCGGACTGTTATCTGATCGTAAGCGTACGCCACATGGGTTGGAAGACCGGGGAAAATTATTCATTTCTCGTCAATAATTGAAAACGATATATGAAGTTTCACGCTAATCGATCCGTCGCTTTATTCGTCTTAATGCAAATAAAGAACGACACAGTTTACTTTCTATCACGCTAAGGGGACAGCGGCACCCCCAAAAAGACATCTCCTGGGAGCGGCGCGCCTTACATACGCCCGTTAATTCACTTACTTTTACCGTAATATCGCAAACTCATCGGTCTCGCTGCTCCTCGTCACACCGGAGGGGCTTCTAATAAAAAAAAATGTTATTTATGGGTATTTCATTATTATGCGCTATTTCAGGAGGGTGTGTCCAGCGGCGGAATTTAATCAGTTTTAATGACGATAAGAACGCGACCTGCACGTCAACACCCTGTTACGCCAGATATTTCTGTTCTTTAGGGCGAAAATTTTCTTAACAAAATTCGATACGTTCTCAGAAGCTGTTGTGGTGACGTAGCATTAAATAGTATAAGTTTTCCTATTTAGGAATTATGAAGGTTTTAGTGAATTTTTTCTTGTTTTCATTACGATTTTTCAGCCTTTACAACTTTCTATTCTCCTTGACTCTCTTGAATATTTCATGCATTCGAGGTGGAAGCAAAAAACGAAGAATCATCTAGGAAACGAAATGAGAAATTTGAAGGGAACAATGAATCCGATTCATTCGGAATTCTATTGTATTGTTTGGAATTTTAAATTTTTCTTTCCGGAAGCAATGAAAAATTCTTATAAATTTTCAAAGAATTCCTCATAATTTATAACTTTCTTTCGATAGTTTGATCTTTTCCTTGTTTTTTAGATACTTTTAGTTAAAAGTCTTCAAAAACCCAATCATGAACCAAAGGAAACGGAGGAAAATGTTGAATCACTTTGGAATAGATTTGAATACACAAAATTTGATGGGAATAAAGAAATTGTGTGTGTATTAGCTTCAACAGTCGACTGGAGTTTACTGCTTAAAATATTCACGTCAGAATTCAAGTATATTTCACACGTAATGAAAAGAAAGAGCCTATTTATTTCTTTCATTCAAAATTTTATTGAAAAAATTACAACACGTTAAGTTAGTTCATTTAAGTCAGATAACTAAGAACAAATAGATGGATGGTGATGTCGGGGACCTTTTTCTACCTTCGTGTAGCATTGAAATGTATACCTTAGAAAAGTTGTCTCTGAACACACTTGAACGGAAAGGAATCACCTCCTTCTCTCTTCCTATGCGTCGAGTCTGAAGAGTGGGATATAAAAATATTCATTTGAGCACGAACCCGCACTCCTCACGCCATAATTTTGCGAGATGCTGCTTGCTGCATGCGAATTCGTGCTCTAATGCATACACATTCGTTTCACTATCCATATTTTCTCTATATCGGGCGCTCTACATATCGTTTCTTAAGGAGTAAACTCCAATAATAATTGAAAAAGTTATCAGTAATTTAAAAAAAATTTTCGATTGTTAATTTTTACTCAGAATTTTGCAGGATTTTTTTCGCATTTAACGTATATCAACAGTATTTCCAACTTTTCATTAAGTTTCTTGGTTATTTTTCCTTTTTTTGAAAATCTGCAGAAATGTTTAGAAGGATTCAAATTTTTCGTCTGATAAACTGTTTATTTTAGACGGGCATTCAATAGCAATTGAACGAAAGCGATGTTGGTTTTAGAAATCGAGTTATATTACATAATGTTTAAAAATCTTTGATATTGTGTGCAAAGCATTAAGGGAAATCCTCCATTTTTCATCTTAAGAATACATTTTTAGGTATTTTTCTGTTGAATATCGAAGTTTTGGCGCAAAAATGAGGTTGCAAATAATTCCTGGAAATCCCGCATTTTTTTGCATATATCTGGAGAATGTGTTTTCTGATTGCAATTGAATAAAAAATCAGTCTTGAAGGATATTGAGATCTGAATTCTGCAAATTTGGAATATGCCGCTCTTTGGCCAGTTCCGTGACCATAAAATCTTGACGCGCGCGCACGCCACATACGCACATACATCTTATCTCGATCGAGTAACAAGCTATACGGCTATATGTCCGCTCACATTGTTTCGCTTGGCAAACATATACTGCAATTCATTAGGAAAATTCCTGATTTTATGGCGTACGTCTCGTTAATAAAATGTATAAACCGAGGCAAATTGCTGATTTTCTCCTTTTTCCTTATAACCATAAGTAGATCAATGGAACTTAATAGAAATAGAAACATGATGAAGAGCAGTAAGGATATACTACAAACGTATTCTCCAAAATTATTATTCAATTTCATGATGGTTATAAAAATATACCTTAACCAACATATAATCGCGTTTGAATTTTTAGAGCTTCGATGGTTCTAGCATTTGAATTCATGATATTGAAAAAGTATCATTTATCTCAAATAATGAATGATGCTACTTGACGTCTCAAGTTGGGGAGTATTCACGACGTTCGTGTCTCTTCTATAAGGACGAACAATAGAATGAGCAAAAGCAAAAATTTTCTATTTTATGCGCGAAACTGAAAAAATAAAAATTTGAAATACTGGTTACCCTCAGACAACCAACCCAGAAAACAATTCAAACAGTTCTTTACTTTGGGAAAAACAATTTATGATTTAATTTGATATTTTTCTTCTTAAAAACTGAATACTTCATATCAATTTTAGTTAAATATTCCAAATATCAGGAAAATTTCAATTTAATAATTGATTCGATCTTTGAATTTTATAGACGATAGACGGATGTCCTAATGAAAAATGCAAAAGCTCAGAAGCCCCGATTATCTCTTTACAGTCAGTGCTGGTTCTACTCGCTTTTTAGTGACGCTAAGCAAGATGTTTTCAATTATATAACAACAAATTATATAATTTGAGTGCGCTTGCAACCGAATAATTCTAAAGCACTCTTCTAAATGTACTTGATACCAAAAGGCCGACTAAAAATAATCCATAAGACTTCGTAACGTCCGAAAATTTCACTTAATATTTTTAATTAAATCTACTTAGCAACAAAGAACTTGCAGAATCCTTTCGTCGTAGCTTATGAAACAACCGGCTACTTGCAGTTTTTAATCCTTCGCCGTTTCTTGACGGAGCAACCGTTTCATAAAGACGCTTAACGAGGAATTAAAGAAGTGGCACGGGGGGTAGAAAACGAGCCGACGTTCTTTCTACCCGCTAATTACGACTGTTATTAACCCTTCAACGGAAAACCGAGCTCCAGTTCAAACATTACCAATTGTGCCCAAGTTTCATCTCTTTCGATGAAGTACAAATGCGGCTTATATCTCTCGTGCGCGGACAATATTCGAATTTCTTTTTTTCAGAAGGCGAAAGGGGTAGTATCCGATTCGAGGAAAAAACGGGAGAAAATTTCCAATGTCAATAAAAGAAAGTGGCCATTCTTTCGGAACGAAGCATTTCCCGAATCGGGATGAAAGTAGCGGCACAACAGATTGTAAACCAGTTTTCGATCCGTTCCGGTGGCCGATGCCCTAAGGGGAAAATCGGTCCGAATTTTTCCCGCGGCCATTTCCCGCTAATGCAGGTTTTATTAAGTACCTACATATGGCAATTATTGGGTCGAATATCGAGGCAGATCACGTCCGATCCGCATACACGCGCACCATACGCACACGATTCCTCGCTTATTCAATTTGTCCGTCTGTCCGTTCGAACAGAGGGAACTTATTTATTGAGCCGCGAATCGATGCTGAGGTGAATCAGAAAGCGTATAAACAAAAAAAATGCCCGACATTTATGGCCCCGATCTAATTCGGTCGTCGTTTTCATCGTCGACGTGTAAAAATCCGATTCTCGGACGATGAAGATGATTGATCGAAAGCTACCCGGACAGGGCCGTAACGTCCGATCACGGAACGAAGATAATATTTTTTTTCGGTAATGGCACATTTATCAATTTCGTGCGCTATTTCGGACGATTTATATTTTTATCCATCGACGTCCCCCGACTGTCATCGCAAGTTCGTAGGATAATTTGAATCGAACGAGATACACAACGAACCCCTAGCAGTAACTATTTTCCTGAGATGATGCGAACTTTGGTCAGTCGAGATAAGGTTAAAGTTACCTAGTAACTTCTTATCGTAATCTTAATAGGAGGGTCGAGAAGCAGTAACTGAAACAATTATTTCGTGTTCCGAAATCGCGCGCAATTAGATCCCTTTCCGTTTTGAAGGGGGTTGAAAGTCAGGCGGTAAACGACACGAGAACTTATTTATCGAATTGACCTAAATATGGTGCGTCATGTCGAGCTACCCCGTTCATAAATAGACACACACACACATATATATAAAGCGGAAGACTGAGGGCGCGATAAAATCGGCGAAATGAAAAGGCGGCAGGCGAAGTTTCGTTGTGCGAACACCACATAGACGCACACTTGTGCGAATTCCACGATCTTCATTAGATATCGCAGGAAGTGCGCTCCTTTGGCAGGAGTTATTATCGCGTACCTAGCACGTGGGTTCACCTGAAATCGCTTCATCGTACGAAACGATGATTCTCGAGCGATTGAAAAAAAATTCCGGACGCGTTTTGACATTCAGCCGCCCAATTACATTGAATTAGTCGAATCCAGAACATCGAACGGATTCAGTCCGGCTAATGCCATTGCATACATTACTATCCCGGAATGATTAGACAGGGATGATGATTCCGGAAGACCGTCGAGCAGGAACTGACCAGTGTCGTCGTTACGCTTTTTTAATGGGTAACGTGAAAACTCTTCATTGAAAAGTTCTCTCAGTGCATACTTTCTTTTATGATATTATAAGTCCGATTTTCAAAGCATTTTATCATGATAAGTATCATTGTTTTGGCTCAGCAACAATACATTGATTTCACAGTATTGGAATTGAAATCGTTTACTAATTTCAAGATATTGCTAATCACTTTCAAAAATTTCAAGATCATAACTGAAAAAGCGGTGCATTAGTATTCAGGTGCGAAAAAAATAATGGGCCTTTGAACAAAAAACTGGCAATTTCCAATGAGCAAATTTGTGGATTTCATTCCTGGCGCATTCGCCAAATTACATAGTTGAGTTAAAAATTATTCAATGGTTTATTTTCAAGCAGTTTCCGTGGCAATCATTTGAATAATTAAAAGGAGGACTATAAAATGTCATTCTTCAATTCCAACCCTTTTAGGCTACAGGTATTCCCTCACAAGTACTTAAATTGGAAGTAAGTGCTTGTATTAATTCTATCCTCACGTGTTTTCAATCTCAATTCAAAATTGATATCGTCTTGAAGATTCTTGTAGACATGACAAAGAAACAAACTTCAAGTTTCAATTTGAAGGTTTAAAAATTGCAGGTATAGCAGATGTATAAGATATATCAGCATGCAACGTTTGAATGAAGACTGTTTTGGAACTTACTGAATTGATTTCATTTATCTGTTACACGATGGATAAATATAAATATTCGGTTTTCTCTAATTAATATGACGTAAAATTGGAAAAAATGCCTATACTTTGATTATGAAGCATTTTCGGGTGTTCTGTATACCGTGACGGTAGAAATGTATCCATACAATTATCGCTTTTGAAGGAAGTTTTGACGATTTGTTGGCCATTTATTGCAGCAACTATGCATATTGAATGAAACATTACTGATTTTTATCAACTTAAAGCATAATATATCTTGTTTGTAGGGCCAATTTTTCTTGCTCCTTTTACGTCTGACGATTTCCTCAATTTGTTACGCAGGAGGCTTCAAAACAAGAAATACAGTGTTTTCAATGAGATACCTACGTTCTTGGTGGGGAAAAGTTTGGCAACAATCATTGATCCCTCGACTGAGTTAGTCACTAGCGGAACTTTACCTAACGCTTTCAATAAGAGCAAAAGCATTTACTCACGTAAGAAAGGCAGTACACCGAATTTGGATTACTATCCTTTTGAACACTTTCGAATATAGTCTTATGGAAAGACTGGTTCAATATCTCAAGCAAAAACACGATGGTGAAAAATCAGTTCAGTTTTTGAGGGGGTCGGTTGACAGGAGATATATTCTCATCTAAAGCATGGTCAGCTCTCTGCTGGAATATTTTGCGACCTCAGCAAGGCATTCAATTGCGTTTCACACGCTATAGGTATTATATGGCGAATTGGATACACATGGTGTTTTTTGTTGGTGTTGATTTTTTTCTTTTTTATGATTCCTTGGCTGCTGGGTTAATCAACTCTTAATCGATTGTTTTGATTGAGGGTTTACAATTGCTTCAAATTTAAAAATACCTGTCGTTTACCTACATTTCCACATTTTTTCATAATAAAATTGTGTTTTTTCATACTTCAATATTGTTTCAAACTGAATTCATTTATTCAAAAATTTCGTAATTTTATATTTTTCTATTAGATACCGAATGTTGGTGATTACTAAATACAGTTTTACAGTTTCTTGATTTTCTAATTTCCACTTCTCAAAAATCGTCGGATTTTTTTTTTTACATACTATGTCTTTTATTTCCTCTTTCTGATACGTCCGATAATTCTATTGTATTCTGAATCTCGCGAGAATGTCATTTCTCAAAATTTTGTTTGAGAGAAAAATACTAATAAAATTATTTTCAGCACGCCATTGGTTCGAGTCGTCCAGCCGTCACTTGCAGCGTCGTCCATCGTTTCAGGCAATCTTGATGCAGATGCACCGTCCGACAAGCTCTAATTGTCTCCGAGCTAGGGATTACTAATGATTCGATTAATCGGCACCCCTTTCTTATAAAGCTCATATATCAATCAACGAGTTTAATCCTTGCATTAGATCGATTTTTCGCCAAATTGAATGGGAAACACGGTGACGCAAAGACGAAAATGGCTTAGCGAAAAGCGCAAGAGGAATTGAAGACTTCGGAATTAGTAGATTAATCATCGAAAAATTTTATGCTTAGAATGTAAGTCATAATTGTGGCTTATAATTATATTTCGATATACGTTTCTAATAAAGATTGCAGTTAGTTTTTGAAACCATTTCCAAAAAAAATTATATAGCATGTTCTTAAATTATATGCATTGTATCCACGTTTATTCTCCATTCAATTGCAAATATCGAATCCTAATCCTTTACGTCATTCACATTTTCCCCAATATTTTTTGGTTGTCATTATTTTGAATCTCTTTTGTACCTTCTTTATATATCTTCATCTACTTTTTTATTTTGTTTCGTTCTAATTTTCCACTTTTTCCTTTATAAACTCGTTATTTTCTTCTTGAAGATGCTGCTTCATTAGTGTATAACACAAATTTCTCAATCTATTCTATGAACCCCTACAATCTACATTATAACGGCTATTTGTCTTAAGACAAACGACACGCCACATCACATCAGCCCTTTCGGACTGAAGAGGATCTTAGTTGCAAATTGAATTTGAGCCGCGGTTCGCAAAATATACAGGGCGGGCGTGAAAAATTCCACCCGTCGCGTCCGATGAATTATTCCGTTCGCTATTGACAGGCGACGTGTTCTCATTTTTCCACGGGAAATTCTATTTGTAAACTAAACAAAATGCAACTACGCGATAGGCCGGCAAACGTGAAACTGCAATCTAAATGTGACAGAATGACCAGCAAGTCATAAATCAAGAGCTTTGAATAATATCCTTATGGCAAGTAGATTGACATCGGGCCGTTCGGTGCAGCGTTGTCAAACTGTGACGCCGTAACCGCGACGTGAAAAGGTTTCCATCAGATGGGGTTTTCCGCATCGATAATTAGATTAATTTAGCTAATTTTCTAAATAAAACTTAGGTTAATCCGTTTGTCGTTTATTAAAAAATTTTTTTGCCGAATGATTTTTACGAAATATAACTTTAAAGTCGTGGGGTTGAACCTGATGTTATTTCATTAGGGGATGAGGGTAGCGACGGTCACTTAGTTAACTATATTTTCTAGCTCAAGGGCCATCTACTGATTAGTAGACGAACTAAGGCAACTACTGATTTTCGTATTCGTTACGTGTCACGTAGCGCCACTCCCTTGGATTAATAAACGCACGAACTAATTCTTAGGGTAAACACTCCGAAGGGGTTGTTGTCAGGGCCGGCTCGGGCGAGGTGTTAACGACCAAACTTCTTCTCCCCCGGTATTTCCATTTTGTATGCGGTGGGGATGGAGGATCGGTGATGCGAGACACGGTAGGGGTAGAATACAAGCCATTGTTTTAATCGAACTCATCTCGGACTCTCGTTTCGAGCAAATGTTGACGGCATGGCGGGGAATATTAGCGCTCCTAAGGGTACGTCAGGTTCGGGCGGAAGCGAAGGGTTTCGGGGGGTAGGGGGGCGGCAGGGAGACTTTATCGAGCAGAATTCTGCGTTTAATCTAACTTTCGATCTATTTGTCCAAGCCGCGAACGAATACGGGATGATCTGCCCTTTCCGACTGACAAGTCGAGGTGGATGGATTGAAACGGGTGCCCGGATAGTGGTGGTAAACAGCATACGAATTTAGACAGCTGCTTCTAAAACACGAATTTCTATTTGGGTGCGGTCGTTTAAAAATTATTTCCTAGAATTCCGGATTTCGGGAAATTATCACTAGCGCCTACGCCAAATTACATACCAATCTTGACATTTAATAAATTCATCTTAACTTTATGGAAACATTCTCAATCTTAGATGAACTCGATGTGATAAATGAATACAATGAATATATAGAAAGTTTCAGACTTGACAAAAACAATACATGCTGTACAAAACACGCCTTAGCGCTAAGATTATTGTTAAGTGCAATTTGAATCAAAGCTATTTTAAACAGATCTAAAATTAAATGATTCAAAATAATATGCAATTAGTAACAAATGTTCAAATAATAATAAATACTTAAGATTGAAAAATTATTCAGGATTCAGAAATTTTGCTTCTACAATGTCAAGTTCTAACATGCCACTGCGGGAATACTAAAATAGTTGATTGACAACCAATGTAGCATTTTGAACAAAAAGAGACGAATTGTTACGAATTGATCGCTTCATTCGTAATCAGCATTTGTTTCATTGTTGAAAGCACCATTTGCCTCCAGGAATTCCGTCTTGAATTTACACGAAAACTGATATCGAGTTTTCTTTTCAACAGATTTCGAATATTTTAAAATTCAACGTACTCATTTGTCTTTCACGTATTACCAAAAAGAAATTGTTTGGAATCGATAACTAAAGTTGACTAGTTTGGTACTTACAAATGAGTCCACAATTTCTTTATCTTGTACCTGGAAGTAGTTTCCATTCGAAAGTTCGAGGTAGGTGTTGCAGGTGGCGACACTCTTCTTTTATGGTACCTTTGATAGTACCGCAAT
This sequence comes from Novius pumilus, assembly GCA_020654155.1. Taxonomy (NCBI): domain Eukaryota; kingdom Metazoa; phylum Arthropoda; class Insecta; order Coleoptera; family Coccinellidae; genus Novius; species Novius pumilus. Next base: position 1,129,068 of record JAIFOV010000476.1, read on the forward strand.
CTATTTTCGAACGCTACATGGTACGCTTTGACAAGTTCATTTCGAGTTACTTCGACCATATTTCACTTTGACAGTAAACGTTTCTGAAAATTATCGTTGTATGGGATTAACTGCAGGGGAGTAGATTTGCCGCTTGTTGAGGTAGATACCGTATTGAGAAATAGCGACAAATGTGCTTTTAGTGCGATAAATAGTTTGACATAACCTCGAAAATCAGGTAAAATTGTGGCAATATGTAATTCAGTCAAGTTTTCTTTATTGTTCCGTATTGTTGATTTTGATTGTTGTATTTGGATATCGTATCATCACCACCTTTGGAGTACAGACGAACTTTGAGTTTTCTTTAGTTCCGAATAAATTGGAACAATTAAGAACAGTTATCTTAACTCGATCTGAAGTAAGTGGTCAAAGATTTTCTTTTAACGAGGTAACGAAAATAAAAATGTGACATTCAATAGAGTTTTAGTTAAATATAAATATTTGTTTTTAAATACTTTAGGAAAATGAAACAGTTAAGAGTCTTGTAATAGTGAAATAAGGAGTTCTACGTTAGAACTTATATAATTTGGGGATGACACGTTGTTTATCTATGTAATTCAACTTAAATAAATAACCGTTCGGAAGATCAAATCATGATTTTTACACGTTCCTTTCTTTTTTGTATCATTAATGGCCTGCTGAATTCAATGTTTTGAACGGTTTCTTTTGTCTTTTCTGGACCATAATAAATTCCCACCCCTGAGGTACTTCGATTCCGAAATTTCCTTTTTTTTTCTCTTTGACAAAGTTGAAGCGGTACTTTACATAAAATCGTAGTCAGTTTCTTTGAATATTACGCTATTACGCGTATAGTTGTCGCTTCTAGTTAAATCACAATTTGAAATTGTGTATAGTCTAGGACTCCAACGATTTCATTTCGAATTTATTGTGATGTTTGACTTTTTGCTACAAGCTTTCGGACTATTACAAACTTGAAATTTCATTATTGTCATAACTTCAACTTATTTAATAAATACTGTTTTTTACAAATGTCCATTCGTTTTCGTTGTTTGATATTCAATTCGTTCCTGAATATAATTAATATTTTTTTAGTTTTGCTATTTGTTGAATATAAGTTAGTGAATTGAAATAAATCTTGCATGGCAACTTTTAATTAATTATTAATTAATATTTAATTATTAATTTAATTAATTGATATCATCAGGATTCATCAGTGTTGACGTAAAAATGAGGGAAGTTGAAGCAGAATGATAAAATCATCTGAAAATCATTTGTGGGTTGAATTGAATATGAAAGTAAATTTGAACAAAAAAAAAACTGTTTCCGATTTGAAAAACTACCTTTCACAATTTTGCGTTATCCAGGAAGTCATGATTTACTATCTTTCAGTTAGAAAAACGGATATAAAGTAGTAATTTAATAAAAAACAGACAAAATTGCCCCGACGCTTCCGCCATATCTTACTCAACATCGCAAATGAATAAATATTTATTTGAGCAGAAATAGAACAAAAATAGAAGTATTATCGAGATAAAAAGAAACTGAAAGAATATTCGTGGGTTTTAGAAAATATGCCAATTGAGAAGTGCAAAATAAAAAAAAATAATAAAACAATTTGCATATACGTTTTGATTTTCATTTTTGTAAAATCGACTGCAGAAAGTGCTCATTGATTTGTTGAACATTTTCCAGAGGAGTAAGAAATAATATATGTAAACATTTTTTTCAAGAACAAAAATATAGAAAGTGAACGAAAATAAAATCAAAGTAACATAACACAGATCCAAAAGATGCTATGTTTGTGTAGTATAATTATGTATTATTTATGGAAAAATATATACCGGCTGTCCCTGCGGGAATCACTTTGATCGATATTGGAAGAAATACGCTAGGAATAATCTGGAAAATTTTGGATACGCCGAAGTCGATTCTGACTAAAAAATTTCAAGATTAGAATACTTCCGGTTCTACCAGAAATAGATTGGAAATGTAATTTCCGTTTTCGAGATATTGAGAAAAATATCTCAAAAATGTATTTTTCAGATCGGAAAAAGTTGGATATTGTTTATCTATAGCATCGTTTTACAAGTAAGAATTGTTCGTCAATATATAATTCTTTTCAGTTGATTTCATATAAAACCTCAACAAATAGTATAATAAATACCAGTTTTTAACATAATTTTCGCAATATCTGGAAAAGAGTAAAACTTAGGCATGAGTTTATTATACAAAACGGGATTGAAGTACGATTTCGAATCTAAATGAAATAATATATAGGGTGTTCCATTGGAAAGAAGCAAACATCGATTTGCATTATTATATTGTATCCAAAATGCTTTTTCTAACATTGGATACCCACAAAATTTCAGGTTTAAAAAAGAACGAAAATAAACAAGTTTGTGTGTTTTGACACGTGTCAGCCACGAGCTTGACTACCTGTTTTGGGGTCCCGTAACGGGATGTCTTCGACACCCTTATTTTGCACTCTCGACCCGAACAGGTGGTTAAGATTTACCGTCGTTTCAGAAATAGAACTCCCTCCTATCACATCGCAACAAACAAGTGACAAATTTCGTTATGTTGCGTCAATAATGGATGGGAAATTGATGTAAATGGCTGAAAGGTAAACTAATGAATGGATCACTGGGAGCGGCCAGACACATCCGTAATTTTATCATCATTTTCGACGGAATAATATTCCGCGTCGATTATTTTCACGAAAATCGAGCAGATGCGTCGTTCGCTTTTCTGTTTGTTTATGTGAACTGAAACGTAAAGTGGATATTGTAATCAATAAAAATGTCTTATTGACCGTTCAAACGGAGGAATTCGATATCTTAAAAGCCGGCGACGACTTGTATAATCTATTTGAATAGTATGAAATGTCGTCGGTCTCCTCGATCTTGGGGGCAGCGATGGCGGGCGTAGAATTCGCTATCGCGCAATTGTCCCGATCATTAATCACGCACTCTTGCACGTCAAATACAGTGAGGCTGAAGAGCCGTGACGCTTTGAGAGTTTCATCTGGCTAATTGCCGCCAAACGACGTTTTTAATTAATGGTGGAGTATTCGATATTTCGGGGATGACGGAGCATGGGGGAAAAAACGCGTGCGTTCCTTAAAACGATATTTGTCTTTCATTCGACCCTCTATACTGTACGCATCGCATGTCACTTAAACAGATCGGAACGCACAAAAAGCGTCTTGCATTCAAGAAACTACGACCGGATTCTCACGCATATCGTGCCGCAGACGCCAACGGTCACTACTGACCAAACCTGTTCGCTGCTTTTATTCCGACCGTGAGACATCGGACAACTGTTTAGTTTTTTTATCGCACCAAGGGTGCAACGGCGAATTTCTTTCATCCCGGTCAAGCCAATTTTCGGGCGAAAGTTTAATTTCCTTCGCCGAAACCTGTCGCGATCTTCCATGATATATTACTAGAAAGAATGATGTAGATTAATCTTCGACCGGGTAAATATTAAATTTGCGCCGGTCGCATCCCCTTTCCGCGTTTTAATACGAATTTCATACCGAATTTAATGATGTTTCGCGAAAGATGCGACTGTACCATTATTTTTCGTTATTCACGTGTCGTCGGTCGCGAAAATTGCTCGTTCGAAACGTTAACTTTCCCCCCTGACTGACGTATATTTTCACTCGGAAAAATTAGCGATCGTTTTTTTCTTCTTCCTGATTCCTCTATTATTCACGAAAGATAAACAAGATAATTTCAACGGGCCATCAACGGACGCTGTGTAATTAACACCCCCCTACATCCTTGGAGATGTAATTAAAGTTCATTCGAGTTAATGAGTCTGTTTCATGTCGAAACAACTAATTAAAATCGTCGGCGTTCAGAAGAATTGCGTGGAATTTGATTGCGCGATTTTTTTCGGAAACGAGTTATGTGGATGGGTCAAAAGGGAATTATCCTTTTAGGGGACCCTTGGCAGGTTGTCACGTGGTCGTCACGCGACCGTTCCACAATGGGACGATCCTGGGATGGGGCGATTTCAACCCCGAGCAGGTGTACTTTTAAATCATTATTATTTTATTAGATTAACAATATATTCAAAATTTCAGGAAGCAAATTGCAAAAAAATGATGTTGACGATCTAAATCCGCACAATCGTTTTAATTTTTGTTGAAGTGAATTTCCGCTCCACGGCTTTTCGGACAAGTTAGTCCGCGTGTGGAAATGAACGTGACTCAAATCAATTGGTCATGTTTTCATCAATTCGCCTACGGTTACTTTAGAGTCAGTCAATGTTATTGACTTTCTCACGCCCGACTGATGTTTCCTTTGACACGGCGTGATTTGTTTGTTTGTCCGAATTGAAATCGGTTAGAAATACCGGTCGAATTGTTTTCTGCACCGGCAAGTCGGGATAAAAGCGAGTTGCCATGTCAATTTTCCTTCCGCCCGGCGAAACGACCGTATAAAACCGGCCTTAGCGCCTATAAATGTCAATTTCATAGCCCGGACGGACTTTATAGCGCACGAATGATAATTAAACGTAAACTCATTTGAATAAAACATCTGAGGAATACGAATTTCGTTGGTACTTTACTCACCCGTCCGCGCGCTGAAATTCTTCGCCTCCAAACCGCCCGGGTATTTCCGACGCTGACCGCCGCCGCCACCGCCACCGCCACCGTCGACGACCCTCCTACTTCTTTCGGGGGCGACCGAACCACCCGTTTTCATTCTGCCCCCTTCATGACGCTGTCCTGGAAACGAAAAGGACAAATTAAGATGGGACGCGGAGCAGGCGCCCGACGCACCCTATGGGAGCGCCTATTTCAACGTCGAGGCGCTAATTAAGTTTATTCAATTAGCATCGTTTGTTCGGACGGAAGAATCGACAGTAAATAAGGCCATATTCACGTCGGAAACCATTTTTAGTGTTTCACCTTATCTGAATAGAAAATAACTCTACGGAATTAAACTTGTTCGATGTCAACCTATTTTTATGCCTTTATCACCTTTTAATTCTAATTTTAGTTGCCACATCTGAAAAACGTATTAAAACTATTTCTTCTAGTTGAATATACATATCTGATAACACATCTCCGTTCCTCTATGGAGATCACAAATTTTACAAAATATCCGTCTAACGGTCTTTTTGATTTATGTCTTCTGTTATTTTATCAAATATGGAAACTTAGTACTCGAAAATCTGAGACAAATTTTGTGAACAATGTTGACCACTGTTATTCTAGAATTTCATGCAAGTTTTAAATTGCTTCAAGAATTTCGGAAATTTTTGTGAAATTTTTTTTTTAATCTGAAAAACATCTTGATATACTGTCTCAGTAATTTATTTTATGAATATTCAAACTCTATTCAGCAGTTTTTACAACTAACATTCTTTTTTCAAATTCTATTTGAAAGTTTGAAATTCACAAATTTTTGGTCTTTCTTTGTTAATTCGTCTACTTTTTTTTGAATTTGATAAACTCTTTGTGATTTTTAGAATAATTTGTAACACATTCAAACTCTTTGATTTTACAATTCCAAATTCTTCAAAAATGAAGTTCTCGTCCTACCTTCTGAAAACTTTCTACTGGATTCTTTTGTGTCAAACTCAAATTAACAAGATGTAAAACATTTATCGTGAAGCTTTCAAACAATGGACTGTTTTGAAATTCTCTAGAATCTATTGAAAAATTTAGGCAAATTTCTTTCGTTCTTTAAAAGACGTCAAATTTTTTCAAAAGATTTCAGTACAACTTAAATGTTTCAATTTTGAAGATCCACATCTTTCTCTTCTATTTCTATCGAGGTGCGTTCAAAGTTTGAATATATCAAACATCACACTTTCTCCAAATTTTCAAAATTCTGCCTAGACGAATATGCTTTTTTTCAATTTCTTTCAAAATTCTACACTCCTTCTATCTTTAACGAGGTTTTCAATTTTGTTTCGAAGGTTAAGACTTATGAATGATCGATTTTTCAATTAAATCTGACTCGAACATTTCGTTCAGCTTCTTAAAAATCGAAAATAAATTCTGTCAGAGCTTTCAAATTGATTTCGAAGAATCTAACTACTTTTGACAAACTTTCAAAAACCGTATAGCTTATATCTTCAACTAGTTTCGAGTCCGTTCCTGGAAGTTACGACTTTGATAATTTTGAATTTTCATATTCTGTCTAATCTGAATTTGACTAAATGTTTTCAAATTTGTAAATTCTGTCCAAAATTTTGAATTATTTTCAAATTCCTAGACACAAAAATTCACGTATGAAACTTCTAAGCAATTAGTTTGTGTATTACTCCCTGAAAGTTTTTTAAACTTTGAACTTTGTCAAATTCTTCAAATTGAAGTTTATTCTCTTATAAACATTGTTTCGTTACGTACAAACTGTTTTCAATTTGGATTGTTTTTGTTTCGAATATTCCTGAAAATCTAATAAAGAAAAATATTTTTCAAAATTGATAAACTCCAAAATTTTCGAAGATTCAATTATATTGAAGATGATTATCTTATTTTTGAAATGAAATTTTAACTTTTTTCATTCCAATAAACTTCAAGCCGCTTCCAAATAAATTATGTTTTCAAGCTTCCATAAAATTTTTCTTCAAAATTTTTATTTGTCTCTTGAAAATTGTGATGTCACAAATTCTTGAACTTTTGTGAAACTATTTCATACTTGAAACATTTTGAAGCATTAAATTTGTTTCTAGAATGTCATGAACTTTCGAAGTTCATTTATTTTAAATATTAGTTCTTGGTGGAATATACTTTCTTTAAACTTTTGAAAAGTTATACGACGCAATATGAAGAACTCTCATTGGACTAACGAATTAGTTGAAATCAAGGTTCCACAGATCTAGGATACAGAATAGATTACCAAGTAAGAGGAAGGACCGCAATAGTATTCCTCAGGGAACCGTTCTGGGCCCCGCAGTTTTGTGTGATCATTCGCAGAAATTCGACTATTTGTGGGCCGATGTTATAGGTCCGAATTAGAGTCTGAATATTTTTGAACTCCTTCGAAGCCATTTTCAAAAACGTTCGCTTTTTTCAAAGATTTCTTTATGCTTTAACTTCTATTCAAATTTTTTCCCAATGTTTTCAAAACTTCGTTCCATTTTGGAATTTCCTCCTTAAAAGTGAATTCACTTGATTTGGAGCTCCGCTCGATCAACTAATGTAGTGTAATCAGAATTCTTCAATGCATTTGAAGTTTGAATGAACTTTCAAACGATTCTCAAATACACTTCCAAACTTTCGTGAATCTGTTTTTGAGCTTCTCTCTAGAAAATTTTGATTTGAAATTTTTTTGAAATTTGAATCCTCATTACAAAGTCTACAATGAATGGATGACTGTACGTACTGTAATTTTGAATATTTTGATCATTTAGAATTTGTCGTTATTGTCGTTTTTTCTGGAATCTGTTTTCAAAATAGTTCAAATACGTTTCTGAAATGAATCGCATTTTTTCATCGTTTCTTCAAGACCCAAATTTTTTTCCAGATTTTTCTCAAATTTGACGCCATTCAGTTGAGTCTAAATTTTTATCGCATATTAAAACTAACAAATCAGTTACTATGGGTTTTCCAGAAATGTTATGAAATTTAAAAATTCGAACGAATTTTCGAAAATCCTTTTAGAGTTTTAGGAAAGTGCGAAAATTTTCTGTAGCTCAACGTCATAAAATTTTCAGGAAAATTTGAGACTAGTTGATCAAAATTTTTAAACTCTACAAGACATCTGAAAAAAGAAGAAAAAGTCATAAGCATAGAATGTAATTTAGTTTTTCAGAAAGAATCTGATGACATGCCCACATTTTCAAGAAAAGAAGAATTAAAGTGTTAAAAGAATATCGTATTTCTTCAATTTCTTATATTATTCAAGTGAGTTACGAGCTTTTTGGTAGATTGAAAGATTTTGAAAAATATTCTCACAGGTCAAAGGTTCACAAAAATTTTTTACCATAGAAGCGGTAAAAAGTTAATAAAAAGACCAATATATCAATCTCTGATATCCAAAAAAGATAATGAATACGATTCGATGATGCAAGAAGTGAAATTAATCACAGTTACGAATGAGAGAGAAGTGATCTACATAAATATAAAACCAAGTTCTCAATTTAGAATCCTATGTAAGCATTTGTGAAACGTAGGCACCAAACTGTTCAAACAGTAATCCCTTTCACTCGATCGTAAAAGTCCAAAACTTACTTACAACTCATTTTCTGAATACCCGTAACCAAACAACCCCTTTTCTCGCGTCCACCTCGTTTTATATTCGTTAAGAATTTTCACACAAGTTGTTAAACCCAACGGATTCCAATATGCAAAATAGCGTAGTCGAAGTTAATGCTTCGAGAAAATTACCCCTATCGCTGCCGAGCCACCCCGTTTCGCTAGATGGAAATTTTCGGAGGGACGACGTAGGGCGAAATGGCATCGGCCATCTCTCTCGTTAATATTCCGGCCCGGAATTCTATGCCTTATAATTAAAACTTGGTAGAATACCGTTGATAGTAGATGGAAATTGCATGAATAAATAACGACCCGACGAATAACATCCTTAATAGTTTTTCGCGTAGAAGAATTAACAATTAGTGTACGAAGATAATATTATTTTAGTTATATTGTTAATAATTACGAGTCTAGAATAACGAAACTGACCGACAGAGAAAATAGCAGATATTCGAAATGAGGAGAGAACCCTTCTAAATTTAAGCGATACCCCTACGAGGATTCACATAATTTAATATGCACTTAGCAGTCGTCTTTCGCAGCATCCTTTATCTCATCCGCATATTTTAGCGAGGATCTGCATATGTATAAAGTGTAAAAACCACCTGTGTTGATTTCACACGGTACACGTCGATGTCCGAATCACCCTCCGAATTATTTTTCCTGTCGTGAAAGACAACTTGACCGTCTGGTGGGCAAGGGTTGAAAGGATACACGAACTATCGGCACGCGAGACAAGGAGCAAGAAGGGATGATTCAAGACGACTCCATGGACCGGTTATGGGTTACGTGTCGTTTATTTTGATTTTCGAAAGTTATGAGATCAGTTGCAATCGCGGTTTGAGACGAATCGGTACCTAATGAGCGAGTGGTAGTTTTGGTTTTTTCCCGAAGCAAAATTTTGGTCACAGTAGGTAGTGTGGCAACTAGGAAATGTAATCATGGTACATCATATTTCTCGGTTAATATTCCAGACGCGGTAATCTGGGAACACTTTCGGACGCGTCGCTCCCCACCCCCACTGGAGCGGACGTACAAAATGGACGCCATCACCGCAAAAGTTCGTCGCGACGACCATCGCACGTTATAATGTAAGGCCTAGTGAATGTTGATCAATAACTATCAGCGGCAGAGTGAGGGACTGAATGTCAAATCCGAGAGCCCGGGACGCTCACTCAAACCACCTCATTTTCTAAACAATCACGCTTTAACATTACCCTCAATTAAAATTAAAAAGCATTTATGACAACAACATGAACATGATCAACAATAGAAAAAAAACATCCAACTACACATACGCGAAATAACATAGCATCGATAAAAATTCCAAAACTTACCTGTGAAAATCGCGGTGGTTTTTCCGAAAGCGCGGAAAATGCGGAACTGATAACAAACATAAAAGTGTATATAAAATGGAAAAGGTTGCCGGCGTTTCGGTTTCGTGCCAATAGTCGAACGTGTGCAAACCTGCGCGTGACGGAGTCCGGCGAGAGGATTCGCTTATATAAAACTCCGGTCGTCGGGATCGGGAAAAAAAGGTTCGAGTCGTTTCGGATCCTGTGGAAAATAAAAAAAATGTCAAGGTCGAATCGATTAATAATTCGTGAATGAGAGGTCGGGCTTTCGCTCGAATCGGGACGAGTTTTATTTTTTCGTTTTTCTTTTTATTTTTTATTTTTTCGGTTGTTTATTTTTCTGATGAAAGAACGTACGCGAACAGGTGGCCGTGAAACTCCTTTGCGGTTTACGTTTTTCACAAATAGTACAACTATTATTATTTATGATTTCAGTAATAGATAATAGCGCATTAAATATTAGATTAGGGGGCGACTTGTTTCATTATGTATCAACACAATGAGTCATCGTATAATGAAAATCACAGAATGTTTGGGACACTTTCTTATTACTCAGCTGATTATACGAATATTATTTATAGAAACATTTCTTTCTGTACGAAGAATTTACAGAAATTAAATCAACATATGACAGTTGGGGAAAATAGTGACTAAACTGCAAGTTGTTCCTTTAATGTTTGTTTGTCAGATTTACAAAAATTTATTTCGAATAGATATAACTGAAATATTAACATAATAATAAAATTGCGTATGATAATAAAAAAAACATATTTCGTGTTGATTTTCCGTTAAAAACTTAAAAATTTCGAGTAGTTATCGAATATCGAGTATTGTTTTTCCAGGAAAATTCTGGAATTTCAATAGTCAAAACGACTTTCCTTAGTCGGAAATTTTTTATATTTATGAAGAATTTTGCAATTTTCTTGTAATTTCTTTTAAACAAATAAAGATTAATTTTTGAAGAATAGTTCCAGATAATTCAACTAATATTTAAATATAGTCAGAGATTTCAAATTCTATTCAAACTCCTTAAAAAAAAATCTGAATTCTTTCAAAATTTCTCTTGATTTCGACAAAAGTCTGAAATCTGATTCAATTTTTCAGAATATAAAGAATTTCACGCCTTTTTTGATATTATCGTATTTTCAAGAAATTCCTCGAATCGTTCCTAAACCTTAAACAAATGATCAAATAAGAGAGACACATCTTTCTGTGATTTCCGGGTCATTTTGAAAGGAATAGAAATTATGAATATGCAACTAAATTTTCATCGAAAGTATAATTGAATGAATCGATTGTGAATCTGCAAAATTCAAAAATTTTCTGAACAATCATCCTTTGAGAGTTATCATCATACCGATGAGGGCTCAAGTTACGAAACATGCAATGAGGGAATAATGATGTGGTAAAGCTCAATTAACACCAAAACTAAGAAAACAATTTCACACATTCAGCATCTCAAAGTTAACGCATTTTGCACCTATCTGAAAAATCTCTATACAGCAATAATAAGATTGTTGCTTTGAATAAGTATTAAAAATCCATTACCGATTTTCCTATTTACGGCAGTAAATGAAAAGTTCTGCCGTACAATAAAAATTTTATTTATATGTAAAAAACTTGTATATTTATTTTATAACAACGTCAATTTATTTTCTTCATCAATTCTCTTCATGACATATAGTTAATTGTAACCATTTTCGTTTTTTTGGTGTATTATTTCCTTTGAAAACAAATAAATAATATGTAACCGTTTGCTGACGAATCCGGACTTAATTTTCGAAATTGGATGAGAAAAACCCACATCTTTTTTCATATGCTGTGCGCATAATCATCTATACCACGCACTTTTTCTATACTAAGAATGTCTAATTAAAAAATTAAAATATTATCGAAAATTCAAAGTAATGTGAAATTTTTTGATGACATAAGGATAGCATTAATAATAAAATTTTATTCATATTGGAATTCAATTGAACCAGAACTCGAAGTGAATATGCCAGATGAAATATAAAAATAAGTCGTTCAAAAAAATTAATATATCTCTGGTCTAAATGAAACTAAATTGTCCTTTTGAATTAACTAAAAATTTGAAAATTTGATCTATAGTTAATAGCATCTAATTGCCGTTTCAGATGATAAAAAATTATGAGTAGGAAATAATTCCGCAATAGGGTGAAGGGAGGTTTAAATAATGTGAACGAAAGGGGGATGAAAACTGCTTCTACATATCTTCAAAAATCATCAAAAAATACCTAAAACTTATTTTTGTTTCATAAAAATGTGTGACGTTAGTCAGAAATTTACGGATATATATATTTTCATGGCTGAAATATGTAGAATTATTTCCATAAAAAAATATTTAATAATTTTTGAGATATTTAATTTTTTCCAAATTTTAGCCTCTTTCTTCAACAGAGAATTGCAGGCCATGAAAATATCCTATAGTGTTCATTCTTCTTGTTTTTGCTAGCAGTTTTTGGTGGAACAGACAAAATATATATTAATATCGCAAAATGTTGCTTAAAATTGAGTAAAAGCCGAAAAGTGAACTCCCACCACAAAGACCATAACGAAAATATTCGATTCTCGTTTTTTCAAATTCAAGCAAAATTTAGTATAATAGATATAATTCATTTATTCCACCAAAAAGAACGAGAGCTTTTAAAACCTTGAAAAAATGGACTTCAAATTGGCAAAAAGTTGAAAATCTCACTAATTATGGAATTGGCATTGGCCAAATTTCAAAGATGAATGTATTTTCATGGAAATGAATCAGTCCCAAAATCATAAAAGTTTCAATCCTTTGATTTAATTTGCTCGTTTACATTGCTTAGACTTTCTTCCATTATTCTTCAGGGTTTTCATTCGTTTAAAAATTTTCTTTTCCTTCCTCATTTTCAAGTTAATTTTTGGCCACTTAATATCCAAATTGGAATGTAATTTGATGCACATATTAGGATTACAATTTTATTATATCTTACTGAAGAATTCGATTAGAAATCTGCAGATTTCGTCGAAACATCGAAAGATTTAAGAAAAATTCATTACCAACTGATTGCATCAATAATTTAAACAAAACAAAAATTTATGCGGATATTTGGACTCAATTTGCATTAATATTTGCTTTATTCGGTTCTGGAGTAGGAGTTATAGCTTAACTTTTCTAATCTTACCCAATTCACATTTATTTCGATTGCACTTTGGTTTAATTGAAATAGTTCAATTCAATGCTATTTAATACGAACATTCCGAATTCTATATGTATCAAATATCTCTAGATTAAGATTTGTGTTGTATAGAAAATATGAAGCTGTTTCAGTTTGATTGATTCAATGAATGATATTTAAAATATTCATACAAATAATTCATTCGTATGTGAAACGTTATACAAAAGTTTACGTGATATTGAAAGATAATGTTTAAACAATAGTTAAGAAGAACGATTTGGCGAATGCGCCGGACGAAATTAAATTATGCTTTCCAAAAACATGTTCGATTAAGGGTACAGATATAAAAGAAACTAAACATAAAAAATCGTATCATTCGAATGTTTTTCCATTTTTAATCGAATGAATGCGCTACAAAATTTTTCCATCCTGTATAGCTATCCGAGCCGAATCCCTGATGGACGTAATTACTCCTTACTCGTACCTACGTGAAAATAACGAATGAGCGTCATTTACAGAAAAAGGGTTGGACGCTTTAATTAGTTCTTAATCCGGGCGTTTACGTGAAATCATTGCGGAGTATAGTTGAATTTACGTAACGCACATTAATTTGCGTCAAAACACACACACACACATAGGATATTTCGGGTGCGGGAGCGAGCGACGGCTATACAACAGTTCCGAGAGGATAGTTTTTATGGGGTATAGTGGAAAGCCGGTACGGTCTATTTGAAGAGAGAAACGCATACAAGTTAGGGGTCGTGTGCGGACGATTTTGCTCCTTGCCGAGTTTTCCGTAAACCTCCTAATTTTTTGCCATCGTTTCGACCGTACAATCGCGCCGTTAAGGGTGATTTTCCGGTCGCGCAGACCGTTCCTCCGGTCCTTAGCGTTATTTCATTTCGGGCGCGGGTTCCTGGAGCCATTTTGCTCGACGACTAGATCGATGCAGAAAGGGGAGGGTCTGAAACCTGAAATTTCGCGCATGCCGTTTTATCTCTTTTTGTCTTACGATCTCTCTTCTGCGCTCGCATTCTGCCGATCTTTCTTTTCGGGAAACGAACGACCGTCACCCCCGCGGCACGCCGCCAACACCCCGCCACCACCGCCGCCCCCGCACGTCCAGGAACTATTCACTCCGTCCACCGCCCTGTCTCTCGACGGTTTCGCCGCTCCCGGCTCTAAAATGTTTCTATGAACGAATTGGACTTTCCTAGTTTCACATCGCTGTAATTTTCGCATAATGCGACTTTCCCGAATTGGTATAATTCATTTCGAAGCATTCATTGCAAAATAAATTGCGAGATTTAGCGAAATGGTTGCTTACGTCTCTGGTGTTTGTAATCAGGCGGAGGCGCCGGACAAAATTAAACAGTAACAATAATTAATCACGAAATGAAAAAGTTAACTATTTTTGCAATGATACTTATAATCTATAGAATCTATAGAATTTATAGAAGTATCTAAAGGGAATGACAATACGTATAAAGGAAGTTTTCCAAATCCCATATTATTTGACGCGTTGACCAGAATGAGCGATAACTTCGCCACATATTTGAATTAAAACGACATTCTCTACATACCGAAAGGTGGAAAATCAGATTGCGCCAAAAGTTTTCTTGTTACTTCCAACGAGAAATTAGATTGTGTATAAACTAGCGACAAACTCTAATAACCGGCGCAGCCATTACACCATTATTCGCCTCGAGTTACATCAGTTACAAATGAAATACCGTCCCGAAAGTTGCTTTATGGGAAATATCTTAAGCCCTCTCGTATCGATCATTTTCCATTATAAACTTTCGAACCGCGCTTGGGAATATTCGACGCAATTCATTAAACTTCGAAATATATTTGCCATACACGTAATATTAAATGGGGCCGATAAATGAAGCGATAGAGGGTTAAATCCTCCTCCCCTCCCCCCTTTCGGACTTCACCCCTCGAGTTTCTAATCTATTTCGTACGCGGCCACGTTTCAGCCAACGAGGAACGCTCGACGGCGATGGTGTCTTTCTTGCCCCTTGATGAACCCTTCGTTGCGTTCGGCGATCGATAAAATTTCATCTTTTAGGTACTTTGCGGGCCGCGTTGCGGGGACTGGGTGTCGGTTTTTGCGTGCAGCGTCGGTTGCACTCGCTATTGCAAAAATACCGTCACACGCCGCTTTTATGCCGGAATTTTATACGTACACCACCGCATTTCAGGGATCTACACTCGTATTTTTACCGGTCTGGGCACTAATCTGATTATATATCTCTGTTTCGGATGCTGGATCGCGGGTTTTCATTTATTTACAATGCGTGTTCATCTATCATTTTTGTTTTTGGGTTCTTCGGGCGCATAGTTTGGTTGCCACGCGTTTTTGCGTTAGGGAAATGGAAAATTCATTGGAGATTTTCTGAAAAACATTGGATATTTCAAATCTAGTCCAGGAACATAAAGAATTCAATTTATTCGTGACCAACTCGTTACCAGTTATCTTCAATATATTTGAGGCGACCTCGTAATTGTGCGGGAATATCTTTTCCGCATGGGTAAAAACGGTTTGATCCGTACGGGAAAGTGGTGATATTGAAACAACACTTACGCCAAGTAGACAAATTCAAATTTATAAATAGAAAAGAAAAATGTTTCTAATAAGAATGCGAGCTTAAGATTCAATCGTTTGTTTGCTCTCTTAATATGATAATCATATTGAAACATAGAACGATATTAAAATTTTTGAATTTTAACGAAATGTTTAACATCCTATAATATTCTGTATGTTTAGCATGGTTGTACAAGAAATTATTGGCTTTGATTATATAATTGATCTCATTGTTCAAATTTTATATCTAATAAAGATTATAATTTCCAAATTGTTTGATAATTCAAAGAATTCGGTTTCATATTAAATTTCACTTTCAGTAAGTTGTTTGTACAATTAATTTATACAATGTCACTAATATACAAAGTTTTATAAAATTTTGTCCAATTTTAGTTATTAATATTATGAGTTTTGCGATCATTTTTATTACAGTTTCAGATCTATTTATACGATACAAAATTTATGAATATTTAAAAAAATTAAATTACATGGATGATATGATTCTATTCATATTTATGCAAATCTAAATTATCTACTAGAGACCATAAAATTTACAAAATATGAAGTTAGATCCATATTCGGATATTCTCGTAAAACTCAAGAGTGAACTGCCTTCATTGAAAGGAAGAATTGAAAGACAAAATATTCCGTTTGCAAAAGAGGTAAAATTTTTTTCATTCAGTTTATAACATTATTGTTGATTGCTTATGATCGTGATTTCCCCAAAATTAGCTACTTCACAAATTTTTTGTCACAACAGAGTTTCTAGAGTTCAATTTTACACAAAATTCGTGATTCTTTCTGGTTTTCCTTTTCAATGATCGTGAAAAAATTTTTTCTTGAATGAATGTTTTCCCAAAATTGGAACTTTCGAAAAATTGATTGGTAATATGGAATGTTTAGTGAGCAATATGCAAAAGTAATAAACGTACAGTGATGATAACTTTTTTGTAACAATAAAATTTTACACAATACTCAGTGTCAATTATTTACAAAGTTTCAACATTTTTTGCTCTTAGCCAATTTAACTCGCGTAAGTGAAAATTTGCTTGTAAAGAGATCTGGATCGCTATGGAATACTTTGGAATAGTTCGTTGAACTGTGAATTCGGAAATATCAAGTTTCGAAACTATCGAAAATGCATCAACTTGATATTTCTGCAAGATATCTTAATAAAATTTTAATGAAAATGTTTCTTGTGCCATAAAATCGAAATTTCGAAAGGAACGAAATTTTTTTAGAGGCCGGAACAAAAGACAAAAAAATATTTTTTTGTCACGCGACGAATGCCGCGGAAATGAATGCATTTGTACCAAACAATGTTGTTTTTGATGAATCCTTGGTGCAGTTCTTCAATGATTTCTTTTACATAATTTGAAAAAAATCTTTGAAACAGTTTTTGAATCGAAAAATACACAAGTTGTATTGTTGGAAAAAAGTATATATATCTAGCAAAAGGAGAACTTTTTACTGCTACCAACGAAGAAAAACAGACAAAAAAGTTGAAAACTCATTATTATGCTCTTGACTGATAAATGACTCAGTAAATTAATTCTTCTATATATGAAGAATTGATTTGTTCCTTTTCCAATAGTCAATCATAAACCAACAATTACTGTCAAAATATGCGATGGGTTTCAAAATTGTCTCTCATATGTTAGAATATGCGGATAGTAAAAGAAACAATAAGTTTTGAAATTTATTTTTCTCTATTATTAGAAAAATATTTACAAACGAAATAAATTTTTTATATCACATTTTCATAAATGTTTAGTTTCGAAGAAGTACTCATAATAATTGTGATTTATATATTAAATGAGCATTTATGTGAAAATTGTGAAATTAAAGAAAAAAAAACAAAAAAAAAATTATCTGCCTGGTGAAAAAAAAATATATAAAAATTCTATTCAAAAAAATTGGGAATTTTTTAATCTGAAACCCACTCGTTTCTGAATTAATCTCACGAAATGATTCATATTCAGGAATCTACATACTATCAATATTTTGGTGCCTTTATTCCTCATAGTAAGTTGAAAATAAGTTCATAATTTATCGAGATTACTATTTGTAGAATAGAAGCTTAACGTGTTTTAATGTGGAAAAAAAATTGGTGGTAAATGTCAATATTTATGATAAGTATTTTTTCATTTTCCCAAGAGGTGTTTGAACATATTGTAATGTTGCAGGTATTTATATGTATGATCATCGGGATTATTCAAATTGATGAAACTGAATCTAATGATTCTTTTTGATATTGAACATTGAAACGATTATTTTTGTGAGAAAAAAATTCAATTTAAGGTTTCACACATTAAAATATATAATTTACTTCAATTCAATATTAAAAATATGAAATTCTTCAGTCCTTTCAGTTCAGTCTCATTTAGGATTTTCAAAAATTCAAAGAAGTTAATTTGATCTCAATATAATGCGATATAACTAAATAGCTGGAAAAGCCCGAAAGTTTCTGTTAGGGGCCGTTCAAATATTACGTAACGCATTTTGGGGGGAGGGGGGCTCTAGTAAAACGTTATGATGTGTTATGAGGGCGGGAGGGGGGATTAAAGAGTTCGTTACGTAACATTTTAATCCTTATTCAAGAAGTGCAAAACGAGACAGGAATTCTCCCAACCTGACAACCTTTTTTGTAGTTTTTGTATATCGAACATCTATTTTATATATTTTTTGTTATATCAGTTTTTGTAATTTATTAAGGTATGTTTAAACAGCGAAACGATCCCATTTAGAGTACGCATTCACAAAAATATACTTGATGTTACGCTACGTGGGGGCGGGAGGGTGTCAAAAACGTTACGGTGCGTTACATACGGGGAGGGGTTGAAAATCGTCGAAAACTGCGTTACGTAATTTTTGAACGACCGCTTAGAAGAAAAAAGACCCGAAATAAAATAATTCAAAAATCCATTAACCATTTTGGTTAAGTTAATATATGTTTGTTCGTTTCGAGCGTTTGGTAAAACCGTTCAATCGATTGAGTTAACTTTTTTATCCTGTTGTACGTTGTTGTGGCTATTAAAAATGGCAATCGGTTAAGTCGTTATAGTCTTTTGGTTATTCTGGCCAAAATAAGAGACCGATCTACTAAGTCATACATTCTTAAAATGTAAATTTAAATGGCAACACGTACCCAAAAAGTGTATTCTCCAGAGCAAAAGAATGGGACGAATGTTTGACATTTGACGGTCGGAGCACAAGAAAACTGTGAAGGAATAGCATAAAAAGAATATAATGATCTTGAAATTATATTCCCGTTTGGGAAGAATTCATTACATTCGTTATACTTAACTATCGAGATATCAAAGGAAATTTCAAAAACATCACTAAAATGAAGTGAAGTGGATGAAGTGCCCCTTTGACCTTTATTTCTGAATAATTTTCAAAATAATTTTTTTTGGAATTTAAGGTTGGCCAGTCTTAAAAATCATGTAGCGAAATAGAAAAGAATCCAGGAATGATATAATTTTCGCTGAAATTAGATAAGTGGATCCATTGTCCGAAATCATCTTCTAGTATTTGGCAGTAGCATTCAAACGCGTAGTCGAACGACCAGAAACAGTTTCGTTGTTAAGCAAAACGCCCCCCCGCGCTGCAAACATTCCCGTTAATTGGCGGCTTTTGTCTTCACTTTCACCCTTACACCCTCTAAACGGATTATTCGAAAAATACACACACATACATACACACAGCGCTCACGTTTCTGATCCGCAATTTTCCGCCGCCCTCGAAAAAAAAAGGCGCGTTTCTCGGGCGCCCCATCAGATCTCGTGCGCTTCATTTGCGTTCACTGACCTGCCCCCACATGGCAAAACGAATATTCCCGAATAATTTACTACCCTTTCATCCCGCGCCCCAGTAAATACGGCTCGATCATCGATTCGTTTTGTTTTCGATGTTCGGTTGCTTAGAAAATATTTTCCGCGCGATCGGCGCGAATTTTCGCGCTTCGTTTCGGCGAAATCGTTGCGTCGGAAAGGCCGATGGTGGCGGCTGTTTCTCCCGAAGCTATCGTCAACGTTTGTGTTTTTAATTACACAAATGGAAATCCGCAAATAAAGCGAGTCCATTTGGGCGAAATCGTCGAGGAAATAGAGATTTTTCTTTTCTACCCCTCTGGGACGGCATTAGCACACGGAGCGGGGGTGGTAAGGGTCAAGTCAGCGCGAATAGAACCCTTCTAGTAGAAGAGGAAAACAGGGACGATGAGGGGTCGAAGGGGGTGGCGGGTGGTTGCTTAGACCGCAGCCCACCCTTGTCGTTTCCTCGACCGCCCTTAGCAGCCACCCTCCTCTCGTCCCCTCTATGTTCCCTCACTGATCAATACAGCAGCAGCTCCCGAGGTCCTGCAAGACTTTTAGCTTAGGTTGGCCGGGCTTAGAGAGACTGCTCTACAAGCAAAACCACTCCTTACGGTCGAAGGAAGGAAACGCGCTAAACTCGCCCTTCGGCGAACGTTCCATACGGCATTCCATTGTCTTTCGCTACCCTTCGAGCCGACAGGGGTAGATTTCTTTCGCTCGGAGCGAAGGGAAAATTTAAGTTCGAAAAAGTGTTGCGGCGGGGGTGGGGATGTGGAGAAAGATGGAAAGCGCATCTGGCGCTGGGGCCGCTTTTAAAACTTTCTTTCGTTGCCGTTTCAACCCTCTTCCTCCGTGAATAATAGCTTTGTAGCGGGGATTAAGCGAAATTAGATTGCCGGGATATTTCTCGTTCTTTTTTCCGCTATGTATGTTAATTAGTCGACGCTACACGCGAAATTAATTTCGCCGCTTTACGTTTTATCATCCCTATTTTTCGAATCTTTTCCAATATAATGAGCGAATGGAAAGTCGGACGAAAAAAAAATCGGATGCTATGAACGCGATTTGCAGTCCGTTCATCTGACGCGTATGCGAGCTTTCGCGAAAGTTAATTCGACGGAACGGGGTGAGCAAACTGAAAACGCGAGAAAAAAAAATTAGAATTATTGAGCGTTTTTATTCGGCGGCGGAATTAAAAACACCCATATCTATATCAGTGTGGCGGCGTCCGGGAACGGCGTACCGCCAATGACCGGTCCGACACCGCAGCGACGTTACGAGAGAAAGCCGAAAAAAAAAACCTACTGCGTTTTCGTGAAAACGATCAATTTCTTGATTTTTCTCATAGTTTTTTAATCATGATAAAATACAAATTTTGAACTTTCACTCAGTCTTTTCTGATTCTCTAACGCCCTTTGTATAATTGAATAATAAACATTCGCTTTTGATTTAGTGTCTAAAATCCATGCTTTTTCAAAATTTTTAATGCCTTATTTGCATTCACAATATTATTGTATTGTATTTCAAAAAATATTCTGTCACAAAATTTTAACTTTATGCAATATATTTACAATACATTTTTATGCACTTGCTGCCCTTTTTCGTAAAATTTGATCTTCTGACGAGTTTTTTCCGGCTCGTAGGAAAAGCAACGTTGTACGTTTTCGACGAACGTACAACTGCATTGCATTGTCTCTCGACGGGGAGCGAAATTTTGATAAAGCGAACGGGGGTTGGTAGATGGAGGAGTCGGTGATACTTGTTTCCGGGCTACGTGCCGTAATTTCAACGAATGACTCCGGGAGTCCCGGACTATTGCTTGTGCGAGAATTACACGGACGCTTCATTCTATTCTATAGCACCATTTCGAGCGGACGCATCCCGTTTAGTTATTGACGAAGAATTTCGGAATTCCGAAATCACACGAACTTGCAAAATGCTATAAATTCGGATCGAAAATCATTTTCGTACTTTGGTCGTCAAACAAAACGTACCTTGAATATGATTTCGACTTTTTTGTTTTTATTTATATCTGAATGATCAATTTCTTTCAAATCAGGAATCGAAATTTTAAACTTTTCATTACTTAAGTTCAACGTATTCACTGCTATTTTGGAGTTCAAATTGTGCGTCGAATTATACTTTTTTATTGGGAGGAAAAGTGTTTTCTTTATCAATTATCAATTCATTCAAACGATTCGGTACTTAATGATTTCTTTTCAATATTTTTACCTGACCTTTTTGAATTATTTTTTATTGAAATTGAAATCATTTGAAAAATATATTCAAAAACATAAGATTCAAGTCCTTATTTGTTCACGCGATTCCATGAGAATGATCAAGAGAATAAAATTCTATTACAAATTGTTTGAAAATTTTGATTTCGTTTTTGCAGTTTGTAATGAAATGCTTCATAACAATCTTTCAACATGTCTATTTACTTGGTTTGGATGTTAATCTTCTAATGCCTGTTTCCACCGTTTAACACTCATAATCGGCGTAAGATGAGTCACAGTTTCGTAGCACCGCAAGAGCTTGAGTTAGGCATCGAATAATTTATTGAAAAGGAGAAGTTTTCAAGATGCGCAGGCTCAAAGCTTAATCTAATCGGCTACATACGTTCATGAATCATGCTTAGTGTTGCGGTGAAAACGGGCATAAGTCGAATTAAATTAAGACTTGCTAATATTAACACAATTGTTATCACAAAACAATATGGATAAAAGCAAACCAACAAACACGGTATTTCATTTTTATGGTATATTAACCTCATAGTTAACTTGAGAGAAATCTGGAAATGTCTGGTAAATAGTTTCTTGATTTCTAGTTTTCAATTGAAAAATGTTCATAGAAGAAGTGGATCCTAAAAATCCTTAACCTGCTGGAAATTAAATTCAAGTTCAAAGCGTTACATAATCTTGAAGCAATAAGCGTTTTTTTAAATTTGTAAATAACTTTTTTGTTTTCGGAAATCCAAAATTTCCGCAAAATATAACTTTTGTTCCATAGATAATCATAGAACGATTTTTCAAAAATTCATCTCTCAATCTGTATTTGACCCCAAGGTAAGTATTTCAGGAAAAAAGTATCAATTCCGAAATTGGCCATCGAAAGAGCTTTTTAATGGTTCGATAAAAAAAGAAATTGAAGTAACTACAATCGATAGCCACTATTTTTCTGCAAATTGAAAATAAATTCATTATGAGATTAATTAATGTATATCTGATTCTACTTCATAAATCTTGTACTCGTTATTGTTAGTTATTCACTCTGCATAAAAAAATCTATTAGAATTTTGTTCAATTATTTTGAAATCTTTCATTTTGGCGTAAATTTGTTCAGTGTTTTGTCAGTGAATATGAGAAAAGTTCGAAATTTGTTTTATACGTCTATTGTCATCGTAGTTGAAAAAAAATTTTACATAGACATTTGAGTTCAATATTGTTTTGAGTATGACCGAATTTTGTCCGAACGGGCAACAGTTCCGTCTTATCTTTTTTGTTACTTTCATCCTGTGGGGTGTCTACTCTTTTCTCGACTGAGACGTACTATTCCGAGTGCGCTTCCGGCGGTGGAGTCCGTGATGCTTCCTATCAGGCGAACTAAAGTTTCTTCGTTATAACAGTATAATTCCAAACGTGAAACACATTTTGGTGAATCAATTAGTTTATTTTTTCGAATCTATGATTTGCTCATCGCTAAAAATCAAATTATGCGATTCGTCTTCAATATTGTTTAACATATCGTGTCATGATATTCGCTTCATACCTTAAATAGTCAACTGGTTTACAAAATTTCTTCGCATTTTGGTCTCAAATTTGTCTCAAATTTTTAATCTTTTGATTTCTAGTTGTTTTCTGTAGATTCTTCAATAAACCCCTCGTGTTTACGATATGACTTTTGCAAATTCCAATATGAATTCTTTGCACAATTCGACAGCTAGTTTGCAGTGTGAAAGTTTAATCGGGCGAGTTCAAATACAGTACTGTAAAAAATTATTAAATACAGAAAAACATATATTTATATGTGTATTCATTATAATTCTAATTAAGCAGTGCTTATATTTTAATATTTTTCTGAAAACAGAACTGTTTGATTGTATGATTGCAGGCAACTTAATTCTCTCTTGCGTCTTTCAAGAATTGTAAATTATTATTAACGTCAACCAGGGATAGTTACATGATTTTTTAAATGAGTTTAAATAACTTGGCTAGCCATTATGCCATCTAATCATTCAGAGATACAATCGAGCCCTGGTTATAGTCTTGCGAAATGTTATAAATTCACGAAAGCCTTTTGGGTTTCAAAAACGACGCGATCGCCGTATAAATCCCCCATATCACGTTTCCGACATCGCAAATCCCAAATTGTGAATTTGTCACTGGCCTCCCTCTAATCTATCTTATCAAAACGATAAGGGCGAATGTTGCTCGCTCGACCGATCATTAGTGGTCACAGGCAGCGTCTCTTCTTGTGCTTAGTTTGCTCTCGCAACTTCGAATCCCCTTTACCCCGACCGACGTCCCGCAGGGGTGGCAAAGGGGTTGTACATAAATAACTATCCTGAATACATGTAATAGTGTACTACGAACTTCAAATTTCCATCTGCTAGGAGGGAAAGGTTTCAAATTATTACAATTCCGATTTGGATTCAAAATCATGAAAATCGAGTCGAAGGACAAGAAATAAATTATCATTTCTCAATTTCCTCGTGTCGAAAACTCCTAGCTCCAACGTACCGATGCGACAACGAGCATTTTTCTTGAAATCTTGCGCGAAGAGTTGCGCTACTGTGCGCCGATCGTTAGAGAAGTCCGTACAAACGCATGCGCTTATCCGTAAAACGCCGAAGTCGATCTTTACGATCCTAAGAATCGAAAGACACGTCACCGATCTTAGATTCTATAAAAAAAATTATATTCCCGGAAAAAATTAAAAATATAAATTTCGCATGACTGTAGATTGTATAGCTAATGGAAACTGTAGTAGTAGAAAAACGCTTGGTGATTTGGATTTCGCTTGTAGATGCATTAAAAATGTAATCGTTCCATTTGTTACGATAAAATATGGCTTTTGTTGTTGTATGAATAAAATCGACGCTTTTCGCTTTTGCTTTTTTATGTCCCCACGCTTGCACCTGCTTTTAATAAACGCTTCGATTCGCTGGTTTTTTATTTCCGCATCCCTTTGTCCTGCGATCATCCTAGATTTGTTTCGTAATTAAATGCTCGTTCATTTATCATTTTTTGAAATTATTTATATTGTCCTCTCTGTTATTTTGAGAATATTTTCTATATTGAATTATTAAGAAGCTACAGATATGTCAACAATTGTCGTTCAATTTTTATAAACCGATGATTAGAGGAGAAAATAATCAGAAAAATATTTATGAGCCACAAAGAAATGACGCTAATATTTCCTTAAATATGAAGGTTAAAAATAATCCCTAGTGGTATGCTGCTACTAATTAAATATCTATTGTCTAATTGGCGCATTCGCCAAATTGTCAACTACCATAGATCCTTCGCCAATTTACAATACACATAAATATAAACACAAATTATCAATATTCCAACCCTGTTTCATATGGAACGTCTCCCGATGCCATCTAACAAAGGGGGTCCAAAGCAGAAGGGTAAGTGGCGCCACTAGAATCCCTATAGCGACCCAACAAATTCAACCCCAATATTTGCCGACCAATAATATGCACGATCAGCTTTTTCAATCCACCTAAAACGCAATTGTTTGTTTAACGCAAAATGTTTATTTTTTCTCTTTTTCGAACCATCGATCGGAAAATCGAACAGAATTACATTCTTTTCAAACATCAACCGCCAATGACATTAGCATTAGACGAACAGTTTCCGTGGCGGCTGCGTCTGACATTTTCGGAAAATACGCAGATAGAAAAGTTGGAAAATAATTTACCAGAGCATTCCATGCGGAATACTAAATACACAGGGCCGGGATGAAGCGGGATGACAACATTCGCTCGGCTCCTCTTTTCTGGTTGGCCGGCGCACTTTGTTAAAGAGTTCCATTATTTATTGCCCTAAGCTAACAATGCAAAAAATATGTCCAGTGCCCTAGCAGCGGTGAAATGCAATTCTGTACGTGGTGCTGCAATATATTGCACCGAATTTATACAAGTCTGGATCGGGATTACTACAAACCCGGGACCTGTTTTATCTGCGTCGGGGCGGCCAGAAAAAAAATCACCTAATGATAATGAAATTATTAATATTTTGCGCGACGCGCGCGGTTTAATTAATTTCGCGAAACAAATCGCCCTGTATACGACGCTACGTGCGGAAGACGAGAGAACTCGAATTCGGTTTCCGGAAAATGTCAACATCAGAAGGCAATTAAATTTTACTTTGAGCACAACTAATTGAAATGAGTATCAAATAAGCTGTTCAAATAGCGTGGACGACGAATAAAGGAACGGAAAGCTGCGTCTACGACGAATTCTTTGTAATGTTCTTTGACATACTCTTTGTGAAATTCCGAAATTAATCTGTTAAAAGCAACTTTTTAACGAATATAAACTGGACAAGGTATTTAATTTCCATTTTCAAACAAAATGACGACTGGGTAATGGAAAATTGAGATTACTTTTATTTTTTTTTGAGACAGCAGGAGAATGCAGGTTCTATGCATTTCAGCGACAACGTAAACATGAAATAGTTGAGCATATTGAAAATTATTGAAATGAAAGAATTTTAACCGGACTCGGCAATGGAGTGTAATGGATTATTAATTTTGATCTGAAATTATTGACAAAAAATAAAATTAACAGTTCAGCTGGAAGAGATAATCTGAAATAAATTAATTTCTATCATTATCGAATTAATGCATATTTATTTACGGCATTCATAACTGAGTAAATAAAATAACGACTGACACTCTGACCAGAAAAACCCGGTTTCAAATCCAGACGATTGTCAGCTTTATCTAAAAGTTTTGAGGATTAAAAATCAATTTTTTTGCCCTTTAATTATATCACTAAATCCCAGAGGAAACAGCAATTTTATGCTTCAAATCGATGATCATCAAAAATTTTTCATTTACGCCATGCATTCTCTAGCGGCAAAGAAATAACTTACATATTACCTTATCAACAAATAACACGTTTATCTTTTAAAATTATCAAATTAATATAAACTATCTCCTCAAACTACAGCTCTCACAATTTTCATCTTCTGTGAAGTTACGAAGAAATTCTAAAAAATGAAGGTAAACTGATCGAAAACAATGTTGTAGGGTACTCAAAATAGACGGACAATATTTCTTTATTGGACGGACGAGACAAACCCAAATAGACAAGCCCAACAATCAAAATTGAAAAACGCAACACAATATAAACAAGCCATGCCTTTAAGAAATGGATGACAGGAATATGAAATAGATATGCAAACCGCCAAACTGTACAGACATGAAACCGACATGAATGCGCGACACGGATCAATCTCCACAAAAAAAGAACAAAGATAACAAGAGCAAATAAGACAAGCGAAACCTCTTGAATGGATAAGCGTAACAAATTCAAATAAAACACGTGAAATCCTCAAGATAAAAGAAAAAAGAACGCAATATAGACACGCGATACCTCTATGGAATAATATAAAATAAAAACAAAATAGGCATGCAGAATCTTCAAAATATATTAACGAAATGGAAAATAGACACTCAACGTATACAAAATTGACACAAGAATTAATGTCGAATCAAAGTCTCAAATAGACAAACTCAAAATCAAATTTCTTGATTGGACAGAGGAAACAAACCCAAATAAGATACGCCAAACATTGGAATTTTAAAAACAGAATACAATAAAAAATAGACGAAATGAATACAAAGTGGACATGCAAACCTATAAAAAGCGAGAATTCACTCGCGATACTTTCAAATTAAACAGATCAATTGAAGTTAAAACAGAGACGAAAAATCTCAGAAAGAAACAAAGTAAAGAAAGGCAAATTAGACAAGCGGAACTTTCAAAACGAAATGGCAAAATAAAACCAATAAGACATGCAAAACCGTCGAGATAATTGAAGAAAGCACGCAGTATAGACACGTGATAGATTGAATGAATACGAAAAAGGCATGCAGAATATTTTAAATAGCCACCCGACATATATAAAACTGACAAACTAAGGCCGAAATAGAGTCTTAAATTCTCCCAAATACACAAATTTAAAAAACGGGCGAAATTTTTAAGCTGCAAGAGGAAGAAAACCCAAATAGACATGCAAAATTTTCAAAACATTCAGACAAAATAAAGGCAGAACAGGTAGATGATATCTCAAAAATAGACCGACGAAGTATATAGCTACGAAATAGACATGCGGTATTTCTAAAATATGCAGCGTAGGCAGGTCAAAATAGAAACTCAAACTCGCTAAAATAGACCTGAGAGACGGAAATGAAGTGGATAGCAAAACTTTGAGGACTGAATCACGAAATAATCACAAAAAACACGTAATTCCTCCATAAGAGACTGATAAAGCAAAACCAAATAAAACACGCGAAACTTTATTGATAGACAGACGGAACACAAACAAAATGAGCAAACATAGCAAAAGGTATATACGATAACTTAAAAAAAGGTTGAAAAATGCGGAATCGACCCAAAATAGATACAGATAAAACAGTTTTAATTTTGAAATGGAAATTGGGTGAATTTGTGTGGTTTTAAAATTTTTTCTCAAAAATGTGCATCCGGCGTTTTGGATGATTTTACCAAAAAATTTTTAATCAATGTTGTCGTTTGGAGAAAAACACTTTCGTTTCACTTTTTAGAACGGCAGCCAATTACGTTTCAGCTGCTATAGTTAATTCAAAATGGTGGTTGTTGATTAATAGCCGGCTCGACGGACCAATATAATTTACTTTTGTTCAAATTCAATCAAATTTTCTTTTTTCTTCAAATACGAATTTATCTTAGCTGCATATATGTTTGTATATTTCTACAAAAAATATGTTTTCTCCACTTGTTGCGGCTCGTAAGTGTTATGCGAAACGGCTAGTGTCAGTCGGTCAAATGAATCAACATATTGAAGTTGTGTCTCAAATTAATGAAAACCGCGGCTCGAAAAGTGAGGATGTTTTCGAGAAAAAATATTTTTCGAAAACTATTGAACGGATTTCAATATGATTCAAACCGAGCTAAATATAGAATCAATCATAAATAGTTTCCATTATAAATTTGAAATTTCTTGTCATAGTTGCACCTCATGGAAAGTCAAAAATGAGTTTTTCCAATATTATTATTTATCCAATAAAACGCAGGCTGATTGAATAGGAGCTGTACCAAAAATCTGAAGAACTTTGAAAAAAGCAACCTGAAGCTAATGAAAAAGTAAAATCCTAAAATTTTCCAAATCTTAAAAATGAGAGGGCAAAAAATTTCATTACACAGATGAACTCTTTTGGGAGACCACGCCATACAAGACCTAACACACCGAAAAAACGATCTGATGAGCAAAATTGGCAAACTGCAACGAACGAGAAGCAAAAGTAACGTTAATTCGCTCGGGAAAATGGAAGTAGCACAGATTTGAAATGCATCTTTTCATCACCTCCAAGTCAGTATTCATTGTGTATCATATTCATATTGTAAAAAATAAAATAAATAAATTAAATTGAATTAAACGAAAGATACTTATATTCATAACGGGAAAGAAAGCAAAAGAAGATCCAAAAATCCGGTTTGGTATATCTGATGATTGAAATCATTTTCAGATACACGTTCGTCGAAAAATGTGGAAAAATTTAACAAAAGAGACAAGCATGGCACTTTGTCCATTCAGTATAATACTCGTATTTCTCTTGTTTAGACTTCAAACATCTCTTAATTACATGTCCTTCGCGCTTGTAAAATTAGCGGACAATTTTATTACGAGTTAGTCATGTAACAGTCTCGTTTGACATGATTGTGAAATCATGGGGTGCCCGAATATTCCCGAAAGATTGTTGGAGTTTTTTTTGGACCTATATTATAATGAGCGAAAGCTGTATTTTCAGCTTTTTCAGGTGGAAAATTCAATAATCGAAGATTCTTATGTCTATAACCGATGATTTATTTTTAAGACCAAGTGACGTTTAACATCTCGTATCAGAAGAAAAACGAACTGAAACAATTGGGGAAAGGTTGGAAAAAATTGATCCATTGGTGATAAGTATCCTATCTATAATATTGTGACAACCCTGTTACACCGGTTGTAGCCAGATTCTAATATCGGTAGAGAGGATGGGGATGAATTTTCCAATGACAAAAAGGGGGGTTAAACGAAAGCTCTGTCTCTTGTCGAGAATGTCAGTGGAACATGGAAATAGTTATGACCAATATATCAATATCATTCGCTTTGAGTTGTCAAACTTCCAATATTCATTTGAATCACTAAAATGAGATACAAATCAGGGTTAATTTGCGCTATAGCTTGGGTGCAAAATCTTTCTTCACACTCAACTAGGATAAAATAGAACACGAATCGAAACCCACTATTGAGTCACAATCTAAGGATGTTGCCGCGTGATGATATTCAAAAAACTATCTACGTGCTTTTCGAAGCGACAGCCGACTCTTCTTCAGAACTTAGATATCCATCGCAAACATACTTTGAGCAGTTAGTAAACCCCCTATCAATCCTTATTTCCGGGGGTGAAAACGAATCGAAACTACCCTTCAGTCTGCCATTGGAACGACGATATATTTTTAAAGTGTGCACAGAGGATCAGGAGAGCTTTTTCAGGTTTCATCCCCCCCTTCCTGGAAAAAACCCTCCAGCCGTATAGCTCCACCCTTTTTATCCTGGCACTCATTCGCTATTGGTGGGAAAAAGTTGGTAACGCTTTCATCTCGTTTGGATCCTTTGGAATTTTACGCCGGGACGAATAAATCACGTCCGGCGGGGGTTGCGAACTTCGAATTGCCCGCTGGGCGATAGGGACGATTTTCGCTCGACCCGGGAATCATTAATGGTGAACGATGGTGCTTAGGCCGCTATCTGTGTGTTCTTTAAAGCTGAGAAAAATCGGTCGACGCCATCTGGACCTCTTGCTACACTTGGGGATATTTATTGCCTCGATCACGAGTTTGATGGTATAAATCGACTTCGGTTCGCCGAACCAATCTTTCCACGTCCTTTAGGAGAAAAATTTTCCAGCTCCCCGGAGGGTTGCGGTTATCGGGCACAGAAAGTTCGTCGGGAGCGAACAAAGGTTCGCATCGCAAATAACGCGAGGAACTTTTAATGCCCGACATAAATTCACATTAAAAGATAAGGCCGGTTTCTGCACGTTCGGAGCCTCGAAAAAAGTGGAGAGAGAAACTTTAATTTCGCCTAGCGCGAACCTCGTGAAATATTGCTTTAATCTCTGGAAAATGTGAAAAATAACACGTCTCTTCGCCTTAGCTGAAT
The DNA here is from genome assembly GCA_020654155.1 of Novius pumilus. NCBI lineage: Eukaryota > Metazoa > Arthropoda > Insecta > Coleoptera > Coccinellidae > Novius > Novius pumilus. Next base: position 1,159,645 of record JAIFOV010000476.1, read on the forward strand.
TTAAATTACTCGTATAATCCCGTGGAAGTGCCGCTTTTACTGCCCGGTCTAATGTTGTATGCTTCCAGCTTTTCGTCGTAAAAACGGTTTTATTGTCGAATGTCCACCACCATATTTCATTAATTCGCGGTTGTTAAAAAAAAACCATCCACCAAAATCACAAACCCAAGGAAACCGTACGAAACACACCGTCGTAAACCGGAAATTCGACGCTTGTCCCGATTCGAAACTGACATCGAACCAATCGACGTGGATGCGAAACGAATCCCGAAATCATACGTAAAAAAGGGGAATTTTCGGGCGTCCAATAAAAACCGATAGAAACGTGTTTCATTGAAAACACGTAATTAAAATAAAAACGGCGAAAATGGAATTTACGGCCAATATTTTTTTTTTCGTCGACCGATTGTAAAATTCATGATACGTCATCCCTGTGTGTGTGTGTGTCGGTGAAAGTGTGCCATGTATTCGCGAATAAAAATAACGCGATGCAGTCCAAACAAACCCCCAACCCTATCGACGTTGTCGTTCTTTTCACGTCACCACGTGATCGGTTTTGCCAATGGGCGCGAACGCGTCGATCTATAACGTGAAATCGTTTCACAAGTCTTGGTAATCTTAAGGGATAACTTTTCTCTTTGATTTTTTTCACGCGAATCAAAAATTATTATTATCGCATCAATATTTTCAAAATTTCAAATGTGAAGAAAGGAATATTTTGAAGTGAAAAATTGATATAAAAATTGTGTATTGAGAATTCCGCCAATGCCTTGAGGGCGATGTTCCTCCAATTCCGGATACTTTGCTTCGATGTATGATAAACGAAAATCTCTGGGAGAGCAACGCCCATCTCCTGACTCCTTCGCCAAAATGAACCGAGTCATTCAAGGATCCTTATTTTTTCTTCAGCTAATTTCACACTATCTAAAATTCAAATACTTACAAGAGCAGAAAAAGCAAACAACATATGTTTTCTTTATTTCATTTCAATCTATTTTTGTAATAATCTGAATTTAATTTTTAATGGATTATATTTTGTCACATACTTAATTTTGAATAGACGATTTAAATTCCATATTTTCATCATTAAATTTTAATATTCAATGAATGTAAAACTGCTCACTAAGAACAAAAAAAGTCATTTACAATAACATTATATTTATCTCTCCATATCTTTGCATCAACCTACGGCATACATTTCTGTTATACATACCATATTTTATTCTGAAAAAACTAACTCTACTCCAACGTCTGCACAATTAATGTGCAATGGATTCACCCTTTGATTCTGCTGAAATAGTTCATGATAATGAAGCTTTGAAGCTTTAACTGGTTATTCCGAGATGATGAAGGATGACTTCAATAATCTTGTTCATGAAATTTGGAAGAAAAAATTATGAAAAATTGCATTTATTTTATTTATTTGAATCAAGAGTGTTCATTGTTGTAATCGTTTATGAAGGTGTATCATATTCACTGATTGCTTCTCAATTCATTTCAAGTGATTTATTCCATCAGTTTAGTTCTTTGCATGAATCAGGGATCAGAACACTACAAATTATAGAAAATTTCAATTGCACCAAGAATGTTTCGTATTAAATCATGACAATTATGATATTCTACATTACTAAAATTTTCCTCGCTTTTCAAGTCAAACAATTTCATACTTTAGTTTAGGTTTTTACGTCGATACAATTTTCCAAATATAAATAATGGCGCTTTCCACAGATACCCACTGATCTAAGAGTGCTATACTTGGGTTCCCTTAGTTTCGAAAAACATTTAAAGTCATGTTGTTTCGATTTTTGAAAATGTTTCACTGCTTTGAACAATCTTCAGAGAATTTCCAATGAGATAGTTAATATAATAATTCAGTACTCCTCTTGTGTGCTACAAATAAATGAATTTTCTAAAATTCTTTTACGATACATTGGCAGACCCAAAAATTTTGACAATGTAACCGTTAATTTTTCAGAATTATTCCATAAAGATTAACGTACTCCATGTTAGTTGGATTGAAAAAGAAAACACAATTTATCATTGATTGTCAAAAGATCATCATAAACCTCACAGAATTGGGAAAGAAGCATTTTGCTAATTTCTACATTCACGAATATTTTCAGCTCCTTCCAGTTGCGGACTGTTGTTGAAATCGCTAAAAAAATGTTTAAAGGTTAGTACAGTCCTTGAAAATATTTGAAAAAATTCTGAAATGGAATTCTGATGCACAATACATGAATTGATGTGATTCTTTAACGTGTACCGACTCCAGATTCCGAAGTCGTTTTCTTTTTACAGTCTGTTATTGAAATCGCGGAGAATAATTATTTCCTGAAGGAATGTTTGATTTTCCCCAATCGTGAATCTTTTCAGATCTGTTTGACTAATTTTGCCAAAGAAAAAGTGTAGGAAGATTTATTTTTTCGAAGTAAGGACACACGAAAAAAGGTTTAGGAAGGAAAACATTTTTTTAAGTTTCGTATTGCGGTCTTATCTAACAGAAAAACTAAATATCCGTGTATAAAGTTGAAAAACAATTAGAGTTTGAATTAATGAACACATAAGAGGCATAATGATTATGAAATATTATGAAAAGTATCATCAAATGTAACAATAATAAAAAATTCTTTGTAACAGTTCGAAGAAAGGACTTAAAATTATATATGGGAAGTAGTGAAGACAAGTTGAATTGAATGCTCACAACAGTTAGTGATTGCATAAATAAAATTCCAGGATTATAAAAAAGAAAGTATAAAAAAATTGGGACTCGATTCTTGGAGAAAATCGTACATATTAAAATTTATTACATATAAACGTCGTTATGTTACTTTTTTTTGTAAAAACTTGGAATTTTCAAGCTTAGCACTCCGGAAAAATTCAACTTTCGTCTTCTAGTAGAAATGGTGGAAGTTTCCCAACGTAGGGGCGGTTTCGATCGCCGTGTTTCCCAATAAATGAGAGTCGGATTTCATTATCTAATGCCCAAGCGCTGGCTTAATCATAAAGCAACGGGTTTTTCTCTCTTCTGCCGCGAGTTTATGAAGCCGGACGGCGTTAATTAAAGAACACAATGGACCAATTTATCTCGACGGGATCGAGAAGTAGTTCGAAGCTTCCAATTTCGGGCAAGGATAATGAATTTTTGGCTCAAACGAGCCAATTGGTCACTGTCAATGCCCAAAAGATACATTTACATTAACGACGTCTATAGACGATGTTAATAGGGTGCCGGAATTGGCCGCCGCCCCTGGTCGCCGTTAGCAAATGATACTCCAGATACCGTCAAATTATGCGTTTAATTAATTTTACTCCGATTATTTTTTGTTTTTTGCACTTGGCGATATCCGACATCCTCCTGCATCCACCTGTACAAACCGACGTTGCATTATTCAAGAATAGTTTGAATATATCCTTCGTCAAATTTCATTACGGTAACAGTGTTTACAAAGAACGGAAAAATTCCTGAAATCGCTTTGTTGTCATCGCCAGATGCCGGAAAATTCGAGTGGAACAGCGTCGATTTTCTAACCAAGAAAGGATATTCATTAACGTCGCCGTTCATTTTCGACGGCATTGTAACGGCACCGAAGGCAGGCAGTCAACCTATTCATAATTATCCTTTTTTCCCATATACCCCGTAACGTATATAACGAAAGTCAGAGAGAAAACAATCTCCACATTATCCCATTAGGGCCTTTCAACTAGCGTTTTGTTTATGGTACGAGCAGAGAAGCGTGAAGCAATTTCCATATAAATAAGTTTCGAAACATGGACGCGTGAGCTGAAAAAAATTGAGCCGCCGTCACGTTCGTGATTATGGCCGTCCGCAAAAACTGATAAAACGTCGAAAAATTCCCGTTTCACGAAAAATCTTCGGCCGTTTTTATCTCGTCGAAGGAATTATAGAATTGGCCCATTTCTGGAATCCATCCCTGATTTTCGGGGACGGCCGAAAGAAGGATAATGAGAGAAATGTGGGCGGTTGGTGGCGGCATCAGTTGAATCGGAGCGAAGCGGAGAAGGGGCCCCCACGTGTGGGTGGTAGGCTGGTGGCGGTCTTAGTGTGAGGTCTACAGAGAACGTGATGGATGACCTCAGGGCCTGGGACTTCGCAGGGGCTCGAACGACTGTTGCCAACCACCGTAACGTTGCGTTTACCCCAACTTCACTTGGGTCGGCTTTTTCCAAGGCGGAAACCCACCGAGACGGAATAATTTTCCTCCGGTGGGTTTTTTCGACGATCAACGAGGAAAATGGCGGACGAGCAAATCGATACTTTTTCAAAGAAAAAGAAGAGCTCGACAATGAGTTAAACATTACGGACGCAAATTTCATTACATATATCGATTTTGTGTTATCATACGAAATTAAATATTCATGTCTGACAAAGACTAGAGGGGTGAAAAATTCTGGATTTGGTATATGATTGAAAATCAGCGTCTAAATAATCCATGAGAACGAACTAATTATTACTATTAAAACTGTTTTTCAACATAGAGAGATGGTTATTAGTTGTGAAGGGGTAGAAATTCTTGAAAATTGAGCACAAAATCTGAATTTAGCCACCTACGAAACTTTCATTTTTGAAATTTTGGGCATCTTTTTGGACTCTCTGCGACCGCCGACCCGCTATAGTTCCTTCAAGAACGAAAAAAATCCGAGACGAAATTGAAAGTTGGTCTCTTATATAAAATGAAAAACACACATTTCAGTTTTCAATTTTATTTTGGAGATTTTTATGTCTTCTTTGCATTTCTGTGATATCGTATGTCTATATTGTGTATATTTGTTTGTCTCTTTGGTCTATGTGGGAGGTTTTGATCCTGCTGTCGATTTTAGAAGTAAAGCATGTCCATTTCGTATTTTACATAATTCGTATATAACTATATTCTCGTGTTACGTGTCTATTTTGTCCATTGTCGTCTGAATAGTATAGGGAATATTATAGAGTTAGAGGTATAGTTTGCGTATATTTTTTCAGAGGTTCTGCGCGTTTTTCGGATTTGTTTCACCTGATAATTACCGAAATTTCGCTAGCCTAATTTGTGTTTGTTTCGTCAGTTTGACTTTCTGGCTCTGATTTGTCTGTCTATTTTGGAGGTTTTAACGTTTCTATTTTGTATTGATTCCGAGATATTTCACTCAAAGATCTACAATGTGTTTCATGTATTTTTTGTCCAATTAAGAAATTTCGCTCGTCTATTTTGAGTTTGTCTGTTTCGCAAATTTAAGTCTATTTCGTCTTAAATTTTGCAGGTGTCGGGTATCTATTATAAGATCAATCCATTTGTATATTTTTAAGATTTTGCATGTCTATTATGTATTCATTTTTCTAATTTCCTAGTTATCGCATGTCTATATTGTGTGATCTATTCGTTCATTTTGGAGATTTTGAGCATTATATTCTGATCTCTTTCATGTCTAAATATTTGACCCATCCATTTTAACTTCGTTTGATTTATCTCTATTTGGCTTTGTTATTTCTACCTATCAAATCTAACAAATCAAAGTGAAGTAAAGTGGTTAATATTGTTGTATTAAAAGAGAATTTCTTGAGACCTTGTATTACTCAATTTTGCATCAAAAATAGAATTTTTCATACATGTATATACACTGAACCACTTAATGAATCAGTGAGCAGGAAATGAAATAAATGAATCAATGAACTGGTTTAAGATACACATTGAAATTTACAAAGCAGAGATTTATCCCCAAAAAAACGAGGCAATAATTGAGTATTTACAAAAAGGGGTGTAAAGGTAAATAGCTGTCATATAGGACGCGATGGACGTGTAGGTATCGATTGGCCTTCATTTTATCGTCAAACGTATTCATCTTACCCCCTTTTACAAAAGCCCGTTCAACGGCCGCAACTCAAATATACAACGCGGATATGTTGACCCCGTTCGAATTCGTTCGGCGCGCAAAATTCCTAATGGGCGCCGTCGACGACGACCCACTTGTGACGTTTGTGCCGTGCGTGAGCCCCCGTTCAAACTTCGGATTGTCGGGGCTAATGCTAATATATTCCGTACTCCATGTTGCCGGCAGACCGGTCAAAAGCAAAGCAAAGAGCTCGGACGGAAGAGAAGAGAAGAGGGAAGAGGAGGCGATTCTCTCCCCCGCGCTGATTTACATCTGTGTGTGTATGTGTGTGTGTGTGTTTCTCTGTCCTCTGGCAACCCTTCGGGAACGGCAAAAGGGCGACCACCCCCTCCGGAGAAGAAGGATGAGGAGCTGGGGTCGGATTAGCGTGATTTCGAGCCATCATTCCGACGGATAAAGTATGCGGAGTTCGCTAACATCGACCGCGGTAAAAAGTGCCAATTTTTTATTCCTTTTGCGGGGCACCCGGAAAGTTGCGGATATGCGCATATATTAACAAGAACTTCCGGATTTGCATATAGCTTAAACACAGAAGAAATATTATGTGTACCGTGCATAATTAACGTTTATTTTTGTTGGACGATGCCCGGGGAAAAAACAAAGCCGAGCGTAATGCTACAGAAATTCCGGATTTCTCTCGCTCGCGAATTGTTTCGCTATTTTTTTCGAGGATAGAAAGCGACTTTTTGAGCTCGGGGAAAAAATCACAACGTTGGTTAGGTAACAAAAATAACGCTTAACATATTTTATAATTACCGAAATCCGATTTTTCTTTTATTGCACGGGAAATTTCTCTTTGTACGTTTACTTCATGACGACCGCCATTTTCTTTTCCACTCCATAGCGACTCAACATGTAAATTGGAAAAACAGTTTAACCAAGTCTCAAGTTGAAGATTAAATTGATTGGGAGCGGGCCAGATTCTGTTCAAAAAAGCGACACTTTTCGCTTATAATTAACTTTATTAATTAGTACTGCCTACTCATTTCGCTTTATTAAAAATTATGATTTTCGCAAGTTTTCAATTGTAATGTGCAATATTTTTGGCGTTTTTTGTCGCTAAAGTATCGAAATTGTTTCCAAATTCATCTGAATTCACACTATAAATTTTATTGTTTGTTTTTATTTCAACGATATTTGCAAATAATATTCTAAAATAACATTTTATAAATAAAAATCACGTATGCAGAAAACTGTGAAATCAAGGAAATTATTGTTCATTGAAACAACATAACTGATTTCAATATCATATTAAAATAATTTCAAAAAAAAGTAATGAACCCCTAGTTTCATTATCAAAGTTTCAACAGAAAATGTGATGCCAAAAATTTGAAATTAACAATGAACAGTAACTATATTCTAAACTATTCACATTAGGTTTCGGGTTTTATAAAACTTGGACTTGCTGTTGTTTCAAAAATAAACTAACAAAATATTTGAAAGAATACAATATCAAGGAGTTTCAGTTTCTGTATCATAATAAAGATTCCTATTGAAATAATGATAGTCCTTAGGGCATATTCAACAAAACCAGAATCTGCGTTGATATTTTGTGAATTTTTTGAAATTATCGAGTCTACTGGTCGTCGTGGTTTGAATTGATTTCCCGACTTTTCGCTTGGGGAAGTGGCAAGCTTCTTCAGAAGTGTCGACATCTTCGATACACCCTGCAGACTTAACAATCTCTGGATCTAAGAACCTCAAGAGAAGAAGGGATATATAGGGGCTCAACGAGTTGGTCACATAGGACTGTCAAAAATGATTTGGAGGACGCAGGTCATATCACTGACTCTCTATGTTCTCCTTACTTCAATAGTCCCATAAAAATAGCTCAACCATCCAAGAAAAGCATTCGAAAAAAATTGGTCCACAAGGAACGAACCGACGAGGCAACAGCCCCACGAAGGTAGAACGGATACGAAGGCATATCTTCCATTTATTCCTAAAAGTGATCAGCAAAATATGGATGAAGTACTAATACTGAATCTAACAACAAAAAACTACAATTGTTAGGCTCAGCCAAGGATCGAAATGATCCGATAATATCTACTCGAATATTCATGTTCATGTGGAAGGTTTCTATAAGAACGATTGATGGGCGCCACACCAAAAGAAGATAAAGCAGAATATGCTTTAGGAAATGCAGAACATAATCTCTTCTTCAACAGAACAAAACTCTTAGCTCTAAGAATTCCAACAAGCAGCAGGAGACATCTAAACTCAATCAGATTTGCTCTGCTCATAATGAAAAACATAAAAGCTGCTCCATCAAACTATGACGATACCAAAATACTCTTTGTGGTACATGTAGTGGGGCATCAAAAATTCGACAAAGCACAGCATGGAACTTCTGTCAGCGCCATTCCCTGAGGATATTGAAGAGCTTTTTCACTCGTATCTCACGACCAGCTTGTTTCTATAGATACAAACGGAAAGTGCACATTGATAACGAATTTTTCCATGCATTCTTTTGATCAGTTTATATGAGCAAACAGTCGATGTACCCGAATTAACCAAGTCTGACCGTCGGCATTGACGCAGGGATCAATCGGCGCAATATCCAACAAAAATTATAAAATCGTATTTGATGGGGCTAAACTGCCATCAGTTATTGCAGATATTGCAACTAAGAAGTCCTTGAGGCATCGGAACCAATTCAACTGAAAGAAAGAAGAGTGAAATCTGGAACACACTACTCAGAAACAAATACATCATTGACCGGAGATACATCAGTTCCTATGTAACCGGAAATGAAGACGTCTCTGAAGATGGTAGTCACGTGTGTTACTGAAACATTAGCAGAAAATTTCAACAGACGATTGACTGACCAGTCGAGAAGCTGCTTTAGAGACTTCTGGAAAGCTTGATGTTTTACTTTGCAACTATTCGTTTCATTTTACAATTAAAAAAAGTGTTGTAGATTTGGTTGACTAGTCGCAGAGAGATAATGACAACTCTAAACGTTTGGCCGCTTCGCGACTTGTGGATTTCCAATTGATCATCCGTCGCTCTGCAACTAGTCACCAAACGATTGAGGTCACCAAGTGACAGACATTCTGTTATACTTGTTAACTTCCCAACGTGTTTAACAATCTAAAATTGTCTTGAAGTTCTTCGTTTTCCATACGACTTCCAAATATCCTAATTTTTAATTTCATAATCATAGCACCCAATATCCTTGTTCCTAAGAAAACAAGAGGATATCTGCGAGGGAATTGAAGAAACTAAGAACTCTGCACAATGCAGTCATAGGGAAAAAGTATTTCCCTCAAAAAGCTCATTTCTGCATCAACTACCCCGTTGAGGAATTTAATGGCACATGTCCATTTTTCACGAAAACGCAGATGAAACGCAGACGTAGAGCTATAATAAAATATCTAATCCCTCTGAAGGATGCTCTCGTAAAAAGAACCCAGACCAATTAGCCCGCACCTACCCTTATGCTAATAGTGACGGTACAATAGCCTTAAAACTTTATATTCAACTGTATAATGGAAAGTCCTTAGCATTTTACTCTTCTGAAAATATTTATTCTGGGCCGCAAATTTATGGCATCCAAAAATAATGTTTGCTCACGCTCTCGTTACCTCTCCAGAGGGAGTTGCGGGCATTTTTCCAGAGTTTTCCAGCCAATGGAAAGTTTTCAGCGACACGCCTCCCAGGCTGCGTGGTTTTTCCTCCTCTCTCTCGCAGTTTCCGCACTTCTGAAACCCTCTGGAGCGCTGCCGAAAAAAAACGCCGAGTAATTTAATGGCCGGTACACGCTGTTTAAACATTATCAGAAACCGCATTCGTACAAGTTGAAGATTTCGCAAAATTTCACCCATTTCAATAATCGCGGATCTTGTGGATTAAGGGACAGATCAAATAATCTTTTGATCGGCAATCTCCCCGGAAATTCAAATCCGGCAGTCGAAACTTTTTCTCCAACTCCGGTGAGGGGATTAATGTCAGACCTCGACCATATTAATGGCTGATGTCTTTGTGCAGATTAATGAAGGTGGATTACCGCTACGTTGCCCAAGTTTTTTTTTATGTAGCAACGAAAATCGCCCAGATTAGGACGCCGTCGCTTTCCCGCGAGAATTCTTTTCAATTTTTACAAAAATGATGAATTTATGGACTTAATTTTTCACGTCCTCCGCAGGAGAGAGAAAGGCCAGAATGCCATTTCAATAACGTGCAGATGAGGGATGAGCTCCGAAATGAGGAATTTTCGTTTTATTACTTACGACGCCGACGGCTCAACTCTTTCTCGCGAGCGATTGTTCGCGCTTGATGGATGGTGGACTTTTTTTTGGCAAGAACGAAACTCGTCCGACGTTGAAATATTTTTCATCAACTTCCCTTTATGTTCGATAAAAGGTACATTGGGCGGGGGTGAAAGCAGCCAAAGAGGAAGCTTTGTGGTGATGATATTTCGAATTTTTTGTGCGTTGTATTAAAGTTCATTTGCGGAGTTTTTCTTCCTAATATGAGTTTACTCATCAGCACCATAGAAACAAAAGAAAATTTAAGTTTTTGTAGTATTTGGGGTTGGAAGTTTTTCTTTTCCTGAAAATGTGTTTTCAGTATTCGTCGGTTGAACTAGGATGAAAATATCGCTGGATTGAAATTCAAAAACATGTAAAACTGATCGATCGTGAATTCATATCGGGCACGTTGAAAGCCCGCTAACTAACCTTTGTGCGAGGAAATTAATATTCATATCCTAGATAACATCGATAAATTCGGTTATTTTCTAGGTTCGTAGTTTAGTGGAAATCCGACGTGGCTTAGGGCTGAACGGGTCGTTCCGACCGACACGCCGCCGATACTTTAAAACATTATTTCATTTGTAAGCATTCTATGATACAAATCACAATCCGATGGCCCGGATTCGGTCCGGGATTAGGGACGGTACGAACCGGACACGATTGGATATATCGCGTTTAAACTGCCTCGCAGCCGTAGGTACAGGTCTCCGACCATACGTCCAGCCAGAGCCGGTAGCTTTTTTTGGGTGTCCTGGGGATTAATGCATGATCGTCTAAAAAATCAATCTGCCCAAGCTGTGACGAATTTATCCGTTGCGATATCCGAACCAAGAGAATTTTTCGATTACCAAATCGGGGGCAGGTTTTTGATGGACGATAACGAGTTGCGACTTTTCAATTTATACCGAAGACTGCAGCAAATTCTTCTCACCTAGTCCCGAAATTGATGAAATAATTATCGGTGGGTATCGAAAAAATCATTTTCATGATACTAAGGATGGTGGTCCACTAGCCATTATATCTAACGCAACTGTTCCCGTTTTCCCTCTTTTCTAATACTTCTTAGATAAGAGCTTTGTTTCGTGTAGCGTGTTCAAGTGCGTTATTAATTTCGGAAATATTTAGGAAACGTTCAACAGACGACAGGATTTCTTTGAAATCGGGTAAAAGATGTGAAAATGTATTTCGAGCACAATATGAAACTATGTATTTTGAGGAGGGAATATTTGATAAATTTATTCATTTTAAAGTTCTCATTTTATTTAGATAAGTTATTTTAAGTTTAAGAAAATTTTGTTTCTACATAGTTTTATCAACAATTTTTGACGATCATCTGCCTAAATATGTAAAATTTCGCTGTAGTTATCATAGAAAACGGTTTACAAACACATTTTGAATCGAAGTTGAACCGAATACAACGGAATTACGACCGTGAACACAGTTTAAAAAAATACTCGTTATTAGCGTTCTGTCAATTTTTGCTCGAAATGTTTTTTCTCAACAGCATTCTTTTGTATATGGTATCAGAGTATCTTTCTAGTCTTTCTGGTCTCGATGATGTAAATAGAAATAGCATGATACACCCGTGTCCTCTTTTTCGCGGGAAATATCCTCGATCAGCCTTTCGTGAAGTACCAATTTGTTAATCGTGACCACTGAGCTTTCCGATCTTTAAAGTAGTCGTCCTGAAAAACGCGTACAAAATCTCCATTACAATCAATCCACAGGAAATACCGTCCCCGTAGTTTCCGCAAACCTCAAAAATGAAAAGTTGTTGATATTCGGTCAATTGGCCGATAACGGTATCGGCCCCAAAACAACAAAAACGATCGTGCAACGTGCGACGGCGGCGGCGGGGGTTGAATACCCCACAAAAAAAACAACAAAATAGAACGAAAGGCTATAAAATCGACCAATGCATCACGCGGAGAGCGATGGACGCGGAGTGGACTCACCCCCTGACTACGCGGAGATGTATTTTTCCAGAGTTTTAAAAACGCGCATTCCAAAACAATAATACTCAATCAATGATAGCAATGAGCCAATAACCAAATGGTTGGTGGACGTAACACAGCGGGGGAAGGGGTGGATACGTGACAACCCTGTTTACAAATGTAGCGATTGATTCTTTCAATGTTGTTTGAACCTCACGCTAGTGGATAGAGTGGTCGCGTATCAACGTTGTGTCAAATATGTGATGACAGTTCTTATTGACGTAAGACGCGTCGCGCGTCACTCATCTTGGACACGCCTTTTTCGTTAATTCCAGCATCATCAATACCGGTACGTCATTCAATTAAAATTCTAATTAACCCCTTTTCATCTAAATAACAAATAACTAATTTGTTTCGGCGACCCGCGACGAAACAAAAGAAAAACATCCCATTTGAAAACCTGGCGTTTCCTTTTTCCGGACCGACGAGACGTGTACATATGAATATTTCATATCTTCAAATTATCTCATTTAAACTATTTTGCGAGCGCGCTTTCCAATGCAAATTCGGACTAAATGAAAAGTTGCAGGACGATGAAAAATGCATTCGGTGCAAGTTGAGCTCATTATGGGAGGTTTCAGGAAGAATCGCGCGCCAACTTTGCACGGATGCAGTAAAAAATCAATTCCTCTACGTGGTGCACGAACTGAGCATGCCCACAACGGAAAAATCTCTTTCGAGCCGACGCCGAAGCCCCATTTTATTTCTAGATAATTAAACTACGGCCTATATACAACAAAAAAAACATTGGAGTTGGTTTTAATTCCGATAGTGCGATAGTTTAATTGAGTGTTTCTGTTTTGCTGCTCTAAATGCTCACATACAAATTACATTCTAATTAATAAAATTGTGTCAATTCGTTCTAAAATAAAAGATTAAATAGAAGGTTATTATCGAAAATCGATTTAGTTTCTATGAATTTAGAGTGAGACCTTTCTCATTTGTCTGTATCTAAAATGGATATTTAAGAAAATTATGATCAGGAAAAGAAACCTCGGAAATCTTTTAATGATGCGCAAGGGTTGCTTTCGTGCCTAGAAATGGGAATTATGATAAAAATTTTTCTTCCATTCATTCTTCCAATCAACATTTAGAATGGTGTTCAAATATTCGAATAATCATATGTTCAGGAGAAGTTTCTCTTATTAACCCCAAATCTAGCATCAAGATTGCAGATTTCAGTATGGCGTTCTCCTTTTTTTGTTGCGAATGATTATATAATTAAAATATATTGAGCACAACCCTTGCGCCATGTTCACAATTTTTTTTTTCACCGTTACTATTTCTTTTTATCTTTTTTCTCTATTTCATAATTGATTTAGAGAAATATTTAATAATGAACATCTCTCTAACAGCTGGAAACATAAGTTTTTTGAAATTTTTATAAAGATAATAAAATTTTTGTAAAGTTTTTCTGTTATTTAGTTCAAGTCTCGTCTTTTCGTAATTTCTATAAATAATTTAAAATGATCATACTTTTTATACACACCACGTTGTTATATATTTTTTATTAACTATGAAACCGAAAGCTATTACAGATGTCAACATCAAGACAGGATCGGGCAATAGGCCAAGTTACAATAATTTTCAGAGGAATGTCAATAAATCTAATTTGTGCATTTTGAAAAATTTTAGATAAAATCGAGATTTGCACCCTATGCATTTTTTTACTTCTGTTGCTACCAATTTTAATTTTAATTTTTCCAGTTGGATGCTAAATAGTTTTTTTTAACTACTGTTCAAAATACCCCATCTGGAAGCAGTTTGCCAATTTAAATTAAAAATCAATGAATTTGAAAAGAATTACAAAATGGTATCTTTCTTGATAATATATTTCTGAACTTGTGGCAATTTCTTCTTATTAAAAGAAAGCCACTTTTTAACCATTTTCTTTTACTTTTTCGAAAAAGATCAAAATGCTAACTTTATGATTTTGGTTTGAGTGTTATGAATGTGTCGAACAAATAGATAGCAACGGTTTATTAATTTGTCGATTTCGAAGAGGGTCAGAATTATAAAATATATTGTCAAAAATTTTTCATTAGACAAAAAAAATTGATGTTCGAAATTCATAAATTTCAAACGATTTAACTGCATGCAAATTCAAAAAATTATGAAGGAGTGCAGGAAAATTTTGAAAACTCCTACTAATTATTCAAAGCGATTTCCCAATATTATGGCTTCAGGTTTCAGAATATTTCCAAAAGAAGTTAAAAAACTCCTAAAAATCTGCAAAATGAATCAAATCTTCTTAAGTTTATGTGCTGATAATAAGAATCAACCGAAGGTGTTGAGATGTATTTTCTGGAAACCTGTGCGGGTGAATGATTGTAAAACCACTTGAAAATGTCGAACTTTCAGAACTTTATTATTGTCCTAAAAACGTGGATAAGTTATGAGTTTCAAATACTAACTAAATCTGAATTTATCCCTAAACTATGGAAAAATTTGAAACACCAGAAGGAAAAACCTTGTTCAAATTCTTTCCAAATTTTGTGGGAATTTGAAATTCGAATTAAATATTTTTGACAGTAATCGCAATCTGGATTTCTAACCGTTGTCGTTCCGAATTACTTTCTGACGATTCGCAAGCTTCATCATGAATCTCAACATCATCGATGCACTGAAGAAATAATAATTTTTGGATAGTTGCATATACGCTGGATTTCTGGTAGGAGGACAGCTTACTTGAGGTATCGTCAATGCGATGTCCATACATCGTTTCGTAGTTCCTGTGTATTCTGTGTATGTGTATTTTCACATGACCAAGGGATTCTGTATATTGCAAAAGAAGATATGGGATCTTCAGTCTTTTCGACTGAGCAAAATGGTTGTTGAATTTTTAACATCGTCTCCAACATTTGGAATTGAATAGACTTAGATGGTCTCATTGCCCTGTCAATTTGATTCTTGGTGTATTTATTTTCTTGTAATATCTTCCTCAAATGGATTAGCTACTTTTGGAGGCTACTCGATTCACAAATTCAACCAGTATCTAAAAAAAATAAATAACTCCAAGTTTGTTCAAGGTAGAGTCGGAAGCTTTATCCTTGATATTTTTTTCTTAAAATTGGAGATCACTGCACTGAATGAGCTCCCCATGGCAACCCCTTAATTGTTGTTTGATACATTTATTGAAATCATTTCAGAGGAAATAGCTGCTATGGAGCATATGTTAGCTCCAGGATACAGATTTTTCTTGTTGATAGATCTCTGCGAGTCTTAGTGGATGGGATGTCTTCAGAAACAGACGTGGTGAACTCCGTTGTTCCTCAAGGAGCAGAATTGTCTCCGATGCCTTTTTTATTCACGACAACGATTTGCTGAGCTCACCTGAAATCTTCGGTTTTGCTAATAACAGTACTTCTGTAGCCTGCGCCATAAAAAAAACCTGTTGTAGCATATGTCGCTCCCCAACAATAAGGCGAACAGAGAAATTGTCTCAACCACCCACAGTGCCTTCAATTCAAATGGAAAATAACATCATAAAAATCGCCGAAGACCTGCAGCACTCCTTCAGAATCCTCGATTCCAAGGAGAAAAGATCGACTAGTGGACGACCATCGGCTCACAGATTATCTGGAGTTGCCTCACCAAAACCAGAGAGTAACCGACTTCAGCTAATACTACAATGGAGATTTTTTCACTCGCATTTTTAAATTATACCTAAAAACATTGCAGACTGATGGTTTTCACCATTTTGTTGACCATCTGGCAACTGTTCGTTTGTGTACAGTGTAAGGAACTCTTGCAGCAATTCAAGAACGAATGAAATAATAATATCCTTCTTGGTCTCAGGGCGTTACTAACATTCTCCCGAGATAAAACCGTCAAAAAGTATAGAACCCTGACTTAATAATAAACTTAATAAAAATTTTAAATTTCCTCTGTAGAGAATCAAAAAAATTCTATCGGAATAGTTCCAAATTGGCTCCAGTCCAAAAGCTGATAGAACTGATTAGGAAAGTGTTGTTGCGAACGTGGCTCGCATTCCAAAATCGAATTATTCAACTAGATACGTGGAAAAGCCCCGTAAGGCGTGCAAACTTTTCGAAACTGCTAAAATTTATTGAGAAAAGTTGGAAAACGGCGGTCTCGCACGTCTGGCACGGGGTGTGGTCCGTGCAATTACTTATTTACGTCGAAAATGGCCGACGTGGCTGTTTAAAAACAAGGGGTGGAGCGAGGCCGAAGCCGCAAAAGTTGTGCGGCAGCTCCGAAAACTTGGTACAGGAAAAGGGGTGAGCGCGTGACGCGAGCCACAACGATCCTTCTTATGACCCCTCGCAAGGGCGCTTTTACCTTGTACTGCCCTTTTTTGTTGTATAATTAACCGGCTTCGTGCCATTTTAGACCCTATCGTCGATTTGCATACGCTTTGTTTTGAGCGTCGCGGATAGTTAAAGGATGCCCCGAATCGTATAGATTATGTAAGTTTTAATTTCGCGTCGCGTCGCCTCGCCTCGACTGTCGTGCGGAAGAAGAAGATTTATGGTAACGCTATTGAGGTTTTCCACGTATTTTGTCGAGGACGTGGATGAAGCGCCGAAAAAATTAACAGTTTACTTCGTCCGCAGAAACCGCAACGCTTTTTTTTATGGTCGGGTTTAATTTATCGCTTTCGAGAAATTCGGGGGGTGTATTACACATTAATCACTCTCTTTTCTGTACGTGACAACGTTTACTGTACGTAAAAATTCTAATTAAAGAATGTTTTCAGCGTTAATACTTGGAATTCAATCCCCCTTTTATGAATGTAAGAATCACCCCTATTTTAGGGGATGAACATTGCAGGAACCTTTATAACGTTATAGGAATCTGCCCTCTAACCGGTTTTCAACTAACTACGTTTAGTCTGGAAACTCGTCGCTAGATGTCTGAGGAATAATTAACAATATAGTTCCCTGTAATGATCAAATTTAAAAACGTTTTTCTCATTTGTTGCAGGTGAATTGATGCAACGATTCCGGAAGCGCTTAAAAATCAATCAACGCCTTCAATTGTGGTTGAGTCGTGAGATTCGAAACTTAATGCAAAAATAATTTTATTTTGTACTCAGTCGATCAATAAATTTTTTTTATAAATATTCATAAACATTATTCGATTATTCAATTCGTAGTACGTAAAAGGAAAATTTCCCACGACTGACCAATGTCCAGCATCATCTTCCCATGGTCCAACCCGTCGAACCTGTCCACGTACATCTCCAACAATCACCTCTAACCCCCACAGTTATACAATTCGATCGACCCTCGCGCACAATGCGAATGAAGACGAATTTGCATTAAAAGGGGCATAATTTACATCTTAAATTTATAAACAGGATCGGGTTACAACTTCTACGTGGACTTGAACGAAAAAGTGAGATTTTTTGATCGCCACGATTCAGTACAACTTCGAGCATGTTCGCGTGAGTACCGAAATGTGAAATTCCGAACGGTATGTTTAATTTTTCCTTTTTTCTTTAAAACGGCCATTAATCCAACAACATGTACACAATTCAAATTTCCACATATACCTCATTAAGAACGTACGAACGGAGTCCATAAAGCAGAATTGATGTTTTTGTACCTACCGCCCCGACGTTATTGTAGCTAGATAAAGTGTTGGCGGCACCTCAACCGCCTCCGACTAGACATCGGGGGGGCAAAACATGGAAGGAGCGTGTAAAACAAAGACGAACCCGCGGGCTAATTTAAGCAAACGACCGCTGATAAGAGCTACGTGTGTAAACTATGGCTAATCTAACTCAATAAACTTTATAGTGGCATCAGAAATGGAGGGCCAGATAACGACAAGGTCGCTAATTCGCCTCCTGGCAAAGTCATCCCCCATAAAGCATTACTTCGTACGGATATCAAAGTATTTTTGGCACTTACTTTCGTTCTAAGCAATATACAGTTTAATGAGTATTCGGAGTTTGATTACCGTCACAGCTTCGTTGGTTTTGTGTCGTGGTGACTTTTATAGTGGGTTGGAATTAATAAAGTTGGTTAATAGTTTGTAACTTTCCTAAGCTGCCATCAGATTTTCAGTGAACTAAATTTTAAATACGTGCCATTTAGAGTGCATATTGATTAATTGCGTATTTGTAACACTTTAAATGGGATAATATTTACTTTCAAAAATTATTGTTGGATAAAAAACTGGTTATTTTATCTGCTGGTTCAAAAGTACCAAAGTCATGAATAAATGACATTTGCCTGTGCTTTTTAAGTGACAAATTTATTTTTGGAATTCAGGTTCATATTGTAGGTTTCAGGTTTAAATTTTCATTTTTAATTTATGTTCGTAGTTTGGAGACGTCTTTTATATTCGATTTTAGGTTCCCATTAAGGACCGCATTCTATAGGCTCAAAAAAAAATTTAGGTTCATATTTAAGATTGATTTGAAATGCAAGTTCTCAATCAGGATCACAAATTTAATTTTGAAATTTAGATTTCAATTTTAGGTTAGAATATTTAGTTTCAGTTTTAAATTTAAATCTTCGATTCAGATTCGTAACTTGGTTTCGCCTTTTAGATTTGGCTTAAAGGTTGCATTCAAAAAGGCATTTTAGATTTGAAAATTGTGTTACTAAATTTAATTTTGAATATTAGATTTCTGTTTTGAATTTTAATTTTCGCCCTTCAAATTCAAAAAAAGCAGAAAGTTGCGATCGTTTGATTGATCTTTCAGAGGCTTTTATTAACTTCTGCTTACTTCAATTGTCCTTTTTATCAAAATGACGATTACAGAATTGTCGTGGAGCTCATTGCGCTCATGTTTATCTGTACGGTGAAACTTTTGGTTCACGCAAGAATTGATTTCTAAATTATCTTTTGTCATCATTTTCGATCAAGAAAATAACAATATCTCAAGGTTTCGAAGTTAAAATAAAAATGTGTATATGCACTTTCCTTTAACAATATAGAGGATAAAATTGTCAACTTCCGAGAAAATTCCTGCCTAACTGATTTCGAAATTTTGAAGAATTTTTCACAATAACGACATAAATTCTTGAGAAAATTGAAAACAAAAAATTTTCACTTCCATTTTGTTCAATTCATCTATGTACAATCAAAAATACTTTGATAAAAGTTATCCTTTCCTTCTATTTGAAATTTTCGTTTTGAAACTTTAATTTTAGCTTTGTATATAAATTTTCGACTTAGGTTCGTAGATTGTGTTAAAAAGTTGATTCTTAAATTGTTATTCAAACTTCAGTTTACGATTTTTGATTTTAACTTGAGAATAAGTTTCAAGATATACATTCAAATTCAAATTGAGTTTCAATTTTCTATTTAGGTTCGTAATTTGGGTTCGAAACATTTAATTTTTGATTTCACTTACTAGTTCTAGTTAAAACATTAAGTTTGATCACTGAATTTCTGTTATCGATTCAGGTTTTGGAATTTGAGTCGTCTTCTGGAATCGGTTTATCATTTAGAATCGTATTTTAGATTTGATATTCAGATTTCAAACAAAATGTCGAGGTTTAGATTAAAATTTTGGGTTTTAGCTTAAGTTTCAATTTTCGGTTTAAGTTCTTAGTTGGTGATAGCCTTTTGGTTTCGGAACACAGGCTTACATTTTAGGTTGGCGATGGTTGTAAACATAATTTTGGAATTTATGAATAAATTCTTGGGTTGAATATTTTAGGTTTCAACTTTGAATTCGAATTATCGATTCAGGTTCATACTTTTTGTTCGCTTTTTATATTCGCAAAGAAGGTTCTCACGTAGAAGGACATTTTACTTTTGAAATTTAGTTCATAAAACCTAATTTTGGAATCGAGATTCAAATTTCTTCAATTTCAATTTTACATTAATTTCTTTTCATTTGGGTCCACTTTCTAGAATCGGAATATAGATTCCCATTTTGAAGCTAAAATTCAAATTTTAGGTTTTAGGTGAGTTACAAATATAATTTTGAAATTTAGGTACACATTTTTGAGTAGAATATTATGTTTCAGCATAATTTTGTTCGTGTTTTGCGTTCAGAAAAAAAGCTTTGCATTTGGGAAGGAATTTTTGATTATGAAATGTAATTTCGAAATTTCAGGTTTTGGCTTTGAATTTTAATTTTCAATTTATGTTGGTATTTGGGGTACGTTTGTCACAGTTTCTCAATTCAAGTAATACATAAATTCAAATTATAAGTGAGAATTACAGATTCGAAATTACAAGTTACGAACTGAATTTTGGAATTTCGGGTTTCAGTTTCGAATTCTAATTCTATATCTATTTCAGTCGTACATTCAGGTTTGCCTCTTACTATCAAAATACAAGTACGCATTCAGAATCAAATTTCAGATTTGGAATTTAGTTCACAAATTAAATTTTGAAATTTTAGGTACGAATTTTTGTTCAATCTTCAGATTGGGTTTCACTCTTGATATTGAAAATATTAAAGAAGTATCTTATTTTAATGAGGAAAATACTTAGAATACAAAATCCCGAAATGCACAATTGTGAGAGATCAATTCATTCCGAATTTGTATTACAATCTTAAGTTTATACCTACAGAAGTGTACTGATCTTGCCAGGAGCTTCTCTCCCTAACCAAACAGGGAGGGTGAAATAAGAGGTGCACAACTTCCTCCTCGAGACGGCCACGATTTTGCATTGCAGCCAGTATTGATCCGTGCAGCTTCTAAGATGGCGGTAACGGGAACGACGCGATTCATCTTATAG
Source organism: Novius pumilus (assembly GCA_020654155.1). Classification (NCBI taxonomy): domain Eukaryota; kingdom Metazoa; phylum Arthropoda; class Insecta; order Coleoptera; family Coccinellidae; genus Novius; species Novius pumilus. The sequence goes on from JAIFOV010000476.1 coordinate 1,180,457, forward strand.
CGCGCTCGGGGGTTGATTCGACCCCTTGTACTTATTAAATTTATGTAAATTAATTCCCGGGATTATACGTATCCACTCCCTCGTCGGACCACTTACGAGGAGGGATTTTCGACTCCTTTAACGATTATTGCCAAGAAAATGTGCACGCTTATAATGAACAGTTATAATATAAGGGCGCGAGAATTTCCAAGAATTCATTTCGGGGTTAATGAAGTCGAGTTAGCACCGGGGCCAGGTTTGAATATATAAAGTCTAACCACGGGGCCGTTTGTAATAACAAAGACAAAGTGGGTTGATTCCGTGTGGAATTATGGGTTCTTGCATAAATGAAATCAGGAAATGAATTCTCTTGGACAACGCGCTCGTTCTCTACACTGATACTTCCTCTCCTTTCTCCACGTTATTTATCGGCCACTTTCCGTTACGCCGGAGGTTTTCCTTCACGCCTCTCCACTAAAACACCCACACCCGCTTTTACCATCAGATCCTCGATAATAGGATCATTTCCACGGTCAACGCCAACTTTCAGCATTTTATAAATCTTCGCTTTAATTAATGGATACGAAGATGTCTTCAGCGGGCTGTTTGCTTGAACACTTCCGTTCTATCAAAATGTGAAGATTCAATTTTGTTATACAATAACGACGAATATAAAATATATTAAATTAAATTATTCATCGGACAATACGATTCTATAGCATATATAATAGAGTGGCGACTTTTAATGAGTAATGAATAAAACGCGGTCGCAAAAACTGATTTTAAGCACACAAAATGAAGATTTCTTTAAAGTGCAACTAAATGATTCAATTTTCACTTCCTAGATGGCGTGCTGACAAAAATAGTTTCTGTTTAATTGTTTAAGTTTTACGAATATTAAATCCCGCTAATAATTTATGTATTGCGAATAAACATACGTCAGCCGCAAAATACCATAAAAATTGCAAACTAATATACGGCAATAAAATATTCTCATATCTTTCTTTTGAATTGCCTATTTTTGTCACTTTGTTTGTTATAAAGGCTTTTCAGCCCCAGAAGTATGAAGCGACGACAATAATTTCAGCACTTCGTACTTTATTAACGATTCCATTTTAAGTGACAACTTACTCTTAGGGACAACTTTTTATGTGTTTTGTTTATTCATCAACGCAAAGTAGTTCAAATCGACTTTACTTATACTTACTTCGTACTATATTTTTGATGTCAAACTGTTTCATCGAAAAACGAAATGACATTGGATATGAATGTTGCTCTAAAGGAAAGTTGAATATTCATCGTGTTCCTCAGAACCACATAAACTCGAAATACTTCCTGACGTTTGCATATTCTCATCGATGCTATATTATAATATTATGTAATCGGAGTCATCATCGATTCGAATCTCGAACAGACAAGGTTGAAATCATTGTTATTAGAACCCGACCAAGCGATATTAGTGTAGAAAGCCTGTGCAGAATTCGGGCGCCGTAATATTAATTTCGAAACTACAACAAAACTATCTTATCCAACATGGTAGTCCTTTGTGAATAGTGGCCGGAAGGTTCGGAACTTGCGAGGGCACGACGAGGGAGAGAGGGTGGCTGGTATGGCGACTGACAAGGGGTCGGGGGCGGCTCCTGATCTGTATTGATCCCGGTGGCGAGATGTAAGAAACAACCCTTACATATCGCTCCCTCTCGACAGCGGAGCGGCGCGCCGAGGGTAGGGCCGAAAAGTTAACCTAAGTGAATTCAAGTCGACATCGCCACTACCCTCTCCGTCGGGAATCATCACGTAAAGTGTTGGCTTTATTAGACATTCCCCGCATTCTGAAAGTAATTATTTCAGTCTGCAAGATATCTGTGTCAGCTGCGTCGTAAAATGCGGTCTCACTATCCCCCGAATTAATTTTCATGGGAAAACTAGTCCTTCGGATAATTTTCCGGCTATCGACCGTTTCGTCGCTTTTACAAAACGAATTTCCCGGCCACCGAAAATTGGGTTCCTTCGTTACGACGCTTCGGTCACACTTAAAACAGACGGCGACGTCGAAATAGATTTATGACAAGCAATGCTTCATTAGTGGCCGTCGTACCAAACGGCACACTAGCAAACCTCTGATTCAATTACCTTCGGCGACTGAATACTCGAATCAGTGTTAATTTTCGCGATTATTCACGTAAAGTGGCCGTCGACTTTTTTTATATCCTGCGAACTTGTACAGAAAAAGTAGCTAAACCATAAAGTTAAGATGTTAATTTTATAATCCGTCACGTAACTTAACTCATCGTGATTGATGAACCGAAAACTGTCAACAAATCGAAATCGGATGTCAAATGTACTTCAAACAAGAAATTAAAAATCTAGTTATTAGAAATTCCCACTGATAACCAGTGTGAATAAACAGAAGAAGTACAACGTCGCTCCAGACATGACGAAGGATGAATTTAATTAACAGAATCCAGTGGACAATTAATGAGTAGTATAGGTATACAGATGGACTGACACCGGTCAGATTTGCCGCAGCAACCCGAATAAGTGATGCGCCAACCCCTCGAATTCCTCTGTGACACCTTAAACCCCTTGCGGGGAGCTCACTCTCTACCCATCTCGATTCCTTCAATTTCCATTTTCCGCACGAGGGCTTCGTACCCGGAAGATGGAATTCAAAGAAAATGCCTTCGCTTCTCGCGCGCGATCAATATATCGTCGGACGTTACTTGACCGGGTCCTTATAAACGCGTCCGGGAAACGTTCGGTCCTCTATTGATTAATATACGGATGGATAATGGTGTAAAATTAATTAAAGGACTTCGTAACTTTCATTAATAATCGGGGATGAAGAAGTTCCTGCCCCAGACAGGCTCCGAGCGGGATGCACCTTCGAGCCGGGATTACACGCCAACAACGTCTCGGTCGTTGCTACCGAACCCTGGGGCATATTCCGTACTTTTTCAGGGAAAGTTGTCGAGTTCGTACTCACTTTAAACTGAATAAATTTTCGTATAATCTGACAAAAATTGCGGGATTACATAATCAACTTGCACACGATTTGACAGTCATCGAAGATATTTTACAGCATTGTCTCAATAATCGCAAATGTTTGAAAATCTATCCAAGGAAACGCGACGAATTGGATCATCAGTCACTTCACGACTATTTAGTCACTTTTGAGTGGGTTAACTAATCGTAAAGCGAGGAATGATCGAATGTAAGTTTGTCCCTTCCGAGATGAATGGAGAACGTTGTCACACTTGTTGATTATATTAAAATGGAACCGAAATTCACTTTTGTATTCAATTAAATCATCGTTGCTTTTATCGCAGTGCGAAAATGGTTACAAACACATTTTGGTGCGAAGTTGAAGTAAGTAGGTACTCTCAAAACGCGTCAACGAAGAGAATGTTTTCATTTAATTTCTACCCGAAATATTTTTTCTCAACGGCCGCCTAGAACTTCTGGTACCAATAAAGTCCATGATTTCTTTATTTTCTATGGGAACCTCTCGTCCCCTTCACCGGTACTTCGGTACCAACACACGCGGCGATCAGTGGCATTTCGTGACGCGCCAATTTTTCAACGTTAAATAAATTCAGTTAAAAAAATGCTTAGTCTAATCAATGATTAATCATGTAAATTATCATACTTTATATAATACAAGATTCGATTAAATACGATCTGCGGAGAAAAATTATGTGGGAAAACGCACTAAAACACATACCAACCAACAATTAGTGATTAAGTTCAATACATTTTGATGTGTTTCAATACGCAATTCTATCTTGGTGCCTGTACCTGAAACAATCAATTTTTGTCGAGAATTCAAAAATAGATACAATTTAATTTTATTACATTAACGGAGGTAAGAAACTCTTAAAAATTTGTTTGATCAAAAGAAGGTATTTTTCTGCTTTGTTATTTGTACCGAAGAAGTACCACAACATTAGACGATAAATCCAAACGGGGTTCGTCCATCGTTCTCCAAGTGACATACGAGCTTGTTTGTTCTCAGAATCTTAAGATTTTTATCTCAGAATCTTCTCAGATAACTCATTTATTTGACAGTTTCTTCACTAATGCTCGAAAAAAACTCATTGTGGTCTCCCCCAATCCTTGGTTGGAATTAATCAGAGCCTTCAAACAATTTGACGAATATATTTTATTTGTGGGTCTATTCCCGAGCAGCTCAAAGAAGCAGAATAATTTTTCTCTGAAAGAGTACTTATACTCAGGCCTGTTGCCTTTATAGGTTTATATAAATATTTCTACGTGGTGAAACTGGTTCAGTCGTTTAGAATTTGATTCTTATGGTATAAGAGGGCATCCACTTGGGTAGATTTGCTGTGTCCTGCCATTCACATCAATTGGTAATACTAGGAATAACATTAAAACGGAGATGTGCCCTGATTGATGGTCGTTGATATTGGGGTCCCACAAGGATCTATTCTGAGGCCTTGGAAGCTTAGAAGCTTATATCCGATATATGAAACCGTGAGTGATTTTAGTTTTTAGGTTTTTCTCTTGGATCGTACTGATATTTTTGGGTGTTAGGTTCGGTTTTAGCTTTATTTGCGTAAATTTCAGGTTTTTAAAATGATTTTATAGTTATCGAGGGTTGAAATTCTGATTTTTTTACGGTTATATTATAGAACTTTGATTTGGAAATTTAAATTCTTTAGAGTCTTGAGTTCCAAATTTTGGGTTCATATTTTTTGCTTTTTTGATTTTTTCGATTTTTTGCACGATAATTAAAAAACCGAAAATTGAAAAGTTTTACTAACGATGTACGGAATAGAATATTGGAAATTGAAGAAAAAACCGAGATGTGCAACTTAAACATCGTTTTTAAATTCCAAATATAAAACCCAAAACACAAAATTTCGAACTAAAATCTTAAATCTAAAAAAGTCAAGCTCGATTTTCAGGCCCGTAGGTTCGAATTTCAGTTTTCTTTGGATTAGAAATTTCTTTTTTCATTCAGGCTTCTAGATTCAAAATTAAAGATTTCCCAGTTCGAAATTTCATTGATTCAGACTCAGACGAAGGCTTATATGTCATTTTTTTAGTTATTGTGATTAAGAAATTTTAAGTACTTAAGATTTAACTTGACATTTTCAAAATTGATATTTGTCGAGTTGTTTAAATCGACTTAAGGTTTTTCAGTTTTTGTTTTGATATGTTCAGATCTTAGGTTTTTAAAGAAGCATTACAGTTTTTCCACCTTTAGGTTTTCAATTTTTAGTGTTTGAAAGTTTGGTTTCTTAGCTTTGTATCAGTTTTCGGTTTCAAATTTTGAATTTTGTTCGAAATTGGTTTTCGAATTTTATGGGCTTTTGCATTCGATTTCAAGTATTGAGGTTCAACGCTTAGCTTTTCTAACATCTTAAATCTAACCAAAAATTCGAACAAAAGATCTAAAATGTTGAGTCTTAAAATCTAAGATTTGAAATAACTGAAAACAAGACTCAAGTTCAAATTTTACCAGTTTTTTTAGTTTCGAACTGTATCGTTTTAGGTACAAAATTCTTGTTTTTACGTTCGCTAATTAATTTTTCATGGATTGAAAATTTTAAATTGTTAGGTTTGAAATATCAAAGTTTCGTGTTCGAGTAATAAGTTTTTTTCGGTCTTTTAGCTTCGAATTTCAATTTTCTTGGTTTCAAAGCTCGTTTTTTGATATTAAGCTTCGAATTTAAGGTTTCTTTTTGATCGAAAATTAAAGTTTTTCAAATTATATTCTAAATTTTGTGTTTTAAATTTGACCTCTATTGGCTTCCCAAATGACTTCCGAAAAAAATTTTCATTTAAATTTTTTTACGGTTTCCATTATAATTTTAAACAAAAATCGTCAAACGACACAATTTTAACCTATGGTAAAATAAATAGTTATCATTTCATTTATAATCGCATGTCTAAATCAAAAATAATTTCACATTTCACATAACTTCTGTTCAGGCTACTCGAGATTTATTTGAGAAAAATTCAATTTTAATTTAATTGTCACCGCGGTATAATGTACTTAATTTCTTTCTATACGTTCGATGGAACAATATAAAAATAAGAGGAGTTTATGAATTCAAACTATTCATACATGAATATTGTGAATATTATATTCTATACATATTTTCAGATCGATGCTTTTACCTTCATTCTTAAAATTGGTATTTAAGATTTGATCAAGTTTAAAAATAACGAAAACCTAGTACATAGTAGTGAAATTTAAATTGGAGAAAAGTTAAGCCTACATGAAAACAATTATCGTATGTTTCTCTTGGTAAAAAATCAACTGGAAAGTGAGGGGAATCAGACAACCCTTAAGTAACGATAGATCGTGGAATTTTCTCGACGATCCATCAGTACCAAGAAGCTGCAGCAACTTGTCCAACTCGTCTTGTTTCCCATCGAGTGATCTTGAGAAAGGTCACGCGGGGTGACGCATCTCATCTCGCCGCGTCGAAAGGGTGCATATTAATCGTTCGAAACTGGTTTTTCCGTCGAAAAACCTCGTTTCTCGATTTTAAGTCCTGTTTAGTCAACGGACGAACATTTGATTCCAAAGCAAACGGCGAGTAAAGAACTGATTATCGACCTGTAATGCCGATTAATTATCGACGTAGGACGCAATCACGTTTTCCTCCCCCAGGGCTCATTACCATCGCGTGGTCTCCGAAGGCGGAACGGTGGAAATCCCCCGATAAGTTAATCGGAATCGGGAAATGGGATGTCTTGATAAGTGAATTGTCTCATTTGTAACCCTTATTGGAAATTTTGACGTATCTGGTTGTATTTCGCGTAGCCATCATACCCAAACTGCCGGTTCAGTTTTGGAAACGGATAGTTGTGTATATTTTAGGTCTATCTAATAGTTCTAGCGTAGTCATGTATATTAATGAGTATAACCGTGCTGGCAAATCTTATTGCCGGCAGTAAGCCGATATCAAGGGACCGCACCCGAAAGCGCGGCCATCTTTGTACCCCTGGCGATCCTCTACCGCCATCTCCGTCGCACCTTCTTGTATCACCTTTCGACTGTCTGCGTTCCTCGCTGACCCTTTCCTTCCAAGAGAGTCGATATTCTGCAGAGCGGCTACGTAAGAATTCGTAGGAAGAATCTCGAACTTGGGCGAAAGCCAGCGATTTTGGACTTTATGGTTGGAGGACATAAAGGCACTAAAATAGGATTTTTCCCATCGAATTGAGAAAAGGTTTTTGCTAAGCATTCAAACACCAAGAAGACCCTTCTTTGAACTGCTTGACACCATTTTTTTAACATTTACGTCTTTATCTGTTCCTCTATTGAAATAATTATAATTTCTAAATGAGATTTCGTTAACAGAATGTTGACGAATAATTTATGCTTTTTCATTTTAATTTTCCACTAAAACAATTTTCATGCCAATTTTGAGTGATAACTAACGGCCCCTTCAGATGAGCGATGGTTGCGGAACGACAAATATTCATTTTGTTATCGCTCACTGGACGTTATTGATTTCATTAACAAATAATCTAATCGATGTTAGTCGTTTTATAATCTTTGGATTTATTGACAAATCAATAATGCCACAGCTTTTAGTCTTAGCGCATTCACCAGTTTACATATATAATGGAAGTATTGAAATATATTCCAGAAATAATTCAATCAAAAAATATATCTGGCAACTGGTATATGAAAAAATGTCGATTCCAAAAACACAGTCAATGTAAACAAACAATTTTCCGGCTTATCAGGATAATACCAGTGCACCGTTATTCCTCTGACACAATAGAAACAATACGATCCTATAACTGCAGTTACAAATTGCGACCGTTGTTGCGATCATTGTGTTAGAAATTCCAATTGTATCCGCGTTGAGGATATAATTCCGAATTCTTGGACTTGCTCCAGTAAAGCCAAAAAAAGAAGAAAAAAGATCCATCGTTCTCGTCCGGCTCGAATGTTCAAATTAAGTTGTGTGTTAGTTCGGATTTGCGATGTTGGAAGTGGATTTCGCTAATTTTGATATATTGATCCCGTCGCTTCGCATTATTTGCGAAAGTTTATACGAAAGCCTCCGTTCGCCGTTAGTCTCGATACGTGACCGTCCAACCTTTCTCTTGTCTTCCGGCCGCGATTCCCCAAATGACACGATCGGAAACGTCACGTTAAATTGGATTTCGTGCCGAAAAGATGGGAGATCAATTAATCGTAGGTGATCTTGGAAAAGCGTCGCCATCGATTCGGAAAAGGAAATATCAGCTGTTTTCCCCACCCCGGTCGCGAAATTGGATTAAAATATGCGCCGGTTCCACGAGCACGTGCTTCTTCCTACTATGAGCATGTGATAAAAAGGGAAAAATCATAACATATGAATGAAAATTACCGGAATCTGTGGAAATTTTCCCCAAACCGTCGGAGGGGTAAAATGTTGGAGGGAAAATCGTCCCGCCTTTCACCCAATCCGGACGATTCCTGGACGATCGATGCAAGAAAGCCTTCTCAGAATGTAAAAAGACGTTTCGTTCGAACTTAGACCGGAGTTCTGGTAGGGGTAAGACAAAACCCCGGAATCATTATTCACTCCCTACAAGCCCGGTTATTAGTTTGCTATGTATAACCTAACCTCAGTGCAGCAAAAATTTCCTACTGCTCGTAAATTATTCTGACAAGGGACTCTGCCGTATTAACCGTTAGTTCGGCTCAAACTGTACGCAAACTACTTCTCAGTTTATGTCCGATCGAAATTAATAGGGAACAAGTTTTGAATTATGGCGACGACGGACGACGTAAAACGTTCCTGTTGGAATAATATTGTACGGCGAAATGAATCGATATACAAGGCAAGAATGCAACTCAAAAACCCCCATAGTCGATAATCTGCAAGATTTCTTTCTGTTTTGGCGTTGTGTCATAAAGTTGTGACCAGGTGCAAGCCCTGTTGTGGTTTTCGATCGTGAACCAAGTTGATTTTGCTCATAAGTATATAAAATATAATAACCTGATGTAATTTAAATAGAAATTTATATAAATGTGTATCGTTAACTGAAATTTCAATTTTTCTCAACAAGCGTATTCCTGCCAAATTCTTTGGCAGCATTTCTTGTAACTTTGTAAAAGTTCAATAAGAAAAGTAATGGACATTGTTTGAATTTCTTTTCTTTCAATTTTGTGTCCAAAAATTTCATTTTAATCCCTTTGTCACAAAACTTTTATGCTTCAAGACTTCCTTGTCCTTTTACAATGTTTCAGTTAGTTATGCTTCAAAAATGAAAAGGCAATACTTTTTTTGCTTTTGTTATAGTTAGACTTACGAATAACCATTTTCAATTTCTTATGTATTTTACTTATTTCTGCTACATTTTGAGATAACTCGAGATCAAAGTGAGGTTTTTACGTTTATGTTTTAAAAAATTTAGAATGTGTTAAGATAATATGACCAATTCATTAACATTCGAGACGTAGAACTCGAATTCAGGGTATCTAATTTTCTCTCTGAAGCTTACAAAGCATATTTCGACGGCCATGTTTGGAGTCAAAGCAAACTACGTTTCGATTATATATGAAGTTTTGTTGGTTCGCAAATTAAACAAATTTTCGCCGTTGATTTCCGAAGTTCGCTGATTCGCAGTTGGCTCTGGATTTTCAGGAAATAAAGCCGAAAACAAAAAAAACCTAGCTGAAAACATGTTGAAAAACTTTAAGATTAAAGACTGCTGGATGATAATAAAAGGACACAACGATAGTAAAAAGTCTTTACTAAACCCCTCAAAAATTTCAAAACTTGCGGGCTTTTTCACTTTCACCTTGTACATGTTTCATTTGAATTTCAAAATCATCAAGGCCAGTAAAATGAATATCAGGGTTTATTGAAAGAAAGCACTCATCATCATAAAAGAATAAGTAGGAATATGGACGTTCAATTCTTTTTCCTTTTTTTTTGAGCTATTTTTATAGTGGGACTCAATAGAAGGATGGTATAGTTTCAGCTGCAAATAAAAATTAATCACACAATTTTTGAGAAATATGATTCGAATATGATCTTATTGATACAAAAACGAACTTTCGTATGGACTATATTTTTCATTTGATTATGATTTAATCTATGGAAATTTCATAATCGAAAGTTTGTACTAATTTTTTCTTAACTTATTGCATTTATTAAAGTTTAATATTTTTCGTATAATTTTTTTTTCAAAGTATATTTCCGAATTTAACACATCTTCTTTATTTTATTTCAAAATTGTATAACTTTGCCCTAATTACAAGTCAGAGTATAATTAATTAATGGATTAGGTTTTTGCCATGATATCCAAAATTATTCATATTCCTTTTTTGAAACGTTTGAAAACTTCATTCTACGACATTATGAAAACAAAATTGATTATGCATAGAAAAACTACTCGAAAGCACTCTTTCAATAACAATATTCTGACATGTGAATTTTCTATCAATCAATAGTTGATGAATAACAAATTATCATTGACCAATACTGATGACAGAATCACAAACCGCAAGAAAATGTGATGACTCAAAACTTCTTATGGTAATTACAAACTAAAATTGTAATACATTCAATTACAGAATACATAATTTGTAATTCACGAGATATAACAGAATCGTTATCTATCTCCTCCGTATCATAATACATTTCAATGAAATATTTTGCGCTTGTAAGTTTTGTAATATCCAAAATATGAATTTGAAATTTTTCTTTGCATTAAATTTTTCAAGAATATAAATATGTTGGGAAATTCGGTTAAAAAATCACAAACGAAATGAATTCTGAAAATAATTTTGAGTAACAGAAGGAAAATTAGTCGAAAACATGTAAAAATTCTATCGGCTAATAGTCAATGAATTAAAAATGATGATTGATTAATTCTGATGACAGAATCACAAGTCGCTGAAAAACATTGTAATTGTTTTGTAATATTACGAAGTACTTGGTGAATTTGTATTTGAACAAATAAAACTATAAATCATTCATTTAAATATTGTAATTCGAGAAATGAAAGTGAAGACCCGTAATTCCGTTGCTGTGTCATTAGTAAATCGACTAATTCGTAAGTGATGAGACCACATCACAAATTTTCAATGTAATTAATTAAAAAAAATTGAAATTACAAATTACCATTTTGTAATTCGGTAATTTCTGTTTAAGAATTTCGACGATACTTGATGAAAAATTGTATAAGAATGTTGCTCTTTATCAATTATGCTAAATGTTATGAACTAATCGTTTGTAACTGTCACCGATTAGTAATAATCACTAGTACTGATTTTTCTCATTGTTTAGATGATAAGTTCGGATTTCGGGTTTTTTGTATAAATGTCATGATCGGGTTTTGAATTTTATGTTTGAAATTGGGGTTCTAATTTTTGGAAAACATGAAGTTAGTCGATAGATTTAGGAAGATAATTGTGTAGAAATTGCAAAAATTTATTCGTAAAATAATTCATAACGATATTAAGATGAAAAAGACAATTCCATCAAATTTATCACACTTCTCGGCATTTTGAAAAAATTTCAAATAGCGTAAAAAATATCAAATCGCTAATTTGAAATACAAAAGTGTTTCATGGTCCCATAGATTCACTTTTCTTCCAAAATCATACGATAAAATCGAATTATAACTAACCTACTTGTGATTCGGCTACGCAACCATTATATCACATGCTCCATTTCATTTTGTAATGTTGGTTTCATTCTGCCGTTTAACTTGAACTGCAATAAAATTTCCGATAGTTGCCGGATTTCCTGAAAAATAAAAAATTTGGTTGAAGTTGTCGATTATTTAGCGAGTGTGATGAAATCGTGAACTTGCCAAAAATCATGTGTTATGTGAGAAATTCCAAACAAATCTTGACTGTTCATCTACTTTTGATCCAAAATAACCACAAATCCCTTATTTTTATCTCTGTGCTGCAAGCGCAAAATCAAAGAAAAAATCGAGATTTGTTTTCTCGTGAAAAAAATTGGCAAATTACAACACAAGCAACAAGTTTAGAGATTATTTATTTGAATGTGAATAATTCGATTCATCGAATGAAAATGAAGTTGAATTGAGAACTCCAAAGACCTGTAAATGTTTGACTTTGTCGATTGAATCGTTCGTTATCAAAACGTATATGGGAAATTGCAGTAACCGACGAGAGGCAAGTAGGAGAATAGCGACAGATCCTTGAGAGCAGCACCAAGTATTGATCGACTCCTTCTCTCGTCTTGCACCCCCCGCACCCCCAGCGCCGCCCATGCTTTGCTTAATTCCGACCCCTTCGCCTCATTACACTCTTAGTCGCTGAGAGCAATGATTCGGCCTCGTCGCCGGCTCCAGTTTGATGCCGGGGCTATCTGATAATCACCAAGTCCCGTCTACCATTATGTCGACCCATTCTCTTTATGGACCATGATACCAACGTTTAACGGTTGCATGTCGCCTCTTTATTGGACCGTTCAACATTTCCACTCGCAACCAGAAAGGAAAGCCGGAAATTCCATTTCTCACGACGACGAGATATTCGTTTGATTCACATCTTCGCTTTGCAGTTTGAAACGATGAACTATTTGTGTTCTGTGGAAAAGAATATGCGGCAATCACAGATAGCGCTGCTGCTTCAATATCGTTAATTGCTATCTCAAAGGGTACGCCTCGAGAAATTGAAATATGTCCGAATTTGATGAACACGCCGAATCAATATCCAGTTATGATCCGATAGGTGGCAATTATTTACGTTGAACAAACGTTTGTTTGCTTTTGACAGCTCCAGAACTTCTCTTCCACCTTCGACAGCTTCGATAGCGGTTTGAGCGATCGCCTCGCCTGACTTGTAATCAAAGAAAGTCAGTCGGTAAATTAATTTGTCTGTAGTTTGAAAAAAAAACAGTCAAAGGTAGATCAAAATTTTTAACAATCGCTCGCATAGAAGTAGCAATAATGTTAATTAGCAATTAATATGCGGTCGTAGTAAACGTAGATCGCCATAAAACAACAAGTCCGAGTGAAAACCGGATTCATTGCGGAATTTATGTCCCGAAAACAATGAGAATAACCGGCCAATAAATAGCCACGAACTATTTATTCTCTGCCACTGTCGTGTCCGGATTCCAACTGTACCGTTAAGACCGAAATACACGAAACAACGACAGCACCTAATTATACACAACTTTGTTGTTTCAATAAATAAATCATCCCAGTTGTTTAAGCAAAAACGAATGAACTTCGTGTAGGACTTGAAGCTCTGACCGTCTTAAAAGTTCAATTCCTTTGAATAATATCCTCATTTCTGTTATTCTTAATGAATAATTCGAGGAATATATCGAAAAAAATTTCATAATCTATAAATTTGTGGGAACGGACATGCGAAGAAGAAGAACTTGTCCTATAATCTACGGTAGTTCAAAAGTTAAGAAAAGCTCAAACTTTTTTTCGCCGCTGCCCTCTATCCTCCAGTAGTCCAACTAGAAGTCGTTTAAAACTGAATTCATTTTTTGATCTGTAACACGAACGAGTGCGCTGGCAACCCTGCGGGGTCGAAAAACGGGAAAACCGTGAAGAGGGTGAAACGAAGTCAGGGGTAAAGTGTGGTAGTGGGGTAGATAAAGTTGGCCCCGCCTTTAACATGGCCTCCTTTGATCCTAATCGCAAGGGATTCACAGGGAGAAGAGTGTGCGACTGAAGCACCGTTGCCACCGCGAACCCGAACCTTATAAATATACAAGGTTGGAGCGCTCGCAACGACCCCCTTTTCGGTGGTGCCGCAGCCGGGATCACAATGGACCGAACGGAAATGATAATAATCTCGGCCTGTTATGCCGAAATGGGTTTTTGGACGAGTTACCCCTAGTCGTAGACGGTATCTTACTTTTTTACAGTTCAATTGTTGCTTTTCGCAGTAACAAGTAATTTTGGGGATGATTTGCAACAAAAATATTTTGTCATGAATGAATAAATTGATCCCTTGGCGCCGCACAATTCTTCTTATTTAAATTGAAGGCAACCTTCAAATAGAATTTTCTATTCTTGATCGTTTGATCCTAGAAGATTGTTTCAGGTAGACCAGTTCTTAAATGAAATTCAACTGAGGCATCATTTAAAAATAAATAAATAATATCTTCAACTGGGTAATGAAATTGAAACAACTCACATAACCATGTGTACATCGCTACAATTCCATGAATCTATACTTTTGGTATCTTTTAATTTTTCTTCGAGGTTCAACTGCTTCCTTAAATTACTTGAAGCAGAATTTGTACTGTCATGTGCGAAAGAGCATTCAAATAACAAAAATAAGCAACGGTGAATCAAGATTCTCCATTAAAAATAGAAATGCCGCGAATAGCGATTTGGACGAATACGAATAACGAATAATTTTCGATGCGTTTGTCCGAATATGCAGAAACGCTTAGAACTTTCACAAGTGGAGGATTCAAGCTAGAAATGAGTTCCTTTTATTGAAGAGTGGCAGCACTTTTCGCTCCGCTCACCTAAACCTGCAACACATCATAGGAATCGTCGAATATTTTCGCAAAATTCGTTTCACAACTATATTGTCGTTGCAGTCACTGAACTTCAAAAGACGAACGAAAACTATGAACCTAAATCCAAAATTAAAATTTGCAGCTGAAACCTTGATTTCAAACTTAAAATGCGAATCTAATAAACAAAACCAAATTGTGAACCTAAATCGAAAATTGAAATATAAAGCAAAAACCTGAAATTTAAAGTTGAATATCAAAATTGATTTTGTAGTCTAAATTTTGAAATTTTAAATGAAAATTATTTGTATCAGATGTTATCAAATCACAATTAATTGAGCTGTATAAAAAGTTTTAAACAAAAACGTTCAAATTATTTTGTAATGATTGAAAAGAATCGACGATATATTTGTTTAAATTTCATCGTGCTGCGGGTTTTGTAGATAAGTTTTCCGTAAATTAAAAATGATGTGAATCGAGTGTCAATTGAACAGAAAATTCATAGAAAAAAAGTGGAAAATCATGTAAAATTTGTTGAAATAACAGGAATATCATAAAATGTATTTCATAATACCAATGTCTTATATTAGATTACCAGAAAATTTCCTAAATTATTCGTTCACTCTTAAAAATCGTAGCCATTAAGAATTTTTGGACTTTTTGAAACTTTCTAAATATACAATTGAACTAGTTTTCTTCAAACAGTTTTAAGAAGATTTGAACAAATTTTCTTGGAAAATTTTTTTTTCGCTAAAATATTAAGTTTAGTTTTTTCCCAATAATGCCTTTGTCGTTATGTAGCTTAACGGTTAGGGAATTCATCATCAACTGTTCAAAGAAAAAAACCGTTATACGTGTAAAAACCAGTTCCAGCGGGAGACGCGAACAAAAATCGGCAGATGTTCCCGTTTCGTTGTTTCGGAAGCTGCGCGTCTTTGCAACACCGTGTCTGGACCAGTTTTTCCACTAACTGACCACTGTCCACCCTTTTATATTAATAAGAGAATAAAAATAGGGGTTTGTAAGTGGAAACCAGTTTGGTGCGGTCGGCCGTCTTCTTAAATCCGTCGTCAGTCGCGTAAAAGGTTTCGATGAGAAAAGTTCAATTTTGAAACGATGAGTTTAAAGAGGGAAATTCGGGCTACATTCGCCATCTACACGGAAAATCCAGAAGCGCTGCTAGGGTTGATGAGTGAGTATTGATTTTTTGTGGAGTGGAAATCTGCAGGCGAGTGGGAATAGATTTTCCTGCAGTTTTAGTTCGAGTGATTTCCGTCGAATTTCGGTTTTCCTCGTTATAAACAATCTTGATCGTGATGATGAAATGTTACCCAAATGTGAAGAAAGGTATTTTAATTGTTAATCATTTCATATCGTAGTCGTTGAATTGAATGCAGGAGAAATGTTTTCTAAAAAGCTGAAGCATTTAGATTTGTACCGATTTTATGGAGATAACAAAAATGCGCGAATTAAAATTATTGAATTCAGTATAATTCAACCAATTTGCTTAAAAACCAAGGCCTTTTTTTATTACGACTTAAAATTATTGTCATTCTTATAGAAAATACAAAAAAATGTTTAATCCAAATGAGCGTACTTATTATTATTATATATTTCTGTTATAAAGAAGCAACGTAACCACTTTCAATGAACATAGAGAAAGAATATATGGAACACTCAAATACTCTTTAAATCCTTATAATATTTCCTCCTATTTCAATATTTCATATCATTCGATGCGGATACGGATTTGCTAATCAAATAAGTGGAGAATATATTTCAAATTATGACTATATTTTGTTCTCGATCACAAATAGTCCAATTAATTCAGTTATTTCCTTTTCGAGCTGAAGAAAATATAAAAACGACCTCTTTTCGTATGTTATCGTAATAGCCTAATTTCATCCACTCCTTCTATTTTTCACATATAGAGTGTATTGAACACAAAGTAACTAAATTGAAAATTTCAATTATTAATCTAATTTTGAACAGTCACAAACTTTGTACCCAAATATTTGTTGACATAATTTACGAATTAATATTTATTGAAAAGAAAAAAGAATAAAATTTGGTAAAATCAAAACTTATAAACATGGAAAAAATGAAATTTTTTTAAATGTTTCAATTATTTCGCAAATTCATTCACTCATTCATGGAATCTACAAATTTATTACTCGGAAACATATAATAACATAATTCATTTCTTCTACCCAAATAACTTTCATATTAAACAAAAAACTAAATTTTTTCTTCCCGTTCTGCTCCGCATTTCCGGTATTGTTATGATAATCCAGAGCGGCACTAAATCTTACCCCCCCGCGTAAACGAAGATTTATTCACCCAAAAACCGAAACTTATACTAAATTAGGCCTAAATAAATCGTCCATATAAATCATCGATGCTGCTTTATTTCCTGGCATGATCGTAAATTTCAGTTTTCTTATTTCGGGCGTCGCCACGACGCCGCCGAAAAGAGGATGGCGGCACGATGGGGGAGATGATCGAACAATTGTCGAGATTATTCCGAAAGTTAGAATTAACCGGTGGCGAGTATTAAAAGCTGCGACGAAATTGTTGGCAATGTAAATCTGACGAGGCCACGATGGAGTTTAGATGTTTTGCTACGATATTACATCGCCCTCGTCCTCTACGTTATTAGGAGATGAATCATATGGTTAAGGGACTGTATAAGGAGGATCTTTGTAAGCTAAGATGAAGGGGGCTACCCTAACCAATTATTTCGTAAGGGAGAGAAACTGGAGGGTAGATAAGATGCTAACTAAAGATGTAACTTCATAGTTGTGATGGAATGGAAGTTATATATTATTACGGTCGGCTTACGTTTAGTTTAGATATTTTGCATATTCCGCATCAACCGAGAAGGATGAAAACCTCGAAATCCAACTATCAAGAAGATTTGTCTTTTTATCAACTTCAAAGTTAAAGATGCTGTCAAGAATGTTTTTTCATTTTCACTTATACTTGCAAATAGGATGTCTTTTTCCATTGAAACTGATGTTTCAATGAAATTGATAACCTCGGAACACTTCGGTGTAAGAATTTAACGAATATCGAACCTGGACTCTAGATTAATTTCATCACAGAATTTTCTAAATCTCCCCACATTGAGGCACAGAGGATCAACACTTTAAACGGATTCTTCATTTGCAGCTGATTAAAATGATAATGTCCGAATTGAATAAAATATATTACAATAATTAAAATTGATAATGCAAAACTACTTTGAACTATGTTCTATTTTCTATGCGGTGACATGATTGGCTACAAAATTAATGAAATAAAAAAAGTTCAATTATTGCCATCTCATTCTGAAAATCAAAATTTTATAATGTTATATGATATTTTCTGTACAAATATGACTTGAATTATTAGCGAAAAAATATTTTGAAAATTGTCCACAGATTAAAGATCATTTTCCACTCCCTTTTTATGTTTCTCGATGCAGGTTGAATCAATTGAAAGTCTTAAGATTGAAATAAAATGACTTAATTCAAACGACTTTCTCAAATCCAATTTTGAAAATACTTTAGAATATGGTTTCGTTTGTTTGAAACCATTTTCTCTTCAGTTATCTCATCTCATCAAAACTGAACAATGTCCGTAATATATAAAAATATTGTTGGACATGTTCAAAAACCTTTTTTTATTTATTGATAATTTTCATTCATATAATTTTCAAAAGCGCCAGATAAAATCCTTGAAAGTATTTTAGGGAAGTCGCTGTAATTTTTAACGATTTTTCATCATTCCTGTCTTCGGTTTGATCAATGCCACAAGATAATTTGAAAATTTCCAATGAATTAGGTATAAATTTCGATTAAAAATCTTAAGGTTCAGACGAAATATCATAATTAGTAATTTCGACATTTCTTGTGATTCGAAAATACTATTGCACTTTAATTTCAAATCGGATCTAATATGAATCATAATGCACAAATGGGGATCAAAAATTGTATTCAATACGTCTTACTTTACGGATACCCTTGGGTTCAATATTGATGTACGACCGAAATTGCAACCAAAACTAAATGAAATTCCAATTCGTGCTTTAAATTAACGCTCCGCACTCGTTTGATTTCTTTTATTCGTTAATAACTAATGTAAATGTTGAAATTATCGAATTTCTGAGGTTTATTTGAAAAATTTCAACAAACCGGAAAATAGTTCACAAAGATTACAGTAAATCTTCTAGTTTGGCTGAAAATTCAAGACACTCTGCACCGGATCGGCTTGAAAACAAAATTGATTGGTTCAAATGTTTCAAACAGATTAAGTGACTATTTAAAAGACAGAAGAGTTGATTTGAGCTACATTTTCATGAAATATACAGGTTAAAATATTAATTTAATTAAATGAAACAAACACAAATCAGATCTTAAGGCGAATGATGTCGATATTCTCGGAAGTTTTGATCAAATGCGGTAGCAAAGATATTGTGAGGACCGTTATCACAAACGCGAAAATGTTTATAACATACGAACTAACGCATGTTCAGAATGTACCGAATGTACCGAATAGGAGAGACGACTTAACAAAACATCGAACTATTGTCAAAAAAGTCAAAGTAAAGGTATTTTGACGTAGAACAAGTTTCTGAATTGGAGAAAACATTCAGACCTTGAGAATGTTTTCATGGCGTATTATGGGCTCGAATTTTTGGCCACCTAGAATTTTTTATTCCTAACATTTTTATTCGTAATGCAATATGAATAAGATTTGACAACCCTTTTTGCCAGCATGTCATCTAGAATATGGAAACTGAATTATTCATTGACAAAATCTTTATTCCCAAATGTATGATCTCCTGAAAAGTCGTCTAAACTCAAATTTCATTTACATGAAACCATTAATTTTCGGCACCCGAGAAGCGTTCGGAATTTGTTGATTATTGGGTGAATGTTAAAAAAATTTGGGAATACCAAAATGCTTCAAAACTATTTTTGAAAACATATTTTATTAAAAATTCATAAAGGTGAAATTCTTGAGAAAATTGAAGTATTGAATTTAGAAATTACCAAGTGATATCGAATTATACAATTATAAAATTCCGTATATTTGCCATATTTGAACATACACGCGAATTTGGAACAAGAAATGATCTGATAACATAGTATACAACCGAATTTGGAATGGAAATGATAAGAAAAAAAAATCGGACGTTAATAAACGACGACCAAATTGAACAAATGGAAACGCCGGAACTATCTAACTATTAATAGAGGTCCATCTGCATTGTTTACGATAAGATACTGTTCCCAACTTCCAAGTATTCCTATAAACAATGTCGAGCATCTACGACTACGAGTGGTACGTGTATCGGTAATACAATATTAATGCGGCCGATAAATAATGCATATAATGCCCAGGGCGGGTTTCCTTTCTCCAATAAGGAGCAACTGTAACGAAGAAAACTTTCTATCCTGCAGGGTTTGCGTACGCTTTATGCAGAAATTACCGAACTAAACTCTTAGCTTACGGGGAGCTTAGGAAAGTTGCGAAGTCAGTGAGACTACGACCGGGACTACAACGTTTGGAACAAGTCGAAACTGCAAAACTGACAAACTCCTGGCCGTTGCATTATTCGTCCACCCTCATCGTCAAAACCAATTTAACTTTAATAGATAACAGTTTATTTTTTCAATGCCGCGGCGTATCGACCGTAAACCTTGCGGTTGTCTCAGTATTCATAACATTCGCTGTTATAATTAAGGTCGGTCGAGAACAACTCCCAACATCTCAGTGTTCCGATGTAAGGGTCTCTCCCCTTCATCCAGGCACCCCAATCCGCCATTTTTCTTCGATATTACGACAAGTCTATCGATACTATCCTACAACTTTGGGGGAAAAATGGAACGCGTCCCTCGAAGACATCGACCCTCCAGTAATTTATTCACGACGACCTTCCTCGTCTACACGACTACTCCGAATCGGTTCCGTGGAAGAGATTTCAACTTGGATTAGCTTTGGCTCATAATCAGCATGTAGTTTCCAGTTATTTCTCTTGGCCGTTTTCGAACGGTCTGGAGATGTCGTTACACCCTTCGAGCCAAGTTTTACTGCCGTTGTGTTCATGCTTCATTGCCGGAGTTGGATTGGATTGCGTCTCGTGGATTTGTTCCAGAAAGTTATACAGGGTGTTCATCCATTATATATACGCGAATTTATGTAAAATTAATTACAAATTGCATTTGCAACGAAGTTTGTTTGATTATCGAATAACCGGCTTTAAACAGATTCTCAGAAACCCGTCATCTAAATTTTGTTAAAATCAAACATATCATTAATTGAAATTAATTATTACGGTCCTGATCCTGTCGCAACCCATCATATCGGTATGGGTCTTGCCATCTCCTTTGGGAACACTTGCCAACTGCGTCTTACACTATCTCCAGTAATTGCCTACGCCCGCAGAAATAACTGCTTCGGGATGCTTTGTGACTGGCTCGAAAACGAGCAACAGATCTAATCGCGGGATTTTGCAGAGGGATAAGGGGGTTGGCTAATCAACTTTTTTGAAATTCTTGCGGCGTCAATAACGTAAAGTTGTAATAATCGCGGAGCTCCGGACAAGAAGGAGTGGACGCGAAATGTTTGGAAAGCCCTTTCGATGATGTATTATTAAACTTGCGGTTGTTAGGGCATAATCGAAATTCCTTATTGTCGAATTAATATGAAATCGGGGGTTTACTTTCTTAGAATGTGAAACCGCCTAAGGGGGAATTTCGGGTAGTTTAGGGTGGCTCCCCCTCCAGCCGCGTCCCGTTTCGTTGCCTTGCCAAAGAAAAGGGTTTATGTATCGGAAATATTACCCTCAATAAAGAACGGGACGCCCCATAAAACCTCCTTTATCCCGGCGATATCAAGTCGCATATTGGTCGGCAAGTTTCTCAAGTCGAATAGTCGTATTTTAAAAATGTGGCAGCGTTCGTGGAATTTTATTACGTTTATCATTTTTATTGGGGTCGATTTGCAACTTTGTCGACGTTATTCGGGTCCCGGGCGCCAGACTCGCGGATCGAACATTTCCTTTTCCCCATCTGCCAACTCCGGAATTATCTTCGGGATTGATTGGATTCTAATTATCGATAATCTAACCACACCGCGTCGACTAAGATTGCGGTCGTCGAAGGCAGAACGGGGAAATGAGATTCGATCGTTTCATATGGTTTGATTGGCGACGTTACCTAGGATAGGGAAATTGGTCCGATTTTCTGGTTGCGTGAAAAATGATTTTGTATAATGATTATTTTTGTAGAATTTGTAACGTTTAACATATTTAAACAGTTTCAGGTAGAAACCGACCACCTTGATGTCAACCTTGATTTCCATATGGATATAATCAGAAGCAAGTCATGCAACAATGTAGGAATCTTAAAATGGAAAATTATGTAAACCCATGAAACCCCCACCAGTTGTGGTAAATAATGTGAAAATTTTTCTTTCTTTACATTTTCTTATTTTGCAGTGAAAATGCTTGTTCAGTATGCAAATTGGTGGAGGTGTGAGTGTCAAATTGAACCCAGAGTAGTTTACTTGAACGATTCCGCAAATTATGTGTGAAATAGCAGAAAAAAATCGAATTTAACGAAAAGAAATTGAATCTCCGCTTTCTCAAAACTATAAGTTTTGTTTAATTTTTCAATAAAAATATGTTTTATTTTACTAACTATATGTATTCCAGATAAAAAGGTTTTTTTTAATCTTGTATTTATTACTTATTCCCTCCCTCTCTTACTTTTCAATGGAATATGTTACATATTTCGATACGATTTAATTCGTTGTTCCATTTTCTTATTTATACCGACTGGAATTTCTTGGGAAATTGTATATACATATTTGGAAATTTCTAAGAATTCCATGAAAATTTGCGAATGTTCAACGATTCATTTCGTGCAAAGGAAAGAACAAACAATACTTTGACATTTCTGGACAATATTGCATTTTAATTTCAAAATTTCTTCATCAAAGAAGCAATGATTTTCTGAAATTATTCCTTACAGCTTGTGGACAATTCTTCAATTGAAATCTTTCGAGTAGATCGTAAATTTTGATAGTTGTCTCAGAATCATTTTCGAGAAATTTCTGTCACCAAGAACGAATTCTGAGAAATTTATGTCTGTACAAAAAATCGATTTCCCAGATAAAAAATTACGCAAAATTTGCTCTGTATCAAAGAGAATTTTTTTAGAACTTCTTGAATTTATCGAATATTGAATAAGTTACCTCTGGAATTTC
Source organism: Novius pumilus (assembly GCA_020654155.1). Lineage (NCBI taxonomy): Eukaryota > Metazoa > Arthropoda > Insecta > Coleoptera > Coccinellidae > Novius > Novius pumilus. The sequence continues at coordinate 1,203,148 of JAIFOV010000476.1, forward strand.
AGTTGAATCGTCCAAATCTGGACAAAATTGTAGTTTATATGATGAATTCTTTCAAGAATCGATAATCCTTCTGATTGAAAACCGAGGAAAATTTTCGACTTTCTACAAAAAATTTAGGAAATCCGGAAAATATTCTGCATTTTTCCTGGCACTTGAGCAATTTTGAGAAATTAAACCTTGTTTCGGTATTAAAGGAGTTCATTTTTGCTTACACTCAAATGAATTCAAAAGAATGACTAAAATCTTTCGAGTATATCATCAATTTTTGTTAGTTTTCTCCAGAATATGTCGGAAAAATTTTTATTACTATCTAAGAACGATTTGTCGAAAGTTTACACCTCTACAAAAAGTCAAATTTCAGGAATATTTACATAATATTTAAATTATTTCGTAGAGACATTTTTTAGAAAGTTGTACTCATTGAAATTTTTCAATATTTAATAAGTTGTGTCTCAAATTTCAGTAAAATTGATAAAAATATTGTACGAATTTGAACAAAATTGCGGTTAATATGATGAATTCATTAAAAAATCAACAAAAACAAAAAGAACTCTTAAGTTCTTGCAAATATGTATTCGAAAAATCCCAAAAAAGCTTCATTTACGTCCCTGAAGGAATCTTCTTTGCGATTCTTTGGGAATTATTTCTTTTTCTGTTTTTTTAAATCTTCAGAATAAATAAAATATTTTTCCTCATAGAGAATAACTGTGTTCTTTGGATAATATTAAATTCTGAATTACTCTCATTAATTTTTCAGTTCAGAAACAAAATACATGTATAAATAATACACAGCGTCAAATTTTGATGGAAAATCTTTCCTCAAATCGTCAATTATCAATAAATTAATTTACCGGTAACTCCGATTTTTTTTATAAAAATCCCAGATACTTAAAAGGTCAACAGACATCGGACTCTCTGCTAATCAATTTACCGGTCCAAGAGACAAGCAAGGAACCGTCTACTGTGAGTAAGATGGGTCATTAATTGAATCACGACGGGGATGGCGCCCGAAGGGACTTTCCGTCTTTCATCTATCTCCAGGAGTTGCCACCAACTTGGACTTGAGCCACAAAGGTGCCGAAACTGCCTTGATGTCTACGATGCAGATCCCGATTTCAATTAACTACCAATTGCGGTCCGAAATGGCCTCCTCAATCACCTATTCATCTGTCTATTCGAAATAATCGAAAATTTGGGGAAAATCAACCTCTTCATACTTTAATGATCCAATGTTGAGAAATTTGCTTTAAAATTCCATTGGGACAGTACAAAAATATATGGTATTTTTTTTTTCATATCATGAACATGTAGGTAGAAATGTAACGACTTTAAATTTTAAACCGTCTGTTATTCATCCAGTCGATTTTATGAGTCCTACTCAATACTTTCAGTGACATCTAGTCCAATTTACTTGTTTTAGTTCTATGGTATTGTGAGTCACTACAACGTTTTTGCAGGTTAGGTTTACAATTGAAGGGCCTGAAGTGATGTTGTTACGCTCCCAAACTAGATGGCGACACTACACTCAGTGAAAAGTGACAACTTTGATCATATCACGTCTGTCTGCTTCATTTGTATTTGAATATTCGTGAAAAGCTCATAATTACTTGTTAAATAGGTAAATCATTCCTCAAAAAAGTAAATCTTTGCATTCCTTCAACCTATCCAAGTTCTCCAAATTCTCATTTCATATTGCAATTCAACTTAACCTCAATTTCCTCAAAGTGTTACATAAACCCATTTTGTCACTTTTTTAATTGATAATTACAGCCAATAATTTGTAGATATGTCGGACAAGGCGCCTGCTAGACCCATGAAATACCCATACACTTTCAGTGCGAAACTTGCCCAATTCCCATACAAGTTTTATTTCCAAAAACAATGGATATGGAGATACTATGCTTTTGGTGTACTCCTTACCATGCCAATTTTCTATAAAATATCTAAATTGGGTAAGTTTTGATATATTATCGTATGAATTTCTAACTAATCAATATTTTACAGCTAATTCCCCTGAAAATGTTGCTAAATGGGCGTTAATTGCAAAGAAAGAGCGAGAAGCCCATCACCACTAAAAACAATTTAAGTAAAAAATAGTGTTTGTAGATGTATTCCTAAGTCTCAGTTAATCTAATATTGATGGGAATTTGAAAATATACGCCTCAAATAGGTAACAAGTTTTTGTATTGAATTTTTCCATAAACATGTCGCCAAAAAATAATTTTCTATCTGAAAAAAAATGTTTATCCTTGATTACTTAATAAAGAGTTACATATTGATTTTACAAAAAAAAAATAATATACATAATATATATATAAAAAAAAAATGAAAACTTACGTCATAATTAATATATATACATAATATATAGCGAATAAAAGCTTAAAATACAATCTTTCGTCTTAAAAATAATTTGATGCTTCACTTTCCACTACTTTGTCAGAATTCCAAACAAAAATACAATCATTTGGCGTAACTGCAATGAATTTTTTACCATGACTATTAAATTTGGCACATATTACAGGTTGTTCACTACATTTTAATGTATACATAGGTCTACCTTCCAAAACATCAATTAGCAACACTTTACCATCATACCCTGAACTCATGAGGATATTCTCAAGTGGGTGCCAATCTACATATGACGTTTTAGTATGTACAAGATAATGTTGTTGTATTTTCATAGATCTGATATCATACACTCGAACTGATCCAGTGTTTAAACCGACAGCAACTGATATATCATTCCAGTGAGGTGCTACACAGAGTGGACTGCCTTCGTTTTCAAATGATTGAATGATTTGACCGGAATTTACGTCCCACAACCGCGTCGTCCTGTCTTCGGAACATGAAGCTATAATTTTACCATTGTGGAAAAATTTGGTCGAATTTAACGAATTTTGATGACCGATGAACGATGTAATACATGAAAACTGCTCGATATCCCACATTTTAATCTCGTTGTCTCTAGCTCCCGTTATCAACGTTTTATGAGCTTTCGCGAAATTCAAACAATCGACAGGCTTCTTATGGGCATTAAATTTAGTGCATTCCCCCTCGATGGTTGGTAACCAAAAACTTACGGAACCGTCATGGGAACAGGCAGCTAAAAATTTACCATCCGGGCTGTATTCTACTCCAGATACGGTTTTTGAATGAGCAACATAATTGTAACACGTTGGTTTGTTGTAATCATTCCAAATAATAATCGAGCCTTCTTTGGTACTTGTGGTAAATTGATTTTTTAAAGCAGGATTGAAAGCTACGTCGGTGACCAGTTGTTTGTGTCCACGAAGAATAGTTTCAACAAAAGGAATTGCAGACATTTTAGTGAAAAACTTTATAAAAATGTACGTTACGGGTAAAACGGTTGGAAGTTGAAATTGAAAATGACATTTAGAAATCACAGAGTTGCTAATATTAACATAGAAAAGTTGAACTGTAGACGATTTGCTGGCAGAAGTGAACTTTGAAGCAGTGATGGGTGAAATCTAGTGAATTTCAAGAACTGCAAAAATTATTGCTATTAAAAGATTGATGAAAAACAGATAAAAACTTGAAAGTTTGTCAATATTGAAGATCAAATCGAAATTTTTAAATATCGTTGAAAATTGAAAAAATTCTGTGGAATGATTATGAAAATTCGAGAAAATTGCTACTAATTGTATTGCTTATTACGTGAAAATGATGCAAGTAGAAAACTCAGAAACAAAAAAATAATTAAAACGTCTACTTCTACAACTTGATATTAAAACGTCATTGTCATTTAAAGCAATTAAATATACAAAAATTAAACAATATCATCGATACATTCAGCACGAGAAACCCTTTTATGCGGTAAAGCATATCTTAATTTGTCCCAAAACCATTTGTCGCTCCATTTAATGTAAGTATTTGTGCTGATATAAGCTTTCAATTCATCATCCAAATTTTCTAAATCAACGTCATCTTTTACAACCAGGATCACTCGATTCCTTTTTTCTTTCAAAGCCTCGGCGTGCGCAGTTCTCAATTCCATTTTGCCCCAAACGCTTTCCAAAAAATTCGGTGTCAAGAATACCATGGTCCTTCTTGAATTTGCTACCGAGTAAGCGATGCTCTCACTGATGAAATGGCCTGGTATCCAGTTACGATAATGCACGCAAACTTTGTACACTATCGGACCATTTTCTTCCAGTTCAGGAATTATTTGATTCATCACGAAATCTTGGTCTTTGTGGGAGAAGCTGATGAAGACATCGAACGATTTGTGCCGATCCACTTCTTCTTCCACCAAAAACATTGAACAAAGATTTCTGGCGTACAACCAAACTTTGATTTCTTGTCGATATTTGTAGTAGACCGCCAGAAGTACGAATGCAAAGCTTGAAATAACGCAGAAGATGATGGTACCAAGCAGATAACGAACCAATTTATCTGCACAAATTTCTTTTTCATTAATGTCTGCAACGAGTTTGCCGGAGTTGTGGCACGTAACGTTGTGGATGTCAATCTGAAATACAAGATAAGAATGTTTTATAATTTTTTTATTTCAATAAACAAGCACGTACCAGTTTTGCATGTTGCCTTAAAAATGTACTAAAATCCTTCATTTCACATTCGCATAGCCAAGGATTGTAGCCAAGTTTGAGGTCGGAGATGTTTAAGCTGCTTAGCAGCGCTGGATTCAATCCCTGGAGCTGTTATTCCTTAAATCGAGGACCTATATAAAGAATTGCTTTAAGCTTCATTTAATTAATGACCTGTGAAGTTTCTTACCTCAACCTTCGGTGGTACCCAACTCAAGTTGCTAATATTATTTCTGGCTAAGATCAGCTCAGTAACATTATCATAACCCAAAGTTGAAGTTGGTTCCGACACTAAATCATTATCCTCCAAATGTACTAAAATCCTCTCGTATTCCAAATCTGTCGGCATTTCCAAACGTGGAACTTCAGTTAGATTACGTCCAGCACAATCAACTATTATTGTTCTATCAACTGGTCGCCAAATACAATCGCAACTCGTCTCATTGGTACAACCAACACCATCAATCACTTCATGCAACGGGCACGTCAACTCCTTCAGTAACATCCCTCCAAACTTCCTCCCGGCATAAATCGCCGGTTTTTCGCACAACAAATCGTCATATCGAAACGTGATCCCCATCTCATTCGGCGGACTCATTTTCTCCACCAGCAACTCCAAAAACGTCTCCGACTGACAATCGCATTTTATTGGATTATGCGAAATCATAATCAACGAGTTTTCGTTTTCGTCACCAAGGTGTTGGTATGTCATCGAGTCCAATAAAGATTCGTGAAACGAAAAAGTAGTTATGCGATTTTCTTCTAAATTAATGAGCAGGCCTTTACCCTCCACTTTCCATAACGAAACAACTTCCAAAGTATCAATTAAGTTGGCTTTTAAATTAAAATGTTTTAAATTCGTCGAAAATGTTAAGATATCTTCAGGAAGGTCTTCGATGGAGTTGTAGCTCAAATCCAAAAACTTCAAGTTGGGTAATTGCGAAAATGGTGTTATGGCGAAGAAATTACCGGTGTTGATTTTATAACGGTAGTTGTTGTGAGAAAAATGGATTGTTTCTAAGTTTTTGTTGTTATCAAAGCATTCTTTAGCGATCGTTGATATGTTGTTGTAACTTAAATTTATCTCCTTTAACTGTCTTAGATACTTGAATGTTTCTGGTTGTACTTTTGTTAAATGGTTGTTGTTTACTTCCAATGTTGTCAATTTATCCAACGACTTGAATAAATCTTCATCTAGTGATTTCAAGGCGTTGGTATGTAGAATCAACTTTTTTAGATTTATCAATCCGTTAAATGTAATCTCCGGAAGTTCTGAAATGTTGTTGTTGTCAAGAGATATCACCTCGAGATTGGTTGAGCTTTCAAACAAGTTGGATGGGACAGTTGATAAATTGCAGGATGCTAAATTTACGTATTTGAGTTGATTTAAATAACCGAATACATAATTCTCTAGTTGTAACTCTGCGTTGTTACTCAAATGAATAATTTGAACTGATTTCAAGGGTCTAAAAAGTTCGCTTTGTAATGTCAACAAATTATTGTTCGATAAATCCAAAACAGTTAAGTGTGCCAACGTTTCAAATGTGCCGATATCAAAATTTTCGATTTCGTTGAAGTCTAGCATCAAAATTTTAAGTTTGGATAAACTTCTAAAAGCCCCTTGGCTCACGTGATTTATCCTGTTACTCGATAAATGCAAGATGGACAAATTCTTCAAGTTGTTGAAAATGTTGTCGTTTAAAGATGTGATGTTGTTGAAGCTCAAATTCAGTTCGGATAATTGCGATTGGTTGGCAAAGAGATGCGTTGCCAAATCCACGTCGATGTCTTCTAGTTCCAATGTAGTTAAATTTGGTGTTTGGAGTTTCGCAAATTTGGTATTTATATCGAAAACTGTGGATTTCAATACTAGTTTCGTCAGGGCTAACTTTGGTGTATGGAAAAAAAACCACGAAAATTTTCGGTCAACTTTCGAATTTTCCAATTTTAAAGTTGACATGATTTCCACTTCAAATAATACAATTAGTTCCAATCCCACAGGACAATCGGATATTGATAATTGTTGTGGATTGTAGGTAATATCTGGAAAAATTAGAGTTGTGTTCATGGTCCAACATTCCAAAGTGATTATGCTTTGGTTGACTTGATGAATCACAATTTTGTCGTCATCTTGAGAATTTGGGCAGTGATATTCGATTTCGTTTGCGGATTCATTGAAGCAAGCGCAATTTGTTGGTGGACATGCACTTCGAGAATGAACGACGATTAGTATTATAATAAGCAACAACAATGATAAAGATGCCATTCTGAAAACAAAAAGAAAATCAGGATTATGTTATATTAAAATGTTTATTGTATTATTTAGGAGAATTTTGTTTTAAAGAATTTTACATTTTTCAATTTTTTTTTTGTGAAATACAAATAACATTGCACAACATATCAAACGAAAGATGATTTGAGTACATTAAACTTTCCAAAATGACCACAGATTCTGAAAAATTGAAAAATTAAAATTAAGAATAAATCTTAAAATCCAATTTTAATGTTCATTTTTTTTTAATTTTTGAGCGCGTTATTGGTGTGTTGAATTTTTAGTCTTTTTAACATGCATCCGAAGAAACAGTATACTACAAACATAAAATTGATGTAATATTGTACTACAATTATCTTTAATCACTGAGGTTAGTTTCCGGAGCTGTGCGACTTTCGAAGCACAATATGTCTTGTCGAAAGTCTGTTAACAAAGGAAGTAGCAACTCCGAACTGAACGTGGTGTTACCACCACCCTTGATAGGCTGGTTTAACCAGTTTCTATTGAAATATTTAGATAACTAAAACTAAGAAAAGTTTCAATGTGCAAGTCTAAACTAAGTAACGCTTCTGAGGCCAGATTACTATAGTAAAATACGTTATCGGAAAATTTTTTTGAATATTTTCAACCAGTTCACGTGTAACTCCAGCCTTTGTCTTCAGAAGCAAACGCCCCTCATTGCCTCCATCAGCAATTAAGTAAAGTAAACTCTAAAAAAAACATATTTTGATGATATAACTGCTATGTTGAGGAATAACATATTTCACGCTTTTCTTTTAAATTTTTGAACATATGATTATTAGAACTGAAACTTTCTTAGTGGAATACAATGAAAATCTTATGGCTGAATTACTTTCAACGATTTCTCATTAATCAAAATTTAAAATGAAATTCAGCAATGCAAAACTCACCTCGTTCTATAGAAACACAGCTGATGCGCCTTATTCACAACACTATTCGCATCTGAATGATACTAGTGAAGTTTGCAGGTTTGTCTTCAAGTACCCTTCATCTCCCTTACCCCTTGTGTACCAACTGTACCCAATCTCTAAAATTCGGAAAACCCATCCTCTTTGTTCAGCACCTGAAACGTCTTACCTGCAAAATTCTGAGAATCAATGATAACGAGGATATTCAAACAGGTGCAAGTCTGGTAACAGGTAACGCCACCGAATGTTTATTTACATTTTATTTTGAATAACCGACTTGAACTTTTTCATTTCAACAACGTAAAGTTAAATAGATTTTCTGTTTTTAAAAATATTATAAACAAACCAAAATACTATATAACATAGATGCGTAGTAAAAAAGTTCGTTAACATTTAAACTGTATTTATAATGTACGTATAAGCGAAAGCGAACGTGTAAAAACTTTATAAAATAAAACGAATATGGAAGACTATCAAACAACAATATAAAATTAATTCGATCACATTCGAACACTTTCAGTCTCATTTTCGTGATAATCCGTCATTTCGATTGTTTCAATTGGTGACGTAACGTCTTCATCCACCCTGAACATTAAGCTCAAATCGCTGTAAGCCGGTGGTAAGTCCGTCGCGAAAATATCTTCGTAAGCTGGGGGTTGTAGGTCCGGTGAATCCGGCGTCACACCCTTGCTGGTGGTGTCATAATCCAGGCCGCTGGCGGTGCTTTCGGTGAAAAAACTCTGATTTCTGACGATATTCCTGGTCAATTCGAGGAAGTCCAAACCGGATGGATCGGACTGAAGTGCTTGAAACATGCTTCTGTCAACCACCAGCATCCGTCCGAACGGCATCAGAATTAAAGTGGGCGTGGGTTGCTGCTGTGGCGCCTGGACTGTAAAATTAAGGAAAAAAAATTAATGGCCGCATTCCCGAATTGTCATTTATTTCAAAACAACGACAGTTGTTAGTGCCAAGAAAAAACACGACGCGTTAAGACGATACGAGTCAACGGCAACCATTTATTTTACCTGTCGATGTTGACTGTGGCGACTCGGTCGCTTTTGTTGTTGTTTTTCGGAGATAAATTTGTGTTGTGCCTCCAAGGCGTTACGTCTAGTCCAAACTGAAAATGCATTTTATACTGTGAACTGTCTGCCTCAATTTCCGCTTCGTTATAAAAAGATTAAATTTATTTTATAAACTTTGAGCCACAAGAAGAATCTGAGGATCTTGAAGTGTTCTCTACGAAATATTTAAAAAGGCGAAAAATGATGATTCTATCTTTTTGACGTTCGGTCAAGTATTCGTAAAAAACGCAACAGGTTCAAAATTTGCAAAAAGTGTTGAAATACAACGAAAAACGATCGGGCGTCGCGAAATAATCGTTGCCAACACAGAAAATGTTGGCATCGAAAATTAGTAGGAGTTGTGCGGTATTTAAGAAACAATTAATGCTCGCGACGTATCCCTTCATTAAAACAGGCTTTCCCGTTAATTGCATGGAAAATGTGCGGCATTTCGTGAAGTGTCGTCGGGGCGGGAAAAAAGCGTCTATTTTCATTTAGCGGTTATTAATATAACCGTCCGAGCGAAACAAATGAAGGACTGAGAACGTTGAATTTTTCAACGAATACTTTATGATTATTTGACAGATTTCGGACCGGGAAATGCCAGAATAAAGTTGTTATCGCCAAACCGGATCACTTCCTGGTTAATTAAATTTGGATTCAATCCATTTCTAGGCCAGGATTTTTTAAGATAAGATTTTTCGTTGGAGCTCGAAACGATTCTAGGCGGTAAATAATGCCCGGAGATATAAATATGTGCTTTTGACTGTACGGGATTGTTAGCGTGTTTTTCGGGCATACGAAAATAAACGAAACCAACGGCTTATCGGCGAGGAGACGTTTTAATGTTGAATCATTAGAGATGATATTTCGATCGAAATACATATGTAAATATTTAATACTTTAACTAGTTCCAGGATCTAAATGTAATTCGTTTATAGCACAGAGTTTCGTGATAAGGTTGAAAAACACTTAGTACAATGAAATTTCCGTTTATGGCGACGATGTAGGTACACATGTACAATTTAAAAAAAACGAATCTAGAAATTTTTCGTTTAATCAACCTTGAATTAATTATATTCCAATCAACTTATTTTTCCTGTTGACACTGCTTGCTTTTCATTAAATAATAATTCGATATGCATACGTACCATTATTAACCTCTGGATCGTCGATCACGCATTGACGAAAAACGTATCGTTTGCATAAATCACGAATTCCTGGGGCGGCGAAACAGCAAAACATCATAATTATGGCCAAAACGCAGCACATGACGACAAGGGTTGCAACCCCCTGATTTTGTAAGGCACTGTCGTGCTGCGAAACGGGAGGTTTAGGTTTTGGGGTAACACCTGAAAAAAAATCGATAAATTTCAATTGAAGTTAAAATTTTCTTTATCTTAACTTTTCAATAACTTTTATACGGTTTCGTTATACTAGGTGCGTACAAATCAAATTTATTTCAACACAAATAATATTTCTAAAGGGTCAGAAGCAAAAAATTTTATTTGCTGAACCAATTAAAAAATATTGACTATTACCAAAGGTCGCGAAGTGACAAAAGATTTTGTGCGATTTGCATTTTGTAATTTTAGAACAACAATCGCAAACTGCAATGTGTTCAATTATAAAATTCAAGCCTGAATTTCGGATATAAAAGCGAAAATTTGAAGTGAATTTGAGATTTCAGTTTTTTCGGTTTTTTTGGCTTTTTTAGGTTTTTAAATTTAAGGTTTGATATTTGAAATTTAAATTCGACTTTTACATTTAACATTTTGGTTTCTTCTATAGTTCGTAGGTTCTAACTTCTGTTTTTGAAACTCGAATCTGAAAACGAAAACGAACTAAAAAAAGAACCAAAACGACTGAACATTGATTCTAAAGACATGAAATATGAACTTGAGTTCTTAGGTTTTTAGGTTTCAATTTTATGTTTTTCCTCGTTTTTCAAATTTCGAACCTAAAAACCGAAAACCGAATGCAAAGTCCGAAAATTCAAGAATGACTTTCAAACATAAATTACAGAACTCGAAATGAAAAACACCAAATTTCGTTGCCGAAAACCCAAATAACGTGAAATTCAAACAAATAAAACGGAAAAAATATGAAATCCGAAAACAAAAGCAATTGCAGAACGAGTGAATCATTTTGTTGTCACTTACAGGAAATAACCGACACCTGCATTTTATTGCTCTTTGTAAAGCTTGAAGCAAGCTATCGTCTTTGTATCTGTTAAGCCGGATAAAGACACCCCTTCTATCTTAGAAATCATTTAAAGACGAGTCGATACAAATTAAAACGTGTTCCCGAAATAATGGCCCTTCGAGCAAAAAGCGGTTAATTCAGGACTAAGACGCAAAAAATAAGATTTTTAGAGGTTGAAACAGTTTTTTCGGTCGAATTTGAGGTTTTAAGGAACACTTTTGGGCTTTTTTGGGTTTTTTGGATTTTTGAATTTTACCTCACATTTTAGTTTGGGGATTTCTTAAGAACCTAAAAAAAACAAATTTTGGAAAATGAAACAATGAAATTTCATACCGGAGTAAACCTGAATTTCGAATATGAAAATCTGAAAACTGTTGAACCGAAAAGCCTAAAACTCAGTTACAAAAACCGAAAATAAAAATAAAATCAAACCGAAAACCTTAAATGTTGAATGAATGAATTTTAGTCTTGGCGGTTTTAATTTGAATTTTAGATTTGATATTTTTCTTCGAGCTTTTGCTTTGCGATTTCGCTTTCTTCTTCAGTTTGTAAGTTCGAATATCCGATTTTATGGTTGGAATTTCGGTTTTTGAAATTGGAATCTGTTTTTCCTTTCAGGTATATCTAGAATCGAATTTCGCCAAGGGGTAAACCGTGTCACGCACGGAAGTCCTTGACCCGCCTTTGCGTGGCCTATATTTTCTTCGATCGTCGAGAAAATCGCTCGGTGCGCTTTTATTGTTAAATCGAAGCCGTGTTTCTTATCAATTAACTCAACTTTTAGCAACATCAGAAACGATCCATTATTTCCTCAATTTACAACCAAATATTTATGCGATCGAAAGGATAGTTTATACTCGGCTTTCGGTTCTGTTTATTGTTCTTTCCTCCTGGTACGACGTAGCGTCTGTTTTCCAATTTAATTTGCGATTTTATTTTTGGATCGAATCTGCATTGTGGTTCGCGTGATCGTGACCAAGGGGAATTTTATGGAAAATTATTAACGCGATGATGGGACGCCAATGGAACGGTCCCGAAAATAACAAATTCCTAGCCTGCCAAATACTTCTTGCTTTCGTTATACCTGAATGCGGGGATTATTTTTAAAATTCGAGTCGAAATACTCGTTAAACATTTCGATCGAAACGTTGATCGATAGGTGAATTTTTAGACTTGACTTTTCGAAATTATTTGGACCGTGCTACGGCTAACAAAGTAAATAGAACACACTTCCCAGAAGGTGTATGAATAGAAACTGGCAGGTCGCGATAACACCTGCCAATCACTAAAGAATTATTTTTTTTTTTCGCGAAATTTTAAGTTTACTTACCTGTTGGGGGAGGTATTACCAAAATGCCCCTGTTGCTGGTTATAGGAGCGACTCTATTCGTTATATTTTGATCCATTTTTTAGGGTTTACACTTTTTTTTCGGTACTTTTCATCGAATTTTAAATGAACTGCGCTAAGGACATCGGCCTCGAAAAATTCTGTTACCGCTCGAATCACTTTCGATGGAAAGTTTGTTTAAAAAACGTCTGATATGAATTTAAATGATATACGGACGACCGTTCCCGATTATCAATTTACCCGCACGAGCGCTCAACTGGTGATGCCACTTTCGACGTTCACCGTCTCACAGTTTCGTAGGAATACTGACCATTTTTTTACGGTGCCATGCGGTGTCGTGACGTCATCTCTGGCCAGGTCGTCGCGACGCTACGCGTCGCCTTTCTAAGGTGTCGTAATAGAAGTAAAATGGTGGATGCGCGTACTGGAAATTAATTTTTCCGTGAATTTATTCATAAAACAATATTTATGACTTAAGATAAACGAATGGTGCTAAATTAAGTCGTTCAGAATCACGTATTTAGGTGATGCGATATTATCTCAAATGGTGGATGCGCTTTTATATTGTCCTGCTTTTATAACTCACTTGGTGACGTCGTAAAATTAGCGTTATCCTTGATACATAAAACGAAGGTCGCGCCATCTCTGTTTCGTTTATAAAGTGATGTAATTAACGGCTCTTCATGTTACCTCAGTCAGCTGTGTTTATCATAAAATAATCAGCGTTATCGCTGAAATCAATTCGAAGAATTGAAAGGTAAGTCGCATAAAATTTCTAATCAGCTGTCCATAATAAATGTACAAATTAGGCCCACGGAACGCTAATCTACACGATTGGTGGAAAATTACGTCATGTCCATGTCTATTTTTAGTTCAACGCAAGCGCGGATTCGTATAACCGCCATTTGTATGATTTATTGTATGTTTATGACTTCGTTGTTTATAAAAATCCTCTAATTGTACGATACGTTTTCGGAAAATGTTAGCCGACTGACCTTTTGTGTCGGAAATCGCGGTAAGCCAGTATTGACAATAGAATTGTCAAAAAAACGCGTGCAGTTTCTCCTTAATCTTTATCCTCGTTCCAACCGATATTTACATAACGTTTTTTCAGGAATGCCCGTATAAACTGATTCTGAGGTTGTGAACAGACGTTGCAGCAGCGGAACCACGTAAAATGGGAGCATTCCTCGAAAAGCCCATGACGGAAAAGCTGCTGGAAAGTGGCGAAGGTAACGGTTTGAAATATGGGGTAGCGAGCATGCAAGGCTGGCGCGTCGACATGGAAGATGCTCACATGGCCAAAACGCAGCTCGGCGATGGCGAGCTGAAGGACTGGTCCTACTTTGCGGTGTTTGATGGTCACGCCGGGGCCGGTGTCTCTAAGCATTGTGCTGCACACTTACTCGAAGCCATTATGGCCACCGAAGAGTTCCAAGAGGACACTAAAAAAGGAATTCATAACGGATTCTTAGGTAATATCTTTAGATGAATAGTAGCAATGCAATTAGGAAAATTTCTTTTTGTCATAATTATACATAATTCTAGATTTGACGTATTAACAATGTAATCACTCAGTAAAGCAGGTTGAAATGAAACCAATCATCAAAATTCGATTGAAATCACTTTAATTTAGGAAGTACTATTCGTTTCTATATGATATATGACCTTGAATTTTATGAAGTTTCTTTCAATATGTATTTATTCTTATGTCAAACAAAATTATGATTTAATTTGGTATATAACTCAGCGTAGAGCTAAAATAATTTTTTGTGTGATGCAACTTTGCAAAAGATGTGTTTCAAGGTTTAAGGAAAAACCAGCTAACTCCCTAAACTAGCTGTGTTGATGGTTATGTCATGATCTCAAAATAACATGCAACAATTTCCATTTTAAAATGAATAAAGTGAAATATTGCTTTGTTTCATCCAAAATATTCTAGAAATATGTGTAAGAAGAAATGATTTGAATTTCTTTCTGAATTAATTCCCAAAGGTGTAGTTCCAAAGTTGTATTATGTAAATTGTTTATTGAACTTATTTGATTTGCTCCAATTTCAGAATTAGATAATCAAATGCGCACGTTACCTGAATTATCATCCGGCGAGGATCGAAGCGGCACGACGGCCGTTTGCGCTTTCGTCTCCTCCCGTTTGATCTACATAGCGAATTGCGGCGATTCCAGAGCCGTTTTGTGCCGTCAAGGCGAACCGATCTTCTCGACGCAGGATCACAAGCCCGGTTTACCAACCGAACACGACCGAATCGTTAAAGCCGGCGGTTCGGTTATGTTGCAGAGGGTGAATGGTAGTTTGGCGGTCAGTCGAGCGCTTGGTGATTATGATTACAAAGTAAGTTGAACAGAATTATATAAAAAAACTAAATTTTATCAGAACTTGAGCTGAATACAACTGTTACATCGCCAAAATCGTGATTCACAACTTTTTTGTGCAATGCTTTTTGTAGAATGTCGAAGGTATGGGGCCGTGCGAGCAATTGGTATCCCCCGAGCCGGATGTATTCGTTCGGGATCGCGACGACAATTTAGACGAGTTCCTTATCCTGGCCTGCGATGGCGTGTGGGACGTGATGAGCAACAAAGACCTGTGTCAGTACATCCACAACAGGCTTCTGGTAACGGAAAATATTAAGGACGTCGCCAGTCAAGTGATAGATACGTGTTTGTACAAAGTAAGTTACCGAATTCCCGCGCGAACGTTAACATTTAATTTTTCTGTCTTGAAATTTCAGGGTAGTCGGGACAATATGAGTATCGTGTTGGTGGTGTTCCCTGGTGCGCCGACCCCCACCCAGGAGGCGATCGAGGCGGAAAAGGAATTGGACGCCACCATCGAAAGGAGGATCAGAGGTTGTTTTAAGTTTATTCCTTGTAGAAGTTACGATTTCGCTCAACAGTTCACGTGAACTTACGACACGTCCAAATCGATCGGGAATGGGACGTTTGTAAGTGACGTTTCTCGTTCCTCGATTTGGACGTATCGCTCTGTCCAGTCAGTTTAGTATTTGTTCAGTATTTTTTCCAGTATTCCGGTTTTTTTTTTTGATATTAGGTTGGTTCGATAATTCTCTTTTTAAGAGGCTGGATTATTTGTAATACAGATTTCCACGCATCATTCCCACTTCTTTAATTAACAGTATTATAAAAACCAATTTCAAAATAAGTGCACTTAATCCAGCCTGTCCAGTGATTATACAAGTTTTTAGTCCTCGGGTAGTTGTGTGTACTAGTCATGTGTTCTGTGATAACAAAGTTGGAGTATTAGATGTGACGTCGACAAACTCACCCTTAGTGTTCATTGTTTTCTTCTTCGAAAGTCTTCGGATCGATTTTTTTCTCTCTAAGATTCTTCTGTATGTCGTTTTGTTTTGGAAGTATCTAGGAGGAAATGTTGTCGGTTTTAGATGTTTGTCTTATTTACTTGTTGTCTGTTTCAATAAACGACTGTTTGATCTTGACTAGTGTTTCATTGGAACTTTTTTGTTTGCAGAGATCGTGAAACAGGACAGTGAGATCGGATGGGCGGCGCTGTTGAAAAAGTTGAAGATTTTAGACCTCGAGGGATTGCCGGAGGGTGGTGGTTTAGCTTCAAAGTGAGTACACGAATTATTTTATGTAATATGTTGGTCAGTAGCGAAACGCGACTGGTTTCAGAGGTGCGCTATTGGAAAAATTGTATCGGGAACTGTGCCCCGATCAGACAGAAACGATAATTGGAATTGGTGATATAGATGAAGCGCACTTTCGATAATTATTTCTCGGTATTTGGATATTTCGAGGGTGGTTTTAAGAAACAAACAGATCGATTTCGTATCAGTTACATATCTTGTTTAATGTTCAATTTATAAAAAAAAAGATGAAAGGATCGTTATTGGGTCACTTTCTGTTGAAAGTACACTTGTTACGTGTATTTATGTTTGTAATAAATGGAGAGAGCGTTTTGTATTACATGTAATGATCATTTGTGTCTCGAACGGTTTTTTTTTTTAATGAAGCAATCAGGTCTTTGACACAAATACCCATAATAATCGGGGGGCTTCGAATATTTTATACAGTTGATCTATTTTATATAAATATCTTCCTTTCAAAGATGGATAATGTACGTAACGCAGATCTGTATTTTCTATTTTCGTAAAGCGGAAAATTTTATGCCAATGTCGGACTTTAATTAGATCTGTAGGAAAAAATTTTCTTGGTTTTGTTAAAGCTAGTCATAACGTTTTTTTTTTTGCCTTTTTCGTTAGTGTTTAGATTCGATGAAACTTGCAGTTGGAATTCAAATATATGTGTATCTTCGATTTAGATTTCTGTTCCGTGAGAGAATGTAAAATAAATGAGAAATTATCTTTTTCAATTTAAAGTCCTTTCGAACCGACGTTTTCCTTCTGCGCAGTGCCATCTATATTCTATCGAAGTCACTTGCATCTATTCGTGTAGATTTCATCTCCTTTTCCCGAGTCCATTCTGTTTCCAACATGTAGATGTCGCGAACATTCAAAGTTTGTTATATTTAAAGTGACGAATTTTTTGTGTTGAATCTTTTTCAACATCCTGAGTCGAAATACGTACAAAGTTTGTATGAAGATTGAAAATTACTGATTAGTCATGTTCTTTTCATGCATTCAGTCAATTTGTGGGGTCATTAATTTAAAATGAGGCAAAAAAGAGTTAATACTTTTTTCGTTCTATTTCCTTCGCTTTTACTTCATAGCCGCTTAAAACATCTCAAAATGATTTTCCAACGTCACGTCGGATTCGGGGATGCTGAAAAATCGATAAAATCGCGCGAGAAGAAATAATGGAGCAGGGGTCCGTCTTTGTCTCCATTCAGGGCGGACGTGACGGCGTGAAAAGGTGGAAATGAAAAGGACACGCGACATTGTAGGAATATTGAAAAGTTCCATTTAGGTTTTCGGTTATACGAATGGCCCGGTCGGTAAATGGTCGTGCACTGACCGTCGCCCGATTTCCATCTATCCGAATTGAATTGGAGCGAGAGTGCCCGGCGTGGACCCGCGATTTAGATCAGATTCCGGAACTGATACGCGGAAATGACGATGCGACCGACTTTTTTCGAGTTAATCTACGGATAAATGCATTTTTCCTCGTATACGAACTGGGAATTATCGATTTATATCTCGAAAAGGATGTGTATGTAGGAAAAGTCGTAATACGAACGAGAGCACGCGTAACATTTTATTTTTGGAGATGGATGAAATTGTGAATCTCCGGCATAGAAGGCGGGCGTCTCTGATTCACGTGGCACCGAGGTAGTAAATATTTCGTTTGTGCATTTTTTATGACGCACTCGTCTTTAACCACGCAATGAACGTAAAAGTTTACGCCTATTGGGGATGTTTCGCGTCCGTTTTCGTGCCGAATACGACAGTGCGAGGATATCGAAATAGTGATTCACTTGCATTATCAAAACTTACCATTTTCTTTAGGACACTGAAACAATTGTGCGATATAAGTACCATGGATATGTTAAATATTCAAACAACTAATGTAAAATTATGTTAGAAGAATTATATTTGTAGTTGGTGAAATGATATTGTATTCGGAAATTAAAAAATTTGAGGAACTTCGATTACTTTGAAGCTAACTTTTTTCAATAACGCTGGTGGAATACGGTACTGTGATTACAAGTCGTCTGTCAAGTCTAAGCAATTGTAGAAATATTTACATAAAATATATAACGATCAATTAAAAATAGATTCCCTGTCCAGAACGCAAACGACATCAAATACATACATTTCCAACTTTTTCTTGTTTATTCTTTTAAACAACCTTCTAAGCGAGTTTTCTTATACTTCGGCCGCATTTACCGCCATGAAATAGTGCTGACTAACAAATTTAGTTAGCCAGTACTTTAATCGAAAGAAGTTTTTAAAAGTGACGGTTAGATGTGAAGTGGATCAATTCCTTCAAAGTAAAACAATATGTGTGTCACCACGCGAGGGCGGGAAATCAATAACTTCCATCTGCTCAATTATGAATCGCTACCGAATCACCGAATATATGTATCGTCCACGTACACCAAAATCCCCATCGACGGATTCGCAATACTTTAACGATTACATTCAACACCCGTATGATGGGAAATGAAAGAGACCGTTTAATAATTCATTTTTATTCATAAAAGATTCAATATCACTATTTGTCGATGAAAACAATAACAAAATTAACCATTACGAATCGAATATGTATCGATTGATATACTCGATTAATTGGACTAGGTTATTACAAACACTGATCACCGGCGGCTAGGTGCGGCTTTAAAAAATTAACGAACAATCGCGTTTTCGCAAAGAACGAATCTGCAACGGCGGCAATTTAATAAGTTCCCGGGTGTATGCGGGAAAAGAGCCAAGGAATGAAGTGGGCCTCGACAACGAGGATCGACGTTTATTAAACGCGACCTCGGAATACAATGAAGAATGTGAACTCTGCTTTCCAATGCATAAAATCGGAATTTGTTTCCCAATTTCAATTATGCCGCCTCCAGACTCCCGACTCAGTTTCCCGCGTATATTTATTGTGTATTCTAGATTCAAGGGGAAAAGCAACATGACTCCTACACGTCTGCCGGCTGTGGCAAATCGATAAAATTTTCGCGGAAAGCAGCAGCACTCTAAGTGATTTCCTTTTTCTATTGGCGCGTTTTTGCGAAAACGACAGATTGCTGCGAGCGGGGTGAAAGGCGGTGGATGTCTTCGGCTCGAATCAGTGCTTGTCAATACGATTCGCGAAATCGATTTATGTACAAAAATAAATAATATTGAACAGAATTTACAGCTTTGTACAAACGAGTCGTAGGAAAGTGACATTCTACAAACTTTGGTTGGCAGAAGTGAATAACAGGCGACCTCTAAATTTAAAGTACCTGTTTCTAAACACTATCTCCATTTTTATATACAATGTATTCGTCTAGTAATGATTGTTAAAGGTGCTTAAGTGTGTGGTACAACTCGAAATATAAATTCCGTTGGAATGTAACAGTATACTCGAAAAAATTTCCATACGAATGTTTCTGTTGGAAAGCTGGCGTAATTGACTTTTTCCCTCATCCCGATTTTTATGATTTAGTCCTTTTTATTGCACGACAAACGAGAAAAGGTAAAGTTAGTTTCACGTGAGCGTCAGATCGGCACTTAATTGGGATAGTCTACGCGGATCTCCTCTTCGGCCGCCTCTATTGGAACCTCTGGTGCCGCTCGTGTGGTTGCTGTAGCCTGAGTCGGAGCCGAACGCGGAATCCTGCGAGCACGGTTTCGGTGTCGGTCGAAACGTCGCTAAATGTCCCAGCACCGGCATCGTTTCGTACGGTCCCGGCGCCTGGGATAAACACTGTATCCGTTCGTCGATGCTCGGTATCTGTCGGCGCGCGCTGTGCTGCTGTTGTTGCTGTTGCTCCACTCCCCCCACTCTGCTGGGATAAAGCTGCAGCAGCGCATCCAACAGCATGCCCTCGTGAAACTCCTGTCTCCGTCGATCTAGTGTGCGGTGGTTGCGTTTATTGTGCGGCAACGGCGGCAGAGGTTCGTGGGGTCGCCGAAAACGAGGAATGTCGCGTCGCGTCGCTTCGCCGCTACGATAAGGCGGCGGCCGCAGCAGATCGAGACGTCTGCGGTCGTTGTCGCCACCTCCGAGGCTGAGTTCGTCCTCGGCGAACTCGTCTTCGCTGTGTGTGGCGGCCACCAAGTCGCTATCCGCGTCACTAAGTTCTTCGTATACGGGGTTGTAGAGGTCTTGAGAACAGTACGGATCGGGTCCGGGGGATGAACACAAGAACACGGGTGGATGTTGCGAAATTGGGTAACCGCTCGGGTAATGGATGTTGTTTTTCACGTCGATCATCTGGAAAATAAAAGATATTTCGTTGTAAAATTAAAATAACAAAGAAAAAATTAGAGAATTTCTTTATCAACGAAAAATATTGTCCCGATTTTAAGGTATTCGTTAAAATCCCCAAGAATCAAGGTTGGACATGGTACGAAAGTGTACTGACAGACGAGAAATAAAACAAAAACGGGTACGCTAACCCGTGTAATTTAAGATTCGTTTTCAAATTTCCCCCCGTAATTACAACAATTTCCTCTAATTGAAACTTCGAGAGTATATTTTGTTACGTAGCGGCGGCATTGTTGCCTCATTTAATTCTCGCTTTCTCTCTCTTCCCAACGTTTATTCGGAGCGCTCCGCAAGACTTTGTAAATAAAGTTAATTGATGAAAGGAATGACGTTATACATGTTGCTGGAAATTAACGCACGAACAGCTGCCTAAAGATAGACGCGCTCGTCCCGAGACATAAATTCGCCCCGGAAATCTTTGAACTCACCTCGATGGTGGGAGCTATCCTACCCCCGGCCGGATGGTTGTAGTGGTGATGATGATGGTGATGGTGTGCGGGAGTGGTGCGGGGCATCACCACGTCGTGGAGGTCCTCGTAGATGACACCGGCGCCTGTCGGGCCGTCGCGGTTGTTTTGCGGCGACGTTTTGCACGGGAGGAAGTTTTGTACTTTTCTCTTGTGTCTGCAAAAGAAGAATTTCCAAGGATGAATAAATGGTACGTCGTGATGGGTTTTTATTTTGCTTGTCCGGGTACGGGTTCGTGGGCGAATCAACTATTCACGGTACGGATGGCGACCTAAATGGAATATGACATTGTCAGATTATTCCGAGAGAAATGGACGCGGAGAATAATGCAAGGAATTGGGGAGGTCTCGTCTTGCATTTTATCGAATTCTCGTGGGAGCTTCCGTCTATATAAAGGAAAACTTCGGGTGGCTGGTGGCATTTCTCCCTCACCGACCATTTGGTGGATTAATAAACAAGTATCTCAAATATTTCCAATAATCGTTAGTGAGTCGCATTGCAGACTTTCGACTTTTTATCAAGCCAGTCGATAGATACGTTCCGAGACATGTTTGTACATACGACACAAAAAGCTTTCGACATTCTTACCGCCATGAAATAGTGCTGACTAACAAATTTAGTTAGCCAGTACTTTAATCGAAAGAAGTTTTTAAAAGTGACGGTTTGATGTGGAGCGGATCAATTCCTTCAAAGTAAAACAATATGCGTGTCACCACGCGAGGGCGGGAAATCAATAACTTCCATCTGCTCAATTATGAATCGCTACCGAATCACCGAATATATGTATCGTCCACGTACACCAAAATCCCCATCGACGGATTCGCAATACTTTGACGATTACATTCAACACCCGGATGATGGGAAATGAAAGAGACCGTTTAATAATTCATTTTTATTCATAAAAGATTCAATATCACTATTTGTCGATGAAAACAATAACAAAATTAACCATTACGAATCGAATATGTATCGATTGATATACTCGATTAATTGGACTAGGTTATTACAAACACTGATCACCGGCGGCTAGGTGCGGCTTTAAAAAATTAACGAACAATCGCGTTTTCGCAAAGAACGAATCTGCAACGGCGGCAATTTAATAAGTTCCCGGGTGTATGCGGGAAAAGAGCCAAGGAATGAAGTGGGCCTCGACAACGAGGATCGACGTTTATTAAACGCGACCTCGGAATACAATGAAGAATGTGAACTCTGCTTTCCAATGCATAAAATCGGAATTTGTTTCCCAATTTCAATTATGCCGCCTCCAGACTCCCGACTCAGTTTCCCGCGTATATTTATTGTGTATTCTAGATTCAAGGGGAAAAGCAACATGACTCCTACACGTCTGCCGGCTGTGGCAAATCGATAAAATTTTCGCGGAAAGCAGCAGCACTCTAAGTGATTTCCTTTTTCTATTGGCGCGTTTTTGCGAAAACGACAGATTGCTGCGAGCGGGGTGAAAGGCGGTGGATGTCTTCGGCTCGAATCAGTGCTTGTCAATACGATTCGCGAAATCGATTTATGTACAAAAATAAATAATATTGAACAGAATTTACAGCTTTGTACAAACGAGTCGTAGGAAAGTGACATTCTACAAACTTTGGTTGGCAGAAGTGAATAACAGGCGACCTCTAAATTTAAAGTACCTGTTTCTAAACACTATCTCCATTTTTATATACAATGTATTCGTCTAGTAATGATTGTTAAAGGTGCTTAAGTGTGTGGTACAACTCGAAATATAAATTCCGTTGGAATGTAACAGTATACTCGAAAAAATTTCCATACGAATGTTTCTGTTGGAAAGCTGGCGTAATTGACTTTTTCCCTCATCCCGATTTTTAAGATTTAGTCCTTTTTATTGCACGACAAACGAGAAAAGGTAAAGTTAGTTTCACGTGAGCGTCAGATCGGCACTTAATTGGGATAGTCTACGCGGATCTCCTCTTCGGCCGCCTCTATTGGAACCTCTGGTGCCGCTCGTGTGGTTGCTGTAGCCTGAGTCGGAGCCGAAAGCGGAATCCTGCGAGCACGGTTTCGGTGTCGGTCGAAACGTTGCTAAATGTCCCAGCACCGGCATCGTTTCGTACGGTCCCGGCGCCTGGGACAAACACTGTATCCGTTCGTCGATGCTCGGTATCTGTCGGCGCGCGCTGTGCTGCTGTTGTTGCTGTTGCTCCACTCCCCCCACTCTGCTGGGATAAAGCTGCAGCAGCGCATCCAACAGCATGCCCTCGTGAAACTCCTGTCTCCGTCGATCTAGTGTGCGGTGGTTGCGTTTATTGTGCGGCAACGGCGGCAGAGGTTCGTGGGGTCGCCGAAAACGAGGAATGTCGCGTCGCGTCGCTTCGCCGCTACGATAGGGCGGCGGCCGCAGCAGATCGAGACGTCTGCGGTCGTTGTCGCCACCTCCGAGGCTGAGTTCGTCCTCGGCGAACTCGTCTTCGCTGTGTGTGGCGGCCACCAGGTCGCTATCCGCGTCACTAAGTTCTTCGTATACGGGGTTGTAGAGGTCTTGAGAACAGTACGGATCGGGTCCGGGGGATGAACACAAGAACACGGGTGGATGTTGCGAAATTGGGTAACCGCTCGGGTAATGGATGTTGTTTTTTACGTCGATCATCTGGAAAATAAAAGATATTTCGTTGTAAAATTAAAATAACAAAGAAAAATTAGAGAACTTCTTTATTTCTTTATTATTCGTTAAAATCCCCAAGAATCAAGGTTGGACATGGTACGAAAGTGTACTAACAGACGAGAAATAAAACAAAAACGGGTACGCTAACCCGTGTAATTTAAGATTCGTTTTCAAATTTCCCCCCGTAATTACAACAATTTCCTCTAATTGAAACTTCGAGAGTATATTTTGTTACGTAGCGGCGGCATTGTTGCCTCATTTAATTCTCGCTTTCTCTCTCTTCCCAACGTTTATTCGGAGCGCTCCGCAAGACTTTGTAAATAAAGTTAATTGATGAAAGGAATGACGTTATACATGTTGCTGGAAATTAACGCACGAACAGCTGCCCTCACCGACCATTTGGTGGATTAATAAACAAGTATCTCAAATATTTCCAATAATCGTTAGTGAGTCGCATTGCAGACTTTCGACTTTTTATCAAGCCAGTCGATAGATACGTTCCGAGACATGTTTGTACATACGACACAAAAAGCTTTCGACATTGTTGACTTATAACGGTCGTTTCATCAATTTCTTCCTATATGAAGTTCGATAAACGTTAGTTTGAAGAACGATAACGTGTATATACGATGTTTCAACTTCTATTCCGACAAAGTTCGTTGTCGTATCTCCTTTCACGATTTATCACACGGGGAACATGGGTCGCGATAATTGTCCCACGTTGGTCGATTCGATTCGAAGATCGAATAACGTCCCCGACGGACGGGGTCGAAACCGTACACCCTTTGCATAAAATTAAATGAGGCGGATTTTGTGTCCGATCGGCGTTTTTCGTCGACGAGGACGACGAAGAATGTAAAACAATACGACGTGAATTTTTATCGGAGCCGAGACGAAGTACCTGACCCGACCGCAAATTCTTCGTCTCATCGTCACAACACCTTAAGTTCATTGGTGTGTTATTTGAAACGGGTTACGTGATGTTGAGAACATCACCAAATTTTTATCAAGACATTCAAGATTGTGCAGGTTGGGCGTTGCACGCAACGTTCGCGAAAATTAAATCAACTCGAGAGAAGACCCCTTTTTTTAATCATTGGAAATCGGAATTTTGCGTGCCTTATTTGGGTTTGTTCCGCTCGTCCATTCTAAAATTGTCGACCGTTTATGTCGCTTGTTTCGCGTCTGTCTATTTTGGAAATGTCGCATGTCTATTTTCGGTCTATGTGTTTATGTTCATTTTGTATTTGTTTCGCCTATTATTTAAAGTTATGGCGTGTCTATATTGTGTGTGCTGTTTTGGGAGATTCATTTGGATTTGTTCCGTTTGTGCAAATTAAAACCAGTCTATTCTATGTTTGTTTCGTTCTTTATTTTTTGTTATTTTGTCTATCTGATCCCGTTTCGTCTGTGTATTAGAGGAATTTCGTTTGTTGCGTTTGTTGCATCTGACTATCCCAAAGGTTTCATGTGTTTATTTTGTGTTTGCTTCTTTTAACTGTTTTAGAGATTTTGCGTCCTTCTTTTGAGTTTGATGACACTCTCTATTTTGGAAGTACCTCATGTCTATTCCAGATGAACGTCAATGGTCACCTCGTGAAAAATTATATTGATGTAGTGTTCCGGAAAAGATTGTAATCAACTATTCACGGAAAACGGAGGGTAAAAATGTGGTTCGACATTGCGAAAAAACGATGCTCTTCCGACGAGCAATATGGAACTCGACAATCAATCACAGGATTGAAGCACGTATTGCATTCATGTATCGAATCCCAATAAGCTTCCGACAATAGCCCAAAATTTACAGTGCGCTCCATGTGTTGCTATTTGTTTCCTAGCCGACCATAAGTGAACATAGAAAAGTATCTGCAAGTATTTCCAAAATGTTAGTGAGTGCATTGCAGACATTCGAGCTTTGCTGATACGAAGCCAGCGAAGTTTATTCCGAGACATCTTTAATATCAACGACAACAAAGTTTTTAAAAGCTCCTCGAGTCAAATTTTGAAAGAACTTATACCAGTCGCATTTCATGCAACTTTCTTGTAATATGATCACTCTCGATAAAGTTGCAGTTCAATAAAAGATGACGTGTAATAGATGTTTCATTCATAAAAGTTCGTTGATCGCATCTACTTTCACGATTTCATCAATTCAACGTCAAACAAAAACTAGAGGTGCGAATTTAAAATTCACCAGACGCAATTGGAACATTGGTCGAAAAATTGAATAAATGTCCCCGAAAAGGAGAGTTCATGAAACGTAAAATGTTGCAAAAGTTAGAATAGTCGGTTTTGTGTCAGATCGGCGATTTTATTCAGTCGAGAGGGCGATCAGTAAGAACTAGAAAACCATTTATATCGACGCTTGACATTTTATGGAGAACCGATTGAGAAGTTATTTCTGACCGACCGGGATAGGGATTCTTGAAATCCATCGTGAAAAGTTAAGTCATGTGGTGGTAATCGAAGACTCAGGTTACGTGCTATTGCTTGATAACTCACCGAAATTATTTTCAATTTATTTCAGGCTATTGTAACTGTTGATATGTGGACTTTCACGAAACCTGCAGTTAGGGGTTTTAATTTGTCCCTCTATTTCTTGAAGGATTTTGTTTAGTCGAGCGATTTCCTTTTGTACCAGCAGATAATTGCGATGGAACCGGGCCCATTATCGGTGCGGTGCGTGTTTCTACCATTTTTGTTTGTCGGCGAATTCGAGAGGAACGCGATGAGATCCGGTTCGTTCAAATTTTCTCGACACATCTTTTCACTGTTCAAGAACGCGACGCCGAATACAATAGGCGCGGGATCGTCTTTCCGTTGCCGCCGCGAAAGAAATGATTATAAGCTACATACGTTGCGGCTCGGAGCCGGAAAAGTCGCTTTGTGGCGGCGAAAGGTGTTAAGAGGAGCTGGATGGTAAATTAAATTTATCTTCCCTCTTTAGTTCCGACTATGTAGGAGTTTAAGTTCGCTTTAACCAAACATCTCCGGTCACGTCAGTCGACGTTTCTGAATTTTCGACTCATCGAGTTCGATCACTTTTAAAAAAAATCAAACGCTTTATCCCAAGGACGGCTGGTTTTCGAAAGAATCTTCGGTCGAGTCACGTTAATCGGTCCGAAATTAACGTTTTTTCCCCCGCGATAAAGAAATCGTAGTCGTTAACGGCCTAGTTCAGTCCAATTCTTCGAATTTTACGACGCCCACCCAACATATTTTTAGCCCCACGTCGTATACGAGAATAATCTATAAAATGGGTACAAGGAACGATCCAGACAGTGCCAAGTATTTAGTGAAGCTGACAAAGAACACGCGTATAAACCCCCGACTTTATCTTAAGTAGGGCACTCGAGGGCGAATTTTAGATCCGCCGGGGACCACGTGAAAGGGGCGCCGCGTCGTCGATTGCCCGATTGTTTATCGCTAGAACGAAATGGAGGAACTTCCAAAACGGAGATACCGATACCAGATGTCGTAAAAAAACGTTGAGAACCAAACGAGAAATTAACGAGACTTGTTTATTGCGTCGCCCCGTGTTTCCTTCCGACGAGACGACAAATTGCGTTTTGAAAAGAAACGATAGGGAAAATGTTGCCGGTCTTTTCAAGCTTGCATTCATCTATATGACCCTCGCGTTAAAATGCGCGAGGACAATTTTCGGGATGAAAAGAGGTTCTCTCGTCTCGTCGACATCCGCACGAACGGGCGGCTGGAAATCGACGCGGGGCTAACCTTAATGGATGGAAGTACGTCGGGCCCCGGGAAAATTGATATGGAAAGTCGGATAACGACGCCGGAGACTGTAATAATTAATCAGGAACGCTGCGGCGACGGCGGGCGGCGGCGAAGCCGCGGAATCATTATGAAAGGATATCCATTACTACCTTCGGGAAATAGTTAGGCTGGGGGTGTAAAGTTCGTTCTCGAACGGCCACATAGTTCGCGAACCTCTGATCTGGCGCACATTCTTATCCACGAATTCTTTGCAAAATTTTCCCTGTGGTTTTTCTGTTTCCCATATTATAATAGTTGTGTCTCATGTAGAGGGTCCCAGCGCCCCCTAATAAGCACCGAGTCAAAAATTGAGAATCTGATCATTCCAATTGTTAATGACTAAAAAGCTCAGTGATGCCTAGCACCGCTGCGTCGATGACTCTCATGGCGCCCCACGAGTCCGGTGCCCGAGTGCGCCACTTCTTTCACCCTCGGTAGGGACTGCTTCACAGCTTTTAAAATGTTTTATTGAAACTAAGATCAATATTGCATTTCTTGCAATAATTCGTCTCCGTCTATTCATCGACTTTCCAGCGTCATGGAGCTCTTATCATTATCGATACTTTATTCCTTTATATTTTAGTTTTTTCCCTTTCAGCAGAATCTTATTATCACTTTTTCGAATATTGCATTTACCTGTTAGATTAGGCATTTCTGATTTTTCATTTTTTATATCGCTTTATTTTGGTGTTTCCATTCCTGAATATTTTTTACGTTTCGGTTTATCGATTTCCGAAAAATATCTGACACATTTTCAGATTTTTTTTTGCACTTTCGGACCTTTCGACTTCGCCATCTTTTCCACTTTAATTTTGTCCGTTATGAAAATTCTGACTTTCCTGATTTTTCTCGTTTTTCCTTATTTTTATTTCGTTCTTTCAATTTTGTTTTCATCTTTCAGATTCTGCGATGGTCAAATTTAAACCGAAAAATTTTTGAGTATGTCGTGGGCGAATATTATTTTCTTGGAATTTCTAAAATTGACCATAATTTTGTGAAAATTTTTTGGTCATTGGTCAAAAATGTCAGATGATTGCTTGAAAACGTCAAGAATACGATATAATTCCCAAAAAACTTCTCGTCGAACTTTTCAGAATCTTAGAAGAGTTATAAAATATTGGAAAAATTTTCCAAAGTAGGAAATCAAAAGGAAAAAAATTTCCAAACATTCGAAAATAATGAAAAATATTAAACAATTATGGCAAAACCCTTTTTCAATACGAAAAATGAGAGGAAACTGCCACAAAAACAAGTCATGACTAGAAAAGTAAGTCACGGCGGACCGGAATCGAACGACCTCCAGCTTTACGCGCTATTGCTCTACCATTAAGCTACCCGACTATGACTTATTTTCACGTGTTTTATTCTTGTTTCAATAAATATTGTGTTTGGGGTATCTTATTTTGTCGTTGATTTCACTTTCTATCTTGGATTTCGGAGGATGAAATCTTTAGATTGAAAATTTTAGAACATTTTTCCCGGGTGGCTGGTCGATTCCCATTTCTTTTTGTTCATAAAACTGTACCTTCCACCAATTGCGATTTAGGAAATTGCATTTATTAAAATAATTTCGGATTCCCGATTGACTTTAAGATAAACCGAAGGGGATGCAAAACATAAAGGCGAGGTTTATTGTTTCCAGTTGAACAGGGACGTAACGTTTTATTTGTAGATAACGAGCGTAGTTGCACCGAGAGGCGGTGGTTTTGTTTAGTCGAGCGATTTCCTTTTGTACCAGCAGATAATTGCGATGGAACCGGGCCCATTATCGGTGCGGTGCGTGTTTCTACCATTTTTGTTTGTCGGCGAATTCGAGAGGAACGCGATGAGATCCGGTTCGTTCAAATTTTCTCGACACATCTTTTCACTGTTCAAGAACGCGACGCCGAATACAATAGGCGCGGGATCGTCTTTCCGTTGCCGCCGCGAAAGAAATGATTATAAGCTACATACGTTGCGGCTCGGAGCCGGAAAAGTCGCTTTGTGGCGGCGAAAGGTGCTAAGAGGAGCTGGATGGTAAATTAAATTTATCTTCCCTCTTTAGTTCCGACTATGTAGGATTTTAAGTTCGCTTTAACTAAACATCTCAGGTCACGTCGGTCGACGTTTCTGAATTTTCGACTCATCGAGTTCGATCACTTTTAAAAAAAATCAAACGCTTTATCCCAAGGACGGCTGGTTTTCGAAAGAATCTTCGGTCGAGTCACGTTAATCGGTCCGAAATTAACGTTTTTTTCCCCCGCGATAAAGAAATCGTAGTCGTTAACGGCCTAGTTCAGTCCAATTCTTCGAATTTTACGACGCCCACCCAACATATTTTTAGCCCCACGTCGTATACGAGAATAATCTATAAAATGGGTACAAGGAACGATCCAGACAGTGCCAAGTATTTAGTGAAGCTGACAAAGAACACGCGTATAAACCCCCGACTTTATCTTAAGTAGGGCACTCGAGGGCGAATTTTAGATCCGCCGGGGACCACGTGAAAGGGGCGCCGCGTCGTCGATTGCCCGATTGTTTATCGCTAGAACGAAATGGAGGAACTTCCAAAACGGAGATACCGATACCAGATGTCGTAAAAAAACGTTGAGAACCAAACGAGAAATTAACGAGACTTGTTTATTGCGTCGCCCCGTGTTTCCTTCCGACGAGACGACAAATTGCGTTTTGAAAAGAAACGATAGGGAAAATGTTGCCGGTCTTTTCAAGCTTGCATTCATCTATATGACCCTCGCGTTAAAATGCGCGAGGACAATTTTCGGGATGAAAAGAGGTTTTCTCGTCTCGTCGACATCCGCACGAGCGGGCGGCTGGAAATCGACGCGGGGCCAACCTTAATGGATGGAAGTACGTCGGGCCCCGGGAAAATTGATATGGAAAGTCGGATAACGACGCCGGAGACTGTAATAATTAATCAGGAACGCTGCGGCGACGGCGGGCGGCGGCGAAGCCGCGGAATCATTATGAAAGGATATCCATTACTACCTTCGGGAAATAGTTAGGCTGGGGGTGTAAAGTTCGCTCTCGAACGGCCACATAGTTCGCGAACCTCTGATCTGGCGCACATTCTTATCCACGAATTCTTTGCAAAATTTTCCCTGTGGTTTTTCTGTTTACCATATTATAATAGTTGTGTCTCATGTAGAGGGTCCCAGCGCCCCTAATAAACACCGAGTTAAAAATTGAGAATCTGATCATTCCAATTGTTAATGACTAAAAGCTTAGTGATCCCTATCCATTCCTGAATATTTTTTACGTTTCGGTTTATCGATTTCCGAAAAATATCTGACACATTTTCAGATTTTTTTTTGCACTTTCAGACCTTTCGACTTCTCCATCTTTTCCACTTTGATTTTGTCCGTTATGAATTTTCTGACTTTCCTGATTTTTCTCGTTTTTCCTTATTTTTATTTCGTTCTTTCAATTTTGTTTTCATCTTTCAGATTCTGCGATGGTCAAATTTAAACCGAAAAATTTTTGAATATGTCGTGGGCGAATATTATTTTCTTGGAATTTCTAAAATTGACCATAATTTTGTGAAAAGTTGAAGGAAAATTTTTTGGTCATTGGTCAAAAATGTCAGATGATTGCTTGAAAACGTCAAGAATACGATATATTTCCCAAAAAAACTTCTCGTCGAACTTTTCAGAATCTTAGAAGAGTTATAAAATATTCGAAAAATTTTCCAAAGTAGGAAATCAAAAGGAAAAAAAATTCCAAACATTCGAAAATAATGGAAAATATTAAACAATTATGGCAAAACCCTTTTTCAGTACGAAAAAATGAGAGGAATACTGCCAAAATACTTTGCAAGTCATGACTAGAAATGGACCAGAATTTTTAAATTATCTAAATAAAGTATATCACTTTTTATAGATTTTTTTCTCCTTGTCTTAGCATAAGAATATTTTTTATTTTTCGGTTTATCAACTTTCTAAAAATATCTGATATCTTTCAGTTTTTTCATATGAAGTTTTCCAGGTTTTTGTCTTGCACTTTCTTCGGACCTTTCGACTTTTCCATCTTTTCCACTTTAATTTAGTTGATTTGAGATCAGGAATTTTCTCGTTTTGTTGAAAATTGTGCGGCGTTCGAATTCATACTGAAAAAATTTGTGTATATCGTAGACAAATATTATTCTAGTTCAAATTTTGTATAACTGTAAAACAAATACCGAAAAGATCATTTTTGGATTAAATAAGTATCATGATTCGATATCTCAAAAAAAATCAGCTATCAATTAATCAACTACTCGACAACTCTATTGATTCCTTATCTCCTTTATAAATGTCCAAATATCTCACCAAGTTCTGATTGATTATTAACTTGTGCATAGTTCAGAAATGGAATTGAAAATTTTGTTCGTAGTTTTAATTTATTTTCGAACCTTTGCTTGTAATTACCAAAATTACGAACAGTCATGGGAGGATTTTAAGGTAATTTCACTTTTTATTAGTTAAGCAATTAAATTTCAATTCTAGTTGAAATTTGAAAAATCGTACAACTCCGCCATTGAAAATAACTGGAGGTTCGAGATTTTCAAAAAGAATTTAGACGACATTAACAAACATAATGATCTATACAACGCGGGTAAAGTAACCTATTACAAAGGAATCAACAAGTTTACCGATTGGACGGATGAAGAATTCGTTGATTACGTTTCAAGCGCACCTAATCCTATATTGTCTTCAACTGAAGAACAACACTTGGATGAAGGAATGTTAGGTTCTACTAAAAAGGTCGAAACGTATATAGATTGGAGACAAAATGGCTCAATATCATCGGTAAAAGATCAAGATTCATGTGAAGCTTCTTGGGCATTCGCCGCTGTAAGTGTCAAATCGAAATAAACCGGTAAATTGCACCAATTTTTTAGGCCGGCAGCGTTGAAGCTTATTTATATTTCGATCAGGGGTTCTTGCTAAATTTAAGTGCTCAAAACCTGCTCGACTGTTCCGGAAACGGTAATAATTGCGAAGGTGGTAAAGTTTCGGATGCTTTGTTCTATCTCAATGACCATACAATTGATTCGGAGGAAAATTATCCATACGTCCATGAAAAAAAGTCTTGCAAAAGTAGCGGAAAAGACGGTGTAACCAAATTAATGGCTTTTTTCACCATGCTGCCGATCGAAGAAATCATTTGGGATATTTTGGTGTCAACTGGCCCTTTGACGGTGGCGATTAATGTGACTGCCGAGTTGAAAGCGTATGCTGGTGGAGTTTTCGACGGAGCTTTGTGCGACAAAAATGTGACTAATCATTCGGCCCTCTTGGTGGGATTAGACCATGAAGATAATGAGGACTATTATATTCTCAAAAATTCTTGGGGCGAAAGTTGGGGTGAGGATGGTTACCTGAGACTTGGAGGAGTTGGTAGCAATCCTTGCGGAATTAAAGAGCATGTTCATTATCCAATTATAGATAATTTGTAACAAATGAATAGTATACTATTTTAATATATTATATTTGATAGTAAGATAAATTTTGAACATGAAAATAATGTCTCTTTTTATTTCTTGTGAAATAATACTTATTGTGTTATTTGTTTAAAACAAAAACTCGAAAGTTTTCACAGGTATCTTTTATCATTATAAAAACAAAAATCTACAATCGACACTCTGACTGATTGAAATTTATCTTCGTTCGTTGGCGATAATCAATTCAGATGGAAACAATAAGTTATTGAACCCTTTGATGAATTTCTACAATGTATAGATGATTAAATTTAAACAGTGAACACTTAAAAAACTAGAAATTGAAAATGATTGCTGATTTGATAGTGGACGTGACTTTTAATAAGTAGCTTCCGCTCTGGTGGAAAGAGGAAATTTTTCCACCATTCCTCGAAAAATCTCAATTCATTGTTTCGAACTTTGAGAAATATATTAAAACTTATGAGATACTCCTCGTGTATCCCCTCAAAATTTTGGACAAGATCCAAAATATTCGGAAAATTTCCAAAAATTTTTTAAATGTTGAATGTTTTCCAATTCTTCAGATAAAATGAGCACTCGATCGTGTTCGAATAAAAAATGGAATCATGAAAAAATTGCATATTTGACTCATCATTTTTGAACTTCATAAAAATTTGTTGGACAAATTTCTTCAATATTAGCGAAAGATCAAAAGGGTTATCAAACTTCCCAGGAATTTCTCAAATTGACCATAATTTTGTGAGAAATTGAAGGAAATTTTTGTAATCACTCGCCAAAAATTTTAAGTGTGATTCATTGTTTGTCCAAAAAAACTACTCCTCGATCTTTAAAATAGGTCTAAAACAGTAGGAGAATTTCCCAAAGTAGGAAATCAAAAACAAACTTTTCCAATATTTCGAAGATATTTTCATTATGAAAAAATGAGAGGATATTCGTTAAATGTTTATTAAACATAAAAGTTCAAGGTTTTCATTTCATCTTGCTGGTTTATTTAAAATTTGTAGAAAATCTAGAGGATTATCGACTTTCAGGGGTTATTCAAATTATTTGAATGTTCTGTGCTATTTTCTACACATTCCTGAGATTCAACTAAGTACTTAAAATTTTCATTCTATCCTTGAAACGCGTCGTTTGCGACCTGAAATACATAATCATAAAAAATTTAATAACAATTTTATTTTAACCACCGCGCTACTCTGTAGGGTAGAGAAAGAAGACGAAATTCAGGTCATCGCTGTAGTATCAGGGGTGAGAAATCATTCCTCTCTGCAAAAATCAAAAGAAATCGTATGAACCATTCAACTCAACAAAATGGAAGGAACGTAAAACTATTCATTCAAATAAAAGTTATTTGGAAGAAAAAAAACTGAAAACTTGAAAATTGAGCAAAATATGATTAAATAGAAATCTAAACCAAAATTGAACTATTTAGGGAAACGGGATGACTTATGTGAAAATATATTCGATCGATTCAAGTGGAACTTCGAGACGGTTTTCTTATATTTAACTGTGAATAACATTGTCATCCACTGTGTATTTTTTTGGAATTCAGAAACTTTTCTAATGTAGATTAACCCCCCAAATTACCAAATTGATCGAAACGGTATTTCATGATGAAGATGACAAAAACTTGTTTTTCATTAAAAGTATTTTCTCCAACAGGATGAAAAAAAATACTCGAAATGTTGATATGACAATTTATTAAAACTGTTTTTGTTTCATTTTTTTTATTATGTATGTTTATTGCATCCTTTTTACTTTTTTCTCTTTTTTACACTTGTTTCTGACGTTTATTTGTTATCGTGCAGGATCTTTTGAATCGTGCAGGATGGCAATTTAATTCAATGGCGGTATTCCAATTTTATCTTCAAGTCAGTTTACGTTTGATAACTTTTGATAAAATATTGACGGAAAATCAAAAGCGTTTATTGATTTGCAAATGAATTTTTCGAATAAACCAAAATTTTATGGAGATCAGAAGGAAAAATCTGAAAATGTTTAAAAATATCAAAAAAAGATTAATATAAAATTTTTTATAAAAGCCAAAAATGAAGATTAACTCAAAATGGAACAAAAAACACGACAAAAATTGTATATTTTCACAAAAAACTCGGTATTAGCACATTTTTCAACGAAAACAAAATTCAAAATGTCGCAACGGAAAAACGAGAGTAAACTAAAAATGAGGACGTTCTAAAAATTCGTTCATTTCTGAAAAAATTCGGGTTTAATATTGAATTGTGAAGCAGTTTTTTGAGTGTTTAGGAAATATCACGAAGTTTGTCGATTGAATCAGAATTTTCGAATAATGTAAATAAAGTAGTCTTTGTCTATTTTGGAGAATTCACCAGGAAAGTTGAAAAATTTTTCTCTAAAAACAATTCATCCATAGACGGAGAGCAGATTAAAAATTTCATTCCTAGTCCACAAATACTTGATGAATCATTGGAGGCGGTAAATTCGCTCCCATTTCAAATCGTTCTCCATTGCCTCAGATCGCTGACATTTTACTTGGCACTTTACCACGAACTGAAACCGCGAAAAAAAACGAAAGTAGCGATGGGGCCAGTTTCGTGCGTGAAACCGATCTTGCGGTTAATACGAATGCTCGCCCGCCCATCCAATTATACGCAATAATCTGGACGATAATCGTCGGCCATATTTCCGCGATTAGCCAACGTGGGGATGGTTTCGAATTCTGGAAAATTTCTTATCGTTGTTATAAATCCTCGGAATTTGCATTGCCGACTGAATCACTCAGTCGATAGGAAGTTTTAGGGCAGATTTTCCGTTCTGAACATCCACTGCCGTTGACGGATTAAAATAATGGAACGACATTTTCCAACCGCCCGCGCCGTTCACTTAGTTTCCGCTATAACTCAATTCGCGCAACTTTCTCAATTTAAATATTTAAATACACCTAGAATGCGAGGACGTCGAGATAAGGATTCCGACCGTTTAAAGGATAATTCCTCCGGATTCGCGTGATATCTGTCTCCCCTTCAAAACGTCGCGTGGAAAAAATTCACCCACGCAGTCGTCGATCCATTGTTAGTGCCGAATTTTCGGACGGTTTATTTCGTAAATATTTTAATATAGGCTTTCCCGAGGAAACCCCGTCATGAATACGCAATTTCAATAAGGAAATTGAATATTCCACCTTCAGTTAATATTGCCTTCCGGCTCCCGAGTAATTCAGTCCGTCCCATCTGCATTTTATATCGCGTTCTGTCGAGAGATCTTCGAGAATTCCCGAGAGGTGAGAAAAAAAAACCGACAACGACTTTTCGCCGGCCGACCGCAAACTCCGGGCGCGAAGCTACCCGGAATTCGCGATTATGTTTCAAAGTGCTGGATGGCTGAAAGATAGATTATATTTTTTTGAATACAATAAGAATGAAATTTGGTCCTCGTTTAGGAGTTGAAATGGGCCTACATGTCGAATATATGGAGAAAAAGTATTCACTTGCCAATTATATGTAACCTCTAAAATGAATCATTAGGTACAAGATTGTTATGGCGAGCTATTATATTACGTAATACTTAGCAAAATGACCGTTCATCATCATAGACATCTGGGTTAAACGTGGTTACGTGAATTGTGAGTTCGGTTGACACAAATTCAGCCACGGCACACCAGGCAGGTGATTTTAAATTTTCTTGGCCGAATACATTTAATTTTACGATTACGAGTTGTAATTTTAGATTTGTTTTGGTTCAGTTCCATCTTCCGCATCCTTAAATGTAAATAGATCAAAACTTCTTTCAAACTTTTTACGGTTCCGCCTTCCTAGTCAGCAGCGTGTAACGTTCGTTCCTTTAACGTAATTTCCAACGCTTTCCTTCGGCCGGAAGTTTCGAGCAACCGCCACCCCAGCGTGTCATCGATTTTCCCTGCGAACGATCGCACGGAAATATGTTTCGGTACTTTCGAACTATCAGACAAGGGGAGATTTGATGGCAGTTTTACGAGTTCGCCACTATTCGAGATCGGATACCTAGTTTCGATGAACTTTTTTTGGTTTGCGGTTACCTCGGACTGAAAACTTCTCCGTCCGATTCCATCATAAATAATGAGAATAAAAAAATAGCCCGTCACCGCAGCCGATAGATTTAATTGGGTTAACGGCGTTACCGTTAACGTTGTTAATTAAAGTGCAACGGGTACTCACTTCCACACGACGATGACGACGATGAAGACGAACAGTCCAAGAAGTACGGAGCACAGCACTATCACAGCCGATGTCTGG
The DNA here is from genome assembly GCA_020654155.1 of Novius pumilus. NCBI lineage: Eukaryota > Metazoa > Arthropoda > Insecta > Coleoptera > Coccinellidae > Novius > Novius pumilus. The sequence goes on from JAIFOV010000476.1 coordinate 1,240,033, forward strand.
AAAGACGGACTACTTCGGTAACTTGCGTCGATTAGCTGCAACAACAAACATGTCCATTAGAAAACCACGGGCATAATACGATCGTGACGCCGCCACGACGTTCCCCGGACCACCCAGGAGGCGGCAGCCGAAAACGGGCTTTAAAAAAAAAGGCGCCCCGGGCTAACAACCCGACCACGTCGTGGCAGCGTCTTATGAGGGAACGGTGTTTGGACGTCGTCGTCGTCGTGGTGAAAGGCGATCGTCGGAATCGCGACACCTGCTTACACACCGTCGACCCGATTTCATTATCGTGCAGGAAACGATCGATCAGGCTCAATAAATCGAATTACCGAACGTGTACGCACGGCTAAAGACGTTTTGAATTTACATGAGTATCTTGCCCGTCCTTTCCTCGACCTCATCCTACGGACTGGTACTTATGTATCAAACGAATTCCATCGCAACAAACGTGATGATAGTCATTTAGATATAGAAGGCCAGGCCAATGGAAGAATGCGCGTTTTTATCGGACCGCCGGTTTCATTTCCTGTTTATTTACGTGGTTGTAAAGCGATCGTAAATTTAGCGTTTCCGTCTTCGCATTTAAAACAAGCCCCCTGTCACCGTGCGGAGGAATTACGGCCGCGCCCCCTCGGATAACGCATAGAAAAGGCATAAACCGCTTAGATAGAATTTTACGATGTCGCTATCACCAATTCGTTCGGGGTTCATTTTTCGCATAATAAACGGTAATTATAAGGCCATTAGCAGAAATAAGCGGAGCGTGCCAGCTTCCTGTATACCTTTCACATTGAAAAGGAACCCCTCACTAATAATGTATGGGATGGAGCCGTGACGTTTTGATAGGCACTCGTCTCTCCGAGACATCTTTATTTACATATTACAGTGACATCTCTTTCCGGAAAGGCAGCTTATTACAAAGGGTAAATGCAACTTTATCCCCACACAACAAAGAAAAACTTCTTCCACACAATTATTTCATTGTAAGTTCTGGAAAATTTCTTATCGTTGTTATAAATCCTCGGAATTTGCATTGCCGACTGAATCACTCAGTCGATAGGAAGTTTTAGGGCAGATTTTCCGTTCTGAACATCCACTGCCGTTGACGGATTAAAATAATGGAACGACATTTTCCAACCGCCCGCGCCGTTCACTTAGTTTCCGCTATAACTCAATTCGCGCAACTTTCTCAATTTAAATATTTAAATACACCTAGAATGCGAGGACGTCGAGATAAGGATTCCGACCGTTTAAAGGATAATTCCTCCGGATTCGCGTGATATCTGTCTCCCCTTCAAAACGTCGCGTGGAAAAAATTCACCCACGCAGTCGTCGATCCATTGTTAGTGCCGAATTTTCGGACGGTTTATTTCGTAAATATTTTAATATAGGCTTTCCCGAGGAAACCCCGTCATGAATACGCAATTTCAATAAGGAAATTGAATATTCCACCTTCAGTTAATATTGCCTTCCGGCTCCCGAGTAATTCAGTCCGTCCCATCTGCATTTTATATCGCGTTCTGTCGAGAGATCTTCGAGAATTCCCGAGAGGTGAGAAAAAAAAACCGACAACGACTTTTCGCCGGCCGACCGCGAACTCCGGGCGCGAAGCTACCCGGAATTCGCGATTATGTTTCAAAGTGCTGGATGGCTGCAAGATTATATTTTTTTGAATACAATAAGAATGAAATTTGGTCCTCGTTTAGGAGTTGAAATGGTCTTACATGTCGAATATACGGAGAAAAACTATTCACTTGCCAATTATATGTATCATTAGGTACAAGATTGTTATGCCGAGCTATTATATTACGTAATACTTAGCAAAATGACCGTTCATCATCATAGACATCTGGGTTAAACGTAGTTACGTGAATTGTGAGTTCGGTTGACACAAATTCAGCCACGGCACACCAGGCAGGTGATTTTAAATTTTCTTGGCCGAATACATTTAATTTTACGATTACGAGTTGTAATTTTAGATTTGTTTTGGTTCAGTTCCATCTTCCGCATCCTTAAATGTAAATAGATCAAAACTTCTTTCAAACTTTTACGGTTCCGCCTTCCTAGTCAGCAGCGTGTAACGTTCGTTCCTTTAACGTAATTTCCAACGCTTTCCTTCGGCCGGAAGTTTCGAGCAACCGCCACCCCAGCGTGTCATCGATTTTCCCTGCGAACGATCGCACGGAAATATGTTTCGGTACTTTCGAACTATCAGACAAGGGGAGATTTGATGGCAGTTTTACGAGTTCGCCACTATTCGAGATGGGATACCTAGTTTCGATGAACTTTTTTTGGTTTGCGGTTACCTCGGACTGAAAACTTCTCCGTCCGATTCCATCATAAATAATGAGAATAAAAAAATAGCCCGTCACCGCAGCCGATAGATTTAATTGGGTTAACGGCGTTACCGTTAACGTTGTTAATTAAAGTGCAACGGGTACTCACTTCCACACGACGATGACGACGATGAAGACGAACAGTCCAAGAAGTACGGAGCACAGCACTATCACAGCCGATGTCTGGAAAGACGGACTACTTCGGTAACTTGCGTCGATTAGCTGCAACAACAAACATGTCCATTAGAAAACCACGGGCATAATACGATCGTGACGCCGCCACGACGTTCCCCGGACCACCCAGGAGGCGGCAGCCGAAAACGGGCTTTAAAAAAAAAGGCGCCCCGGGCTAACAACCCGACCACGTCGTGGCAGCGTCTTATGAGGGAACGGTGTTTGGACGTCGTCGTCGTCGTGGTGAAAGGCGATCGTCGGAATCGCGACACCTGCTTACACACCGTCGACCCGATTTCATTATCGTGCAGGAAACGATCGATCAGGCTCAATAAATCGAATTACCGAACGTGTACGCACGGCTAAAGACGTTTTGAATTTACATGAGTATCTTGCCCGTCCTTTCCTCGACCTCATCCTACGGACTGGTACTTATGTATCAAACGAATTCCATCGCAACAAACGTGATGATAGTCATTTAGATATAGTCGACGATTTTGGTATTTTTACCTAACTTTTATTCAACGTTTAATAGTATTTCAGACATGTTGGAATATACGTGGCTATGAATTTACTACCGCCACCGTTTACTACTTTTTCACATATTTGTACGTTCCCACGACTCTTTTATCATTTTTGCTTAACTATTCTGATGTGAAACGATAATATTTGAAGGTGCTATGGAAAAAAGTTGTCGAGTAATTTGATTATAAATTATGTGAAAAAATGTTGAATAGAAATCACTGTATACTGGTCACAGCTGACTAAATGAGTGCACAGTTGTGGCTTTTTTTTAGACCAAATCCCAAAATTCGACCATGACACTATCTAAAAATTCCAACTACGACCAAAATTCGAAACCCAAAAGTGAGCGTTACCTAGTGAAAGTCCAAGGGTAACTCTGAGTCGGAACCTCCCCCAAAGAAAAAAAAACTGGATGTTGAATTAAAAACCACCAAAGTTTTACCTGATGTTGTAGGTTATGTGTAGACGTTCCAGGACTTTTTTATGTTCTTCACGAACACACACAACGATTACTTGAAAATGCCCCAACAAATTCTTAAGGTTTCCACGTCTAAATGAAAAATGCGCAGAATTACCTTGTTCAATGTCATCTCTGTCAAAGCAAATCATAGAACATTCGAATACAAATCGCAGTACCAACAAAAAATTTTTACGAACCCAACTCTCGCCATCTGCAACACCCAATTCGAATTTTCAAATAGAAGTTTTTAGTATGTTCACGAGTTTCTGTCAGTAAAAAAATGGCCATAGGAAACTTTCGTCGTTTTCAAAACGTTCGATATTCCATATTTCCCAAAATCATAATGCAATACTCGCTTTCTATCTAGGTCGATTTTAGTTAAGCTTTCCAAATGTGGAAAGAATATATGATTTTCCATACCCTGCTTGTATTGTATTTGTTTGCTTTCTGTTCCAAATTTTTCATCATTCTTCATATAGCCCAGCAAAAGGAACTTCTAAAACGATCTTTTTTTGATCGTCCTATGTATCGAATTTAAAAAGTTTTTCCACTGTTTATATTTAACTTATTTCAATATCTACTCCTTCAATTTTGATTTCGATATTATAGATTTTTTTCTTCGAATCAATTCTTCAAATAAACATTTTCTCGATCATTTGGATGTATCGATTTATGTATTTGTTTTTTCTTTTCATTTTTTAGACGTTTTTACTTTGTGGAAGTTTTTTTTAATTTTCAAATCCTTTTTTACTAGGCTTTTTATTAATGTTTTTTCTTATTAATATGGATTCTTGCATTTTTCATGTTTTAATTTTTTCATGTCCCTTTCAATTTTCAAAGGGGATTATTTGGTCGCAAATTGGGAATAAACAATTTCAAATCGATAATAATCATTTTCAAATTGACAGAGAAATAATTCAGATCAAGTTATATGTAAAAACGCGTGTAATTTTGATAATGCCAACGTTGTTCCGAGAAGTTTTCATGACAAGAAAATGTTTATTTATTTAAATAATTTTAATAACAATGTCACTAATAAAGACACATTTGCACCTACCCTAGGGGTTGAAAAATCCAATGTATAACGTGTTCTAAAATGCGGAAAAATTATATTAATTCTGAATTTGAAAATATTTGTTCCCATTTTAAAATTGTTAATTACTATTTTGAAAATGATTATATTCAATTTAAATTTTTTTTATTTTCAATTTGAATTTGACTATTCCTAATATAAAATTTAAAGCGTGCAGATTGCATCATTTTTTTTCGGAACGGGTGAACTGTTTTTCATTTTGAATACCACCGGTGAAAACAATTAATTTTTTATATAAAGGATAGATTTAGTACTTCGATATCGATAACGAATTAATATTCGTTATTTACAATTGTTTAAATTTTTTTTAATTCTTTTGTTTTCACGATTAAAATTCGGGAAATGAAGAAAAATCCAAAGGGCTGAAGGTAAAATCTGCGAAAAGAATTTAAATAATCTTAAGAGGATATTATAAAAAAAGAACTGCGTTTGGATGATTTCAGAGAATAGTAAATGACCATATGAAATTTAAAATAAATAAATAAACAATAAAAAAGATTTTAAATAAAATAAATAGACTCAGATAAAAATAATAAATTTGGCCATGTTCAAAACATCCAAATTAGAAAAGGTACACTATGACATGAAATATTCAGTTTTGAGAAACGACAGAATCTATGAAATTCAATCAGAAATTGTTTTCAACGAGTAAACATCGCTGTGGGTTTTTTCCGGGTTTTTCTCCATGCCTTGCTGTATCTTTGTATTTCCCAGAAGGCCTGTTCGCCTATATTTTGCATTTATATGGAAACCATGTTTGTATTTCTAACAAGTCGAGTATATTTAGTATTAAAAAAATTCGTCTGGTACTAATCAATGAAACACGAAAACGAACTTTGAACCACAGGGTGCAAGATGAAGACAAGACGAACAAGATTAAAGAAGATATTACGCAATAAGTCCGCAACACAATTCGAAACACATAAACGCAAAATCCCCATTCTTCCACTCCCAGCCCAGCTGCAATTTTCGTGTCAGTCCCGTCCGTCACGAAATATTCGTCCGTAGCTTCCGACAAAACAATATTTCATTGTTCATCTTTCCCAAGAGAACCACATTCGTTCCATCTTCTTCGCTACGAGGTACCCAAAAAAAATCTAATCGACACCTCGTCTCCATCGTTTCAACAACAACCAACCGATATAGAGAGAAGAAAAAAACGCCCAAATCCGCACCGGCTCAAATTCGGTCCAGTCCAGCGGTCCGAACGAAATATGATTGATATCTTTATTTCGAGATACACCGGCCGTGATAATTTGAAGCCACGAAAGGGCCCTGACGCAGGTTGATTGATGCCCCTTTTGTCCGACGAGGAATTTTTCGTCGATCGTTTTCGACGAAATTATTATGCAAAGCGGACAGATGTCGAGTGTTACGTACGTAGTGCGTACGGATTTTCGTTGTCCGAGGCCGCAACGACGAATGCGATACAACATATCCCCGTCGACGAGATCCGAAATTAATTGGATTATTATAACACGAAGGAGGAATGTGAATTAATTAGATGACGTCGTCGATTCGTTATCGTTATCGGCTTGTACTTAATCCGAGAAACGACAGTTAAAAAAAAATGTCAAAATTAAACGCGTCGGGGATGGCTCGAGATTCCACCTTTGACGATACCTTTGGTGGAATTTACACCGTCGTAAATTTTCCTAGTTAATGACGTTATTTATGGCACCGTAAATTCTTCAATGTAAAAGATAGGATGGTTTTATAATGTTACCGCGATGAGGTCTTTCATGTTTCATACAAAATATACCTGTATTTATTATACACAAAGCTGCGCTATTGCGAATATTGTCGGGGATTATGGCTTCGATGTTAAATATCACTCAGCTACTTCCCTTTATTTTATGTTTTCAGGAATAAGCTTTGTCACTTTAAACTTTAGGACTGAATCCACTAGAAAAGTTTTTTTTTAGTTTGGAAGTATTTTAAAATTTTTGTATTGTTGTTCAACCCCTATCACAGGTTTTCATAATGTGGCGTGTGTTATTTTGTAAGGGTGGAAAAGGGGTCAAGAGACTCGTAACTAGGAAGCGGTGAATCTCGTTTTTATGCCATTTGAAACTTGTTTACTCTACCTCGAATATTTTAATTAAGGCCTCGCCTAATTACGCGACATTGTAAATATTGATTCGATAATTGTGAGGAAGAGAAATAAAAGAATAAATTTATTCCCGATAGTAATACATGTAATTAAATCGTTATCTGCGTGAGAATACAATTACGATTAAGAAAAAATTACAGGTTGCGGCAAGCGAATCGCAGTTTAAACGAAGGATGTGACTATGCGAATAAAATGAATTCCTTCCGGTATCTTGGTCCGACGGTTTCCTCGGTAAAACCGGCGACTCACAGGGAGCCCTTTATGAATCGCCGAGTCGGAAAGATCTTTCGCCTTCCGAGTTCGTCGTTCCTAACTTAATTAGTTTCCATCTAGAAGTCGCGTACTAATTAGATTACGAATCGAACATATCGCATCACGTCTCGACTGAATTACTGGAAATAGCCGATCGGACGACTCTGATATCGGGGTGCAAGTGCTGAGTAATTCATTTTGGGGTTTTTCATGCGGAAAAAGTTTTTACGTCTGTAATAATTTGGACCGACTCTAGTACGACGAGTGATCAGAAAATTAGTGGAGATAGGAAGTTCGTTATGGCGCTTAGTGGAGGCTATAACAATTAACGAATCGTAGGAGTAACGATTTTTTCCAATTTTGTCTTCGTTATTGAAAGGAACAACGCTACGAACAAATTAAATAACTAAACAAAACGTTTGAATCTGTACTTTATATTCACGAGAAACTTGTCCTATTTCTTTTCAATGAGATTTCTGCTATTCGTGAAAACATAATATTCACAATATCGTTAGGTTTTTTGAAGTCGATATTTCGCTACGTTGAAGTCGCTACGTGGAAACAAAATCCGAAAAATGAATTTTTCGCTAAGTAGATATAGCCACGTTGAAACAAAAACTGAAAAATGAATTTTTGAGTCAATTTTTCTGTCCGAATCTACTCTACGAATTAATCGCAAATTATTGGTGAAAAAAGAAAATTTGTCGTTTCAATAGCATTTTTCAAATCGATATTTCGCTAACTTGATGTCGCCATGTGGAAACAAAACACTGAAAAATGAATTTTTGAGTCAATTTCCTCATTCTGAATCGACTTTAGGATCGCAAATTATGGGTGAAAAAAGAAAAATTGTCATTTCGATAATTTCTTTTAATTAAATGTTTCGCTATGTTGAAGTCGACTTAACAAAACACCAACCCAAAAATATACTTTTTTGTCATTCTTTTGTTTAGTTGAATCTACTCTAGGAATTATTACCAAATTCTTCGTGGAAAGAGAAAATTTGTGGTTTCATTATTATTTTTTTAAATCGATGTTTCGCTAAGTTGATGTCGCCAAGTGAAAACAAAAAACCGAAAAATGAATTTTTAAGCCAATTTTTCTGTCCGACTCAACTCCCACAATCCCTATCTGCAAATAACAAAAAAACAAAAATTGTCGTTTCAGTAGTTTTCTTGAAATAGATGTTTCACTAGGTTGACGTCGACTTAAAAAAACATCGACCCAAAAATATATATATTGAATCTCCTCTGGGAATTATTCATAATTTCTCCGTGGAAAAAGAAAATGTTATGTCGATAGTCAGACAGAAAAATTCACTCAAAAATTCATTTTTCAGTTTTTATTTCAACGTGGCTACATCAGTTTAGCGAAAAATTCATGTTTGCGATTTTTTGTTTCCGCGTAGTGACATCAACTCAGTGAAAAAACGAATGAAACGACAAATTTTCTTTTTTCAGGAATTATTTACAAATAGTTCTCGGAATAGATCCGGACAAGAAAATTGACTAAACTATTCATTTTTCGCTTTATTTTCACGTGGTGACGTCCACTTACCGAAATAGCAATTTAGAAAAAAAAAAAAAAATTCGACATAAGAAATTTCCTTTTTCACGACTAATTGCTAGAGTAGATCGAAGACATATCTCAACGAAATTTAAAGAAAAACTACCAATAGGACAAATTGTCTTGTTCAGGAATAACTCCTAAAGTGGATCAAGACGAAAAAACGGACACATTTTTTATTATTTATAAAGAACGACAGAATATAATCTTAAAACAAAACAAGATTCGGAATCAGAGGTCGATACAGGTTTATAAATCACAGGAATTTGAGTAATGTAATCAGAATCGTATTTTAGAATTAACGTAATGAAACCAAACTATTTCTTACATAATTCTGAAAATTGGTGATAAATTTAATTTTTCACAATTCAAGGCACCGTAAGGAAAAATTATGGAAAATCATGGTTCTCAATAAGAAATCGTTTTTGTACAATTTTAGTGTTGGAACATTGTAATACACGCTGACAAAGCGTCTAGACCAAGGGCGAGTCGAGAAATTCAACACTCGGAGTTGCGGATGTAATGTATCGAGCAACTCCGGTACCACTTCTTTATAACACCTCAAAGCGAGTGTGTCTTCTTCACCCTTTTTGTATTTTTGTACTTTACGTTTTTAATTCGATAAAGTAGTATATCGCATAAAACAACATTTAGAAAATTATTTTAGGTCGCTCATTCGCACAAGAGGTGTGCAAATTTTTTCTGAATTCAATAAAATAAAAATTCAATAAAAAGTAAAATATAAATACTTGTCAAAAGAAAATAAGAGCACTCCACTTACCTTAACGTGGTTTACCCTTTACAATTTGGAGATTTTCATATTTGAGAAATTTATATCATTTTTTTTTTCAAAACTTACGCGCCTGTAGGCAACCTTTAACTTTATTCTATTGAAAATTAGAAAAATATGAGGAAACTTAATAGACACGACAATCTTGTAATAGTTGTTTCTGGCAAATATTTCTCATGTAAGGGCGACAAAGCGAAGCAAATTAATAACATAACCATTTCTGAAGATTTGATTTGAAACTTCGGCCAGAAGTCTGCTACCTGAACTACCGTCTTGGGCGAGATGAATTCAATAATTCATCCCCGGTGACAATTCCGTCGAGTTAGCGCTCCATTTCTATTCGCCATTATCAATTGTAATTAGAATCGAATCAAACCAGATATGCTGTTCGTGATTTGTGGATAACTTGATAAGGGAATGAAATGCAATTAATTCCCTACGATTCGGTGCGGGCCGAAGTATGTTGTTGCTTACTAATGAGATTGGTACGGTGCTTGCCGTCGGTGTGCGACAGACTCGATTAAATGACGGAACGACAAAACTTTACTTATTAGCCCGCGAGCATTAGATTAGCGATAAATTTCGAGTTTCCGAAAAGGGGGCACGGCCAAGTTTTCAGCCGGAACTTTCGCCAATTATTACACTTACTTCGCTGAAATCATTACTGAGAGTGAGGATTGAAAGCAGCACCGCCGACAAGATAGGCCACTGTTTAACGACTTTTAAATTTTCTAGTGAGCCCGAGCCCGACGAAACGGTAATGGCACTCTTCGAATTCCTTTCGATTCTGAATTGGGCCATGCCCAACCTTTCTATTCTATTAATACGACGAAAGTTCTGTAAAGAATAAACAGGACCGAAAATTCCAGAAACTGTTAGTTCAATTATTCTTTTAATTATGCTAGAAAATTAAATTGGATTACTATCTGGTGTTGATGCCAACTTAGTTCGCGAACTTTACGTCGAGTGTACTAGTGAGTGTTGCTGTGTTTTGCGGTTACAAATCCAGAGTTTGATTTATATTCCAACGCAGTTTCCCATCCTAAAATCTGGTTTGGAACTTTCCCGATTCGCATCGGACGTACGCGACTTATCTAATTTTAACATCCTGTGTCGCTTCGCAACTCGGTCGACAGGAATCACAGTTGAAAAACTCTTAATAGACCGATCATCGTTTTTATAGTGAAACTTTTTTGTCGGTTAGTTCCGTCAATTAAAATTACGAAATCGATCGCCTTTTGTTTTGGAACAATGGCCGACTATTATCGTCATCATATTATCGAAGATGTGATCATCGTTCGACACTCCAGATTATTACACAAAAAAAAATTACGTAAGATGGTCTTCCTCGTCCTCATACGAGAACGGTAATAAAGGCAACAACGTCGCTCTAATCGAACGGAGTGGTACCTCGAGCACGCACAGCATGTACCATAATAAAGAGCTCACAAAATATGTTAATAGCCGTTAATAAAAAATCTACCTGAGGAGATTATTGAGTCGACCGGATCGAAGATGAAGAAATTGGTCGAATGCGTGCCGTGTCCGGCCTTCGGACTTAATCAGAGGCGGCGGCCGGCCGTTCGGATCGATTAAAGACCGGGAGATTTTTCGACTTTATTACTTAATTAAGACGATCGCTTTGAACTGGAACCAATGTCGTTTTTTCAATTTTTCCCTTCGGTCCAGTAAACATTTGGTATAGTTATGAGTGGCGGTTCGTCAAAGAAATTAATTTCCTGAACGGATATTGACGACGCATTGATAGCACGGAAACGGGGGTTGCCGGAAATGGGGTTACATTCGTATTCAAGTCCATATTGGGCATGTTTCATAAAGCGACATATTGAATTTCCAAATCGAACTATGATTTTGTCTCTTAGATAACAATATTTATTTGTCTATTGTAAGAATAATCTTCCTTTCGTTCGTGGATTATGAAATCCAATTATCCTTGTACGTAATCATTCATCAAGTTTAATAACATGTGTCAGAATCAAAATACATATCCAACGTTTGCAGAATACGAAAAAATTAACAAAAAATTATTGAAATAATAACACTAGGTGCTCCACTTACGTGATGCACTTGAAAATAGTCCTTTTCATGTATCAATTTCGCTTTTTATTGCTTCATTATTAATTTCTGAAATGTTTGTTTCTCCATATTATGCCCAGTATTAATTACTTTCATTATTTAATTTCTGTCAGTGTCGTATGACAGCCCGTTTGCACCAGTCTTTTGACCGGTTCTAAGATGTGTCACAGTTTCGTTGCACCACAAGAACGTAAGTTAGGCATCGAATAATAGAGGTTTTTCTTGAATTTCAGTAAAACACATTCATATGACGTTTCGATTAAAATTTGACCATGAACTTGTATTTTATTAAGTTTAAAACTTCAAAACAGATAATTACTTGTGGTTGAATAAAGACAAATGATGATCAAAAAAATTACCAGAATATCGACCGTTTTTTTGGTATGTTACGTACTAATCGTCAAACAATCATATAAAATTATAAAACAAATTCGATCTCCCATTACAAATGCAACATCAATGGCAAAAATACGGAGTGAACTAAACGAATATAGAAATGTGAATCGTTTCGTCATAGACGAATGACTTGAATTCAGAATATAACAAACAACCCGAACAAAATTATATTTTCCGAGCGCGAGTTTCTCAAGAATGGCACTAGAAAAGTTTATAACCAAGCGGCCCTATTACTTCTCGAGCCGTAATTACGTATAGCAGATACGAAATATTATCCGAGATCGTATCGGCCGAAGACTTGAAGCATTCGAGCTTCGCGACGAGTGGATTAAGTACAAGAACGATAAAAAAAGTCGGTGCAGATATATATTGGGTGTCATAGCGACCTAACAAGCTTTTTATATACCGAGAATGGGGTGATTTTTTTCATCCGCAATTTCTTAATGAATCAAGTTCGGGAAGTTGACATTTCACCGATCGCGCTCGTGAGTTTTCCCCCGGGCCCCGTTCAAACTCACATCAAAATTCCGAGTGGGATTTCCTGCGACGAACTCTTTTTTACGCGTCGACGATGGAGAGTTTTCCAAGTTTTCCATTAGACCTCGTTCGGGAAATTACGAATCCGGGATTGGAAAGCGAGGTTCAACGTTCGGCTTAATTGCCACCTTTCGCGCTTTTATATTTTTTCATTTACGTTCGTTTGTTTGGATTAACCCTCGGCACCGACCGTCATTATTGCCCCAAAAAAATGCCGTTATTTACCTGTTTATAACTTCCTCTCCAAAATTGTTTACAATCCAACATTCCGTAAACGGTTATTGTGCCGTTTTGAGTACTTTCGAGTGGTCTATAAGCGGTCGTAAATTTTCGAAATGACCGTTTCGCCTGGGGGTGTTACGGAAAAACTAGCTCTCCGAATTTCTAGGCGAAGTTTACATAATTAATGAACATCCGGGCTCAAAAATATGTCGGCTCGAAATTAAATCTGCAGTGAAGGGGAAAATTGCATTCATCTCTCGAAATGATGGATATTCGTTCGACGAGGCTCATTTTCCGCCCACCTACGGATTGTTCGCTTATTTTCCAGCCATATTCTTCATTTCGGAAAGAATTTCAATTAAAATGCCATCATCTTCCCTTGAAAGGCGCGCTATTCGAGATAAGTCGAACGCGTCTATTTTAAGCTTAACCCACCCCGCGACATTTTTATCGGCGTCGAGTACGAAAGAGTGGTCGTGACGTGTGGGTTGTACTTTATACCAACGGGTGCAGCGACCATTAATTCGCGTAGAATACACGACTATAAATTACGAGATTACCAACTCCGACAAGGTTTTTCTTCGAGAAACGCATCATTTCTGGAAAAAAACGATCACGGGACGGCATTCAAATTCGTCTGGGCGGATTTGATTTATGTTTAGCGATTGACAATTTATGTAAACGAAGCGCGAGATTAATGTTCTTACATTGTCGAGGAGACAATGTGCTGTTAAATCGGGAATTACTTTAATTAATCCGAAGATCTGAATATATTTAAAAGTGTGTATGGGAGGAAAAAATTTGGCGACGATTTGTACTGTTAAAAACCAATTTGTGCGACACGAAATCGTTTTTACACGGTCGACGTGTTTTCCCTGGTCGAGCTTCTGTGTATATAATTTCGAGGGACGAAAAGAAAAGAGATCGATGATTGTGGGTTTCCTTTCATCTCGGATTTCTTTTTAATCTTCGACCCTGAACCTGTTTTGTAACATGGTCGAAACCTTACTACGATCCGACGTATATTGAATGACAACCGTCGTAATACCACGTTTCTCACCGTTCGGACAAAGAATCCCCGTGGACGTTATAGTTGTCGTCGACTCTGTGTGTATAAATATGAATGGTGTGGACGGAAATGTATGTGAAACGTCCGGAAGCGGAAATTAGGTGAAATATCTTGAGACGAAAACGCCAGAAGGTGTAGCGTTGCGTGAAGCTCGTCATTCCATCTTATTCTTAATTTCGGCTCGAAATTTGGAATTTGACGAACTTTCTTTCCAGTGTTTAAACGATTTCTTATTAATTTTCATCTTTTTGGAGACCTCTGAAGAAGCCCGCCAGTCTCTCCAGCGAAACCTTAGGAAGTGATTCCAAACTCAGGAAAGTGTTCCACATCATAGTTTCATTTATTATTTAGTTCCCCGGAAAACATTTTCCTTTTTCGAATTTTTGTTTAATTTTGAAAGTTTCTTCGATGTTTTTATTCGCTTTATATCTTTAAGTTTCTTCAGTTGGTCAAGACCTAAAAAGTACGAAAAATTTACCTGATGTTTGAGGTTATGTATAAATGTGTGACGTTCCACAAAATAGCTTGTCTTTCCGATTTGCCAATACGAGAAATCCACGTCAGTTTCAAATTGATTATAGTTTTGATAAAACAATAAATTTTTGAAATTTACAGCAAACTCAAAGCAAATCTTAAAAAAGTAGAACTTGACAATATCAAAAACATCTACCAGCAACCGTTCAATAGGAAAGTACTGCGAATATATTAATTTACACGTTTTTTAAAAATGTGAAAAAAATTTTTTTGTTGAGGAACTAGCGGTACGAGTAAATAATAAAAAATGGGATAAAGGCTATCACTTAGGAACAGTCGCAAGCTTGAAATTCCCTACAATGTAAAAATTTCTCGTCAGCTTTGGTACCAGCACTATTATTTAAATGAACATGTAAAACAGTCGAATTTATATGCAAACAGGAATAGTACATATAACGAACCGACACACAGACACGACATTTCGAGGAATTAATTAGGAACCATCAACGGTATCAGATATACAGAATCTCGAAATTATTTCGTAGTTTCGTAGTAGATACGGGTCCGTTCGGAACTTAGGATAATTTGTGCGGGCTTGAATTATCGCTCACGTTTTTTTAGCCTTTTTACCACAATGTAATTCATTGCTCGATCGTGTTTTTGTCGGTGGGAAACTACAATTTCTGGTTTCGGCTACACGATTCCATTTGCATAACCATTTTTATATAGCTTTTCTAATGAAGCGACCTCTCGAATTTCTAATCTACCGAATTCCTATTAGCCTGTTGCGTTATTTTTTTGTGACATGTCAACGACCCACCCGGAAATTGGGGATCTCCGCGAATTTGCGAATGCAACGTTCGATCTATCAATGAGGATCAGGGACGGTTTTATAACGACAGAAAGCTCTTCGGAGACGCGTCCGAATTTTTTTCCCGGTAACCATTTATCATAGATTTTTATCCTCGACGAAAATTGCGAGTCCCTTTCGGGCCTTTTAGCGTCCTCGTATAAAGTGTTTTACAACCGACAGTGTTGTTAAACACTTTAATTTACAAACGTTTATTGCGCCGAAGAGGAATGAATAACCAAACTGTACCAGGTATGACGAATCGGCCGATTTCTTCGTGAAATTGAAACCGTTTTTACGATCGGAATTTCGACTGACAAGAAATTGCTCTTTTGAAATATGAGGTGAGGGATCGATACCTGTAACCAATGTTAAGTACCATACTTGAGCCGTTCTCCAATTTCAATATGGAAATAATGGAACCCCCAGTTTTCCTGGAATGAATCACTCCAGCGGTGAACAAAGGTGCATTAGCGTCGTGAAAATATGGCTGATTTTTAAGAGGATTTATATGGAAATTTTTAAGGTTTTTTTTTGTGTCCTCGATGGAATTTGTAGATTCGTTTCATCTAATACAATGAAGGTGAAAACAACTTATATTGTGGGAATATGGCGAGATGTGTGGGGCAATTATTGTTCCATTTATGTCATGCAATCACGTGGTAGAAAAGAAACTTTCACTTTATTAAGACAATACACCGGTTCACCCATTTCGTTATCGTGTGATCATCGAAAGTAACTAATTGTAGTCGGACTTGTTGCTGCATATGTTACGCCGATTATAAAGTTATCGACTTCGTATCATTAAAACCCCCATTTTTCAGCACGTCAAAACAGTCTGATCCTCCCAAGTTGGATAACCCTTGCCAAGCTCCAGCACCTCTTCCCTCTTCACTAAACTTTACATCATCGCTCCAGCTGTTGGCTCATCACCGTCGCTTCCGGAAAATCCTGCAGCATCCCCGCATTAAGCCTTGTGCGGTTCATGTCGTCGCGCCAGAAATAATAAATAATCGCTGGAAGATTGCGTACGACGGGAGATAATGAAATTTGGATATACCGATCGAAAAGCGGCTTTTAAATTATTCAAACGCACATGCCCGTCCGATAATTTATGGCGAACGATTAATAAATCTTCGCAGCCTTGAGCAAGCTCGGATCGTGAATAATTGCCGAACAAAGGTCCTTGGGGCAGCGATATCCCGATGCATAAAAGCCGGGTTACAAGCGACGAAGTAGTAAACACGAAGTTGCTGCGGTTTGGTGTTACGAACGGGACCCGGATTACCGTTTATATTGTGTTTATTAAGGCGACGTCAACGTCATTTTCACCTGTCGCTCGACGCTAGTCAAAGCAAACTTAATTAACCCATTGGTGTATGGCTCAATAATGAACGAAAAGTGAAAAAAGAAATTGAGAGGAATAAATGAAAATTGGTGGATGTACCGGGATAAACCGTATAATAACAAATACATACTTCAAGTTCTTCAAAACAATTGAAATCCTTTTTTTTGGTTTCTCTGTCCTTCAGCATAATATTCCTTATCGTACGAATTACTCTGCTATATCTCAAATGATTAAGGTTCGTCTGCCAGTTCGCCGACCACTGCTGATTCTCGACCATTTGTCGAATCATTTTTACAAAACGTTCAAAGATGGTAAAACTGGCAGGATGTAGATAATGATCTGTTTTTAAAAGATTGAATTTTTAGTTACCTATACACAAGTAGGTCTACGCATTGATTCGTCAAAAAAATTATATAGTTTGCGATTAGTAAGGAGCTAGTGTAGGCGCATGCGCGGCGTGCGGAAAAGTGTTGCTTTGCGCATCTGTCTATAAAAGGTAAAAAAATTATTTTTACTTAAAATTACCTCATTATACTAAAAACTTGCGAGGTCAGGAACTGAATTACCTTTAGTTTTCGACCATGTGGTCAAAAACTAGCTTCGTTCGGTGCTTGAATGGTTAGCTGCAGTCCGTTCTTTCGCTCTCAAGTAAAAAAAATAATGATTGTAAATATAGATGGTCGGAAACTGATACTGGATAGGAAAGCACAGTAGTCTTTCTTTTCAATTATATCAATTTCGTTAATAATTTGGAAATTATACGAAATTATTTAATTTTGTTAAAAATAATGAAAGGAGCAATTGCTTATGAAATTGCAATGCATTGTTTGTTAAAAACCTGAAAACGATAGAACTATTAGAAGCCGAGTTATGACTCATCGAGAACTCATTGGTATTTTCAGAAGATTTCAAAAATGTTTTTCGCAGGAACAGTAATCAAAATGATTATAGCCGTATTTGATAGCAATTGAAAGATGAAAAACCGAAAGCGATGGTGGTTTTGAAAGCTGAGAATTTTTGAATTTTCAAATTTTTTTCCCAAATTTGTAAATTCAACGTTCTCCGTTGAGAACCCACAAAAAAATTCCGAATAATATTTTCTTTGTGACGCTACCAAAAAGTTTTTCTTTTTCATTGTTTTTATGAAACCTCAAAATTCTTGCAGATTTGCCCTTTCGTTTATTCATTCGGCCAAATTTAGAACCCTGAGCTGTGAAAACAGGGTAGCAAAAAATTTCCAAAGATCTAGCAGTTTTTCTCTTATATCTGGAGAATGAATTTTCCGATTGCGATCAAATAAAGGGCCAAACCTGGAGATCATTGGCGTCCATCTTTTTCGATTGACTTTGATGATATATGTCAATTTGTTTACAAGTTTGCATTTTTTGAATTTATATTCACACAGTAATCAATTAATTTTCGACTTCATAATTGAATAATTTTTTTGGACATTTTCCTGTTTTTTATCAAGAATGTCAATCTTTGCTTCATAGAAAAGATGTTATGCATTTTCCTTTAACGTTTGAATTTCTAGGTGGTTTAAAAAAAATTAAACAGAAAGCGCATCGTTTGGATTTCTTTCAACAACGACGCAATAAAACGACAATGAGTACTTCCTATATGAAAAAGGAAAAAAACAATTTTTTTCTAACGTTACAGAAAAAAACGAACAAAACTTTTACATTCAATGATACATGAAATGCCCAATATAAACTCAATCACTAAAAGTTTTACCATCATTCCATAAAACTAAGCTTTTAGTATTGTATAGATAAAATCAGCGTCTGAAAATTTGTCGAGACGAGAAACGAATACGTCGCGCAGTCAAAAGAATATCGTCGCTTCGGATCATAAAATAAAGACCAAGGAAAATCCGATTTTCCCGGCCATTAGCGCACTTTCGCACCCTTCTCAATCTTCACGCTCTCTCGATAGCGGAAGTAAATTTCCCGCCCAAAAAAAACGAGAAAACGAATGTCGGTCATTGTCCGAACATAATCCGACGCCCCCAGTCGGACAATAATCCCAAAATTAACATACGCAACATAATGGACGCTCGAGGGAAATAAGGGTGACATCAAATATTGAAATTTCAATGCACGTATAATATATATAATATACCGACCAAACGCGACAGATGGCAAAGAAATAATTTTGTATCACGTATCTGGGTATGACAATGCGAACAATTCATTAATAATTGAAAACGGGAAGTTCATGCGATGATTGGGTCGAAAATAGTCGTTATATCTATCAAAGGATCGCGATTAATTAGTTACGAGGTAATGAATGCCGAATGGAAATTTTCCATTTGTTCGTGTTTTTCGCGGAAATAGAGTAGTTGGTAGTCGATTTATTTTCCGGATTCCGGGCGGCATCAAGGATCATTTGCGCCTAAGTTTATATTTCTCGCTACATTTCCTCCGTACTGTTTAAATTATATTTATTCGACTATGGAACCGTTACGACGGACGGGGAGGGCGGGTGGTTATTAAATAGCGAGCGGAATTTTCATGGAAATTCGAGGGCTTTGCTTTCCTACCCGTCTTCTCCACTTCCTGTTCTTATTTTAATATTAGCCCTTCTACGCGTCGGGGATTTTAGGATTACGACTCGAAACCCATATTACGAACCCGGTCGCAGCGGCACATACCTTATTGATGTTATCTTATTACTGCTTATGGGGTAAGCCACTACGCCAGGTTGGAGGTGCATATTTCGGGAAATTGATTCTTGTCATAGTTCGGATACGAGATATAAAATTATATTATTATTGGAAACCCCGTTCAAAAAAAAAATTATATGATTTCTCATTCTGATCCCCGTTCTATTTAAAATAATTGGAGCGTTAAATAAATATTTCTTTTACGTAAAACTTTTGACGAACTCTGTTCGGTTCGGTTTTTTCCAAAGTAGTCGCTGAATATTTCACGTATTGTTGATTCGACGAGATTACTCGCGTAATTCGAGTTATTTTTTTCGCGAGAATGCGGTATAAAGAATTCATTTAATCCGTCGGAACGGAGCTTAATCGCGTCACGTCAACATCCAGCGCGCTCTCGAGCGACGACTAAACGAGTTAACTAGAAATACGTCAAATGCGCGACATTTTCCGAGCGAAAAGCGAACGTAAGAAAAACAGCGGTCCCAAAACCGGTCCATGTGGAACAGCAACTAATCAACCCGATGCGAATGGTTTTCGTTCAACTTCCCAGACGCGGTCGAGAAAGCGTCACAAACGTTCTGAGAAGACGTTAAGCTGTCATTAGTAATTTCCTCGAGAAAGTTGAGATTCCAATAAGCGATGGGTGATCCATCCCACGTCAACGCCGACGGACGACCGACCCTTCCAACTAAATACCAATTAGAGCAACGATAGTTTCCGACAACTCCGAAACCGAAATTCCATAAGCAACTTTGAGGAAACTTGACACTCATCCGGTAGATAAAATTGACTGCAAAACCCTGTATCAGAATGGAGAGAAAAAAAAGGTACAAATTGGCTACAGCATTTTATCACGAAACTGTCAGTTGGGTCAGACGACCTGACGCAAAGAAAACAAATCTATCGATGATCTCATCTCCTCGAGTAAAAGGGAGCACAATTATTTTTTACTTCGTTTTGCAAATATATCACAATGAAAATTTTCAACTTACCGGCAACGCGTCGCAAGTTTCCATCGGTAGCGTTTCTTCGGAACAAAAAGTCGGATCGGCGGGTTGAAGGAACGGAGGCCTGGGTGGCGGCGGTAACAAAAATTCCGGAGGTGGTCCGGGACAGTCGCACTCTGCCCCCGTCGTTTCCATGCCCCACATGGCCTCCAGACCTGGCGGCGATTCTTCACCCTCTTCACCAGGTCTTTCCATGCGCCTCACCCCGAAACTAGAATGAAAAACGACAAAATTCATCCCCGACCTAGGACCATAAATCCATCGAAAAACGTCGCGGGGACCTTCAGATAACGTGTCCATTATAACGTAATACAAGACACGAGAAAAGATTTCGGCAAGGTTCGCCCCGTAGGGGAGGTTTTGTCCGACCCTCGAAACCTTTTCTTCGAAAAAATGTCTCGGTTTGACAATACACGATGAATAATTAGTTTCGAAATTTGGCAGGATGATCGACGACACACGCTCGGTTCGGTTTCCGTTTTCTTCGCAACACAATTTAGAAACGGTACGAAATTCCGTCTTGTAGTATTTAATTTTAATCATAATTAAGACGCGACGAGAAAACTCGCTGCCACTGTTCGAGCGGACGGAATTAATTTTAACTCCTTCTGTTACCTGAGTAATGGTGTAATTTAAAGTGAAAATAAAACCGATTCGACAGGATGAACTCGAAACAGGATGATAATAACCGATCATTAAAACTCGATCCGCCGAATCCACTCTCTCGGTTTAATTAGCCCGTGAGCAATCGGCACTTTAAGACGATTTTTTGGAACAGTCACTTTGAGGAATGAAAGCTTCCTTCCATTCCGGCATTGTCGTTATAAAGCGGGATGCTCTAAAAAAACCGAAGCGACATTAGAAAATAACTTTTCCGTCTCGACGTGTTCGGAAATGAAATATGAAGTCTGGGATGAAACGCAGAATTCATTCACAAAAACATCAAAATGTAATGCTACATTAATCTGAATAAAATAAAAAAATTAGATTAGTTGTTAAGATTAAAAATATTAACGAAACTCATATCCGTTGTAGTTAGTAGGTGAAGTTCGTGCTATTTACTAATTATTGTGAAATACGTTACACCATAAACTGACATTTTCTTGACTCTTCTTTTGTGCTAATTACAACTTGTAATCGCGTAGCTAATGAGTTAATTGTGACGTTTAGAGTTATTAGGGCTCATTATTTTTAAAGGTTTTTTCGTTGAATTTTCATGAGGAACATTAGGGATGGCTACTGTTTGAAGTCTTCGTTCGAAAGATATAATCGGCTTAAAACGTGATGATTAACAGTCCAAATATGTTCATTTCGTTTTTCGATTCAATTAATACGTGATTTATGCTTCTTCGGTGTCATTTTATTTCAAGTGTTGACGATTTGTTTTTTGGTTTCAGTTATTAGTCGAAAAGGTAATTTTCCAGCACGAAATGTAATTCAAATCACGTCGTAAACCTGTATACCTAAAAAAGTTATTGTGAAACATTATTAGCACTACTATTTCTTCAAATCCAACTCTGTTTCTTATTATGAAAAATAATAAATTCATTTCCGCCGTCGTTGACAAACCCATGTAAGTTTGTCAAAATTTTAAATTTCAACTTTGTGATGTTGTAAGTTACCAAGTTTTCAAAAAAATTTTAAGAAAACTTTGCTGAGAAAAAGCCAATTCATTTTCCTGAAATGGACACGGTTACTTTAACCCACAAATGACAAATTTAAATTTTGATTAAACATTTTTTTCATAATGTACCGATATGGACTTTTTCCCTTTTTTTGTAGAAAAACGTGAAAATTCGGATAAAATTGAGGTATATACAAGAAAAAAGGATCAAAATATATATAGGTTTCATTAAAACGAAGTGGTTCAAAAATCTAGCGTACAAGTCCGCAACCATCCGCATAATTTAGGTGTTATCCATTTACTGCTATTTAAATTCGAAATAAGTGTTTACTTGCCTTGGAAGAGAACACAAAATTCCTAATTCTTGTTAATACCACCAATTTGGGCCGTTTTGGCAACGCAACAAAAAATTCTGAAATGTATTTACAATTTTATGTCACTTTTGATTTGTCGGATATATCATGAAAAATTTCATCGATTTATGCAAAAATAACGCCGAAAAATCTAAATGAAATGAAGAAGGGCCCAAAGTTTGACAGTAAATAAAATTGGAAGCAATAACGTTATCTGCTTATCAGCTTCATCTTTACTTTTTTATCAGTATGTACTTATATTTTCTGCAGAAATAAATGCTCCCATGCTCATCGAAATAGACTGCCATCTAAGTACTAAAATATTCTTAATTGTTATTAATATTATTTGTTATTACAAATAGGTGTATTTTATTCGAATATGAGTTATTTTTCTGACAGCGCTACATAGTCAAAATTCTTATGGTATAAGAATTTGCAAAATGGAAATTGCCTCGAAACCTCGTTCATTAACAAATAGAAAAACGAGTTGATTCTACTTTACGATCATCGATAGGTAATAAAGTAACTTTGAAACAACCGTATTTCTCATTAATCAAGAAGGAAATTCATTAACTTGGAAATCATATTCGTTTACCTAATAGAATTTGTAACGCAAAATAATTAGTGAAAGTCATACGAGAACGCTACTTGTAACCTTCAACATTCAATAATTCAAGCATGCGGCAATTATGGAAATTATAACGTTACTAATAGCAAGAGGATGGTATTCGAAACACTAATTATTTTCTTGTAGTACTTATCCAATTTCCGTAAACAACATAACCATATTCGTGCAATCATTATTTTGTCGAAATTTGTGTCAGTACTGCGCAACATAGCAGATGCCAAGAATAGTGACTTGGCCGAATGCGGAATATTCGGCAAGTTGTTAGGCCGAATATTCGGCGATACTTAGAACTTAATCTGAAGTACGTGAGATGATAATGCGCCGTGGGTGCTTTTTGATTTATTCATGGTTGGATGATTGTTATTTCATACCGATGATAATAGGTATTTGATGATCTACTGGAGAAGATATTTACAAAGAAAACGGGCAAAAATTAGATTGAAAAGAAAACCGCCACAAGTGGTGCTAATATTATCATCTCGCGATAGCCATATGTATATAGAGTAAGCAGTAAGTATAATTTATGAGGAAGAGCGCAATCGTTTATCATCAATAAATGCTGAAAAAGTATTTCCTTATGTCGACGTCAGAATGACCTCGGTCGATGACCAAATACTGTTTATGTCTTCTCTTAAAAATTGCTGTAATATGCATCCTTTTCTCAAGTTAAATGTCTATTATTTGATAGGCGGCCGAATATTGCTAACTATTCGGCCATGTGAATAGTGAAAAAAGTGGCCGAATCTTCGTGGCGCCTCTAATAACAAATCGTTCGTAACAAGACTTTTGATCTGACCCAAGAACACTGGAGTAATTTAATCGAAATGAGTATTTGAAAAATATATTACAACTCGATCAAGTGGAAAAAACTCGGAAAGAATCAATATCTCTAAATATTTTAAAATATTTGGACTATTAGTCTCCTCTTATTGACAGTCGTCCTAAACTTCTAATCCAGATAATTGGTGATAGTGGACGTGATAAGCTTCAACGATTAATAACTCAACGCAGGAATTAATTGGATACATAAATATTCAAGAGATTCTTGTTTAGTCGTTTCTAACAATTAACTAAAGCTCTGTTTAAAACTATGAAGTTAATGTATCCAAAGTTTTTAACGAAATAAAACAAATTCTTATTTTATATCTTTCCCGAGAAGAAACAAAATCCACGTTGGACGAAAGTTATTCCCTTTTTCGAAAAGAAAAAGCGACAACGAGGAGATGCTGTCGCGGAATAATTGGATTATAAATGCAGAAACCAAAAGGTCGAAAGAACTATTTGAATTTCCCAGCGTTCACTTGCTGAAAGCATTTCCATTTCCGCAGAAGGAACAATGAAGTACGTACGTATACGGAAATACGAGGTTTCTCCATTAGCAATGATAAATTCCTTAGTTTTAGTATCTCAACAAAACAAAAAGAAAAGTGCGGACAAACCTCGACTCATAATATATAATCCAAGTTGAATTAACGAACGCACAATCACAAACAGACACAAAAACATCCAATGAATCGAACTGGATTGATTATTTTCCACAAAAAAAAAACGATCACTTCCAGATCACAAACGAAGGAACCGGCGCGGGATCGAAAACACGCACCCGCCCGCGTTGGCGGACTACGGGCATAGGCTAAACCGTTGGCAACAATCCACCGTCAACTATAGTGCGCAACTGAGTAGTCGGCACCGCGTTCGAAACTGAGAGACCGCCGTTGCCGTTGCACATGCTTTTTCGCCCCCTTCCCATGATCTGCCGCCAGCCCATCCAATGTCTTCCATACGGACGTTAGCCAAACTGTAGTGGGGATAATAATGTCATTATTCTCTAATTTAACAGTTGGCCATGTTTACACCGGCTAAGGCCAGGTATAATCACGGAATGGTCTGCGGTATAATCGGGTATCTATGCACGGTTGACGGGTTTTCGTCCGCAGGTACACAGGTAGTTGTTGTGGATTGCGGTCTCGTCTAGATTTCGATCTCACGAAAGTGAATCGCCTTTTATTTGGGGCGCTTCCGTCGCCGCGCCGCGCCGCTGCCGCCGCCACCGCCACGGCCGCCACGTTCTATCCCATTGTTTTGTAATGGTCTTTTAATTTCGGACCGTTCAATTTATCGCGATGATATTGCTATTATTTTGGAAACGGTTCGACCGCGTCACCACGCGCCGCAACAACTTGCCCTTTCACGTTACCGTATTTTTATGTTTTTACTCTGGAATGGCTATTTGTATATGAAAGAAGATAAGTACATTATCCAACGGAGAGAACGGCACTTTACTTTAGAGTAGTGTGGTGGGTCGCTCAGTAACGAGTGAACGGCACACTTGAATGAAAGGTAGTGTGCCGCATGTGCACCTTCGAAATGAATGATTCTTTCCAATTTCTGGGAAACACACTGTTTTTTCAAAATATGAGTTCATTTGGTGTATGCTGCTCGTTTTGCTCAGTCCACGGAAACGTGCCGTTCAATATCACTCGTTCGTTCAAAGCACGGTGCAAAATTTGTAAAAACTTTGAAAACCTATTATTTTCTATTGTATTCTCGTTTCTTTTTTCTCATATTTGATGAGCCAAGCTCCTCCGCCCGTTTACGTTAATTCGTTTCAACCGTTTGATGGTCAAGTTAGTGCCGAAACCCGGGAATAATTTCGAAATCATCGAAGCTATAACAACACGTTTAATTCCTTGAGAGCGGTGGTGAATTTTTGGAATCCGACGACGCTCTTATCTTGTTCTTGATCCTGCCCTGAAAGTCGAGACCGGAGGTCGAAACTGCATTCTCGAGCACATTTGCAAAGTTAGTGCCGAAACCTGGGAAGAATTTTTAAATAATCGGGGTTATTACAATCCTAGGCACCGGTGGTGAATTTCTGGAATCAAATCGGTAAAACGTCGTTCCTGCGAGTGGTGGAATGTTTCTTCTACGACATTTTTATTACCCCCTCTCTTTCATACACACATCTTTCATCTCGTATGAATGAAAAACAAAGGTTGAAACTCCCTCAGAAGGATACTCTGTGTGGTTCGGCGCGCAACCATTGAGGTAGCCAAACCCCCTCACATTAAAATGTTTGTTGCGTTCAAATTGTCACGTTCATCGCTCTAGTGTAAGAAGTTTTATTTATTCAAAACTTTTCATCCTACTCACTGTCCCCACTTATTCAGTAAATTCCCATAGGTTTCGAAAGGGTGAATGATGCCCAATCACCAAGCGGTGAGAGCTTCCTCGATCGGCTCAATTCAAAGTAATGGCAGCTTTGTAAACATCCCTTTCCTAGCACTTTTCACGTTAGACATCCCCGAACTATCGCAAGAGGACCTTAAGGTCCGTTCGTAATGAAAGCCTTCAATGCGGGATGAGAGAGGGCGACAAAGCAGCGGCGCCCATTTGCAATGCTAATGCAGGAAATCTCGTACACGGGACGGGATGGACGGTGCCGTTAATCAAAACAAAACAAACCCGAAATGTCGAGTCGTAACCCTTTCCAGTTTGGCAATTTCCAAAAATTCATAGCGTAGTGCGGATCCGTGTCGCCCTTCATCCGTTCAATTACCGGCTCAGATTCGATGAAATGGAATACAGATGGATCGTTTAATGAAGACGAAGAGTTCCCTTGAAACAAAAGAAATAAACATTTGGACATGTGTCTGCCAGTCGTAAATAACCGAAGAACGGAGCGCCGCGCCGAGAATAGCATCGCGGTGCTGTAAGATATGATGTTTCATTAGTGTTTTTTCCCGAATCATCTGCTCCATTTGAACGTAAATCAAAATGGAAATGAATAGCAGTTTAAAATGGCATCCGTCGTCGAATTGTCAACATTGCTCTCAGATTCAAGTTTCACTCAACGGTATAATCGGTTCGACTATCTTACGATGTGTTAATGTAACGATCATCTTGAATGTTTACACGGACTGAATGTAGATGTGCAAATATTTCCTCACTTTCTTTTTATGCACAAATCAGATTTGAGTCGATCGACGACGGGGGAAATCCTCCAGGGAAATGAAAACTAAGGGGGACGAAAAAATGTTTATCAAAAGGGCGCTTTGCGTTGGTACAATTTAGAAATCGCCGTTTTCGAGGGTGGATTTCGACAAGGAACGAAATGAAAAAAATTCCCGAGTCAGATCTAACCCTCCCGATAAGGTACATAATTACCCTTTATCACAGCCGGAGTTTAGCGGCTTCCTACTGTCAAAATCTGACTAATGGTTCACGAGCGACGTGGCACGGCAAAAGGGAAAACCATATTTCCGACGACTTAATGGAACCTCTAGATCCGGGAACGGAAAAAAACCTCCGTCTCTGTTTTTATTATCCCCCGAGTTTTATTTCCGAATGGGGCTCCGAGGCAAGATCATATTCGTTGCACATCGAAGGGTGCGACGCCACGTTGGGATACAAATGAAATTAGAGTTTCCGAAAATAATGACTTTCCCGCTCGTTGAGCCGCGTGATTGGTGTTAGTTCGCCCTTGACATTCGACACCCCGCGATATTCGGGGTCGGATTTCCTCCATCGTTATCGCACTTTTGCAAAGGGCTGTTCGGTGTTTGCACCACATCGGCCTGAAAAGTAACATGCTGTTTGATGAAAGGGTGGAAAATTCGCCGTATTCAACTTGGGAATGCATACTTTTTTCTACATTTTCTGTACGAAACAATTTTTGATTTATTCTCACAACTATTGACAGAAGTGAACAATCATACATTTAAAAAGAAGGTGCAAATTACAAATTCGTCCCCTTCAATAGTATTTCGATTATCCGAATATTGGTAGGCCAAGATATATGACAAAACATCCGGTCTGTTTGTTGCCTTCGTAAGATTTCGAGGAAAAAAAATCTGGTCGAAAACTCTGTACCATTCATAAGATTTTAAGTTTTTTTATAGTTATTTTTCATTATTCCTTGAGTTTGAAAGTTATCAATGTTTTTCTGAGTAATCTAAATGTTTTACATGTTTATTGCTTGTTCCTCAATCTTGAAATGATATTTTTCCGAAATTTCTGTTGGTTATTCATGTTTTTGGTATGAAATTTAATTTTCCGACAATTTTTTTCCTTCTCTATAAATTTCAATATAAATATCAGCTTTTCGTTAAAAATTATGAATTTTCAAGAAATTTTCATTGCTAATAACATTTTCCTATTAAGATAGGAGGAATTTCTTCAAAGCCCATTAAAACATTTTCAAGCGTCTCTGAAAGATTGAAACCACTCGTTATTCAGTTCAAAGAATTTTTGTTGAAAAATTTTTAAAGATATTGTACGTATTATGAAAATTTCAGGGAGTTCAGTTTTTTTTCATATTTAAGAAAAACAATTGAAATGAACAAAATTTCCAGCCGAACAATCCGGCCCATTCATAATATTTTCAGTTTTTTCCAAAGTTTTTAGGTTTTTCGTTCTTATAGAGAATTTTTTTTCTTCTGTACTATCATGACGATTTTTTCAGGTTTAAAAATTTTTCTGTTTCTTAAAGAATTTGAATATTTTCCATTTTTTTTCCGAAATTTTTGGAATTCAAATTTTTTTGATTATTCTCTTTCTCTGTCTCATTTTCCAATCCGTTCTACAAGAGATTTTCCAAAAAAATGCATAAATACATGAATAATCACATTAAAAACTTGAACTTATTATATTTCGTATTATTTTCGCTTAAATACGTTTTGTACTTTTATATTTTTTGTTGTTCTTGTAGTACTCACTTGTTTATGAAGTATTTCAAATGATCAATATTCCAATATTCAATATATTTCTTTTTCAACAGATGCAAGAAACATTAACATAAATACGAATGATCTAACGGTAAATTACAAAAACAAATACTTAAAATAAATCAAAAATAAATTTGAATTCAGGATTTTTCTCTTTTATGTTGAATTTTCACAATTTTTATTTAATATTTTTTTTCAGATTTCTAATTTGAAAACTGTAGATCAATTTTCAATCTATTGGAAATATTTTGTCATCTCCTTTAAAACTTTGTTGCCATACTCGAAAATGCATATTTCAGTGAATTATCGAATAATGGCGACGCTAAAAACTTAAAATTAAAAAGGTATGGTTTTGGAAATATAGGATATTGAGATATAATTGTGAATTATAAGTGTATAATTCGTGTGTCAAAATTGTTTCAAAGTAGTTGGGAAATCTCTAATAAAAAAACGAATAATTCACTTTTCGCCGACTTAAAACAACCAACTTAATTAAACAATCGATTTTGGCGCAGCGTGTGTTGATGTCTGCATTCTTAAAAAGTCGAGACGTTTCGATTTAACAGTTGAACGATCGCCGCCCGTTCTCCGTTCCAGTTCCGGAAAATACGGACTTCCGTGTTTGGGATTAATTGCTAGAAAATGCGAAACCGAAATGAATTTCCGTTTTAATTTACGATTTTTCCCATTAGCGTTCCGTCCCTAATTGCAATTAAGGTTGTAAATATCCGTTCTCGTTTCTTTGCAACAGAACCTAATGTGATTATTTATTAATCTAATTGCGTTTCGCGTTCACCTTGTCCGAATTAATGTTCGAGAGGGAAAATGGTTTGTTGGACTCCGGTTTGTTTATCAAAATGCGACATCAGAGGCGGATTCGTATCGATGCGACAGTAAAGACCACTTTAATGTTGAAGTTTTCAAGAATAAAAAGGCCATCGTATCTCACAAAGATGAGCTGTAAGAAAATTTTGGTCGTGGTTAATCTTTCAAAACCGATTAGAATAAATAGTTATTTGTATGCCAAGGGAAGAAAGTGCGGATGAAGTTTGATGCCCGTGGTTTGCCGAGGGCATTCATCATCCAAGGGAGGAACCGCACTTGAAGACGTCAAGGAATGTAACCTAAATTGAATTCGCTTTGCGTTTTTGCTGTTGATGAAGATGAACAGATTGCCGTTCGGAAGGAGTTGTTTATTTTACTCTGTTATTCGTCTTATATCAGTGGTTACAGTCATCACATCTATTTCAATTTGCATCTTTCAAATTTTAACCCCAATGCAATTCCTAACAGCTCCCTGGAAATCTAGTGAAAGTCATATCACCACTGGGGATTAGAAGGCATACAAAACGAACCTAAAAAGTCATCAATTTTCGTGCAGTGACGTGCGAATGGAAAAAACTTATCAGTGGAAACTCGACTCAGTTTTCCGCACCGGTAAATTCGAAATCGGGCGCGTCATTCGACATCGACGATCAAAAACAATTAGCTTTTGTTCCGGAACGCACACGTACGCCCGTCGCGTCGTATGGGGAAAATGGCGGCCGCTCCGGTACCATGCGCCCGTCCATACACCGGACTGAAATAATAATAATAAAATAAATCGCTCGAATAAAAAGAGATCACGATCCGTGCGTTACATCGAGGCCGGGTTATTCAATTTGAATTCTTTTGTAAGCCAGTGATAAGTATCTGCTCCACCGTGTATACTGACAATACGCAAGATTAATGGGAAAACGCCGGACAATCGTGAATGAAGGAACTTTACCCATGCCATTGCTGCCCGCTGGATTTACTGTTATTATCTCCGGTCGAGAGGAAAAACAATGGACGCGTCCGGCCAACTTAACCTGTTGCCCGCTCTTCGTAAATTTCAAAGCGCACGAAAAAACAAAAAAAAAAGTTCGAAAAATTTATTACGTCAACCTGTCGATCCATCGTATAATTAAGGGAATTTTTTTGCCCCGGTTAAATTGGGAAAAGCGGCAGACGTTAAAGCAATTCCGCATCCATTATCTCCTTTTCGTTCGATAAATTCGCGTCAAAATGCCATTTCGAATCCTTTTTTGGTACTTGTCGAAATCAATCCGTCGGTATTTGTGCGATGGTTTCAAACGTTTTAAATCGGATTAGCGGAGCTACAATTCCATTCAAGTGACCATTACCGTCGTTAGTTATCGCGAAAAGCGTTTCTATACAAATGATTCAATTACAAAGCGATCGAGGATATTTTATTATCGAGATTTTCCGGATTTAAAATGTCTTTGTGTCGAGCGAAAATAAAACCGTTTACCCAGAAAACAGTTTCTAGTTAAATGTACAATACTTTTTTAGCTGGAGTAAAGGATATTTTTAATAATAATCAATCTTATACATGATCAATACTCCAATCATCAATTCTGATATCAAACAGTTGTATAAAATTTTTCGAGTTCAAATACTCCAACGCAAGATGATCACATCAGTTTCGATCGAAAAGTGACAGAAAAATAAATCTTATTATATTATCTGTCACGGTGACAAATATATTATAGGCGGGTCATCCGTCGTTGTATCAAACGGAATTTTATCTACCAGATTGAACCAACTGAGAATCTCGACAACAAATTATGTAAATTATCTTCCAGATATTTAGATATTTAACGACACATTTTTTTCCTTCGCACTGGAAGAATTTAAAGGGAGTATTTTGTAAATTATCTATCCGACATTGATGCTTTATCGTCGTGTTCTTTCGGAGTGGTCGAGAAGCAGGTTTTGTTTCACGAGATTCCTCGGCCGGTGATTATTCTACAAGTTGGTGCGACCACCGTGTTAGCAATATTCCTCGGAGATGTTCCACTCATCTACTGATACGTTTAAAATGAAAAATTAGCCGAGAACCGCCACACGAGTTCCGACCGTTGTTAATAATAAAATTGCCAATTTTCGATATTGGATACACCGAATTTATCTCTATATCCGTCACGCCAGGTGCCGATATTCTGCCCATCGATATCTGTCCGAATTCGAATTAAACCACTGCAACAACAGATCTACGGTTCTTTTATTTTTGTCATATAAACAACGATCAAAATTCATTTTACGCAAACTGTCGAACGGATTTTTTTCGAACGTAAAGAAAAAACGAACGACCATAAAACAATTTCGCATCCATTATTCCCTTTATGCTCGCACGCATTCGCGTCTGAATCGTTAATCAAACGGAACAGTTTGCCTATTCATCCATATTCAAAATTTCCCGCTTTGTAGGCGACGCGGGAGCCGCCTAGCGGACGGCTCCGCTGTGCATATTACAAAAAAATATAACGCGAATGATAGGTATTTAAATCGCAGTCTCGTTACTGAAATGTATCGCTCGATGCACGACCCACTATTGATGGAATACCTAATCGGACGGCAATTTTCGCCCGACAAAAAAAAACTGGACGGCCGTCGACGTTACATCGGGAAAAAGCGAGCGGCGGACGCGTCCAGATTGGAAAACCCGACTGGATTATGCATATTGGCGAGTTTGCATAACAAAGAAACCGTAAATGAGCTGTTGCAAAAACAGAACTTTTTCGATGTTTTGTTTCGTGCCAAAAGGGTTTTATTTAAGCGGAGGAAATTTTAATTCTCAATTCTAATCGCAATTTTTGAATTGTTGAGTAAACATTTTCCTGACCCATCAAACTTTTTTTGGAAATATATATTTTTTCCATTAAAAGCTTTGACATATTTTCCGATTGTTCTTAAAACATTTTCATTAGGAGGCTCACTTTTCGTTTCATGTTATACTATTTGCTAACTTTCGGAGAATATCTTCACTATAATTATGTTAACAATGGTAATCCCAGTAAAATTTTATAGTGACAAAAATTCCGAAGATTATGTTACTGCCCTTCAATTATCCGCCGGATCAAAAAGGAATTTTCGTCACTAATCGTAGCGATTTATTGGAGTTGAAATTGGATCGAACGCTGAAGTGCCGTGTATAAGCTACGATAAATCGAAACAATTATCCGGAGAAGTATAACGTGTAAAAACAAAATCGTAACGATTTATCGGAGTTGAAGTGAATTGCATGATTGATGCTGGCTGGTGTCAATTTCTACGAATTGGAACGATAATTTATCGCTACGATTTCTCTTAGTTTCTGTTTGTTATTGCAG
The DNA here is from genome assembly GCA_020654155.1 of Novius pumilus. NCBI lineage: Eukaryota > Metazoa > Arthropoda > Insecta > Coleoptera > Coccinellidae > Novius > Novius pumilus. The sequence goes on from JAIFOV010000476.1 coordinate 1,272,495, forward strand.
CGAAAATTATTAAAAATGATGGACAATTTGAATGAAAAAATTCTTCAAGAGTTCAAGTCGGTTGATAGAACGGAAAATTCATTTTTTTTTTGGCAGAGAATATTCCGATAAAAATAAAAAAGATATAGCTCAAATAAATGAAGGAATGCAAAGATTTTTATATGTTATGTGTACTGAAATGTATCTCATAATTATTCTTAAAAAAATAAAAGTTATTTTTTCACTGATTTTTCTTTTAAACCGATGTTTCGCTTACTGGACGTCACTATTTTTTGAGGCGGTTTTTCGAACTGAATGTATTCTACGCATCATCTGTGAATAATTCCATATGCCCTAACGACAAAACACAAAATTTTTCAGTCAGTTTTTGGGGCCGACTCTATTATTGGAGTTATCCATCAATTATTCATGGAAAAAGAAAATTTGTCGTGTCAATATATTCCTCAAAATCATTAAGCCGAATGGACGTCATTTTAACGAAATAAGGACACAAATAAAAATTACCGAATTCTTTTGAAATTAATTTACTTTTTTCTTTAAAAAACATTCTGCTGTAAATGTTAATAATTCGATTGTTAAATAATATTGATTATTATTATACGGTAGTTAAGTAGATAAGTTTTCATATCAAAGCTAAATCTTTTTTGCAAAGAACTGAAATTTAGCCAACATATTTGGAAATTTAGATCTAAAAGAAAGTATTACTAGCCACATTAAAAAGGGTCCTTATTTCAGAAACAGGAAAATTTCCTCAGTCTGGAGGGGAGCCTACACAGCGTCTAATTATAAACATTATCGTTTGGTGGAAATAGAATATTGCAGCGACTTATTTGGTTTGGATTCGATTCTGATATGGACCAACATCATTTTTGCTGATTGTAACGATATATTCGAACATGCAAACAGCTCCCGAATATTTCGATAAATCGTAACAATTTATCGATAAGGGTCAGATCGTTACAATTTATCGTAGCGGTAAACGGGCCTTCGCGTTGATGGTTTGTGAACTTTTATGAACAAAAACATAAACAGTGAAGTAATTAGAGGGTTCAATTAATCAAATGTTGGATACGTGGTGTTATTTTTTAAGCATCGATTTGTTTCTGGATATAAAAGCGGAATGTCCGTGGAACGATCGAGATCCTCAAATTGCCTCGTAAAGATGGTAGTTCCGAAATCTCGATAAAATCCGCAATAGGTATTTGTAGTATGAAACCACCCGTTTCACGATTCATACTTTTCTTGTATGAAATAATAACCAGTAATCACACGGAATTTTCCTTCAAACTAGCTTCGCTCCCGATTCTTGGCACGATGGTCCCTTAATTTCCATAAAGTTAATATTGTAACGAATTTACCCGGCAATAACAAACAACGCGACCGTGATAAAGTGAACTAATTTCGGTTTCAATGGCGACGTTTGTATTCATCGTTTGTTATGCCGGGACGTATTTCGAGAGGGTTCGCATCATCGATTATAAGCCGATTTATGGCGATTATCTTCCGGACAGGGCCTCGCCGAAGATAATCGTCATATTGCTCCTTTAAATCCGGTCGCGTCGAGGCGAAAACGAAACCGCGTCCGGAAAATCATTCTCGCCTCCGGTTTAATTACCTGCTTCATATTCGTTACAAACCTCTTCTTTTCTTCTTTTTCTTCGTTACCATATTCGCTTTTAACGAGACCCGTCCGAATCACAAATTCGTCATTAGCACGCCGTGACGTTTCCCAAAAGCGATTCTGTCGCTTTGTTCCGCGAACGAATTCGGCTTTCACGGATGACGCCTTTAATTTAGATAAATGGAATAGCTGTCAGGACTGGCTTCTTTAAAAACTGTTTACTGTTTCGCTCGTTATTCCCTAATTATGTCTCTTCCAATGGCGCCCGAACAATGCGCCCGGCACTTATGGGAATTTCGGGACAAAATAAAAATGACGCTCGTTAATTGAAGTTGCAGTTTTTTTTGCGTGCGCCATCGGGGTTTCTCTTCTGCAAGCATTCGTGTCACTTCAATAGGAAAGGAAATCTGGTAAAGTTCCTGGAGGGCTGTACGAGTTCAACATTGAAATTAGGTATATTATTTGACAGTATGGGGTCAGACGTCGTTTCCGGAGCTCCCTCCACGTTAGATTAGAGTGAAGAATTCCAGAAACGGGAGGGTTAATATTCCACACTCGTGCCAGATAGCACGCTTCGATTGTTCCTGGCTGCGCCTGATTTCGGTTCGGTCGCGGAAAAACGCTCGACTCGAGCGGAGGAAAGCCGAAAAGTCAAGCGGTCCGCGTACGTAACAGATAAGGAATTCCATTACGATTCAATAATTACGATCTCTTGTCGGGACAAGTGGAGAATCCTTCTCCGGATTGTATTCAATTCGGTACACAATGGGAAAGCTGATGAATCAAAAGGGCGAGACGATGCCTACAATGCCACCCTTTGAATACGGACGTACGTGTATGTACAACGACCAGTCGATCTTGATTTGTGGAGGTTTTTTTTTCGAAGCCGGTTAAAGGAAAAGGGAGCATTAAAAAAAATAAATAAGGGACGGCGGAGGAACAACAAACCCGGATTTTCCGAGCGAGAAAAATCAACGGGACGAGCTTGATTAGAAGGAACATGTTTATCGTTACGGAGTTCCCGCTGGTTTTGTTTGTTTCCAGAAATAAGGGAACTAAATTAGGTTTTCGATACCGGGAAAACGAAATCAACTCGATTTTTTTTTTGTTGAGATTCGTTTCAATATGGGCTGTACCTGATGTGAATTTCAAGCGTCTCGTAATAATTTAAATCTTAACTATTGTTTAACAGCTAAGCGCGAGGAAAATCGAACATTTCACTTATCGTCAAAAAAAAGATCCCCGACAATGTAATTAGACGTCGGTCGACTCGGTTAACCCAAAGCGCAAAGTACGGATGCGAATTTTTCTTGTCCGACGCGCGGAGCCCCCACAGTTCCAAACAGACAGCCTCATTATGAACAATTCATGCGGTCAAGAACAAGTAATAATTACTATATTGAGTCGGAAGAGCATCGGCGGCGAAGCTTAAAGAGCGACCTTTCGCCCGTGGCGTCTCTCGGGGTGAATTTTTCCCACTGACCCCGAGTGGTTTTCCAGCGGAATAATGACCGGCCATATCCGAAATTCCGTCACGTTTCCCGTTATTTTTCCCGTCGTCCGGGTTAAAAAGTATGGGAAAAAGTCGGGCCCGTAATTCCGAATTGAACTTATTATGAAAGTTACGTGCTTCCTACACAAATGAATACCGGAGAGTACCGGGAGACCGGTAAAAAAAAACTTTTAAATTCTAGCTCGTGGCGTCGCATTTAAATATTACTCTTTGTCCGATGCACCTGCGGATTTTAATAAAATAGACAAGACGAGCGCGCTCGGTCGCTTTTTTACTCATTCCGACGACGTACCCGCCGAAAGCATTAAAAATTGTGTCATTCGAGTGAGTCGGCCTTCGAGACAACATCACCCACCGCCCCCGCACATAACGTTTGAGTTTTACGTGTTCCCTTTGGCATCTGGGCCCTGACGGACCGAATCCTTGAATTTCTAATGAACCATTCTCTCGCGATACGACCCAGTCGACTCGAACGGAAAATAAAACAACGTTTTACTACCTTCCTACAATGTCACTCTGACAACAACTTAAGAACGGGCACCTGTAATCAATTTAACCGGAACGACAGTTACTCGAAGGATTTGGTATTATGACGACGACGAAGATTTCTGTGTCATCGATTTAGAAATCATCGCAATTTTTTAATCTTCACCGAATACTTGTATATACATATTTGATAATTTTCATAGGGATGCTTGCATATTTTTCTTTTATATTACTAAAATTTTGAAATCTCTTTTTTTCATCTTTTCATCGGTAATTTTTTCAGATAATCTTCAACCCAATGAAAGTTTCTGCGATTTCTAAACCTTCTGATTTTAATACGATTCCATTCTTCATTTGGAAACTAACCGAAATGATCCATATTGAATTAAATTTGTGTTGTCCAAAGACGTTACGGTGCATTACATGGGGGGAGGGGGGTTGAAAATTGTCGAAAACTAATTTTCAAACGGCCCCATAGATGCGACGCCGAAATCTATCCCAAACATGTCAATCCGATGAAAATTGAAAAATTGATATATGTTGCGCTGTTTTTGCGTGTTTTGGAAAATTTGGACAGCTATTACAACTCGTAGAGTGGTCGCACCGTGATGAAACTTTCACGAAAAATCCTCTCATAGATGCGACACGGAAATCTAGCCCAAACATGTCAATCCGATGAAAATTGAAAAATTGATAAATGTTGCGCTGTTTTTGCGTGTTTTGGAAAATTTGGACAGCTGTTACAACTCGTAGAGTGACCGCACCTTGATGAAACTTTCACGAAAAATCCTCTCATAGATGCGACACGAAAATCTAGCCCAAACATGTCAATCCGATGAAAATTGAAAAATTGAAAAATTGTTGCGCTGTTTTTGCGTGTTTTGGAAAATTTGGACAGCTATTACAACTCGTAGAGTGGTCGCACCGTGATGAAACTTTCACGAAAAATCCTCTCATAGATGCGACACCAAAATCTAGCCCAAACATGTCAATCCGATGAAAATTGAAAAATTGATAAATGTTGCGCTGTATTTGCGTGTTTTGGAAAATTTGGACAGCTATTACAACTCGTAGAGTGGTCGCACCGTGATGAAACTTTCACGAAAAATCCTCTCATAGATGCGACACCGAAATTTAGCCCAAACATGTCAATCCGATGAAAATTGAAAAATTGATAAATGTTGCGCTGTTTTTGCGTGTTTTGGAAAATTTGGACAGCTGTTACAACTCGTAGAATGGCCGCACCGTGATGCAACTTTCAAGAAAAATCCTCTCATAGATGCGATACCGAAATCTAGCCCAAACATGTCAATCCGATGAAAATTGAAAAATTGATAAATGTTGCGCTGTTTTTGCGTGTTTTGGAAAATTTGGACAGCTGTTACAACTCGTAGAGTGGCCGCACCTTGATGAAACTTTCACGAAAAATCCTCTCATAGATGCGACACGGAAATCTAGCCCAAACATGTCAATCCGATGAAAATTGAAAAATTGATATATGTTGCGCTGTTTTTGCGTGTTTTGGAAAATTTGGACAGCTATTACAACTCGTAGAGTGGTCGCACCGTGATGAAACTTTCACGAAAAATCCTCTCATAGATGCGACACGGAAATCTAGCCCAAACATGTCAATCCGATGAAAATTGAAAAATTGATAAATGTTGCGCTGCTATTACAACTCGTAGAGTGGTCGCACCGTGATGAAACTTTTTTGCGTCAATCCGATGAAAATTGAAAAATACAACTGTTTTGTGTTTTGGAAAATTTGGACAGCTGTTACAACTCGTAGAGTGACCGCACCTTGATGAAACTTTCACGAAAAATCCTCTCATAGATGCGACACGAAAATCTAGCCCAAACATGTCAATCCGATGAAAATTGAAAAATTGAAAAATTGTTGCGCTGTTTTTGCGTGTTTTGGAAAATTTGGACAGCTATTACAACTCGTAGAGTGGTCGCACCGTGATGAAACTTTCACGAAAAATCCTCTCATAGATGCGACACCAAAATCTAGCCCAAACATGTCAATCCGATGAAAATTGAAAAATTGATAAATGTTGCGCTGTATTTGCGTGTTTTGGAAAATTTGGACAGCTATTACAACTCGTAGAGTGGTCGCACCGTGATGAAACTTTCACGAAAAATCCTCTCATAGATGCGACACCGAAATTTAGCCCAAACATGTCAATCCGATGAAAATTGAAAAATTGATAAATGTTGCGCTGTTTTTGCGTATTTTGGAAAATTTGGACAGCGATTACAAGTCGTAGAGTGACCGCACCGTGATGAAACTTTCACAAAAAATCCTCTCATAGATGCGACACCGAAATCTAGCCCAAACATGTCAATCCGATGAAAATTGAAAAATTAATAAATGTTGCGCTGTTTCTGCGTGTTTTAGAAAAATTGGACAGCGATTACAACTCGTACAGATTCGAACATTTCGGGGAGGAGCTGTATGAGCCTATGGGTGGAAGTGAAGAAATAATAATAGCATTTCTGATTTTGGACCAAAGAGGAAGTTAGTTTTATTAAAAAAATTTTAATATTGATAGAAATTGTGGGAGGTGGGGTTTGCCCAATATTCCTTCCCGGCCCGCTAAATCAGCCAACAGATAAACGATTCGATCTGCGGGGCTGCCCGGGGGTGATACGTCGCGTCCCCGAGGACGTTCCGCGAACACATCGACTGAATAGGCCTCTTTCGCTCCGGGATATGAACGAAATAATCAATGTCAAGCCAGAGCGACATCGACGCGCTTCGGGATCGGATGCAATGTTGCAATTACCGCCGCCCCGATTAATCAGGGATCGTTCCGACCGATAGCGCTATCCCATGAAAACAAGTTTTCCCGGCCTAAGAGGACCGATTTCCACTTGGAATTCGATTAGTATATGATGAAGTTGGGCCGTTTGGGAAATCCCCTCTCACATTCTTCCGGGGGAACGTCGGAAAATGAGCTGCGAATGAAATTTTTCTTGCTCGGCGACAACGATCAGTAATCGAGTTGTAAACCGTGATGGGGTTTGCTTTTAATCTGAAATTTTCTGGCTTTGTAATATTTTAGTTTTGTCGGCACGATTTCGCATTTTTGTGGGTGTCACGAACGAAGAAGGGAGGGAAAAAAACCAAACCGTTATATCTCTTATTCGTTTTACGAGTTTATTATATTTCCGCGCTAGCGTGTCTGGCAGCCATAAATTCGTCGAGATGAAAGTTCAGCGCCACAATTGCGAAATTTCAAAATAAATTTCACTTTCAACTTCAAAGGAAATACGGACATCAAACATTACCGGAAACTTTGATACTCGCGTCAGATGGAATTTTATTTGCGTGTTCCTGCCGCGTAAACTCGGAACAAACTTCCACGAATGGAAATAACGGTTGCACTTATGAGAATTCGGGTTAATTATGAAAATTTATGGAAACAACGGACGAGGGGTTAATTTCGGATTTGATCGATAACCCAGTTCAATTTGGGAGGGTGAAAACTTTCTTCAAGTCCCTTCGTTGAGAGAAAGTATCGAATGTCGACGAGTATTTTATTAGCCGAGCTTATCTGAGCAATTTCACCCCCAAACATAAATAATAACGGTTCCGAAATTAGATCCTCGAAACCGTGTAACGTGATCCTTTGACCGAAGGGTAACGAATACCTTTGGAAGTTTTATCGCGCCACAATGGTTCGATAAAAAACCTATTTGACTAAGCGAAAAAACATTCTTCACAATAAGGGTTTTCCCGAGACACATACACCCACAATTAAAGGAGAAAGGCAAGCCGATTAAGGGAGACTATTGGATCCAATTCAAGGGACGATGTCGATCTTTATTCCGAGAAAAAGCCAGGTAAAAACCCCTAATATCTATAATAATTTCGTGAGACAGATAGACAGACGGACAACATCTTACTGCATCCCCCAGCTGCCGCGATCTATAATTGGCGCGAGTTGAACAATGAAGAAATCACGAGCCTCACAGATGTCGGTTTCGAGGGGTGATAACTTCACTAAATCACTAATTGCGTTTGGATGGTCACTCCGCCAGATGGCGCACGAAAAAATCGCTGTAAACTGTCGAAACCTCCACAAAGCAAAGCAAATTGTTTTCATTCCCGCGAATTGTTTCACCTGTTTGTTCGGCGTTCGCAAATTCCGCCCGACAACCGGATGCGTTTCGAATGCGGGATGATGATTTCGAGCGATCGTGTTATTTACAGTGTAAACCAATTCTATACACCTAATGAAGTAAATAATCAGCACCATATCCGATGTATGGGAATTAAATTCGTAATCGAATATATGTCGCGAAACGGAAGCCGTCTGACGCCGCAGAATGGTTTCAACTTCTCAACGTTCGAAAGAATTTTGGCCTAGAGTGACAGCCGTAACTTTCCAGCTCCAGTTACCTAAAAGTTGATTGTTTTCGGATAAGGAACTTAATCACTTAAAACCCAAAAACCGATACAAAACGGTCGTGTCATCGTTGGTCCTGCCGAGGTGAAATTCCTCCAGAACTTTTCCGGCTCCTGGAAAGGAAATAATCTCGTCCCGAAAGTGATTAATTAAAATCTCGGCTCGCTCGCAATTAATTCGAACGTTTCGCGAAAGAATGGATGGCGAGTGTTTTTGATCTCGAGATGATGAATCTTGGTCCTCATTGAGGAGCTCCACTTTTGCCCTCTCCGGTCCAAACTTTCATATTCATTAGCGCAAAGTGTTGAGCAAGAGACGAGATGACGAAGCTCGGAGTTAGTTAAGGTTCTCGCCGACATAATTAGGTTATTTAGATTCATTACCGTTCCATTCATCGGCGGAGGAAGAGGGATGGTTCGATACATTCACTTATTGAATGTTGCCGAAATGGATCGTGCGCCACCCCCCGGTGGCGGCTCGGCGGTGCGACGAGAACGCGTGCCAAACGACGCGAAAACAACGAAACTAAAGGGTAGAGGCGCGGGGCTTTTCCTGTGTGTATCTTAAAATCCGGTTACGCTTCGCGTACAAATCTTTGATGTAGGTAGGTTCAAAAGCGGACCTGCACGGTAGCTAATATAATCAAGTTATTAACGATGACTTCTTCGAGATCGAAGCCAGAAGAAAATCTAGTGCCGGTTAATTTATTTCCAGGCGCGACATAATTAGTTGCTGGTCCGCTTGCCAACCGGCAGTCTCTGTGACATCTCTATATACCGTTCTTCGCTTTTCTGCTCTTCACTTCATTAATTCAACGGATCCTTTGATCAGTTCACTCCTTCTCCCGCCTTTACTGGACATAAACTAACATTTGTTGAACGATGTGTAATATTAACATACGTATATGACAACATATGCGCGATATTCGTATCCGCTTGTAAAAAGGTTCTTACTGATATATAGGTAGTTATTAATTTTGTAAACATGATATTCCACTACGTTTTTTCTTTCCTCTAGAGGAACTGACATCGTTGGAAGTGAATTTAACACTTGTCATTCGTGCAATTTTAACAAATTAGCAATGTTGTAAGACCGATTGAATATGTGCTTGCGAAGTGTCTGATAAACAAATGAACATTTGTCGCTATTCGTGTAAAATGATTAGTTGGGAAGGAACTGATTACTTTTAGTTTTTTCTTCCTTTCAAGTTCATCGAGTAGTCGCGAGGCTCTCTTAAGACGAATTACTGGACAGATGAAATAGTCGGAAAGCGACAGATGATCTAATGAATGTTTGTGTAACAATGTCATCTAATTATGCTAAGTCGCATGGTGACTATTTATTCAGTTCATTAACATCGTAATCATTCAATTGATCTTAGGCCCGCGTCCAGCAATTTTAGCGCCCTTTTACCTATTTAAAACAAGCCCCACTTTCGGATCATTTCCGTATGTGAGTACATATATGAATTAAATCACGTGTTATTGAAAAAGAAAAGTATTTTCTCATCGACATAATAACATCATTATGAACTCATAAAAATCGGAAACGTCAACACTATTAAAAATCAAAATTGAAATCGTGAAAGGCACTGGTTTTGAGGAAAAACTTCAAATCTCAAAAATTCGCATATAACGTGACCCCCTGATCAGTCACACTCCAGGATTTTCACTAGAATTCCTTCTCTATGATTGCCTTAGCTGATAAAGGTACCACAAATCACCGTTTTTAAGCAAAAAATAATCAAGACAAAAACATGCCAAACATTTTCTAATGTAATTCAATTTCTAAAATCAATATCGCTGTCAGTTTTTCATCATTAAATTGCAATCGAATAGAGCTGCAATCGCTCTGATTACTATTCCTGTCTAAAACTAACCATTTCTGAGAAAAAAACAGAAACCTCTTCGAAAACACGATTTTTTCGATGTGTGATAAGTGTTAATAATTTCTTCGCTTTCGGTCTTTCAACAAACATAGTATCGTTAATTCATGAAGAATTTCTTTTGTCATTACTTTTAGCTACGCCCTATCGCAAAATACGCGGCTTAATGTTCGCTTATTTTGCTCGCTGGGCGAGGGTATATAGTTATAATCATACTAACAATAACATCTTTATTAGATATCATCCTCTACATGCCAAATCAGGGAGAGAAAATATCAATTGGAAAAGCAAATTTATTAAAAACTAAAATTTATATACACAAACGAAACTCGTCAATCTAAATTGATATAACTATCATATAGATAAAAAATCTTGACCATTTTGCCGAAGTGAGCTTCGCAAATAAACATAATCTATGATAATCTCCTCAAATCTATTTCGTTTCAGCGAACTTCCGTAAACTACACAATGATCGTTGCAATAAACTTTCATAAAAAGGTGATGAATCTTAAATTTGAAAGCGACTGAACCAATTTTCTTTCATTGGCAATTAGCTCCCTTGATGAAGGGCAAAAGAGGCTCGCCAATAATCTTACTTACTAGACTAGAAGTTTCGGAGCGATTAAGAGGCACTTTCCGATATCCGCTTAAGTTTTGCAGTGATGCATTGATCCGACGACAGTGCGGATGATGCGGACGGCAGAGAGTGGCTACATGAACTTCACAAAAGGGTAACACAGCCCCCTTGAGAATCTACGACTATCTGATTGGATTCGATGTGCATTCTAGCATGAATGGTTTTCATGAATTTCATGCTGATCTACATTTGAAATTAAATAATGCCATATTTGAATTTTGTTTAATCTAATGTATAAAAATGGGAATAGTTTTATATATAAATATATTTAGAATTTTGAACGGAGTTTATTCAGAACGAAATGAACGTTATACGATTGTACCTCACTGTGCGTTCCGCACTCTGAATTGAGACCAAGTCGCATACGACAAGCAGCCTCATGCGCATTGGTGCTCATCCAAATACCCACCTTAGGGAACGTTACGGTATGAGTCATGTTTTTTCGAACGTGTGTGCTTCAAATCTGCTTTGTAAGAAATTTACGTATTTAGTTATGATCGATTGAGAATGCTTGAGAAGACGAATTTATTCGCAGTATTCGTGTTAAGGATTTTCTTTTATATCCCATAAATATTTAAAATTATCTGTCTACTTCATTTTAAGTGACATAAAGTTACAAATGTTTTTAATCAAGAAGGCTTGCGTTCGATTTGACAGCTGCCATTCTTAATTTACAGACTTCTACTTCGAAGCGTTCGAGGAACAATTAAGGAGGACGGTAATTAAATTTTGATCCATTTAATTATTTATTAAATCACGAAAACGCGACAGGGAATATTTGCATATCTTTGAGTACAAAAATATACGTTAGATTATGCAGCTGAAACGACAATTTGCGATTCCATATGTTAAGTATCTTATTCGAATTCGAAACACGTAGATTTTGAATACGTTATATGAGGTGACGGGTTTATTACCATAAAAAGATATCAGTTTGTAGTTATAATGAGCGTACAACATAATTAATGCACAGTTCTTGTTACGCTAGGGGCAAATATTTTACCGATAACTTATACTAGCTGGTTGCATTTAAAAAAATTTTAATTCTATTCGATTATCAATTTAAAAAGTCATCGACCTACAGAAGGGTTTGTTCGATAGGTTTAAAGAAATGATCTTATGTAAATTTGATTCAAAATCTCGAATCGCATTAAGGAGCATTATGAAAATTGACGAAGGAGAAATAGCTCGGTGGAAGTTTGAATGGTGACACACTGTGCGAAGTGGGCGACACGTCGCATTGTATACGAGATACAAAGAGACAAGTTCCCTAATATGACAAGTTTGAATCCATCAAAATTCCTCAGCACGAAATGAACGCGATCTGACGTTGTTCGCAACGAAAATCAAAAGAACGAACAGCTTGTAAATATAATTTTATTACGTTCGGGGCCGTACATCACAGAGCAGTAGAAGCAACCCAACAATGATATACGCGTTACAGTCAATTACTAACTGAAAATGTGGTGTTCATCTGCCGGTAGCAGCTCTCGCATCTTCTGTACTGCCTCCTTTTGATAAACGACCTTAGGTTAGAGACTAAATGGGCCAAGAAACTAAAGATCGCTCCGTTGCTATCACATGCTATGAAACATAATTATTGCCCGGATAACGTCGGTAAAAAACGAGCGCCCTATTTATATGCTCTGTCCGTACACACGCACGCAGCAGAAATACACAAAGATATAGAGGCGACGCTGTTGCTTCCGAAATAAACCCCGAATATTAGAAAGCGTCATTAATTTAACCAATTATTTCTGTCGTAAACTTGCGCGAAATGAATTACGAGGCCCTCAAACTTCCCGACCGGAAAGATGTTCATATCTACTAATTGAAATGACGTTTATTCGGACGGACCAGATGAGGAAGATGCTGTCGAGTTTGATTTTCCTTTTTTTTGCGTCCCCTATATGTGACAAGATAGGGGGGTAAAATGATACAAGGGATTGGATAACTTTTCGTAAACTCACAACCCCATAAGCAAGATTTGGGGTAATAGCTATTGTACTTTCAGCTATCTATTTTGTCTAATTTGAAGAAAAAACAATCCCGTATCGATATTTTAGTAATGCTTTTGTATGAAGCATAAAAGAACAAGAAAAATTGCCAAGTAGTTTAGAAAAATAGTTTCACTTGCAACAAATATTTTCGGTACGAAAAAAAAAACAATAAAAATACCTTCCAGATTATCGAAATAAAAATCCTCGTAACACATAACGACTATCCTAACGATCGATAAAAACGATAAAATTTGAATTATGGATATATTTTTTTATTTCTAAGGTATCTACTCGAAACGACACCATTCGAATCGAAATGTCCATAATACCGTTGAACATTACCTCAATAAAAAAAAGCGTAATTAAATCGCGTTTCGAAAGCAGCCTACATCGGTCCGAGATATTCGGCCGGGTTGGCGATCGATCCGATTTCCGACTTGAGCAATGGCCAACATAAACATGATTCATGACGATGCTTTGTCCTTTACGTACAACGGACATATCAAAACTGAACATCGTATATAATTGTTTCCTTGATATGCGGTCCTTCAGCTTTCATGCGTTCCCTTTGACATATCGCGGCCCCGGGCCCATATGCAACCGTATCATAAATATCTTTAATAGTGCATTATCTATGCGGTCCATTTAATCGGACATTAAGTCCGGTTAAGCCTAAGATTTAAACGATAAGGTGAAGCGCCGCCACGGCCGCCGCCCCCACTCGAAAGGGAAAAGAGAAAGAAACTTTTGCCCGCATTATATTACAAAGTTTCGCGAAAATAGGTTTATGATCTTTAACAGTTGAACGAGCTTCTATTCTGCACGAATTTGACGTCCGCTTCACTCGAAACATTCAATATCTTCACAGTTCAGTAAGTGCATTCGCAATTTACCGGGGAGAAAGAGAGTTTTTTACAAACAGCCACCCAGGAATTTTTAATTATACGTCAAAGAATATCGAAAGCACCTTTTTTTCTTCTCTTTTTACGTCCGAAATTCGACTTTCTTTAAGACGCAACTTTCCGCAAAGATAATTACAATTTTTAATAAGGTCGCAAAATTGAATTCGAGTTCTATATTTCCATTTTACGTCGACGTAAAAACGATAAATTTGCGCATTCGAATAATACAAGCCATCGGTTATGGAGCGCATCTGCAAGATTAACGATCGTGCTGCAGTATGTTGTTAATTATAGGAAGATTAAGTCCCGCCGTCATTTGGGAATATTTTCAATTGGACTTTTCTTTTGTCCGCATCGATCCATCTTCCTATTTTGGATGTTACGAATTTCGATTTGGCATTTACGAGCCATTCATCCTCCGTCCGGTCCGTCCGGTCGCGGCGAAATCGCAAAATCCGCATAAATTCGACAATAATGTTCGCAGTTGATTTTAATGCCCCACGACCCGATTCACCTCAAAAGGGAGGCATTCGAAAGCTGGAAATTCCAGACAATATAACAATTCGGGAACGGGCATATTCCGCCCGAACGAACGCGTGGGATAAACTTTCGACAATCGTACGTTAACGGTGGGCGTGGAATAGAGGCACCCCCTTTCATTACTTCGGCAAAAATGCTTCCAGATAAACCCCGGCATTCAAATTTACAACTGAAGCATTCGTTTTATCCTATCTCCACTTTTCACTCCTTTTCACCGTTAAAGATTCGGCACGCGAACGCCAAGCGACGCTTAAAATTAATTTAACGTTTCTCGAGGGTTGAGGGGGACGGTAGCTCAATTTCTGCAACCAAAGACTCGGGTTTGCAACTCTAACAAGTTGGAATTGGTGGCGTTGACGTGGAAGTGCTTTTTCAACTCTCTTTCTCCTTTTCTTTTTCAAAGAACTAACATATCAATCTTGACATTTTTAATGCTATACGGAAGGATTGTGGTGCCCATTATTAGCTTAATTTGAAGAAATTTCATTGATATATCTCAATCGAGGCGAGACCCGAAAATTGTGGAGTTGAGCCATTTATTACTTAACGATATAACGAAAATTGTCTTGTTAACTACATAATTTTTCAGAATACATTAGCAAGGATATTAAGATCGGTACCACAGGTATATCAAACTTTTTGTTGTAATAAAGTCTTATAAATCGATGAGACCGGCTGCACGCACATAGAAGCTTGACTCATACCGTAACGTTCCCTAAGGTGGGCGTTTAGTTAAGTACCAATACGCATGAGGCGAATTGTCGCATACAGGTTGGGTTCAGCTGAGCAAGAATATCCGACTGAGAGTGCAAAGCAAGCGATCGTCCTAAAAGCGTTTGATTATTATGACTAAAGCCCGGACTTTAGGCACTATAAATTCGTTAAAAAAAGGCAGTGAAAAGGCAATAAAAATACTCAAAATAGCCACTTAAAATAGGCATTTATTATATACTGATAGATAAAAACAGATAAGATAAAACAAAAAAAACATTCGATGTGAATACTTATTCTTTATTAAACATAACTACCAATAGTTTTCTCAAATTTTCAAATTTTATACTTTGTCGTCTATCTGATAAAATATGTTTATACAACGAAAAAGATGTTAGAAGGTGTTATTTCTCACCAACCCGGTGATAGGGTATAATTTTGAAAATCCTCTGAAAATTAAGTCACGGCGGGACCGGGAATCGAACCCGGACCTCCAGCTTTACGCGCTATTGCTCTACCATTAAGCTACCCCGACTGTGACTTATTTTTCAATTTTTTTTTAATTTTTATCAAAGTTAACAAGTTAGCCGGAAAAAATTGAAAAATAAGTCATAGTCGGGGTAGCTTAATGGTAGAGCAATAGCGCGTAAAGCTGGAGGTCCGGGTTCGATTCCCGGTCCCGCCGTGACTTACTTTTCAGAGGATTTTCAAAACGAAAAAGATCTCTCCACATCAACAGATGTCAAAGGTGCATACATAAATGAGGATATTTCGGTAGGGTTCAAGAAATTACTGACCCCATCTCCTAATAAAATCGAATTTATTTCGCGCATCTTGACCAAACCACTATTGTCCTGCAACACTTTTTCACATTTTTCTTTCATGAACTCTCCTTTTAATCCAGGCGCAGAATTGATTCTTTCAATTGTTTCAACCATAATGTTCAATTGCTCTTGTAATTTTAAATTCCTCTCTTCTAGTTTTTGTATTGATGTTGGAATTGAATGAAAATGTGCAAGTATGTATGCTAAATCAGACTGGATATTCTTTTTGGACAAAACATCTTTACATATTTTTATTGAAGCCGCATCATTTTCGAGGTGATCCACTATTTCTACAATTTTCTCGAAATGGGTTGCGTAATAAATGGCAGCCGATATCCATGTACCCCATCTCGTTATTGTAGGTTGAGGTGGTAATGGCAGATCTGGTGCAAGTTCTTTGAAAATTTGCACCCTCGATGGAGCTTTTAAAAACTTTCTTGACGTTTGATATTAACAGATCGACATCGTGAAATAAACTTCGCGCTTCTTCAGCAACTCTATGCAATGCATGAGCTATACACGTCACATGAACCATTTTTGGAAATAGAACTTGCAGAACTTTTCCAGCTGCTTTCATGTATGGAGCGGCATCAGAAACAAATAGCAACACTTTGTCATGTTTCACTCCATCTGGCCACAATAATGAGAGCGCACTGGTAAATAATTGGGCTATTGTCGAATTATTGGCTGATTCGAGTACTTCACTTGTTAATAAATACGTGTTAGAGTCCTGGTGAGTTGATTGTAGAGTTCCAATAATTACGTTGGCTACGTAGCGGCCAAGAGCATCGGTTGTTTCGTCAATGGACACCCACAAATTTTTACCTTCCGTTTCTTTTCTAATTTTGTTCATCTTTTCCTGGAACACTACATCAATATAATTTTTCCGGAGGGTGGACTCACTTGGCACGTGTTCTTTGGTGTACTTTTCAAGGAATGCTTTTAGAGAAGGATTTTCCAATTTCCAAAGAGGAATGTTCGCATCCATCAGTGCTTTACATAAATCCAAAAAGAATTGGGATTTTCGATTGGATATAACGCCGAAATTCGGAAGCAGACACGTTTTTTTACTATCGCAATTTTTCGAAGCAGCATTTTTATGTTTCACTGTTGAAAGGTGCTGGGATACAAAATACTTCTTCTCAAAATTCACTTTACAGTCACATATTTTGCAGAATAACACAGAACCGTCACTACTGAAAACGTCTTTACCGAATTCAAGTATTAATTTATTCAATTTTGTTTGCTCGGATGCTCTGACTTTAGGCATATTGGCTGGCGATAAGTTGAACCGAATGGGCGAATGGTGAAAAACAACTGAACGGAAATGGGTATTACGATATATTTATACCTATAGGTGTCTGGTTTTAGGTTTTCCCATCAGTAACAGTTGTTGTATCAATTCCTAGAAAAAGGGAACTATTTCTTGTCTATGTACCAATCCTGCCTACCTGAGATCTTAGGGCTTCCCACTTTATACTATCATAAATTGTTCGAAATAGGCGAAATAAGTCATAAAATCCCATTTTAGGCAAAATAGACAGAAAATACGAAAATAGGCATTTTATGGCATTTTGCCTAACATCCGGGCTTTAATTATGACGCATCTTTCTCTCTTCCACTCCATCGCTATGCTGACTTGTCCATTCGATTTCGATTTTCGAGACGCAGTGACAGTAAACAATCGATTTTATCGATTGTTTTTATTATCTTTGCTTCATTTACAAAAACAATTCATTGAAAATTATTTAAAAAATGTGATTTTTCAGCAGTAACTTTTCGAAATCTATATCGAATCAAAATTTGAAAGTTATAGGAATAACATATTCTGAAAAAATGATCCAGATATCCGTCTGATGCATGCCGTCTTATGGACTATGAAGGTTTTCAATTGATAAAAATTGAAATGATGTATTTAGACATTTTCTACATTGTTAGTTACCTGAATAATAATTTTTCAACAGAAATGATTCTGTATGATTAAAAATCTTGTATTACATCCTGCCTATTGTAGATCATACATTCCTTCGAGTTCCTAAATTTCTTTCAAATTGGAATCTCAATTAACAAGCGCACAATTCTTGTTTCCCGATAAAATCGATCGGAAAGTACCGAGTAACAATCTACCATTCGGTCATTCTGGAATTTAACCGACTCGTTCGCGTTAATAAACGTCGTAATTAATGTAATTATGTACGTCCATCACATCCGTAACGCAGAAAAAAAAAAGAATTCGTCGCTACACAACTAGCGTGGATGGATACCAAAGGAGTCCGTTCACTTTTTACTATTCCTATAAAAGGTCTCGCTACATATCGGAATGAAAGGAGCCTTATATCGACAAAGGACCCTGTGTTACCGAAGACGAGAATGAAAAAGAGCCGAGTCCCATCTTGAAGAGCTGAATAAATTCCAATTACAATGGTTATTCCACCTGCAATCCAGGGGCGCCTCTTTATCGCGCGCCGGGTCATCGGAAACCCCGCCGTTCGCTTCATGAACATCGGAAAACAATCTGAAAACCATTTTTCTAAAACGAAATTACGACTATTCGAGAAATTACCAATAAGACTGGAATGTTACGAACGGCTTATTACCGGTACGCCACTGACACGCCGGATGAAAAAGCGTATATAAAGTTCCATCTTGGCGAACTAAATAAATTCCAATTACAGCGTTGGTTACTTGAGCTGTAACATCTATCAGCGATGGCTATGGAGTTGATTGAGACATGCTCGGAAAATGCAAGTCACATCGGAACGGGCCCCCTAACTAAACATACCCCGTTGGAAATGACGTTTCGAATTTTTTCGACGCGCAGCTTCGAAGAACGTCCATTTCAATCGAGCGAAGGCGAATCACAGAAAATCATCTGCGACTAAGTTGACGTTTGACAAATGCTACCGGTCACGGCACGTTGGGACATCCAGACCGTTAATCTGGACGAGATTAACGCGCACGACATGTCTACATGCGTCTTATTTTTGGGACGCTCCTAATTTTACTCGACTCATCATTGTTCGGTTGGTAACGAAAATTGGAGAAAAAAAAATTCGAGGTAATACCGAGAACGCGATTCGGGGATTGATTCATGTTGCTGTCGGTTTGGCTCAATCACAGTCGATTCGATGTTTTAGCATTTTGTCATTGTATTCGTATAAGGAAAGGTTCATCGTATCGACGGGAATCGTACTTTATTTATTGTCTTACCTTAGGAAGAAAGTTCAGCTCCGCATCTTTCTGACCTAGAATAAAGGAAAAAAAAATGGTTAGGTTCCATTTGTTGTAAACAAAAAGTCGTCGAGTGTCTTTCAACACCCTCGAATAACCCTTTCACATTTAACGGACAAAAGAATTTCGCGGGATTAAATCCACTTAATCCGACACCTCACAGATGATTATCTTCCATTTTCGCAATAGTCGTTCTGACGATTGCCGCCTCGGCTGAAAATCGCCAATAACCGCCCTTTCTTTACTCGTTTCAGTCAAGCAAAACTTGGAAGATACTTGTTAACATTAACAACCACTCGAGCAGGTGCCCAATTCCGAAAGTATTAATGCGGAATACAATGTATGAACACCCTTATCTCTTGAAAGGCTCACTCCATTAAGTAGAAAGCGCTGAATTATTCCCGACGTTTGAATAGGGTATTAACACGGAGTTTCGCGAACGGTATCGTTTAAAACGAACCTGACACATTTCCAAGTAGAAATTCCGATTCGCGTCGGAGCCGCGGAAGGAAAAAAAAAGACACGACAACCGTACGGAATATTCGTTTCGTCCGCTTATTTTACCTCGGGAATGAATTACTCTAATCAAAAAGAGATTTGGAAAAGGCGCAATCCATTTCCGTCTATATAAAGCCGTAAACCTGAAATAGTGATTACCTATATTCTCTTTTATATCATGAAATATGAACATCCCGAGTGAACGGAGCAAGTCATCTAGGATAATAAACGGCACATATAGAAGATACGAGTATATTTCGTTCTCCAGCAGCCTTCCACTTCTCCGGGGACCGAAATAAATGAGCGTGAAGAATACAACGTAAACGAGCGACGACGAGATATGGTAGCATTGTTCCCATTTTGACGCGCCGCTAAAAACCAGTCCGCGAAATGTGAAAGATGGTCAAGCGGTGGGAAGAGCAGATCATTAAATGCTAACTGTAACCCCTAATTAGAGATATCGCATTCTATTGTGTGCAAATTAGGGTATGCAATGCGATCCCTTCTGACTTTGCGGCTTCGCTACTTGCTGCGCCCCGGAAAAATACGCGAACGTTGTCGTCGTCGTCGGCTCTTTCGTTTCGCGATAAACGCGCGCGAAAT
Source organism: Novius pumilus (assembly GCA_020654155.1). Lineage (NCBI taxonomy): Eukaryota > Metazoa > Arthropoda > Insecta > Coleoptera > Coccinellidae > Novius > Novius pumilus. Next base: position 1,292,361 of record JAIFOV010000476.1, read on the forward strand.
TCTTTGTTCATCATCAATAAAATTCCACCGATGGCTATTGACGTTAATTGACGCGAATTAAGGCCGAGAGAAGGAATTTCGTTCCTCACGTGGTTCCCACTTTCCGCGCCGCCACTGGCTCGCCGGTAGTGCGCGGAGGATTAATTGCCTTGTTTCGGTCCGTCCGAAAGAGAAATAGATACGTTGAAGGCTTCATTCCGCGATTCTGATTATGTATATTAAATGTTAATTTCGGGATTTATTTCGGCGGCTCGTTTTTCAAACGACCCCTTTCCTCCTGGGAGACGCGATGACGAAGGTTTGAACGGTGGGTAATGTGGGGTCGAAATGAATGGGGACACTCCCGTCCAATTTTCTTGTCGCTCCCATTCGGATTCGGAACGAAAATTAGAAAATGTTTCATATTCGATGTGGGTAAGATTAAAAGAAAGATTGAAATGATTTTTTAACGCGCGTTAATGCATTTTGGGTGACTACCAGTTGGCCTCGCCATACATAAAAAAACCTCATAATTCAGAAGTGAAGCAATGATCAAGCAACAAACAACATTGCCAAAACTAAATTTATAATTATAAGAAAACCATGAGAAATAGTTATTACATTGCTTCTTTATCTCTTTTTTAATTCATTTTTAATCTTTGAGGCGAAGAAAAAGAATTTCGTGAAAATAATGTATTTTACAAATGAGGATACATTATAACATTTATTCGATGGAATGAAAAGAAACTTGAAGTTTCTTTTCAAATTGGAGTCGACCACGATGAACGACAAAAAATGTCATTCTCCCAATTTCTGATTAAATTAAAACATTGTGAAAATCGAAATTATGATTCGGGTTATATGAATGCTTAGTAAGAGTTGCATATTTATTATGTAATTCTTAGGACTATTTATGACTGTAAACTCTTTTATTTACGTATTGTTTTCGCGCAATCTATTCATGAAATGTATACAACAGCAGTTTCTTTATTTTTATTTATAGTTTGTCAGTTTGTTAAAAGATTTACGCAAAACTTGATCTATTTTTTGAATATTTTGTTCTAACAAATTTTTTATTTTGTGAATTTGATTGAACAACCTGATTATTAATACATATCCTGCTTAATATTTCTTCTATGCATTCTATTAATTACTCATTAAAGAGATAGTATGATATGATGATCCTAAAATAATTTTTGCTTTAATAATTTGTTCTTTGCGTTTTGTTCGTTCAGTTAATTAAACTGCTCCGTCTACTAAAACAAACAATAATATTTTTTTTGAAAATATTTCAGTACCTACATTTAAAACGAAATTGATATATCTTGCAGTCTCCATTTTTTATTACATACAGTCTTGTTTACACATGACGACAGTCTTGTTACGTTCATCAAATACTGATGAACGTGACAAGACTGTCGTCATGTATAAACAAGACTGTATGTCTTGTTATTATTATCACTAATAAGTGATAATAATATTTGGATTATTTGGTACGAAGTGTTGAGTTTCTTTCAAAATGTATTGCATCAGGTTATTAAATTTCATACAACTATAATTTTTATTATTAGTATAATCTTTAATTATGTTTTTTATGTCAGTTCTAATTTCATTCGGTTGCGTTTTTACACCTTCTTTCTTCTGTATTAGCAATAATTTCCTAATTGTATTAATAGATGTTGGTCTCTAAAACGATTGACAATGAATTAAGGTAGAAGCTAAAAATGAAGAAATAAATTACAGTTTAAAAAATTGAAGAACACGCTTTAATGGCAATGTGAACTAAAAAGCGGAAAATTATTTTAAAGATTCCCAAATCATTATATTTCAATTATTCTTATTAATTTGAAAGTTTTTTAATAACAATTAAATGCATTTTCTTTTTGTATTTTTATTTTCAAAATAATTGGCACATATTGATCTGAGTTTTCATGACTGTTTGATAGACTATCAATAATTAAAAATCATTCTTTGTTTTTTACTTCGAATAGCCATGAAAGCGTGTTCTTCAATTTTTTTAGAACTATATTTATTACATATGCATTTTAAACAAAAGCGAACTTCAGAAGACCATTAAAAGGAATAACAGATGAATGTTTTTTAGAGAATTCTTAAAATAATTTCTATAAGAGTGAGATGGTTTACTGACAATAATTAACAGTTTGCAATATTTTCTTAAAGTTTTTAATAATGTATATGCATATATCATAAGACGAAGAAGGAATTAAAGCAAATAAAGAAACTTATAGATAATAACTATAGCATGTAGGTTCACTTACACGAATTGGACATTCAGATCTGAAAATTTTTGAAAAAACTCCCGAAATCGATATTTACCATAAAAGAAGGAATTCACCCAAAATGCGCTTTTTGGAAAGAAAACATACATCATTGAGTTAGAGGCGAAGAACTTTTCTATTTCCTAAGGAGGAAGTGAACAGATTGCGATTACATTAAAATTCCCTTTCATCTAGAACGAAACACTAGTCGATTGGGCTAAGTCAATGGAAAGTTTGTTATGAAATTAAAGCTAACCAAATTTTGCATTGCGCATTTCTTCCCGTCAAACCGCAAAAATTCCGAATGAAATTCAATACTGTTCCGTTTCGCAAATGAAGTTATTAGTGGTCGGATGCGAAGAAATTCCTGTCGTTATCGCGGTTGTATTTCAGTTTTAGTATGGCTTAACCAAAGAGCGGAATGAAGCGGCTCGGTGACCGCAAATTCGTGGTCTCCGTAATGAAAGAACACATCGGTTCGTCCTTTCATTACTACCTACGCGATGGTTCGGAACTGCAACGGGGATATTACAGAAATGAGTACGTTTAAATTTCATTACGGGGTTGAATTTCGCAATTTACAATTATGTGTTTACTGCTGCGGTATTTTATTCCCCATCGTTTCGGAGTCAAGTTTCGATGTTGTTGTTGCAGCTTGGCCGGTTAGTTCAGGTGATAAAAACCATTTATCCGACAAAGGAATGGTATATTGAAAAATCTGTTTACGGGTGTGTATGACCAATGTGGCTTCGAGTTACCTACGTCGTCGAAGGAAACAGGTAAAAATCGAAGAAACGGTCGATTGCGAACTGGTCCAATTCGAACCATCAAATGAGAAGTGGTTGCCCAACTGGAAGACTACGAGGCCCGTTTCCGTATACAAATCCGAACTATTCGACTTTATTGATTCCCGGCGTTGACGTTTAATGTTTACCCGAGCCCGGAGTTGTTTTAAAGTGCATCATAATGTGTTTGTTCTTGCCCAAAACCGGCTCCGCGACGGAAAGGACTCCGGAATACCGGGGGTTGCCCACAAATCTACGCCGCTTCCAAAACCACTCGAAGGTCCTTTCACGATATTTGCTATTTTTATTAAGGCGCTTAGTTATCACCGCGGTTTGTTTGATCTCGGTCCGAAGTGAGGATCCGTGAATGTTTATACAGGGTGACGTGAAATAGTTTTGTTTATCCAGGCGTGCGACTTTGCCATAAAACTCTTGAAAAGCCATCGCGTCGCCCTGTATCGAATTTCTATCTTACCGAACGACGTATCATCGATTATATCTGTCGTTTTCGTAATGCAATCATATACGTTTAACGCTCGAGTTACCTGTCAAGTAACTTGAATGCGAATTAAAACCTTAATACAATACTGTCAGAAATTATTTCGACTTAATCAATAAGAAACGCATTCAATTTTCTATTGCCTATCAAAAGTTAAAGTTAGCTGTGACTCAGTTTTAATTTCAAATACTAAAATGTGACCGATTTTATTAACATATTCCACTTTATTGAATAAAATCTCTTCAATAGCAAATTTTGTATCCAGCGTTCCAATTTTCTTCACAATGACATATTATGTGCAAATTTAGAATGACAGTTTGAAAACCTTTGACAGGTAGACAGCTGGATGGACATGCGGACCCACATCGAGATTTAGAATCGCCACAACAAAGGTATCGCGTTTAGGACCCTATTAAATCGGTGCTGAGTTGAAAGTGTATCCAATTAAAAAAGAATCGATCGATATCTAAATCTATAATAGAAAATAATTATGTTTTAGTTGATGACTTAATTTCCTCGCCGTTGAATAAAAATTCGAGTTACACAAAGGGGAATTAAAATGGTAGAAAATAAGCGTCCTGCCATTACCAGAAGAGATATGTTTGTATTGGTTTTGATGTAACTTGTCACCGAGTCATGTTGAGTCTTTCACAAAGCACGCTCCTTATCTAACGACAACGAGATCGTCACTTGTCATCCACCAGCTGTTCCTGCATCCTTTCGTATCGTCCAAATTAAATGACGGCTTTCATTAGCTCAGTCGAATAAAAACGTCAAATCAATTAAGTCTTCACTTGATATCTTATTTATTTCGTTAGGTAACAGTTGGAACGTTGACTAATGGTAATTTGAATGCTACGAGTCCGTATTACAAAGGTAACGTTTCTTTTATTGGATGGTTTCGAGTTCTGATACCCGTTCGTTAATTTTGTTGACTGAAATGTAAGGGTCTACCCGGAAATGTTTTTATTCTGTCTTTTTTTGTCGAATTAGTCAGAAATTTTATTTACTTACGACGAATTACGTTAGGGAAGTCGCTGCGGCGTCAGTCAATTTAACAGTAAGAATTGTGTGATGCAATAAAAAAATTTTAAAAGTTTGTTTCGCAAGTGTTTTATTTCGTTCACAAAAAAAAATTGTGTTATATGCAGCAATTTACAACGGGGATGATGTTACATCATTTGTAACATATAATCAAGCTAAAAATCATTCGAAATAATAAACTTATTGATGATTTATTTTTCATTCCCAATATTTCATAAATATAAACACTAAAGTACTTTTCAGGTAACACATATTATTGCGTGACGTGGAAAGCGTGTTACCAATTTATGGGTGAATCCGTATGTTTAATCTTTTTTTTTTCAATTTTCTAAAACAAACCATTGATCTACGAATTTCTCGATAATTTAAAAAACATGAATGAATTTTCAAAAATATATCGTTCACCAAAAAGTAATTTCAGTGAAATCAAGAATTATACTCTGAATTGCGAAAAATCATCGTACATATTTTCCCGTATTTCATAAAAAAGTTTGGCAATTATTAGAAAGATTTGTATTTATCAAGAAACAGAAACGGAAATACAATTGACAAGAAACTTGAAAATTCAAAGTGAACCCTCGCAAATTTTTAAAGCTTTTGCAGAGATTTTAACATATTTCTGCTTATTTTTTCATGAATATCCTTTAAATTTCTATAAATTTCCAAAATACTCTAAAACTTCTTCAATGTTTACGGAGCAAATCGGCGATGAAATTTTCGAAATATTTACAAGCACTTGAAATTATTATTCGATTCACAAAATCTGACATAAAAATGTTCTGAATTTACACATTCAAGATTTATATTGAATTCCACAGAAATTTCTTGAAATTTAAATTTTTCCACAAATTCCAAGTAATTTTTTGAAAATTCAATTTCAATTTCACAGAATTCATATGAATCGGAGCAAAATCCTTTTTTCATTGTTTTCTTTCGCTTTTTTTCTAGTTTCTGACTCCAAATTCTAAAAAATATATTGTGTTGGTGCTGACCGATACTATTTTATATGACTTGAATGAATTTAGAACAATTTTGTTGGTTACAACCAATAGTTTTTGTTTTGTTTTTTCCAATTGATACTATGTATTTACTTTGTATGTAGATAAGTGATTAGGTTCAACGTGAGTGTTTTACAGTGTCCTTAATGAATAGTTTTTGATGTGTAAAACTTTTTGTTGAAAAACACGGAAGAAGTCTAAAGTGCAGGTCTTTCTTTTCGAAAAAAGAAAAAAAAAATATCTAAAAATGTCATAGGGATCAAAAACGAAAACAAAAAAAAAGAAAATTCTCCAACTTCGGAAAACTAAACGTCAAATAAAAATCAGATAAAAATTCTTTATTTTATACATTCGTTGCGATGTTGTTTTATCAGGTAATTTTTTTGATTTTCTAATATTTTCGATGGTTTTTTGAATCTTAATTCAAATTGTGGAAATCTGTTTCAAAAAAAAATTGGAGAAGCCAAATATAAATAAAAATATGAGAATTTCGAAAAATTCTGTTGGAAAGTTGGAAATTGAACAGATGAAATCGAACTTCTTTCAAAACGAAAAACAGAAAAATTTTTAGAATATTTCAAACAAATCTGAAAGTATCAACCACTTCTGGTGGAATTCTTGTCATCCTGAAATAAAAGGAATTTCTTGGACAATAACAAAATGTGACAATAAATATGGTGAAATTCGTAATATTTCTATGCTAAATTCAATATTTCGAAAATATTGCTTAAATATTCGTTGTAGATAAGGAAAAAAGGATTTCTTAAATCAATCAGCATTTTCGGAGAAATTCGACAAGTCTTCTGCTCATTTTCAAAAAAACTTCATTTTTGGTGAAATTCCTCTTAACCTTAAAACCAAGAAAAAAGGGAAAAATGTGAGTACAAATCATAAATTGGTGAGAAATAACACCTTTAACATCAATTAACGATTAGCGTTGGATTACGCAGAGCCGGCGTTTTCAGTTAAATTGATTCTCTTGCGTGGCTTTCTGTGATGAAGTCCCAAGATTATCAAAGTTAACTAGTTAGCCGGAAAAAATTGAAAAATAAGTCATAGTCGGGGTAGCTTAGTGGTAGAGCAACAGCGCGTAATGCTGGAGGTCCGGGTTCGATTCCCGGTCCCGCCGTGACTTAATTTTCTGAGTATTTTCAAAATTATACCCTATCACCGGGTTGGTGAGAAATAACACCTTTAACATCAATTAACGATTAGCGTTGGATTACGCAGAGCCGGCGTTTTCAGTTAAATTGATTCTCTTGCGTGGCTTTCTGTGATGAAGTCCCAAGATTATCAAAGTTAACTAGTTAGCCGGAAAAAATTGAAAAATAAGTCATAGTCGGGGTAGCTTAGTGGTAGAGCAACAGCGCGTAATGCTGGAGGTCCGGGTTCGATTCCCGTCCCGCCGTGACTTAATTTTCTGAGTATTTTCAAAATCATAGAAATTTTCCACTTTTTGATTTTCTTACAAATCCTATTGATATTCATTCATGGAATATCAAATTGAAGAATGGGACATCAAAAGGGAGCCTCTCACCATATTTCAGTTATATAATACGAAATAGAACAGTCTGCATTCAGAATTGTTGTTCTTGACAAAGACCGAACAGCTCGAAACTGCAGTCGTACCTTTAAAAATTTTTTTTGTAAATCTCAAATGTTCACATGATTAATTGAATATGGATGGATCAAGTATCGGCTTCAACCATTACTTATTTAAATTAAGTGTGTTTTATAATAACCGTTCTTTTATCATTAATAATTGCCGTTGTGCTATCTTCATTCGTTCTTTCTATTAGTTTACTGGGTACTGTTTAAATGGTTAACTGGTTAAATGTATAAATTCATCTGTTTCATTCATTTTCAGCAAACTATTGATATAGAAGACAAACAAAGCATTTTGTTTATTTTTATTAATCCATGGATCTCAGCTTTTAATTCATTATTATCTGTTTTTATTTGTTCACAGGAGAGGGTTTGTTTTAATCCTAAGTAAAATGCAATATTTTTCAATCGTTCTGAGTAAAAATGGAGTAATATATATTTTTTTCTACAAAATCCTTTTTTTTGTGTTACTGTTTGAGCAACATGTTTCTTTAATTTTTTATAATTTGTACATATTTTTATTCTTTTTGATTCATTTAATTTTTTTCCGGTTTTTTAGTTATTTCAAGAATTATCGGCAGTAGGATTGTAAAAATATGTAATTTCGGACCTTTTCTGGATATTCAAAACGTTTTTATAGGTTTTTCGACCTCTCATACTCACAAACTTCTATAACATTTCCTCAAGCTTTCAAAGTACATTGAACGTTCAATTTCTTGAAACTTCTCCGAAAACGTCAAAATTTCAACCAAATTCAAGCATTTTTGGGGGACACTTACCCAATTTTTCTTAGAACCAATGAAACGTGTTGAATGCAGTTTTTCTTGTGGTAGTACTTTCGCCGCTACTGATTCATTTGAAGCAAGTTTTCGCTGATGTTGAATTTCGAAAAAAAATGTCCGCGTGACTGTTGAAACGAGTGGATGACAGTATGGTTGCCGCGGAATGATCTCCGAAGGTTCTGGAAAATACATCATCGAGGATTCGTGGATGCACGTCGCGAAATAAATAAACGTACGACATTACATATATTATTCGACGTGGGTTCGAGTAGTGAGCGTACCGCTAGCGACGTAATTTAATGGTATAAAACGGCAACGGTCTGGATTCGGTCCAAGTTTTTACGCCATTTTTCTCGGGTTGTCGCGGTCGTAGATCTGGCGGGCAGTGCCTTTGATCCCGCGGGGAATGCAGATACTTCACGACGTGTACGGCCGCCGTTCGCGGCTAATTCACTTCGAGTATGTGTTAATCACCGACTGCTGATATATACCTTCCTCTGCAAAAGGTTCGGGAATTCGTCGCACCCGATTTCCCGTTCGATCTGTCAGCGAATACGTTCCTCCCCGATCGCGAAAACGACCGTTTTGCTCGTTTTGCATGTGAGTTATGTGTCCGTAAACGTCTCGGAGACCCATAAACTACGAGTTGCGTCCGTTTCTTTACTTCTGTCATGTAATTCCGGAGCATCGAAAGACGACCAAACGGGACGCGATAATCCTTTTAAGATTTCCCGGGGGACGGGTACGCGGGAATCGTCTGGAACGAGAAGGATCGGAGATTTCATGTTTAGAGATCGGGGAAAAACAAACCAGCCATCGCCGTTTATTTTTCGTTATTCGATCCTACAAAATAATCACATCTGCTTTACTCGTTAAATACAAGTTTCCCGAGTGTAAATTGGTGAATGCGACAATAAAAGCACCAAGTCCGGGAGTTTGGCAATGTCTATGTCTCCGACTTCAGGAATTAAGGGGCGGTCGAGCGCTTCCTAGGATGATCGTCGAAACATGAAATTCTAGACCGGTATCCAACTTCCCGAAGTTTATGAACCCCGACAACTCCGGCAGCTGGTATCCATCAGTTACCGTAGGAAGAGGAGCGACGACGCAACTTTCTTAGTTTACGGAAAACATTCCGCCTAAAAAACACAACTTCAACCTTGTATGTGCGTTCCCGGCTCGGATTAAACTTCCGAAGATTTACCGCTGTTTTGAGACGAAATTGATACAAATGGTTTCAATTTACGCGGAACAATCTCAAGTTCGATTTTTTCCTCCCCGTTTTTACTGGGACTAAAGAATTTCTCGCAGTACACTTGCACCCTTTCATCGTTCTCTTGCGGAATTTCGACGGTGTACGAAATGAAATGTCGAGGTGAATGGAAGCGTTCGAGCTTGAAATACCGATCGATCGGAAGTAGGAAGGTCGAAGAAGAGTGTCTGGGCAAAAAATGGAGAAAATTTCATAATAAATACGTTCACGCGTTGACGGGTCGCGGCGCTCGAGCAAATGCACATCGATGTCTTCTCCATTTTCCATCGCCAAATCGCATTTATACGTTTCGACCTTAGAAAGGCGCCAAATTTTAAATTTATCAGGTGTTCAACCGAGCACCTGAAATTTGAATAGACCGCGAAGGAACAAAAGATGACGCTCGAGACATATTGTGTGTAGGGGCGTGGAAGAGTGCGAAACACTTCACAATAAGTTTTGAGAAGTTTCGCGACGTAATCCGACCCCTCGAGCTCTCACTTCCACGTTCCACCCTCCGCGTGTGCACGTACTCGAAAACACACACACACAGTTGAAAAGTCGTCTTTCATCATCTCGATTCGGTTTTTATATTCCGGAAAAGTTACCCATTATATTCCGGCGATTGAAAAATGTGTCCATTCAAGTTATTGGATTAGCTCGAACTTTGCTGTCGCGAGATGACGAGGGAAATCTTCCAGCTGCCGTCGCTATTCGAACTTTCTCGCAAACTTCATGCATTTCCCGATTTCAAAACGGAATAATACTCACTTTATAAGTGCCCTCGAACGAGTTCGATCCGAAGGACGAGCGACACTCAGATCCCGCTCGATTTCTCATAAAAATTCGAAAACTTCCATCCGTCGTTGATCATATTTTAATGACCGAAAATCTGTTTCCGAGAACACGAGCATCTTCGAGTCGTCGAGTAGAACGAGCGAAACGCTCTACCGGTTAAGTTGATGTCTCAATCTACAATTACGCGCGTGACGGCCTAATAACAGGGTGTTGTAGATTGGGGCTCCGCGAGCTGCCTCTAATTGTCTTACCATATCACGAAAAAGACGATGTAAGAAACCCATCGCGTGACAGCGGCAATCTCGGTAGATATGAGGAGGAAACCGTCCAATTAAACGCGCCCGTAAAATCTACATAATCCTTTATTTCGGCTAGTAAACATAAACCGAATCGGTACGGATTCCTTCGACTTTTAATTAAACGCAGTTATTTCACCCTCGTTGAAACGCGCGAGGATAATTTACGTTAGACCGTCCGTTTACGAGTACCGAGGGGGTTGAAACAATCCGACGTTCATTTTATTCTCATCTTTTTAGGTAGATCCATCTTATGATAATTGTTAATTGCTCGCGCTTCTAGTGTAAGCATTCCTTTACCAATAAATAAGTTTGCAGAAGAGATGATCGTTTATCAATATGCGAAATCGAAGGCTGGACATACGCTGGAGGAGCAGATAAATTTGTGTATTATTAGTATAACAGCTTTTGGGCAAAAATATATCTGGGAATATATCTGCACAAATTTTGAGATTTCTTCACCAAAGTGAAAAAGAAATCAGATTTTCTTCGAATTCGAATAACTTGAAAACTATTTTCTATAGCGACACCAAACTTTGTATTCCAAAGAAAATATTAGTTGGTATCGTTTGTGTAGTAACATCCAAAACGTGGAAAACACAGATTTTGAAAAAAAAATTTGAAGCCCGGAACAATTAACTCTCTAACAAGCTAGAAAAATTGTTTAGTCTGTTTATCGGAAAGTAAACTCGTCGAATCCCGACATGCCACCACCGGTAATTCTAGTACTTTCAATCTCCGCTGCTACATTGATTTTCCAATGCGAAAGAAGAACCATGATTGAAATTTGTAATAGTTGTGAACTCTGTCAAAACATTTAGTATATTGCATTGCCCATTTGCGAGCGTATACCTCCCATTCTGTTATCTTTTTTTCTCTCTTTTCGATTGCAAGCGTATATCTCCAATTCGATATGATTTCAACGAACTCTGACGATATCTCTGACGATTTATTAAGGTGCATTTAAGTGTGGTTTCGGATATAAGTCGAATTTAAATTTCAGGATACTTACTTCACGATGTCAAAGTTTGATTTGACCATTATTATAAAGCAATGGATAAATGAATAGGGTTTGTGGGTTTAATTAACGGTTATAATAGCACAAGACGTTTCTATTTTGCCGAGAGAGTCAACGTACGGTATAATCCGAATATAAACTGTTGTACATAAATCACCGATAAATAAATTCAAACAATTTTCGAATCGTTTCAATTTACGAACGAAATAAAATCGAACTGGGAAATTAAATGGGATAAATTTTCATCGAAAAAATATTGGCCTATTGTCGAAACAAAACGTATTAGGCCGATATGGTTTGAATAATTCATGTGAGTTAAACTGGAACGTTTCATCTAGATTTTGCCGCCGCTGTTGCCGCCACCAAAACTCGGTACTAATGATGAATTATCCATGAGATGGTCGGTTTCATTATTATGTGGGAGTGAGCCTAGTTCGGTTTCGATCCGACTTATTAGGGGATATTTTGCACGTCGAACATATTGTAATAACTTTGTGTTCCCCGAAGGGATGTTTGTAATTTAAATTAATCATAAACTACAGTAACTTCATTCCGTTTTTCCCAACTATTCCAATTGGAAGTTCGAACTGACTTCGTAGGAAACTAATATCGAAAATCCAATTTCCAACATTTTACTCGAAGTGAGTAGCGAATAGATCAATCGAATTAGGTAGTATGTAGTCATTTCGGTGAAGAGCCAAAGCGGTCCATTCCCAGCTCGAAATGGTAATACCGTAATTCCGTGTGCGAACTAGTGGAATATCTCAATTTGCTACATGTTCCGAGACTCGACAGTGTCCTTTGTGAGAACGCACCGTCACAAACTTCCAATAACACTAACTGACCTATATTTCTCTGCAACTCAAGAACTTCCTCCTCTGATGGAAACATGCAAAACGATTCGGCAATCGGATTAAAAAGTCATTTGCAGCGAGCAGTTCCTCCCTCACTGATGAAACTTTCATCGCGAGCCCGGACGAGAATTTTATCTTTACAAACGTCCGCTCCAGTCTGCGTCGGCGACGCATTATAAAAACCGCTCAAAGTGCTGCACGAAACTCGAGGAAGTAAAATGAAGAATTACGTTCCAAGATTCAATTCCTCAAACTTTCCTTCTTTTTGCTGCGAGCGAAATTAAAAAACTACGGCTCGCGACTACACAATTAAAACACAATTCCAAGAAAGTCCCGATTAAAAACTTAATCTTCTACGAATTACGCATCGAAAGAGAACGACGAGATATCCGTCTTTTCAGTTTGGAACTCGAAAGAATCATGAAAAATCGGTTTTTTTTTTGTAGAAATGTTTTTGCAACACCGTCTTTCTAGGTTTCTGCGCTAATATAAACTGATGCTGTCGTTCATCATTTTTCTTAAAATTCGTTCCAAGTATAGACGCATAGTACACTATAAATAAAAACTATCAGATAGTAGAAAAATTACACCAGCAACATGTCGTTTTGCAGAAATTATAGCCCAGCAAACGCACACAATCCAGTTTACAGTCGAATTCGTTTTTCCATTAGATTTATGAATAATCGATTTCCGATGAATAATTGAAATAACAAATTATAGTTATGAAATGATAACCCGTGAAACATTCACGCTAAACGGGGTTGTGCGGGTTACAGACCGATTAATTTTTTTTTCAAACTGTCATATCGTCATCGACACAACCCCCAGAAAGAATACTGCGCGGTTTTTGTTCCTACATAGGAGCACATGTTGTGAACCGTTTGATTAACGACGCGAAGCGTTCTAAATCTGGATAAACTAAAATAGGACGCAACCTTTCACAAAACCATTTTTCATTGCGTTAAATTTAGTTTTTCCTATACTACGGGATGGGATGATTAATTCGCGGGTTTCCGAATTTTTCGAACGCGCTCTAGTCGGCCTTAGTTTCTCGTTAACCGCCTCTATAAACAATGAGAAAAACAACTCCATTGAGGAGGATTCTTGGCACCGAAAACGAACATCGTAAATTTAGTTGCGAATCGCACATTCGCCAGGCCTATCGTTGCTTCTGCCTTTGCCAGCTGTCCCGTTGGAAATCAATTATAAAACTCGCCTTATTTTTCTTGGAACGAAAGAAAATGCCCGTGCGACGTTTATGACAAATGGTGCCATTTGTTCCCGCGTTGTTTTGATAATTTGCCGATGTTTCCACGAAATAATCGTCCGTAAATCGGAGGAGTTTGTCAACGCGGTAAGTGTTCCTATTTCCACTCCGGGCAATTATGGTTTAGAGACCGGACAATAAACTTGATTGGCTCAGTAGCTTAAAATTTGAAATAAAACGCTAGTTGTTTGTTTCATGTGTCAATAAAATAGGGCCGTAAAGATTTTATAACCTAGGGTCTGTTCGAAACGAACGTTTCACGTTCGGTATAATAAAATATTCAAATTTTCCTACGACCGCCACCCTCCGGTTAATGTTTTTATGTTTCGCGTCTGGACACTGGCCAAACAGGCGGCGGTTTCGCGGAAAATCCAGTCGAGATTTCCGTGCGCGTTCATAAACATTTTTTCTTTTTTTTCGTTAGTGCCTCGCCGCATTCGTGGCCTCCGGAGTTTGCGAAAAGGGGATTGAATCAACTTAATCCGATTAGTTTACTTCCTAAACATGATTATGTCGTACAAAGACGAGGGGGTCTCTCGAATTTTAAATGTGATTTCGCGACAATTCGCGGTTAAGTACATTTTTCTTGTTACGTTTCGAATGTGGGAAAATTTGGAAACGACTTTATGTCTTGAAATAATGAAAAACATTAAACTGTTCATACTGCTATATACGAGCTCGCAAAGCTTTTACTGTATACCAGCGATGTTCGATTATTCGCGATGAACGAAATGCGACTGATTTTCACATTGGCAGACGAAAACAGAAAATTATCACAATTACCCATGTGCTTATGAATTCGTGACAGATTCCCACAATCGAAATGAAAATAGACATGCGATACTTAAAAAATAGACAGAGGAAAGGAAGTCAACATGGGGAAATTAAATAAATGAAAGAAATCAAAAATAAACGCGAAAAACTTTTAGAATGGGCAAACAAAACAAATCCAAACAAAAGAGACGAATCTTCCATAATACGAAAAGGAAACGAACACTAAGAAGATATGAAAATCTCCATAATGATAAAACACACAATATAGACACATAACTAAAGCCCGGACTTTAGGCACTACAAATTCGTTAAAAAAAGGCAGTGAAAAGGCAATAAAAATACTCAAAATAGGCACTTAAAATAGGCATTTATTATATACTGATAGATAAAAACAGATAAGATAAAACAAAAAAACATTCGATGTGAATACTTATTCTTTATTAAACATAACTACCAATAGTTTTCTCAAATTTTCATACTTTACTTTGTCGTCTATCTGATAAAATATGTTTATACAACGAAAAAGATGTTAGAAGGTGTTATTTCTCACCAACCCGGTGATAGGGTATAATTTTGAAAATCCTCTGAAAAGTAAGTCACGGCGGGACTTACTTTTCAGAGGATTTTCAAAACGAAAAAGATCTCTCCACATCAACAGATGTCAAAGGTGCATACATAAATGAGGATATTTCGATAGGGTTCAAGAAATTACTGACCCCATCTCCTAATAAAATCGAATTTATTTCGCGCATCTTGACCAAACCACTATTGTTCTGCAATACTTTTTCACATTTTTCTTTCATGAACTCTCCTTTTAATCCAGGCGCAGAATTGATTCTTTCAATTGTTTCATCCATAATGTTCAATTGCTCTTGTAATTTTAAATTCCTCTCTTCTAGTTTTTGTATTGATGTTGGAATTGAATGAAAATGTGCAAGTATGTATGCTAAATCAGACTGGATATTCTTTTTGGACAAAACATCTGTACATATTTTTATTGAAGCTGCATCATTTTCGAGGTGATCCACTATTTCTACAATTTTCTCGAAATGGGTTGCGTAATAAATGGCAGCCGATATCCATGTACCCCATCTCGTTATTGTAGGTTGAGGTGGTAATGGCAGATCTGGTGCAAGTTCTTTGAAAATTTGCACCCTTGATGGAGCTTTTAAAAAAACTTTCTTGACGTTTGATATTAACAGATCGACATCGTGAAATAAACTTCGCGCTTCTTCAGCAACTCTATGCAATGCATGAGCTATACACGTCACATGAACCATTTTTGGAAATAGAACTTGCAGAACTTTTCCAGCTGCTTTCATGTATGGAGCGGCATCAGAAACAAATAGCAACACTGTCATGTTTCACTCCATCTGGCCACAATAATGAGAGCGCACTGGTAAATAATTGGGCTCTTGTCAAATTATTGGCTGATTCGAGTACTTCACTTGTTAATAAATACGTGTTAGAGTCCTGGTGAGTTGATTGTAGAGTTCCAATAATTACGTTGGCTACGTAGCGGCCAAGAGCATCGGTTGTTTCGTCAATGGACACCCACAAATTTTTACCTTCCGTTTCTTTTCTAATTTTGTTCATCTTTTCCTGGAACACTACATCAATATAATTTTTCCGGAGGGTGGACTCACTTGGCACGTGTTCTTTGGTGTATTTTTCAAGGAATGCTTTTAGAGAAGGATTTTCCAATTTCCAAAGAGGAATGTTCGCATCCATCAGTGCTTTACATAAATCCAAAGAGAATTGGGATTGTCGATTGGATATAACGCCGAAATTCGGAAGCAGACACGTTTTTACTATCGCAATTTTTCGAAGCAGCATTTTTATGTTTCACTGTTGAAAGGTGCTGGGATACAAAATACTTCTTCTCAAAATTCACTTTACAGTCACATATTTTGCAGAATAACACAGAACCGTCACTACTGAAAACGTCTTTACCGAATTCGAGTATTAATTTATTCAATTTTGTTTGCTCGGATGCTCTGACTTTAGGCATATTGGCTGGCGATAAGTTGAACCGAATGGGCGAATGGTGAAAAACAACTGAACGGAAATGGGTATTACGATATATTTATACCTATAGGTATCTGGTTTTAGGTTTTCCCATCAGTAACAGTTGTTGTATCAATTCCTAGAAAAAGGGAACTATCTCTTGTCTATGTACCAATCCTGCCTACCTGAGATCTTAGGGTTTCCCACTTTATACTATCATAAATTGTTCGAAATAGGCGAAATAAGTCATAAAATCCCATTTTAGGCAAAATAGACAGAAAATACGAAAATAGGCATTTTATGGCATTTTGCCTAACATCCGGACTTTACACATTACTTTGAGAAAGAGTTAAAAAAATTCAAAATACATTTGAAAACAATAAATTGAAAACAGAAACGGAAACAGAAGAAATAAACCCTAATGAGACAAGCGAACATTCGGTAATTTCTGTGATGAAGACAGGAACAGGGATTTCTCAGTCGAAATTTTCTGGTATTGATTTTGATAAGAACTCCACTTTTTAGAATAGACCTTCAGTTACGACCCTGTATATACGATAATCATTCATTTTTCGTTAGCCTACCACTTTACGTCAAATGCAATCTCTAAAACCCTATGGAACTTCTGTATAACAAGCACGCTATTATTTCGTCCTACTTTTACATTATCATAAGCCGTCGCTGATTTTATCAATGGATTATGTTTGGTTTGTTAGCGCCATTATTCGTTTTATTGGATAAAGATTGATCATCGTCGGTAGAGCTGACAGGAACCGAATTAATATTCCCCTATAATTTAAAAGACCCGCAGTTTTTCCATTGGCAGGTTCGCAATATCAAATTAAAAACGTATTTTTAGAAAAAACAATTTCTGGATAATACATCGAGGTTAATGGAGTTTCGGGTGCACGTTAAACGGATTTGTTTTGATTTTTTGGAACTTTGTATCTTCACATCCATCAATTATATTTACGATGCTTTTATAGACCGTCTGAAGGCAATTTTAACTGTACGAAATTGTTGCTTTCCAATAGCGAAATAAAGAATGGAACTTCATAAAACGGAGCTCGTCATTTCCTTCGGCGGCGGCAGGGCCGCTCCGAAAATGATTTATTAACGTTTCATATGGGTTATCCGAATACGATTTACAAATCCTTTATAAATGGAAGGAGATCTCGCGCTAATACTGACTCAACAATACACCCTAATAGCGCAACTCGGTATCAAATTCCCGATCATTCATCCTCTTTGAAAGATTGATACGACGATTAATCTTCTCGGCGATCCATCATAATTTGTACCATCAAACTCGAAGACTGCGGATTTCGAGAACTCCATTTCTGGGGCATGTCATGGGAACAGTTGGAGGACGCGCTATTATCTACTGAACATCATTCGTATAGAAATTTGCTTTGTGAAATAATAGGAGGAATTCGAGTAATCCGTGATACTTGTTTGTACCATTCAATTCCGTTACCATGACAATAATACAATCGAAAGTAAGAGAATCCTCAATGAGTTTAAAGAAATCAGGTGAGTTAGTGTAAAGATATAAAAACTATCAAATTCTTCCTTCTTAAAAGTAGAATGAATATAATAGGTCTTATAAAATAGGCAGCTGAAGATGCAACTGCCGAATATTTAGTCGGTTGTTTATTCAATCTCATTTCCATTTGGAATTGGAACAATACGAACCGATTACCTCGCACCACTCGTCGAACTATAGGGGTGGTTACGAGGATGCTCGACGATTCTAATTCTCGGTATTTCTATTTTCTCTGGTAGAGACGTTGAGACGAATTCCCTTGCAATTAATCACCGCTCGACGAATTCGACAACGTTCCAAAACGAGGAATCTATTTTAAGCTCCTGAAAGCAGTGGTAACCTAGAAGGGTTAACTGTAGGAATAAGTAGGATTGCTGAATAGAAAATATTTAAAAGAAACGAAAGTCTGATTTATGATCACTTAATTATTTTCAATTAATCCGCACACTGAATTGTCGGATAATAAACCTTTAGTTCTCCATTCAAGGATACAATCACCATTAGTATAACACCAAGACAATTCGAAGGTGTTAACCACATATTTATCATTACGTTAACGACCTTTTGTTCTCCACGTTGGTTGGCGAGAAGTTCTCACGAGAAGTACTTCGCGGGATCCGGTGAGTGTGCCGGTCAGATTTGTCGGTTCACGATTTGCTCGCATTCGAAATCCGATCGCATGACACCTAGGACAAAGGTTGCGTCGGTTGCTGGATTAATCGCGCCCCCTTCCCCCGTCTACCCCATTCGCATTCAAATGCAAGTGTCGGGGCGTTTTGGGCCCCGTTGCATAGTGGCACGCACAATATTTGGACAGCCGTCTCACCACTGTCACCGACACGCGAACTACTTATCACTCTCTGTATTAATTTAAACCCCTCGTCACCACCTCGATTCGAATTCGGTGTAGTTTAGAAACTGAAACAGAGGCGTGCTGCGGTTCTGGGGGGTTCGTTATTTATTGTCGGCGGAGGATTAGCGAACGATTAAATGAATTTTACGGTTTTTGTTGGGTTGTTTCGCGTAACCCACCGACTATGTACTTCGTTAAAATCACTATAAACTTTCCTGCTAGACTGCTGGTATTCCTTTGGATTTTGCCCCAAGCTGCCGTTTTTCCTAGGATTCATTCGACCTTGCTTTTCAGAATTTTTCATTTTCTTTCAATAGTCACATATTATTCGAACTCCGAATCGTCGGAGACTTTTGGATATGGTACAAACCGTAGCTCGAACATGGCATAACTCAACATAACATCCAAGTGCAGAATTTGCTTTTCTAGCAAATTAATGCCTTCTTGATTTTATAAAAAAATGTAATTAACAAAATACCGCTACTACCTTCCTTGGAGTGTACAAAATTTTTAATGAAAAATTTTAGATATTTATCCTAGCATTACACTACTACTAAAACCTAAAGACTAAAAGATTTTTTTTTTAATTATAAAAATGCAAAAACTGTTTGTCCGATAGTGAAGAAATAATTTCATTGAACACAGTATTTATTACATTTAATCATTAAAGAAATTCTTTTTTAAGACACAGCGTTAAATATAGCACTACTAATACAAAACCAATATTTAAAGTGGTCGCCATATACGAAATAGTCATTCCGTAAACTTCATTTCAGGAACGTTACTGCACATAAGGGCTCGCTTAGTCCCGAAATAACTGTTGCATTTTACGGTTGATAATTATTATTTTGAAAGGCAATCCACTCACAATTTTTCAATTTGTTAAACAATTTCGCTGTTTCTCTTATGAAGAATAAAAAAACAGCCACAAAGAAAGTGCATCTTATTTACGGCATAATTAAAGGTACTAAATGCTAGAAAAAAGTTTTTCGATAAGATGACTGAAGAAGAAAAAAAATTGAAACAACAATGAACGGAAATTTAAAAAAAAGAGAAAAGAGTGGATAAAATTACTGAATGACAGAACCCGCATAACATTGCGATACAGGCTCTTTTGACCTATATAGATAAGTTACTAATTGATAAAGATTTTTCGATAAAGATAATATCTATACAGAAGATTTATAGCGTGACTAAAGATAGTCTGTACAGATTTAGGCGTTAGTTCAACTATATAAAACAGATAAAGAAATTTATATACTTATCCTATACAGGATGCAAGTTATTACTGATACGGGCTTTGCATTATCGTTATCATTCCTATACTATAATTCATGTATGGAATGCGTACAGTGTCATAAGGAATATTAGATATTTTATATAAGAAATATACAGACTTATTTGCTTATTTTTTTCATCGAATATCATCAGGTCTCAAAGGCATTTCGTATAAAGTAACGATATGGCTATTTTTGGAATTTGTTTATATTCTACAATCAATGTACAATAGAATAATATACAAGTAAAACTTATCATTTTAACTTATGCACTTTTCCAGTGAAATTTTATTCTTACAGCTTATATAAAGCATCGTTATGTTATAGATATTTTATCGGTATAGACCGCGTAACGGTTTAGTAAAGATTGTCTTTACCAAATCTATATCAACGTTCGCATTGAACAAAAGAAGCGCGTGCATCACAATTACACATGAGACTTCACTGGTGTTTGATTTCTGCGTGAACTAAAAATGTATTGCGTTTATCAATTTTCAAAACTGTGTGTTGCCCACAATTTGGGTGAAAAAGGGTTAGTATTTATATTTGTTTTACTATTTTCGAAATCCATGTTTTCCAGCATTTTTTTCAAAATGCCAATAATTTCAAACAGTTCCAACAGAACAAGTCAAGTCTTTTTTTTTACAGAAGTGATGAAAGTTAATGCTAAGAGGACCCAATTCGAAGCAATGAACGAGTACATGTATTACTTACAACATGTTACCGACCGGATTCGTAGCACAAAGAAAAAAGATATAATATTTAATTGACATCTTTTTCTTTTCTTTTCGAAATTGTAGAAATTTGATTTTCGAAATTTCTAATAAAAAATGGAACGATTGGTACACTTCTCTATTGGTTTTGGAAAACATTCCCGAAGCTTTGTATAATTGTTCTTGCATGTAAATATTTTCTTTCACTTTCTTGAGAGCTTTTACTATTACAACTATCACTCTTTCGATATTAGATCGTATATGTGCCCAACGCCGACACGGTTCATTTTTAATTCTCGACATTTCGTAGATATCAAATTTCAATTGCAAACGTTTTTAATCACGCATGTAAATAAAACACCCAAAAATATTAACTTTTGTCAAAGGACCAAATAGACTAATGAATGATGCCAGGGACTCCACATCTGAGGTATTAGGTTCGAATCCAATCCTTGCCTTTCAATGAGGAAAAGGAAAGGAGGAGCGGAGCATATGACATAAACAAATATGGGGGTCCAAAATGGGCGTAGATAGAAAACACCGCCAATGAAAATGAAAGAGACTAATTTCTGTTTAAATTCAGTATTTTACAACCAATATGTTAAATTGGTGCTTAGTCATTTTTTTTAGTAAAGATATATCGATTCGATAAATTGAACTTTATCCAATCTACAGCCAAACTTTATCGCAGTGATGTCGAATCTATAAATATCATCTTTACTCAAACTATATCCAGAATATATTAAAACCCGAATCGTCGCTATACCAACTGAATATAGATACCTTTATCGGACTATAGAAATCAACAAAGTTCCGATACAGGTTCTATAGAGTTTTGTTATACGGGAAGTCCCAGTATGGAGCCATGTGGTACTCCAACGTGTGATATTCCTTCAACAGTTCACTCACGATTGGCAAACACTCTCTCATTTCACAGAAATATCACGAAGAACGGGACGCTCATATCTAAATATCCTGAAAGCGGCTCAAAAGAGCCAAGCAAGCGGTTCACGAAGCATACAAGAGCATTATTTTATTCGACTCAATGTAAAGGGCAATCTATTTGGAAATTATTTTTACCAATACTTTAAAAAATGTAATCAAGATAGATATAGGACTGTAAAGAAATGAACACCTCGCTACGTTTCTTATATAAAATTATTCAGAATCCCGCACCTATAATAAAGCGAGTTTACTGTTTTGAAAAACATAAAAAAGACCCACTTGAGTATTAAAGGTCAAACAGATATCAATTATTTTTATCTGTTAACATTCCATAACTATATTCTCGAACATGCATTTCATTTTCGGAACAATAAAAATTTAACGAGAACAAATGAATGATCATGTTAGGCAAAGAGCCAATTCATGTTCGGTCGCCAATAAGTCGAATTAAGTAGACATAAAATAACGATAAAAACATTTCTCGCGTGGGCGACTGAAATTACAGGTTACCCAAGTTGGTACGATCAAGCCAAAAAACAAAATTTTCCCATACTTTTCGAAACAGCGCCACTGCTTCGAATAAGAAAAAACGACCCATTAGAAGACAGCCATCTCGAATTACAAACCGATCCGATAAAAAAAGTCCCAAAACGCCGACCGAAATATTAACAATCGAAAAGGTGAACGGCTAATAATGGCCGGTTATCTGCGCGGCACATCCGAACGGGGTAGAGATGATTCTCCGCTTTTTTTGGGCTGTGTGTGTGTTTTTGCCGCTTCCAATCTAGATTATAAAAGACAAACGATCCGGGATGGAAAGCGTCCATGGGCGCCGTCGCTCGGATTTATCGTCAGGTGCGGAAAGTCAATTCCGGTCCCGAAACGGGAACATTGATGAAGAATTTCAATTTCCCGCCGCACGGAAAAGTAATTGCGTAATTTATCTGATATCTCGCGCGTCTCGAAGCCCGTCGTCCCACTCGAATTTTTCCCATTGATACAATCTAAATCCGCGACATATAACAAACGTTAAAAACGGCCCATTTACGCGACACCTACCCAATCTGATATTTTTGATTGCAAGTAGCATAATAAATCTCGTTCGAACAGGGACGGAACCGGCTTTTATTGTTTCGCTTTCTTTTTTTTTCCGGTCCGTCCCTCCGGGAGTTTTTTGAAAGCCCGTCCTGCCTGTGCGAGTTGTGATTAAAAGGAGAATATAAATCTTCGGAAGTGCTTCTTGCCGGATAAATCCATAGAGGTCGGACACCTAGATGTATGGCGGATAATGAGATAAATCGCGTATAATGCCTTCTTGTTAACCGCCAGCTCGAATCGGAATAAATCGGCATTAGTTGCTTATTCACTGGATTCCTTTTGGACTTTCGATATATCTTTCGTGGCAGCAGTTTCATTCATAATCAATGGTGGATGGAAAATCGTCTCTTTACTTTCTCGTCGCTTATAATCAACTATTACTATATTGTTAACATATTATATTTTATAATATTCCGCAGTTTCATAGTTCTTTCATGATGAAAAATGTTCGCTGATTCGTTAAAGTGAAGAACGTTCGTTATAATTCCTAGGATCGAAAACTTTTCTTCCCCTCAACTTTTGCTTACGCCTCGCTGGAAACTGTGCATCGGTATCGTAAACGAAAGTTTCGATTATCATTATTTCCGCATCGCCGAAAGTGCACGTTATTGCGATTCCTGTAGGGACGTTGCATTCCCTTCTTTTGGCGGAAAGTGTCCGGCAAATAACCGAAAGATCATCCGCTTCGCTTAGTTGATTTCCCACGGGCGCACTCATTTTTTGCTTTCCGCCTACAAAACGTCGCTGCCGCGTCTGTACGACGATCAAGTTTCAACATGACCTCTTAAGAGAATAATTTCCAGACGATTTTGTATCGGAACTTCATTTCTTAATTGGCGTCGCAACGTCGAAAGTTGGATGACTGTCCCCGTTTCGCCCCTATCGACACGGTCGAAGTTAACGAGTTGAGAAAACCCATTCCGTTCCTACAATACGACATTCTCGAGCGAAATTGAAGAGCGAGCAATATCAAACGGAATTCTTTCAGGTGAACATGTCGGATGAAACGCAATAAGCCCAAACCGAAAGCTATTCTATTTATGTCTAGTAAATGGGGCCATAAATTGCGAAACTTAGCAGACAGTAAAACTGTAATTATCCATTGTGAAGGGTATTGTGTTGCTCTGCCCACGAAGACGAATCCGGGCGGAAACAGAACTCCGCATCCTTTCGCCGCGGCTTAAGATTCAGATTTCCGCACCGAAATGCTTAATTGACGCATTTCGCTTTATTGATATTCGCCGTTGGCTTTCGTTAGTTACTTCAAACGATATTTGAACGCAACAGAAAGTTGCGAATTAGCTGTCGCAAAGGTCTGACTGGCCGGTGATGATCTCGTGATAATTGGTTACCCACTATGTATGAACGTTTTGTCGTGAACTGCAGTGTTGAGTTTCGGAATTAGTTCACGAAACTCGGCAATTATAAGTTTTTGAGCGAATTCTATAACAATAGTCGTATTGTATGACTTTGTCAAGGGTGGTATCCTGCAGTCTCCCGAGCTCCCTTGCTGATGTATAGGGTTTACTTCGAGTTATTCGCCATTTTGTAATTTCGCGATTGTTTCGAACTGCATTCGCCACATACGTAATAACTAGGAAAGCTATACTTTCCACTCAATTTCGTAATGGGATTGTTTTTCATCAATGGTTGAATTGACCAATGTTGCTCTATCCACACTAATATGTAAATATTCACACCCAATAGTAGGCAAAACAGAGATCATTGATCATCTGTCGCTTCGTATTTTTGAAGACTTGATTAACTAGTCGTGAAACTGCTATCGCAATTATGCCTGTTTGCAGAAAAGAGGATATTTTCAACGAATAAATACTTTGGACGTTAAGTCAGCGCGTTTACGATACAATATCACTGCATTATCACGATATTCTTCACTTCTACCGCTACACACATGCACAGTAAACAAGTGTCGACCCCAAGTTTTACCCATGACAAAACGCGCTTATAGTAGTTTTCACTTCAAAAAAAGTATGGTTTGTTCATTTTTTAACCATATTAAAATGAAACATCACCGAAGAAACTTTCGGACAAGGAACAAAACTTTTGCAGTCGTGTAATATAATTCTAGTCACATTTCACGATTCTTTAGAAATTCTCTTGAAAAATGAAGGAAAATTTTGCCAGTCAGTCCCCGATTTTGATGGAATCCATTTTCCAGAGAGCGTTGCTAATGATTCCAGTAAATTGCGACGGTTGGCAGTCGTTGAAACTACTGTTAAGGCGCAGATGATCACGAAATTCATCCCAGATTTCGGCACTAATCGCGACTGTGAATGCGGTTAGATCAATTATTGGCAAGCTATAGAGTGGAACCACCTCGAATGGCAAAAAGTACTTTTTGTTGCCATCTGATGGAAAAGAACCAAATCAAATCCCTCAAAAAGAATTTCTTGAGATGATTAAATTGGTATTTGACTCGACAGTCTTTTCTTTTAATGGAGATTACTACAAACAACTGATCGGATGCCCTATGGGATCAATGTTATCCCCAATAATTTCTCAATATGTGATTGATGATTTACCGGATGATTGCCTGATTAAATTACCGTTTGAACTACCTCTTTTGAAAAAGTATGTAGATGACATTGTATGTGTCATTCCTCAAGGCGAACAGAATATAATACTTGACATAATGAATTCATATAATAGAAGAATTCAATTTACAATAGAAAACGAGATAGACCAAAGTGTGCCATTCTTAGATAATCGAATAATAAGAACCAATCAGACTCTTCATACAGACTGGTATCAAAAACCCACAGATACATCCATTTCAAATCATATCATCCTATAAAAGTAAAAATTAATCTGATTCAAAATTTAAAAACACGTGTTTCAAAATTGAGCCATCCTACATTAGTTCAAAAAAATATTCAAAAACTTAAAATAATTTTATCCGGAAATGGATATCCCATTCGTTTTCTCACAAAATCTTAAATAGTAGTAGTAACAACTATAACAATAATCGATCAATACAGAGATCTGATGAATTACAATATGTCACTTTACCACATATGGAAGAATTGACCAACAAACTATCTAGAGTCATAAAAAGTACACATACAAAAATCGGAATTAAAAATGTAAAACCCTTAAGATGTATTTTTAACAATATGAAAGATAAAATACCTGTAATGAAAAATTCAGGTTTAGTTAACAAAATACCTTGTAGAGATTGTGATAAATGTTACATTGGAGAGACATCAAGATTTTTGAAAGATAGGATCACATCACATAAAAGCGACATTAACACCAATAGAAGCTCATGCAAGTTAGCCGAACATGTTTTAACAACCAATCATATTATGAACTTCGATGGAACAGTTATATTGGACAAAGCAAAAGATACAACGAAACGTAAATTTATTGAGATGGTGAGAATTTCGCAGGACAACTCGACTATGAATAACAAAAAAGATATTGAAAATCTTAGTGGAATTTACGCGAATCTAGTCAATTTGGATCATCAACGGATGCAAAACTCTTACCGAAGACTTGATAATTATCCAAATTCATAATATACGTTCACTTGTTATCTTTTTTGACGTAACATAATTGTAACTTTCATGGTGTCAATGTCATCTCATGTTTTTGAATTTGAAATCTGAGAGAATATCCTCAAGCTATAGGTATACCATTTATAACCAATTTGTTCCCATAATAATGTTGTAGTCCTATTTCAGACCCGATGATGAAAATAAACATTTTCGATAGCTTGTCTAGATAGCAAAGAGTAGTTTTTCTCATTTTGCCATTTAACCCAAAATAATTTAATTGTTTGAAAAGTACCAAATAAAGTCAGAGTAGAAGAAAATTACTTTAGAAACTACAAAAATAAAATCAAAGATCCGGAAAATTTTGATTTCGTGAATGTTTTTAATCTTTTACTTCTTGATTGTTCACATGTTTGTGTAATTTTCACAATATATTGTAGATACAATTTTTGGAGATTCATCATGAGAAATTCTTGGGTTTTAAGCGCCTACGGTTTTTTTTTTGAAGTGAAAATTCTTTAAGCGCACTTTCCTTGAAGAGTAAGATGATAAATCCTCGACAGATCGTTACGGAATTGGCGAATAGGCGAAGGGAGATATATGAATTAGTGAAGAAAAAAAGAGAAAATTACGTTTATTAAAGTATTCCCTCATAGTCGCAGTTATGTAGGAATTCGATATGCTCGAGCGATGTACCCGAATAGACCAGTTTGGGTTTAAAGAGGCAAACAAATAAGGAATAGAAAAGATGTCTATATTTATAATTCAATTATGACTATATATCTCCCTCTTCTTTCATATTTGATTTCTTCTTTATTTAAATGGGAAACGCGGAAAATTTTGGATGTTTCCTTTCATTTCCGCAACCAAAAGAATACCGTTAGATTCAATTAACGTTTTCGAGAATAATCCAAAATTGTTCGGTCCGTTACAATGAATTTCTGATCGAAACCAGTTGAATAACGGGTTGATCGGGTTTCCAATCACAGTAGTCTCCCCTTTGCTACTTTATTTACAATGTTGGGGCATTCTCCTATTTGCTTTTTAGCCCTTTTGCTTGTTCGCGCGTAATTATTGCGGGGTCGAAAGTGACGTTTAATGTTTCATTATTGATCTCGGTGTTGGATCGTCAATGCGGAAAAGCCGGGTATTTTAATTATGCCGTAGGTGGAAATGATTTAGCGTGGATCAAGTTCGCCCCATTAATCGAACGTTCCCGGTAACAAGCGGCAGTAAACGGGTAGCGCGAATCGGATATTTATCGGAGATGAAGGGTGAACGGTTAACGAGAGAGTGGGTGGGAAATAAGAATTGTAATATATTATTATTCGTATCTAAATTGACATAGAAATTCACGCTTAGGGCTTGAAACGGAAATGGAGAAATTCATAATAAATTCGCGCCGTTTCGAAGATCCAATTTTCCTTTCACAATAAGCGTCGAAAAATCGTGCCGGATCCCCGTTTCGTCTCAATTAAAATTTACGATCGGGGCACATCTTTCCCAGACCCTCATAATGAAAGCTCGAAATCGTTCGCAATTCAATTAATGATACGACACCAATTAGTTCGAATGATAACACTTCCCGCAATAAATAATGATTCTATTGTTCTGCCGAATACCGACGACCGGATTGTTCGACGAATTTTACCGTTGGCGTTTTTCGACGATTCGAAACAATAAAATAATAATAACGGACTGGCTTAATATAATCGATTTGGTCTATCTCTATGAACAGGGTGGAGACGTTGTTTTGACCAGAGTATGTATGCCGTGTAATCCTCGGCTAAACACGAAATGTGTATATCCTGCTGCGAGCAGGGCTTCACTTAGCGCTAATCTAACCTCTTGACATCGGGTTACACAGGGAGCAACTACGAGCAAACAGTTGTTTCCCACTTCCACTACAAGGATTAGATTAGATCTGTGTACAGAAATAGCGTTGACGGGCTATACTTAGCGTTGAAATATACACGAAGCAGATAATAACAAAAATTCGAATACACAGCTGCGAACTGAGATTTTCGGCTCCACTTATACCAGCATTCAAAAACAGAAAACTTTTGCAATCATTTTCTTGAATGTGAAAAATTAATATAAAAACTATTAATTAAAATTTTTGATGTTCCTTCAATCCTAGTCGTGTTGCGTCCATGTTTAACAATTCTGATTCTGGTCAAATGCTCAATATGACAGCGATTATAAAATCGAAAATTGTATTTTCCAGATTTTCCCTATTTTCATTGAACTTAAAATTTTTTTTCATTTTTTGGAACAACTTCATATTTTCAGTCGATTCGATAAAATTTTCCTCAACATCATGAACAGATTTGTTTAGCAAAGTTTCAGAGGAAAGCGACAAAAAACTCGAACAAACTAAACCATTTTCGCCACATTCCCTTCAAGGATCGTCCATTCAGAATTAACAAAAGTTTTAGTTTTCAATTCACCTAATTTCAAATTAACTTTGTGCGCAATTACCAATTAGTTCTTAATTAAATTCCGTCTCCTCTCGCTGGTACATTTTCCATAGATAACCCAAATTAGTGGAATCGAAATGATCGTATTTCATGTTATCGAATTCGACGAAATATTAGATTATCAGTTTCACAATATCACACCTGAGTAACGCAGATACATATATTCGATCGCGATACCAAAATCGCGTTCGCAGCAACCGAATCGATAACACAATTATCATCGGATTGCGTGTAGTAACAAATGCGGTATCCGAATGTAAACCGATAATAATCTGATATTAATTAGGGTGCGCAGTTCGTAGGCTTGATTAAACTGTTGACGGTGCGGCTGTTGTCCTTCTCGCTGCCACGGAGCGGACGAGTTCACGTTCAAAATACGCAAATCCGTGGCACGCGGAGCGTGAAAATCGTGGATCGCCGCCGATAAAGATTCCCGCAGGAAGGAATTCGATCTCTCTCCCGTTCTGTGCGCGAAACCGCCAATTTGTTCCACCGAAACTGAATTAACGATCGCTCCAAACCGCCGTTTGTTCGTAACTTTCTTGAGCGCGCCTCTAAGTACTCGACATTATGGACCCTTGTCTTCGGAGGTTTTCGCCCTCCGGCCTGATATATGACCGGGGTTGCGACGCGCTCCCTGACCACTCTTGACCGTCCTCGTTATTTATGTTCATCCTGGATTCCCGGTCGTTTCGCTTCCCGCGGTACGGATTGAGAAAACAATTGGATGTGCCGCAATTTTTATTATTCTCGGTGTGGCTCTTTCACTCAACGCAATTAGTTGACACTTTATAAAGCGAACATTGCTTCCCACATTCCATAAAAAACGTCAATCCTCATAAACCTCTATGTATCTTGGGAAATGTTCGGAGAAAAAGTAATTTCGAAAATGGAAACGTCGGAAGACGAATGTGCTTCGCTGGCAAAAGTCGATAACGTCAGATATCAATTAACGAACGAGTCGCAATAACTGACGCGAAGGATTCGGTCGAATTCGGAAGATATATATAACTGATAGATTAAAGTGACGAGTCGCTCGCAAGGGCGGTTTTGTACTTAGTATGCATGACGGCGGTCGCCGCGGAAGGTTGGGGCCATAAATTCGAGTAAACCGATATCGGGTTACCACGTATACTGATTATTATAGCGGTAACTTTATTATATTTTTCGGGGATTAATATAATTTACGAGCCTATCTGACCGTCTTACTAATTCGACCGATCCCATAATTAAACGATAATGGAAGCTAACGATACCTCAGAGCTGGGGCCGCACCGGCTGCTCCGCCGGACCGGACGGTCATAACGTACGTGTTTCGGTTTCATCGACTTTACGTGGATATGTTGATTCTTAATCCGTTTAGGTAGAATTACCTTAATTCCTATTCCCCGATAGGTATTATATCCAATACTTGAATCTGATGGCGATTTTAAGTTCAAAGCAAAAAAATACACTCTATGGTTACGGAATGAAAAAAAATCACCTAACGATTGCACAAAAAAGGTGTGGAACCATTTGAATAAAGCAAGATCTGAATAGTTACACCTATTTGATCTCAGCCCTTTCAGATTCTCAGTTATTCACTTTCGCAAGTGAAGGCTTGCTGCGGTGCGGCATGCCCCATGCGCGCCTCAACGGGCACCGATGTATGGAAATTGGAAAATCCTTCTCTAAAGCGTTCCTTGAAAAGTACACCAAAGAACACGTGCCAAGTGAGTCCACCCTCCGGAAAAATTATATTGATGTAGTGTTCCAGGAAAAGATGAACAAAATTAGAAAAGAAACGGAAGGTAAAAATTTGTGGGTGTCCATTGACGAAACAACCGATGCTCTTGGCCGTTACGTAGCCAACGTAATTATTGGAACTCTACAATCAACTCACCAGGACTCTAACACGTATTTATTATTAACAAGTGAAGTACTCGAATCAGCCAATAATTCGACAATAGCCCAATTATTTACCAGTGCGCTCTCATTATTGTGGCCAGATGGAGTGAAACATGACAAAGTGTTGCTATTTGTTTCTGATGCCGCTCCATACATGAAAGCAGCT
Organism: Novius pumilus; assembly: GCA_020654155.1. Taxonomy (NCBI): domain Eukaryota; kingdom Metazoa; phylum Arthropoda; class Insecta; order Coleoptera; family Coccinellidae; genus Novius; species Novius pumilus. Next base: position 1,323,078 of record JAIFOV010000476.1, read on the forward strand.
GGAAAAGTTCTGCAAGTTCTATTTCCAAAAATGGTTCATGTGACGTGTATAGCTCATGCATTGCATAGAGTTGCTGAAGAAGCGCGAAGTTTATTTCATGATGTCGATCTGTTAATATCAAATGTCAAGAAAGTTTTTTAAGCTCCATCGAGGTTCAAATTTTCAAAGAACTTGCACCAGATCTCCATTACCACTTCAACCTACAATAACAAATGCCATACATGGATATCGGCTGCCATTTATTACGCAACCCATTTCGAGAAAATTGTAGAAATAGTGGATCACCTCGAAAATGATGCAGCTTCAATAAAAATATGTAAAGATGTTTTGTCAAAAGAATATTCAGTCTGATTTAGCATACATACTTGCTCATTTTCATTCAATTCCAACATCAATACAAAAACTAGAAGAGAGGAATTTAAAATTACAAGAGCAATTGAACATTATGGATGAAACAATTGAAAGAATCAATTCTGCGTCTGGATTAAAAGGAGAGTTCATGAAAGAAAATGTGAAAAAGTGTTGCAGAACAATAGTGGTTTGGTCAAGATGCGCGAAATAAATTCGATTTTATTAGGAGATGGGGTCAGTAATTTCTGAACCTACTGAAATATCCTCATTTATGTATGCACCTTTGACATCTGTTGATGTGGAGAGATCTTTTCGTTGTATAAACATATTTTATCAGATAGACGACAAAGTATAAAATTTGAAAATTTGAGAAAACTATTGATAGTTATGTTTAATAAAGAATAAGTATTCACATCGAATGTTTTTGTTTTATCTTATCTGTTTTTATCTAGCAGTATATAATAAATGCCTATTTTAAGTGCCTATTTTGAGTACTTTTATTGCCTTTTCACTGCCTTTTTTTAACGAATTTATAGTGCCTAAAGTCCGCTTTACTCATCAGGCTTGCTGAGTGCGGCATGCCCGGTTGATTTTCAGTCATGTATTTCAATCATCATTCCGTGAATGTAAACCTTTATGAAAAGAGACAGCTGTGCATAATTAATACTGGGTTTGAACAGAAGCAATTTTCAATGAGAAGTCCCACCAAACCATCGGGATTCTCCAGGCTCCGTCCCGAGATCACCAATTATGTTTGAACAGCAAACAGTGTTTCCGAAGATATTTTAATGACTTCCGATAAGTTGTTCATGAAACGTAAAATTAGGGAGGTCCGAAAACAGATCCCTGGGGGACCCCAATGTTCACACAGCTCGTCTAAGACAACGCCTTTTCCACTTCAATTCTAATAGTTCTATCAAACAAATAATCGACTGACGTAGATCATCCTTTGCTTTTATTGATATCCTGAAACTCAGAGGAACATTTCCAGAATGATGGTTTTTTTGTGGCCCAACTATTAAAGACCAATATTACGAAATATATATAGAATTGTGTGCGTTGTTCAGTTGATTAATATCCAAATTCTCGAACTGTATACTTTAAGATTCATCATTATTTCTTGAAATTTTTTTCTCGTAACACCAATATTGAAATTTGTGATATCATAATAATCATTATTATTGTTATTTTTCTAGACAAACGAAGTTTGTTGTTAATGAATTTGAATCACAGAATGGATGCTACTTGACATATGCCGTTTTAGATTCAGTGTGGAAAGATGGAAGACTTTTCGGTTTTCAAGATTTTTCTAAATGTAATGGTTTTCGTTTTATGTATCGTTTAAATATCAATCTACTGAGAGTCCATCGAAAATTACAAAAAAGAAACGTGGAAAATGTTATTTCGCAAAGTGACCAGTTCGTGTCGAATTTCTCCATCAGTTGCACAAAGGTTTCCTAGAAAGAAAACAAATACAGCCCTGATCCGCGTGGCGGATGTCGGAGAAAATTTCCCGAGTCGAAAACTCTCCGGTTCCGTTCGACAACTCCACCACAATAAACAGTCGTCTTTATAATACCTAAGTGACGTAGCCGGTAATTGGCGAGGTGTCGGAAGGCACGTCCGTGCCAAATAAAAGAAATTGCGAGAAAACCGTGTGAACGGCAAGACGGCAATACAAAACAGGGAGAGGGGAAAAAAGTTCACGTCGGAACCGGAATTGATTTCGTTATTCCGGGCCGGAGCGTCGGAACGGAACTTCGTTTTGCCGGATAATTCAAAAATATTGTTTGGAGTTTGCGAACGGTAAATATTTAATTTCGGAAAAGTTATCTCAGACCCGGAATTACCCGTAGGCGGCTGCGATTTTTCCGTAACGTATGGAATGGCCGACATTACAACAAGACTGAAAAGACCTAAACCAAGGAACACAATCCTTGGAAATTTGGTGTTACCGTCGGATGTTGAAAGTGAGTTGGATACATAAAGTAAAAAATACAGAAATATTAAGAAGATTGGTTAAGGCAAAATTTGAATGGCTGAACATAATAAGAGACAGGAAGCTGAGATTTGCAGTACATTTAATGTGTGGTCAAGCGGTAGGTTAATGTGAATGTGATGGAAGGAAGAAGATCAGTAAGAAGACCGAGGAGAATGTGGTGGGATCTTACTTTAATTTCTTATAGTGTACTGTTCAATACTTTAATGGAATCCAGAAGGTGGTTATAAAGCACCATTCCCCTGCACCTTACGGAATGTTGGAGTTTAGTTGTTCTGTTTTGATATCGACAATTGACTACCCTTTCTAGTGGGGTCAGGGCCGGATCTACAATTTTTAGCAGGGAGGCAAAGCACTCATGTGCCCCCTTAGGGAAAAAAGTTGGGTTGATTCAGGGCGGGTAATTATACAGGGTGCTTCAATGAAAATGGCCTATCTCATTCTATCACTATCACAGGAATTCAATCAGATACCGTCAATAATGTTTAGAGGGGGACACATTTTGAAATACACTTAAGTCTGAGAAAATCAACCCCAAGATTTGGGGCGCCTCAACCCCATGATTTTGAATAAGGAATTGGGGTCGAGTGATACATCATTTTGAACATCTTGTAATTCTCTTTTCAATATTATATATTTTGATTTCCTGAAATCAAAATTATTTGAATAAAACAAATTTTCTTCATGGTGTACTCATTTTGAAATCGAGCAAAAAAATTCTAAGCCATTCAAATCAAATGACCGAATTATCCTCCATTCACTTCCATACAATGAAACAAATGCCATCCAAACATTCTGCGTACTTTTTTCTCTTGTTAGAAAAACTTGTGAACCATATGATATTCCTATTGTTGATTCTCATCTGAATTCATTAAGGAAAACTTCGGTATCTTTTTCTTGCCAGGTGAGTATTAAATTTGGTCTTCAGCAATACTGCTTAAGTGAGTGAGAATGGTTTGTTCAATTCAAAAACGAATAGAACTAATCGAGTTGTATTACTCGAATGAGAAAAATGCAAGAAGTACTGCAAGAATTTTCAACGGAAATAATCTGGGACCTTCTGTTGCTTGTGGAAAAGTTTCGAGAAACTGGTTCAGTTCAGAGTAAAAAGCACCAACCAGAAAGGGTAGTCAACAATGAAGCTACTGAAATTGCTATTCTGGGACAAGTAGCTTTAATGCCTCACTCAGTACCTGAGAAAAATATGTGCAGCTTCTGGAGTGAGCCAATCATCAGGTTCAAGGATTCTCCACAACTCAGTGCAGTAAGGAAGATGACCGTACGCCAGACCGTGATAAACATTGAGCAACGCACCTTTGGGCACTGTGCTCAGCATGTGTCAGACATTATTGATTTTGGGTACCGTGGTACCCTCACTGTCGTAACAGTTCATGATTGAACAAAGCAATTTTCAATGAGAAGTCCCAGCAAACCATCGGGATTCTCCAGGCTCCGTCCCTAGATCACCAATAATATTTGAACAGCAAACAGTGTTACCGAAGATATTTTTTGATGACTTCCGATAAGTTGTTTATGAAGAGTAAGAACAGTAGCGGTTCCAAAACAGATCCCTGGGGGACCCCAATGTTCACACAGCTCGTCTAGGACAACACCTTTCCCACTGCAATTCTAGTAGTTCTATCAAACAAATAATCGACTGACCTTTGTTTTTATTTATATCATGAAACTCAGAGGAACGTTCCCAAAATGGTGTTTTTTTTGTAGGTTAGCTACTAAAGACCAATATTATAAAATATGTATAGAATTGTTTGCGTTGTTCAGTTGATTAATATACAAATTTTCGGACTGTATACACTAAGTTTCGTCATTATTTCTTGAAATTTTTTTCTCATAACACCAATCTTGAAATTTGTGACGTCATAATAATTTGTTATTTTTCTAGACAAAAGAAGTTTGTTGTTAATGAATTTGAATAACAAAATGGATGCTACTTGACATACGCCGTTTTAGATTCAGTGTGAAAAGGATGGAAGACTTTTCGGTTTTCAAGATTTTTCTAAATGTAATGGTTTTCGTTTTTATGTATCGTTTAAATGTAATTCTACAATATCCATCGAAAATTATAAAAAAGAAACGTGGAAAACGTTATTTCGCAAAGTGACCAGTCGTGTCGAATTTTTCCATTAGTTGCACAAAGGTTTCCTAGAAAGAAAACAAATACAGGCCTGATCCGCGTGGCGGATGTCGGAGAAAATTTCCCGAGTCGAAAACTCTCCGGTTCCGTTCGACAACTCCACCACAATAAACAGTCGTCTTTATAATACCTAAGTGACGTAGCCGGTAATTGGCGAGGTGTCGGAAGGCACGTCCGTGCCAAATAAAAGAAATTGCGAGAAAACCGTGTGAACGGCAAGACGGCAATACAAAACAGGGAGAGGGGAAAAAAGTTCACGTCGGAACCGGAATTGATTTCGTTATTCCGGGCCGGAGCGTCGGAACGGAACTTCGTTTTGCCGGATAATTCAAAAATATTGTTTGGAGTTTGCGAACGGTAAATATTTAATTTCGGAAAAGTTATCTCAGACCCGGAATTACCCCGTAGGCGGCTGCGATTTTTCCGTAACGTATGGAAATGCGAGGTCGGGAAAAGTTCCGAAAACGTAACGAGCCCGAACGTTTCTTTCTACGTATCGTCAAATTCGAATTACGGAACGTAATCTCGAACGCGGGGTAGTAAAGTCCGCCGCACCCCCGGAATAAATAATACCTAAAAGGAGGGATCGATACGCGGTCGGCATATTTCAAAATATTCTAAGTCCCACGACCGGACCGGAGTTATTACACTTCTGAACGAGATTTATCTGGGCGACATATTGCCGCCAAGGGGTTGGTAAATCCCTTATCCCGGGAGGTTTGAATCGATGCTTTATCGCCTGGCTGCCACCCCCTTTACGGCGTAGCGCGAGGCCGCAAGATGAAAAATTCGGCTCGGTCGCCATTACGATATAGCTATCGAACGAGATTGAATATTTCATCACGTCGTGATTGTTTCGGGGGTGGCGGAAACTCTCCTCCTTGGATCGGAAACTTTATTGTCGCTTTTCGCGGTGACCCGACGTTCAGTTAAAGTCCACTTTTTGGACACAGTGGGTGAAAAAGTGCACATTTAGGTCAAGAAAATAGCGCCTGCGGCGATTGTCCGCGATAACGACCTACGCCTAGCGTTCTAATAACTGTCACGAAACGAAACGGCCCTCCCGAGGAGATGCGACCACTTTAGCCACTTTAACGGAATCTCACACGACCCCATATCAAAAACCCCCATCGTCGAGATAAAAATCGAGGCTCCAGAAAGTGCTTAAAACGAAAATATCTACCATTTTAAGACAGGCATCAAGATACGTATTTCGAAGTTTCATAAAAAGAGGGAAAAACAAATAAATTGAAAATGAACTCCGCTTTTGCATACGTTTTCCAACATATTCGAGAATCTTCCATAAAATCCCATTCGAAGAGAAATTCGACGCATTTATCTAACCTGTCCGACGCGGTTCTTTTACCGCATCGCATGTTCCCGAAGGATAATAACAGAGCTAATATTTTTCGCCGTTCGTTGTCCCTTCAAGAAGGGATTTCGCTCCCCTATCACGAAGTCGGGACGACACGCTCCGTTCCCATATAGGGACCATCGCTCATTCCCGTCGAAATCCCGCGGCGGAAAAATTAAATAAAAAAAAACAGACCGCTCGTCCGGATCGGCTAAGTCGCCGGAAAAGTTTCCGCTAATGCGTCGATCGACGGATCGGAAAGTTTCTGTGACCGGCCTCATAATTGAATGTCGCGAAAATTAACGGGTTCGGAAAACGATCCTCTCGCCGCCGGACGGATTAGTCCGAGGCGGACGTCGGAATTGGACTCTAAGCCCTTTTTTTTCGCCAAACGAACGTTTCGAACGTATCCGACGTGGAAACTTATTGTTTTCGTGAAAAGAATAAACGGACTTCTTTATGCTGATAGCCGAACGTGACGTTCTTATTTTTTCTGAGCTACAAAGGAAATGTGGTAAACGAGGCCGTCAGAAAATTGAATAAATATACTTGTTTGATACGAAACTGGCACATTTTTGTGGCAGCTGCTCCGCTTTTCTTTGTTTCAGGTTTTCTTTAGAAGGAAAATAAAATGCAAAATTAATTGAAGCCGCAAAAAATAGTTACCATTCTACATGGAGCAAGTCAAACACAATCCCCTAGTGAAAAAAATGAAATTAACTTCTTTTTCTCCGCTTCTATTGTAACTAAAGAATTTCGTCAAAAAATAACGCATATCGCATTATCTTCAGTAAATTACGCGAAAGACTTGCAAGGGTTCTCGCAACGAATCTCGCCCGTCGCTATTCATGTCGAAGATGGAAGTCTCGAGGGGCTCGAAAAAGCGAAGAGATAATGTAATGTAGCCGCCGCCAATGGAGAGAGCGTTCCGCGAGCACAGAAGCAACATCAGACTTCAACTTATGCACATAATACTTCCGCTTTACGATTTTCATCAAGAAGTTATTATTATCACTCAACCTGTTTTATCGCCATTGTACGAGAAGCCGTAAGCTCTGCCTAAGTAAATATGAAGTAAGGTTATTAAAATCTCCATATCGTCGACGTTCCCGCTACCAGACACGAGCTCGTCTTCAATATTTAATTTCGCCACTTCGCGTTTCCTATTTTCCGACAATTTCCCGGTCGTTTAATGTGCGACGCGGAAGCACAAACCTATCGTGATCGAAGATCGAACGCAGAAGTCGACTTCATAAACGTTACCCGACCCGGATGATTGGACGAAATAACTAAAAACACCGAATCATTCTCGAAACATTTGTTTAGTTGCTTAGTTGCCGTAAAGAAAACAACGTAATCTGTTGTTTGTTTGATGAATGCCGTGCTTTCAGTTTTGGACCCCGGAGCGACCCAAGAGGGTTGATCTCGAAGGGTGCTAGTTAAATATCATCAAAGTTATTTCTTTGTTTTCAATATAAAAATAAAAGTTGGTTTGGAAAAATCTAGTCTTGTTCGATCTGAAGATGCGTATCTTTAATCGACTCTATATCTTTGACGTGACTTGAGTTACAGAGGGATTTTGAGGTTTAAACATTTTTTTATACGCTTGCGCAGCGAACTAAGTGTGCGGACGTAAAGCCTTAACTTTGCCGTCCTTACACGATCGAAGTAGTATGTGCAAGCGTGTGTGTATAGTGGTGTGCCGCTCACCTAAACGTGCGGTTCAGTGTCGCTCAGACTGTTTAATGAGCTACGACACACTGTGCCATGGCACTTTGAACATACGGACAATACTGGTGCCACGCTACACTGAGCTCATACGAAATGAACGTTACCCCAATCGTCGTTTGCGCTATACATGCATCAACGGTTTTTGTTAACTTTTCTTCATTAAAAGCTAAAAATAAATATTGAATGCGATGTAGCGCTTTTGTGAAATAAAAAAGTTTCTTTTTCAATTTAAATTTTTGTAATGAATCTGAAAACGCTTAATATTTCCGAAATAGTTGTACATGAATTACGTCTAGAATTTTCTGAAAAATCCAAAAATTAATATTATACAAGGGACTGCAATCGAAATAATAAAGTTGCCACTGAAGCATCATCTATAATATTTTTTCTTGAGAAAAATGTGCAATTAAAGATACAAATCCATGTGTCCAAGCATATTATGGAATTTATTATTATTATTGATCTGGCCAATCCAAAGAGGAGGGCCGCGAAAATTAAATTTCCCATAATATATCAACAAGCTACCCGATAATAAATACGGAATGTAATCGCCGGGTATTTAGCTCAGTCGTTCTCCGATAAACGCGGAAAATTAGATACCGAACACAGGAACCCGGTAAATTGGTTTTCCAACATTCGCACCACGCCCAACGAAAAGAAATCCGCGCCGTTCATATATATCATCAATAACAGATTTCGTGTCGGTTATTACCGATCATTACGAACGCCATCGAAAAGTTTAATTCCATATCGGCGCCATTTGGAAAATCTCACACCCCATCAATTTTCCGCGGTACCTATACGTTAACTGATCGGAAATTGTTTTTCATCACGAAATTTCGAAATAGTATTCGCGGAACGGCGGCCGCAAAAACATCGAAACGAATCCTTTTGTCATTTCCATAATTAACAACGTCCAATTAGTAATGGAAATCGGACCGAATATCGTCCTCGTGATTATTAATAAGCGAATCGGAAATCGACCGTAACTAACCGGACGAAAAACACGCGAAATAATCTGATTTAACAAACAAATGCATTTGAAAGTCAACTGAGCGACAGGAAAAATTCCGCGAACGAGGACCGGACCGACTCGCGGATTTTCTCGCTTCGTCGCGGAATTATCCGACGATTCGGCTCTGAATCCCGCCGTCCGGATGAGATGTTAATTAAAAACGGAGCTGGCAAAAAGACGTAAAGCTCATTTGTGATGCAAATTGAGGAATGTGCGTTCCGTGAACTTAATGTATTATTTAGCAAAAGAACGGATGAATATTCGCGAGAGATATATCGGTTCAAAGTCGCTTCTCCTGGAAAAGCGAACGGCTTTCCGTTCCGGCTCGCATTCGCATATGGAGAGAAAGAAATCGCTCGATAATGGGTATTTATTATGTATAAGGGTTTCAACGGCCAGTCTGGCAATTCTACGTATACTTTTTCTGCGTCGGAAGATCGAGCACCTCAAGATTTAACCGATTGAAGTCTGGCTGTTGTCGTTGGGAAAACGACAAGTCGAAGACGGAATAGCTCTGTTTTTTTTCCTGGATAGGCACCGGAGCCCTTCTATTATATCCATAAAAGTAACAGTTCAATCGACTGCTTATTTTTCTCGAATCACATTAAACTTTAGTTTATTCGTTTCTGCCGATTCGTTATCGAGTTATTCATTTTAAATCCCTCAAATGATTAGTTTTGTATCACTATTAAACAAGGGTGACACTATGTAATTAAAGAAGAAAAAGTGTATGTGCGTCAGCTCAGACATGCAAATTCGAATTTATTTGCTCTCGTTTCTTACTTCGCTATTGTGTCGGGGTTATTCGTATGAGCACGAACTCGATGGAGGAACGACGGTGGCTAAGCCTCATGCGTTCGGTAAATGAATCCCATCTACTTAATCGCTCAACGCTCGATTTGCATGCATATTTCATAAGTCCTTAAAATTACGAATATATATTTTACTAAAAATTGACTAACACCATGATTAACATGATTGACTTGCAAAATCTGAATTGAAACAGAAATTATATCTTATAATGCCATTTTGTGGCCGCCTGAAAAATGTCGTTCATTACTCGTCGAAAGTCAGATTTCATTGCTCGTGTCTAGCCTCACTCGGCTCCGCTTCGCTTCGCCTCGTTCGTCAAACTGACACTCGCATGAAATCATCGACTTTCCGCACTCGTTATGAAATAAACTATTTTATACGCTTGCGCAGCGAACTAAGTGTGCGGACGTAAAGCCTTAACTTTGCCGTCCTTACACGATCGAAGTCGTATGTGCAAGCGTGTATGTATAGTGGTGTGCCGCTCACCTAAACGTGCGGTTCAGTGTCGTTCGGTCGCTCAGACTGTTTAATGAGCTACGACACACTGTGCCATGGCACTTTGAACAAACGGACAATACTGGTGCCACGCTACACTGAGCTCGTACGAAATGAACGTTACCCCAATCGTCGTTTGCGCTATACATGCATCAACGGTTTTTGTTAACTTTCTCTTCATTAAAAGCTAAAAAATAAATATTGAATGCGATGTAGCGCTTTTGTGAAATAAAATAAGTTTCTTTTTCAATTTAAATTTTTGTAATGAATCTGAAAACGCTCAATATTTCCGAAATAGTTGTACATGAATTACGTCTAGAATTTTCTGAAAAATCCAAAAAATTAATATTATACAAGGGACTGCAATCGAAATAATAAAGTTGCCACTCGAAGCATCATCTATAATATTTTTTCTTGAGAAAAATGTGCAATTAAAGATACAAATCCATGTGTCCAAGCATATTATGGAATTTACTATTATTATTGATCTGGCCAATCCAAAGAGGAGGCCCTTCCTCCTCGAACGTAAATATGCGACGTATTACAACCGTAAATTTTTGATTTCCGTACCAACTTTGGAATTATAGAAGGAAAATTCGATACACTTTGCGCGAATTTGCAAAACGAAGCCGGAGAAAAATCTTTGTCGTATTTTCGATATTAATTCGAGACAAAATTTGTACGACCGAATACGAAAATATGCTTTCATTTCAATTAACTATGAACTAACAACGCCAACGGTTTAGTTGGATAGAATCCGTCGATGGATTCGTAAAATAATTGCGCCGATGTTGGTTATTCGTAATTGTATTTCGCGATTTATAATTTGAATTATGGTGGAAATCGAATGCCGCGAAAATTAAATTTCCCCATAATATATCAACAAGCTACCCGATAATAAATACGGAATGTAATCGCCGGGTATTTAGCTCAGTCGTTCTCCGATAAACGCGGAAAATTAGATACCGAACACAGGAACCCGGTAAATTGGTTTTCCAACATTCGCACCACGCCCAACGAAAAGAAATCCGCGCCGTTCATATATATCATCAATAACAGATTTCGTGTCGGTTATTACCGATCATTACGAACGCCATCGAAAAAGTTTAATTCCATATCGGCGCCATTTGGAAAATCTCACACCCCATCAATTTTCCGCGGTACCTATACGTTAACTGATCGGAAATTGTTTTTCATCACGAAATTTCGAAATAGTATTCGCGGAACGGCGGCCGCAAAAACATCGAAACGAATCCTTTTGTCATTTCCATAATTAACAACGTCCAATTAGTAATGGAAATCGGACCGAATATCGTCCTCGTGATTATTAATAAGCGAATCGGAAATCGACCGTAACTAACCGGACGAAAAACACGCGAAATAATCTGATTTAACAAACAAATGCATTTGAAAGTCAACTGAGCGACAGGAAAAATTCCGCGAACGAGGACCGGACCGACTCGCGGATTTTCTCGCTTCGTCGCGGAATTATCCGACGATTCGGCTCTGAATCCCGCCGTCCGGATGAGATGTTAATTAAAAACGGAGCTGGCAAAAAGACGTAAAGCTCATTTGTGATGCAAATTGAGGAATGTGCGTTCCGTGAACTTAATGTATTATTTAGCAAAAGAACGGATGAATATTCGCGAGAGATATATCGGTTCAAAGTCGCTTCTCCTGGAAAAGCGAACGGCTTTCCGTTCCGGCTCGCATTCGCATATGGAGAGAAAGAAATCGCTCGATAATGGGTATTTATTATGTATAAGGGTTTCAACGGCCAGTCTGGCAATTCTACGTATACTTTTTTTCTGCGTCGGAAGATCGAGCACCTCAAGATTTAACCGATTGAAGTCTGGCTGTTGTCGTTGGGAAAACGACAAGTCGAAGACGGAATAGCTCTGTTTTTTCCTGGATAGGCACCGGAGCCCTTCTATTATATCCATAAAAGTAACAGTTCAATCGACTGCTTATTTTTCTCGAATCACATTAAACTTTAGTTTATTCGTTTCTGCCGATTCGTTATCGAGTTATTCATTTTAAATCCCTCAAATGATTAGTTTTGTATCACTATTAAACAAGGGTGACACTATGTAATTAAAGAAGAAAAAAGTGTATGTGCGTCAGCTCAGACATGCAAATTCGAATTTATTTGCCTCGTTTCTTCTTCCTATGTGTCGGGGGGGTATTCGTATGAGCACGAACTCGATGGAGGAACGACGCGGTGGCTAAGCCTCATGCGAGTTCGTGCTCAAATGAATACCCATTCTACTGTAACGCTCAACGCTCGATTTCACTAGTCATATTTTTTCCATAACTGTTCCTTAAAAAGTACACGCTAATAGTTCTTTTATTTTATACGAAATCGCATTCTGTGGTTCAACACCACTTGAGTGAATCCAACTGGAATCGACCTCCCAAGCATGTATCACATTAGAGAGGTTAATAAACTGAATCAAGAATTACCGAAAAAGATTCGAATTGAAAATTGATTCTTTCGATTCAGGTTGATGTATTCTTTCGTATTGAATGAATTGTTCGCAAAAGACACAAATCTGCGGCACTTTGATAGATTGACCTGAATCAAATTAATTCATTTTTAAACTTCTTTTCTTCATGAATGCGAAATATTGGTAGACACGTCTACATAAGATTCACGATCAACCAAGTGTTATTAAACTTTTTTTGAATTATAAAATTTAGTTGATTCTTTCCAAGCAAAGCGAGACGATCTTTCTATCGGTTTGTTTGAAATGAATCGCTCGAGAATGAATTTTAATAAAAAATCAGTAGTAACGAGTGAATCAATTGAATTGATTCTCCTAAAAGAATCGGCATTGCCACGACTTCCATAACTTTCACGCGTAAATGAAATTTCGAAAATCCATCAAAATATTTTTAATGGAACACAAGTGATTTCAAGAAGTTGTACGCGCGAAAACTATCGTAAAATTCATTGTTCGCTTGAATTTATTCGAGTTCCAAAACGAAAATCTCAACTATCCGCTATAACCGCTTTTTAACTATCCAATACGGTAATTAAAAACCAATTAACCGTGTGATTGCAATACGTAAATCCCAGCAATTATCTCGACGAAACTTTCTGTCGTCTATTATGTTTTATAGCAATGGTAAATTTTATTTTGTGCGTTGGATCACAATCTCTACGAAAATTGGGAGAAAACGAAGCCGGAGAAAAATCTTTGTCGTATTTTCGATATTAATTCGAGACAAAATTTGTACGACCGAATACGAAAATATGCTTTCATTTCAATTAACTATGAACTAACAAAGCCAACGGTTTAGTTGGATAGAATCCGTCGATGGATTCGTAAAATAATTGCGCCGATGTTGGTTATTCGTAATTGTATTTCGCGATTTATAATTTGAATTATGGTGGAAATCGAATGCCGCGAAAATTAAATTTCTCCATAATATATCAACAAGCTACCCGATAATAAATACGGAATGTAATCGCCGGGTATTTAGCTCAGTCGTTCTCCGATAAACGCGGAAAATTAGATACCGAACACAGGAACCCGGTAAATTGGTTTTCCAACATTCGCACCACGCCCAACGAAAAGAAATCCGCGCCGTTCATATATATCATCAATAACAGATTTCGTGTCGGTTATTACCGATCATTACGAACGCCATCGAAAAACTTTAATTCCATATCGGCGCCATTTGGAAAATCTCACACCCCATCAATTTTCCGCGGTACCTATACGTTAACTGATCGGAAATTGTTTTTCATCACGAAATTTCGAAATAGTATTCGCGGAACGGCGGCCGCAAAAACATCGAAACGAATCCTTTTGTCATTTCCATAATTAACAACGTCCAATTAGTAATGGAAATCGGACCGAATATCGTCCTCGTGATTATTAATAAGCGAATCGGAAATCGACCGTAACTAACCGGACGAAAAAACACGCGAAATAATCTGATTTAACAAACAAATGCATTTGAAAGTCAACTGAGCGACAGGAAAAAATTCCGCGAACGAGGACCGGACCGACTCGCGGATTTTCTCGCTTCGTCGCGGAATTATCCGACGATTCGGCTCTGAATCCCGCCGTCCGGATGAGATGTTAATTAAAAACGGAGCTGGCAAAAAGACGTAAAGCTCATTTGTGATGCAAATTGAGGAATGTGCGTTCCGTGAACTTAATGTATTATTTAGCAAAAGAACGGATGAATATTCGCGAGAGATATATCGGTTCAAAGTCGCTTCTCCTGGAAAAGCGAACGGCTTTCCGTTCCGGCTCGCATTCGCATATGGAGAGAAAGAAATCGCTCGATAATGGGCATTTATTATGTATAAGGGTTTCAACGGCCAGTCTGGCAATTCTACGTATACTTTTTTTCTGCGTCGGAAGATCGAGCACCTCAAGATTTAACCGATTGAAGTCTGGCTGTTGTCGTTGGGAAAACGACAAGTCGAAGACGGAATAGCTCTGTTTTTTTTCCTGGATAGGCACCGGAGCCCTTCTATTATATCCATAAAAGTAACAGTTCAATCGACTGCTTATTTTTCTCGAATCACATTAAACTTTAGTTTATTCGTTTCTGCCGATTCGTTATCGAGTTATTCATTTTAAATCCCTCAAATGATTAGTTTTGTATCACTATTAAACAAGGGTGACACTATGTAATTAAAGAAGAAAAAAGTGTATGTGCGTCAGCTCAGACATGCAAATTCGAATTTATTTGCCTCGTTTCTTCTTCCTATGTGTCGGGGGGGTATTCGTATGAGCACGAACTCGATGGAGGAACGACGCGGTGGCGAAGCCTCATGCGAGTTCGTGCTCAAATGAATACCCATTCTACTGTAACGCTCAACGCTCGATTTCGCTAGTCATATTTTTTCCATAACTATTCCTTAAAAAGTAAACGCTAATAGTTTTTTTATTTTATACGAAATCGCATTCTGTGGTTCAACACCACTTGAGTGAATCCAACTGGAATCGACCTCCCAAGCATGTATCACATTAGAGAGGTTAATAAACTGAATCAAGAATTACCGAAAAAGAATCAAATTGAAAATTGATTCTTTCGATTCAGGTTGATGTATTCTTTCGTATTGAATGAATTGTTCGCAAAAGACACAAATCTGCGGCACTTGGATAGATTGACCTGAATCAAATTAATTCATTTTTAAACTTCTTTTCTTCATGAATGCGAAATATTGGTAGACACGTCTACATAAGATTTACGATCAACCAAGTGGTATTAAACTTTTTTTGAATTATAAAATTTAGTTGATTCTTTCAAAGCAAAGCGAGACGATCTTTCTATCGGTTTGTTTGAAATGAATCGCTCGAGAATGCATTTTAATAAAAGAATCAGTAGTAACGAGTGAATCAATTGAATTGATTCTCCTAAAAGAATCGGCATTGCCACGACTGCGGTAGAAACAAGATACATGAGTTTCCAACCAGTTTCCATAACTTTCACGCGTGAATGAAATTTCGAAAATCCATCAAAATATTTTTAATGGAACACAAGTGATTTTAAGAAGTTGTACGCGCGAAAACTATCGTAAAATTCATTGTTCGCTTGAATTTATTCGAGTTCCAAAACGAAAATCTCAACTATCCGCTATAACCGCTTTTTAACTATCCAATACGGTAATTAAAAACCAATTAACCGTGTGATTGCAATACGTAAATCCCAGCAATTATCTCGACGAAACTTTCTGTCGTCTATTATGTTTTATAGCAATGGTAAAGTCGCTGATGTGGCAATTTCCTTACCGGTAACTTTTAAAATTATTGAACTTTTTCCGGGAGATAAAGCCGCAATAAAAACGGGAACGCAACGTATTTTGCGCAAATAAATCGCCGACGACATTATCGCAAAGGAAAAATAAACAATGGATCGGTTTTGTAAAATCGCCGCAAAGCGATCGCTTGGTCCCAGCCATTATCGGTTTTTAATTCAATAAAGTTCCGTTTATCTTGATAAATAGACCATAAATTGTCGGGGGGTTAAGCCGGTCGGAGCCCCTGAAAAAAAACCGTGCACGCGACGACGACGACGACGAAAGCTTCGATACCACCGTCCTAAAAACTCCTGAAAACCACCCCTATCGCATATTCTCAGTTATCTACGTATCGATTTTTAGGAGTCGTCTGCTTTAAACCTGGAAATTATAACTCACTCACCGTATGTGATCTGAAATACATATATCGTCCGTGAAAAGTTCGGTGTTCAGATTTATTTCACCATTACAAAATTTGAAAACAAACACTCTGGGAGTGCCAACAAAAAAGAAAACTTCTGCATGTTTTTATATATTTTTAATCGTCAGGAAATAATTTGTTGCGTTGGAAATACTTTGAATGATGTATTGAAAACTACCACTTGTTAATTTAATTAATCAACATTTTTTATGTCATCAATTTTATTTGAAAAATAATGCATATTTTATTACATGAAAATGTTTGAATCAATTAATTCATTCGTAAATTAACAAATACTTAAAGAAAAAAATTTTATTACTTGATATTCATTGAAATGGACACCAATAAAACTCAAACTTTTCATTCCAAATTTCACCATTTCCTATAACTTACATTGCTGTAAATTGCCTTCATGGCAAGATAGCACCTTCTCACAAGGGAACAGACATAACTTTCAAAAGCGAAGTGTATCATCCACAAGCACACCCAAGTAACCATCCATCTATTGAGATACCCAGATCGCGCACCAATCTGTTAGCAGGTTTCACTTACCAGCATTAAGTTTTAGGCCATCGTCACACGAAAACCTCAGGATGCCTGAAAGGACAAATAACGTAGTATGTGATATGGAAACGAAACTGTCAGAATTAAATATGTCAAACGAAGATAGGGCCGAGAATAGATCCCTAAGGAACTCCAGAAGAATCACCTTCACTCTCTAGTGAAATTTATTCTTCCGCGAGGATTTATAAGTAAGAATATACAGATATTAATTTTTACCGTACGAAATGAAAAAAACGGAGACGCTACGCGACAAAGATTCGTTAACCGATAAGTAGGATTATGAAAAAGTCATTTTACGGTCCAGAAGTATAACAAAACTATGTTGCGCAATTCTTGCCCAGGAAACAATTCGTACATAAAAAGGAAAAAAGTGGCGACGGATTTTCCGGTAAACTCTCTTTATGTTCATTCCTCCGCTTTTAAAATTTGATTTCAATTCGGTTTTCCATCGGCGGAGCAGGTGCGCATTCGGAATTAAAATCGTGTTTCAATCTGTTTCGCGACCGGAACAATCGCAAGTTTTACCTCAGAACGGAATAATTACGGTATAAATTGAATTTCTTCCGGGGTGTCGGGCTTTTTTTTTATTCTCGAATTTTATATTCCCTCGGTAGCTCGTCCGGGGACATTTTTAATAAAATTCCCCGGGTGTCGGAGCGTATTAATTAAGCGAGAATTTTATCATTCCCATCGAAGTATGTTGTTCGTCGGCGGGAAAGCTGCAAATTCGCGGGCGATGTTTTCAAATGGCTGTTGTTGACATCTTAACAGACATGCATATATTTTCTGAAAGTTGAAGCCGCATTATGATATTGCCGCGCGACCGATAAATTTTCCGAGTCGAGACAGTTTTTCCACTTACACTTCTCGTTCACCTTCGGGCTATTCCTTTTTTGCGCTCTGCTTGACGATACTTTTTCACCGTAATTTGCATTTATGTAGCGCGAGTTTTCCCCATCGTTTTCCCGTGTAAGGTCGCCCAAAGATGTGGGACATTCGTTGTTCGCGACTTATGTGTTTTCCAACGTTCGAAACAACGCCGAAGTTTCCTTCTAATGGCGCTTTTATAGTTTCGATTTACGACAAGAACAAGAGAGCGTCTGCACGAACTTAAATTTTCCGAACGTGTATAATTTCGGAGGCGAGCCGAGCCGCCCGTCGTCTGAATCGATAACACCTCGACGCGAAATCCCGACGAGTTTATTGAAATTTTTTCACCTGCGGAGCTTATTGCGACCTTTTTTTCTCTTCGGGAAATGAATACGGAAACGTGGGAAGAACGGGATGTGCGTTCGCAAATATATAAAAGGGGAGAGAGAGAAAAAGGAGCCTCTAGTCAGACGATAAATAAAAGGTGAAAATGTTCAGAGCCTTTTCAACGGAGACGAACGTTCTCCCGAGAGCCGTTTTCGAGCCTCATTGTGAACGAAAATTCGTTTCACTATCGGCATGTTTGATTGCGCAAATGCTCAGTCATACAGAAAGTGGAATCGATTATAGGAATCGTATACTTATCTGCCGGTGCTATGTATGGGGAATGCCTTTTGGGTTTGAGAACTAAACACACGCCTTTCCAGGTGCTCACGATTCTATGAACTTTCAGCGAAATACCAAAATTTCAATTTCGTCCAATTTCGTTCTCTACATTTAATTGGCAAAACCATTGGTTTTTAAGGTAGCTTCTTCTGGTCTCGGTTGATTTTTTCCAGTTATGTAATAGATATAGAGCAAAACCTATTGACGTCTCCAGCGACGCTACGGTGCATTACATGGGGGGAGGGGGGATTGAAAATTGTCGAAAACTGCGTTACGTAATTTTTGAACGGCCCCATAGATGCGACACCGAAATATATCCCAAACATGTCAATCCTATGAAAATTAAAAAATCTATAAATGTTGCGCTCTTTTTGCGTGTTTTAGAAAAATTGGACATCGGTTACAACTCGTACAGTGGCCGCGCCGTGATGAAAATTTCACGAAAAATCCTCTCATACATGCGACACTGAAATCTAGCCCAAACATGTCAATCTGATGAAAATTGAAAAATTGATAAATGGTGCGCGTTTTTTCCACGTTTTTGCGTGTTTTAGAAAATTAGGAGCGCCATAAAATCTCTTAGGGTCACCGCACCGTGATGAAACTTTCATGAAAAATCCTTCAATAGATGCGAAACTGAATTCTATGCCAAAACTGTCAATCCGATGAAAATTGAAAAAGTGATAAATAGTGCGCGTTTTTGCGTGTTTTAGAAAATTGGGAGCACGATAAAATCTCTTAGGGTGGCCGCAACGTGATGAAACTTTCACGAAAATTCCTCTCATAAATTCGACACCGAATTCTATTCCAAAAATGTCAATCCGAAGAAAATTGAGAAATTGTTAAATAGTGCGCGTTTTTGCGTGTTTTAGAAAATTGGGAGCGCGATAAAATCTCTTGAGGTGGCCGCACCGTGATGAAACTTTCACGAAAAATCCTCCAATAGATGCGACACCGAATTCTATTCCAAAAATGTCAATCCTATGAAAATTGAAAAATTGATAAATAGTGCGCGTTTTTGCGTGTTTTAGAAAATTGGGAGCGCGATAAAATCTTTTAGGTGGCCGCACCGTGATGAAACTTTCACGAAAAATCCTCCATAGATGCGACACCGAATTCTATTCCAAAAATGTCAATCTGATGAAAATTGAAAAATTGATAAATAGTGCGCGTTTTTGCGTGTTTTAGAAAATTGGGAGCGCGATAAAATCTCTTAGGCCGCACCGTGATGAAACTTTCACGAAAAATCCTTCAATAGATGCGAAACTGATTCTATGCCGGAAACTGTCAATCCGATGAAAATTGATCAATCCTATGAAAATTGAAAAATTGATAAATAGTGCGCGTTTTTGCGTGTTTTAGAAAATTGGGAGCGCGATAAAATCTCTTAGGTGGCCGCACCGTGATGAAACTTTCACGAAAAATCCTTCAATAGATGCGACACTGAATTCTATGCCAAAAATGTCAATCCGATGAAAATTGAAAAATTGATAAATAGTGCGCGTTTTTGCGTGTTTTAGAAAATTGGGAGCGCGATAAAATCTCTTAGGGTGGCCGCACCGTGATGAAACTTTCACGAAAAATCCTCTCATAGATGCGACACCGAATTCTATTCCAAAAATGTCAATCCGATGAAAATTGAAAAATTGATAAATAGTGCGCGTTTTTGCGTGTTTTAGAAAATTGGGAGCGCGATAAAATCTCTTGAGGTGGCCGCACCGTGATGAAACTTTCACGAAAAATCCTCCAATAGATGCGACACCGAATTCTATTCCAAAAATGTCAATCCTATGAAAATTGAAAAATTGATAAATAGTGCGCGTTTTTGCGTGTTTTAGAAAATTGGGAGCGCGATAAAATCTCTTAGGGTGGCCGCACCGTGATGAAACTTTCACGAAAAATCCTCCAATAGATGCGACACCGAATTCTATTCCAAAAATGTCAATCCTATGAAAATTGAAAAATTGATAAATAGTGCGCGTTTTTGCGTGTTTTAGAAAATTGGGAGCGCGATAAAATCTCTTAGGGTGGCCGCACCGTGATGAAACTCTCACGAAAAATCCTTCAATAGATACGAAACTGAATTCTATGCCAAACATGTCAATCCGATGAAAATTGAAAAATTGATAAATGTTGCGCTCTTTTTGCGTGTTTTAGAAAAATTGGACAGCGATTACAACTCGTAGAGTGGCCGCACCGTGATGAAACTTTCACGAAAAATCCTCTCATGGATGCGACACCGAAATCTAGCCCAAACATGTCAATTTGATGAAAATTGTAAAATTGATAAATGGTGCGCGTTTTTCCGCGTTTTAGAAGATTAGGAGCGCGATAAAATC
The DNA here is from genome assembly GCA_020654155.1 of Novius pumilus. Classification (NCBI taxonomy): domain Eukaryota; kingdom Metazoa; phylum Arthropoda; class Insecta; order Coleoptera; family Coccinellidae; genus Novius; species Novius pumilus. The sequence continues at coordinate 1,343,615 of JAIFOV010000476.1, forward strand.
TCTTAGGGTGGCCGCACCGTGATGAAATGTTCACGAAAAATTCTCGCATAGATGCGACACTGAATTCTATGCCAAAAATGTCAATCCGATGAAAATTGAAAAAGTGATAAATAGTGCGCGTTTTTGCGTGTTTTAGAAAATTGGGAGCGCGATAAAATCTCTTAGGGTGGCCGCACCGTGATGAAACTTTCACGAAAAATCCTCCAATAGATGCGACACCGAATTCTATTCCAAAAATGTCAATCCTATGAAAATTGAAAAATTGATAAATAGTGCGCGTTTTTGCGTGTTTAAGAAAATTAGGGGCGCGATAAAATCTCTTAGGGTGACCGCACCGTGATAAAACTTTCACAAAACATCCTTCAATAGATACGAAACTGAATTCTATGCCAAACATGTCAATCCGATGAAAATTGAAAAATTGATAAATAGTGCGCTCTTTTTGCGTGTTTTAGAAAATTGGGAGCGCGATAAAATCTCTTAGGGTGGCCGCACCGTGATGAAACTTTCACGAAAAATCCTCTAATAGATGCGACACCGAATTCTAGCCCAAAATGTCAATCCGATGAAAATTGTAAAATTGATAAATAGTGCGCGTTTTTGCGTGTTTTAGAAAATTAGGAGCGCGATAAAATCTCTTAGGGTGGCCGCACCGTGATGAAATGTTCACGAAAAATTCTCGCATAGATGCGACACTGAATTCTATGCCAAAAATGTCAATCCGATGAAAATTGAAAAAGTGATAAATAGTGCGCGTTTTTGCGTGTTTTAGAAAATTGGGAGCACGATAAAATCTCTTAGGGTGGCCGCAACGTGATGAAACTTTCACGAAAATTCCTCTCATAAATGCGACACCGAATTCTATTCCAAAAATGTCAATCCGAAGAAAATTGAGAAATTGTTAAATAGTGCGCGTTTTTGCGTGTTTTAGAAAATTGGGAGCGCGATAAAATCTCTTGAGGTGGCCGCACCGTGATGAAACTTTCACAAAAAATCCTCCAATAGATGCGACACCGAATTCTATTCCAAAAATGTCAATCCGATGAAAATTGAAAAATTGATAAATAGTGCGCCTTTTTGCGTGTTTAAGAAAATTGGGAGCGCGATAAAATCTCTTAGGGTGGCCGCACCGTGATGAAACTTTCACGAAAAATCCTCCAATAGATGCGACACCGAATTCTATTCCAAAAATGTCAATCCTATGAAAATTGAAAAATTGATAAATAGTGCGCGTTTTTGCGTGTTTTAGAAAATTGGGAGCGCGATAAAATCTCTTGAGGTGGCCGCAACGTGATGAAACTTTCACGAAAATTCGTCTCATAGATGCGACACAGAATTCTATGCCAAAAAAGTCAATCCGATGAAAATTGAAAAATTGATGAATAGTGCGCGTTTTTGCGTGTTTTAGAAAATTGGGAGCGCGATAAAATCTCTTGAGGTGGCCGCACCGTGATGAAACTTTCACGAAAAATCCTCCAATAGATGCGACACCGAATTCTATTCCAAAAATGTCAGTCCGAAGAAAATTGAGAAATTGATAAATAGTGCGCGTTTTTGCGTGTTTTAGAAAATTGGGAGCGCGATAAAATCTCTTAAGGTGGCTGCACTGTGATGAAACTTTCACGAAAATTCCTCTCATAGATGCGACACAGAATTCTATGCCAAAAAAGTTAATCCGATGAAAATTGAGAAATTGTTAAATAGTGCGCGTTTTTGCGTGTTTTAGAAAATTGGGAGCGCGATAAAATCTCTTGAGGTGGCCGCACCGTGATGAAACTTTCACGAAAAATCCTCCAATAGATGCGACACCGAATTCTTTTCCAAAAATGTCAGTCCGAAGAAAATTGAGAAATTGATAAATAGTGCGCGTTTTTGCGTGTTTTAGAAAATTGGGAGCGCGATAAAATCTCTTAGGGTGGCCGCACCGTGATGAAACTTTCACGAAAATTCCTCTCATAGATGCGACACAGAATTCTATGCCAAAAAAGTCAATCCGATGAAAATTGAAAAATTGATAAATAGTGCGCGTTTTTGCGTGTTTTAGAAAATTGGGAGCGCGATAAAATCTCTTGAGGTGGCCGCACCGTGATGAAACTTTCACGAAAAATCCTCCGATAAATTCGACACCGAATTCTATTCCAAAAATGTCAATCCGAAAGAAATTGAGAAATTGATAAATAGTGCGCGTTTTTGCGTGTTTCAGAAAATTGGGAGCGCGATAAAATCTCTTAGGGTGGCCGCACGGTGATGAAACTTTCACGAAAATTCCTCTCATAGATGCGACACCGAATTCTATGCTAAAAAAGTCAATCCGATGAAAATTGAAAAATTGATAAATAGTGCGCGTTTTTGCGTGTTTAAGAAAATTAGGGGCGCGATAAAATCTCTTAGGGTGACCGCACCGTGATAAAACTTTCACAAAACATCCTTCAATAGATACGAAACTGAATTCTATGCCAAACATGTCAATCCGATGAAAATTGAAAAATTGATAAATGTTGCGCTCTTTTTGCGTGTTTTAGAAAAATTGGACAGCGATTACAACTCGTAGAGTGGCCGCACCGTGATGAAACTTTCACGAAAAATCCTCTCATGGATGCGACACCGAAATCTAGCCCAAACATGTCAATTTGATGAAAATTGTAAAATTGATAAATGGTGCGCGTTTTTCCGCGTTTTAGAAGATTAGGAGCGCGATAAAATCTCTTAGGGTGGCCGCACCGTGATGAAATGTTCACGAAAAATTCTCGCATAGATGCGACACTGAATTCTATGCCAAAAATGTCAATCCGATGAAAATTGAAAAATTGATAAATGTTGCGATCTTTTTGCGTGTCTTAAAAAAATTAGACGGCGATTACAACTCGTAGAGTGGTCGCACCGTGACGAAATTTTCACGGAAAATCCTCTCATAGATGCGACACCGAAATCTAGTCCAAACATGTCAATCCGGTGAGAATTGAAAAATTGATAAATGGCGCGTGTTTTTCCGCGTTTTTGCGTCTTTTAGAAAATTAGGAGCGCGATAAAATCTCTTAGGGTCGCCGCAGTGTGATGAAACTGTCACGAAAAATCCTTCAAAAGATGCGACACTGAATTCTATGCCAAGAATGCCAATCCGATGAAAATTGAGAAATTGATAAATGGTGCGCGTTTTTCCGCGTTTTTGCGTGTTTTAGAAAATTAGGAGCGCGATCAAATCTCTTAGGGTGGCCGCACCGTGATGAAACTTTCACGAAAAACTTTCGCATAGTAGGGACACTGAATTCTATGCCAAAAATGTCAATTCGATGAAAATTGAAAAATTGATGAACGTTACGCTCTTTTTGCTAGTTTTAGAAAAATTAGACAGCGATTACAACTCGTAGAGTGGTCGCACCGTGAAGAAATTTCACGAAATATCCTTTCATAGATGCGACACCGAAATCTAGCCCAAACATGTCAATCTGATGAAAATTGGAAAATTGATAAATGGTGCGCGTTTTTCCGCGTGTTTTATAAAATTAGGAGCGCGATAAAATCTCTTAGGGTGACCGCACCGTGATGAAACTTTCACAAAACATCCTTCAATAGATACGAAACTGAATTCTATGCCAAACATGTCCATCCGATGAAAATTGAAAAATTGATAAATGTTGCGCTCTTTTTGTGTGTTTTACAAAAATTGGACAGCGATTACAACTCGTAGAGTGGCCGCACCGTGATGAAACTTTCACGAAAAATCCTCTCATAGATGCGACACCTAAATTTAGCCCAGACATGTCAATCCGATGAAAATTGAAAAATTGATGAATGTTGCGCTCTTTTAGCGTATGTTAGAGGAATTGAACAGCGATTGGAACTCGTAAGGTGGCCACACCGTGATGAAACTTCCACGAAACATCTTCTCTTAATTAAATAGTGTCCTATTACACGTAGCAGTTAAACGATATTCTCAAAAGTATATTTTATATCATATCCAGCTGGATGATTTTTGTGTACAAACTTTGACCGGATTAACATTCGATTTATCCGCAATCGGATTAATGAACCTCGAAAATATGGTCCCTCCAGTAATTCACGGTATAAATCAAATTAACCCAATCTCCGTGCCGTGTTACTGATAAAGATTATTCTGCGTTTGACGTTCTGCGGTTAATCGCGTTGCCGACAGAAGGTTCTGATTTATCGGCCACGACACCCTTTCTCGTTAATTTTCGACCCCCCGATGATTTTGGGTACCATATGGCAACGTATAAATTTTCGGGGATGTCATCTTGTTCTTCTTGTTACGCGCGGCGCGGAGGTGCAGTAGCCTGTTCCGTATACAAACAGCTACTGGACCACTAAACTCGTTGATATACCAGTCGGTCGTCGACGCTATTTCCGCTTAATGGAAACGTATGGACGCGATAACACATTTTTGTCGTTACTTTAACTGTACAGGATCTATAAATTGCGTCTTGTGAGGTGGTGAATTCTCTCATAAAAATTTCATATTTACGATACGTCCTCTACTATTTAACGAATACAGATGGTGCTGCAATGCAGTTACCACATTCTGGCGTGCTTTTGTTCGTTACTTTTTTTCAACGCGTTCAATTAGTACGGTTTTTAGGAGGCACATAAAATACGTGCGTATATGTCATAAAGTACACAGTATCATCAAAAACCATCCTTCCATTAGCTTCGAAATTTTATTTTACAAGTGTTTACGACTGAACTGTCACAATAGTCGTTTGCGAATATTTGGTCGAAAAATTACTCACATTTTGACATGAGGATTCGGGTGCAGTGGTTGGCGAAAATTCGAAAATTTAAAAATTATGGAAATTCATGTTAATTTTTGTATTTTATAAACATATATACATACGAACGTACGTCATCGTTCGTTTGAAATAGAGTCGTCCCGAGAACGCGCCGAACATTCTTCAAAGTTCGACAGGCCGTCCGAGCAGCAGCCGCAGCAGCAGTCACATTACGAAATGTGTCTTTGCATATTCGACCGAAATCGAATCGTATCGTCAAGAAGTATTCCCGACTACGTGTAACTCGAAGTATGCATATAAATGACGGAAGTTTTATGGAAACCGCAACTTTTGTAATACAAAACAACATTTACATTTTATGTAAAATCGGACGACGTGCTGTCATTGTATCGATAACGGGGAAAAACCGATGATGATAGAAGTCCAGTCGGAATAGGCCTAAAAATGAGGAGAATAAACAATTCGTTGTTGCATTCTGGAGTTGCCACTCTTTTCAAATATGAGTCGCTCTTTTCAAATGAGCCGTTCTTTTCAATGGTGCGACTGAGCGACACGTTACTGTTCACTCAAGTGTGCCGTTCAAAGTTATTGAGCGACCCAACACTAGTTTACAGTCCCTAAAGATCCGCCAACTCTATTATCGATAACAGTCAGGGGTCGATTTGTTTCTTTTCTTAAGAATAATGTAATGAATTATTTTGTTGTTCGATACCTATTTCGACTGGACTATAACGTAAAAATGCGTAATAAAAGTTATAACATAATATAAGGAAACCTATCATCACCCCTAGAAAATTAGAAAAAATGACTTCTTTAAAAGTTAATCACCGAAGACGGTAAAACAGAGCGATTAGTCACGTTACGATGACGAAACGATAAAACGGTTGAGTTGAGGTTGAAGCAGGTGCGTGTGCTTTATATGAGCGATAGCGCAATTATCGCGTTTCCTAAGTCCATGTTCCCTAAAACGGTCAACATTATCGTTCGAGTAATCGTGCGTATTTATCCAGATTTTGCATCGATCGCCGTTACATTTCCCATCGTTAAATCGCGCTTTTCGACGCGGCTATCGCGAACCAACCGTATAATTTATTCCCCATTTGGCGAGTTTTTGAGGTCCGACTATATATAAGTCTATAATATACACGCACACGGCATGCGGCTTACTGTTTATCTTAATTTATGCACGTCCAGGAATTGCCCGATTAATAGAAATTTATTTTCGGATCGCGGTTTTTGTTTTTCGGAGGGCGGATCGGAAAAACTGATGGAAATACATACATACATACATATTTCGTATCGATTCAGCGTCGCCTCGGTTTTCACGTTCCTATATCACCTAAACGGTCCGGTTGGTTTCTATAACGGCCGGACATTACTTCATTTTCGAATGGATACCGCGATCGGTTTTTACCCATTGAAATTACGAAAATATATCATCGGACATGTCATGCACGTTACAACCTTTTCAGGATATAACGCCAATATTCCGTGCACCATCGATAAATTACCGTTTTTATTTCGGGACGTACGTGAACGATATCCGGTCATCATTTTCGCGAAATCGGCGCAGTCCGAAGGATAAACAAAAAAGCAATTTACAAAAGAGTCGGGGGCTCAATCCCGCGGTATTAATATTTTTCAAATTCATTCGGATAGAAACATTTAGATAGGTTTGCTTAGTCATTCGACGAGCGACGATAATTTGTCCGGCTCGAAATTTTCGAATTGGAACGCGGCAAAAAGAAATACCCACTTAAATGAGAATATGAACGAGTTTTTCGGCCGTTCCTCGACGAGATTCTTAAATCAATTTTAACTATATCGGTTTTTGTGCTTCTCCACGCCGAACCAATTCCCGATATATGAAGTCATTAAAAACAGCTGTACTAACAAGGCTGAACGAAGAGAGCCGCCGCGCCGCTCCGAGCGCTTTTTTTTCGGTGTCGGCCCGAAATATCGATGCTCACCTTCAATATAGTTATTATTAAAAAGGCAAAATAAGAAATGGAGAAGAAACGAGAAACAATTTCGGTAATGATAGGGGGCTCGGACGCGGGGATATGTCCGAGAGAGTCCGGCGTGTGTGTTATTATGTAATCATGCAGGTGTTTCTAATACGTCAAATTCGAATTTCTCGGCTAGTTTTATCTACGTATTTCGAGCCTTCGCGATAATATAGTTATTACGTGCCTCGCGGTTACGGCTTTTCCGATTACGATTGCCTCGATTGGCTTTGATCGGATTATAATGTCTTACCTAGCGGATGTACGATACGTTTTGACGAATGCGCCAACGCGAAAATATATCATTCCAACATATTTGTGGATCAGAAATATGTCTAATTCTAAAATTATATTATACTAATGGAAAACTTAATTCGATTGAATTTAAAAACCGTCACAGGAAATGATACTGAAGGAAAACTTAGGTTTAAACATTCAAATTATTCAATTATCTCCCCTACATTATTTCGACTTAATTAATTGTGGGTTGTGTCTGAAAGTTTCAGTAAATGTGTTAGCTCACCTCAAAAATTAACCAGTAGCAATCCAGCGGCATTCTCGCTTTCCGCAAAACACACATTTTACGTTGGTAATTGCGTCGTAACTACCGGTCTCGAAAGTCTCTTTTCGTTTTGCTATCTTAATGAAGAAAAAGTAATTTAACCGTCGAGCATTTAACCGTGTATAATTACAAGTCCAACAGAGACATTGTCGCTTTAAGCCGAATAATTTGAAATGACGAAGGAAACGACACGATATTTTTTATTCTACAAAGTCTGCCATAAAACGTTTTTTTCCCCTGGATGTTTCTTGTCCCGAAATGAACACAATAGCGCGAAGGACGGGGGAAAACGGGAAAATCGCGGTAAAATCACATTGACAGCTTTATTGTTATGTCTACTTTGGGCAAACAATCGAATTTTCAGGTTCACAAGCACGATCCTAACAAAAAGTTGCGTTTTTCGTTTAACGCATGTCGGCCAACTGCTGATTCGTCTGGACGGTTGTCGCCGTCGGTTATTTTATCCGCCTTTTAGGTTTTTCGCTTTTCCCTTGTAACGTTATCCATGTTGGGTTGGAATGTAACTGTCATTTCAAGTACGATCAATACACGTTACACTTGATGAGTTTTTTTATTGATTCCAATATCACGTTTTCAATTCGAAATCTCTAGGTCCATGTACAAGAATGAAATTATTTAGCCTTATTCATTTAGCAACAATTTCTATTTTAAAAATATTCCTTCGAAGACCATTTCGTTTAAACAAATTCCACCTTTTCCGGATCGATTGAGTTGCGCTGAAAAGCGGACGGAGAAAGTTATATCGAATAACAATGCGCAAATCGCTGACAAAATCCCTTAGGAATAATTTATGAAAGAGTCTTTTCCGCCGCAGTGGCCCTGATGTATTTCCGATGGTTTCCTGCCGGTGAAATCGTCGATCGGAAAAACGACGGGGTGCCCAGACGTCGCTGACGCGTGAGAAAAATGCCCGGAAAAAGCGAGAAAAGTTATCAATATGCCCAGAATGAAGTGGTCTCCGGAGGGTGTCCTTTTCTTCACACACGGATTTCTCTAATCGTCGAATTTTCTAAGTAGCCGTCCGTCTTATCCGAGCTCGGGATTTCGTTTACGCATCGCCGACGTCGGCGCCGGAGCCTCCCTATCGCCCCATCACCCCCACGAGTCTAGAAGTTGCATCAAAAGGGGGGCCCGCGAAATCTAGTTACTGGAAATTGAATGCGAGCTGGTGATTGGCAAGGGAGCTGTCAGCTTTTATCATAACTTGGCAGCTCTCGTCGCGGTACAGCTCTGTTATTATTCACCGCGCACAGAAAAATATTCATTTTGCATATGAATACCGGAGTGCTTCTTTCAATTGAATTCGTCATTTCGACGATTGATTGCGACGCCCTGGCACCCGGAGGGGGCGAAAGGAAAATTGTCCGGATCCGGTCCAAACACTCAAAACGCCAGATGGCCTATGTAAAAAATGTCAGTCACACCAATCATTATAAACTCGTGAACACCTAATTCAGTTGGTGAATTTGTATTGTATAATAAATTGAAAAATTATATATTTTATGTCACCATGTGGTCGAAAGGCGCACGTTCCAAAATTGTATCAACCATTGAACTGGGCTCTACCATTAAAATTTTGCTGACACTTTTTCTATTTTTTTCGAACTACATATTCAACAAAATTTTTTCTTTATTTTTCTCTTTACTTCCTTAAACTTTTCACTAATTCTCATTTTGGGTATTTATTTCAGTGTGGCATAACTTTCAGTGTATAACTTTCGAGCCGTCGAAATATTCGTCTCACGAAAAACTATTTGCTCAAAGCCTTCATTCAAGTCCGATCCCCCGCTCGTCGAGTAAATAGAAAAATAATTCCGATTTCCAGACGATGTTTTCTACTCTTCGTTCGATTTTTCATCTCTGAAAGAAACCCCGAATGAAACGTTCGAATCCAGTGTAAATCTTCTTAATTTTCAATTATTCCTCGGAGACTAGACGGCCCAAATGAATTTCCTCTTATTTTTATCCGTCCGTGTGGATTAGGCGCTTCATAAAAATCTCTTTCGTGGACGAGGCGGCGTTAGCTCGTCTGGAAATTTGTGCGCTCGAAACCGATTATATCGTTAATCTTAATAATAAGAAATGGGGTTTTTCTGGCGGATCTCGTAAAAACGACTCGTCTTTTTCATTGGACGTCGAGAATAATATGTCGCTAGTGTGATCGTTTGTTATTCATGCGTTTTTTTCTTTTCTTTATATAAGAATTTCATTTATATATCACAAGCAAACATTTTATTAAAACCACACAATTTCAGATTTAAAGCCGACAATTTTTCCGGCATATTTTGATCGATAGTCGACACGCTCGAAAACTTCGGATTCGGAAGCGTTTCCGGATGCTCGCAACGTTTCGGCTCGATCGGGGATTGAAATGTGGCGGAAACATCGCCCTTCGGGCTCGATAAATTATCAAAAAGCGAAGTGGGTCGTATATAGAAATATATCCCGTTCGACCGAAGCCGCACATAAAATGCGCATTTATGCATTAATTTTGATACACAAACAGTCCGTCGAGAATTCGTTCGGCTCGGTTCGCCGTACAGGAATCGAAATTAAATTTTGCGTTAGTCATTGAACATACAAGGGAACCGACAATCAGTTTTAATTCATTTATAGAATCTCTCGATACAACAGCGGGGTAGCCATGGTTACGATACATCGTAATTTTTTCTGTAAACAAAACGGAACAATAGTAAAAAAAGGAGGGCGAAACGGCGTCTGGAAAATTTGTTCATTTGGGGGAGCGCTGTAATTTTTTTTCTGTTTTATTCAGTCATGAATATCTTATCCTCGACGTTCACCCTTGGGGATGCTACTCCGCACAATGTTGTCAAATTTTATATCATATGTTATAGATTTTTATGTCCAAAACCTCGAAATTTCAAGTTTCCAGATTAAATGTTTCATGGACAATCTTTAAGACGAGACTTGTGAAGTGAAAAGTCATTTTCTTGAATCGCCATTGTTAGATACCATTTTCATTCGCTTGGAAATCAGTCATCGGTTTCATTTCGTTTTTTCTATCGCTATTGCGTTAAAACACATCGAAATAAAACGTAATTTCATAATCAAAAGACAAATCTATTTCAAATAGTAATTGTATCAATACGTGTCGATAAAACAACTGAAATTATGGAACGCACAAGTTTTTATAATGATAAAGATGTCGCCTTGATTGCTTTGTCATTATTTATTTCCTGACACTTCGGTGCCAGTCAAGCATCGAAATTATAGAAATGTCTGACAGAAAAACAAACATGTCGCCCGATTAGCATCAGCGCGTTCAGACATCTCAATGTGACTAGTTCAGGAAATGACATAATGATACGGATGTTTTTGTTTCGTAAGGGACGCGTCAATTATCGTTGCTATATCGTTTGTAATGATTAGTGACTTCACTCAATTACATGTCCATTAGGTTTTAATTCAATGGAAAAGTCTGTTTTCTGTGTTTGTTACTTTTTATCGATACAGAAATATAAATCAAGTACTCTGAATTCATGATTTTAAGTAGTTTGTTTTCCAAAGATTTCGATTTTTTCTGGAAATGTTTTGTTCTGGTTATTTTATTCTTTATTGAAACTACTACTTTTTAATTGAATATAATTGAATGGAATAGCACAGAAAACCGTCGATGTTAAGCCAGCGCGTTTAAAATACCATTGCGTTATCGTCATATCCTTCACTCTCACCACCACGCACATGCTCAGTAAAAAGTGTCGATGATGATTCCGTGGTGCCGGCGAGTAATGGTTTTCACCTATGCTAAAACAAGCCTGAAGAAATTTCCATTTCAAACAGTATTGTTCATTTCATTATGAATTGAGACATCATAGAATGAATTTTCGGCCAAGAAATTTTTCATAAAGGTATTATATTTCACGTTTCATTGAAAGTTTTCTTTTTTTTTCTTGAAAAACTGACAGATTTTTTTTTTTTTTTTTTTGAAAGATAGACCTGATCGCTAAAGCAGGTTCATAATGATTCGAGCAATTCACTATGGTTGCCGATCGTTGAAATTGCTGTTATGGCATCGATGATTATGAAATTCATGCCGGGTTTCGGCACTAATCGCGACTTGACGAATATGCACGAGAATGCGTTTAAGTCAAGTTGGTCTTTAAAAAAATGAAGTGGCAAAGGGAACATTTTGTTTTCACCAGAAGAAAAGGGACAACAATACATAGTTGAAAAGCATCACTGCAGAAAACAAAAAAAAAGTTCGGAAACCAAAATCCAGATCGTTCTTTTTTTCATATGAAAGTTTCATCTTTAAAATAGGAAAATGAAATTTCACGCATAATTAATGTAACAATACGAAGGATTCATCCTTAAAACGAATAGGCAGTCAGCAAGAAAAAAATCGTTGTGCATGAAAAGGTTGGTGGTATTGTTATTAATTTAAAATTTAAAATTTTAGTCCCAAGATAGGTATCTCTATCTGTGTTAAGGTTAGGTTCACAAATTTGTTGTATACGCTTGATCAGCGAAAGAAGTGAGCGGACATAAAGCCGTATACTTCGCCGTCGTAACGCGATTGAAGTAGCATGTATGTGTGTGCGTTAAAGATTTTCTGTTCAAACTACAATCTGAAAGTTTATACGTCTAATAATCTATTCATATGTTATCATTATTAGGACAAAATCAACTGATATTTAAATTAATTTCATGTGTCATCTCCACTACAAAATAAAACTTCCTGAATTTAACCCCAAAATGAATTCTAGTTTGAGATAAAAATCAAGTGGTTTTCAAATAAGAGTAGATATTTCTTTCGTCTTTTGTTTTATCGATCCAAGGAGCGTGAAAAAGGCCATAAAAAGTCGCCGAGACCTTTATTATTACGTATTTTTCGCCGGTAGACAGTTTAATGTGACTCCGCGATAAACGTGACCTATCTAATTGAATGGCTCCGGGGCGTCCCATGCGGTAGTCGTTCTCCACCCTCGAGACAGTCTCGTCTCGCTTCACGTGTCATATCTGGAGCATAAAATTAGATTCGAGACGTTGGCACTCGAGCCACGCGCGATCGACAAAAATCTAATTTTTCGTGACCAAATAACGCGCCGATAGCTACCCTCAGATAAGAAGGGTGTGCATCCCGAAATCTATAAAGCGGCGCGACGACGGCATTCATCGCCACGTGCGCTCTTTTGTCACTACCCCATCCTAATGCCAGGTTAGCACCAGACTTACTCGCTGCCCGGACTTTATTTTATGCCCCTAATACGTTTACATACACCATTATTGCGGCAATATATTTCCGCGGGCCGGTATAAAACCGGAATCTTTCCGCATACAGTCGGATTATCATAATGTATCGTGATTTACGGCGGCACCTTTTTCCGTTTCTTTGTCTTCCGGCGGCCGAATGTGCCGTGTTATTGGAATTTCCCGGTGTACGGTGAGGGAAAACGAAAGGAATCGAAATTTATCTACCCTCGGTCGATCGATGGCGCGATAAATAACCTCGACAATGAGAGGGCAGTTGGAAGTACATTTAGGGGAGTGTCACTTCCAATACACGTCACCGAGACAGGTGCTCTGACATTGACAATATAGTTAGTTTCCTCGTTTCGCTTTCCGGGGTTCAAGTGAAATACTCGATCAAGCTCAGGCAGAGGTCAGTGGATGTGAAGAGGGACCAATGATTATCCCCGTAATGTGGTTTTTTTTCCTTGACCGTCACTATAGAATAGTATTCTGAATTAATCTTCAAAGTAACCACCATTCAAATATTTAGCCACCTAGTACTTCATCCAATTTAATTATCGTTAGTAAAGTGGGTCATTCTAACAAGAATTTTAGTTACCTTTATGGCTTTATGCTCGATGTCAGCTGTCAACAAGTAACTATCATCCGACACTCCATTACGATGATTGAGAACTTATCAAAACCACATTCAATCAATAATATAAATGTTCTGAAAGGAAACTTTTCCTCCAATGGTACCCCTTCACCTTAATGAATCTCGTGACCAAATACAATGTCGCTCATTCTCCCCCTCTCGCAATATTGTTTCTTACGTTAATCGAAATTGAGTCGTCCCGACGCACGCGATTCACCCAACCAAGCAGATGGACGAAAATTGGAACCCTTGCGATCGCGACTTATTTGTTAAAATTTCGTTTCCGTGTCGTGTCGCAATAAAGGAAACAGATGTTAGAAAAAAAACGCTCCCCCCTGATAGTACGCGTGACAATATAATAAAAGTGGAGAATTATAAGCCCTATGCGCCCGAGCTGCATTTTACGCAACAAAGAACCATTAGCTGTTATTATTTGTTTTTGTCGTCGGGGACGACCAGATTCTAGGGGTGGAATGACATTGTTGCCCTCGCGAAAATGGCAAACGAAACGATCAATTTATGGAACAATTTAGTCTACCTCAAATCAGCTGCGAGGAAAGACACGTGTCACTCACGAAACGGCGTCGTCGACGACGTCTTCGTCGGACGTCTACGAGGATGGCGCGTGCACGCGGGTCCAACGTTGGCCAGATACTGTCTCCTATTCCTCTTCGGCTGACGTTCTGGTGGCCACGCGGGAAAACTCCGCGCAACGTGCATCGGAAAAATTTAACCCGCTCGTTTGTTTTATTTATTTATTTTTATTTTCGTTACTCGGGGGTAATTGAAGATAGAGCAAAACAACTCCGAGGTGTTATTTGGAATTGCCAAGCGCCATAACCATTGTTTCGCTTTTTGACGCAGCAATTTTAACCTTACCGACAAGTAGGTTAACTTTTGGCGCATTGATATGAACGAGGGAACATTTGGCAAGCGATATAGTGAAGTTCTTTTCGTTTCGAGCACTCTTATCGCTTTAGTCTAGTGCAGGGTTTCTGAAACTTTCATATTCGAAGATTGATTATATGCGATGAATTTCCCTCTTTTTTGAGAGGGAGGGTCAATTTCATGAAAACTAGGAGTTGGGAGTGATCAACTGTAGCCTTTCAGTTAATGCAAGGTGATCATAACTCTTTCATTTTGGATCTTTTGGGTAGTTTGAACTGTTCGTTCTGTAAGCGAGATTGATTTTTGGGGATTGTATTCCTTTGCTGAAAAATAAAAAAGGAATATTTTTCAAAATACTTCCAAAATATTCCTTCGAATGTTCGAAGTGATTGAGGACAAAATTTTTATCATTATTTACCAAAATTAAAAGAAATCTCAAAAATTCGTGAAATTTCAAGCCGAAAATACCATCATTTGAAAAATTCCCTGAAAATTTGTAGATATTCATAGATTTTTGTTAGCTCATTCCTCGAACCAACTTCAAGAAACTTGTTGGAAATTCATTGTTTCTGGTTTCGTTTGTCAATTTTCTGAAATATTCTGATAATTTTTGTTTTCATTTGGTTCATTCAAGTTTCTTCATTTCCATAGGAAAATTTTGTAAATCTTAAAGATAGAGATTATGGGGAAAATTGTTCAAACATTTAAAATCAAAAAAGTTCTGAAAAATCTGACAATTGGACATTTTTATATATTTTATATATATTCTTTAGGCTTTCAAAAAAATGTGCAATTCTCTACAGATCTACGCTCATTCATGTTTTCAAGCAATTTCTCGGTGTTATTTTCTATGTTAATCTTGAAACATTTTGAAAATTCATTCTTTTTCATAACATTTGAATACTTGTGACGATATTCTATCTGTTGAAGAAAATTCGTAACAATTAATCATAAATTTTCAAAAATTCAACTTCGTCCGTCGTTACACTATTTCTGACAATTGTCAGGTTTGGCGTACTCCGTGATTTTCTCGATGATAATAAATAGTAATAGGAATAAAATTCCGTTTTTTTTTCATGTATGAGATTCCTCCTGTCAAAGTTCGTGATCCTTCCCAATATAGATGCAAACATATGAATTTCGATGCCTCGGTTAGCTTTTCTCTCGATTTCTATCGAAACGGGAGGAGGACGATGTTACCCGATGCGGAAATCCGTTCGGTACCCTGATAGGAAAAGTCGATCACGCGAACCCGGTCGTCTTTTCAATGGAAAACCAGATGAAAACCGTCGCGATGGCGAATTTAAAATTTTCGTCGCGTGCAATATATGCAACGGGCGTGCATAAATCGTAGTTCTTGGTATGCGTTTTCCGACGGTTTGATACGTAAGGAAAAGCAGCATCAAGTATACGGTGTCGGTGTGGAAAACCGAGCATTTGATCAATATTCGAGGGGTGTTTCGGCTCGAACAATACCGACCATTACCTAATTCGAGCTGTACCCCATTTCAACGCCACGGTATGATTATTGTTATTCCCAAGGCGATTCTTACATGAACGTGTGGTTTGCGGTCGGTCAGGTGTTTCTCTTGACGTTCGGCAACTTAACAAAGCCGACGACAAGTTGAAAGACCGACAATTCCTCCGGAAATACATTGTGTGACTATATACGACCAGAAAATAAGAGCCGAGCAACGAGAAATTTAGGTCGTCAATAATGAACCAATTTGGATTTCAAATAATTTTCCGAATAATGAATAATAACTGACAATGAAAGTGTCGGTGAATCCCGGAGAACAAAGAAAAAGCCGATTAATAATCGAGTATAACGAACAACGGTCCGTTAGATGTGACATTACTTTTCAACCCTGTCAGAGTAACGATGTTTTTGTCCCTCGGATGGGGTAAGACAATTTATGCTGATTAAAATGGGCGGAAAGTAATAGAAACGTCGGAATCCTTGCCTGCTAAACCGTCGAGATTAAACCGAAAGTGGTTTAGCTCTCGAACCTGGGGCAAAAGAAACTTTTCGAATTTCGTATTTGGTTACCCTTTAACGGCACGGCTAAATTTCATCAGAAGCGTCAAAGGGTTGTTTTGGGGACAATTGAATCAATCCTTTACATATTGTCTATTTGTTTTCATTGCGTTTTAATAACGAATGCAATTTGAATGTTGCTGCGATGTTTCTTCGAATACAATAGTGAATAGTATTTATATTTTTTTGGCCATAAAGCTAAATTCGAATTGTTGTGTTTAATCCACCGCTCGGCGGTGTTGACGCCATTTATCCGGAGTTATTGTGTTGAACATTATCGCAGTTCGAACTGCATCGATAATAGTCCGGTTAATATTCCGACCTTGCGATGCAAACGGCAGGGCTATTGAATCTGTCGAGCTTTACGACCTCAGCCAGGAATCGCGCGGATAATACAGGCGATTCTTGTCGATTGTAAACACAACAATGTACACCACCATCACTGTTGGGCGTATATTCGAAGACCACGCAACTTCAACGATAAATCCCGACAGATCTGCATCGTAAAAGCTACGTTAGTCAAAATCGCCGCCTTGTTATATGTTTCGTCGTAAAAGACGAAGGTTATCTTCTCCGAAGGTCGGGAAATTCGAGCGAAAGTTTATTCTTTGAACGACTTACTTACTTGAATTCATGATAAGTTTTTGAACTGAAAGCACGATGCGGGAAACAATAGTCGCAATGAATTACAAGCCATAAATCACCTTTATGAAAATCGATACTGAGATAAAAACCACTCATTTGTTGCGGAGATGAATATTCATGAATGTCGCATCATTTATCATCGTGCTGTAATTGATTTTTTCAGGATGCGAGTCCGTCGCAACATTTCCTGCTTTTTACCGCGTTTTAAAATTGAAAAATAGTAATCGGAATCGAGATGTTTTATCCCCAATAACTGAGAAAACTGCACAAATTTTGGAATTTTTGAGAACTTTATATGTTCGAACGATTTTTCTCAAAATTTCTCCATTTTCAAGGCTTACAAAATTTACCTATGGAAATGAAAAAAATTCAATGAATTTTTTCCAATTCGATTGCAAAAATGGTGAGAATATAATAAGATGAAAAGTATAACCTAAAACAGCAGACTTTTATGAAAACGAAAGAATTATTGGCAGCTTGAGGAAAAATTTCAATAAAAGAAATATTGCCAAATGGAGCGAAAAGTATGACAAAGCGGCGGTACTCATATTGAAATATTTCTAATTCTCCATTTAACTGAAAAAACTGCTCAAATTTCGGACAATCCGCACGTATTTCGCGGAATATATAAATTCGTCAAATTGTCGGATTTTCATGAAGTTTTTTGCTTTTGTGTTTCTAAGATTTACAACGTTTACCTATGGAAAAGAAAACAATTGAATGAAAACAACCAAATAAATAAAAATTTCACTCTAATTTTGGGAATTGTTGAAAAAATCATGGGAAAATGAGAATATTGACAAGCGAAAGCAGAAAAAATTAATTTCTATGTAGTTTCTAGAAGGTGTTTCTGGGAGTTAGTTCACAAAAATCGATGATTCCAATTTTCGAAAATTTTGTGAAATATATTTCACAAAATTTCGACAATATATTGTCAAAGTTTTCTGACATTCTGTGAACTTTTTGAAGTTTACGTATTTGAAAGATCAGTGAGGCTTATCTTTGGAATATCAGAAAATAATCATAAAATCTATTTGAATTGTCAGAAAATTATGAAATACTCAAATAATTTAAAGACATTTCCGCAAAACTCAATAAAAATATTGAGTCATTTTTGGAAAATCCACGAATTCTCAGGAAACTGATACATACGATTCACATTGAACAATTCTTCGAGCGTTCTTCTTAATTCTATCATAGTTGTATTGAAGAATTTTTTTGCCGTTTGTGCTAAACACCTTGAAAATTTTCCAAATTTGATTGATAACACTATCAAATATAAAACGAAGACACTTTAATTTTTCGCAAAAAGTCAATGAATTTTGTTTACCAATACATTTTATGATTCTTTGAGAGGTTTTTTTTTTCATTTTCTTAGAATTTAAATTGAAATTCGGTCAGAAGCAATTAACATTTTCCAGTTTCCTTGAATAACTTACAAAACGTTGGAGAAATTTCCGAATAGAGCAGAACTTTTCTTTAAATTTTTGGGCAATGACCACCAAAATTTATTAGAATTACGAGAAGATTAGGGTTATTTGAAAATTTTAATTTAATATTTAATTTATTTTAATTTATTAATTTATTAATTTTTTGAATTTATTTTATTTAATATTTTAATGATCCTTTCGACCTCTAAAAATATTAGACAGATTTTTCTGCAAAACAACCATACATTTTGAGGAACCTTCAAGGACGATAATTGTTCACCCATACGTAGCATTTTTGTATGATTTCTCATTTTCTTATATCGGTTATTGGTACTTCGCTAAAACAAACTGAAAATTTGGAGTCTCCCAAAATTTGGAAAATTGCATTCTAACTCTCTCAGACTCATGCAAAACTTTGTAGTATGCTGTTTTTTCAGGATCGTTACATATTTTCGAAATTTTGAAGTAATCTAAGGAACTTTTGAGCGGTTTTATGACTTATTTTCGAAATGCTGGAGAATACGCAAAAATATTATAAAAGTTCTCTGAAAATTATGGTTAACTTTAGTAGCACCTCGATGGTTTTGATAACATCTTTTTTCCTCTTCAAATAATCAAGAATTTCGACACTTTGTATTATGAATTCTCTAAGAGAATTTTATTATTTCATATTTCTAGTGAATATTTACAATTTTTTGATAATTTTCTGTCAGCAACCTCTCTGAAAAAATGGGGAATTGTAGAAAAACCTCAAAATTATGCGAAATTTTCCAAATGTTAAGCAACTATTTTGAACCTTCCAATGGAAAGACAATTTCGCAATTTTCAACTGCACAGGTTTAAGGTTTCGTTGGGCGAGGGTATACAATAGTAAAAAGTATCCCACGTGAAAGTATGCGTGTTCTCCATAATTGTTTGTCTAATAAATATTGATACATCACTGTTTTTTTTTTGAGTAAATTGTATTTGAACCATAAAAAATTCCAAATCGTGATTGGTGCCGAAACCCGGGACTCATAAACAATCTTCTCTGATAACGGCGTCTATATTTTGAACAAATTCGGTAAACTTTAATTAAGCGGTTGTGGTTCAAGTAAAACATCTACGGCTCGGCAAAGGTACCGAAGGCGCTTTGTTCCCTCCTCCAAGACCTCCTCAGCCGAATGAATATACGTGTTGTATACTTAGACATCACAATTTTTTGAAAAACGTGATGTGTACAAGTTATGTGTAATCCAAAAATACCTATTTTTAAGACAGAACATCATTGTCACAGAAGATTTTCAAAATTCTCAGAAATTTCGTCGTGTTCGAGTTACATGGGTACAAACAAACAGAAGGAACAAATACAACAATAAAACAGACGAAAATTAATAATAACAGACGAACAATAGTTTAGGTTCATTCATTCGGAGAATGAAAAACAGTGATTATCAAAATTTATTACTGAAAATTTTCGTGGTGTTTGTTTGAAAAATTTGAAAATTTTCTGTGAAAATCGATAAATTTTTGGGAGTTTTTCCAGTGATGATAATTTTCTAATAACATTCAATAAAATTTTGAGAATCCTCTTTTATTTCTATAAGTAATGATAGGAATTTTGTCCTCAAATACTCCGAAATTGTTTCGGAAATTTGGATAGTTTTGCAGTAACATGAAAAGTATCTCCCAAAAAAGGTAAATATTGTGAAAAAGAAGATATTCATAGTAAGGCTGAAAATATTTTTGATATAAAAAAAACTTTGGGAGATGGTACAAAAAGTATGAGGTTCAAATTTTTCCCCTTGAGAAAATAAAGCAAAACGAAATAAAGCCTAGAAATTGGTCGTTACTCTAACATAAGAAAAAATGCTCAAATGACTTTAGTAGTTACGCCACTTGTTGACATAACAATTTCCCCGTTAACGTACCATCCAACCAAAAGATTCCACAACCGCAACGCTGCCATCAATCGATCAATACCGCGAGAGACTTTAAAATTGGCAAAAAACCACTCGCTCGTAAATTATACGCACTTTCCGGCACGGTATCTCTGTAATTTTCGAAATAACGTGATGCAGTCGATCGTGACAGCAGTTGTTGCGATTTGTTCCATCTACGGTATGAATACAAAAGAACAAAAAAAAAACAAAAACGAAGACGAAGATAATAACGTCTGATCGGCGGAAAGAAGATGAAGAAACTGCTGAGCGGCGAGTGGCGAAGTGAAATAGAAATCATTGACGTTCGAGATGAAGTCATTACGGTACGATGATCGTTCGGACGAGTCTTGGCCAGTGGCGTGGCGGCAACTACAAGAAAAATCGTCTTATTAAGCATGATTCACACCTATTCGACACGGTTATTCCGAGTGAGACGCGAATTGCGGAATTTACGATCCCTGGGTCGTTTAATTTGTCACACAATTTAGCGGAGGAACATTCGATCCGCTAAATATAGGAGCGCTCGGTTAATTTTCCTCGAACACGGGTTGAAGAAAAAAGGGGAGAGGTTTACTGCCGTGTAGTACTGGGAAACGAGAGGAAGGAAGGGTTCGAAGATGTTCGACTTTT
The DNA here is from genome assembly GCA_020654155.1 of Novius pumilus. Taxonomy (NCBI): domain Eukaryota; kingdom Metazoa; phylum Arthropoda; class Insecta; order Coleoptera; family Coccinellidae; genus Novius; species Novius pumilus. The sequence goes on from JAIFOV010000476.1 coordinate 1,364,353, forward strand.
TCTTGTTCCACTCGCGTATTTGTTTACTTCCAGTAATAACGACCATAAGCGTCGCATTGCGAATGCAATAGCGGTAACTTCTCATAAATATATTGGCAATGTTAGCGTTCCATGGCAGTAACAGATGTAACGAATGGCTACGTCATGCCTCGGGCATTATTCTCAACTCTAGTTTTTCATTACTAAGGGGATGACTTGTGTAAGTTGCCTGCTCACGTATCCGCGCGGAAACCGATCGAAATCACACTACGGTTTAGTGATAACATTTCAAAGTACACTTGACTCAATAACGTACAAACGCTCAGTGTCCACTCGACGTGAATTCTTCGTGTCTATTGAGTGTTTCCGTTGGATGTCGTCGGGATGAATAGACAATGGATTGGAACACGTACAGTTTGGGTTATTGATGTTCGCGCGGGGCCCGGAACATTCACCAATTTGTCATCCATTCTCGCGAGTCGCGACTGAGAGTTATTATATTTCGGGCGCGGCGCTTTTCATCACTTGTCTTGTAAAAATCGCAACATGTCACGACCTCATTAAGCGAAGTGACTGCATACGAGGAAACTACATTAAGGACGAAATGCACGGCTGTTGGATCAGCGCCAGTAGCTCAAGTATATCATTAACAGGAAATTTTATCAGCTAGTCGTCGTCGGGAAATGACGCACTTTCCATTGAGGAGCTTCATCACAAAATTTCAAATGGCATTGTTTCCCAAATAGAAATTTGGTTTGGAGCTGCTTATGCGAAAAGCAACTGGTTCATCTTCATAGTGATGACAGTTCCAGATTTGCTCGAATCGAAATGATTCATTTACATAAACACGTAGCCGAATCTAAATCGCAGGGTAACGAGGACCCGAAATAGTAGTTTAAATGTACCAATTATACTTAAGTAAGATCGCGTGTAACTATAACTGTTTATTTGTATGCTGCCATAATAACATCTGCAATTGTTCGCGTTCGCGACTCGCGATTCGAATCAAGCACGCAATTTATTCCTAGAGCTGAATTCTCGCCGAAACGGCGGATACCAAACACAACCCGATTATTTCGCTGCATAAGGACATGCAATAAACTTGTGGAACCGCGTAATTTCTTTACAATGACCATAATTTCTACGACGGAGTCCGCAATCTATTTTAATCGGCGAAATACGATTTCGGTTATTTTTTTTTCTGTTTTTCCCGACCAAATCGAATTTTCCCGAATTCTCCGCATTCGAATTTGTCGCGTCGCATCGACCGAAATTAGATCACGCTAATTCGTTCTTTATCGCGTTGCATCATATCGCGGAATATTTACGAGCGAGGGAATTTCGAAATTAATTCTGTCGCTGAGAAACTTGGGAAAAACTTAATGCTCACTAAAATAGACCGGTAAGAAATGTGATTATAACGTTCTCGAGGTCGTAAACTCGCAAGATTGCCATAGTTAATCGAGTTAAACGTATGAAGCCATTAAACATCTTCCTCTAATGGCTAATAAATTGATCCCCGTTTATTCCTCTCTACCTATCGCATGATCGAGTCGCGCATCATCTCACTAGTCTTTGTGATCGTCAATTTTTAGCATTCACTTTTCTTATTGAATTTATGTGGCGTCACGTCGGTCAAAACAATTAAATCCGGAACACACCATTGGTGGGTGGTGGCAGATGTTGGTGACGCGAAGTCGCTTTTAATTGCGTAAGAACAAATAAATGGATTGGGGGAGAAAGTATTATAGAACACCTTGTGGTCCATTCAGACGTTATTGTATTTTTATGGTGTAGCATCCTGCGAAATTTTATATGAAATTCTTCAAATATGCAATGCAAGAAGAAATTGCAATTTTTCTTATTTTTTGAAGATCGGTTGTCATATTCATATATTTCATTTGCGAATAGCAATCTCAATTTTGCTTTAGAATTTTATTGAGAATGATCTCAAGTTTTTGAAGATGGAGACAGTTTGTTTCTTTGTTGATATGTGTCGCTTCCTTAGCCCGTTGTTTCTGCTAATTTTATGCAACATTATTGAAAGCGAAATTTTGATTAAGGTCAAGTGAGAGAAGAACATTAATTTTTTCAACAGTATTTGTGATTCTTTCATTTAAATATTGTTAGGTTTGTCCATTTTATATTACTGGACAATGCATACATGAAATTCTGTATAAAAAATCAGTTTGTTCTTTTGTGTCTTTTCGTTTTTCCAAAGTTTCGAATGTTTCATGTGTTATAGTAAGATTATATTTTCGTGAAATATTATCTACTTTCTTGGATAATGCAGGAACATGCGGGGAACTAACATATTTTCCATTGGGAGAATTTGATTGGGCATCGTTATTTTTATTATATATTTTGTTACTTTTTCTTCTATAACGCTATTCATTAAAAAGAAAGGATAATTATTTTGCTTTATTAATTTGTTCATTGCATTTTGTTGGTTCAGTTAACTTGATTGCTCTGGCTATTGAACCAACAATAACATTTTTTTTACAGTTTTGGTACATTGGAATTAAAATTGATGTATCTTCCATAGTTTATATCTTTGGTAAACTATTTTGTATTGATGTTGTTTTCTTCAATTTTATGATTTTACTGTTATTATCGGTATTTGTTGAAAATAATTTTTGTATTACGATAGTTATTAAACGTTTTTGATATATCTTCTTCGTCGATTGGTGAGGATAATATTATGTTATCAAAAAAAAAACGTTTGTAAATTGGTATGCTACATGGAATAGGAGACAGCATATATGCTTTAACATATTTCATTAGTGAATTTATGAATTTTTCGAAAGGATGAAGAATTTCTGTTGTTTTCCATTTCTAAAGGGTATAGGAAATTGATTGAAATCAATGAAATAATGCGATGATTTCAATTTCAAAAGAATTTGTTGGACTGTTACACAAGGTAATGTTACACAAAAAAAATTTTTTTCACCTTTTTATCGAATTAAAATTTCTGGATAATTATTTCGATTCTTCCATAATAATAAGGAAACACGGACCCCTGTCCAGAATTATGTCTGCTTCGTTCAGTTTTCTTCAATTTTATGATTTTACTGTTATTATCGGTATTTGTTGAAAATAATTTTTGTATTACGATAGTTATTAAACGTTTTTGATATATCTTCTTCGTCGATTGGTGAGGATAATATTATGTTATCAAAAAAACGTTTGTAAATTGGTATGCTACATGGAATGCTTTAACATATTTCATTAGTGAATTTATGAATTTTTCGAAAGGATGAAGAATTTCTGTTGTTTTCCATTTCTAAAGGGTATAGGAAATTGATTGAAATCAATGAAATAATGCGATGATTTCAATTATCATATTTAAAATTTCTGGATAATTATTTCGATTCTTCCATAATAATACCGGATGCTTGGAAAACTGCTATCGTTACACCGGTTTTCAAAAACGGTAATAAGCTAGACCCATGCAACTATCGCCCAATTTCACTAACGTCTGTCATTTGTAAAGTTATGGAATCAATTGTGTGTGAAAATATTTCAAAATTTTGCCTCTCCGATAACATTATTCCGGTACAACAACATGGATTTGTCAAAGGAAAATCAACCATGACTAATCTGTTATGGTGTGTAAGCAAATGGACATCTGCATTGGATAAAAAACGCCCACTAGATGTAGTTTACCTTGATTTTTCCAAAGCGTTTGACCGAGTGTGTAAGCGACGCCTTCTTCACAAACTGGATCATTTTGGTATTAGGGAACACCTACTTCAGTGGATCGATAATTTTCTGTCAAACAGAAATTTTTGTGTTCGTGTTGGGGACCATTCATCTTCATATAGGCCAGTATTAAGTGGTGTTCCGCAAGGGTCTGTTTTAGGGCCCCTTCTTTTTATTTTGTATACTGCTGATTTTCCCCATTCCATTAAATCACAACATGCCTTATATGCCGACGATACAAAAATATTTGGCGACGCAATCTTAGATTATCACAACATCCAAGATGATCTCAATTCAATCTTAAAATGGGCTTCTACCTGGGGATTACCACTTAACATAAATAAGTGCGTAGTTCTCCATATGGGCTCCAACAACCCTCGTCACAAATACACGATAGATGGCCAATCGATAACAGACGTCAAATCGCATAACGATCTTGGTATCACGGTTACCGAGAATTTGAGTTGGTCAGCACATATTGCGAAGATTGTTAAAAAATGCAACAGCAAGTTATACATTCTGAAGAGGACTTTTTCAGTGCTACCTTTTGATAATTGAATTGCTCTGTATAAGTATTACGTGCGTCCAATTCTGGAATATTGTGGATCTTTGTGGTCTCCAGAGTTGGTGCGTGACAAAAACCTTGTTGAAAATGTTCAACGTAGTGCTACTAGAATATGGTTTGGGCGTATACGCCCGACTTATAGCGATAGACTGTCTAGACCCAACCTTACAACTTTCGAACAACGCAGAATGTGTAGGGATTTGATTCTTACTTATCGTATTCTGAGGTGCAATCATGGGAATATAAAACACCTGTTTCTGATGCACCATGAAAACAGATTGCGTGGACATTCATACAAATTAAAGAAGGAGCCTTTTTTAACAAGTATACGTCAGAATGTTTTTTTCAACAGGGTGTTTTTGCCATGGAATGGTCTACCGCCTGGAGTAGTGGAATCAAATTCTATAAATATTTTCAAGAAGAAGTTGGATGAGTTCATGTTCGGTGGATCATAGTGATTATTCATTTGATGATTTGTACCATTGCTTTCATATAAATGGATCCATAGGTTTTTGTAACCTAAATCCTCATTCAAATGTAAATAAATAAATAGACCTAATGTCAATCTCGAGTTTTTCATGAATTCTGTATAATAGTCGAAATTCTAAAAACAACAAAGAAATTTTCAGTAGAATAGAAGACGCGACATTTTGCAGTTAAAAAGAGTCGATCAATATAATGAAAAAAATTTACCGCGATTATTCGGGTTTCAAACCCTTAAATTTTTTGGGAATGTAATCTGTGGACATCAAATGAACTACTGATATAATTAGATGAAATGATTTTTATTTCTCAGAATAAATCGGTATATTCCTCATAGAAATAGAACAGCTTTTTGAGCATGAAGACGAAAAAGCTTCTTTTCTACGAAATTACCAAAATCATTCTATATAATCGAGTATTCTAAACAGAAATTCCCGGTCCAATAGTTAGTTATCGATCCACTGTACCAGACAAAACGGGTCATTATTCAAAGGGTTGATTACCGGCCGACCTATTGATAGTGTAATTGAATAACTTCGTACATAATGGATGGGAAATATTCAAAATCATGGAGCTTTCGCATCACGAATATAATTATTCCATTAAATATTATCGGTATTTCAATTCGAAACAAATTCGTGTTGTAATGGAAAACGACACATTATGATGAAGGGGATTCGTCGTTTTATCGAAAATCACCTCGATATATAGCTGGCAATAACAAACAAATTAATCCGATCATGTAATGATCGACACTTCGTTAATGTAGCGCGTTTTTTATTTGCTTACCCTATGAACAGGAAATCGCTCGCCGATTGAATGTGAATAAATACCCGAGGCTGCCGTTGTAAATTCTTCCCCAATTTCCTTAAGCAATATTTCATTTAGGGGCCCATCCGGAAATGAGCCCTATTTTATGATAAACGACCGAACCATTCAACTTACTCATGTGATGATGTTTTTCATAATGCATTCCAGTACGTCTGGAAACACCCCAACTATCTCAGCTTTGATGTATCCGTCCGAAGGTATTCTCGGAAAAAAAAAATGGAAAATCGGAGGCGACAACTGCGCGGATTTGGCGATAAAGCCGTCGTGTTTTCATAGTGGAAAATCGGCTTTCGGATAAACGGATTTTGTTGGCAAGAGGGAAGCTTTTTCGAAGAGCCAATTTTTCCTGAGCACGTTAAATCTCATTTATGATGAAGAGGTAGTTGAGTGATTATTTTGTTATAGTCGAAGCGTATATCTTTCATTAGGAGAATATTGAAGTGACGATCGTGGCGGGGAATATCAAACACCCCCTCGGAGGGTTTATTAATACGTATAACGTGATTACGGACAACACGGAAATACTTTTGTTTTTCCTCGTCATCTGACCCGTTTGAGCGATTTTTCTTTATTACGTTTATGTTGGGTTGGGTTATGGGGGACAGATGGTCCCCCATTAGCTAAACGGACTGATTCGATTTCGCGACATGTGTTATGGATTTGTAATTTCCCGTGTTTATTATCGGCGGAGCTTTGGACGTCGTTTTCTGAGCGCGGAGCTCGGTCCTAATCTGGTTCAGGATAGTTGCAGTTGTCGGGACATAAATGCTCATTAGATGGAGTACAAACATTCCGAGTATGTCCGCCATCGCGCGTCAGGCACATGTTAGTAATGCAGCTGTCGAAATTCCGAATTCCCATCGCATTCCACCCGCTATTAGCCGCATATTATGCTTCCGATAATGACCGATTCAACGGATCCTGGTCTATGGTGTTAACTGGAATAAGTCGATTACAGAAACGGTCCTTTTTTTATTTTGAATAAATGTCATCGCCACGCCGGTGCGGTTTCCGTTCGAAATGTTAATGGCCGTCGACCATGAAGAAATTATCGATTCTGGGAAAATTCTGCGGCTACATTATTAAAACCGCCCAGTTCGTCGTTTTTACGATAAAATCAAATCTGCGTTTTCAAAGGTGGCAAGCAAAAACACGCATATCCATTCATCCATCGATGTATCAAATGGATGACACATCGTTTCTACCCTAACCAAACAACCCCCCGTACCACGTCTTACACTTTAAAAATCTGTCAATCGTTTTTGATGGATACGTGTCCTTCGGGGATATATCGAATATTGCACGCTCCGCGGCCTCCCCTCACGGATTTATTGCATTCCCTTCATCCTTTGTCCATCTTTCGTGACGCGCGACGCATAAAATCACGAAAAATCGTGCGACAGTCGTCCCGTGTGCGCTCGGTGTAACCCGAGCCGATAATGGACGGGCGCGACGTTCCCGGGTACACGTCCCGAGGATCGGTTTGTTTTTTCGGTCACTTATCCCTCTCGAGAGTAATTTGGAGAAAGGAGGCGGTCATCTCGGGATGCTCGCGCGTAATTAAATTCGCCCGTCAAATCCTAGACCGGGCGTATTTTCTGCGAGGGAAACGCGTTTTGCGCCTCCCACGTACCGTTCTGCATCTATTACCCGATCCCGAGGGAGTTGAAGGAACTGTCGAGAATCAACTGTGGGATTGCGACCGAGTTCAACCCCGAATAAGCGCTTTCAGTGAATTATCATCCGTTTCTGGAGCGCTCCCGGCAGGTGTATTAATAACCCCGACTGGAATGAGAGTCGATGGTTTTTTCTCTGCTTCACACAAACGGGTAGGTACCCATATTGCAAGAGATATAACGCAGCTTTTATCCCCTCAGTTAAGAACTGTAATACATAGTCGGTAATGTAAGGGTGACTTCCATTCCCCCTTAACGCTAATAGAGGGTTAATATCGTGGTCAATACGTAGAGAGAGAGTGTGTCCTTGGAACTAATAACCTTTATGAAATTACAGGATCTCCGAATGGGGCGTAATGCCGTTAATGGCCTTCTGGACATACGCCAGCTGAAATTGTGCCCACTTTGTCATTACGTTCCGCAGTAATCTGATAATATTGATCGTTGCGCCCAAATAACAATTCCGTGTGAACCGAAACTGGGGTCCTTATCGTCAGTTCATCAAGGAGAATTCGTTACGCCCCCGTCTGAGGAAAAATATTCGATACACGCTTTCCCGGATTGTTCACTTATTGAATACGTTCCGTGCGATAAAGGCCCGACTGGATCCCGCTATAAATTCATATAAATTTATCTGCATGTGGGCGATAAGCAAACACTGGCACACAGGAATCTTCAATTTATAATGTTAATTCCGTTTCAGGCACAATTGCCGTCGTAATTTTTCTTCGCGAGATAATGTTAATACATTCAGCCAACGTGTAATTACTGTGTCGATTTTTTCCGATAGAAACGATCGTAGGCGTTTCGGTTAATGCTCGATTCGACGTTCGAATTTCCTCCATATATATCATAATTATCGCGAACGATAAATTCACGCTTTGTTGATTTCAATAACCGACCGTGTGTGAAATATGCTAATTCACAAATTAGTTTCTAAGAGTAGATAACGGACTGATTAAATTAATTGGAATTGTGACGAACGCGTTTTCTCGAGCGCAAACTACATTAATTATTATACCGAGGGCACTCGTCTGGAAGATCGACTGTTTTTGTATGAATCATCCCCTTGGCTGCTTCACCTGTCAACAAATACGAGGCGGTCCGAATAAAACAGCTCGGACGCATATTTATCTAACTATGAGTTTTTTATTACGACGCAGCCATTGCAAATTTATGCTACCTTATAGCTATTACAGGAGTTTTTACAATTTTATATGCGGGATATGTCGTCTACGCTCGTCGTATGTGCGCACGCGCCTATTTTTCGGAGTGTGTGGGCGCGCGCATCTGTTGGTGTGCCGCGTGAGTGTGAGTGTGCGTGCTTTATAGATTTTCTGTTCACGATACCGGCGGCACGCAAAACGATGAAGACAAACGCGAAAATTGGCTGTATTTTCGGGCATTTTTTCGACCCCATTTTCACAGCTGACTCTTCTATTCTGCACAAATGTACCTACGAATATATTCTACGAGCCAAATGAATAAACGAAAAATGTTGAAATTTCACCAAAAAAGTGAAAAAAGAGTTAAATTTTTTTAATACTAATAACTTGAAAACTATTTCCGTAGTTCCTGTCCTTCACTATGATTGTCTTTTCGATAGAAGTGTTGTTTTGGAGTAAAAACCAAATAAAACCAAAAAATGCCAAAGATTAATGATAGACGTTAGCTCGTCGACCAAATTCCAATGATATTCTTCACCGCGCAAAATAGACAGCTAAAATGATTTCATACATATAAAAGAGATAACGCAGTGGGCAGTAGTTAATGTTATTCAAAGTATAAAATATCTCTAATAAACATCTCAACTAATTTACCAGAACACAACCGATTGATGGGGAAATACGGTTAAGGAAATTTAAATGCGGCAAATCATCGCAGAAATATTCAAATCGGCTTCGTGTTATTCATAAGTACGATACGAAAATATCTCCCGAGTAATATTTCGCCCAGCGTGAGCGAATTATTTACGTGAAAAGCGGTGGAAGCTCATTAAGGTATGAGTCGATGATCGCGATTATGAAAATTTATTCAAACTCGATCGTAAAGTGTGGAGAATAATATGTGGAACAAGTGGAAGGCCTCCAGGAATAATAGGCCCCGCGAAATGTTCAATATTCAACGGATATTTTATTAGGTACGAAATGCAAATCTCGCCGTCGAGGGTGTTCGACGCGCTACAAATTTTCTGTCTTTTACACGCCTCGCGCTTCATTAAAATAAAAAAGGTCAAGCTCGGAATTTTCGATACGTGGATAACGTCGCGACGCTTTTTTCGTTTTTTCGTTTTCGACTTTAATCGCAGCAGCTGACGAAAATCTCTCCCGTAAATTGTTACTACAAACAGTCGGATTTTTCCCGTTTCACTGTTTTCTATTTGTGGATATGTAAATCGACGCTCCAAACCTTATTTTCCTCATTAAAGTGCGGTGAATCGCTTTTAATTGGGACTGAGAAAAAAATAAACGATTCGGTTATTTTTCGATTCCAGGCGCGTTTTACGTCTGCCGGATTGAAGTGACAGGTTCATACCTCGAAATCCGTTCGTTTATTATAGCGCGGCGACATTTTGACACTTTAAGGCGATAATTCTGATTTAATTGGTTTCGACGTATGGATTCGGGAGCGAAAGCGAATTTCGATATGAATTCAGGGGATGTTGTAACTGTAAGTGGTTTAAAGGGGGATTTGAAACGGCGGTATTAAAATTCGTTTATCCAGTTTCTGATTGATTATTTCATCGGAAATGGATTTCAGGTATTCGGGCTTTTTTCGTTCGCTATTTATCAGAGTGTGATTGAGCAAAAAAAAAGTTGGTTACGTAAATCCAGTTGCATGAATTCATTATGGACTCGTTCGAAATTTACTTGAAAATCCTTTTTTATGCTAATTGAATTTTCAGTTTAATGCAACATTTTTTGCATTATTTTCCATTTCGTGTAGTTTTTTATTTAGGTATGGCGATTGATTTGAAATGAATTTTTCCCTCCAGTCAATAATACAAAAAAAAACATTTTTATATCATTGCACCTCCGCCATATTTGTTTATTCATTCCGCTCAATGTTCTCCACTAGTCTAAAAAAACTCCTACAAATCCCTGATATGAGGAGAGAAAATGGCCGAAAAGCGTCCAGTTCGATTCCTGGTAGAACAATGAATCCCGCACGTTAACTGGAATGTGCCTCCGCGGAAGTCGAAATCGATGATTTGCCGATAGCCGAGCGATAATTGTCGGAATTTATGGGCACGATATCATCTATAATGCGGAAATTACGTCGGGAATTCCCCGTCCGATTCCAGAAACGGATTATCCATCAGCGATCGTCGTTCCGATAAAAACTAAATCGGGAACAACGTTCGTTATACCTACGAGCGAACGAGAGAATCCCTCTCCCGATTTCGGTTGCGTTTATTCCGCGAATGCGGCGTTCTCACGCCTCCCTATGTTCCCGTGGGAGGACAGCATGTGCTCCCAATATACGAGACACAACAATCAAATAGCAAATCTTATAACCGTGCGTATAGGGAATGCAAATCCTTCGGCCGTTTCATAAAAGTTCCATACGGCGTATATACTATAAATAAAAATCCACGGGAAATATTTTATTAGGAGCACTCCTCAATTTTATCGGTTACGCGAACTTTCGCGATATATCCTATGATCGATAACAGCAATCCCTAGAAGGGGTTATGAGGATCAGTTTTCATGTCAAAGTTCAAATAGACTGATTATACAATAGTACGAAATTTTGCACTGAATCGTTGGGTCGTGTGATGTTGAGGTGCATAATCGGTTCTTGATAATTCAGCACCATTTAGTGAACATTAGGTTCTAATTGAAAATATAAAATGAAATTTCAATCGGATTTGAAACGGCGGTATTAAAATTCGTTTATCCAGTTTCTGATTGATTATTTCATCGGAAATGGATTTCAGGTATTCGGGCTTTTTTCGTTCGCTATTTATCAGAGTGTGATTGAGCAAAAAAAAAGTTGGTTACGTAAATCCAGTTGCATGAATTCATTATGGACTCGTTCGAAATTTACTTGAAAATCCTTTTTTATGCTAATTGAATTTTCAGTTTAATGCAACATTTTTTGCATTATTTTCCATTTCGTGTAGTTTTTTATTTAGGTATGGCGATTGATTTGAAATGAATTTTTCCCTCCAGTCAATAATACAAAAAAAAACATTTTTATATCATTGCACCTCCGCCATATTTGTTTATTCATTCCGCTCAATGTTCTCCACTAGTCTAAAAAAACTCCTACAAATCCCTGATATGAGGGGAGAAAATGGCCGAAAAGCGTCCAGTTCGATTCCTGGTAGAACAATGAATCCCGCACGTTAACTGGAATGTGCCTCCGCGGAAGTCGAAATCGATGATTTGCCGATAGCCGAGCGATAATTGTCGGAATTTATGGGCACGATATCATCTATAATGCGGAAATTACGTCGGGAATTCCCCGTCCGATTCCAGAAACGGATTATCCATCAGCGATCGTCGTTCCGATAAAAACTAAACCGGGAACAACGTTCGTTATACGAGCGAACGAGAGAATCCCTCTCCCGATTTCGGTTGCGTTTATTCCGCGAATGCGGCGTTCTCACGCCTCCCTATGTTCCCGTGGGAGGACGGCATGTGCTCCCAATATACGAGACACAACAATCAAATAGCAAATCTTATAACCGTGCGTATAGGGAATGCAAATCCTTCGGCCGTTTCATAAAAGTTCCATACGGCGTATATACGATAAATAAAAATCCACGGGAAATATTTTATTAGGAGCACTCCTCAATTTTATCGGTTACGCGAACTTTCGCGATATATCCTATGATCGATAACAGCAATCCCTAGAAGGGGTTATGAGGATCAGTTTTCATGTCAGAGTTCAAATAGACTGATTATACAATAGTACGAAATTTTGCACTGAATCCTTGGGTCGTGTGATGTTGAGGTGCATAATTGGTTCTTGATAATTCAGCACCATTTAGTGAACATTAGGTTCTAATTGAAAATATAAAATGAAATTTCAAATGACCACCTTCGAAACTTGCCAATTTCGTGCATCTGTATGTGAACGCCTTTTCCGCACGGATAAAGCCGGTCCGATTCGTGCGGGAAAGTAACAACGCCCAAATAAGACTTATGTCTAATAGATGGATGGGATTAAGAAATTGAGATAACGCTTTTCTTTTTCCCTTTTCTTCATTTATGACCGTTACAAATATCACAAGTTTCCAATGGATTCTCTTCACAATTATTCATTTCTGAAGAAGAAAGGCAATACGTTTGCCATCAAATACTAATCCGTTCTGTTTAGTGCGCTCGTTTCTTTGATTCTTCAAATATTGTTGACTCATCCCTATCGATCAAAAAGAAGGTCTTCACCATGCAAATTTGAAGGAATGGCTGAGAATTCAGAAGAAAGCTTATAGAAAACTTCGAACTGCGAATTATCTGTCCATGAATGAGTTTCAAATAGGTAACTTGAAATTCAGAAGTGTAAGAATAAGAGTAGTGATAAAAAATCAAACACACCAGCTTACTAATAAAAGGAATTGAAAGTCTGTCACTTCGCATACGTTCAGCAGATACAATTTGAGATGTAGTCCCGATTGCTATGAATAAAAGTTCAAGAATTGGAAAGCGCAAAGCGATAAATGAAAAGTATGCAGTGTTGCTGAGAGAAATAAGGAAAACGAGGTATATTGCATTCTGACGAGAAAGAATTTCTAATACCCCTTTACCATTTAGAGTTGGTGTCACATGAGAATAGAGAAAACTGAAAGAGTGTCACCGACCCAAACGTCCCAGAAATCATTCTGAAAAATTCTAAGGTCAATCAGAAGCTCAATCACGATTCGACGAATCGCGGTTATTTGTTCGCGTTTTATTCTATTAAAAACGGGAGCTGGTCGGGAATCTTCCTCCCGACTGATCGGGAGCGACGAACGTGGCTTGCGTGATGACAAGTCGAGCCCCGTCAGTGATTCATTTGGCGTACACGTTGCTCTTGTTTCTGACGCTCGGCCAAAAGCCATTTCAGCACTTAAGAGAACGAGTGCGGAAATTCGCATCGGAAAAAAGGATACGTTCGCCCTTTCTAGTAACATTTCGCCAAGTTCCCAAAGCGGAATTTCGGACCACTCGATCGATCACAAACAACCCTTAATTAAACAGTCGGTATTGAAGCTCAAGTGCCTTTGTACGAGTCAAAGTCTCCGAATGGTTCTCAACCCCCACTGTAATCAATCGTAAATAACGAGATCTCTATCTGAAGGGTTATTCGAAGGGTTAAAGGGACGTCATTGATTCGATGTTGCGATTCCCGGCTTTATCTGCCCCGAAATATGACGTTGACATTCGGTGAATTATTTCCCGTTTTGGAGTCTGGAAACGTGAGTCTCATTTAAATACATAGAGTTCCACTCGTATCTGGATTTACATCTCTAAACGAGGACGTACCCAAATCACAAAGTGCACTCGGCTCTCGCACATTCACGCGAACGTCTTTCGGTCACTCAGTATTCCAGACATTCGCGAGATTTGTTATCTGGCAGCATCGTTTAGATACATGCGATGCATATGGAAACAGTGGCGTACGATCTATCGTGGTGTCAAATCCCAAGCAGTAACGACGTCGCTGGCGAGTGTCGCTGCGAAAGTACAAACTTGACCCTAGGTCTGATTAATGATCAACTTGAGTAACCTGCTATCCATCTTGGGACTGTCGATGTTCCCCAAACCTTAATTGACATTAATTTGTCCGCGTTTATCAATCAGAATCTAACAGACGAAACGTCCCTAGACAATTGAATTGCAGAACGTCTCTTTGACGTAATACATTCGCCTTTACATCCCACCATTAATATTCCATATCCATCCGGCTCAGAAGTTTCGAAATAAATCATTAAGTACTTACCTGAAAGTTCCATTTTCGGGGATTACCCAATCGGCGGATTCAAGACGTCCTGGTTACTTTAAGGTAATTTACGATGGCTCGGGCCAACTTGATAATTTGTAGAAGATTAGTGTAACACAAAAGATGATGATACCCGGTGATTATGCAACCGTTTTAGTTCGAAATAATTTCGAATCCGATTCTGTTGTCAATTCGATGATCCACGATGAGATAAAGGGACTCAATCCGTCTGGCATTATCGCCCCCTTCCTGAATTTCATTCCCCTACAAGCAACGATCTGATTAGTTGTCAAATTTTAATTGGGAGGATGTTCACTATTGATCAATCAAACAATGGTTCTTTCACCTTATTTGACCGGCTCATCCTACTAATCCATATCTTTTCACGAAATTAATTGAAATATGCTGTCGATTAAATACAAACATAAACTTCCACATTCGCCCTGTATAGCGGGCGCGGCAGTACCGAATCAAAACTTTGTTCTTGTTAGTATTTAATTAGCCGGAGGAAATAGAATCTCCGAACATTTTTAAATCTTATCTCGTTTTAATTTATTATTCAGTTCTGACAGGTATTTGTTCGGGATCGACATATTCTGTGGCGGAATTTACGGATTCCGTTGGAATGTAAGAACAAAAAACCGATTTTCTCAAAAGATAATATCCCAAAAACGTAACCGACGCGCCGAATGAACCAAGAAGAAAAGTAAGAAATTCAAATAGATGGGATTACGAATTCCGGATTGGAATATTTCGACCGTAAAAATAACAAGAACGGAAATTGTCTCAGGACAATGAGCAATTAGAGAATCAAAATGGCGGCAATCGGAGAATGACTTAAAAGTTTTCGGTTGACAAAGTTTAATGTTTTTCTTCAGCCATCCACCGCAGCCGCGGCTATTGGGTTACGTTAATTATCTGTCGCCGTGGCGGCATCGATTTTTTAGGATCGTATTTCCGCAAGGGGTGCGCCCAAAGGTTTTGAATTTTTGACGGATTGACATACGATTTAATCGATACAGAACGGGCGGTTAGGATGAAACGAAATTTATACGAATGCTTTCGGTTTTGATTTTTCGAATCGAACAATGACAGTCCCACCCATGAACATAGCCCATCTTTCTTTTAATAAGTAGAGTTTTGTTAGATAAACAATAGTAATAGGTCATCAAAATGAACAACAAAACAAATACAACATTCGTCGTTTTCCCTACACTTAACAACTAAGGTCTGCTGAAGCTCTAGTTAGCGCGTCTCACTGGTGCGGCTTAGGAATTAAGTCTGGTTTAAATTTAAAGTCGGCTATCCATTACAGTCGAGTGGTTCGTTTATTTAAAGGTGCTTTTGAAGGCAGAACCAGAAATTTTCAAGAATTTTGAAAACCCAACACGGCAGTCGGGTTTTTCCTTAGAATATATATTTTTAGAATTTACACATTCGTACAGGCATCACGTTTTCTTTCAAACAATCGTGATCTCAAAATATACATCAGATATCGATTTCGCTGAGGAGGTTGTGGAGCATGGAGTAGAGTTGTGTGAAGGTTGTTAATGATCCCAGTAATTCTCCGTCGGTCCGGTAGTTAAACCTGTTGTGATGGTGCCAATGATTGCTAAATTTATCCCGGGTTTCGGCACTAATCGCGATATGACGACTGCACACAAGAATGCTTTAAAATCAATTATCGTCTATCAATTTTTCGTTATTCAGCTGACCAAATACTGACTGTCTTCATTTTTTTCCTTTCGAGGTAATTAAAGAGGAATTTTACTCGATTCTCTCCACATGACTAATAACAACTTCAGTTGAAATCAGTTTGCCACATCCTACAGTTCTTATGCCAATACTATCCCAGTTATCTCGCAATTTGTCACCGCAATTAAGTCAATTAGTTCAGTTGGCGGTAAAGTACAAAACATAACAGGTCACTTTTGCAAATTGAAAACGTCTTAGTAATAACCACTTTCCGAGTTTGTACGCTCTAAATACTGCCTCGCGAACTTACACAAAAGTTAGTCGAATCAACCCAACACTTTGACGGGGAGTTTTCGTAAAGTTTCCGGGGGGGTAGGAAGTCGTTTTTAATAACCACCCTTTGCGTTTCCTTCGGTGACATAGGGTTCCACTGTGATGGGGGAGGCGGTTACGAAACGTAGAAATTCCATCTTGGTCACGGGCGAGGAGAGCTCAACGGTAGCTGCGACGTAGCTAACTTATTCCATAACTCAATTATTCATTTACATAATTACGGGTCCGGAAAGAGGGCCGGCCGGAAAAAATTACAGGTTTCGTTTCTGGTGGGATTTTCTAACCACGTACATCGTAAGGGAGGCATTAATTCGTCCATACTTTATACGTGACAGAAATTCGGCCGTTTCGTGGAAAAAAAATGCGGACCAGCGATCCCGATCGGCAGGTGCGGTCCGGGAGGAAGAATCGTTGCGTGTTTCTTTTCCGATGGGAGAATCGCCGACAATACCAGTTGGCGTTTTTAATTGAGAGTGCCGCCGTAATGAAGTAATTTCGGTTTTCCAATGCGCAGATGTCGGATTGATAACGTTGCCCATCGTCGGAATTGAGACATCAACCAGTCTGACGATATAATCATCATCGTGATAGAAATTGTATAATAAGGTATAATTAAAATCGGTCCGGGTTAGGAATTAACGGGATTCGACGAATCCGACTGGAAATTAAACAGGATGCCGCCGACGTATGCTCTTGAATAAATTCTTCAGTTTCACACATAATTTTTTAAACCATTTTTTAAATTCACCCAGTGCTAATGTTGCGCCACTTGCATTGAAGGGAAAGTATTTAACGTCGCGTGGACGGATCTCAATTATGAAACTTGTTTCTTCGTTCCTTTTGTTTCCGACGTTTCGTTCCTGCGACTAGAATTGTTTTAATTAGCGATCAAGATGGGTACTTTGACGGTACTTCAAAATAGTTATTTGAAATCAACTAATCAAGTAATATAAATAATTTATGGTTCATATAAAATAATGACAACAGTTAACATGTGAACACAAAGGTCTATCACGATCCTTAAGTACAATGAGATACGCTTCCCTTCATTAGTATTCAGTGGGAATTGCAAAAATCCAGTGAGCACAATACGAAACTTATTTATGGTTTGCATTCAACAATGCCTCTCGGGTGCTCTTTTTCAAAATGAATTTAACCAACAATCTCATAACCATATAGGTAGGCTTGCCTCGTCTATTGAACATTGTTACATAAAAGTGTGTAATTTAGTTTTTTTTCTATTTCATTCTTCATATATCATTAAGTATATCTCATTTTTTATTCAATCCGAATTCGGTATCGTGATTCCACGAACAGTTTCTCACGATTTTTTCGCAGTCGACGTGACGACCTAGGTGTCCGTCCTCGAAAAAAATTTCCCGCTGGGAGGCGAGCGCCTATAAATAAGATGTCAATAACAGCCATCGTAGAAATTTAACAAATAGCCTTTGTTCTTCGAATAACTAACGTCGACGACGAGGAGGTAAACGTGGACGGGGATATCGGCGGAGCGAGAGAGTGTGTGTGGCCAGTCTTCGCCTCCAGTGGTACCTTGAGCCGCTCGGAAAACGAGCGCGTTCAAGAAAAACCACCCGGGAGTACCAGGAAATGAACGCAGTTTTTCAACGACCGCGAAGTTATCGATGTACAAGAAAATCGATTGAGCCGAGGAATTTCCTGTTATTGTGGCGATTACTTTTTAATGAAACTGATTTGGTTTTCGTAAATTACATTGCGGTGGGTATATAATTATTCGTCTTCTGGTTATTTTGATGACTAAGTGGTTGTCTATGCTTCCCATGAACGAAAATAACAATTTTAAGGTGTTACTTATTAAATGATTCGAACAGGTTTCTCCAAAACTACGACTTATGTAGCATCTCATAATATAAATTTCAAACCTTTATTGTATACGCTTGCCCAGCGAACGAAGTGAGCTGGTATAATGTGCCGTCGAATGTGCGCGCGCGTTTGTGTGTGTGCGCGCTAGCTTTGCCAATCTAGCCGATTTTGGCGGCAGTTGTCGATTTTTTAGCCGAAATTAATTTAGGGACAAGCTCAGTCCCGCTTTTCGGGGATTATTTTTTTGTCCAAAAGAAAATATTAATTGGCATCTTTTTCGTTGCGATAGATTCGCTACAAAACGCCGTTTTGAAGCAAAAACAAATCAAAACACATAAACATTTTTTAATATAATCTAATTTTTAAAACCACCATGGCCATCAAATATTTTTCAATCTACCACCCTACATGCCCTCAGGGTCACGATTTGCATAACCCTTAATAGTCAAGACTAGGCAAGAAAACAGGTCGGCGGAAGTGTCAGCGAAATTCCGAACGCCGTTTTGGCCTGCTGCCATCGAGTTAATGACGGGGTATGTTCGAGATAAGGGCGGTGTCTTACAAAAAGGGATGATGTACGAACGGTTAATAGTCGGGAGCACCTTGTGCCACTAATTTGCGATTTATAGACCGGTCGCTAACACGCGGAGAAAAAAAAAACGGTTCAATGATGGCGGTCGCACTAGGAAGTCGATTATTATTAAAAATGGCGCACTCACGGTCTGGTGCACACGTGGCGCAAAATCCGCAGCTTGTGTAACTATTATGGCGATCCGTTCGATCGACGATACTAATAATAGCTTTTACATGGGGACCGTTCGAAAATGTAGTTTTTCGACCGTGAACCCAATAATCAAACGCGATCATAGTTGGAGATAACGATGGGGATATATGGGGGTTGAAGGGTGGATGAAATATTAACTTGGCGAGTAAAATGCTAAATGCAAGGCGACAGTGTATACAACTGTGGCGCTGTACGACTCCGTGATATGTGTATGTATGTCATGTTTTTGATTAAAAAAAAGAGATGGAAATATTTTATTTACTCACACGGCTTAATAATTCTTCGATGACGGATGGTGAGAATTTGTTGCAACATTTTCTCTTCTCAGGTACGAAACCTTTTCGACAAAAGCTCACGTCTACTAGTACCGTAGCGTGTAATCTTACAAGTGGTTATTAAACCGTATGCAAAACGATCGTAATCAATCTTAATGACTTATTTACAAGGTCTATTCTTTGGGCCGATATAATTCACCAGATAATGCTTTAATGAGGTGCTTCGCCCATACGAATGAATGGTAGGTAATTTATGACTCGCGGTGTGAAATTTTGAATGTCTCATAATGTTTTCGTAACAAGGCACCTACGATATTATAACTTTATGGCTGGTTTTCATTTTATAAAGTCGGCGACGACTATCGTGAACGTTCAATTGAAACATCAATTGGTAACGAGAGAGAGATTCTATCGTTTTAACAACACGTATTCAATTTCAAGCAATAACTAACGGCAACACCTGAAATGCAACTCGCTTCGAACGTGTTTCCATAAATCTAACAACGCTTATTATCTACGAAAGAATCGTAAATCGAACCGAGAAATATCTTTAGCTGATCCCGTGTCACAGCAAATGGTTGGAGTTGTCGTCGGATTATGCAGATACGGATTTAGAATGCAGGCCAGACTTCCATCGCGAGAATTGAATTTTTTCCTATCTGATTACCAAAACTGAACTGAACCTTGATTATCGATAATCTAGAATTTCTGAAAAACAATTTAGTTATTGAATAATATTTATACTTACATCTATTGTTATTTCTGTGTTCGGTAAATTCGTTCGACCCGGCGAAACACCAAAGTACTATATGACATCGTCAGAGAACTTATCTATACCAGTTTAATGAGGAAGATACTCGATTTCTATTGGTCAAATTTCTCATGAGTTGCGTCATCTAATATATATGTTCTTTTATCATAAAAACAAAGTAGGGTCGATCAGCGAGTAGGTACAGCAATAGTAGGTTATGCTTCAATATGAAATATAAATAAATTGTTGATTGTGTTATACAGAATAGTAATAATTCAATTATTAATTATAATAATAAAATTATTATAATAATAAATTATTAGAATAGTAATTAATTCAATTCATCAAAATATGCAATTATTCGTCAATGTAATAACGATTAGGTAAAATTTTTTTCAATTTTGATGCTCATTCCAACATTTTATATAACGAAACAACTTACTTTGGTACTTTTCAAGTTTTACTAAAATTATTTATAGTTTCTTTTCACTCATTATCAACTGAATGTCTAAATCTTCAAACTTTTCGTTTAGTTTTCTACAATGATTGCAAATATAAACAAAAATTTGTTATATATCATCATCAAATTGAATTGTCGTATTTCTTCGTATTCAATAATTTTTTAAAAATGATGAATGGTAAAGAAATCATATCTTTCTATTGGTTACAGTTGTCTCCTTCGCAAACATTACACAGAGTGGCATTGAATGGCTTACATAATTTTTCCTCACTTGGTGATACACATCGTTTATAGTAATAAGGAACTAAATATACACCACCGAATGTTCCACATTGATTAGCACCTTCTGGGCAGTCTATTGATTTAGCGTCGTTGCACGCTTCTTTCCCAAAACAAGCGTAACATTTCAACGAGAATACTGAAAAAATTTATATTTGTTTAAAATCTATATTAGGTTTTATTGTTTGATATTTTTTCAACAAAGTTAACTTACCATAACCAACAAAACAGGCTACTAAAGACAACAGAATAATTTTCTTCGCCATTTTCGTGTTGAACTTTCGTTTGAACGACCTGAGTAACAATTGCACTTACATTATTTTAAAAATGCATTAAATGCATTTGAGGATAAAGATAACACAATAACTGGCCAATAACTGTGATCAAAAAAACTGAAACTGTGAACAATTTTGTTTTTATCAAACACTTTAGATAACTTATTGTTTGGTAATTTCAATTCCATGAAACGATGAACTAAAATGCGTGTTTAGCAGCAAAATTTCAAAGAATCTTTCTATTTTATTGATTTTATATCGCGAATTCATCAAAGGGCGGCAATTTGTCTGTATGTCTGTATGTAAATTATTGAATAAAAATCAACTCAATAAGTTGAGCATATCCAAACGAATTCACCTTTTGAAGATGTTTTCTTTGTCACTGAAACAAACCTGTTTAGAATATAAAATTCTAAAAAATATTCCCGATTTTAAATAAAATTCAATGAAGTTTAAAATGGCTTAGTTCCATAAAGACAATAAGGATCAAGATAAAATTTTCACAGAAAAAATTCGTAGTGTTTTTTGATAAGATGAATATCAATGAAATAGAGCGATATGTTATTTAGTATCTGAAGTTAAGGTGATCCTTAGAAGAAATTAAAATGTCTGACTGCAGAAAACCTCTTGTTCCAATCGATAATCGAATATTGAGTTATTCTTGGACAAGGTGACAATTAAGTCAAATAAGTTGAATTATTTTAACCATTTGCTCTTTTATCAAGCTACCAACAAATTTTCTATTTATTCATCATTACAACTGTCAGTTTCACAAATAAAGCATTGTGTCTTAGGTTGCCAGCATTTTTGCTCTTCTTCCGGTGATAGACATTCTTTAAGAACGGTCCCTTCGCCAGTCATTGTTACACATGCATAAGACTCTTTTGGGCAGTCCATTAACGTAGGGTTCTTGCATGCGTCGTTTCCTTTACAATCATAACATTTCAACGACAGCACTGAAAAAATTGATATTTCTTTTAAATCGATATCTATTTTTAGCATAAAATATAGTTTTGGCATCTTTAAATGCTGCTTCTTATTAATGGAAGAATTCAACTTACCATAACCAGTGAAACAGACCACCAGGAACAACAAAATAATTCTTTTCACCATTTTAGTGGAAAACTTCTATTTGAAGGACCTGAGTAACACTAGTATTTATATTATTCTGGATATGCAATTAACGCAATTAAAGATAAAGTTATGCCATATTTCAAAGAAAATGGTAAAAGGTCTATATTGACAAACGACGTAATTGGGATCGTAAATATTATATTTTTGTATGAATATTTAAGCCCGATATTGACACTTGTATACTCGAAATTGTGATCGAACACTTAAAAGAGAGTTTAATAATTTTCGCCTTTACTTGAACAAGATCGCCTGAGCGTTTTCTGACTTTCCGAATTTGCGTTTTATATCTTTGTCGCAAGATTTTCTTGTTTTCTCCCTTGTTTTGGGTACTTTTCCACCAGCGTTGCTCCTACTTGGTACTAAGCGAACATTTTCTTATGCTAAATATGTAAATTGAGTTCGGTGAATATACGATTAAAATTTTCATTTCATTGAAACTTTATAAAATTCCAATATGTTATTCGATCAATTGAGAGCACGCCGTCTGGAAAACACATAAGATCCAGTATATATATGAAAAAGCATAGACAAAAAACCGATACAAATTTTTTTGCCAAAAATGATCTTTTATTCAAATTGTTAATAGATTTGATCATATCCGAAAATTGAACGTTTTAAACCTAAAACAGTAGAATTGAGTTAAACGCTAGGAGGGTATGTTAAATTTATGATTTTGGTCCAATCGTTCACATTAAATTTTATAATTATACTACTGACTTATCAAGAATAGCGTCACATCCGTTAGAAGATAATTTTTTTGGACATTGAAGTTTCTACATATTCCGAATGTGTCATTCACCGATGAGAAGGACAAAAACTTTGTATGCACAATTTTCTACAGGACATACTGAAAGCACGCATAAAGTAAGCAAACAATGTTAAAAAGGATTTTGTAGTAAAACTTATCGAGAATCTGAATAAGTTTTATGAATTTGAAAAGTGTTGTGGACGTAGAACATCTATACCTTGAATAGAATCAGGGCTGAATAAGTTTATGTCTTCGTTTAACTGAAATGAAAGATGCTTTAATTCAAGTGATTTCGAAAAATGTAGTTCGTCGTTTCTTTTCATTTAGTTGCCATATTATCTTCAGAAAAATTTAAACGAATGGCTCCTTGAATATCAAAAGCGACATGACTTGATTTGTTTTGATAAGGCTAAATTTATGTTTTTTTTTGTTTCGTCTTTTTCTAATACAAACTTCCTAATATTCACTTTAATCTTTCTAGCACGACGTTTCTCTCTTGTTCCTTCTTTTCCCGTAAAAATAATTTTTAATATCGACAAACTGTATTAGAAAATTTGAAGATCAATGTGGAAGTCGGAATGAAAGTTTTCGATGCATTTTCAAATAGTTTTAAAAGGTTATCAAGAGAGATTATATTTGTTATGGAAATAACCAAATTATTCTCATCTCGAAACCTATCCAAAAATTCAGTACTTTAGTCTGTAATGAGTGATTTGTTGAATATTTCTTGATTCCTTAAGAATAATTCGAGTCTTTCCTGAAAAATGGACTTGTGGACATGTCGTTCAAGTATGAAAAAAATAATTCTAAAAATTGTGAGGAGGTGAAATTCTGTTGATATTTAAATATCTTATTTGCAGACAAAGTGATAATTATGCCGAAAAAGTTGAATTATCTGAGACATTCGGTATTTCGCCGAACTGCCAACAAAGCTTTTATTTATTCGTCATTACAATTATCTGTGTCACAAATATTGCATTGGGCGTCAGTTTTCCAGCACTCATCCTCTGCTTCCGGTGATATACATTTCTTAATAACGCTTCCTTTGCCAGTCATTGTTACACATGCAACAGCTCTTGTTGGGCATTTCATCGATTTAGGGCTTTTGCATTCTGTTTCTCCCTCACAAGCATAACAGTTTAACGACAACACTGGAAAAAGTAACATTTCTTCAAAACCTGTATTCATTTTCAGAATGGGTATTATATACTTCCTGCACTTTTAAATGCTGCTAGTCAATAATATTGATATTGAACTTACCATAACCAGTGAAGCAAAGCACTAGAAAGAGCAAAATAGTTCTGTTAACCATTTTTATGACAAACTTTCGTTTGTGATATTTGAGCAACACTTGTATTTATATTATTTTGGATACGCAATTAGCGCGAGTAAAGATAAGAATATTACCATAACTCAATGACAATGCTAAAAGTTTTGTATTGACAAACGACTCTAGATACCCTAACAATGAAATAATTGGTATCGATAAATAACTTCATAAAATTCGTTACATTCGTCTATTGTCGTCGCCGTAAAAAATCGTTTTCACGAACTCAGACGAAAAATTCTCAAAGCAGACGAACAAAATAAATGAAAAACTTCTGCAACGAACAGGCGAAACAAATAACAGGATAGATGACACAAAATAGATACGCAATACTCCTAAGAAAAAGTCCAAAATAAACATACAAAATAGACATAGTAAGCACCAAATTAGGCAGACAAACAATTCAAAATAATTAACGAGTTGCATTACTGGTGTTTTAATTTTTTTTCTCAAAATCGGTTTCGAATGTTCTCCAAAAAAATGAAATTTTTATTTTCTGTGAAATAAGAAAATTTTTGTGCCGCTATTTAGAATAAATTTCAAATTATTCGAATTAAAAAAAAATTACATATTTTCTTTGTTTTTTCGATGAAACTCCAAGTTTTGGCATTGCTGCTCGAATTCCAAACTAGAAAAATGTGGTCAATGAAAAATTGTAAAACTCCACCAGTTTTTCACATATATCTGTGCGAAAAATTTGACCTGTAAGTCATTGACGTCCGCATATTCTGACAATGTCGTCGTTCTTTATGCCGCCGTTTAGATAATAGCGTGCACTGAACATCATTATCACATACATACGTCGAGTAATGACGGCAAAGTATATGACTTTAAGTCATAAAATACAAAAAAAGTATACAATGACAAAAGTTATCTCTCCTTCAAAAAAAAATTTTCCTAACCTAATTCGAATAAGAAATGAATAAATTCATTTCGTTATCATGAAGAAGAATCAAAAACACTGTTATTGAACGTGGAGAGGCCTGTCACAAGTGCAACCAGTATCCCAATTTTTTAGGCTAGCTATAGAATTTTCATTCCAAGCCACAGGACTTTCACTTAAGTGGATACTTTGAAACCCAGCTACCCGTTGTCTGTACTCAACCAACAGGAGATGCATGAACGAACGGCTTCAATTATTGGGAAAAGAGAATTCACTTGTTTTGAATAGAAAATAGAATTATTAATATTAAATTATTCAAAAAATGAAGATGACATGAAAAAAATTTCTGCCTACTTCGTAGTATCATTAGTTAATGGACTTGCTTTGAGTTGATATTTGAATATTATTGTCGACTTATTCGTTTCCGGGTTGACAATTAGAACAAAAAAGTTAAATTATTTGAGGCATTCGGTCTTTTAGCGAACTACCAACAAACTTTGCGTTTATTCATCATTACAATTATCTTTATCACAAATATTGCATTGTGTGTCAGATGTCCAACATTCATCTTCTCCTTCCGCTGTTATACATTCCTTAATAACGCTTCCCCCGCCAGTTTTTGTTACACATCCAATGGATTCTTCTGGGCAGTCCATTGATTTAGGGCTCTTGCATGCTTCTTTCCCTTTACAATCATAACATTTCAGCGACAACACTGAAAAAAATTGATATTTCTGTTAAATCGATATCTATTTTCAGTATATAATATTTTTTTGGCACAGTTAAATGCTGCTCGTCATCAATCGAGGAATTCAATTTACTTTTCATTACAATGAAAACATTTTAACGCCAAATCTGGAAATATTAATATGTCTTCCAATCTAAATTCATGTCTAGTATATAATGTTGTTTTAGTGCTTTTAATTAATGATGAAATGCAACTTACCATAACCAGTAAAACAGATCATTACAAATAACAAAATAATTCTCTTTACCATTCTCGTGGTGAAATTCTACTTGTGCGATTTGGGTTACCCTTGTATTTATATGTTTTTGAAAATGCACTCAACGCAATTAAAGATAAGAATATCAACATAACTTACTGAAACTGGTAATAGTTTTATATGGACAAAATAACTCTAGATAATAGATAAATTTTTTCTTAATTTCAATTCCAATGAGAAACGCGGTAGTATATGTGATAGTTAGTTTCGGAATAATATAAGCATTTGTGTTTAATATTGATATAAAATGGAACCAATAGTTTGATTTATCAACCTGTCTTTCAAAACTCCAAACAAAAGTTGAAGTTAATAAAATTGTTCAATTTTCTCATTTCGTTTTGAATTTAACATCATTTATAAAAAATACTTAGGTTTGGGGAGAATTAATAAAACTGCCCGAAATTTATTATCTCATTATATAATTCTTTTAAAGAAATTATTCGTTTTGTGTTTCATCGCGGTTGCAGTAATCGATTTGGCAAATTTTGCAAAAACCTTCGGCATTTTTACAAATATCCTCATTACCCTTGATTAAACATCGTCTAATCGAAGAATCCGGCGTCTCAACAGAAATACATCCAGGTGAATCTTTCTCACATTCCTCCTCCTTCGGTTTCATGCAATCTTCTTTTCCACTACATCGATCACAGCTCAACGATGAAACTGAAATGATTTCATTTCGGAATTTTCAAATGGACGCTGCGTCCGTAATTCAATTGCCCACTTACCATAACTTATGAAATAAGTTGAGAGAAATAAGAAAAATATGCGTCTAACCATTTTTATTTTATTAGCAAAAGCTGAAATAACAGTCTTCATATAGAAATATCGTTATCGTATAAAAAATTGAAATGCTATTCAAGTGCTTATTTCAAATAACGTTAATAAACAAACACCAGTTGCTATCACAATAATTTGGCAAAAAATTCAAATGTTTATTTCAGAAGTAGTTCGGCAGTCCGATATCACATTTGATAATGGTCTATTCTACAAAACGATGGTTAAAGCTATGAATTTACTTTCACAGTATTAGTATAAAACCTGATAATTTTAAATGCAAATAGTAAGCGAAGTGATGAATGAGTCCAGGATTCATATTATCCGATGAGAAATATTTAAATATCTGGAAGGATGAAAAAGAATTGATTTAACCCATGATTTTAAAGTATTAATATTCTGTATATTAATGTTTAGTCATGCATTGACATTGGCAACTTTTTCGTTCTTATTTACTTGGTCTCCCCACCGTCTGTTTTGTTTTGTGTTCATCTCTTTGGTGCATTTTGGGGATTTTACGTTTATATCGTATTGAGGTAATTCGCATCTCCATATTGGAGTTGTCATATTTAAGAAACCGACATTAAGCGAGGCGATGAAATTCTCTTTTGATCGTACCAATGCACCCTATTTGCGTCGTTGTCTCAAAGATGTAAAATACATTTTAAAAAAATGAAAGTTCCGTTATCTGTACTCGAATTTTCGTTGGCAAAATGAAATCGACAACTATATTTTAAAATAGATGATAAAACAGCAATAAATAACTGTTTGTACAATAAATATCGGTAAAATGATTTTCATTAATGATGTATTCATTTTATATTTAGCTTTCAATATAGTAACAAAAATTGAATTTTAAGTTCCTGGTGTTTTCGTCCACCCACTTTGATCCGTTGAAGCGGAATCAATATTGCAGTTGTCGGTTTTACAAATTTTACATTCACCTTCTTCGTTCTCACAAATATTTTTCTGGTTTCTGGTGAGGCATCGCTTGATATAATAATCATTTTTTCTGTCAATGAGAACGCATCCGGGAGAATAACTGTTACATTTCACGGAAATCGGTCGTAGACAATCTTCTCTTCCTCCGCATTGCCAACATCTTAAGGACATAACTGAAATAAATTTGAGATGATTTGAGATGATATAATGTATTAAACGATTCAATAATAAAATGCCGTTGTTTTTGTTTTTTTTTAATTTCTCAACTTACCGTGACTTAAGAGACAACTTGAAAGTATTAACAAAATGATTCGTTTATACATTGTATTCATCTTACAAAAAGCACAACGAGCAACTCTTTATATACATATACCGTTATCACATAAAAAGTAAACTATAATTGAAGTGTTTATCATGTAAGACCTTTATGATAATGACACTTAACTGCCGCATTTTCTTCTAAAAATTTTTCCAGTAATCGGCACCAAGTTAGGAGTACGTAAAATTATTATAAAGACCTGGCAACTACAAATTCAAATTTTCGTCCAAGTGGAAGGAGGTAAAAAAATGACGGCATCTCACTTGCGGTCGTTTAATTGATATTAGGCAAAAATGCTGGTTTCACGAAAAATTAATGAATTCGGAGACGCCTTATTTAATCCCAAGAACAAAACACATATATATCTAATATAAATTTGAATGAATTAAATCATTCAAACATACGAATTGGATTTATTATTGTTGGCTTATTTTACGATAAAACAGAATTTGGAATACTTTATCGTTAAAGTTCCTCTACGAATAAATTCAGGAAAATTTGAATCGTATGTCGCGGTCTTGCCTTCCTCAAAATAATTACGCAATTCGTTATGATTACTGTCCCACTACCTAGAAACCCCGGTTTCGAATCCCGATAAAGTCCAACTTAATTTGAGAATGCCGTCGCCGTTGCTTCCTGCTCTATATTTAATATAAAGTCGTTAGGTCATGATAGGGGCACATGTGCGATCTGAAAACGCCTGAAACTTGAACCCAGTTCAGTCGGTTAAACTATCAAAAGTGAAAAAAAAACAAATTGTTAATAGAACCGCAAAGGTATTAATTATGTATTGGAATGAAAATAGCGACTTTGAGATACTTAGATATCTTTATTTGTTTGTTTTTATTTCAATTCCCATGTTTTTTTTATTAATCAATGCTATGCCGTGTTGCAGTTATCGGTTTGGCAAACTTTGCATACACCTGGCGCACCTTTACATAAATCCCCATCCTCTTTTATTAGGCAACGCTTGATGTAATAATCGAAGTCCAAAACTTTTCGCTTAATGGTGACACATCCAGGAGAATCTTCTTCACAATCTACTGACATTGGTTCCTTGCATCCTTCTTCTCCCCCACATTGTAGACATTTTAATGACATAACTGAAACAAAGTTTTGAACACTTTTATTGTACATAAAACTTTTTTGTATGCATGTACAGAAATCAGAAATTCAGCTAACGTTGACTAAACTGGATTACTGTAAAAAGTGCTCATCAACGATGAATCCACAGGTCCACAAACCTCTCTTTTAATGAGACAAAAAAATTGGGTTCTCGACAATTGGCCAAAAGTGATTTGTGTTTGAGTTCATAGTTCAATGACTGATTCTTCAAAATATGAAAAACAAAGTGAGTAAGAGGTGTTGACAGTTCATTCCTGAGTCGAGAATATATTTCTTGTCAGCTAACTCGGATTTTGCATGAAACTTCGTCGATGAGCACTTTGAGGTTGTGCTTATGCTTACCATAATTTATTAAACAACTTGAAATGATTAACAGAACAATTGTTCTACTCATTTTTGGTAACTAAAAAGAAAACTAAAGTAGGCTGCTCCTTATATCCAACTATTCTTATCGGATAATACGTGAGTACTCTTATTAATGATAAGTTATCCTCAAAATTGACTTAAATAAGGACATAATTGGTTGAAAATTATTTCAGTACATACTTACTTAACCTACTCATCATAGAAAAACGTTTTTACCTAAATATATTTTATAACAATTCAATTTTGTATGAACGAGTTGAAACAATCGATTTCCCTTTGATGAAGACGATGTTAATTAAAGTTATCCGAACGTGTTATCTACCACGACTGAAAGAACATGCTCAGCTCATAATTGAACTAATTTATGTATGTATCTTTGTGCTTTGCACAACATCTTCAGCGGCAGCAACATAAAAGATACGTCTGTGTAGTTTGCACAGACAATGGTGTAGGGATGAAAACAAAACTGGATCAGTCGTTGCCGTTTGTGAGAGATAAATTTACTCTTTGAAATTACTGCCGGTTCGGCTGTATAACTGAAGGTTTGCGAATAATTTTCCTTCGGTGTCTATTAGACGGATTGTTAATTGAAAACAATAGGAAAACGGCTTTGTATTTCAAGCCATGTGATATCGCGACTGAGCAGAGCTTTTTGATTAAAATGGTTTATGTAGCACACTTTCTACGAAGCCATCATTATGAAAGAAAATTCTCAATACTTTTCCTCATTTCACTGACATGACCTTTGGGACGGTCATCTGAAGAATGTTGAAATTGTTACATGCGAATGTTGATTCACCAATTACTTTTTGTATTCATAAAAGTTTTGACTACCGAAATAACTAATCGAACCTGTTGTTGAGGAGCGGAACCCTTTGCACTTTTTCTGTTGTTTATTTCGGAACATGACAAAATCCCAACCCTGAGGTACGGTGATGACTATCTAAGAGGCAGTGGTGTCCAGATTTCCGTTCTTTCTGTGCTCTAGTATGAAAGCGCACCACTTCTGTTCGAAATCATTTTGATCATTTTTTGTTGTTTCCAACTCGCAAATTCAGTCATTGCGATTAATATAAATCTATCAAATTCATATATCAATTTGCATAGAATTCAGGAAATACATTCGCCAAATATTCGAATAGTTTTTGGAATTCGAATGTTAAAAAAAAAGCCAATATTCGTTACATTACTAAACTGTATCTTAAAATGACTGTCAGTCTTTTTTAACCAGTTCTGAATTTAGATGTCAAACACAATATGACAACAAAGAATAATTTTAATATTTTCCTTAAACTTTCTTATACAGATATGAAAAAATATTCACCATCGTCTTTAATGCGTGGATAAAGAAAAAAAAATTAGCGGAGAGAAAAAAGGTAGTTTCTTAGTAACCAATGAGGGCAACATTTCGTATAATGAAACGACAGATAACAAATTCCCTTTTGTTTTTCTTTATCGCAAAAGTCCCGTGTTCCTCTTCAAATAACGTAGCTTCAAACAAAATCGAAAGACAGCGAATTGGCCGTAGACGTAAACTAATTGGAGGTTCAGCACTTTCCATCCAAACGAACTCGTTCGGTAGTCATGGTGATGACGGGTAGAAAAACTCGCCGTTTTCACGTAGCTGATTGCTGTTTGTATATCATTAAAAATTAAAATTCGCCAGTTAACAGTGCGGTCTTAAATCTTCGCGTCCGATTACGGATGAATTCCAACTTTTTCCTTTTATAATTTCGAAATTTGCCATTTTATTAATGGTATCTTAGTTCGTCGCTTAGGGGGGACCTTTAGAATTACGTGGGCGAGCTTCCATTAAAGGTCCATCGTATATCAAGTCGGCTCATTGATTTCAACCCCAAGGAAAATCTCGTAAGATCGGGCGCTTCAAAAGATCAGCCACCACCCTAACGAGATTACTTGCAGAATATTTCTAAAGCCGTGTCTTTTCACGGAGAATATTGGTAGAACCACGGAAGTGTCTGGTTTCACGAGTTTCACATACAATCGTACAAGGGCGACATTCACGAAATGAATAAACTCAAATTTGTACTTCAAGCTCAATTACTAAAATAGTTCAAATTTCTCAATCACTCCAACATCAACAACAATACAGAACCGTAGCCTCAGTTATCAACTGAAGAGGAATTCATATCAGCGAGACAAAGCTATAATTAATTACGCGAGCAACCGAATTCCTTCGAACGAAAATTAATTACCCATTTCGAAAATTGGGTCGACAAAGTGAAACGCTTTTCATTCTTGCGACTAACTAAAAGGAAAATGAGAAAAGCGCCAAGTTTGGCTTTGAGCGTGAGTATAGAGAAAAAAAATAAATTCATCTCTCTAGGAGGTCCAGAAATCGACTACCGGTCGTAAATTCGAGCGTAGCAATAAAATAACTTCTTATCTTCGAAACGGATCGATGCTTCGGTTTTTTTTTTGCTTAACCGTTTCGCGGATCCCGTATAATAAACACAAATCGTTTCAAATCGCGCGCCATAAAAGTTCACCATATTACCCCACCTGACGTATAAAAGATCGCTATCTAAAAAGTTATACGGAAGAAAATTGACTATATCCTTGGAGTTGTATTACTACAAAATCGCACTTAAATTAGTTAGTCGCGGTACGAGAGGCAATTGTAGTATATTCAGCGTTTCCGTTGAAGAAAAAAAAAAGATCCTCGGGTTTCGTCTCGTAAAACGATATGGCTCACTAGAACCTTTTATGGGAAGGATTTCGTGAACGTTATTACACGATCTGGTATGTAAGTGGTAGTTGGGCTTCAAATTGATATTTTCTGGTAGCTGAAGATGTATAAGATGGGAGTTGGAAACGACAACCCCGACGAATGCGATCAAAATGTGAATTCCTTTTGGGAATTCCTCTGTTACCGCGTAGAAGTTAGGTTAGGTTAGATAATATCGCGAAAAAATAAAAGCCGTATTTTTTAAATTTAAATTGGACAATTTGACTCATGTATCATTTTATTGACGTTGTATTTTTTAATCGCGTAAAATTAGCATAAAAGTAGGTTAGATTAAGTAAGGTTAGGTTGATGACATCGTGAAAGAACAGAAGCTGTATTTCTTATTGGTTCAAAACCGAATAATTTGACTCATGTACAAAACATTCCACATGCCATAATCAATGGAAAGTGAAAATTGCACTCAGGCTTTTTTTCATTTTATTGATTTTGTATTTTTTATGAATAGATTTGTGGATAGAATTATTATTCGCGCAGAATTAGCATGAAACTAGGTTAGATTAAGTAAGGTTACGTTAGATTAGGTTAAGTTAATGACATCGTGAAAAAATAGAAGTGTTTTTTCACTTGCAGTCAAGGTGCCGTTCAAAAATTACGTAACGCAGTTTTCGACGATTTTCAACCCCCCCTCCCCCGCATGTAACGCACCGTAACGTTTTTGGACACCCTCCACGTAACGTACCAGCAAGTATATTTTTGTGAAGGTGTACTCTAAATGGGATCGTTTGGCTCTCATACTCTGTCGCGCCGTTTAAACATACCTTAATGAATCACAAAAGCTGATATCGTGATATCACAAAAAATATATAAAATTTATTCGATATATAAAAACTACAAAAAAAGTTGTCAGATTGGGAGAATTCCTGTCTCGTTTTTGCACTTCTTGAATAAGGATTAAAATGTTACGTAACGTAGCCCTTATAACGCATCGTAACGTTTTACTAGACTCCCCCTCCCCCCAAAATGCGTTACGTAATATTTGAACGGCCCCCAATCAGATGGCAGATTAATAAAACTTCTTGGAGGAACAAAGAAAATATGCAGAAAAATCATTGAAATTTAACGGTTTTGACAAAATATAAGTAAACAAATCAAGACGCAACCATGTTAAGTGTTTTCGAATAGTGCTACCGGAGTCAGGCAATGATGAAGTGGTATTAAAAGAACTTTCCTTACGATGATTATTTGATTCTGAAAAAAATAGTGATGAATGTGATATGATATATCTACTTAGATTCTTCTACTTCTAGCCACACCACAATCATTATTTTCCACTTGAAACATTTTTTAATTTATAATTTTTACAAGAAGCCTCCTATCCGATTTTTCCAAGAATTTCGTACCGACGTTTATTTTGGTCGTATCACATGGGCTAAAGATAAGCTACCAAAAATATTCTGATGTGATCATTCTAACATAATCCCCGATAACCAAGATGATTGATGATATGTCACATATTGACCACCCTGTAAAACGAGATTAACAATTTTATAAATCCCAGACACCCCCCGGGGCGTCAATCGTAATCCAGTTATCGTCGAAACTAAAATCCAACATAAACCGAACTTGCCGGTGCGATTCTAATTTCCCGTCGTCGCTAATAAAATATTCAAAACGGACGAGGGGGGCGCGGTGCTCGCAACCCTTTACGAACGGAAAATCCGAGCTAATTTGGATTTAAGGTGTTTAGGGTCGATGGTAAATCCAGGAATCGGCCCCAGGGTCCTGGAGACTGGTCGTATGCCGAACCGATTCTCTCCCCCGTACGAAATTCTTCGAAGGGTCTGAATTATTCACGCTTAATTAAAGGAAATCATGTTTGGTGTTCGGGACGCGAGTAACAAATTTCGAAGCCCCCCCTTCGAAGGGGTTGACAACGCGAACGGAAATGTTCAATTAGAAAAAATCGCGTCGTATGGTACGGAAACAGCTTTTTAATAAAAACTAACATCGGACGCGTTGACAGAACGAATATTTCTTGATGATTTGTAAGCCGCATTTGTGGTGCCGCAGCTGTCAGCCATGTCTCTTGCCTATCGCAAAGTCTGTAAATATAGAAGGGGAATATTGATGCTTGCAACTTACAAACCGTGTCAAAGCATAGATCAGACGTTGATGATTTATACTCGCCTAAAACCCGTTGGAACGTCGCACTTATATTTTACCTAAATACAATCCTGCTTCGTCGATGAATGAAGCACAGCCCGATTTTTTCACCCCCAGCGCCAGATCTTATTTAAAATTTTCATTATGAATGGAACAGTTGTTTTAAACGGCAGTAGGTTGATTTTATTACGAAATTGATCGTCGGACCGGGACCGGGAGGGAATTTCGAAGAAATCCAATTACATTGTGTCTGCAGAAGAGAAATCAAAGGGAGTAATAGGTCCGTCATTCCGATAGGCTCTGCCAAATTAACTGCTGAACAAATACGGGACGATGCAATCAGTTCTGCGAACCAGACAGAATCGGGGACGGAGGATAGACGGCAAAAAAAAATTGTATCGCGATAAGCGAAGGCACAGGTACCAGAAAATATGAATTTTTTATCTCGGGAATTTAATATGAATGGAGGAAAAAATTTCAATTTAGGGGAAAGTTAAATAGTGATATTCCCCAAAGGATGTTTATGGTGAGTTTTTATTACATATATGTGTCATATCACTATCGTTATATAATCTAAAATTCTAAAAAAGTCGAATAGAGATCCGAACTTGGTGGTAGAATCGAATAGAAATTCAAACTTTTGTGATAGATTCGAGTAGAGCTTCGATGATTGGTAATAGAGTCGAATAGAGATTCGAGATTGGTAGTAGAGTCGAACAAATTTGCCCACGAACCCGCATGAGGCAAGTTCGGAACTAACGCAAACATCGACATGTACGAAGGAAGCACGTCGTCGTCACGTCGTAAACGCGGTATGCGTTTTACCTCATGCGAATTCGTGCAATCCGGATCCTAGTGTAACCTCAAACAATTCCAACTGAATTTCGCGGACGCGTTTACTAATTTAAATCCAAAGGTTCTAAATTTTCAGTGATTCAATAAACCAACTCAAAAAAAACATCAAACGCCAAATTAACATACAATACCAAACGCGGAATTAATGAAACTCGCCCGTTCCCACCGAAATGTCGGTTTTGGAATCGAATTCGAATGATTCGATAAAAGAGAAGCGGAGTGGCCGAAAAAAAAACTTCCTAATTTCAGTAATTCGGCAGGCAACTAAACCGATAAACGTAATCCGCGCGCGTGGGAAAAAATGAGACTCTCAAATTGGGCAGGTCGAGCGATAAACACATTACGAAGTCAAAGGGTGAAAAGGAAAATTAAAAGCGCGAGGGCCCGTTCGCCAAACACTTCCCCTTCAATTAAGGGTACGAGCGGCGAAATAAGCCGAAACTGGAATTCTCGTGCCCGTGCCCGTGCCCGTGCCCGTTGTCCAGTCCGGTCGTTTTTAAATTAGGGACGAATTATGCGAAAGTTATAGGGACGTATATTCGTAAGTTAATTTTCGGACTGGAGGGAAATGCGGCCTTAGTCTATAAAATAAATAGTTTGTTTCTGAACTGCTATTAAACTTGGTCGCTCCGAAGGGCTACTTTGGGAGCCTCTTTAATTAAAGGGGTAACCTGGCGCAATAATAGCATCTAGTCTGCAAATAACATTACTCATTAGGTCGGGACTTGTGAGTTGTTTGTGGTGCGGAGTGATCGAAGACTTCTTCGGATAGCGAATTTCACTCTCGAGCGAAAAAGAAATTTCACCACAAATCACTTTTCTTTGAGCAAAGTTAGAGTGTGGACGAGATGGATTTGTCGGCATCCACTTTTCCCCGCCAAAAAACTGATAAAAACTTTTCCGTCGTATTTTATCTTTTTTATGAAACGAATGTTGGTTTTAATTGCCCGAGGGAAATCTGCTGGATGAACGAAGACATCCCCGATTTAAACGATTTAATAAGGTTTCACCACGACTCGCGGCCGCTAAGGGATGTTACACGATATTTTCCACGCAACCCACCCCTGCGTCGAATCGAGAAACAAATCCCAATTAGGGGGATGTATGTCGGAGGTCAACACACCGAAAATTATGTTTACCCCATCAAACCCATATCAAACCACCCTCGGAATCTGCTTTTTCGCTTACCTACGCGGAATGTGCATTAAAAAATAAGCAAAGCGAAAAGCAAAATTTCAATTTCCTTCATCATCGGATATTTAATTTGTAAAATTCCGCCGAATCGAGAAAAAGTTCGATTTTCTCCGGGCGTTCTTTCTGTTATTGAATACAATTCTTTCAAAGAAGATGGGTGGAGTTTATTAAAATGACGAGAAAAAAGAACGCGAGATAAAAGGGATTTCTTGTTTATCATACAGACGACAGAAAAATTCATGAAAGCCGACCGTATTTAAGATATCTGCAAAATACCGGCTCAGAGATATTCGGTTTTATGTGGATTGCTACGTCGTTTTTTTTCCTTGTCCCTTTTTCGAGTACACGTATCTGTGAGGTTTGTAGATATGTACGGGCGGCGAATGATCATAATCTCTATAACCGTTTACGCTTCCTTTATTTTCCGAATACGTTTCGAGTTTTCCGCCTGGATTTTCCATTGCGACTTTTTACCTATTTAGACTGCGGGGGATTTATTCCCGAGCGAACGTATTCCATTTCCGGACGAAAGCAACGTTTGAGGAACTCGTTACGTCACAAGAAGGGTTCGGTTTATTTTGGGGGTGTTTTATGACAAGGGAGCCGACGAGGGAGCCACTTTCACTTTCTCATGGAAATTATGCGACGACTCGGTTTATCGCTAACAACTCGCGAGTTATTTCAATTTCGATAACGCAAACATTGGGACTGAAATTTTCTGATAAATCCCAATTACTTTTTTTGAGTGTAATTAAGTGCGAATAAAGTCTGGAAAATAATTTTCTATATACCTAAGAAAAAAAATTTTGTCTCTCCATTCGTAACAAATATAAAAACATCCAAACGGATTATCCTGTGTTTCACTCATCTTCATGAGGTGATAGTTGATCGAAAAATTCAAAACAAATAGGCAAATTTAATTGCAGGTATTATGCAAGGTATGGAAAAAGTATGGATCGACCAAATGATTCGAAAACAAAGCGAAAACAAAGCAAATTAGTAAGGGCCAGAACTGAATGATGCACCAATTTTTTATCTTGAAATTGACCTTGAGTCAAATCATTCCAAGGTCAAATTTTGCTGAATAGAATATCCTGTTTTGAGCTCAAGATTCGAAAAGTCGGAGTATTTTTTTTATACTTTCTGACGTAAGTGATGAATATGGAGAAATCTAATGTGCAACACATGGCTTGCAAAAATTTTAATCAAAACCTATTTGGACATAAATTTTTCGTTCTTTCAGTCTCTGAAGTCAAGAAGTTGATATTGCTCAAACTGAGACATTTGATCATCTTCTGACGTGGTTATAAGCATACAAGAATTGTAACCAGCGACCCCAAGAACAGATGTTTTATATTTTTTCGAAAATTTTAAATGATTTCTGAATTCGGTCTTGAAATAACCTTAAACATGATCAAAAAATCAAATTTCTGTTGTGTGGCTGTGTAATTTGCGTCAATTAGTTTAATAGTTTGAATTGAAGATGGCGGCACAGCCGTGCAGTAATCTACATTACCAACCTCCGACCGAAATGGAAAATGGCGCGTTTCGCGCACCATTCCTCGATCGTAAATATGAAAAATAATTTTCCCCCATCGATTCGCTGGCGCTTAGGCGAGTTTTTGCGGTTTCCCCGTTCGTCTGTTCGCGTCGTAACGAGCAGGTGTCCTACTTATCGCACGTTAAATCCGGCTAACGCGCGGCCGTAAAAATTCGAGAATGTTACGTTCGAATCGGGACGAGATTGCCTCTAAAATCAACATCTGAGTCACGGAAAAAGGAACTTATCCCGAATTTCCAGGCCGAATTGCAGGTTGCAGCGAAGTCGGGCGCCCGCTTCTAGGGCCCCGTAAAATTTTATATAGTCACAATAAAAATGTTAAAATATTTCGAGGAGCGGTACCCCGGCACGCCGTAAACTTTCCACCAGTCATTACCGAAATTAAATTATAATACATGTGCAGTTTGAATCGCAATAAAACAAAAATTCGGTCGTAAAGTAACTTTTCCGATATTGGATATTGGTTAAGGTACGGCCATTTGTTCAACATAATAGATTCTTTTGTGTTCGAGATGGGAAAACTATGGTAATTCGGAGATTTAAAATTGCCGACAATTCCGGCCAAAATTTAGGGGCTGATAATGTCTTTTCAAATTACGACGTCCTCGAGGGAGTTCCGAGTTTTTTTCGGGATATTTCACGGCTCAACTCGGGGATAATTTGAACGGTAATTAATTAACGCATTATTTATTACCGGCATCTGTGAAATTTCAACAAGTAGGTGTTCCAGTATAATCAAACAACATTTTCCGACGTCGGTAATAAATAAACTGAGATTATAACTCTTTAATTAAGAAATACTGTAGGCACGTTGCTGCTTTAAGTGTTTCGAATGTTTCTGCATAATAATCAAGATATCACACACGAGTTGGACGAAAATATTTTCGACCCATAGGACATCACTTCATTACGTATGGTAATTTTTCTGATAAAAGCGTCCTACGGAGACGATCGTAAACTTTTCGTTTTCGAGGGACAAATCGACCGAAAGTATCGTCGCTTTATTTTATCCAACTCGACACGGGAAACACATAAAAATAAATCTATACGCCCAGATAAGCTTAATGCCAATCTGCCAGATATAGAGGACGGTGGTGCGATTAATCAGGCCGATTTTCGTCCCGACGGAGGTAGTCATCGTAATCAGTTGAGTGCTCCGGAAAGGTAACACTGTCAGTTTAAAGTCGGTTTATTAACTGACTTTTTAATCGTGGCCTACCTTTGGATAAATTTTACCCACAACTTACTACACATTAATGTTTTATGGGTTCACCACTCAACGATGAAGCAATTTTGGATTTATTGAGATAGTTGAAAAAATTGTCGTCCCCTGATTTTAAGAAATTTCTTTAGGGATGCCACAGGGGTCGTTGCAAATTCTTAGTACGTAGCGTTAAATTTTTCCAACTACACAAAGTCGCTCTTTAAACGTTAACATTCATCACCTGGACATAGTCGTTGACGTTCCCATTCGATTGAAGGCCCCCTTGAGTCGCGCGAGTCCGTCAAACGAGTCCCCCTTAATGGGTAAATAAATCCTCGACGTTTCTAAATAGATCTATCGTCGTCTAGAATGCGTTTTTTTGTTTATTCTCGAGCGACGCAATCGTTCATGTATATCTTCGCCAAACAAACTCTCCGATCAAACATTCTCACCCTCTTTACCCGATAAAATCCTCCACGATTACTTGATCGAAAGCCGGCAAATATTTACCCGTATTTTCTTCCGGCGTTTTTGGACAGGAGTGCAGTTAAAATTCCGATCGAATGGAGCGACAACAATATTTCCGGTGTTATCATCGGACAAATAAAACTGCCGTCGACAAATAAAGCGAAATTTACATCGTAAAATCGAACTAATGCAGCAGTTTTATGATTTTGTCGAGTAGTAAAAGTATTAACCGCACAATGGATCAATAATATTTGGCAACCGTAAAACATGAACCGTGTCTCGTATTAAGCCGTAAATTCGTCGAATACCCTCTTCCGGAATATTTTATTTGCTTCTATCGAAAATTCGATGGAAGTTATTAACGGACATAATACCTACGACTTTGTCGTAAACGCGACGCCTCCGGCGCTCACCGTTTTTATAACCCGACGCCCAAATCGGACGCCGTGAGTCGACTCGAAATGGGAAAAATTTTAGATATATAAAAGGTGAAAAAGGGCGAAAACTTTCCTCCTAGATAGCTTTTTTAATAACTTCTGTCTGAATTCCCAAATCTCTTATAAACTGACAGAAAAGAATCCGAACACCAAAAAAATATTGTGCACGGTGATGAAATACGCACAATTGACTAAAATTAAAGAATCATTAATTGTTTCAGAAAATGCATTTCAAATATGAAAAGTTCGTGTATCTTAGCGTAGCTCTCTGCGTGGTCGCACATAGATGAATTTCCAAAAAACAATTTGGAGAGGTACAAAATTAATTTTTGCTGTACACAATAGCAACAACATACTGTAAACCTTGGTTTTGGCATGTGAAAAGTAAAAGATCATAAAGTCAAATTTAGAAACTAGAAAATCGGACTTCAAAACATGAAATTTCTATCTAAAATTCGAACAGAACTAAAAGTTGAATAAATATCGAACTTTAGAACATAAAATTCTAAACTAACTTTCAAAGTATATCCGAACTCCGCTTAGCGACCACTACATCAATTTTAAACTGTATGCTTTCAGATTGTTTCACTCGAATTCAAGTTTTTTTTCTATTAAATGCGGAATTGTTTTTTAGTTTTTCAGTTTTCTATTGCAATTTATAGACCTTTAGTCCTTTTCGATTTCTTGGTGGAAATTCTGATTTTGGATTTAACATTTAGTTTTTCAAGTTCAAATTATCGATTTTTATGTTCAAAGTTTCGGTTTTCGATGCAAATTTAAAATATAATTATGTTTTGCAATTTCAGTATTGTATGTGCTTTTAAATTTTAATTTGAATTTTCATTCTTTTTGTTTGTGTTCCCACAATTCTAAAGTTTCCAAATTTTTTCCGTTGAAAGTTCAAGTTTCTGGTTTAGAAATGCGTGATTTATAGGTTTTTTGGCCTTTAAGATGAAATTTTCGGTTTTCAGTTTCAAAGATCGAAATTTGAATGTGTACGTTTGAATTTTACGTTTACGTCTTTTCAATATCAAAGTTTAAGATTTGTCTTTTTCAACTTTGAAATCTCGATTTATAACTTCTAAACTTCAGCTTTTCGGTTCGTAATTTTTCAGGTTTCTGCTCTTAGGTTCGAATTTCAAAATTTTTTGGTTTGATCTTGAAATTTCAGGTATTTCTAAATTTTCACATTCAAAGTACTAATTTTCTGTTTCAACATTTATTTTTTTGATTATCTTTTTTCAGCTTTAGGTTTTTCGACTTTTAAGCCTGAAAATTGATTTTTTAGGTTTACGATTTTAGTTTTTAGGATGAATTCAATGTTGATTTTATTAAGGCCTGAAATTTTTGGTTTTCCTGTTCAAATTTTAAATTTTATGAGTGAAACCCAGTTTCATATTTTAGATTAAAAAGTTCGATTTTTAGGTTTAAGATTTTCATACATCTATTTTTGATTCTAAATCGAAAAATCGAAACTTCTAACCTAAAACTTTAAAATACGAACTTAAAAACCGAAATCTCGTATCTGAAAATCGCATCTGAATTTGAAACATAAAGCGTAAATTTAAAAACCCAAAATTTTGAGTCTGGAATTCGAACTAAACATTAAATTATGAGAATATTTCATTTATTGTGGATTTAAATCCACTTTAGTTCAATTGTTTGCTGATCGAAAACCGAAAAAAAGTTTCTGTAATTGTTAATTATCAAAGTATTTTAACTAGGAATCGAATATCTCGATGAAAAATCAATATATAGATAAGTTTTCTCTTTCATCGATTGAATTTCAAAAAAGCTATAAAAATTTATAATTTGGTTTTCAATAATTTTTGAAAATCGCTTATTTTCAAGCAATTCACTTCGTTTGAGTTTCCTTTACCAGATCTGTCAATGCAAGAATCGGTCTTTTTTCAAATCTGTAGATTTGTTAGTTGAAAAAAAAAAAGAAAAAAATGTTTCATCCATGGCTGCTATACTTTTGTTTGACTTCAAATCTTTACATAGTTTCAACTATTTATAAGTGTAAATTACAATAATTCTAGAACTACAGAGCGCTCATTGATTTAAACCAAATGGCGGCGAATTTCCCAGCCTGGCTTCGCGATCTTTGATCACCAAATCAATCAAGCGTCGCGATAAAATAAAGATACATAAACTTAATTTTAAAGATTAATGATCTAAAAAGACAGGAATCGTAGCAACAGTATCAGTGACAGTTGAGTACAATACAGCGCCGTTTTAAAAAAAGTAGAAATTACTACCGTAGTCGAAGAAAAACGAAAGCAGAAATAAACTTGCAATATTTTCAAGGAATCGGCGTGTTCACAGAACTGTGAACCATTGTGGCGATGACAAAAGCGCGGCGGTTGCATTGAGGAACCGCAAAGGTGTCGGTGACTTTCAAGGTATTGTTTGTGAATAAAGTCGCTCGCCGACATTTTTCCCGGTCTACACGTGAGTCGGTCGGCTGCTTTATGTAGCGGAAAGTTGAAACGGATAAATCTTGTTGCGTCGTCTTCCCATCGACACCATTTCAATGTGTCGCGAACGCATAAAGGATTGCGTCTTCTGAGGAAGTCGCTGCTACCGACGCGACATCTTTATTACCGCCTTTTTTTTAAATTATTTGACTTACAAGTTTCGCAGATTTGATGCGACACGTAGTCAACAGGGCATAATAACAAAGTTGACGAAGTTTTCAAGACATTCGTCGAATTTGCATGTGAAGTGTGAAATGTAACCAAGAATTCCCAACTCCGAGGTTTCTCCGAGGCGTTATTGTGTTATGATTTGTTTCCAGGTTTCCGGAATCCGGGCAAAATTATCTTGGCATCTCAGTCCGCCCATACCGAGAAAAGCGCATCCGCAGAATACATAATTAAGACCAGTTCACATAAATTTCTTCACTTAATTCGAGTTTGTCGTTTGATGGGCGATAAATCGGTTTTATAATCGAAGAAAAAAGACGTATTGCTTCGAAGGTTACGTCCGAACTGGTTTACAACAAAGTGGAATGCAGATTCTCAATCGTAAACTGCTGTTCTCTGATACAGTGCGAGTAATGAGTTTGGTCCATAAACAATTTTATATCTAATGCATTACGGGACGCTTCGCCGATTGTAAACTTTGATTTGTCCGTCGCCATGTTCTTTTGTTAACGTGAGAATGTATTACAAAATATTCAGCAAGGTGGATGTCTGATATATTGGAAACGACCTGCCGTAACGTTCTTAATCCTTCACGCGATTAAACCGAACGATTATGACATCGGTAACGCAATTTCTAGGCGTCAAATTACCGCATTAGCTAATTGGACGTATCAAAACATCGTCAACAGTACAAATGTGTTGTTGAAACCTGGAACAGGCGCATATTTTACGAACGATTCTCCTTTTTTCCCGTCACAGGGGGGTTTCGAGCTCGTAGCGAATTATACGCGAAACGGTCGTTGATCTTGAAGCGCATCGCGGATAAAAGCTGAAAAGGAACGAATGAATTCGCATGATGAAAATATCCGCCGCATACGCGGAGAACGTCATACAACCGAATCATCCTTCAGTTCAATATATCAAAGAATAGTCCCGACCACGACGCCGGGATCGCCGTTTTCCACTTCGAGTATGTATTTCCGCTTCGAACGATCGTCTTTTGAGAAAATTAGAACTATAAGCCCCATTCGAATGGATCGTGGATTCGTGAGTGTGCAGGGAGGTCCGAATGGGAATTTAGAGGGGATTTCCTTTTTTCCTTTAACAAAAATCGGGAAACGACCGTAAATTAAAGATTTTTTCTTTTTGGCAGTTACATGAGGGGATGAAATAAACATTTTGTACGGCAGATAGTATGTTACGAACAGAAATGATATGTATGCACGGAGTGCTCCAAATCAAATATTTGGCATACACACACTCGCATTCTCAACGTGTCACGTCGAATTACCATCCCCGTCTGTATTGACACAAACTGTCTAATTAACTTCGTCTTAGCTGGTGCTTATGTTTACGACCGGGATTTTGAGTGCGGCCCGAGTTTCGTCTGGAGGTGGTTAAAACAAGGATATTACGATATTGCATGTGCATCGGCGAACGGGGCGAAGATTGTCGGGATACCGCACGGGAGATTGCCCTATTGTAAAGTTAACTATATATTTTGGAGACGCTCTTCCCGCGGGAGATATCCCGTAGCGCGTTTCGTCCGGATAAAGGAAACCGCCGTCGCATACAGAGAGATCTTTGAGAAATATCCCCATCGGACCCGATTCTCCCGTATTTTATCAAATTACGCGACGAGCTTGTCGCACCTTTACAAAATTCCTCCAAATGCGAATGGAAAACTACGATTCCAATTTATAGAAGCAGTCAAGTCGGATCATTAAATTTTCGCCGTCGAAAAATCCCACGCAATTTGTGGAAGGACTCCAGCCGGATAATATTATCTTGTTAAAAACGGAACGCATCGTTGTGACATTTGGATTTATCTCCGAAAACAAGCGGAGCTGAACGTTTACAAAATGGAATTTGAAATATAAGTGTCCGCTTTCAGCGGATCCCTAATGTTTCCTAATGACTCCCGGCTATTTCCTCAACGTAAATCATAAACGACGAGCACCCTTGTAAACATCTTGTACAATCTCCGACGGAAGTTGAGAGTATCGATGGGAATGCCAAGAATTCTCGACTAGAACGGAGCGGAAGGGAATAACTTATCGTACTTTGATTATTTCAGTCGAAAAATCTATTTTAGCTCCTTTCTTTTAGATAACTTAACTCGAAGTAAAAAGAATTAGGAGACATAGAAATACATTTGCTAGGAAGTTACGACACCTCTTGAGATAAGATAATCAAATATATGACTCAAATGGTGATTAACAAACATTTTACATTA
This sequence comes from Novius pumilus, assembly GCA_020654155.1. Classification (NCBI taxonomy): domain Eukaryota; kingdom Metazoa; phylum Arthropoda; class Insecta; order Coleoptera; family Coccinellidae; genus Novius; species Novius pumilus. Next base: position 1,409,314 of record JAIFOV010000476.1, read on the forward strand.
CGAAAATTTTAAATTCCTTAGGGCGGGGGGAAAAGTGAAAAATCGATAAATGTTGCGCTCTTTTTGCGTGTTTTAGAAAAATTAGACAGCGATTACAACTCGTAGAGTGGCCGCACCGTGATGAAACTTTCACGAAAAATTCTCTCATAGATGCAACACCGAAATCTAGCCCAAACATGTCAATCCAATGAAAATTGAAAAATTGATATATGGTGCGCGTTTTTGCGTGTTTTAGAAAATTAGGAGCGCGATAAAATCTCTTAGTGTGGCCGCACCGTGATGAAACTTTCACGAAAATTCCTCTCATAGATGCGACACCGAATTCTATACCAAAAAGTCAATCCGATGAAAATTGAAAAATTGATAAATAGTGCGCGTTTTTGCGTGTTTTAGAAAATTTGGAGCGCGATAAAATCTCTTAGGGTGGCCGCACCGTGATGAAACTTTCACGAAAATTCCTCTCATAGATGCGACACCGAATTCTATGCCAAAAAAGTCAATCCGATGAAAATTGAAAAATTGATAAATAGTGCGCGTTTTTGCGTGTTTTAGAAAATTTGGAGCGCGATAAAATCTCTTAGGGTGGCCGCACCGTGATGAAACTTTCACGAAAATTCCTCTCATAGATGCGACACCGAATTCTATGCCAAAAAAGTCAATCCGATGAAAATTGAAAAATTGATAAATAGTGCGCGTTTTTGCGTGTTTTAGAAAATTTGGAGCGCGATAAAATCTCTTAGGGTGGCCGCACCGTGATGAAACTTTCACGAAAATTCCTCTCATAGATGCGACACCGAATTCTATGCCAAAAAAGTCAATCCGATGAAAATTGAAAAATTGATAAATAGTGCGCGTTTTTGCGTGTTTTAGAAAATTTGGAGCGCGATAAAATCTCTTAGGGTGGCCGCACCGTGATGAAACTTTCACGAAAATTCCTCTCATAGATGCGACACCGAATTCTATGCCAAAAAAGTCAATCCGATGAAAATTGAAAAATTGATAAATAGTGCGCGTTTTTGCGTGTTTTAGAAAATTTGGAGCGCGATAAAATCTCTTAGGGTGGCCGCACCGTGATGAAACTTTCACGAAAATTCCTCTCATAGATGCGACACCGAATTCTATGCCAAAAAAGTCAATCCGATGAAAATTGAAAAATTGATAAATAGTGCGCGTTTTTGCGTGTTTTAGAAAATTTGGAGCGCGATAAAATCTCTTAGGGTGGCCGCACCGTGATGAAACTTTCACGAAAATTCCTCTCATAGATGCGACACCGAATTCTATGCCAAAAAAGTCAATCCGATGAAAATTGAAAAATTGATAAATAGTGCGCGTTTTTGCGTGTTTTAGAAAATTTGGAGCGCGATAAAATCTCTTAGGGTGGCCGCACCGTGATGAAACTTTCACGAAAATTCCTCTCATAGATGCGACACCGAATTCTATGCCAAAAAAGTCAATCCGATGAAAATTGAAAAATTGATAAATAGTGCGCGTTTTTGCGTGTTTTAGAAAATTTGGAGCGCGATAAAATCTCTTAGGGTGGCCGCACCGTGATGAAACTTTCACGAAAATTCCTCTCATAGATGCGACACCGAATTCTATGCCAAAAAAGTCAATCCGATGAAAATTGAAAAATTGATAAATAGTGCGCGTTTTTGCGTGTTTTAGAAAATTTGGAGCGCGATAAAATCTCTTAGGGTGGCCGCACCGTGATGAAACTTTCACGAAAATTCCTCTCATAGATGCGACACCGAATTCTATGCCAAAAAAGTCAATCCGATGAAAATTGAAAAATTGATAAATAGTGCGCGTTTTTGCGTGTTTTAGAAAATTTGGAGCGCGATAAAATCTCTTGAGGTGGCCGCACCGTGATGAAACTTTCACGAAAATTCCTCTCATAGATGCGACACCGAATTCTATGCCAAAAAAGTCAATCCGATGAAAATTGAAAAATTGATAAATAGTGCGCGTTTTTGCGTGTTTTAGAAAATTTGGAGCGCGATAAAATCTCTTAGGGTGGCCGCACCGTGATGAAACTTTCACGATAATTCCTCTCATAGGTGCGACACCGAATTCTAATCCAAAAATGTCAATCCGAAGAAAATTCAAAAATTGATAAAAAGTGCGCGTTTTTGCGTGTTTTAGAAAATTTGGAGCGCGATAAAATCTCTTAGGGTGGCCGCACCGTGATGAAACTTTCACGAAAATTCCTCTATAGATGCGACAGTCAATCCGATGCAAAAATTGATAAAAAGTGCGTTTTTGCGTGTTTTAGAAAATTTGGAGCGCGATAAAATCTCTTAGGGTGGCCGCACCGTGATGAAACTTTCACGAAAATTCCTCTCATAGATGCGACACCGAATTCTATGCCAAAAAAGTCAATCCGATGAAAATTGAAAAATTGATAAATAGTGCGCGTTTTTGCGTGTTTTAGAAAATTTGGAGCGCGATAAAATCTCTTAGGGTGGCCGCACCGTGATGAAACTTTCACGAAAATTCCTCTCATAGATGCGACACCGAATTCTATGCCAAAAAAGTCAATCCGATGAAAATTGAAAAATTGATAAATAGTGCGCGTTTTTGCGTGTTTTAGAAAATTTGGAGCGCGATAAAATCTCTTAATGTGGCCGCACCGTAATGAAACTTTCACGAAAAATTCTCTCATAGATGCGAAACTGAATTCTATGTCAAAAATGTCAATCTGATGAAAATTAAAAAATTGATAAATGGTGCGCGTTTTTCCGCGTTTTTGCGAAAATTAGGAGCGCGATAACATCTCTTAGGGTGGCCGCACCGTGATGAAATTTTCACGACTACTTCTCTCATAGTTGTGACACCTAAATCTAGTCCAAACATGTCAATCCGATGATAATTGAAAAATTGATAAATGTTGCGTGTTTTGGAAAAAATCGTCGAAAACTGCGTTTCAATGGCTAGTGTGCGGCCAACTGCAATTCTCAAGTTCTATATCGATGATAATAACGAACACAATTGAGATGTATTTCACAAATAATTAGTTGAAATGAATCGATTTATAGTGAATCGTAAGGAAAAGAAAGATAATTGAAACTTTAACTCGACTATATACATATTATTATCGATTTTCGCCCAACTATCAAGTTCCATTTCCCTGATTCAACCAATCTGACAATGTGACATAGCGCGACCTCATCCCCCGAGTTAAATTCTGTCATTGATGTGCAGCCGGTCGCAAGAGAACTGCCACCGCACGTCGTCGCTCGGCGTTGATAATTTCGAAAACTCCGGGGACAATGGTTGCTTATATGGCAGGTATACGAAGAGCCAGATTCCCTCACGGTATATATCCATATCATCCACGGATGACTGAATATGTGGCTTAGCGGGATTTACATTTATTTGGGTTTAATTTAGCGACAGAGCTCGCGTCTTAGATACGCTCCCGGGGCTATTCTTCGAATAAAACGAAAAACGTTGGGGACATGTCGTCGTCATTGTTGTGTACTTATATAAGAACGACGAGATCCGGGGGACATTTAAAAAGAGATTCGCCTATTTACATTCGGACTTCTTTTGAGTTGCGACAATGCCTCCGGATGCGGTCCCCGTATATTGGATATATCGGAACTTATTTACTCCAGATTTTTTTTTTGTTATTGTGCCACCCTACTATCTCCCAGGGTAGGAATTCTTCGAGGAATAAAAGTTTCTTTATTCGGTCGTCAATAATTTTCATCGGGCCGAAATTAATTAAACACAATTTCTATGCCGCCCACAGCAGCGGTGAAATACCGAAATACCACTTTACTTTTAATTTCTCGTTAGAAGAATCGTTGGGAATTAATTAGAAACCGGTCGACGAACTCAATTTTCGGTTATATAATAATTTCCTATTCCTCACAATCAAATCCAGAAAAGTGCTGAATCGAAGAATCGAAAGCGTGAAATCGGCCTAAATACGGAATAACTTGTACGAAATTTCCATAACCTCGTAAACGGTCAACGGTTCGGATTGTATGGAGTTTTATCGGGCGGAAAAGTGAGTTTATACGGTCGAAAAGTCCGAAGCCGGCCTTCCAGACTTTTTCCCTGCGGACCGCAACGATTGCCGGCCATTTCCATATTTCATAAAAGTTTACGTGTAGCAGCATTTCGCACCCAGGCCGGTTGTTACTCGACTGGAAAACTAGCAGAGGGATCGATCGGAGCAGCTCTTTTTCCGGTTTTGCGATCGACGCGGTTAATGCGATTTAGGAGTACGCAGGATGACATTTCCCTGTACTTGACTGGTGTTGAACGTTTGACCATGGGGGTGAGGGTGGTGGGTGTAATGAAGTTGTGGCGAGCTGGACATGACACGAATATATAGCCCATTTGCGGAATTACTGACGCGAAAGTCGTTTAAAATATGTGTTTCTATGATTTCCAATGTATTGTTAGTTGCCTGCTCATTTGTACTTTTCTATGGTCGAACTAAAAAACGGTTGAGCGCCATATGGAGTAGTAATAAAAGTGAAATAAAATTAGTATAAATAAAATCCAAACAAGTCCAACGTTTTAACATGTGTCGTTAGTAGAAGCGACGATTCGATTTTATCGTCGCTCAGGATCGATAACAATTAGATGAAATACGTGTTTCGATCAATCTCCAATTCAACTTAATCGACCATTCACCCTCATTAAGCTCGTCGTCGAAATTTACGATGAACGAACGTCGATTTTTTTCTCGTTTTTCCAAGATTACGGATTCCGAAACGAGGCCATTATTCCGGGCAGGGAATTTCTCGTATTTCCATTTACGCCGGTCACAATATCTGAATATTTACATATTATTTCCCCTTTTCGTATCTACCTTTAGGTACTTATAGATTCCTCGCGGGACGACCATACGAAATATTTACATTTTAATAGATCGGTCGCCTTGTCCGTTTTCCTTATTCGCGATAATTCCTCCCGAACTATCCTCCCCGTTGTTTGCCATTGCGAGAAAAGCACAACTGAAGCGGAACGTTTTAACGAGTGCTGCAGCAACAACGGGATCACCCCTGCGACGAAAAAGCTGGCCTGATCCTCCGACGGCTAATCAGCGTAAAGGATCGGGGCAGTTCCCGTTTTGTCTGTCTGTTTGTTGCGCTAAAGAAACTCGGAGCATGTCTAATGATCACCTGTCGGCGTTTTCACACGGAACTCACCCTGACTACGGCTAACAAACGACGACCATAAATCTTATTGTGGAATTTCGTGAATAACAATCCCGCAAAATCCCTTATTTACAGTCACCGCGCGATGCGTGGGCGCCGGATCGTTTCTAATTTCTTATTTTTACCGACTTTATCCGGCTAATCTAACGATCAGATAGTGATCGAAGGGTTGGACCACACGGAAACGACCGATGCTGGCTGGATCGTGAATCACCTGTCGGTGCATTGGGGGCGTGCGAAATAAATTAAGGGATGATGATGGGAATTGTACAGCTGCATTTTCTAATTTGGAATTGTCATGAATCTAAATGAAATCAGCTAATTTGTAATAATTAATAAGTTACTTAATGATGAACTCAGTTTCGTAAATCTTTTTCAAGCTGATTTTAATATATTTGTCTCCTTTTCAATTTCTCTGTTGGAAATTAATTTTAAATAATGTTGAAAATTTCGAACTCGCAAGTTCTTGAAATCGTTCACAATGTGTTGAGCCATCGAAAGCTAACTAAAAATCTTTAACCCCTCAAATTATTTAAAGTTTTTCCTATTGGGAAGCAATTTTAAATATTGTTGAAAATTTCGGACGCACAAACTCTTTTAATCGTTTACAATGTTGTGAGGCATCATAAGCTTGTATTATCTTTCAAAAAATACCAAAGATTTTAACACTTTCGCCAAAAAATATTGTATCTAAATATTCTGATTCAGTCCCGAATTTCAGAATAATGAATGATATTGACTTAAAATTGATTACACAAATACTAAAAGATTTAAATTTTTCAAATTATTGCAATTTTTTCCTATTGGAAAACAATTTGGCATATTGTTGAAAATTTCGAACTCACTAGCTCTTCAAACCGTTTAAAATGTTTTGAGCCATTGAATGCTCTCGTTATCTTCCCAAAAGTACCGAAAGTACTTTCGCCAAAATATTCCATTTCAAATATTTTGAGTTAGTCCTGAACTGCCTACACAATGACTTAAAGTCTTCAACCTTTCAAATTAACTCTATTTTTTCTGTTGGGAAAAAATTTTGAATATTTCAATCTCACAAGCTCTTCACTTAGGGGGGGGTTACGGTCATACAGTGCGTCACTTAAGGGAGGGGGTTAATATCTTCACAAATTACGTTACGCAATACTTCAATGGCCTCATCAAAAAAGAAATGAAGAAATGTCTGCAAATGGAAGACTGAACGATTTGAGCAGAACGATCTGAGTCCGAACAATGAGTCCTTCGAGACAGGCTGTCAAAATTTATTGATTCATCGCCGCAAGATGGCGCAAGCTACAATAACGATAATAACAACCGAAATTCAACTGAACGTCCGACTATTACCAGAGAACATCGGATATCACGTTGTTCGACTCTTGTCAGGTGGCGCGACTCGTAAATCATCCCACCCACGTAACAGTAACATTTTCTCTGTGGGCAACGAAGCGATCGTTCTTCAGAACCGCCGGCCGCCTCGGAATCGGACGATCGCTGATGAAGTCATTACAATACACCCCCCGGCGACTTCGTGTTCGTGAGGCGGGCACAGTGGCGCACCCAAAGGGGGGTTAGCACGACCATCAACTCCGCTCTTCTCCCATTTAATTCAATAGACGGAAGATTCGGATCGTGACGATTCAATCTTGGCCGCGCCGCTGGAACCATTGGCGTCGAAATATAAAATCGAATTTCGAAACACGTGAATTTGACGGACCGAACCCGAAATTCCGAAAGTCGCGAACGCGAGGTCAAAACGCCCGTCCGCCGGCCAACGAGGCAATTTATAAAGCACCTCGAGCCAGACATGGAAACCGCTCATTTTATCACCCGCCGAAACGGCTCGTCCATCTTATCGTCTCGATCTCGTCTTATAAACTCGAAATAATCGCAGATGGTGCGTCCGACATCTATAACGACTTAATTTAATATTTCGCACGAATTCACCGAACCAAGATGGCGTGGTGGAAATTGTTTATAAAGGCATTTCTAAACGCGGATGACTGAGTCGGGCTGTGGCTTTAGATACCGATCTCCATTCGACGTAGGGAACAATCGAAGCTTCGCGCAGATTTCAAACGAAGATAACGACGACTTGGAGGAAAATAAAACGTTGAGGCGATGATCTTCAAGGTCGGGTGTTTTGCATTTTTATAACCCCGCGAATTTTCCGCAACTTTGAAATTCCCTCAGTGTTTCACACGGGAATCGATGATCCTCTAGTTTCTACCACTACCGTGCTTCCATTATCCAGGAGGTTGCTTTGTATACTCCATCAACAACTGGTCTTAGGTAAACCGTATCGACTCGATAAATCTTAATTATTCATGAAGAAGTTTAATTACATTGTTATCTAACAAGTTGTAGGATCTTGAGGTTGAGGATCCTCAAGTAAGATAGGTGGAGCACAAAAAAAAATGTATGCCCCAAGGTGCGCAATGCAGTTACGTTTCTGTTTTAAATTTTTTTAATTATTCAGTATTTTAGTTATTATTAAATTTGATTATCTTTTATATTATTAAGTTCGTGAAAGCTTAAATTTTTTTGCGTATATATTGCGATATTTTAAATAATATCGAGTAGCAATACAATAGTTCTTTAATATTTTAAATAGGTATATATGAGCACCTATCGCCATCTATTAATCACAACCTAAAAACGCTCACAGGAAACTTGTTTATTTCGATACAAATCATTTATTAACATAACTAAAAACGTTTATTTTGTTGATTCATCTGTTGTGGTATAAAATACGACTCCATTGGATAAGGGTATGCATACGATCCACTCCTCTGTATAGTCTGCGACGGACCGCCAGGCGGCATGAACAAAGGTGCGCTGTAATAGCTCGTTACCGGCTGACAATTCACTGTCGACGGATAATTTACAGCGTCCTGCAGTCTGACTTGACCCTGTACCGATTGCTGTAGAAACCTTATTTCGTTCATTTGTTGTTGCGCAGCACACGGCGTTGGTGCCAGTTGCGGGTACCAAAAAATTTGCGGCAATTTTTGAACTTGCGTTAACTGAGCAGGTACTTCGTTTGGTGGTGTTGTCGTTTTAGGAGGGTACAAATACAAATAAATCGGTGTTTTAGTTGTGCTCTCCATGGGGCAATTTTTAGACTTTATACAATCGTTAGAACCACCAGCGAAATTTAATTTTGAATTCATGTTGTTATCATTTTTCAACGTGTACTTATTCGTATTCACCGAATTAATCGATATGGGCACAGTGACGTTATTAACATTCGTAATCGTATTCGTCAGTGAGATATTCGGTTGTATATTGATTGAATAATCGTTTTTCAAATCGTTGATATTGGTGTCATTTGAACCGTCAGCTGGTTTTACGATGGGTTGGGGCGATTCATCTTCAACATCACAATTTCCTTGCTTCTTACAACTTTTTTTACACTCTTTCTTGGGACACTTAGTTCCGCAATCGTCGCTACAATCCGTACGGGTGAAGCAATTTCGACGATTTTCTGCAGTTGCAATGGCGAGAAACAGAAATAAAAGAATAAAAGGAACTCGGATGTTCATCTAAGGGAGAAAATATAAAAAAATCGATAAAAATAACATAGTGGACTCACTGTTATATACTAACCGTTAGGTGTTGCACATTTCTTTCACTGAACTGATGAAAAATGTCGCAATTATTTTGCGATATCACATTTATCATATGCTCCCCAATTCAGAGTTCAATTTAACAGATAAATTTTGGAGACTTTTTATAAACTGGCATTCAATTAATGCAATTAATTACATTCCAAATGTAAAAATTTTATTGCATGAATCAGATTATAATCAAGTAATTCAATCAACGACCGAATAACGAAAATGATGGTTTAGTAGTAACAACATCTTCGATGGTGGTCGATGGGAGGTTGAAAGCCTCCCCATCGTCACTTTGAGCTTTAATCTTCCCATCGGTTTTCTCCAAAATTTTCTTGAACGTTTCTTCGTCTATAGCAATCGGTTTATTGTAAATATCACCGTTGGCTAAAGTTGAATTACCGTCAAGACTCCCATAAATTATCTTGGATGAATTAGTACTTGTGATGTTAGCAGGGATGAACTGATCGATGAAGCCATTTATGTTTGGTAAACCACCGACAGCGGGATCGTATGGTATATAATTTCCATAAACTCCGTAATTTGCATAAGGGTTGGCACCGTAATACATTCCAGGGTTGATGTAATTAGCCATGTTTGTTAAACCGCATCCTCCGTAACCACCGCAGCCTGGTGGCACGGCAGGATTGATTGGTGGTGATGGTAGTGGACCCAGGAATGGTCCTTGACCGTAACCTGACGCCTGCCCGTAATTGTAACACGACGATGAACAAGAGCTTTGTACTCTGTATGGGTTCAAAAGGTAATCGTAGCAACCATTACATGTTGTGGCTTGATTAGTACAAGACACGAAAGGCCACTGAGCTGTATAACTGCAAGAAGGTTGTGGTTGTGGCTGAGGAACATAAATAATCTGTTGACCACACGTTGGTACCGTGGAACCACCGTTGTAACAAACATTCTGCGATACCTTGTGAACAACCGGCGATTGGCAAAATTGGCCACATTGCTGACGCCTATAATGGAAACAATCGATGTAAGGGTACACTGGGGTTGAAACGCATTGACGTGGTTCCACCACGCTACAACAAGGTGTTGAACCATTGCTACTCGTCGTACCGTTATTGGAACTCTCCACAACGATATCGTTAACATTGGAGTTGTTTAGATTTATCGGAACATCGATGTAATTTGTGTTGTTTATCAAGTTGTTTAGGTGTATAACCGTCGTCACGTTGTGGGCAGCTTTATTCTTAATGGAACTTTGTGATTTACTGGATGAGCTACCCTTCACAGATTTGTAACAGGTTTTTCGGCAGGAGTTTCGACATGACGAAGTTTTGCAGGAACTATGACAAACTTTATGGCAACAATGATTAGTGGAGCACTCCTTGAATTCGCAGCAACTGCTGCAGCATTTTCGATTGCAAGATCGACCGCAATCAGGCGAGGTACATTCGTTGCAATCGCATTCCTCGCAAGACGAAGACTCGCATTGGTTCGATGAGCAATCACTCTCTTCGGATTCCACACAATCGGCGCTGCGTTTCATGCGACCTCTGATACAGTCCACGTAATTTTGATATTCCGTAGCTGAACATTCCACCTTGGGGCATTTCTGCGACAATACGTGACCGAAGCTCCAACAGATGGTGATTAACACCAGAAGGTACTGCAAATAAAAAAAAATTGGCGATATCTCTTCCTGTTTGAATAAGATTTCGACTTATCAATTGGTGACCTTAGATTTCGGGAATAATCAATATTTGGGCAAACGATAGACGCATTTTCGCAAATAGAAGTCTTATCGGTTTTTTTTTGCAGGCGCCGATAAGGGATTTTCAATATTACATCTTGGTAACAGGTGGTGCTGTGATAAATTAATAGAATAAAATTTTAATTCGTTTCCATTTTCATAATCGGAACTAATTATAAATTTAAATCAACACTGTCGAATGTTGCATTTAAAAAATCAATTCCTACTTCGCTCACAACTATAATTCGTGAGTAAATTTTTAATTCTGTTGGTGGAAAAATTTCTGTTTTATACGTAAATGGGAAAAAAATTCAGAAATTCCTGAATGTGGCTAAAAAGACGATAAAGAACTTTCGAGTTATAGCGGAATCTCTTCATTTATCTGCAAGATTACTTATTTTCCATAAAAGTCAGAAAATTGATTTTAATCACGAAATTGTTTCAGAAAATGTGACGATGTTGCCAAGGTTCTAAAAATTTTTTAAAATGTTTGGTGTAGTTACAACTTCACGAAGGAATTTATCAGAATGAAAATGATTCGGAGAGAAAGTGTCACTTGATTTTCGAGAAAAATATGAAGATTCACGAATTTTTATCGAATATGAATTGAAAATAATAAAAAGTGAAAAAACTTTAAGAATGAAAGAACTAAAAAATTGGTTTGTAAAGTTGGAAATTCGAGCTAAAAACGAAGAATTTGTAGACGAAAAAACCGAAATGAAAATTTGGAGCATAAAAAAAGACGAAAATTTTGAAACTGAAAACCAACTAAGGAAAATTTTGAACTGAGAAACACAAAAACCGAAAAAAAATCAAATCGAAAATAAACATTTAGAACCAAAACCAAAAAGTATAATGTAGCTTTAAAATACAGAAAAATAAAAAAATTCAACCTATGAAAACAAACTAAAACTACAACGTTGAAAACCAAAAAATCGGTCCTAAAAAAACTGTCAATTCAGATCTAAAAATCCGTGAAAACGGAATGTAAATTCAAAAAAACGGAAATTCATTCCCAAAATTCGAAAAAATCATTCCAAAACATGTTAAAAATCAGAAAGAATTTAGAACAAACCCGTAACAGAACTCCGAATTAAAAATAATCCATAACTCGCAAAATCGAACCCATAAATGTGACACCTAAAAAATGATAAACCGAGACACAAAATTTAAAGGATCGAAGCGTGCTCAAAATCAAATCAGTTTTTCTGCACATGAAATCAAATTTTGACAACAATAAATCAAAATTGTTAAGAATAAATCAATTATTTGATCTTACATTAAAAATTAATAATCACGTGACATAATTAACAATTTAATTCAATATGAAAAAACTTACCAGTTTCATGATGCGAAAATTCAGTTCAAAGTTAACTGCACTTAAAGCGATGGCAGATACCGAAATGGACCCCAATCGATGATGGTATAAGCCGCGTCAACTTTTATCGGAATCTAATACACGCAGATAAGCTGTAGCGCTCGTTTAACACCTTCAAAAAATTTCAATAATCTGTCGACGAGGTGATAAGTTTACAATGGCAATATTTGCTGAAAGCTTTTATTGACTCTGCAATTCGGTCGTTTGAAAAAAAAATGCACCATTTTTCGTCCCGCTTGCATTTAGGTCAGGGCGGCATTAATTTTTCCCTCTGCTATCGCCTTGATATCAGAAGTATTCTCCTAGGTAAGTAGAATTCTACTACGTTTCACATAGTCCATTCATAGATTCGAGTTTTAGTTCATCGAACTTTTCTTTGGGTAAATATAGAAGGGATGCATTAGCAAATAGAGGATAAACTCGCACAAATATTAGAGTCTACGGAATATGCAATAGTTTAATAATAGTTGTTGGGAAATTGTCGAGTTATTTAAAGATATAAATTTATTGGAATTTTACAACATATCACAGTCAGTTTTTCAAGTTTCTGTATGTAAAAATTTCTTGCCAGAATTTCATCCGTTCTTCGGCAGGTCTTGTTTTCATCGTCAATTCAAGTCCGATATCCAGGTAACTTTCATCGCGATCAAACGGTTTCCATATTGTCGGTAATAAGTCGTTTGGTTCTGGTGTTGGATTTCCATATTTCGCAAAATTCGTCCACATTTTGCAAAATCTTCTGACTCCTACCTCTTCGGGGCTGTTTGGTTTGCTTGGCGGCAGTCCGGATGTTTTGAAGAGATAAAGAAGGTCTTCCGCATGGCACACGCCTGGCGTTTTAATGCCTGCAAGTTTTTTTTGTATATTTCGTGAGGTCTCCAAGGTCATTTCGTATAAATAAATTGGTTTCTGAGTGGTTTCCAAATGTAAAAGTGCTGTTCTGTAGATGTCTCGTATGAAGAAGTTGTCAGAGTAAAGCTGAAAATATAATAAAATTAATATTATAATATTTCATAATGTTCTAATTTTTATTTTTTATTTATATAAAAAAAATGGTTTCATTTAAAATTTGAAGAAAACAAACAAAATTTATGGTTCTTTTAAAAAATTTTGCTTGAAATTGAGAAAAAGGTGAAAAATGATTTTTTTTTATTTTCATGCCAATTTTACGCCACTAATAGCAGAAATTTTCGATTAATTTTTAAAGTAGAGTCATCTCTCGATTGTTTCAGTAAAAAACGTGGTCAAAAAATAACCACCAAAAGTTTTGGTCTCATGGATTCTTATTCTTACCCTACGACCAAAATTGTATTCAACATCTTAAGACATAAAAAAATAAAATATAACTTCAGATAAATCGTCTCACCTTATAAGTTAAATCAACATCCGCTTCAACAGGATTCTGGTCACCATAATAAAATTTCAAAATTTTATCAGCAACCTCCTTCGACACATCAGAACCAATTTGTAATCCCAAATTAATAGGTACAACATTTTCCTTATTTTCTAGTAACTTTTGAATAGGAAGTTTCATGAAAACGTCTATTAACATGCCTTCCCTTGACGTGAATCCTAACATTAATGGTACTTGGTGGTACTGGCCTTTCGCAATTAACTCCTCAGGTTCTTCGGTGAGAAACGGTTCACCTTTTTGATCCTTGGTTTCGACACTGAACCCAGCAGGACGCGTTACCATCATGTTCCATCCCTGTAACGAAGTATTTATTATATAAAAATATTTTTATGTTGTAGTGCACGTACATCTCTTAATTTTTCTTGTAAAGCATGCAAACTTTCAACCGGCATTGTTGATAATTTATCAAAAAGTTTTCGTTGGTCGTTACCTTCGATTCCTAGTAGTTTCTGTAATTTAGGTAACTTTTTACCATTTCGTCCCCAAGTTGTTAACCCTGTCGCACTTTGGGCTATTCCTTTATGAAATAATCCTGAGAAAAGAAAATTTTCATATTTTTATTGACAATGTTATTATGAATACCTTTAGCTAAAGGAGATAACATCAATAAATGAACTGAACAAGCTCCTGCACTCTCTCCGAACACAGTTACGTTTTTAGGATCACCTCCAAATTGTTCGATATTTCTTTGCACCCAACGCAGAGCTTCAATCATATCTTTGTGGCCGGCGTTTCCAGGTACGTCGAGAGATGGATCATCCAACTTCAGGAAACCTAAAGGATTTTAAACTGTGTATCATCGAAACAAGAGTTGGAATTAGGTACCAAGAAAGCCTAGTCGATAGTTAATAGTGACGAGTACAACGTCATCGCGAATTAGGAACTCTGGACCGAAAACCGATTTGGAATTTGAGCCTATAATGAAAGCGCCACCATGGATGAATACCATTACTGGTTTTAAAGTAGTTTTTACATCTGGAATCTATGTGAATATTAGTTTTTGAAATTTATGTCAGAAGTGAATTACGTTTGGTGTGAAAACGTTGAGATAAAGGCAGTCTTCAGATCCAAGTTTCTCCTTTGGATTAACGGCATTTCTGGAGTAACATTGCGGACCATCGTTGGTTGCGTGGCGGATGCCGCGCCAAGGTTGCACCGGTTGTGGTGGCTGAAAAGTAACGTTTTAGGAATCGTTTCTAGATATTTGTGACTATGAATATTTGAAAAAGTATACAAAGTCATTTCATGAGACGAGTGGAAGAATTTTTAACTTTAGATAAAATAGTTTCTTTCTTTTTTAATAGTTTTAATTAAATTATTCAAATAACAATTTTTTTGCCGAATAATAAATTTTTTATATTATATGACAACTTCCTAAGTTCTAATAACGTTAAGTATGATGAGAAAAATTGTATTACGCTCTTCTTTCCTGTAAGTATTTAGTGTATGCTTGGTTGCATGTCCGCCTTGGATAAGGAGTAAAAAACGCGCATAAAAGTTCCGATTGCTATTTTTTGATATATTTGTTTAGGAAATGCAAATTTTTTTTGTGATAACCGGATAACCTCGTCAAAGTCGAAGGTTAACACGTTCGATCAACGAGGTTTTTAATGAAAAACATGCTTTTTTAATGGAAATATTGAATGCGGAATCTAGAAAATTATTTTATCTAGCCATTGAATAGTAAGAAGAACTGAATTAACCATTTTTTAAAGTAAATCAAGAAATTAGGTAAATTTTTCATCATACTATACTCATCCCGACAATCTGCCTATCTGTCGCAGTCGAAATTAGTACTCATCTACGCTTTTAAATGATAAAGACAATAAAGCGGTCAATGACCTAATTATTTGAAGATGACCCTCTTTTCTTTCATAAATTACCTTAAATCTCAATTCACCTACGGGTGGTTTCGCATATGGAATCCCTTGAAAACTATAATATTCTTTGCCTTGGTCTTCATCGTTTCTACATTTAAGCCCTTCGAGCGTACCACTTTCTATCTCAACGCGTGCAAATTCAGTACTAAACGCTCGTTGAAGGACCACGGTACTCGTCGCGGTACTATTTAATGGTAAATTTTCTTTACACCGACAAATCAAACGTGCCAGACACAACAGCGAATTACTAAACGGTTTCGATAACATCGCGGAAATAGGTACTGGAGTTCAGTCGTCAACGTCGTCTGCACAGTCTTTCGACTTTTGAATGGAGATCGACTGGAATTTAGACTACAATAGTCCCGAGTGAAAAAGTTAACCTTCAGCCGAACTTATTGATGGGACTGGCTTTCAGTTATCAGAGAAAGATAAAATAAAAAAAGTTTATTTTACTATTTTTCATAAGTGGATACATATCTGTCGCGTTATTTCGAATCGTGATAAAACACAAATAATCTCGTTATTTAACTTTTGAAAAAATTAACTGTTTGGGTTGATTCATAATTGCTCTTGAAAATCAGCATCTTCTTAATACCCCGCCTCGACAAAGTATGACAGAAGAAGTGAAATTTAGGAAAATTATTTCCTTCAACTAATTTTCACAAGGAAGCTCTTAAATTGCTCTAAACCTTCAGATGATGTTAGGGTCGTATCCAAGGGAGCCCAGTCAACATTATCCATTCAAACGTTTTTACAGATACTGCAAAGTTTCAAAATTTATAGTGTTACGTAACATAGGAAATTTATCAAAACTTTTGGGGGACCAAATTCAAGAAGGCTTATCTGTTATAATGATATTCCCGTTATCAATATGAGATGATTTTTAAAAAGTCATGAATAATAGGATCACGGAAAAATTTGAGGAATTTATCGAATTCAGTAGAATTTTATATTCTGATAAAAATTAGAGAAATTCAATTTATAGGTGATGTAATCGTGATGATATAGAAATCATTGTAGCTTCTACAACTAACTATTAAAATTTGAAAAGTTATACTTATATGTTAATTTGATTCTAAGAAACCGATCAAAAAAATTACTATAAAATATTTATTCCTTAATTATTCGCTATCAAAATGTTTCACAATTTGTAATTAAGTTTCCTATACGTAAAAATGTCTTGCCAAAATTGCATTCGTTCTTTAGCAGGTTCCGTTTTCATCACCAAATCCACCCCAATATCCAAATAACGTTCATCGCGATCGAAGGGTTTCCAAGTTATCGGTATCAACTCGTCAGTTTTAGGAGTAGGATTACCAAATTTCGCAAAATTAGTCCACATCCTACAAAATCGTCTAATACCAAGATCTTCAGCACTACCTGGTTCAACTCCTTCTATTCCAAACATCTTGAAGATATACGACAAATCATCACCGTGACACACACCAGGAATCGAAATACCAGCAAGCTTCTTCAGCATATTCACATTAGTTTCAATGGTCATCTCGTATAAATAGATTGGATACTTAGCGGTCTTCAAATGTAACTTCGTTGTTCTATGTATGTCACGGATGAAAAGATTGTCGGAGAAAAGCTATAAAAACACTTTATCATCTTTTTTACCATGAAAAATTCAATCCTCACCTGATAACTTAAATCAATATCAGCTTTAAGAGGATTCTCCTCCCCATAATAAAATTTCCTAATTTTCTCCGCAACCTCCTTCGAAACACTGCTTCCTCGTTGCAATCCCATCACTTGAGGTACAACGTCCTCCGGCTCACCAATTAAATCTTCAGTTGGCGTTTTCATGAATATATGAACCATCATCCCTTCACGGGAATTGAATCCCAATAGCAGTGGTACTTGATAATACTCCCCTTTTATTATCAGCTTCTCGGGTTCTTCCGTCAGGAAAGCTTCGCCTTTCTGATCCTTGGGCTCTATTGTAAATCCAGCGGGGCGTTGTATGCTCATATTCCAACCCTAAAGGGTGTTTTAATTAAATTTTTAATAGTCCTTAAGGTACATACGTCGGGTAATTTCTCCTGTAGAGCATGTAAGCTTTCCACTGGCATTGTTGATAATTTCTCATAAAGTTTACGCTGGTCGTTATCTTCAATTTCCAATAGTTTCAGTAGCTTGGGTACATTATTCGCGCATCTTGCCCAAATACTTAGAGCAGTACCACTTTGAGCTATAGCTTTGTGAAATAGACCTAATTGAATATATCGTTAGTAACATCGTTCCGAGAAGTTAGCATAAACCCAAACCTTTTGACATTGGTGATATCATCAAAAGATTAACGGAACTTGCACCGGCGCTCTCTCCGAATAATGTTACGTTATTTGGGTCACCGTTAAAGTATTTGATGTTTTTTTGTACCCAGCGCAATGCTAGAACCATATCTTTGAATCCGGCGTTACCCGGTACTTCGAGTGTTGGATCGTCCAGCTGCAGAAAACCTGTAAAATATTAACTAATACATCATCGAAAGTTGGGACTCAAGTACCAAGTAGTCCCAATCGGTAATTAATGGTCACTAAAACAATATCATCACGAATCAGGTAATCTGGACCGTATACCAGTTTGGAGTTTGAGCCACCGGTGTAAGCGCCACCGTGGATGAAAACCATCACCGGTTTCATGTTATTTTTTACATCTGGAATCTAGGTGGTTGTTAATTTTTGCTTATAATCGACAGTAGGTGGTACCATACGTTTGGTGTGTAGACGTTGAGGTAAAGGCAGTCTTCTGACCCGAGTTTTTCCCTGCGGTTGACAAAATGTCGGGAGTAACATTGCTGGCCATCTTGAGTTGCTTTACGGATTCCCGTCCATGGTTCTATTGGTTGAGGTGCCTGTCAAAGAAAAACTAGTCTTCATTTTAATACTATTTAAAGGCTTTTGACTCTTTGGTACCATCTGGTACCACTCACCATCGCTGCCAAATCGGCCTGAACTTTATTTTATCTTAAGATCTAACGCTAATTTTCTGGAAGTTTCTCTGATTTAAGAGTGAATAAAACTAGTAGTACTAAGAGAGTGTTCTAATGGACAAATTATTATAGAATATGTATATTATTTCTTTTATACAAATATAAACTTGTATATTTTATATTTTGTATATTGTATCCAAATTGGAGACCAAATAATGCGTGTCCCAACAGAGGTAATATAATTTTCCGGAAGAATGATAATCCATTCGAATATTTGCCAAGTACTTAAGATAAACAGAATTTTTAAATTTTAAGTTTTTTATCGTCTCCCGACCGGGTAACATTTTTGTCTACAAATGAGAGCAACACTTGAGAAGCACATGCGGTGGCAATCAGCTTTTTCAATTGAATATTACATAAAACATAAAAATAATATGAGCGCCATCCATTTCTTCGGAAATTTGGTGATAACATTTGATTCACTGATTCGATCCAGATAATGGCCAGGAACATTCAAATTGAAAATTTCAGACTATGCCAGATGTTGTTAGCTTTCACTGGTGAATTTTTCCTCCTTTTGCAAGATTTTTGGAATACAAGTTTATCCTTTCTACGTAGCCACGAAAATATGACGAAATCGTTGAAAATTTCGACAATCTACTATGGCAAGCATATTCTTTCCTAAAAATGTATATTTTTCCAATTTATGTAACTTGTTTTGATCTTGAAGACTACATGCGATATTCGGTCGAGGAGGTTGTGGAGGATGGAGTAGCGCGCCATCGACCCCAACTTCGCTTGAACCGCACCCGCTTAGTCAGAGTTTATCGAATGATTGACTCTATCGTTAGAGACGATTTTTAACGACCGGTTGTTAAACCTGTTGTTATGGCACGGCGCTGTGTACGAAATTTATCCCGGATTTCGGCACTAACCACGATTTCAAAAAACATGTTTCCCGTGATTGAAGAAAAATTTCCTTTAAATAAACTGTAATACTTAGTATTTATTTGATGAAAAATAGCACATTCCATTCCAAGTAATTGAGCTTTCAAGGTGTTGTTCTGAACTTGGGACCCATGCTGACGCAATTCAACAAAAAAAGCGAACGCGGTTTCGTGAAATTTTAATTATAAAATGGAGAAATTAATTGTTTCATTTTTGATAACGATGGAAATTTCATTTTAGCACCATCATTAACGTCAGATTCCACGTAAAGTTTAAAGTTCGATAATTTGCTCAAGCTTGGATTGGAAAAATTCACAATTTTGACACAGGATATGATATAAAAAAAATTATATTTTCGGAACTTTAGTTCTAGTTCTATTGTAAAAAAACAACCAATTTGGGTTGAATTTTTCCCTGTTTCGCAAATTAAACAATATGTTTTATATTTTTAATTTCATTAAAGTTAATCGTTAATAATCAGAACTTTTTTTGTTTTCGGAATTTTTATTTAATCCTATTAGATATTTCTCATCTTATTATTCAATCAGGTTTAAGATTTTCCATTTTTTGTTATTTTTTCTTTATTTCAGTTTTGATGTGAATATTTAAAGTTTAGTACGAAATGAAGTAATCTTTTTGTTATACGAAATCAAACCGAAAATCAATTTCGTATGAAATCATATCTCATGGACGGTGATTATATCGATTAAAAAAAACTCAAAGCGTTTAATTTACGAAGCGATCGTTTTATGACTAAAATAACATAACACGCGTATATATCGCGAAGAGATAAAGTCACGGTCAGTATTAAAGGTCGAAATAGTCTTTGGAAATATTGACAACGAATTTTGAAAGATACTCGATAGGAGTTTAATGAATGGGAATTTTTTTCAATCAGTTTTAGATATGGATTTTTTTGGCAATTTCAAAACTTGTTGTTAATGACTTTTTCTAAATCTAAATTACCTATGAGACGTTTTTTGGTGAATTGGTGTCTCATAAAACATATTGGATTGATTTTTTATTCACAACGTAAAAACCACGAGGAAACATATACTTATGGACTAATTCGTAAAAAGTTTCTATGAATTAATGAGTGTTAGTTACTAGAGCGGATTACTTTTTTGTGCTTTTACTTGAAATATCTTTATGCATGAATATTGACCAAAATGTAAAAAAAAACTAATTGCACGCAAGTAAATCTTCCCAATATTAAAAGTTTTCTGATGTTGATTTTTTAAGTTCAGATCAAGTTTCAATACAATATTCACTCCAGTTTGCTTTGAAAACATCTATAGAAAACATCACATTTATATTAACATTTTTGTAGAAATGAGAAAAAATTAGATAATGCAATAAATAATTCAAACAAAACAAAAGCGTAATCATTTCATTCTCACTTTTATTTCATCGTCATTTGAGATAATGAGGAATGATCGTGTTGTAATCATTCATAAATTGTCGTAGGGATCAAAGTTTGTGAATCAGTTTCGCAAATGTTGATTTTAAACTCGCTACGATGTAATAGATTTTGTGAAAATCGTGAAGATATATGCCACCCTCTTTTAAAATAGTTTGGTTATATTAATGACTACTATTCAGTGATGCCACTTTAACATTTAATTTGTATATCTATCGCGCCACATTACTTATCGATTTATCAATTTATGGGTCAATATCGCAATCCAATTTTAAAGTAGAAACAGCAATGCATGACCTACTTACTTTTAAAACTAATCTCTGGATAATACCAACAGTCGGAAGATATCAAAAATAACTTAATCGAAATTACCTTGAATCTTAATTCACCCACAGGCGGTTTAGCGTAAGGAATCCCTTGAAAACTAAAATATTCTTTTCCTTTATCTTCATTATTTGTACACTTGATTCCTTCGAGAATGCCGCTCTCTGTAGTTACACGGACAAAATCGGTCATGATAATGCGCTGGACGACTGCGAGACTGTTGCTTAACGGTTTACACAGCTGCTTTACTACGATTAATAAACCGTGAGATACACGTCGATGAGTAATAAAATAATTCCGATAACATATCGCTTTAATAATTAAATAGTTAATTTAATAACCATTCCCTTTTTTTAATACCATTCGAACGAATGCCGGCAAGTTCTTAATTTTTTTCTTGTTTTAATCTGTATAATATTTTCTGTATGTAATATTTTAATTCAATTACGGAAACCCGACATTCATCGATTTTCAGTCAAAAGGCATACCTTCAATATCTTCAATAAGCAATCTAAGAATAACAAAAACAATGCTTTATTTTAAGGTCGTGAAATACGTGGAAATATTCAATGTATCGCCAAGAAACTAGATTTTTTTAACTCTCCGTTTATCAGCTAACATAATTCATTAAAATCCTTGAATGTCATAAATTAAACCTTAAAAACAGATTTCCTTATTTATTGCATAAGTAATATTGTTGATTTTTTAAAACAATACCACCGAATTTTCAAAACACATCTCGTGGAATTAAGGAAAATAAATAAACAATTTTGCATAAAATGACTAAAAATTCCGATAATTCCCTAGTTTCAATCGTGAAAGCAAGTACGATCCATCCCAAAATTTCAATAAAAAAATGTAAGTAAATTCTTAAGTTTATTACAAAATATTCAATACAAATTGTAGGAGAACGTTTCTAATCTTCGTTTTCTTCGTAACCTTAACTAAGGCTAACAAACCATCGCTTTTATGGATAGACAATTACAGAGGGGTTATACAATTACAAAAACTTTACGGAGCTGATAAAGTTTACATAACTTCCAGCAATTATTCACTGATCGATCCCAAGGATTTCACGTTACCAAGATTGACCACATTGGTCATTAAAAACAGTATACTAACCAAAGTAACACCAAAAATTATAAGAACAGTACCATCACTCAAACATTTCACCTTAATCAACGACAAGATTAATACTTTACATCTGGACGATATTGGGGAATTTACAAAACTCGAATTCCTGCATTGGGAAGGATCGAATCTTGAACGCATTCCAAACGACAATCTCGTTAGACTAAAGAACCTCCGAACTGTGGTTTTGAAGAGAGATGCTATCACAACAGTCGAAGAAAACGCCTTCAACGGCTTACAGAATTTGGAAATTTTGGACTTGGGATGGAATAATATCGAAACTATACCGGAAGAGGCTCTTAAACCTTTAAAAAACTTGAAATTTTTGAATTTGGAACATAACAACATTGAAGAATTAAATTTACCCGAATTGCCGAAACTGCAAGTAATTAATTTGTCAGGAAATTATTTAGGCGAAGAAGATGTTGAAGCTATAAAGGCGACAGCCCCGAACGTTCGAATTATATTTTAAATTTCTGAATTAGTTAGATGTAATTAAAATATAAAAAATAAAATTCGTCCTTATTATTCCAGCAAATTGTTTAAAAACTCTTTCAAATCCGTATATGTTTACTCATTGGACATTATCGAAAAAAATTTGATCTATGAGGTTATCTAAGTTATCAAATGCTTTTAAAATAAATTTTCATTCTGCGAACATTCAGTTGTTTTAGAATCATCTTCACAAAATGTAAGTTTTCAATTAACACCACATATAATGGGTTTTAAAACTCCGAGCTTTTTAGGTTTTTTATTGTCGGTTTTTCTTTACTAGTACCATTGGTACTATCTTCAGATCCATCGCTCATGCGACTTGAAAATTATCACGGTGACCTACCGATGAAGAAATTGGACGGCGTTGATATCTTAGAAATTATTACAAGTAACTACTCGCTTTCCGGTACAGAATATAAACTCAAACAATTGAATACTTTAATTGTCAAAAGCAGTTGCGTGTTTAACGTACCTGAAAATATTGGATCAGCACTACCTGTATTGAAAAAGCTCGTTATTTACAACGACACTTTCGATTTTCCTCTGAAAGCAGTGAATTTCTTTACCTCACTCGAAGAAATAAATTGGAAACAATCGAATTTAGAAAAAATACAAAAAGACGATCTTGTCGGTACAAAAAATTTGAAGAGTTTGACATTGCAATTTGACAGCATCGGAACAGTCGAAGAAGGTGCTTTTAGTAAGTTGGAGCAACTGGAAATTTTGGATCTCAGCTCGAATAAAATAGAAAGTATTACGAAAACAGTTCTGGCACCGTTAAAAAAACTGAAAATATTGAATTTAACGGGAAATAAAATCCAGAAATTCGGCGTGGATAATTTGCCAGAATTGCCCGAGTTGGAGGTTATTAATTTGGAATCTAATGATATTCGGGAAGTGGATGAGGAAGCTATACGGAAAGTGGTACCTAAAGTTCGAATCCTTCTAACCCGAGCAACCAGTACTACTTAAATTGTTCAATTGGTTTTATTTTTGAAAAAAGTTTAAATAGAAACCACTTATCTAACAATAGTTTTTCTGTTTTTTAAATAATATCAAAGAATGAAAACATTTTGTTATTCAAGGCCAGATGGATTGGCTTCGTTGGCGGTCTATCAGTATGTATAGAGCCAATCATAGATTTGTCGTTGACTATCATTAATAATCATTATCTCGGAAAATCAAATATGGCAAATTTGGTTTTTAAAAACAATCGACGTGGATTTGCCAGACTATCCTGAATTAAAGTTAATTCATTTGGAATCATTATCGAAAAGTGGTCGGATATGTAATGAAAAAAGTGTTACAGATACTTCGAATTCTGTTTCAAAATAAATTTTGAATAAGTTGTTTATCCAATAATTCTTTTAATACTGATGTGAACTTTCACCTCATTCAATTAAACAAGTGACACACTTCTTTTAAAGTTGCAAAATCGCTCTTATCACAAACTTCAGGGATTTACTCGAACGGCATTAACATACAAAACACTGTGATACCAACAATCAGAATCAGTGAACGAATAATCATCTTACCATAATGTAAGTACATACCTATATATTTTATATAAATTATCAAATAATTCTAACTAATACTTTTAGGCGTAGCTTCGTAATTTCCTCCTTCCTAGTACCTTTGGTACTATGTTCAAATATTCGATTCGAACATTTTAACGGTTTCATTCCTTTAGAGAGACTTGATGATGTCGATACTGTTGAAATAATTTCTAGTAACTTCACGTTTTCTGGAGAAGAGAATATAAAACTTCACCAACTAACAAAATTGATCATAAGAAATAGTCACCTGTCAAATTTAACAGAAGACATCGGGTCAGCGATGCCCGCACTTAAAGAATTCGTTTTCGATCACGGAAATTCCGATTTTTCATTTAACTCTCTCAGTTCCATCACATCACTCGAACAAATACACTGGAAAGCATCGAAACTACAAAGTATACAAAAGGACGCACTAGTTGGTACCAGAAATCTCAAGAGGCTAGCAATAGAATTCAATTTGCTCACGACTATTGATGAAGGTACTTTTGACTCGTTGCGAGAACTGGAAACCCTGGATCTGAGCTTTAACAACATCAACTCCATTTCAAAAGCAACATTAGCGCCGTTAAAAAAATTGAAGGTGTTGAATTTAGAGGGTAATCAAATACGAAAATTTGGCGTGAAAGATTTACCGGAACTACCGGAACTGGAGTTGATTAATTTGAAATACAGTAAAGTTACTGAGGTGGATGAGGAAGCTATAAGGAAAGTGGCACCTAAGGCTCGAATTGTTCTACCTCGTAAGATCGATTTTTCAATAATACGCTTCTGATTATTGTTTGAAATAAATAAATCTATGAATAAAACACCTTTTCTCAAATAAAGAGTACTACCTTTCACTAAAATACTAAATCCAATCTTACTTTTGAACGATTTAACAGCTGATTCTTTTTGAATAAATTACAAATAAATATATCTACGAATACATTTTTCAATTTCGATAGTACCTACGGAAATCTCCTCTACAACTTTTAATTAAACAATAAAAATTTGCGAAAGGT
Organism: Novius pumilus; assembly: GCA_020654155.1. Lineage (NCBI taxonomy): Eukaryota > Metazoa > Arthropoda > Insecta > Coleoptera > Coccinellidae > Novius > Novius pumilus. The sequence continues at coordinate 1,434,301 of JAIFOV010000476.1, forward strand.
GTGAACTTTCACCTCTCTTGCGTTCTTTCGAAATGACGAATTTGATAATTCCTTATCAAAAAATATAGATATTTCCGTTATTTCTTCATATATAAATAGTTTCAATATCAGCACTTTACTTTCAGTTAACTAATAATCGCCTGAGAGAAATGTCAGTATATTGTATACTTTACGAAGGTTTTCAAATAATTGAAGAATTATTTTAGGCACTATTCAATAATTTGTATCTTCCTAGTACCACTGGTACTAGCTTCAGTACCAACAGGCGTAGAAATTGAAAATTTTAACGGTACTGTCTCTTTGAAATTGTTTAAGGATTTCGGTACAATCAAATTAATTTCAAGTAATTTCACGTTTTCACGAATGAAATATATAAAACTGAATCAACTGAAGAGATTAGTCCCCATACAATGTCATGTGTTGAATCTAACAGGAGATATTGGATCAACAATGCCAGCGCTAAAGGAATTTACTCTGATCACGGATAATTCCGGTTCAACATTAAAAATCATCAATTTTTTCGAATTATTGGAAAGATTTGAGTGGATAGCATCGAATACAGAAACAATAAAAAATACGATCTTTTTGGTCTCCATGGTCTGAAGAGTCTAATAATAAAGTCAAATCTCAGAAGGGTGGAAGAATTCGCTTTCGTGACACTCATTAACCTCGAAATGTTGGATCTCAGTTTTAACAACATCGAAACATTAAACTCATTAGACTTAAGGTGTTAAATTTGATGGGTAATAAAATAAAAAAATTCGACGTGGTGGATTTACCAAATATGCGTCGCTTGAAGATAATTAATTTGTAGTTTAATCATGATATAAACTTGAACGTGGCAGCAATTAACAAAGCAGCGCCAAGTCTTTGAATAATTTCTCAAAATAAATCGTGAACGAATATTCGTCAATTAATTAATAAATCAAACTACTATATATCATTTGATTTCATTGAAATAATTGAGAGTAATTTCACGTTTTCTGGAATGTAAAATATCAAACTTCTTTTAACTAACCAGATTGATAATCAAAAATACTAATCTTTAATTGCTTGTTCAAAATTCATGGTACGCCTAATTGGTACCAAAAATCTCAAAAATTCTTGAAACAGGCTCTTTCGACGCTTTAACTCTACTGGAGACTTTAGAAAGTGAAAATGTTGAATTTGATTGAGAATAAATAAAAAGCTTCGACGTTGAAGTTACTAGACATACCTAATCAACAGTTAATTAATTTGGATTTCAATCACAATGTAAAGGAGGCACCTCAAGTTCGAATTAAGTCGTCAATGAATACATATATTGACCTCCAAATTATTATATCTTAACTAGACACAATAACCAATAATTCTTTTGATTCTGATGTGAACTTTCACCTCGTTCAATCGAATTAGTGACACAATCCTTTTACAGTTGCAAAATCGGTCTTATTACAACCTCAGCATATGAAACATTCTGATATCAAGAATCAGTATCAGTGATCTTTATCATAGTCTTTAATCTTTATACAAATATCAAACAATTCCAATATTTCTAGGCGCACTCTTGTAGTTTCCTCCATCTTAGTACCTTTAGTACCAACTAAACTAGGAAATTTTCATTTATTTCTTGACGAAGGAACTTGTTCTCTTTGGTATGGTTTAAGGATTTCAATAGAATCAAAATAATTTGGAGTAATTTTACGTTTTCGTTATTGAAGAAGATAAAACTGAAGAAATTAATACTCGAAACTCGAAACAGTGGCGGTTTCAAGAGGGGGACACTTTTTTAGTTATTCCGTATCAAAATGACAAAACTTTTTAGCTATTGGGAATATACTAAAGGAAACAATTTTCAGGAACAATAAAATAAAAAATCGGCGCTGATAATTTACTAGAACCACCTCAGTTGGTTTGAATTGATACCTTACAATAATATACAATACAAATGTATTATTAAAAAGGTGGTACTTAAGATTAAAATATCTGTAATATCTAACTTCAAATAACGTTTCAAATGATTAAAAGTGTGATCGTTTTTTAATACATTATATGTAAATATATCTGCGTAAACTTCACTTTAATTTTCAGTAGTACCAGGAAATCTTTTCCGCTAAGTACTTAATGACGAAAGTTAAAATCTACATTTTCAATAGAAGAATTTAGAAAAAATACAAAAAGACGATCTTGTCGGTACAAAAAATTTGAAGAAATTGACATTGCAATTCGACAGCATCGGAACAGTCGAAGAAGGTCCTTTTAGTAAGTTGAAGCAACTGGAAATTTTGAATCTCAGCTGGAATAAAATAGAAACTATTTCAAAAACTGTTTTGGCACCGTTAAAAAAGCTGAAAATATTGAATTTAACGGAAAATAAAATCCAGAAATTCGGCGTGGATAATTTGCCAGAATTGCTCGAGTTGGAGGTTATTAGTTTGGAATCGAATAATATTCGGGAAGTGGATGAGGAAGCTATACGGAAAGTGGTACCTAAAGTTCGAATCCTAACCCGAGCAACCACTAGTACTTAAATTGTTCAATTGTTTTTATTTTTGAAAAAAGTTTAAATAGAAACCACTTGTCTAACAATAGTTTCTCTGTTTTTTAAATAATATCAAAGAATGAAAATATTTTGTTATTCAAGGCCAGATGGATTGGCATATTTGACGGTCTATCAGTATGTATAGAGGCAATCATAGATTTGTCGTTAACTATCATTAATAATCATTATCTCGGAAAATCAAATGTGTCAAATTTAGTTTTTAAAAACAATCGACGTGGATTTGCCAGGCTATCCTGAATTAAAGTTAATTCATTTGGAATGATTACCGAAAAGTGGTCGGATATGTAATGAAAAAAGTGGTACCAATACTTCGAATTCTGTTTCAAAATAAATTTTGAATAAGTTGTTTATCCAATAATTCTTTTAATACAGATGTGAACTTTCACCTCATTCAATTAAACAAGTGACACACTTCTTTTAAAGTTGCAAAATCGCTCTTATCACAAACTTCAGGGATTTACTCGAACGACATCAACATACGAAACACTGCGATACCAACAATCAGTATCAGTGAACAAATAATCATCTTACCAGAATGTAAGTACATACCTATACACTTTATATAAATTATCAAATAATTTTAACTAATACTTTTAGGCGTAGCTTCGTAATTTCCTCCTTCCTAGTACCTTTGGTACTATGTTCAAATATTCGATTCGAACATTTTAACGGTTTCATTCCCTTAGAGAGACTTGATGATGTCGATACTGTTGAAATAATTTCTAGTAACTTCACGTTTACTGGAGAAGAAAATATAAAACTTCACCAACTAACAAAATTGATCATAAGAAATAGTCACCTGTCAAATTTAACAGAAGACATCGGGTCAGCGATGCCCGCACTGAAAGAATTCGTTTTCGATCAATTCCGATTTTTCATTTAACTCTCTCAGTTCCATCACATCACTCGAACAAATACACTGGGAAGCATCGAAACTACAAAGAATACAAAAGAACGCACTAGTTGGTACCAGAAATCTCAAGAGGCTATCAATAGAATTCAATTTGATCACAACTATTGATGAAGGTGCTTTTGACTCGTTGGGAGAACTGGAAACTCTGGATCTGAGCTTTAACAACATCAACTTCATTTCAAAAGCAACATTAGCGCCGTTAAAAAAATTGAAAGTGTTGAATTTAGAGGGTAATGAAATACAAAAATTCGGCGTGAAAGATTTACCGGAACTACCGGAACTGGAGTTGATTAATTTGGAATACAGTAAAGTTACTGAGGTGGATGAGGAAGCTATAAGGAAAGTGGCACCTAAGGCTCGAATTGTTCTACCTCGTAAGATCGATTTTTCAATAATATACTTCTGATTATTGTTTGAAATGAATAAATCTATAAATAAAACATCTTTTCTCAAATAATGAGTAATACCTTTCACTAAAATACTAAATCCAATCTTACTTTTGAACGATTTAACAGCTGATTCTTTTTGAATAAATTATAAATAAATATATCTACGAATACATTTTTCAATTTCGATAGTACCTACGGAAATCTCCTCTATAACTTTTAAATAGATAATAAAAATTTGCGAAAGGTGTGAACTTTCACCTCTCTTGCGTTCTGTTGAAATGAAGAATTTGATAATTCCTTATCAAGAAATATAGATATTTCCGTTATTTCTTCATATATAAATAGTTTCAATATCAGCACTTTACTTTCAGTTAACTAATAATCGTCTAAGAGAAATGTCAGTATATTGTATACTTTACGAAGGTTTTCAAATAATTGAAGAATTATTTTAGGCACTATTCAATAATTTGTATCTTCCTAGTACCACTGGTACTAGCTTCACTACCAACAGGCGTAGAAATTGAAAATTTTAACGGTACTGTCTATTTGAAATTGTTTAAGGATTTCGATACAATTAAATCAGTTTCAAGTAATTTCACGTTTTCACGAATGAAATATATAAAACTGAATCAACTGAAGAGATTAGTCCTCATACAATGTCATGTGTTGAATCTAACAGGAGATATTGGATCAACAATGCCGGCGCTAAAGGAATTTACTCTGATCACGGATAATTCCGGTTCAACATTAAAAATCATCAATTTTTTCAAATTATTGGAAAGATTTGAGTGGATAGCATCGAATACAGAAACAATAAAAAATACGATTTTTTTGGTCTCCATGGTCTGAAGAGTCTAATAATAAAGTCAAATCTCAGAGGGTGGAAGAATTCGCTTTCGTGACACTCATTAGCCTGGAAATGTTGGATCTCGGTTCTAACAACATCGAGTACATTTCAAAAGAAACATTAAACTCATTAGACTTAAGGTGTTAAATTTGATGGGTAATAAAATAAAAAAATTCGACCTGGTGGATTTACCAAATATGCGTCGCTTGAAGATAATTAATTTGTAGTTTAATCATGATATAAACGTGAACGTGGCAGCAATTAACAAAGCAGCGTCAAGGCTTTGAATAATTTTTCAAAATAAATCGTGAACGAATATTTCGACAATTGATTAATAAATCAAACTAATATATCATTTGATTTTAGTGAAATAAGTGAGAGTAATGTCACGTTTTCTGGAATGTAAAATATCAAACTTGTTTTAACTAATCAGATTGATAATCAAAAATACTAATCTCTAATTGCTTGTTCAAAATCCATAGTACGCCTACTTGGTACCAAAAATCTCAAAAATTCTTGAAACAGGCTCTTTCGACGCTTTAACTCTACTGGAGACTTTAGAAAGTCAAAATGTTGAATTTGATTGAGAATAAATAAAAAGCTTCGACGTTGAAGTTACTAGACATACCTAATCAACAGTTAATTAATTTGGATTTCAATCACAATGTAAAAGAGGCACCTCAAGTTCGAATTAAGTCGTCAATGAATACATATATTGACCTCCAAATTATTATATCTTAACTAGACACAATAACCAATAATTCTTTTGATTCTGATGCGAACTTTCACCTCGTTCAATCGAAATAGTGACACAATCCTTTTACAGTTGCAAAATCGGTCTTGTCACAACTTCAGCATATGAAACATTCTGATATCAAGAATCAGTATCAGTGATCTTTATCATAGTCTTTAATCTTTATACAAATATCAAACAATTCCAATATTTCTAGGTGCACTGTTGTAGTTTTCTCCATCTTAGTACCTTTAGTATCAACTAAACTAGGAAATTTTCATTTATTCCTTGACGAAGGAACTTTTTCTCTTTGGTATGGTTTAAGGATTTCAATACAATCAAAATAATTTCGAGTAATTTTACGTTTTCGTTAATGAAAAAGATAAAACTGAAGAAATTAATACTCGAAACTCGAAACAGCGGCAGTTTCAGGAGGGGGCACTTTTTTAGTTATTACATATCAAAATGACAAAACTTTTTAGTTATTGAAAAGATAATAAAGGAAACAGTTTTCAGGCACAATAAAATATAAAGAATTGGCGCTGATAATTGACTAGAATCACCTCAATTGGTTTGAATTGATACCTTACTATAATATACAATAAAAATGTATAATTGAAAGGGTGGTACTTAAGATTAAAATATCTGTAATATCTAAATTCAAATAACGTTTCAAATGATTAAAAATGTGATCGTTTTTTAATACATTATATGTAAATATATCTGCGTACACTTCACTTTAATTTTCAGTAGTACCAGGAAAGCTAAGTACTTAATGACGAGAGTTAAAATCTACATTTTCTATAGAAGAATGAAAATTTCCATTTAATTTGATTTTATGACAATAAATGTGAACTTTCACCTCAATTTAGCAAAATTGCGTCCTTTTAAAATTAATAGATTCGATTATTCCTTATCACAAAATTTCGTAGATTTCTTGACTTCACATATAAATAATTTTCATAGTAACGTATCAGTTTCAGTTGACGAATAATCGCTTTAACGATAAAATGTAAGTATGTCTTATACTTTATACGTCTGTGAATAATTCGACAAACATTTCTAGGCGTTCTTTTATAATTTTTTGTTTCCTGGTACCTTTTGTAATGAGTTCCGACCCGCCATGTATACGAATTGAAAATTTCAACGGCTCTCTACCTTTTGAATTGATAGATGGTTTTGATCAAGTTGAAATATATTGGAGTAATTTTACATTTTCGGGAATGAAGAATATGAAACTTAACAAGCTGAGAAAGCTGCTAATCTTTTCCGGTCATGTGGAGAACTTCACAGAAGATATCGGATCAATTATGCCGATGCTAAAGGCATTTTCTGCAAGCCAAATTCCAGACTTTCCATTGAAAAATGTAAATGTCTTTAAAACACTTGAAACATTACTGTGGTACAACTGGAATGAAAAAATAATCAGAAAAAACGACTTCATTGGTACCAAAAACCTCAAGAACCTTTCAATAAGATCGTTTTCCCTGTTGGCAACCATTGAAGAGGGAGCTTTCGATAGTTTAACACAACTGGAATATTTAGACCTCAGCTATAACCACTTCAAGTCCATTCGAAAATCAATATTGGCGCCTCTGAAGAAAGTGAAGGCAATAAATCTAGGTCAAAATGCTATAAAAAACTTCGGCGAGAATGAGTTACCACAACTACCTGAATTGCAGTTCATTAATTTGGAGAATAACTATGATATACAAGTCGATGAGGCGGCTATTAAGAAAATGGCTCCTAAGGTTCAAATTGATAAAATATTTAAAAACACTTATAATTTTGATGATCATTTTCGGACTCTTTTTGAGTAAATTGTAAATAAATGTATTTGGGAATATATTTTTCATTTTGGTTAATTAAAACTAAGTAAACCTCTCCACATCTTTTTTTATTGACAAATTTTCCACGATTTCTTGAATTATATAAATAACTTTGATATCAGCCCTATGTAAATATATTGTATAATTGATCTCAAAGGTGTTATTCTCACCAACCCGGTGATAGGGTGTAATTTTGAAAATTAGTTTCATTTGACTAATAATTGTCTGATAGTACCTATGTAAGTATATTGTATAATTTATACACGATTTCAAATAATTGAACAAGTTTTTTGGCACTATTCAATAATTGGTATATTCATAGTACCATTGGTACTAGACAGTCTCTTTGGATTTTTTCAAGAATTTCAATACAATCAAAATAATTTCGAGTAATTTCCGTCGTCTAAAGAATTTAACAAAAAAACAAAGTAGAATAAGAACACGCGAAGAAGAAGCATTTTTCATTTTATGCAGACGGAAATTTTAAAACTCCTTTCTAACAATATCAGTTACATTTCGAAAAAACATTTAATTGTTTCGGAGAACCGAAGATGTCAAATTTAGTTCATAAAAAAGATCGACGTGGAAGATTTACCAAACAGAAAAGTGGATGGAGAAGAAATGAAAAAAGTAATACAAAAACTTCGAATTCAGTTTCAAAATAAATTTTGAATGAATTATTTTGACCTCCAAATTATTACCTGCCCTCAAGATCCAATAATTTTTTTAAATTCTTATTGGAGGAGGCAGCTTTTAGAAAAGCGACACTAAAGGTGCCACTAAAACACTAAATTCAATTATACTTTTGAACAGTTTAATATCTGATTGTTTTTGAATAAATAACAAATAAACATATCTACGAATACATTTTCATTGTAGTACTGAAGGAAAACTCCTCTACAAATTTTAATTAAACAATAAAAATTCACGGAAGGTGTGAACTTTCACCTCTCTTGCGTTCTTTCGAAATGACAAATTTGATAATTCCTTATCAAAAAATATAGATATCTCCGTTATTTCTTCACATATAAATGGTTTCAATATCAGCACTTTACTTTCATTTAACTAATAATCGTCTAAGAAAAATGTAAGTATATTGTATACTTTACGAAGGTTTTCAACTAATTCAAGGATTATTTTTAGGCACTATTCAATAATTTGTATCTTCCTAGTACCATCGGTACTAGCTTCACTACCAACAGGCGTAGAAGTTGAAAATTTTAAAGGTACCCTCTCTTTGGAACAGTTTAAGCATTTTGATACAATCAAAATAATATCGAGTAATTTCACGTTTTCGGTAACGAAATATATAAAACTCAATCAACTGAGGCAATTAGTCCTCATACAATGTCATCCGTCGAATCTACAAGAAGATATTGGATCAACCATGCCGGCACTAAAGGAATTTACTGTGATTATGGATAATTCCGGTTTAACATTAAAAATCGCCAGTTTTTTCAAATCATTGGAAAGATTAGAGTGGATAGCATCGCATACCGAAACAATAAAATCACACGATCTTTTTGGTCTCCATGGTCTGAAGAGTCTAACAATAAGGTCAAGTAATCTCAGAACGATTGATGAATTCGCATTCATGACACTCATTAGCATAGAAATGTTAGATCTCAGTTCTAACAACATCGAGTACATTTCAAAGGAAACATTAAACCCATTAAACAATCTGAAGGTGTTAAATTTGATGGGTAATAAAATAAGAAAATTCGACGTGGTAGATTTGCCAGTTATACGTCACTTGAAGTTAATCAATTTGGAATTTAATCATAATATAAACGTGAGTGTGGCAGCAATTAACAAAGCGGCGCCAAAGCTTCGAATAATGTTTTAAAATAAATCTCTCCTCAACATTCTTTTGGAATTAAAAAATTCATGGAAATAATCGAACGACATCCACATGTAGAAAATTCTGATACCAACAATCAGTTTCAGTAAAACTAATAACAAAATGTAAGCTTATATTTTATAAAAATTAAATATTTCCAAATGATATTTTTCATTTCCTCCCTGCTACTACCTTTGGTACTATGTCCCAATGATATGACTAAAGGCGAATTGAAATTGTCAACTGTTTTGTAGGTTACGAATAACTTGATGGTTTTGATTTTATTTAAATATTTTAGAATAATTTCACATTTCCTATCAACGTCCAATAACTAACCCGATTGATAATCAAAAAAAAACATCTCTAATTGATGTTTCAAAATTCATGCTCTCTAGTACTTTAAGTACTATCTTTAAATCCACCACTCGTAACGGTAGAAAATTTCAACGTTTTCCTCTTTTTTTTTAGAAATTCTACACATGTTGTTTCAATACATTTCGAATAGTTTTGAGCAATTTCACATTTTCGGGTGTGGAAAATATAAAACTTAATCGATTAAAAAAATTTTTTCGAAGAAAAGATTAGGCGAAAAGGCAAATTTTCCTACCAGGACCAAAATAATAACACTTTGCCAAAAAAACGGTGATTTATAGTGTCAAAGGCCTCAGTTATGTAACGGAATTAAAAATAGCTAGCGACCTCAGGGATTTCAATGATTTAAAGTGAGTTTTCAGATTGCAAAAAAGTGGTTGTGGTCAAAAGCTATGCTAGCCGGAAAATTGCCGTTTTTTGGGTCGAAGTTGTTTAATTTGATGGGTAGTAGAACCAGACAAACACTGCAGTTAATTAATTTGGGATTCATTTGTAATACAAATAAAAAGGTGGATGAGAAACTTCGAATTCTGTTTTAAAATAATTCACAATATTCAATAATTCTTTTGAATTTCAAATGAACTTTCACCTCATTCAATCAATTTTGTAACAGACTCCTTTTAAAATTGCAAAATCACTCTTATCACAAAATTCATAGAATTACGCGTGCGACATTAACAAGTAAAATACTCCGATACTGACAATCAGTTTCAGCGAACGAATAATCGTCTTACAAGAATGTGAGTATATATTTTATATAAATTATCAAATCATTTCCAATAATGTTTTTAGGCGTTGTTTTGTAATTTTCCCCTTGTTAGTACCTTTGGTACTAAGTACGAATATGCTAATTGAACATTTCAACGGTTACCTTCCTATAGAAAAATTTGATGATTTCGATACTGTTGACATAGCTTGGAGCAATTTCACGTTTTCTGGTGCAAAAAATATCAAACTTCATCAACTAAGAAGATTGGTCATCAAACACAGTCAACCATCAAATTTTACAGAAGACATCGGATTAGCTATGCCCGCACTAAACCAAATCGTTTTTGAGATAGGGAATACCAACTTTTCATTTAACTCCCTCAGTTTTCTCACATCATTGGAACACATAATCTGGGTGGCATCGAATCTACAAAGAATAGAAAAGGGCGCACTAAGCGGTACCAGAAATCTCAAGAGTCTAACAATACAATTCACTGATATAACAACTATTGAAGAAGGCGCTCTTGACGCATTGGGACAACTCGATACTCTGGATTTATCTCACAACACGATCAAGTTCATTTCAAGAGAAGCCTTAGTGCCGTTAAAGAAATTAAAGGTATTGAATTTGGTGGATAATAAAATAAAAGAATTCGGCACGAAAAGTGTGCCGGCACTACCAGAATTGGAGCTAATTAACTTAGAATTTAACTATGTGTATGAGGTGGATGAGGATGCTATAAA